>OZ010790.1:546547008-547824508 GCA_963932465.1 Maratus speciosus | reverse complement strand
GAATTCCTACCGATATCAAATTGGTTAGAAAACTTCAATTATTTATATTTATTTGATTCTTGTAAATGCGTAAAGTATGTCCATGCCTATTCGTAAGTGTAAAGTGAAGTTTACAGCATCAGTAGTAAAGTAATCTGTAATTTTGTTATGAATAGAATTTTGAAAAAATTAATTTCATTCATTAAGTTTTTAGTGTTATTTAAGTAAAAACGTATTTTCGGGAAGAGCATTTAAGAATTCAAACCAACAACAAACTGTTTCGAAAACTTGAGTTATTTACATTTATTTGGTTGCTGTAAAAATAGAAAGTAGGTCCATGAATATACGTATTTTTATAAAGTGAAGTTTATAGCATCAGAAGGAAAACAATCTGTAATTTGGTTTTGAAGGGAAATTTGAAAAACTTACTTAAGTTCAATAAATTTTTCACATTTTTGAAGTGTTTTAAATACATTTTTCGGAATTCTTTTTGAAATTTCGAACCAATATTAAAATGCTTAAAAAAATACATATTTATATATTTTTATATTGCTGTTTCGAAAATGCTTTCGGTGGTAGATGGAAAAGAAAGGACTTTGAAATCTTGATCTTATAAAATTCGTTAAATCAATAAATTAATAAATTAATAATTAATTCATGTTATCTTCACAATTTTGACATTTTTTTACATATGTTATTTCAAATCAAGATCAAGGTTCCAGTGAAAATTTCATTAAATAGAGAATTTCGTAAAATAGACGTTTCTTAAATAGAAGTTCAACTGTTGTTCATTTAGCGGATATAGTTCATATCTTACACTGTAAAACATTTCCTAAAAAGTAAGTTAATATTATTAAAAATTGGATATCTTTATTAATGGTTTAAGAAAACTATTTCCAAAATAAGTGTTTTGGGGGGGATAAAAGTGGTAAACATCCCATTAATGATAAAATGAAAAAAAGTATTAAGTTTCAAAATCATTTTACATAAAGTAAAATTTAACAATTACTATATTCTTAGACGTTGTAATCTCGGAAATGAACAAATCGCTGAAAAAAAATAATATTCAAATGACGTATTCAAAACTTTCTTTAACTTCAAATCCTTCCTCCAATTCTTTTAATAATATGCTAATTCTTAAATGGCATTTTAAGATAGCATTGACATTCACGTCAACTCAAATTTCGTAAAGAATATGCGATTTGTTTTTTGTGAAAGAATTTTCCTGCGAAATACCAGAAAGTACAACCAAAGTTTATGACAGAGCCCTCTAGTATGTCTGCTACTCAAATTTCAGACCTCTGCATAATAAAGAACCTTCTACATAAAAATTTCTAGAATCATTAATTTCGAAAGGAGATTCCACATATGACAACTATTAAATAAGTGTGTGGGGCATTATTAGAGAAATTTCTATCGCGATAAATAAAAAAAGCAGGACAGACCCGAAATCCGAATGATATCGAAGCAATATGAAAAAACAAATAAATATTTGCAGATACCTTGGTTGTAAACCAATATTGTTCATTCATTTATACCTCGTTTCACAAAAATGCAATTCTTTCCAAAAATGTGTTTGAGGACCGAATAGTTTGAAAATCCAATTCAATTTCGACACAAAACATAATGAATATATGATTAATTCGTTCCCAACTCCCAAGTTGTTCCTTGTATTTACACGTTTCAAACGCTGTTATATTACCTCAAAATATAAAAACGCATTATAATACTATTATTTGATAAGAAAGTAGTAGTCAAATGTAAACGTTAAATGTTTGATTTTACCCATAAAAACAGTTAAAAATGAAGAATCTGGTTTACCAACTAATTAAAATATTGAATTAAAAAAAAGGAATTTTTAAATCATTTAAATGCACGTTGAAACATAAAAATGCTGTTTAGTTTTCTTAAGTTATTATTTTCATAATTATTTATTCCGAAAAAACTGAAGAAAATTTTTTGTTTACTCTTGTACAGTTTTCCTTAATCATTCTTTCAAAAATTTATAGTTAAATATGAAACCCATCAAGTATGACAGGTGAAAGACACGTTTAAATTCACGCTAAATAAGAAATTTTGCCCCCTAAACTTACTGAAAAGTCTTAAAAAATACCATATATGTACAATGAAAACGGTATAAAAAAACTGCCAGTTGTTTTTAAATTATAAATTTGCTTCAAAGATTACAGAAAAATTATTTCTTTCACTTTGGGACTAATTTGGTGTAATCGGAATCCATGCCGAATGTTTGTGTCGAAAAAAGCGATATAGGAAGGAATGTATTAGGTTTTAGGTTTATGACTTAGTATGTAACTAGTGATAAGTATGGAAGAAAAAGCATGTATAATCAAGAGAAGGAAAACAGCAATCCATAAAAAGATTGAAAATTTTTGTCACAGAAACTCATCGCCAAGAAAAGTTTGAAAAATTATTTAATTCCCTGGCAATTCCATGGTTTCATTACAAATAACTTTTCTCCGTAGATCATAATGTAACGGGCTGAACTTTGTTTGTCCCTGTAAATGAACGATGAGTGGTACACTCTTCATTTTCAATACCGAACATGCCATGGTGATCCTCGATAGCGTATATCAATTACATGGCAATCCGAGTATATTTACGCGAGTTAGAGCACAGACATATAGACAGACAGACGGACAGACAAAACCAATTAATAAACACTTTTAAACTATGTTGGGAAGTGTTAAAAATACTTCAATTTAAAAATGCGTACCACAACTGTAAACGCACTTCCAGCAATTATTGTTCATACACTGTTAAAAATTTGCAGCATTCTGTCCAGTTTTTTTACCGTTTTTGTCGAAAACGATTATACAACCGTATTTAAACACTATTCTGACCATATTATTGGCCCTTTTACGGTCAGAATACAGTTAAATTACGGTTATGAAACCGTTTTTTCAAAAAACGGTCGAATGACTGGACAGAATGCTGCAAAGTTTTAACAGTGTAGGCTTCAATAGTTCTATTTTTGTTCAATTCCTTCTGTAGCCAAATTCTTTTGTGTGTCAATGAAAGATAAATTGTATGCATATCACAATCTACAGTAAGCGCCTGTAGACACTTCAGGGATATATATAAATTTTAGTACATTTAACATAGTGTAATACCATTAAAATACGCCGCAAATGATTTTTCCCTATACTATACAGTAATGTAACGGTCTGTTTTTTAGTGTCTCTACAAATGAAACCGTAAAGGCTACACACTTCATATTCAATACCGAACATTCCACAGTGATACCCCGTAACAACCATGAATTTCATGGCAATTGGACTATATTTACGCGAGTTAGAACACGGACAGACGTCACACAGACAGGCAGTCTAACCGCATTCATAAGCACTTTTCGACTTTGTTGGAAAGTGTTAAAAATGCATGTTCCGTACCGAAAGTTTTATCTAGTAAAAGAATCTAAATAAATACCGTTCTCAATATACAGTGGCAGTCAAAAGTTTTCGTCCAGCATAAAATTTTTGGTTAATTTGTAAGTATACCCATATGAAGAGGAATCTCAAAGTGATACTTATACATTTTATTGACATAATAGTTAGGAACTTATTTATGGAATAACAAATAAATATTAATAAATTTAATTGACACAGTTAATTGCAAATGAAAACGCATGTTCTCAAAAGTTTCTGGCCATCTTGGCAAGTGTGGAAAAGAATGGTGTTATAATAGAAAATAACAGTGATCAATAACATTTGCAAATAGTATTTTATCGGCATACCTTTCGCAATAAGTACCGCGGCGCAGCGACGTGGTATCCATTCAATGAATGGTTGAAGGTCGTCTATTGTAAGTTTTTTTCACTTTTCTGGCAATTTTTGGGAAATTTCTGCTGAGTTGGAATATTTATAATTCCGCACGCGTTTGTGCAGTTCGTTCCAAAGATTTTCTAATGGATTCAGAACCGGTGATTGCGCTGGACATTTCAAAAGCTGAATTTTTTTGTGAGATAGCCACTTCTCGACGAGCTTGCATGTATTATTTGGGTCGTTATCAGGCTGAAACAAATATTTGCGGTCAAAATTTTTCCTTCAATAAGGCAGCAAATGACCTTGCACGATATCCTAATATATTGTACAACTCATCTTGCAACGGAATTCAACTAACGGACCGACACCTTTCCAGAAAATTCTCCCCACAGCATAACATGTCGTCCGCCATGCAGCATTGTAGGAGTAACCTATCTCGAATCATATCTTTTGCTTTTAGGTCATCGGATGTAGTGTCAGTCATCACTCCCAAAATGGTTGAATTTCGATTAATCGGAAAATGGTACTTCTTTCCAGATTTCACTTGACCAGTCTTTGTGTTCCTTGGCAAACGCCAGGCGGGACCTATAATTTTCTTTATTTATGAAGGTTTTTTTAACACCGACTCTTCCATAAACTCGAACGTCACGTAAGCGTCTTGACACGGTAGACCGACTTATATCAACTTCATTACGTAAATCGCACGATATTACAGCGGCGTTTTTATGCGGGTCATCAACTGCTTATCTCCTGATAAATCTGCCCATACGAATAGTCGTTTTCCGGGGTCTCCTGGACCGTGGCAAGTCCTGAAGGCCATGGCCATCTTTATATATATTTTAAAACATCGTTTACAGTAGATTTTCTGATCGATAACTTTGCCGCAATCTCACGAGAGGATTGGCCCTTTAGCGTAAAAAAATCACTTGTTTACGAACAGTAATTGTTGAACTTTTCATTTTTAACTTTCAACTACGTTATTTACGCGTATTAATTAATAAACACGGCCAAAAAAACCAAAAAAAAAAACACTTTACCGATAGCAAAAACTAACGAATGAGGAATGGCCGGAAACTTTTGCACACTCGAATTTTGAATTCCTCCCCTTTGCATCAAGTGTCTTTACTATCCAATCAAAATGATCCCATGGCCAGAGGTCATTTGCATATTCCTAACTCATGGAATAATTGCGCTACTTCTCCGCTGAAACATTCTGGTAAACAAAATCAAAGAAACTAACTGGCCGGAAACATTTGACTGCCACTGTATGTTACTTTTCATTAAATAAAATATCTGATGAAAAATACTTTTAAAAACCATTTCCAAAATAGTTCAAAGGTGATACGAATTCGGTTTGTCTGTCAGTCTGCCGTCTGCGATTTGTCTATTCTCTAACTCTGGTAAATATTCTCAAATTGCTATGTTTATGTTTATGATTTATATTAATGAAATCTACTATGGCATGATCGCTATTGAAAATGAAATGTATAGCTTTTACTGTTCGTTTATAGGGACACTCAAAATAATTCCGTTATATTACGGTCTATGGGTAAAAATAGTTTGTGGTATATTTTAATGATACATTAATATAAACTTAATGAAATTCATATGAATTTCTAAAGTGCAATAAAATATGTTTTCTGTAGAATATAGAATGTACAGCATTTGTAGTTCCTTTACAGGAACACTCAAAAGAATTCCGTTACATTTCCATTTAATGGGAAAAACATTTGCGGTGTATTTTAATGATGTTACACTATTACAAATATAGCAAAAAGGATGTGAATTTCTGAGTTGCACTTACACATGCTTATTATTAAATATGGAGTGAAAAGCATTCATCATTCATTAAGGCCATACAAAAGCGTTCGGTTACATAATGGGCTATAGAGAAAATTATTTGCAGTGTATTTTAATTATGTTACACTTTTTCAAACATAATGAAATTGATATGCATTTAAGATGTTTGCTCTAGCATATGATGTGTATAGCATTAATCGTTCAGTTAAAGGGACACACAAAAGATACCAGATATAGTACTGTCTATTAGCAATAATTGTTGTAAGAGTATTTTGAGTTATAATATGCGGATATAAGTTTAAGTAGATTTTAATAATACATGGTGCGTATAAATTCTATAAATCATATACAGGGCTACAGTAAAGAGTTCATAAGTGTTACTTAATATGGACGTGAACTGCTTAAGTTGTTTTTAATTCAGAGATTAACTATTTTTAGTATACTACGAGATGTTTGTAGAATATCGATAAATTCATATAATTGGTTACACAAAGAACGCATACATTGCTGCCTGTAGGTGGTAATTTTTGGAAGTGTGACTTTAGTAGGTTTAAGCATTTTTTGCCTAAATTAAAATTTAGAATTTATATGTCGCATATATAAAAATCTACAGATAAACAGATAAATCTAACAGATAAATCTAACAGAAAAATACAGTGCTGTACAAAAGAATTTGAGTACATTACGGTCTATTGGCAAAAATCATTGAAGTTAAAATGATTCTGTTTATGCTTCTCCGAATTAACATATTGTGTAAAATATGTACAAATCTTTAAATAATTTACAAGGCTTCACCAAAGGATTCGAGGGTCTTTCCGGCTATGGACGTGAGATGGTCGATCTAGTTTTCAAATGTGTAATGCGCTTTAAATGGTTGTGCTCAAGCCATTTGGTAGGCCTTCCTACCAGGTTGGAACTTTAACTTGTTTACTTAGACATCTTTATCCTTTATGTTTTGTGTATTATTTGTGGAATATTTCGCAAACCCCCTGTGCGGGCCTCCTTTTGAGCAGACAGTAGGCGCCAGATCACGTGGTCTGACTAGAGAATTAATATTAAAAACATTTTTTTTCTTGTTCTTTTTAGTTTAGTTTTGAAGTAGTAATGATAAAAGTTGAATGCAGCAGGTAGACTGCGTATATGTTTTTTTGTCTTGGTCTTCTAATAGAAGAAATGATGTTTTAATTTTAAAAAGGGAAATTTATTTTCGAATATGAAATCATGCTTGTTTCTTGTCTTCTTTATAGAAGAAAATAGTTGCTGAAATTTTAATTGTTTTTAGAATTATGAGTTCTAGAAGGAACAAAGAAAATAAAATGTCTTGATTTTAGAAATTAATTATCTTGGATTTCCAGCGAGGAATTTATATGTACTTAAAGACATATTAATCAAATGTTTTCGTTGTAAATATTGTATACAGTTAAATGTGTAGAAAATAGAATTAGAAAAGTTTTTAATCATCCTGTGCTTATTTATTGAACAACACCTGCGCCACTTTCAGTCGTGAAATATGCTTGTTCACTTTAAAATGATATAAATTCAAAATCTTGAACTTAGCTCTCCCAATAATAATATCGTGGAAAACATGAAGATTATTCATTATTATTATTGGAAAAGTGGGAAATAGTTTCATAATCTATGTTTGACGCATAGTTTATTTTTTCTTGTTGATTTTATTAATCAAATCATTCGATAGTGTGTTAAGGGTCCGCTAAAGTTAGGGGTATGGGCCGGATTTGATCCCGTTTAAAGAGTTATTGGAAATCACTTTTAAAACATCATATAGCACCTTTTCACAATTTCGACGTTGTAAAAAGATAAGATATCTAATAAGCTGTGTATACGCGGTAAGCTGAGATGCTGTTGTATGTCAAACACAAGTTATTACCATTTTAGTATATATAATGTAGCGAACTCATCTCAAATGATCAGTATAAAGCGAGTTACTAGCTTAGAGTAACTGACTTGGCCTTTTGATCGACGCTAACGTTCTGGCCTCCTGATCATGAGATCCGTGGTTCCTATCCCATCGGCGCCACTCTCTCCAAAGTGGTGACCCAGACGCACGTAAGCTTCAACAACAATCATCCCCTCTCATAACCAACAGATGGAAGCATCAAATAAAATCCTCTCCAGCAATAAGCCTGTGAAACGCTCACAGCACATAAGCCTGGTATACTGCGCATCACTCACGAGTGCATATCGCTCGTCAGACATCGACAAGATGTCTTTCTCTCTGGGGAGGGAGTGTGTAGCGCTCTCATCTCACATGATCAGTATAAAGCGAGTTACTAGCTTAGAGTAACTTGGTTTAGAGCTGGCTTGGCCTTTTGCTCGACGCTAACGTTCTTGCTTCCTGATCTTGAGATCCGTTCCAAAATAACATGTCAAATATCCCCAGTCTCATGTTTGTTAAAAATTTCGAAATTTATTGTCATAGATTTGTTAGAAAACACCTTTCTTTGCAAGTATACTGTAAAAAAAAATGCTTCTTAATATGCTAAAATCTGTATATATATATATATATATATATATATATATATTACGCTATCGAACGTGGCACAGAAATCGCGATTATTTGTTAATTGTTTAATGGCAACGCCCGAATGAAACGCATATCATTGGTTATTGAACAGCCTTTAATGCATCTCCATATCTATAACGGTTGTTGCCACAGGGGGGACACTGTCCTGTCGCCAAATATCGCCAAGCTTGTCGCCAACTTGGCGATATATAGCCAATTTGGCAACCAAATTACTCACCAAAAGTGACGCCAAATTGGCAATATCTCTTATAATTCGCCAAACTCCCATAGACATCCATTGTAAACCTATTTGCTTACAGAAAATCAACAAATTGAGATATTTTAATGCAACAAAAACTAATATTAGCTTAAGGGATTATATTAATCATACTTAAGGGAGTCCAAGTAAATTAAATTATGAATAAAAGTAACATGATACAATGCTTAGCGTGCTTTCTCAAACATAAATTTTAAGGGAGACCAAATTGGTCGCCATGGGCGGCTAGTATAATTTAAATTCGTATACGAAATTATACAATAACGTCTTTCGAGTTACCCACGAATCCGAAAAGAATTCCTTTGTATTATTTAGATACCTAAAAAACCCTTATGTTTTAGAAGTTTAAAGAAGCACTTATAAAAACAACTTTTCTTTTGTTTCCACTGATTTTCGGAAACGTTTCCGAAGATTTTTTATAGCGTAATGATCAGCTTTTAAAACCAGATTACTGGTTTTCGACTTCCTACCGATTCTCAACTAAACCTTTTCAGCTGCGTTACTAAATTTATACGTGCAAGAATAGCAAAATAATATTAAATTTAATGTTATTAATGGTTCTAGGGGTTATGATCGGTGTAGATCTGCAAAAATGTTTGCGGAATACCAACATAGGGGAGCAGGTAATAGGTAGTATTTGATACGAAATCTACCTAAAAACTATCTGCAAACTTTTCAGAAAAGCTGTGCCAGCAAAAGAAACTTCGTTTTTAAAAATGTTTATTTAAGTTTCAATAAGATATTAATTTTGAGAAATCTAAATATAAAGAATGCTTTTCGGAATCGTGTGTATTTCGGAAGAGGTTATTGTATATTTTCATTTGTGGTTATATTTTCACCGACTAAGGGGACTTATCTGGCGAGAAAGAAATTACAGTGGAATCCCATGTTATCCTATGGGGAAAAAAATACTTATCCTTCTTGTTCATTCAAATTTGGAAATTTCGACAATATTTTTTCAGCACGTAGATAGAAAGGCTCTTTATCCCTCTGTAAGCTCAAAAGTTTCAAACGAGTATAGGGTACTTTTTATATTTTTTGGAATTTTTGAAATTTTAACACAAATTTTAAAATACTCATAATTATCTTTAAAATATTTTAAGCTTACGGAGGGATAAAGAATCTTCCTATCTACGTGCTGAAAATAAATATTGTTGAATTTTCCAAATTTGAATGAACAAGAAGGATACGTATTTTTCCCCATTGGATAATATTATATTCCACTGTCTATTCTTCCACACCAGATAGGTACCCTTAAATAACATTTGTTTTTTTACAAGTGCAGTTGACAAAGAAAGGGAGAAAATTGCAAATATATTCTTTCTAAATCCTCCAAAGTTTGGTACTTGGATTTAGATCTGTGGACATAATTCCTTTTACATAATCCATCTGTACATTCTTAAGTTCTTACAAATACTCAGGTGAGGCTCAAGTATACCTTCCTTATTGAATGTAATTACGTTAGGTAAGAAATAGATCACGAATTAGCATTTACGGCGTAATTGTTCCTTTCGGTATCACCTTTGCCCATAAATGCTATTAAAATGTCTTTGAGAAATTCCCCTTTGATGTTTAGGAGTAAAGAGAACTAGTGCAATACAATGTCTCAAGTTTTCAAAAGGATGGCATTTCTCACTAAGCAGATGATACAGAAAAGAAATTGTTCCTTTCGGTATCACCTTTGCCCATAAATGCTATTAAAATGTCTTTGAGAAATTCCCCTTTGATGTTTAGGAGTAAAGAGAACTCTCTAATGCAATACAATGTCTCAAGTTTTCAAAATGATGGCATTTCTCACTAAGCAGATGATACAGAAAAGAAATTGTTGGATGTTCAATTTTCTTTAACGGTTTTTAAATAAACAATGAATTTTTATCTTTTTATTTTAATAATTACGCTATAAAGTTTTGTCGTTTCTTAAGCTAATAAGCTATGAAGTTTCAGTTGAACTACAAGAGTTATTCTTAAAATTTCTTTCGTCAATTTACAAAACTGTTCAAATTGTATTCTCAGAGATAAAGAAGAAATTTCGCCAATTTTTTTCTTATGACATTAGCCGCCACACGTGGATAGTTGATGCTAGTGCACTATTTGTCCAGTTTTTTACATACATGGTACACTAATTAATAAAACTTTGAAATTAATAAAACTTTCAGCGGTGTAACATTACTTTTAGTTAATATTACTTCAATTCATGAATTTTCCCATGTATTAGAGAAGACGTAACTGAGCAACCATAAAATCTGTATGCCATAATTTAATAATAGTAATAATTAAAAGCACATCTAATAATTCCTTTCACATCATCCATCAATATCTTATTAAGTTCCTTATAAATACGCCTGTGATGCTTAAGTATACCTACTCTATTTAATGTGATTACGTTATGTAACAAGTAGATAATGAATTCGCATTTAACGCCGTAATAATTGCCTTCCGTATCCCTTTTGTCCATAATTGCTATTAAAATGTCTGTAAGAAGTTCCTCTTTGATGCGTAGGAGTAAAGAGAACCTTCTACTCTAGTTTAGTGTCTCATGTTTTAAAAAAGATCGAATTTTTCACTAAGCAGATAACGTGGAAAAGAAATTTTCCAATTGTTTCTGTGACATTGTTGATTTGATAATAAAATATAGAAAAAGACTAGTGATATTTGTCGCCACACGCTTATAGTTGTCGTATAAGGGTGTACTATTTATCAAGCTTTTTGCATTCGTAGCACACCTCGAAATTAATAAAAATCTCGGTGGTGTACCATCAGTTTTAGTTGAAAGTACCCCAATTTGTGCATTTTTCAATCTATTATCGATGACATAACAGAGCATTAATATATTGAAATAGATGAAAAGTAAAAAAAGATATTATTTAATAATAGTAATAACAATTAAAAGCATGTGTTAAATTTAATCTTTGTACTTTAGGCACTCAGAAAAAGAGGCAGTAAATTCTACTTTAGTAAAGTATCAAACTCAAAATCTCCATAGCTTAGACTATATTTAAGGCGCTTAGATTAGTTTGCTAGCCTACAAACCAATAAATATAACATTTTGTGAATGCATATTATAAAAATACAATGTAAAATGGGAAAAATGGATCCATTAGCAATAGCTTTCAATGTGTTTCCTAACAAAATTATTCCTCGCTTTCGTGTTTTCGGGTTTGGGAACAGAGATATTTACCAAAATGAAAGTTTCGCGATATTCAAATCTCAAATTCTCTAAAGAATGTTGCAAAGAAACTATTGTGATTGCTTCCTCAAAAACAAAGTATTTGCTAAGAATTGGCTTTTAGTTAACTTATGGGCAACATTTTTCGACTGATAGATTTAATTTTATTCGTGCAAAAATCTTCCGTTATTGAATTTTATATTTCAGTATTATGGCATATATTTAAGAAAAAGGTAAATCTTATACTTTTAAAAAGTTTTCAGGATGCAGTGAAACAATTTTACATGAAAATAAGAAAACAATTAAAAAATGTCAGTTGCCTTGCTTTACACCAGATATCTTCAAATATTTGTGTCTTCAACTTGACCATGATAAAATGATGAAAGTAAATGAAAGTATGATACGTGGAACTTATAAACAATTTAAGATGCTTCTAAACAAATCATAGACTTTTCTGGCACACTTCCGAGTGGTCGTCGCCACACACCGATCAAAAAGCACTGTGGTTGCATAAAATAAACCTAAAAGCGATGATCTATATTTTAATGTATGTGCCTTCCTTCGGGGCACTTTTTTTGAAGAATATGAAATTTTTTGCAAACACATATGTTTTTAGTTAAAACAGGTAATAAAGCTTTGAATTCATATAAATTTTCAATGGAATTTTAATTAACTTTTTAAATTTAGGCAATATTTAGTCAAATTTCAGTAAGGAATTGCGTTTATGACAAATCTTCTATAACGAAATCTATTCAATACATTTAACTTTTTTTCAACAATATATTAGTAAACCACATACCTGTGTTGTGAAGCAAAATATTTGTAATACCTCTTAAACGTACTAACATATACACTGTACAAAAAATAATGCCAGTTTTCCGGTAGGAATCGGAAAAATAGTTGCTCCTATCGTACCGGAATAATTTCCAGCCCAGCTCGGAATAAAATCCGTAAAATCGGAATAAAATCCGTAAAATACCGTTTTACCGACTATTTCCTTATTTTTACTGAATTTATTCCGAGATGGGTCGGAAATTATTCCGGTACGATAAGGGCAACTATTTTTCCGACTCTTACCGGAAAACTGGCAGTATTTTTTTTACAGTGTACCAAAGTTTGTACACAAGACAAAAGACTAAAAATCTGTACACAATACTTTTTTTTAATAAATGCGTACTTTTCAATAAAAATAGCTCTTAAATTAATATATACAAACTTGCAAGCTATATTTTGCTTCATAACATACCAATATTATTGCAGAACCTTGTTACAAAGTTTATTTCAATATCTTAAAAACTTTTTAAGAAATGACGTTTCTCGTAAACGTGCACAATGAAAAACACAGTTTTCCAGAAAACGCAATTTAAGATTTTGATATAGCACAAAAAATTATGTATGAAGTTTACAATTTTAAAGTCCACCATATTTGTAGGTGTTTTTATATTTGTGTGTATATTATATATTATATATTTGCGTATTAAAATGCATTGTTTACCTTTCTGTGGCTCATTAAACGGTTATTTCTGGTTTCAGAATGTTCATTTCCGGTTTATATTTTGGGCTATAACTAAGCTTCTAATTATCGCTGAACCAAAAACAAGGCCTTTTTGCAATCCTAAATGTTTGAATTTTAATTTAAAATAATAAAATAATTCGAAATTTTTCGCAAAAACAGCGATTTGAGGGTAGGCACATACCTTAAATCAAAAGCATGTACGTGAGAAATGCTGACGCCATACTAACGATGCCCGAGGCTAACGAAAAAGATAGGCTACCGTGATGGGTTCGATTCTTCTTTTTTTACAGACCGCTGGAGTCACGTGATGCTCGAATGCACCAATGAAAGTGTGAGAAAAGAGCATCACGTGACTCTAGCGGTCTGCAAAAAAAGAAGAATTGGACCCACCGCGGTAGCATGTCTTTCTCGTTAGCCTCGAACAATGTCAACATATTTGCATTACATTTCCCCTTTATTATATATTAGTGTAAATGCCCGTCCTAGAAGCGTGGGTAAAAATTGTGTTATCACTTAAAATTTGAAAAATTGATAAAAAAATAATTGACAATATGGAAGCGTTTAGATGAGCAAAGTTCGACTAGTTTATGTTCTAATAAACACACAATTAGCATTTACAATATTTCTGGGTAAACCAGGTTTTCCGGCTAACATACTATAACAAAATTAAGATTTCTTAATAAAACAAAAATTTAACAAATATGCAATAAAACTGCGTAATTAAAACAGTCTGCTGCAACTATTGAAATAATACTATTTTTTAATAACATTTTGAAATTGCATTTTTATCGTTTACCCCCCCCCCTTTCCAAAATATTCTTAATATGTATATTGATTAATAAATAGGTATCTCGGGTTGAGCCCCATGTGAAGGAACGATGGGGAAGCATTGTTAAAGTGTTCTTCCCGTCTATTGGTGTTTTTCATCCGTTTACCCGCGGCCGACGTTACGTTGCAGGGATGGGGCAGCTTCAAGTTCGTCTCCTTTAATCTTCATTGCTACATGGTTTAATTTTTTTTCAACGAATCACAAAAGGAATGACTCTCTACCACAGCTACTTATTTACGTTTTACGCACGAAGTGCGCTACGTTTGTTTTCTGAAATGGCTGCGTAAACCATTGAAATTTTGTTAGTTTTGAATCTTTTATAGAAAATTATTTTGAACAGAAGGGATTTCAGGTAGAAAAGATTTGTTTTTAAGCAGATAAGTTTCCTCATATACATCTCAAATCAAAATTAAGCCTAACGTGGCTCCATCTTATCGGAGACTGGTAAGATTGATGGGTTCGCCCTGGATGCGTTACACTGCCTTTTATTATATAGAGATTTTTTTCAACTTCATCACACAATTTCAAGTTTTACATCGTCGAATAGGGATAAAAAAGTTCATTCAAATGCAATTTATTGAATACTGTATCTCAATTTATTGATTTTGTTTTATGATTTTTTAAATAATTTTAAGCATAATTTTTTAAAATCTATATCTCTCTCATGTGCAGTACGATTACGAAAGATAAATCCTATTGCACTTAAAACAATATAAATAGTTCAGCATTTTCTTCTGGTCAATATTCCATATCGCAATTAAAAAATCATCAATAAATAAATTAAATAACGTAATAATATAATTAAAATACTAATTTAACAGGCATAAAGTCAAATTATGCGCTTAAACCACTGAAATTATCAGAATGAAAGAGTCTGTAAGTAGCAAAATCTTTGGTAATTTCTTCGGATATTAAATCCTCACAGGCGGCTAACATGAAAGTATCGTTTTAAATAAATTTAAAAACGTTATTTGACTACATTATTGCTATTGCTCCTACAAAAATCCTTTTTTGTAACGTTGGTGATCTAATATGCTAAATGTAAAAAATATGTTGCATTTTCAATTTTTCGCTGAAGTTCTGCAACTCAAGAAGCCGTAGTAACAATAAATTAAAAATTTCTTAAAACCGATACAGCCAGTTTTCTCATTTATAATTTGATTTTATCCTTAATAAACTTTCAATTTCAGAAATAAATAATTGCAAGAGTTTCAATTTTGTTCACAAACAATTTTTTTGGCTTTTTAATATACTTTAAGTCAGTCTTTCTTAACACTGAGGTTTCAGGTTTTTTTTTTTTTTTTTTTTTTTTTTTCATTTTCGAAATGCTTCTTGCTACTTAATGTTTGATCAAAATTCATGAAACATAATTCCTTTTAAAATTCGATCTCATTAAGATAATTACATTTGATTTTTAACTTATTATAAGGCAGAATTTTGATGAAAAGAATTAACTGTAATAGAATTAACTGAACTGTAATAGAATTTTACATGATAAAAATCTGAAATCGAGGAAATATCTAAAAAATTAAGAGGGAAGGAGTATTTTAAAATTTTAAATTTTTAAAAAGATCTTAAAATTATAATAAGATTGGAAATTTTTTTAAGGTGCTGTATATACTTATGGTGAAATTGGGCAAAATTTCAAATCTCTATTATGAAAATTAAAAGAACTATTTTAAAACGTCCACCGTTCCCTTAAATAAATTAAAAAACCTTATTTGAATACGTTATTGCTATTACTCGTACAAAAATTCTTTTTTGTACTGTTGGTGACCTAATGTGTTAAATTTAAAAAATCTGTATCATTTTCAATTTTTCGTTCTATAACCCTGTAAGTTCGGCCTGAGTCCCCGAGTAACAATAAATAACAAATTTCATAAAACAAATACAACCAATTTTCTCATTTATAATTTGATTTTATCCTTAACAAACTTTCTATTTCAGAAATAAATAATTGGGTTTTTTTTCTTTTTTAAATTATTGTAAAATTATTTCAATCTTTGCTTCTAAATAGCTTTATTCCATTCAATATTTATTCGTTTCAGAGAACATGTTTGGGAAAGACCTTTAAAGGTATAAAGTTATTTCAAAATAAAAATTCTACTAGAATTTAAAGTTTATTTGCCCCAAGCAATGCTTTTGTTGCAATTTTTATATTTCTGAAACTCAAGTTTCTGACTCAATAACATTAAATTCAGTCAATGGTAAAATTTTAAGGAAGCTACCGAAATGTTAAAGCTCTCATTATTTGTTTCTTAGTCTTATATTTTTAGGACTTTGCACTTTTTAAGACACATTTTTCCCTTTACTAGTACATTTTCTGCTTCTGAAAATGAAATATTTGAATGAATGGCACAACATTTTATGCATTTATTTTGTTTTAGTTAAAAAATGAAATAAATTTTGTTTTATTTGTAATATTGCAAAATTTGCTTATTTGTAATGGCAGTAATTTGTTGCTTCACTGAATTTCTATAATTAATTTAATATATAAGTTCATTAAAAAGTTATTTATACTTTTATCAGCTTATGCTTGAATTATTTGAATGAGAAATGTAATAAAGATACTTATTACATCCCAAAGGAAAAAGAAAATTGGCATTCTAAAAACTGTAACTCATTTCTTTGAATTATAATATTTATAAAAATACGGAATTAATTTAAAATTTGTTTTCAAAATTGAAATTCGCTGTCTAAAAAATATTGTTAATAAATTCTACACGGTCTACTTCTAGGATACAACTAAATTAATTTTTTAACATTATACCATTCCTAAAATAAGTAACAAGAAATCAAATATTACAATTCGAGTTGCGAAACTTTTCACAAATTTTGAATCATCATTCAAATTAATAAAAATTCGTTTCAAATTAAATAATTTTATTTTTTTTAGAAATGTTTTTATTCCCTTTTTTTAAAGTTTAATTGTTAATATTATAAAACATGATATTAAGCTGTGCATTGTACTTTGTAGTAAAATTGTTTATTCATATTTAAAAAGTCAGCTATTAAATATTCAAATTTTCTTTTCTTCATCTAAATTCTAAAGATTCTAAAGCTTTCTTTGTTAAATCCCCAGCTGATGTTACAGAGAAACATTTCAAACGATATGTATGAGAATTAAAAAAAAAAGAAAACCCTTTTTTTTCCATTCACTTAAAGTGCGAAATCCCTTTTTAGTGTAATACAATGATTTATGACAAGATAAAGGAGCAAAACAAATAAATAAGTAATAGGTCCCCTAATAAATAAATAAATAAATAAATAAATAAACACCGTATTTGACTTCTCTGAAAATCTTTTTATACCACAAATTTTGAAAACATGCTAATCAATTTTAATATATCTACTCTATCTATATTATAAAGGACAAACATATCTGTGCGTAATTTTGCGAATGGCAACACTTTGAAATTTGAAATAAAATTTTGGTTTTGCAATTTTCCCTACTGCAAATTTTTAAACTTCTAAACATCGCACATTTTAAATTTTTACACCGTCGTATAAGGAAAAAAAATGCTCTTTTAAATGCAATTTGTTTGAAAGCTGTATCTCAATTTCTTTTTGAGATATTAATTTTTTTGTAGTTTTTAATACCATTTTTCTTATCGTGGCAACAAAAGTACCCCATTTCTATTGAAAGTCGTTGAAAGTAAACGGATAATAGTCGGAAATACGAGATACTATATCTTTTTGTTGCCATTTTCTCATAAAACATGAAAAAAAAAGTTGAAATTAAAATATGGGCTATGTCAAGAATATTGTCTATTATTCCGTGATAATGACGTCATATGCATACTTTTCTATAGACGAAGTTTAAGATTGGATTGTAAATAAGGATTGTTTAGCGGATGAAAATGACGTCATTTTATAAAAAAGCGTGTATTTTAATTCTTAAACCTGAATTATGTTTTGTAGAAGTGCGTCATTTTCACAGCCCAGCTGCTTTCAAATTCTTCCCAGGTGTAAATGCTTTACTTTTGAAAATAATGTAATCGAAATCACACACTGATAAAACGCAATGTTTTACAAAAATTTAGAGTGTCTTTATAGAAGAGAGGTGACATGCAAATGATAGCGATTTATATTACAGAAATTGATGACTCTCGCCTGGATGGATTTGCTTCGCCGAGTTAGACAAGTAAATAAATAATTGGTGGTTTAAAATAATATCATGTTCCTGAAGTTTTTGTCTAATATTCTCTGGAATAATAAAATTTTAATGCTATTCTTTAGGACATTCTACTATGATTTTGTCAAAATAACATAATTTGCTTAATTTAATTTTTCCTAATTTTATATAACCTATATATTTAAAACACAAGTGTGTTTTTTAGTCATCCATCCTGATCTTTCTGCTAAACCAATTTTAGTATTATTTTTTTTTTAACTGAAAGCTCTTCATTTGTAAATGTGATCGCGCTATATGTTTCTTTTTAAATATCCCCACTTTTATATTTTAATTTTAAAAGCATTTTATGAAATTTCTTCAAAATGGTGAAAATTAGATAGCTTTCGTTATTGCAGACAACAGAGAAATAATGAGGAATTTTTATCATTATTCATGCTATTTTCTGATAAAAATTCAAAATTGTTGATAAAAAATGTTGTATAGGGTTTAGTGTGGCAAAATCCCATTAGGAGCAGAATATTGTATTAGGGGCATAATAACGGAAAATGACATACTACTTTTGAAAACACCCATTTTTCCTCATAAATTTTCTATATTGTTTTCCCTTCTGCATGAGTACTGATACTAAGATTCAGGCATTAGGCGAAATGCTTATTTAAGTGAAAATGAAATCATATTTAAAAGAGAATGGTAATTTTCTTAGATAAAACTAAACATTTTACCACAAATGCGTCTAAAAAACATAAATTACGGAAATTTTTACTCTCCGGATTTGAGATTAGAATCTCAAGTAAAGGGTGCGTTTGTTCAAATAAAAGATGTTGCTGAGAATCGTGACTTCAAGTTTTGAGTTAAAATAATTTTTAAATGATCAAACAAAATACAATTTTTTTTTAAAATGATGAATATGGATATGAGAATTGCGTATGAAAATTTTGAGAAGGTGAAAAATGCTGTTTTTCGTTCCGGAATACCAAGTATAAGAGCCTCAATTGATAACCACATCCTAATAACTGATCTTTTTTATATTTTACTGATTAAGTATCTATATTATAAAGAACAAACGTATCTGTGCGTAACGCCAACGTCATTTTGCGAATGGCAACACTTCACAATCAAATTTCGGTCTTGAAATTTTCGCTACTGCAACTTTTTAATCTTCTGACAGTCGTATATTTTCAATTTTCGTGGCATAGGTTAAACATTTACTTTCAAATGCAATTTGTTTAAAAACTGTATCTTAATTGACTGATGCATTATATTTCCTAAAATAATTTTTAAGCATGATTTTTTTTAAGTGTATCTTATCACGTGCCGGTTTCAATACATAATAATAATGAACATTTTGCACATAAAGCAACAAACATTTTTCAGCATTTGTTTCTGACTATTTTTGCATAATGAAATTAAAACTTTCTTTATAAAAAATAAAAGAATAATATTAAATAAACCGCCTACCTAACATATTTGTGAAAGACAAATTAACGAAATTAATACTTCTTTTATAATCAAATAAAAGAGTAACATCGTAACAACACAAATCTAACATATTTGTAATTTAATTGTAGAATTTAAATTTTTAGATCACCAAATATATTTTTTTTCAAATGTAATTTGTTTGCAAAGTTCATCTCAGTTTACTGATTGTCTATGGTTTTAAAAACAATTTTAAGGAATGGAATATTTTTTTTAATTTATCTATATCGCGCGGAGCTCGATTACGAAAGATTAATCCGTTTGCCCTTAAAACAAAATAAAGAGTTCATCATTTTCTTACGGCTAATATCCTTTAAAAAAAAACTTCCCTATTAATAAATAAATAAAATAATATAAATAAAACACAAATTTAACAGAAGACATGTATAAGCTCTGAAATTATCAGAATATAAAAGGATGCCATAAGTAGCAAAATCTAGGTCAAATAACTTTTAGCATGCGGCTAATAAGAAAATATCGCTTTTGATAAATAAAAAAAAAATATTTGATTTTATAATTCGTATTTTCCATATGGAAAATGCTTTTTTAATGTAAGTGGGTAATCTAAAAAATTTATTGCATATAAAAAAATTATTAGTTTTCAATTAAAAAAAAATGTTTTTCCCTATATTCTTTAACCCGGGAACACCGGGTACGATTCCCTAGTCTATATTTATTATAAAGGACAAACATATGTGTGCGTAACGCATACGCATTTTGCGAATGGCAACACTTTGAAATTTGAAATAAAATTTTGGTTTTGCAATTTTCTCTTTTGGAAATTTTTAAACTTCTAAACATCGCACATTTTAAAATTTTACACGGTCGTATAAGGAAAAAAATGCTCTTTTAAATGCAATTTGTTTGAAAGCTGTATCTCAATTTATTTTTGAGATATTAATTTTTATGTAGTTTTTAATACCATTTTTCCAATTGTGGCAACAAAAGTACCCCATTTCTATTGAAAGTCATTGAAAGTAAACGGAAAATAGTCGAAAGTCGAAATAGGAGATTACTGTATCTTTTTGTTGCCATTTTCTCATAAAACCTGAAAAAAAAAGTTGAAATTAAAATGCGGGCTATGTCAAGAATATTGTCTGTTATTCCGCGATAATGATGTCATATGCATACTTTTCTATAGACGAAGTTTAAATTTGGATTGTAAAAGGATTGCTTTAGCGGATTCAAATGACGTCATTTTATAAAACAGCGTGTATTTTCATTCTTAAAACTGAATTATGTTTTGTAGAAGTGCGTCATTTTCACAGCCCAGCTGCTTTCAAATTCTTCACAAGTGAAAATGCTACACTTTTGAAAATAATGTAATCGAAATCACACACTGATAAAACGCAATGTTTTACAAAAATTTCGAGTGTCTTTATAAAAGAGAGGTGACGTGCAAATGATAGCGATTTATATTACAGAAATTGATAATTCTCTCCTGGATGGATTTGCTTCGCCGAGTTAGACGAGCAAACAAATAACCCGAGGTTTAAAATAATATCATGTTCCTGAAGTTATTGTCCAAAATTTGCTCGAATAATAAAACTTTAATGATATTCTTTAGGATATTCTACTATAATTTTTTTTAAATAAAAATAACGTAATTTGCTTAAGTTAATTTTTCACAATCTATGTATTTAAAACGCAAGTGTGTTTTTTAGTCATCTTCCCTGATCTTTCTGCTGAACCAATTTTACTAATATTTTTTTTTTCAACTCAAAGCTGTCCATTTATAGATGTAATCGCACTATTTTTTTTTTCTTTTTTAATATCCCTACTTTTATATTTTAATTTTAAAAGTATTTTATGAAATTTCTCCAAAATGATGAAAATTAAATAGCTTTCATTATTGCAGACAAGAGAGAAAAAAAATGAGGTATTTTTATCTTTATTCATGCCATTTTCTGACAAAAATTCAAAATTGTTTATAAAAATTGTTGTATAGAGTTTAGTGGCGAAAACTCCCATTAGGAGCATAATATGATATTAAGGGAATAATAACGGAAAATGACATACTGCTTTTGAATACACGCATTTTTTCTCATAAATTTTCTATATTGTTTTTCCTTCAGCATGTGTATACTAAGTTTCAGACACTAGGCGAAATGCTTATTTAAGTGAAAATGAAGTCATATTTAAAAGAAAACGATCATTTTCTTAGATAAAACTAAACATTTTAACACAAATTCGTCTAAAAAACATAAATTACGGAAATTTTTACTCTCCGGAATTGAGATTAGAATCTCAAGTAAAGAGTGCGTCTATTCACATAAAAGATGTTGCTGACAATGGTGACTTCAAGTTTTGAGTTAAAATGATTTTAAAATGATCAAACAAAATACATATTTTTTAAAAATGATGAATATGGATATGAGAAGTACGTATGCAAATTTTGAGAATGTGAAAAATGCTGTTTTTCATTCCGGAATACCAAGCAAAAGAGCTCCAATTGATAACTGCATCCTAATAACTGATCTTTATTATATTGTACTGATTACATATCTATATTATAAAGAACAAACGTATCTGTGTGTAACGCTGACGTCATTTTGCGAATGGCAACACTTCACGATCAAATTTCGGTCTTGAAATTTTCGCTACTGCATTTTTTTAATCTTCTGACCATCGTACATTTTCAATTTTCTTCGCATAGGGAAAGAATTTACTTTCAAATGCAATTTGTTTAAAAAATGTATCTTAATTGACTGATGTATTATGTTTTAAAAATAATTTTTAAGCATGCGATTTTTTAAAAGTTTATCTTATCCCGTGCCGGTTTCAATACATAATAATAATAAACATTTTGCACATAAAGCAACAAACATTGTTCAGCATTTGTTTCTGACTATTTTTGCATAACGAAATTAATATTTCCTTTATAAACAAATAAAAGAATAATAGTATTAAAAAAACCCAAACACATTTGTGAAAGACAAATTAACGAAATTAATACTTCTTTTATAAACAAATAAAAGAATAATATAAAACCCCCCACAAATCTAACATATTTGTAATCATACAATTTAAATTTTTAGATCATCAAATAGGATTTTTTTTTTTCAAATGGAATTTGTTTGCAAAGTTCATCTCAGTTTACTGATTGTCTAGGGTTTTAAAAACGATTTTAATGCCTGAAATATTTTTTAATTTATCTATATCGCGCGGAGCTCGATTACGAAAGATTAATGCAATTGCCCTTAAAACAAAATAAAGAGTTCATCATTTTCTTACGGCTAATATCCATAAAAAAAAAACTTCCCTATGAATAAATAAATAAAATAATATAAATAAAACACAAATTTAACAGACATATATAAGCTCTGAAATTATCAGAACATAAAAGGATGCCATAAGTAGCAAAATCTTGGTCAAATAACTCTTAGCATGCGGCTAATAAGAAAATATCGCTTTTGATAAATTTCAAAAAATTATTTGATTTTATAATTGGTATTTTTCATATGAAAAAAGCTTTTTTAATGTATTTGGACAATCGAAAAAATTTATTGCACATAAAAAAATTATTAGTTTTCAATTAAAAAAAAAATGTTTTCACTTATATTCCGTAACCCGGGAAGCCCGGGTACGATCACCTAGTATATATAAAATCCTAATGAAACGAATTTATGAAACGGATATAATGAAACGACTGAATTGAAACAAATTTATGTAACGATTCTATGAAATGACTGATTAAACAACTGATTATGTTTCACGGCGATTTCTCCTAAAATATGGAATACTTTGCGATGAAATTAACACCAAAAATCTGTATTGATCCACAGATCTCAAAACTGGTATTAGAATTTTAAAATTAGAATTAGTTTTCGAAATATTAATTTTTTTCTAATTTTAAATACTTTTTTCTAATGATGGCAACTCAAATTTTAATCATAAAAGATATTTTTTTTTTCATATTTCAGAAAAGGTTATTATTTTAAACTAATTTGGCGACCAGTTTGGCCTCCCTTAATTCTATGCTAAGAACAATGCTTTTTTTATTTCGTTATCATTTTATTTAATACAAAACTTCCATTTAAAATTGAAACATTGAAAATTAATGGCTTTCACTTCTTTCCTTTTTTAAACGAAACGAAAAGAGAAATACTAACCTCAGGTGTCATATATGCACCGGGGTATCTAATTGACGCTAAAATAGCGTTATTTTGACTGACATGGTAACCCGGCTATTGTTGCTTATTCATTAATAAATGTTTATTTACATTTATTTTCTTTTTATTTAAAAAAATGTTATAAATTGCTTTGTTCTATAGTTATTAATTAACTTTTTTTTATTTAATGTTATTTCATTTACGAAATAACGGATCATCGAAATATAAAAATGCTTTTGGTCACTTACTTAATAAAAGGAAAATTTTTATTCCAATATTCTGATACCAATGTGGCATTTAAGAATTAAAATTAAGTCGTCCAAAAATGAACTACCGCTCTTGAAGGGGTTAAAGTAGTAAATTGTAGTAAATTGTATTATGTCAATCGTTTTATAACGCTATTAAAGAATACCGGGAGACAAAGACTCTGTTTACTTAATTCATTTTATTTTAGCTTCTTTTCAAATGTTTAACTGGTCTTCTTTAATCAAACACGAAAACAACCATTGGATGTCTTAACAGCAACTGATTCGGCCTTAAATTTTCGCAATCAAAGGGAATTGAATTTAAACCCGTTTAAGGGAGATCGCTATAGGGTTTTTCATTATAGTTCAAACTTCTCTAATCTTTTAAAAACTGATCAAATTAGCTTGATTTTAGATTCTGCGGTGTCTGAACGGGGGTTGGCGAGCGCAGCTTGCAGGGGGCAGAGCCCCCTAGTTATTCTATAAAAATAGTTATGTTTTGGTACTTTTTAAAATGTGTATATGTAGAGTATTTTAAGCTTACGTAAAGTTTAGAAATTAAAGCAGTTAAACTTTTGACTTTTCTAAAGCATCCAAATACGAATTCGAGTCATAAATAATGAAATGTCTTATAATAAAACACTTTTTAAAATCTATAAGCTAAAACATTCAAAACATTCAAAACATTCAATCACATATAAAATAAAATAAAATAATAAGACGAAACGCAATATTTCACCTTGATTAAAACATAAAATACACAATATTAACTTTAAAAAGTTCACTTTTTTATTAAAAGGCGATTAAAATAATAAAAGAGATGTTACAAGATAAAAAATATACATTTCTATTTGAAACGTCTTAGTACTTTCGGGCTGTATTTCCCAAGCCCATCACCAGAGAATATTTTAATAACTAATTGTTGTTTATTGTACGCTGAGGTGACGTATTTGTATAAATAAACAGCAATTAGTTATTAAAATACTCTGATGATGGGCTTGCGAAATACAGCCCGAAAGTACTAAGAAGTTTTAAATAAAAGTGTATATTTTAAACTTGTAACGTCTCTTTTATTATTTTAGTCACGTTTTAAGTACAACAGTGAGCTTTTTAAAGTTCATATTATATATTTTATACATTCTATATATATTTTCGATAATTTTCTCTTGGTGGTTATTGATATATGAAAGTCTTTTAAAACAATGCAATATAATAAATTTATTTTAATAATTTTAGATAAATAATTGTCTTTTGATGAGCTACCACTATACTTTTTTAAAATTAATTTTGTATTTTTAATTTTAATTTTAAAAAGTTATACAGAGTAAAGCTCTAAGTTGTTACCACATTATTATTTTAACCTTTATAATTTCCTACTATAAATCATATTAAACTAATGTTTATATTATCATCGTAAAAGGAATATATATTTTTATTACTAATATTAAATGATTGCTTTATCGCTTAAAATTCTTACAGCCTGTCGCAAAAATGCCCTATAGTTGTTAGATAATTTTCTATGAAAATTGTCTACTGCTGTAAACTAAACCAGATTGCTCGAAATATTTTGAGATATATGAGGAGATAGATGATTATCTCTTAATACTAGTAGATTATATGAAATAACTTTTCCTCTTTTTAAATATTAAGTTCTTACCTCTTAAAATTTAAATTGTGCATAATGGGCATTACATAGACTTTAGAAATCAAGATCATTGAAAATTTCGCTGATAATCTTTATAAAAAAAGTCGAATACACGCAAACAGTTTGTCATACAATCATTGTAATGATTACTTTCTTGAAATTCTTCATTCCACAGCACATGCATTAAATTTCTTCAATATTCTCCAAAAAATTCTTTTTTTGTTTCATTTTGCTATTTATCAAATAAAGTTTAACACAAATTATAATTTTTTTTTCCAATTTCGAAAGAAAAACTTAAAGATAAAACAGTAAAAAATTAAGAATTTTATTCAAATGTTTTCCATTACTATACGAAATTACTTTGGAATGATTTTTTATTATTCAAATTTTCTAATGAAATTCATGATTAATAATGGAAAGCTTAAATTAAATCTAGAAATAAGAAATGTAGACCATTTAATGGGAAAAAATTGTATTACATTTCTAGAAATATAAATCCGAAACCTTTATCATATCCACAATTCATTTTTTTTATTGTTTGTATGATAAAAGCATCTATTCCTTAAATGAATTTGTTCATTAAAACCTCTTATCTAGGAGGAACAAGATAGCCTTTGACAATTATCAAACCAGCGAATGGGACATTTCTCAATGCAGCTACTCTCAAGGTATTTACAACAATAATGTGATTTGTAGCATAATGATTATGTTTTATTATAATTTTGAATTCTAGCGATTATTTCATTACTAGTACATTTATTATTAGGGCATTAAATCTCTTTTATATTTTTCTAGTAACTTTTACTGCTTTTTTTAATGTATGAAATTTTAACATCAAGTATAAATTAACTTTTTTTTCACATTTCGAAATATAAGTAGAAGTTAAAATGGTAAAAAAAATAAGAAATGTATTCAATTATCTTTAATAATTATTCAAAATTAATTTTGATTGATTTCTGGCTATTCAAAGTTTCTAAAGAAATTCAGGATTAATAAAAATACTAACATGAATTTAAAACTAGGAATGGAGAATTAGACCACCAAAATGGCAAAATATAAATATATTAAATTTCGAGAAGAACAAATCAGAGTTTTTCGTAAAAACCTTTAACATATCCGAAAATTCACTTTTTATTCCTCACTTCATAAAAGCATCTATTCGTAAAATTCAATCCGGCCATTAAAAGCCTTAATCCTGAAAGGAACTTCCTCCTTGGAAAACGATCAGAGCAGCGAGTGAGGATGTTATAGTGCAATTACTATGAAGAGATTTTTTTTTTTAACCTGGCTCCCGCTTAGGCTGCGAACGGACCATCCTTCTAACTGTTATCAGTGTCGGCGTCGTTTGTTGTAGCCACGTGTTGTCTTTGATTTTCAATGACTTTAAAAAGAAAGGGACTTATGTCCTGCAAAAGAGGAACCTTTCCTTCAAGTAGGGCCGAGCTCCTTATCTCCTGACCCATTGTCGGTTCCCCTTATTCTTTTGTGAATAAACCGCAGAACCGTCCAGAATAAAAGATTTTTCACGAAAACTGGAGAAGGATGGCAAAATACGCGTCTGTATGCAGCCTTACTCGGGACGTGACTGGGGACCTATGAACATGGCTTTCGAAAAGAGTCGGAATAAGGGAAGGAAAGGTTAAAGCGCTGCGGACGGAAAGAGGCCGTTCAGCACGGCGGTGGATCCACCCACCCGCCGACCAAGACTAATAATAAGCTGGGCGCAGCAGCTGTCGTTCGGTAGCTTCGGGACCCCAAGCTCTCTCTTCCCGCTTTTCTATGTCTTTATTTGTATAATTTCCCCTTTAAATTTGTCCGGTTTTAATTTTTTAAACCTTTTCAGGGGCAAAGCATTTTTAATGATAAATTGTTGAAATAAATGAATTGCACCGGAAATTACCAAAAAATTTATATGAAAATAAGAAGAGGCTATATTTCACATACTTATTAAGTGGAAAATATTTTACCAAAATTCCGGTGCCATTGTGGCGTTTGGGAATTAAAATTAAATGGTTTCATAAACATACCACCGCCCCTGAATGGTTTAAACCTGGCTTCTGCTAGTGTCTCTTATACTCGAGACGCGGCTGGGGATCTATGAACCTGCCTTCCGCAAAAGTTTCGGAACAAGGGAAGGAAAGGTTAAATGGCTGTGGACGGAAAGAGGCCGTTAACCACGGCGGTTTTACATCTCAAGAAATTTACGTTTAACGCGGTATAACTTTGAAATTAAGAATAAAATCAAAGTTTTAGGTTTATAAAGACCGGGTGAAAATAGTATTGTAACAAGATGAACTGAACAAAGATTCTAAATGCAGATGTTTTATTATTTGCTTTGTAGAAATATATAACAATATTTTAACTATGAATAAAGCAATTTTTTGTGAATATCATAATTTATTCCACAGAAAGAAGATAATTTTCGTCCTTTTTACAAGGAATGCAGTAGGATTTGTGTAAAAGTATTTCAAAATTGAATTGTTTCTGTGATACAAAATAAATTTCTCCTAATCGAAAATCTGTAACGATTTATTTTAACCTGTTCTTTAAACAGCAACGTTATAAGAATGGAAACCCTATCACGTACTACTTCTTCAGGTCTTTATCGTGTAATATGCAATTTGATAACACCTTATTTAAATTTCTTTATAAATTAAACATTTATTTTCTAATTTTAGATTTAGAGAACGCAGAGGACACTAACATTAATTTAAAAATACACATAAAAAATTAGACTACCAAAATGGGAAAATATAAATATATTTAATTTCCAGAAAAAACAATCCGAGATTTTCGTAAAATTTTTTATCATACCCGCAATTTACTTTTTATTCCGCTCGTCATAAATGCATCAAGACCTAAATTCCTGAAATTCATTCCGGCTATGAAGCGCATTAATCCTGAAAGAAACTTCCGCCTTTGACAATAATCAGAGCAGCGAGTGGGGCATTTATAGTGCAATTACTGTCAAGAGATTTCCAAGAATAATTTGATTTGCATAGAATAAAGCCAAGACTATGGTAGGAATTTGCGGTTAAAGCGATATAACTTTGAAATTAAGATTAAAATCAAAGTTTTAGGTTTATAAAGATCGGGTAAAAATTGCGATGTCATATGATGAACTGAAATAAAGAGTCTATACGCGATGTTTTATTATTTGCTTTGTAGGATTATGTAACAATATTTTAACTATGAATAAAGCAATTTCTTATAAGTATCATAATTTATTTTAGATAGAGAAGAAATTTTTTTTTTTCTAACCACGAATTAAGTAAGATGTGAGTAAAAGTATTTCAAAATTGATTAATGGCTATGTTACAAAATCTGTAAATATATTTTAGCCTGTTCTTTAAATAGCAAAGTTGTAAGAATGGAAACCATATCATGGATTCCTACAGGTCTTTATCAGTGTAATAAGCAATTTATAACAGCTTATTTAAAATTCTTTATAAATTAAGCATTTATTCTCTAATTTTTAAATCTAGAAAACGCAAAAGGTTACTCACATTAATTTGAAACTAGAAATAGAAAAGTTAGACAACCAAAATGCGAATATATAAATATATTAAATTTCCAGAAAAACAAATCCGAGAATTTCGTAAAATCCTTTATCATACCAGCAATTTACTTTTTATTCCTTGCTTCATAAAGGCATGATTCCAGAAATTCCTTTCCGGAGCGACATATCTTTGAAATTAAGATTAAAATCAAAATTTTGGGTTTATAAAGATCGGGTAAAAATTGTGATGATGTGAATAAGATGAATTGAAATAAAGATTATAAACTCTGGTGTCTTATTTTTGATTTGTACGAGCATTTAATAATATTTTAACTATGAATAAAGGAAGCTTTTATAAATATCATAATTTATTTTAGACAGAGAAAATAATTGTTTTTCTTTTTTTATCACGAATTCTGTCAGATTTGAGTAAAAGTATTTCTAAATTGATTCACTGCTATGTTACAAAATCTGTAGCGATATATTTTAACCTGTTCTTTAAGCAGCAAAGCTATAAGAATGGAAACCTTATCATGCACCTCTAGGGTAAAGTGGGGACAGACGCCGCAGGGATTCTGTGGGTGACATTAGTGCTCATTAAGCCAATGCGCTCAATAGCGCTCAAAACCTCTGTGCTGTGTGCTGTGTTGTATGCGTTTCTACCGCTTAATTGTCAGTATTTACATATCTATGCCAGCTTTTATGGTTCGGACCTACGTGGTGAGTTGCTACAATTATTCTATTAAAGTTTTATTACATATTTTAAGCCAAATAAACATAGATTTCATCCCAGAACCGATTGCAACTGTAGGCTAGATCCTCGTAGAATACAGTGGTTTCATTTCTCTCGCGTCACTCACATGACACAAAATAGCGGCGCGGTATCTTACCCGCTACTATGGGACAGATGTCGCATCGAGGTTGAGGGACAGATGCCGCAAAATATATTTTTGTTTTTCGGTTTAATAAATTAATCACTGATATTTAAGTAGAACTTACATTTACATGAACGTATATTAGCGCATTCTGTTATTCATCAAAATACTGTCAGCAACAATGTGGGTTCACCATGTGTGAATAAGGAAACTGTAGGCCGTTTACAATTCTCACCGTCTAAACTGTTACACAATATATCTCCTATCCCAATGGTCTAAAGACCTATATAGACAAGTAAAAGAATGCAAAATGATACAATTATTCCAAGCACAGATTTTATACGCAAGAAAAAAGAAGAAAGTAAAAAGTCAAGGAAACTAGAAAGCGTCAAAGAAAGATAGCTTGACGGAAGTAAAATGTGCAGAAAAAGGAAGGGAAAGATCAACTTGAAAACACCTTACTTGAGGAAGAAACTAAAATATGATTCATCTTCCGACAATGAGTAAATAGTTCCTCTTACGGATTCTGATGACAGTATTGGATTGGAATTTGATGGCTTGCAATGTGCTGAGTGTTTGGAGTCTTATCAAGAAACAAAGTCTAAAGCGAACAGGATTCAGTACATCAAATTCAATCGATAGCTGCATGAAAAAGGCTCACTTTACTTTGACGTGTGGTATGATTGTTAGAAAATGGAAAAACAAAATCAAAAAATGAGAAGAAAGGCCAAAAATAAACAGGCTAGGTCCTAAACAGAATAGAACTAATAGTTACATGAAGAGCAAACTGCAATATTAGCCTGGATGTAAACCAGTGATTTATATATATTTTTATAATTATGCTGTCTATTGTTTCCAGTAATTATGCTGTCCATTCATGTAAATTCAAATGTTTTTCTTTTTATTTTCATTTTTTGTCTTAAATTTTATTTTTTGAGCTTACACTTTTGCATTTTAGTTAAACTTTTCACAATTTAGTTGATACATATAATTTTCGTAAGTTTACTGCTATTTATTTTCATTTTAACTAGTTTGAGATAATAAAAGTGTGATTGGCTTGAAAAAAAAAACAAAACAGCCTAGCTTTTTTCTCCATGCAGCATCTTACCCAGCACATAAAAAAATGATGTAAAAAAAAGGCGCTTGGGAAAATAATTATGCCTACTTTAAAAGAGTTTTAACTTGTTTAACATAGAAATTAGATTCTAAAGGGTTTGATTAATGGTTTCTGGTACTTGGTTTGTTGTTTTTTGCTTTATTGTACATTTTATAAGAAGAAAAGTAAAACTGCGACATCTGCCCCACTTTATCCTACATGTCTTTATAAGTGTAACAAGTAATTTTATAATAGCCTATTTAAATTTCCTTATAAATTAAGCATTTATTTCTTAAATTTAAATTTCGAGAACGAAAAAGACACTAACCTTAATTAAAAACTAAAAACAGGAAATTAAATAACCAAAATGGGAAAATATAAAGGAAAAGGTCCAAATACCGGCTAGGGTCCAAATACCGGCTACTAGATGTTCTGAGAACTGAGTGCAGCGCAGCCTAGCCGTGATAGGCAGAGTTTGTAGCTTTAATTGAGAGAAGAAAGTTACGAAAAGTACGTCACTGAAGTCTGTCTCATTTACAAATATAAATACAAAAGTGTCGAATCGACGTAATCTGGTACGTCAAAAGATTTTCACATGTGTGTTTCTCATTTTTAAAAAAAATATGCTGATCATATATTGGCTTAAATTGTTGATGAAGTTATTTTTTAGACATATTTAAATCTCAATTGCCACGCGCACATTATTGGTATTTATTATATGAATGAGTAATACTGGTTTTGATTTAACATAGCAGTGGTCCGAATACCGGCTACCTAGAGTGGTCTAAATACCGGCTAGCCGGTATTTGGACCTCTCTCGGTTTCTCTGCTTGAAGGGCATGAAAATAAATTAATTTAAATAGTTCCATAATTAATAAATTATTTAAATGGTTCAAAAATAGTTCCAGTCCCATTTCGCAATATGAAAAAAGCAACTGTGGTCATAATTCTTCAGGACCGGCGCTGATTACCGGATCACTTCCCAAAAAAGATCTGTTGGATGCTGCAAAATTGCCTGTAATAAATGTGGAGAGAAAGAAAAGAAAATGGCGGAGTAACCAGGCGAAAGAGTCAGAAATTGGATTTTAACCCTCTCGCTGCGCAACCCGAGATGTCCTCGAGCAACGTAAAAGTAGCAAAATTTGCACAACCCGAGATTTCCTCGGGTTTGCAATTTTTTCCGTCTGATTAACCCTCCTTGATAATTCCCACCAGTTATTTTTTATTGCAATTTTTGCTTTATTTAATCGGTGCATTTTCCCGATTAAATTAGACAAAAATTTTTGTTTTGAAAACAGGTGACAAAAAAAATAAAAATTCTTAAAAGACGCTCGTCGCGAAGGGGTTAAATACGCAATTTTTGAAGCTATTTTGATAAAACAATTACGCAGCAAGAGGTTTAAAAAAGTGAAAAGGGAAAATATCTCACAGAGGAAGATGATGCAATTTGTGTCTTCTGCATGGTCGCTTTTTCTGTGGACTAGAATGGGGGAGGGAATTCTGGGTTCAATGTTAAGAATGCGATATGTGGGCTGATAGGGACTATACCGACACAGAGAGTGATATTATGTTTGTGATTTTTTCGGATAAAATAATTCTCATTTCAATCAGCAAGCATTTTTTTTGTTTTACACGTTAAAAAACAAAACTAGAAACATAATGGGAAGAAGACTGTGAGAGATAGTCGTAAAGAATTTTATAATTTTGACAAAAATACTTGTTTATTAAAAAATGCGTATTTTTTCTGTGCATAAGAAATATTATTAATCAATAAAATTTATTAAAATAATATTCTTATTGCTTAATAATTGTCATTAGCTCTATTTGTGTGATCTTTTGGAAAGAAACTCAGGCAGCCGGTATTTAGACCCCATTTTAAAAACTCCAAATTTGAAAATTTTCGGAATTTTGCTTTTTATAAACAGAAAGCGCCTTTTAAACTGATTTTGTTTCTCCACACATGTGTAAAACATGTCAAGGTACCCCGCTGTTACTTTTTATTTTATTAATTTAGAAAATTGTAGGATCTAGATTGAAAACAAAAGTGGTAGCCGGTATTTGGACCTTTTCCTCTATATATATTAAATGTCTAGAAAAACAAATTCAAGATTTTCGTAAAATCCTTTATCATACCCTCAATTCACTTTTCATTCCCCACTTCATAAAAGCATCTATTCCTAAAATTCATTCCCGCCATAAAAAGCATTAATCTTGAAATGAACTTCTTCCTTTGACGATAATCAGAGCAGCGAGTGGGGCATTTATAGTGCAATTACTGTCAAGAGATTTCGAAGAATAATTTGATTTCCATAGAGTACAGCCAAGACTATTGTAGGAATTCGCGCTTAAAGCGATATAAGTTTGGAATTAAGAATAAAATCAAAGTTTTAGTTTTATAAAAATAGGGTAAAAATTTTGATGTCATAAGAAGAACTGAAATAAAGATTCTAAACTCAGATGTTTTATTATTTGCTTTGCAAAAATATTCAACTATAATAATTGTTGTAATAATTATAATTATTGTAATTGTTATTTCAGTTATTATTGAGTTATTATAGTATAGGTATTATTAGTTGTTATATATTATAGTTTATAGTTATTATACTATTGACATTATTATTATAGTTATTATTAAGTATTATAATTATTGTAATAATTATAACAATGTTTAAACTATGAGTAAAACAACTTTTTATAATTATCTTGATCTAAATTTTTGTCTTTTTTTACTTCGAATTCAGTAAGATTTCTGCAAAAGTATTTCACAGTTGATTATTTCTAAGTTACAAAATAAATTTCCCCTAATCGAAAATCTTTAATGAGTTATTTTAGCCTGTTCTTTAAAGAGCAAAGTTATAAGGATGGAAACCCTATCATACACTTCTACAAGTCTTTATCTGTATAATAAGCAACCTGCTAACAGTTTATCTATATTTCTTTATAAGTTAAACATTTATTTCCTAATTTTAAATTTAGGAAATCGCAAAAGGCACTAACATTAATTTAAAATTAGAAATAGAAAATATTACCATTTAATGGGAAAAAAATTGCATCAATTTCCAGAAATAGAAATTTTTATAAAGCTTTTATCATACCCATAATTCATTTTTTATTCTCCATATGATAAAAACATCTATGCCTGAATTAATTTCGCCCATTAAAAGCACTAACAAATTACTCGTAGATAGGGCCTCTTTCTTTGACAATTATCAGAGCAGAGAATGAACATTCCTGGTGCTGTTACTATCACGATACTTCCAAGAAAAATTTGATTTGCATTATAATGATTCATTAATTGCAACTTCGAATTATCGCAATTATGATAGTTTGAAAATCGCAATTTATGGTGAAATCTTTCATGCTGCTTGGAATTTAATTTTTATTCTTTAAGATGGGATGCGGTGATCCAGAAAGTGGGACAAAATGTTAAAGGGGGAGGTATGTGTTAACATGTTGTGACATAATAGCTAACATCTGAAAATACTTAAGCCAGCATTATTTTCAAGCTGCGTAATGCAATTCAACTAGTAGGATCTGCTAATCTCAAAACTTTCTTGCATCTGAAACATATTAATACTCGAAATAAACCTTATTCCAAGTCGAAAATTAAACCTAGATTGGGCAGTTGGTTTGATTCAGTATGATTTCCCCAATATCTTCTCTGTTTAGTCGAATCTTATATCATTACCCGACTGCTAAGGAGCATTATGTGTTTCACGCGTATCTGGGTATGTGGATTTTTTATACCCTCGAAACATCTCAACGGGTGGATGGATCTTAATGAATGAGGTTTATATCGATTCGTCTTAACAGTCCGATGGTTATAGGCTAGATTTTGTTTTTATAAATTCAAATGGCGGCCGTAAAATACAAAATAGCGGTAGAGACAAAAAAAAAAAAAATTACGCACCATATTGAGCTGGCATATCAATGGACAGGTCTTTCAAAATGAAGACGATGTTTCATTGACTCTTTTACAGTCAGAAGCTCCGTTTAAATATTACACAATCTGGAAGTTGTGTAGGTAAGATCTCCAGCTTTTTTGCTACTCTGAGACATCTTCATAGACATCTATAGGCTCATCAAAACAGCGTTTGTAGATAGGAACTAACAATTAAACACAACTTAAAAGTCATCAATACAAGTAAATAAAAAAAATAGGTAAGTAATATAAAAAATAGTTTTACATCGATAAGAAATAATCAATTAGTTCGCTTTTTACGTAGTCGGGTTTTTAAGCTTAATTTTTACTAGTCTTATAACGAATGTATGGCTGCCCCCTCCCGCGATACCGTTGAATTCTGAGCAACCATATACAACAGCACAACAGCTTGGTATTCCGCTATCCCGTCCCGAAAATCACACAAAATTAGCTATCACAACGCCCCTACCTGTGGAATATCCGCTTTTTAACCTGGGACCTGACGCTCATAATCAAAAATTTACATATGAAGTTTGGCTCAGTTCTATGCCCAACTTCGTACATTTTCGGATGATAAAATAATGAAATTTGCGCAAAAACGTCTATTGCATTGCCCCTCTTCCGGCGAAATATCTCCAAATTCAACTGGGACCTACTGGCCATAGCCAAAAATATATATGTGAAATTTGGTACCGTTCTATGCATAACTTCATACACTTTTCGATTAAATAAAAAAAGTAAAAAATGGTTGTTTTAATTAAAAGTAGTTCTAAATAAACAATTGCAAAATAGTGACGTCACAATAAGGAAAGCGGTATTATTCGAATATAATAACCCTCATGGGGATATAAAAAACACGATATTTGTGTTACATAATTAAGGGAGGGCCGCTTATACATCATAATAAAGTGGAAATGATTCGCAAGTTGCAAAAAGTTTTAGATAAATCTAATAGATAAAACCTCTACTGTGTTACATTTGATATCTAAAAGAGTTACTTAATTTATCGGAAAATCTGAATCACCGGACCTGTCTTCGTCTTCGGACACGTGCGTACCGGACCTGCCTTCGTCTGTCCTTATACAAATTTGATGACTTCTATGTGCGATAGATTTCCCTAGTCATCGCCAACAAAAATACACACACACAAATAACAGCTTTCTTTTATTAATATAGATTTTACATAAATCGAAAATTACTTTTAGCATGAACATACAAGGACAATTTTCAATTTAGATTTTTTTTTTCTACTCTAAATATTTGTTGATGTGCTTATGTTATATATTTTTCAAAACTAATTACCTCACGTTGTTCCTAGATAAAACGAAAACTTCAAAATAATGTTGTCTTAAATTTCTTGGGTGAAAAAAAGACTTATTTTTTGACAAAACACGAAAACTTTAAAATAATATTGTTCAAAGTTTATGGATTAAAAAACTTTTTTTGAAACGAAAACCAATCTTTAAATTAAACAGGGTCTTTAAATGAAACTTGATTTTAAATAAGTGCTTTGTTATTACAGGCCAACAACAACAAAAAAAAAATCTTGAACATAAAAATTTTCTAAAGAAAGTAATATATAATGAAGAACTTTTGTTTAACATAAAAAGTAAATGTTTTACTTCTTTAAAAATGGGAAAACATGCAGTTACGTATGTTAACAAACAAAACAATTTCGTTTCTTTTAATAAATTTTCTTATTTTGAAAACCATGAACTGATATTTTATTTATTGTTAAAGTTTCTGTTTTTTATTTTTTTTCTTATCTCTTTAAATATTTATAAAATTTGCAAAATCTTATAAATTTTGAAATAATAATAACTTGATAAATAAATTCTTAAATAAACCGGAGACAAAAGGTGCAATATCATTAAATATAATGTAAAAGTAATTAAAAAATAAATATTTTAATTAGATAAGATATGTTACTAATCAAATAATGCATTTTATCTATGTAGAAACCGATGTGTTGCATTCGAATTGTATGAAAATTTCCGGTTTTGAAGGGTAGAATAGCTAATTACATTTTACATGTAAAAAATATTTATAAAATTAATTTTGATAAAATACTTATTATAACTAATAAATCCAATTCGCAATGCTTAACAGAAACTTTCGAAAATTAGAGGCAACTGGATTAATTATGAACGCGGGATAATTCGAAACTAGTGCCACTAACACTTGTGAGAGAGTAGCTGATACTAAATTGTAGATATGGTAGATATGGGGCATTCTCAGAATCTTTTGACTTTCGGGAATAAAAATCTGGTGAAATTAAACTTGCTAAAATAACATTTTAATCTGACAGACGAGTGCCTTAATGATTCAAAATAAAGAAAAAATGGTCAGCAGTGAAAATTTTTTTATTTAACTGAGGTTTAAGTTAAACTTGCGAGTTTAATTTTCCTTACCATTTTACCCCTATAACTTTGTATTTTCTTCTAAATTTTTACTTATAATAAATTTGCATAGTACCCACAGAACATTCAAATAAGAAATAATAAAAAGGTAGTACTTTTAATACAGAATTTTTGTATAACATTGTCTTAAAGGGGTGTTAAAGAAGGGACGGTAAGGTTAAAAAAGGGGACGGTATAGGAAAAAAGGGACGAAATGGGAAAAAGAGAGACGGTAAGGATGGAAAGGAAAGGAAAATTACCATCTATTTTTAGGCAAATTATGTTAAGACTAAGTGACAGCCACAGTGTTAATTGATTTTTAGAAACAGTTTTTAACATTGAATTAAATTAATCTTTTTTTAAATTTACCTCGAAAAATGCAGGAATAAACCTTGGGGACGGCAAGACTACCAATAAAGCCACGATCTTGAAATTGATATTTAAATGCTGATTTAAATTCTGCAGTAAATTTCCTGTCAAAGAATTTTAGACATTCTTTCTCTAGCATACTTCTGCATGAGAAGAAACTTGAAAAAAAAATTGGGTGGCTGCATCTGAAGTGATTTTCTGTATAAGTTTAGAAAGAGGGACGGTAAGGATGAAAAACCCAGGGACAGAGTTCAAAAAATAATATTAATCATAAAAATGTGTGTAGGTTAATTTTTTGCTATATATTTATATAAAACAATTGTTCCAGTTTTGGAAAAAAATTACATTGAATTACTTTTATTGAAACAATTTTAAACAGACAGCTCTAAACTTAAAAATCAGCATCAAGGACACGGGACGGTATAGGAATATTCCTGGTATGTGGATCCCCACATCGTCCAAAACTTATTTATCTCGTTAATATTGTTATGCAATCATGCAATGAGACGTTCCCTAGTATATGAAATAATAATAAAAAAAAATGTATCAAAATAAAAATTATTTTTCAGGGACATAAAAGTCAAAAGATTGTGAGAATGCCCCATATCAGAGGTTTACGTCCCCATTGACAGGATGAGAGTTTTGCTGCCATTTTTACTTTGCGCTTGGCACTCTTGCTCGCGCTTATCAAATTCCTTAACAGTTTAAAATGACAAACAGTTTTACGGTGCTTGTGATTATTCTTCGTTTCTATTCGATAACATCGATGTAAATTGTTGATTTAATCAATAATTGTTAAATTACTATTACTCTAACTGAATATCATATCAATAAGTTTTAGCTCTAACTCATTTTTATGGACTACAGAATCATTTTTTAAAGTGTTTGTTTCATATTAGGTCGTATTAAGTCTCTTATGAAGTCATAACCGCTTGTGCAGTTGAAACTCACCGCTTTCTCAGGAACTTTTGTTCAGAATTGAAAGTTTAATATATCAAAATATCAGAAATGAAATCAGCATCACTATATCGTGGGTCGCTTAATTCGTTCGGATAGATTTTTGTTTAAATATACAGGGTGTCCACTCCCAACGATGCCCACTGGCTAATTCCAGAACCGTTAGTCATAGACTAACGGTTTCAATTCCAAAAATGTTTTAAATAAGGTAAAGAAGTATTTAAAAAGCGATTTGGGTCGATAAAAACATTTCTTAAAAAATATATAAAATTTAATTTTTTGTACTGTTTCGCGGCACTATCAGTGATATTTATTAAAAAATGCCAGTTATGCTAATAATAAAGACAAATAAAGCCCCTTTCAGCTAACATTAAAATTGACCGAATTATGAAACTTTGAAATGCATGAATTATACCATTTTTATTCATCTCAATACAAATGTGTTCTGCCATGCTTTGAGGGATCGTATACAAAGTGCTTAAAGTATTAGATTTTCATGTGCATCTGCGCTTTAAATAAAAGCGCTTTGAAATAAATCGTACAAGTATTACGATTGAGTTAATTTATATTAATGAAGTTTGAGATTGGGTAAAATAATTATATTTGAACATATGTTTTATTTTCAAAAGACCTGAGGCTGTTTCTTTTCAATATCTCCCTTAATAAAAATTATGTTCTTTTTATAGTCTTTTATTTATCTTGCAATGATCGTATGTATGTCTTTCCAGTTCAAATTTTTTTCTCGAACTTTAAGTCACTTTCAAATATCCGATCGAGGTTAAATTTTACATACTGACGTAAATCCGATGACAATCTAGTATTATAATGATTTTCAGTGGTTACCATTTACACTTATTTTACAGGATAACACAAAACATTCCGGTAGATTATTGCCAAAATGTTAAAGAAAAAGTTTTAGATTAGGTAACACAAGCCTACGATTCTTGTGTTTTTTAATTTTTATAATTCATTTTTATGTATATTTTTGCATTTTTAACATCATGTCAAGATGTTTGTGAGAATTATAAATTTCAAAATTAAAAATAGTTAAAATCTGATACTATAAAGTAGAGGAGATGGTTGTGTTTTTTAACTTTTGATAATTGATATTTATGTTCTTTTTAGGAATAAATCTGAAAATGACCCTCATTTTTAACCATCACATTAGAATGTTTCGCAAATCATAGATTTCAAAATTAAAAAATAGCGAAAATCTGATACTATAAAACATATCGAAAACATTTTTATTTAATTTAAATTTTTTTTCATTTCTTTCTCTTATACTGGAATTCTTACTGCTAAATAGCTCAGGGGTTTGATGAGTCGTGGAGGGGGGGGGGGGGTTAACTTTGAAATTTACTATTTGCGATAAATCCTGACGTGATGGTTAAAAATGAAGGTCATTTTCGAATTTAGCGGTAAAAAGTACATAAATATCAATTTTTATAGTTAAAAACACAACAATCACATCCATTTTACTGTATCAGGTTTTCGCTATTTTTTGTTTTTTTAACTTTGAAATTTACGATTTACAACAACTCTTTACGTGACGGTAAAAAATGAAGGTCAATTTCGAATTCAGCGCTACAAAATACAGAAGAATCAGTTATCAAAAGCTAAAAATCAAATCACACCAGTCAGTAATATACGGCTTAATTTATTTATAAGACGGTGTGGTAATGATTATTCACGGTTTATTATTGTTAATTTTACGGTATAATACAGGCAGCTGGCATGCCGATTTTTTTTCAGTGTAGATAACCAAAAACATTTTTCAGAAAAATGTTTGAAATAGTAAACGAACACACACATACACACAAAACAATTCGTATTTTAATTATTCTTTCCACTATACATTTAATATTTCTATACATTTAGTATTTCTATACATTTATTAGTCTTAAAACTTTTGAAAAGCATGGTATATTAAAAGTTTATTTTATCTTCTTAAAATTTTATATAAAATATGAAAAGTATGTTACGTATTTAAAAGAAAAATCCTTTTTTTTTATTAAATTAGAGAACAACACATAATAAACTTCATTTAATATATTTGACTAATTTTTGTACGTTTATTATAGTAACAGAGAAAAAGGCATTCCATTCATTTGCGTTATATATTAGTCATTAAATGTTCAAAATATATTTATATATGCTTGTGATTTACTTATAACGTACATTTAAAGAAAATTCAAATACCTTTATGTAAAGTTGCTTCTACAAAAACTGTTGCATAAAATCTGTGTAACTTTACTTAAATATTTCACAAAAGTATAAAACAAACATTTACCCAATAAGTAATCTTTATTCCCGAGTTTTATTAAAAAACCCAGATAAATTGGATTCTATTAAAAGGCATATATAATAAAATATAACATTATGTTTATCGTAATCCTTTTAATTCGATTTCTGAAATGTAACAAATAAGTCGAAATTAAGTCATAACACATAATCGAAAAAACTTTGATTAATAATTTTAATTAAAGGAACATGAGACATTTCTAATAATTGTATCACACTTATGTGTGCATCATTTAATTTGAGGAGTTTCGTACAGGCCTTGCTTTCTGTTCTTCTCTATGTGCAAGGAAAGTACTTATTCCCATTTATTATTTAATTAATTAATAAAGCTTTTAAGAAAGTTCTCCGTAAAAATTATCTTTTAATTTCGTTAGGGAAATACATAATCTTATTTGTTTTCAAATGTAACTAAGTTAACCCATTTTTTTAATATCATACAGAAATTTGTCAAACGTAATCTCCTGAAAACATCAATGCTTCAAATTTTTATTTCATACTGATAATTTTGTTGTTTAGTTACTTATTACTTCATCAGTCAGATTATTTTTCTTATTACTTACGAATATCAACGGATTAGAAAAAGATATAATTAAAATATAACACCATAATGGTAACTTTTGAATTTAAAGAGACAATTTTTATTGCTTTACGTATCTATCTTATCAGTTACTTTAATCTTTATCAAATATATTTTGACCTTTAGAAAAAAAAATCTATCGTGTTGAAGATTTAAATAATTTAAATAATTTTTAGTATTTTATTACTTTATAGTACTATTTACGTAGTATTTGATTCTCAAGCACAATTCGTCCGAAAAAAAAAAAAATGTTCAAGAATGAATTACTGTTCGAGGATCTAATCAAATATCTTTATAAGAAATAACAATACACAACAATGAACTTGCTTCTGAAGTAAAAAAAAAAATGGTGGATTCGGCAACCTCGTTGTACAGGAATCTCAAAATGCATGATATTCGTTAATGCTGCATGCACAATACCACATGTATATGTGTCTCACGTCAATGGAATAAACAATTATAAACTCCAAATTGGTCCCTTTTGTAACGACACACTCTGTGGTTGAAAATTGAATTTCTGTTCGAAAACTGAATTAAATTTCGCTCGAATATTCTTTATAGAGAACCAAATTATGGAACATCAAACAACCGTAATTCTAACGTATTCCACACACACACACACACACACATATATATATATATTCAATTTGGTAATTTGTTTTTTATTTTTCCTCTATCTTTTTTAATCTTGTTTTATTTCGAACTTAATTGGTGTTCAAAGGTTTATTTCTCTGTTTTATGTGTGTGGCAGTCCCAAATTAATATTCTTTAGCTAATCTATGGCTAATATGAAGATGAAACCACACATTTTATTTGCGGAACTTTAGGCGTTTGAGATCTGAAGATTCTGTCTAAGTTCTACAAATATCCATTATTCCATTTTTGTTATTTATTTTCTGCTGTTTTTTGTTATATTTTTAGATTCTATGTTAAGTGGGTTGGGGGAACTGTATTTATTTTCAATTTGTTAATGTCATTTTATTCATGCTCTCATAGTTTTTGTTGGTGGTTGGTAATGTTTATTTAATGGTCACACACACACACACACACACATATATATATATATATATATATATATATATATATATATATACATACATATATACATAGATAAAAAGCTATAAAAAACAATTTAAATCTACGTTTTAGCTGAAAAACATAAAATATCTGTAAGGCCGGATTTACTTGTTACACTCTAAGGACGCCATTGTATAATGATATCGCTGAAAATGTATATATATATATATATATATATATATATATACTAGTATGTAACCCCCCCCCCCCCCTTCCCGTCAAAAATGACGGAATGTTGATTTGCGTTTCGTTTTCATAAGATTTCTTACAAACAAACAGAATGAAAGTTTTATTATTAAAGGGTTTGTATTGTAGAAAATGACAAATTCTAAATTATTATTAATATTTCTTTCGTAAAATTTTCATTTAATTTTATAAATTGTTAAGATCCACTTGAAATTTGCTTGCATCGTAAATAAAATTTATATTTCTTATCAAATGTAATTAAAATGTAAGGAATATACAATGCCATGTACTACATATATTAATTATATCAATGCTGATAAAATTTTGATTTTTAACATTGTAAAATTAGAACGTATCCTTTGAATGAAAACAAAATTGCAATTTAATAAGAGAGTGTGAAAAAATTATTTTCTCATACTAATGCAATCATGATAACATCTTATATTTCATAACACCTGTGGGGAAAAAACTTATTTTATTTATAATGCAAACACAATTTTTAAAAAAGTGGATAAATTTTAACCTCTTTAAAAATTAATAAAACAAAATTTAAATTCTATCAATTGTATTATAAGAATAAAAATATTCATTTTATTTATATTGAACGAAATTTTAAAATTACATAACGAAAACATTTAATAAGTGATCTCGAATTACATCATTTCGTCCTGCATTTTTTTAAAAATAAAAAACTATAATTTCAGTCAAACGTTCCATTATTTATATGAATTGCCAATAGAATGCACCAAAACAGTGTTGAAATAAAGCGTAGTTCATGCATGGAATTGCTGTCTTGTTTACATAAAATAATTAACTACGTTTTATAACAAAACATAAGTCGGTATAAAAAAATGGAAAACGAAAGACTTTAATATCCTTTTACAAATATTTTAAAACCAGAATTGAATGGAAAATGGTATTTTTTAATGAAACGATCAAAGAGTCGTTCATTTGTTTCTAGATTTTGAATTTCTGCTTATGGTATGGATGGGAACGTTGTTCGTTTGTTCATATCGATAATCTGTTGTTGGTAGCTGGGTATTTTTAAATTAGAACTTAAATCATTACAATTGTATAGTTTTTGAAGCTTTTAGAGAAAATGAAGAAGGTATTGGAGAAATAGATGGGATACAACGTAGATTATTATAAGTCAAACAATTGTCTTATTCACGCGATCAGAATGCTTAAGCCTAACATGGCCGCGATATTTTTTTTCCGAGGATGATTGCGATTATCGGGATCCGGATGAGTTTACTCCGGAAGTGTTATACACTTAACGTTATTATATATATAATATATATATATATATAACATATTTTAATTTTAATTGTTTCCCTTATTAATTTACTATTTTTCCTTTTTTCTTTCGTTTCCCCTATCCATTTTACAATGCTACTGACGCCTCGTATTTTTTTCCTTCTCCATTTATTCGATTTTAAAACAGCCATTTTATTAATAAGCCTATGTTTTTATTCTGGGGATGCTTGTGTGAGTTCTTTCGGCGCAAACCATAACCAAATCACCAGTTTTCTCCTTCCACCAGTAGAGTTCTCCGAAACGCCTTTTTGTTGTTTCAGTGCTATTTTCGGAAGGAGCTTTTTTCGGTAATTTTCTACCTTTGCGCAATGCCAATAAAATAGCCTGCACTGGGTTAGGAGTCCACTTCCTTTGTCTTTTTATGTTGCTTCCATGTGAATTCAATTATAATGTTAATGTGTAATGTCGTAATGTAGACTGCTTGACTTTTTTGCTTTTTTGCAAGTATGATTTTTTTAATCTTTATGAAAATGTTAATACGTTCATATAAGTTTAATCGTGGATAAAGAAGTCTCTCATCTAATGTTGCGTTATTTCAATGAATAAAATCTTGATACCAACTTTGTCTGTGTTTTCCCGGGAAATTCCAATAGTTACACCCATGTTTCTCTCATAAAGGACTCGACCACGAATGGACTGCCTATTTTCGACATCGTGGCAGAGGGGACGTCAATTTGAACGCCGAAGAAAATATCATACTTTTGAAATTTGTGTAGGGTTTAATTAGAATGGCAATATACTAAGTTATGTTTGGAGAGTGTTTCGCAATTTGTTAATTAAAATTTAAAAAAGAATCATAATTTGTCTTTGGTATTCACATAAAAGAGGGTGTCGTGAAACTACAGTGTAAGGTGGCTCCTTGTACCGCTGACACTGTTGTTGACACTTACATGTTTGCGAAAATGGATTCGCATTTAAAAAAAAAAATCAATTTAATTTGTCTCCATGAATATTGCCGTAAAATGTTTCAAAAAACTGAAAGAGAAAAATATGAATAAAATTCTACACAGCGCCATAGAGAATTACATTTTGTGCGTTTCTATTAAAACTTTAAGGAAATCGGTCGGTCGGTTCTCGAGTAATCAAGGTGGCCAGGTAAAAAAAAAAAAAAAAAAAAAAAAAAAAAAAAAAAAAAAAAAAAAAATTCGAAAAATGCGATTAATGTATAAACTCTAAAGTGTGAACTACAACAGCATATTTATTATTAGCTACAACAGCATATTTATTATTAGCTACAACAGCATATTTGCCGCTGTAACGTTTGTAATAATTCGAATTTCTAAAAATTTTTTGGTGTTATATTCGAGACTTTTTAAGCTATCAGTAGACGCAAAAAAGAATTTTGATTTTTTAAAAGTTTCAAACTGATGTACCCTCTTAAAAACAAAGGTCTATATAATTTATTAAGAAGAAAATCTAAAAAGCAAAATATATCTGCTTAAAATTGCGTTTCATTTTTTTAAACGTAAAAAGAAAAGAACCAATCTTATATGCTCGCTTTTATATAAAAACATCATGTTCTTTCAATATTCTTTCAAATTTATCAAAAGAATGCTATACAAATTTTGAAAACAACAACAACAACAACAAAAAAAAAAAACAGGATTTTCGGATGATAGAGAGATACATTTCTAGATATATTTTTACCTAAACATGCATTCACGAAGAAAATAGTGATGACAAAGGGAAGATTTTTGACTTTTTCCCTTTGAAGAGAAACATAGTTTTTTAACGCTACTAAAATATATTTTGTAGGGCCATATTTTTTCGTGGTGAAATGAAAATGCATGAAAAATGTTACACAACAATCAACAATCTCGAAAAATAGAAATAAAATTTCCTTTTCTTACATGTAAAGTAAACTCTATACATGCTTACGTAGAAAGTCTAATCTCTATTTATTTAGAACGAGCTCAAATACCCGGCGTTGCTCGGAATTTAAGAATGTTTATTTTGAAAAACAATTTCAAAATTAAACATACAGTATAAAACAAACAACAACAACAAAAAAAATCAGTAAAGCCATCTTTATTTTAGTTCTTCACAAAGAATGATCTTTCGGGACAATAGTATTGTGGAAACTTTCGTGGAAATTCTAATAAACACGCATACATACACGTATATACAGTAAACCCTCGATTTAACGGACCTCGGTTCAACGGACTTCGGATTCAACGGACTAATTAAAAAAAATTAAAAATTAAAAATTAAACAAAAATTAAAGTAAAACAAGTGGGTAAGTGTGATCGCAGATCGCACAGAGGGTTTCGTTTAATATCCCTTTTAAAACACTTTATCCTTAAGTTAACAAATCAAAATCGTTAATTTAAAATTATTCCCGTCTCCTAACCTGAAATTCAACGCCCGTATTTCAAATTTTTATATTTGACAAATGTCAAATATTTAATTATCACTATTATTTACTGGAAGCCTCCATGATAAAACAGCTTCTAAAACGATGAAACACGCTTCGAAAAAAAAAAAGTATTAGTGCCCACCCTCCCCCTCCCCTACTTGAGAATCAGCACGCAATCCTATTTTAAGCTTTTATATGTTTATATTTAATCAAGCAATGAACAACGACAAAGCATTCCTTTTTACTATTTTTAAAAAGCGATTTCACAGTAAAATAAAAAATATTTATTATATCTGTGGCGACACAATGTCTCGTGATCAAATGAACGAAACCTTAAAAAAAGGGAAAGAACACGAAACGCCGAAAGCGCGCGCTTTGATTCTCACTGCAGCGTGGTTTTCGTTCTAAGCATGCCCAATGATGCTGGCGACCTATGCGGCCATGTGTTATACTTTTCGTTCTATGCATGCATAAAAGTTTCATATGTGTTAATTCGTTTGTATTTCATTACCAATATTGTATTATTAAAAGTAATGTATTGTGTTTATATATATATATATATATATACAGTAGTATATATGTATATACAATATATATTTATTTATATACATATATTGTATATACACAATACATGTATATACGCTGTATATATTGTATATATGTATATACATATATTGTATATATACAATACATGTATATACACTGTATATATTGTATATATATATTATATATATATATGTAATTTGCACTGTAATAATATATGTAATTACAAGTACGTAATAATATATATATGTACTACAATTATAACAAAATAATATTATAAATAGTACTTTGCGATTTAACGGACGCATCTTAGTCCCAGTTAGTCCGTTAAATCGAGGGTTTACTGTATATGGATTATATTTAAAAATGGCGAAAACAAATTCAGAGACCCCCAAAATGTTACAATATGCCAACATCTTGATGTTCGGGTTTTTATCATGTTTTAATACGTTTTTTTCAAACTCATATGATGTCATATATTCACCTGCTGACGCCCATTATATTTCGAATATGACATAATATTTACTTTTTTTTAATTCTTCAAACTATTTATTTCATTTTCATTTTCACGTGGAAATCTTGCAGTAGAAAAGTAAATGTTGTGGTAAGAATTTTATTGTGGATTTTTAATTTTTGGCAACGGCTATAATGGAAAAAAATGTTTAAATTTGATAAGAAATTGCTGTTAAGTTAGTGGTTTTTTATTAATTAAAAATTAACTATAAATTATTTCGATCCTGGGTTACTTTAGTTGTTTTAATACACATGTATGTAACATTTTACAATTCTGGCTTCCATACTGTGGATTATTTTAGAATTACAGTAAGACAAATTTTCATTTTTATATATTAGATTTTGCGATGGCCGAACTTTATGTACATAGTTTTAATTTTGTTTGTATGTAATAAACAAATATTACAAGTATATAATCATATAAATATGTACACAGAATTTAGCATTTCGTGCAAAAAACAGTACAGAGAATGTTACGTTTAAATTTAGGAATAATGATATGAAAATCGGATAGAGAAGGAATGCCGCTGTAATAGACGTAAAATTAAAATCATTTTTGTAGGCTTTTGAAGAACAAACACACAGCTTATTTGCAAACGTAAATCACACTTAGATTAGACAAATTTTGTGTAACAAATTTCATAAAAGAAAAAGAATCTGATCGTCAGGAAATACAGAACAAGGAAATAATAAGTATTCTTATTATTTTTTCTAATATCTATCACTATTTCCGATTAGTAATGTTCGCTAAATTAAACCGTTATTAAATAAAGTAAATAATACTATTCGAAAACACTGTTTTTTATCTGGAAAGAAAATCCCAACGCTGAAGAAGAAAAAAGGAATTTGGAACTTCATTTGCATCATAGGACCGAAAATCTATCACGAATTAAACGTGATTTGTTTAATGTTGCAGGAACTGGGCTTATTTACGCATTTAATTGTCTAAATGAATTTTAGAGCTTTCATTTATACGTTTACTGTCTTAAATTGTTTCTTTTACGTATATTTAGATTAAAATCTAAATGTATTCAATTCTAACTCATTGATTCTTTTTATAGGACCGACTAGAAAAATAACTGAAAGTAAATATGGATTCAAACTTGGTTTATTGTCGATTCATATGTTACAACCAAAAATAAAACAGCAAAATTATTTTTCTGTTAGACCTTTTTTTTTTTACACAATGAAAAAATAGTAAAATTTTGAAACACAATTCAGTTATTAAACTCACATTTGTACTTGTGATACCATTGTAACCTGACCTCCATTTTCAATATAATAAGAAAAAGCTATCCTTATTAATCTTCATGATCTGTTATAGCAAAAATGAAAAAAAAATAGAGGATATTGAAGAATTATACAACCACATTCGTATTTGTTTAATCTTTATGAGTTTCATTTTTTTTGCCTACAACATGCATTATAAAACATAGTAATATAAGGCACATTTAAAACCTCACTAAAACAACAGGTGTAATCCATCTTTAACCATCATAATTTTTCCGATGTATCTAAACATCCTAAATTCTTCTATCTCTCTCTACTACAATCAAAACATACAAGAAGCGAGATACAAAGAATGTTAGGACGCGGGATAGAAGAATTGCAATGTTGCTAATTTAGCGGATTATTAATAAAAATTCAAATATCTACCACTATTTCCGATTAGTAATGTTCGCCTTAAGTAATTTTTTATTAAATGAAGCAAACATTACTATTCGACAACAAAGGTTTTTATCCGAATAAAATAATCCGCTTAATTGACAGCACAGGAAAAGAGAGAAGGAATTCGCATCTTGACATATGAGTTCATGTTTTAAGCGTGATTTTTTGTATCAAAGGACGGAAAATTTCTGGCGTATTTTGTGGGATCGCGTACTAACCGTTCACGAATTAAAAGAGAAATTTTCGCATTAGTCTTATGGGCGATATTCAAGGCACCGAAGAAAATACGCGTATTAAGCGGGATCGCGTGTTAACCGTGAGCTTCTTAAGAGGTTGGTGGACGTTTTTTTTTTTTTTTTAATTTTCACCATAGAGATATAAAATTTTGTGGAAATATACATTTCACCATAAGTATATAGAACACCTTAAAATAAATTTCTAATCTTATTATAATTTTAAGATTTTTTAAAAACTTAAAATTTTTAACCGAAATTTTAAAATGGTCCATGCGTCATAATTCTTTAGCTATTTCCTCGCTTTTGGATTTTATCCCTTTAATCACTTAAATTTTAATGACTTAAAACTTTGTTACGAACAAATCTGTGTATCGAACTTTTTTAATCCCTTGAGTAGTTATTTTTTTAGAGTTTTATTTCTGAATTTGATATCGATATTCATCAAAATTTTGTCTTTTAATAATTTCAAAATCAAATTTAACTATCTTAATAATATAGAATTTTAAAATGCATGCACAGTTTCTTTGTAAGCAATATTAGGATTCTTCTTTATCAATTTCATAAATTTTGATCAAAAATTATGACGCATGGATCATTTCAAAAATCTAAAAGCGTTGAAAGATCAGTTTTTATAAAAACAGATTTAAAGTATAACAAGTAGGAAATTGCTCGTCAAACGTGGCAAATGAGGTGCGTTCGTACTATAACTAGTTTTATAACTATTTTTTGCACCCCATATTGTACTGAATGTATATTTTTTTGCACTTCATAAGTGCACAGTCTGTAACATCATTAAAATGCACTTGCAATAATTTTTTCCCATTGCCCGTAATGTAATGGAAAACTTTTGACTGTCCCTGTAATTAAACTATACACCCAATTTTAATAAAATCTGAAATGGCTCTACAAAATTTTGCAACAATTATATATTTAAAATTTCAGACCATTCGGAAGACTGTAACATCATTAAAATGCACTTGCAATAATTTTTTCCCATTGCCGTAATGTAAAGAAAAACTTTTGAATGTCCCTGTAACTAAACTATACATCCGATTTTCATAAAATTTGAAATGGCTCGACAAATTTTTGCAACAATCATATAGTTAAAATTTCAGACCATTCGGTTGGGTAGTTTTTGCTCTGTTATATGCGGACGGACAGACGGCCAGACGGCCAGACGGACAGACGGACAGACGGACAGACGGACTGAACGACGACTATAGGTGCTACGTATTTATATAATTACGAACGCACCTAAAAAAAGGGCCAAAAAATTCAAACACTTGTAACATTGCTAAAGATAATCGCATTTGCATGCGGTTTATCACAAATAGTTCAGAAGAAACTGGCGATTAATAGTATGCCAAAATTAATTTTCAATTTTTGGGTCGATTTCTACTCAAATAAATATACACGGTCTCCTTAACCGGATTCGATTGTATTTGTTTGTTACAACAATACTTATAGATTTACTACAAACAGATAGCGTATAACAATAAAACTACACAACAATAATTTAAACAATCCCATTAAGATTAGGTTAAATAATGCTATAAAAAGTGATAGAATATCTTTATTAAGATTGACGATCGTTTCGTCGCACCAACGGCGACATTTTCAAAATCATTCACGATAGAAAATATTTTCACATAATTTAAAAGCAATAAACATAGTAAACAATGTCACGAGACATGATGCATAATTAAAACAATTGTAAACATAAAATTAAATTAAAATTAAATTAGCTATTTGCGAGCAAATTTGGATTAATTTTCAAAAACAATAACATGGTAAACAATGTCACGAGACAAGGTGCATAATGAAAAGCATTGCTAAATATAAAATAAAAATAAAATTATCTTGGCTATTTGCGAGCGTGGATTAATTTTTACTATTGTTACTAAAATTACATAGCATCTCTTTCCAAATTTTAGGTAATTCAAGGGACGCAGAATCATTGCACATATTCCCGTTGTGTAAAAATATCTCTATTGATTCTCGGATTCATTGATACAAGCTCTTTCTGGAAATGAAATGTTCTTATCCGCGCCACTTGCAGACAAGTCGACAGTTCAGAGGGAAGGGAAATATACTATTCCTCAGACATTTTTATAAAATGTACCTACCAAAGAATAAATCAGAAAAAGTATTTTTACTCGCAAGTTTAGAGAAATTTATCCCTCACTGGTAAGTAAATTTTTGATTATATTTAGTTACCTGTATAATTATCCATTTATGAGACATGTTAATAATTTGTATGTGTAAAAAACTTGGGTGAAATGTCAAGTATCCGTTTGTTTCAGGTCTAAAGATAATTAAACCAATAGATTAAAGGTATGTCGCCCTTAGATTTTTTAGAAACAATTATAAAATAATCTAGAAGTTTATTTTACGTAAACAATATTTTTAAAAAAGATGCCTTAAATATTTGTATAGCTGTAAATATTAAATGAAAGATTCTGAAATAACCAAGAAGTCAAGAGAAGATATGTTTCAAGTGAGGATGAAAGAGAAGAGCACGAAACAAATAACGAAAAAAAAATATGTACATCGAAAGTATGTATAGTTCTTAAGAGTAATCAACTACATTCTTCTCGTGATTGATATTATAAAGTCATACATATATCTATTTTTCTAGGTGTACAAGTAATGAAAAAGATTGATGACTGATATGTTGACCTTCGACATGTAGAAAGGAAATGTCCAAATAAACTGTACCTTTATTACTGGTATGCTTATTTTTTTAAAAGCTGCTGAGGAGAGAGAGTGATGAATTGGCGCCGATGGGATACGAACCACGGATCTCATGATCAGGAGGCGAGAACGTTAGCGTCGAGCAAAAGACCAAGCCAGTTACTCTAAGCTAGTAACTCGCTTTATATTGATCATGTGAGAGGAGATCGCTAGACACTCCATCCCCAGTGTGAAAGACGTATTACTGACGTCTGACGAGCGATATGCACTCGTGAATGATGCTGTCGTACGCATATGTGATGCGTGTGAGGACAGGCTTTGTGCTGTAAGCATTTCACAGGCTTTGGCTGCAGTGGACGATTTATTTAGTGCTGCCATCTGTAGGTTATGAGAGCAGATGATTGTTGCTGAAGGTTGTTGTTGCGTGTATGTCCGGGTCACCACTTTAGAGAGAGAGTGGTTGGCACCGATGCAATACGAACCATGGATCTCATGATCAGGATGCGAGAACGTTAGTGTTGAGCAAAAGGCCAAGCCAGTTACTCTAAGCTAGTAACTATATATATATACACAACCCTAGTGTATATATACTATAGCTTTCTTGAGAAACAGAGGGTATACGGTGTTCCTTAAAAAAATCCAGAGGGTATACGGCGTATACCCCCGTATACCCTTCACTACATCCTTGGCTACAATGCCATAAAAATATGTATCCCTGTAAATTATCGATGAAAAAAGATTAAAATAACCTGTGGTTACAAAAAATGTTTGAAGCGAGAATACAGGCGATGACTAAGAAAAGAAGAATCATAGATGCATATAAAGGGTATGAAAATTTCTTAAATGTTTTAAACTAAAAATATTTGGGTTTGAATTTATAATTTAAATAATCTTCTATTAATTTTATAGAAGAATGGATATGCCAACAATAAATATTTCTTTGTTACAACAATGCTTGCATTTTTATAACAAACCGATAATCTATAGCAATAAAGCGACACAATAATTTAAACAATTTTATTAATTTTATCAATAGAACAACAATGAGACAATTTCTGCAAATGAAATTTTACATCCGGGCCAGTTGCAGAGCGGACAACATTTCAGAAGGAATGGAAGATATACTGATCGTCAGACATACTTATACAATTTACTTACAAAAGAATGAATCAGAAAAAACACTTTCATTCGCAAGACCAAAGAAATTTATTCTCCTCTGGTAACTAATTTACGATTATATTCAGTTACCAGTATATTGATCCATTTATAGGAGAGATGATAATAACTTGTATGAGTAAAAAAATATAATTCTTCTTGGATATAATGTCAAATAATCCTTTGTTTCAGGTCTAATGGTATTATAACAAATAGATTAAAGATACGTCAACCTTCGGTTTATTCAAAAACTTAAAATAATCTATAAGATTATTTTAAGTAAACACTATTTTAAAAAAATGATGCCTTCAATATATGTATCTCTGTGAATATTAAATGAAAAATTATGAAATAATCAAGAAGTGAGAGAAGCTATGTTTCAAGTGATGATGAAAGAGGTGACCACGAAACAAATAATGAAATAAAAATATGTATATCGAAGGTATGTATGATTCTTAGGATTATTCAACCACATTTTTCTCGTGTTTGATTTTAAAATGTCATGTATTTGTTTTCATTAAGTGTACAAATAATGGAAATGATTGATGACATACGTTGCCCCTCGACATGAAGAAGAAAAATGTCGAAGTAATCTGGAAGTTAATTACAGGAATATATATTTCGTTCAAAATCTGCCAAAAAAATACGTGTCTATATAAAATATAGAAGAAAGTATAAAATAACCTATAGGCTAAAAAAAAAAGAATTTCAAGTGAGAATGCAAGAACTGACTAAGAATAGAAGAATCAGAGACCCATATCGGAGGTATGTAAATTTCTTAAATTTAGTAAACTAAATATACTTGTGACTGAATTTCAAATTTCAAATATTCTTCTATGTTTGTTAAACAAGAATAGAATATATGAAAAAAGGATAAATCAAAAATAAGTCTTTGTTTTTTACAACAATGCTCACATTTATACAACAAACAAATAGCGTATAACAATGCAACTACATAACAATCGTAATTTAAACAATCACATTGATGTTAGCAATGGAACAAGAATTAGAAATTTTTTTTCTAGAAATGAAATGTTCTCATCCGCGCCAGTGGCAGATAGGACGACACTTCAGTACGAAGATAAAATATACTGCTCGTGAGACAAATTTATACAATTTACGGTACTTTTTGGTTAGCCGGGCGCCAGTGTTATATATACATATTTATATGCTTACATATATGTAAATATACATATACACATATTGTATATATATACACATATATATATATAAATATATATGTATATATGTATACATATATACATACATATATAAGTATATATAACACTGGCGCCCGGCTAACCGATAAGTACCCAATTTACTTACAAAAAAATGAATCAGGGAAAACACTTTCAATCGCAAGTCCAAAGAAATTGTTTCTCTACTCGTAAGTAATTTTCGATTATATTTAGTTACTATATAATGATCCATTTATATCGGATTTGATAATAATTTGTATGAGTAAAAAACTTTAATTCTTGGTGGGTATGATGTCAAATATTTCGATGTTTCAGGTCTAAATTCTTATAAACAAATAGATTAAATATGCGTCGCCCTTCGAATAACAGAAAAACAGTTATTATATAATCTAGAATTTTATTACAAGTAAACACTATTTGAACAAATGATGCATTAAATATATGTATCATTGTAAATATTACAAGAAAAATTTGAATATAATCGAGAAGTCAAGAGAAGGTATGTTTCAAATGAGGATGAAAGATAAACCACGAAACAAATAGTGAAAAGAAAATGCGCTCCTCAACATCTTTTCTGAATGCCCGCAAATCGAAATTTCTGTGTAACGAAAAAATGCGCTTTTCTCAAAACAATGTAACCTAGAGTAATAGCTGCAGTTTTCTCGCAAGATTTAACCCTTAAATTCCGGGTGTTGCTTTTCGGCAACATACTCAATTTAGGCTCTAAAATACTATTAGAATAATATTGAAGCTATAATGCCAAATGTTGCTAATAACATACATTCTGAAAAATATTATTAAACCAATTTTCAACATATAGATGGCAACACTTGTGCTGTTTAAAAATAAAGATAGATTTATTTTTTCAATTGTTGCTACATGTTATTTTTGTTTTATTTGGAAGCTTGCGAAATACCCTATTTTGTTCTGCAGTGAGCAAGTAAAATTTATTTGTTATTATAGTTCCTAAAATTCTTGTGTGCTTAATATTATAGAATTTTATCAAGAAAAATTATCTTTTCAATTAAAGACCAGTATTGCCGATTAGTAACAAACTGATTTTTAGCCGTAAACCATACTTAAAACAAAATATGACTTTTATAAGTATTTTCCCCATGATTTATTTAAAAAGCGAAAGCCGAAAAACATTATTACAAAGATTTTTGAAATACCAGGCATTTAAGGGTTAAATTAAGGGACTTATGGGTTGATTTTTGACGGCTTATTATCTACTCAAGGGATATAGGCCCTCAGTAGGGGTCTTTGTAAGGGAACCTAACCCGTATTTACCCAAGGTTTTCCAAGGCTCGAAGAAAACCACGAAAACTCCGAACGGTTAGGCCGACGGGAGCGATGTGGTTGGAACCCAGCCCCTCCCGTCAACCAGCTTCGAGAGCAGAACCTCTCAGCCACTGGTGGGTTGGTTTAAATTAACTTCGACTACTCCTATTTTTTTTAAATAATTTTAGTTTCAGTAGATTCGGAAATAAAGGGAGTGGGACATATTTTTGTATTACATTTTCGGTGATATTTCTAAAATTATAACACCTAAAGTTAAAAGAAATGTATTTTTGAGCTCGGCGTTACGGAAGCTTTCACACGATACCCCACACGATATACAAAGAAAAAAACTTTTTTTTTTCAAGTAACTTAATTAACCCGTCTACTTTTTTCCCAAATATATTTGTGAATGGTTAATAATCTATAAATATATGGGTCAATAGCCTTTATTACTTCAGCCAAATTGAACTCTCCATGTTCCATAGTTTACGAGTAAAATAGCTGTGATAAACAGACAGATAGAAAGACACAGGGGTGATCTTATAATGATTCCGTTTTTATTTTTTAAGTACGGAATACTAAAAATGTCGAAGTAACCTGGATGTTTATTGCAGGTATACATATATATATTTTTTAAAAAGGTGCCATAAAAATATGTATCCCTTTATATTATCGAAGGAAAAAGATAACGCAACCAGGTGGCAAGGAAAAAAAAAACCATTTTTGAAGTGGAAATACAGGAGCTGACTAATAAAAGAAGAATCCTTGATGTATATCGGAGGTATGTAAATTTCTTAAATGTAATAAACTAATTATATTTGGGACGACATATACGACGACAGTTCAGAAAGAATGAAAATATTCTGCTCCTCAAACACATTTATACAATTTACGTACCAAAGAATGAAACAGAAAAATCCCTTGCACTCGAAAGTCTATAGAAATTTATCTTCCACTACTAAGTAATTTATGATTATATTCTTTTACCTGTATATTGATTCATTTACATGAGAGATGTTAATAATTTATATGAGTAAAAAAATATAATTCTTCTTTGATTATAATTTTAAATAATCCTTTGCTTCAGGTCTAAAGATATTTAAAAGAATAAATTCAAAATACGTCAACCTCCGGCTTATTCAAAAACAGTTATTAAATACTCTAGAAGGTTATTTTACGTAAACACTACTTTAAAAAAAGATGCCTTTAATATATGTATCGCTGTGAATATTATATGAGAAATTATGAAATAATCAAGGAGTCAAGAGAAGAAATGTTTCAAGGGATGATGAAAGAGATGACCACGAAACAAAGAATGAAACAAAAAATATGTACATTGATAGAATGTTTAATTCTTAAGACTAATTAAATACAATTTTCTCGTGTTTGTTTTTATAATGCCATATATTTGTTTTTTTTCAGGTGTACAAAAAAAAAAAAAAAAAAGATAGATTGATGACAGATATGTTTCCACGAAACAGAAAATATGTCCCTTTGACATGAAGAAAGCAAAGTCTCAAAATGATCTGTACGTTTCTTACAGGTATACGCAATATTTTAAAAAAAGATGCCATACAAATATGTATCCCTGGAAATTATCCGTGAAAAAAGATTCAAGCAACCTGGTGGGCACAGAAACAAGTTTGAAGTTTGTATTAAGGCTATAACTATAAAAGCAGAAAAATCAGAGATGTATATTGGAGGTATGAAAATTTCTTAAATGTAACTGTGGCAGCCGCAGAAAGGCAAGGGAGAAAATTCTTCGTTCGGAATGGCAGCTGGCCAGAGCCGTTGTCATAGCAGCGCAGACGAAAATGTTTACATTGCGTTTTTGTGTGTTCGAATACGATGAGTGTCAGAATCGACGTTTATCAATGTTCTACGAATAAAGGTAGTAAAGTGTTTTTAAGTGAGTGATTATATTATACGAGCGACTCACCACAATGGTGACCATGGACTGTTCTTATATAGAGCATCAGCCTTCCTAGATGAGTTGGAATGTTATCCGATCATCTTCATCTTTCAAAGAATACATCGTTCTACAGCGGCTCGATGGAAAGCAGATAAGTTCTTCTGAGTCATTTTCCTGATATTTTTTCTGTTATTTTATTAGAAAAATTTAACTCGCGAATTTATTTTGGTTTGATTGTACTATTTTATATATTTATTACCATAAATCATGTCTAGTGTCGATGCTGTTCAAATTCCATTATATAACAGATCAGATCCTGCGCTATGGTTTGTGATGTGCGAAAGCACATTTGCTTTAGCTACCCCCAAAGCAATATCAGAATCTGTTACAAAATATAATTATATAGTTTCGCATCTTCCACCCGATGTTGCATCAATCATTCGTGATATTTTAATGCAACCAGATGCTACTGACCCTTATGGTGTCTTAAAAAAGGAATTAATTGCGCGCTCAGGTGAATCATCCCAGCAAGAGATACGACAGCTCTTATCTGGAGAAGAACTAGGAAATCGGAAACCTTCAGATTTATTACGTAGTATGAAACGTCGCGCGGAATCCCTAAATGTTCCAGACAATTTAATGTTAGAATTGTTTTTGCAACGATTACCAAATTCTGTTCAGACAATTTTAGCGGCTGTTTCTGAATTAACCCTTGATAAAGCAGCGGAAATTTCAGATCGTATTTCAGAAGTTACCCCTTCCCCAGCTTCTGCAATTGCCGTGTCCTGCTCGAATGAACAAGCGATAGAGGGTAAATTATTGAAAGAAATCGAAAAATTAAATAAGCGCATCGATCAGCTTGCTGTTTCACGTGGTCGGTCCCCATACCGCAGAAACTGGAGTAAACCTCGAGAGCGAAGTAATAGTGATAATCGGGATTCAAGTATCTGTTGGTATCATAGACGATTTGGAAAAAAATGTAGGGAAGAAAAATGCATAAAGCCGTGTTCTTGGGCGGGAAACGAAACCAGCAAAGAGTAGAGGCGACTTATTCTTTGCCTCAACAGTCACGTCGCCTGTTCATTAGAGACCGGACTACAAATGTTTCTTTTCTGGTCGACACCGGTTCGGACGTGTCAATCCTTCCTGCCAACAATGTACAAAAACGGAATCCACCCGTACAAACGCTTTTGGCTGCTAATTCTTCCCCTATAAATGTTTATGGTCAACAAACCCTTTCTGTAGATTTTAAGTTAAGACGAAAATTTAATTGGACTTTTCTAGTGGCAAATGTTAGTACACCAATTTTGGGAGCAGATTTTCTCCATAATTTCGAATTGGTTCCAGATCTCCGCCACAAATGTCTAAGAGATTTAAAAACAAAATTTGAAACAACAGGTCACATGAAATGTGCATTAATTCATTCAGTAAAAACAATCAATATTGATAATATATATAATGAACTTCTTAAACAATTCCCATCTATTACAAAATTACCAGATCCCAATCAGCCTGTCAAACACAACACAATGCATTTTATTTCAACAAAAGGACCTCCAGTTGTGGCAAAACCCCGCAGGTTGGCTCCGAATCGCCTGAAAATTGCTAAAACCGAATTTCAAAATATGATACAACTCGGACATTTAAGACCTTCACGTAGCAACTATGCATCACCCTTGCACATGGTTCCAAAAAAGGGAACTTTGGAATGGAGACCTGTAGGTGATTATCGTGCCTTGAATGCGCAAACCAAAAAAGACAGATACCCGATACCATGTATAGCTGATTTTACTGCTAATTTACGTGACACTAAAATTTTTAGTCGACTTGACCTCATCAAAGCATATCATCAAATACCAATCAATCCTGATGATATTCCCAAAACAGTGATATGCACACCTTTTGGATTGTTCGAAAGCACACGCATGCAATTTGGCTTATGCAATGCGTCTGCAACATTTCAGAGATTCATAGATGAGGTAATACGTGATTTACCAGGCGTCTATGCTTTCGTCGATGATATACTCATAGACTCTAAAAATGCCGAGGAGCATTATCATCATTTAAAAGCACTATTTTCCAAATTAGCAGAATATGGTTTGTGCATAAATGTATCCAAGTGCACATTTGGTAAACCTACCATTGATTTCTTAGGATTTCGAATATCTGAACATGGTATTCAACCACTTCCAGATAAAGTTAAATGCATAATCGATTTTCCGCAGCCCACAACCTTATCTCAACTTCGAAGATATTTGGGTATGTTTAATTTTTATAGGTCTTTCATATATCAAGCTGCACACATACTTGCGCCTTTAGTGAAATTGTTAGAAGGCCATACAAACAAAAAGAAATCTCGTTCCCGTGTTCCTAAAACAGAACCCCTTAATTGGAACGAAGATGCTGAAAAAGCTTTCGTAGCTGCCAAAAATGCAATATCTCAGGCTGCTCTTTTACGGCACCCTATTCCAGGCGCTCAGTTGAGTATATGGGTTGACGCCTCAGATGTCGCGATCGGCGGCACCCTTATGCAGTTTTATCAGGAACGTTATGAACCTTTAGCATTTTTTTCCATGAAATTAAACAACAGTCAGCGGAATTGGTCAACATATGACCGGGAATTATTTTCTATTTATTCGGCAATAAAAAAATTTCGGCACATGCTAGAGGGGAGAATTTTTCAAATTTATACTGATCAAAAACCGCTAATTTATGCATTTAAGCAAAATCCCCATAAATGTTCGCCGCGGCAATCACGCCATTTAGATTACATTTCCCAATATTCCACTGACATTAGACATGTACCAGGTTCCGAAAACATTGTTGCAGATTGCCTCTCAAGAATTGAAATTGATTCTATTTCAAAATCTCCAATCTTAAATTTTGAGGAATTCGCAAAAGCTCAGGAAAATGATTCAGAGCTACAGAACCTGCATAATAGTACATTGCTCAAATTGGAATTGAAACCTTGCCTCATTTCTGATTGTAGCCTACTATGTGATACTTCAACAGGTACGCCTCGACCCTTAGTTCCTAGTTTCTTTCGTCGGCTGATATATGAACATTTGCACAACCTAGCCCATCCAGGCATAGCAGCTACCACAAAACTAATTTGTTCCAGATACGTATGGCCAAATATGAAACGAGACATCAAAAACTGGGTTCGTGGCTGTGAGAAGTGTCAAAGATCAAAAATACAGAGGCACACCAAAGCACCTCTTGGCACGTTCTCTCTTCCTGATGCACGTTTTTCCCAAATACATATAGATATCGTAGGTCCCTTGCCTCCATCTGACGGTTTCAGCTATCTTTTAACGATGATTGACCGATTTAGCAGATGGCCAGAAGCCGTACCTATATCTGATACACAAGCTAAAACAATTTGTAGTGCCATATTAAAGCATTGGATATCAAGATTTGGTTGCCCTTCGCTCATAACTACGGATCAAGGCCCACAAATGCGATCAGCAATATTTGATGAATTTACGAAAATGATGGGAACACAGAAGATCCGCACAACGGCATATCATCCGATATCGAATGGCATTATCGAAAGATTTCATCGACATTTAAAGTCATCCATCAAAGCTCACGAAACCAGTAGGTGGACTGAAATATTACCGATAGTTTTACTAGGCATTCGCACAGCAGTGAAGGAAGATATACAAGCTTCTTGCGCTGAGCTTGTCTACGGCACTACGTTGAGATTGCCCTGTGATATGCTGGATGAATACAAGATCCGACCTTTCAACGATAACTTCGTCACGCAACTACGAAACACCATGCGGCAGTTAAGTCCAGTTGCTACATCATCTCACTGCCAAGAGAAGTTCTATATACACCCTTCCTTGACATCTTGTTCACACATCTTTCTAAGAGTGGATCATGTACAACCTCCATTGTGTCAACCATATACTGGTCCTCACAAAGTCCTAAGTAGAACTGGGAAAACTATAACAATCGAGCTTAATGGTCGTAAGTCTACGGTATCAATAGATCGAGTGAAGCCAGCTCATTTGATTTCTACTTCAGACTTGTCCACGAAAACTGTTCCAGAGAACTCTAAATTAAAACTCTCTCTTAAGGCGGACAGTAACCCTGACCAAACAAAAACTGTCACACGTTCGGGCAGACATGTCCATTTTCCTAAAAAACTGGCATCTTATATTACTTACTGAAATTGTTGATAAATTGTTCATTTTGCATACTACACATTATGCCTATATTTTGTTATTTATTGCAATTTTATTTCATGTAAATATCCTTGTAATTTTTCTCCACAAGCGTGGATTCTGACACAGATAGTCAAAAAAAAAAAAAAAATAGTATACACTTGTATATCGTTTCTTCGGTACCCTACGTCACTGGGGGGATACTCTGTGGCAGCCGCAGAAAGGCAAGGGAGAAAATTCTTCGTTCGGAATGGCAGCTGGCCAGAGCCGTTGTCATAGCAGCGCAGACGAAAATGTTTACATTGCGTTTTTGTGTGTTCGAATACGATGAGTGTCAGAATCGACGTTTATCAATGTTCTACGAATAAAGGTAGTAAAGTGTTTTTAAGTGAGTGATTATATTATACGAGCGACTCATCACATAACAAACTAAATATATTTGGGACTGAATTTATAATTTGAAATATTCTTGAATTTTTTTTATAGGAGAATATATGAACAACGAATAAGTCATAAAAAAAAATATTTATTTGTTACAACAATGCTTACATTTTTACAACAAAAATACAGTGTATAAAAATAAAGCTACAAAACAGTAATTTTTACAATCACATTAAATTTAACAGTAGAACAAGAAGGAGACAAGTTCTTTTTGGAAATGAAATTTTCTTATCCGCGCCAATTGCAAAGAGGACAGCTGTTCAGAAGGATGGGAAATGTACTGCTCCTCATACACATTTATGCAATTTACTTACCAAAAAAAAAAAAATAATCAGAAAAAACTCTCACGAGATTTATCCCCCACTATTAAATAATTTGCGATTATATTTATTTACCTGTATAATGAGTCTAAAGATATTTTAAACAAACGGATTAAAGATACGCCACCTTTCCAATTATTGAAAAACTATTATTATATAATCTAGAAATTTATTGCAGTTAAACTCTGCTTTAAAAAAAGTTATTCTGCATTAAACATTTGTATCCCTCTGAATATTAGAAGAAAAATGATGCATTAAATATTTGTATCCCTGTGAACATTAGAAGAAAAATGTCAAAATAATCAAGAAGTCAAAAGAAGATATATTTCAAGTGAGATTGAAAGAGATAACCACGAAACAAATAATGAAAAGAAAATATGTCCATCGAAGGTATGTATGATTCTTAAGATTAGTACAAATAATGGAAATGTTTGCTGGCATATGTTGCCTTCGTCATGATGAAGAAAAATGCCGAAGTAATCTGGAAGTTTATTACAGGTATACATATTTAAAAATAAAAGATGCCATAAAAATATCTATCCTTGTAAATTATAGAAGAAAAAATTATAAAGTAACCTGAAGGCTACCAGAAAAGTTTGAAGTGTAAATAGAGGCGATGTCTAAGAAAAGAAGCATCAGAGATGCATATCGGAGTTATATAAATTTGTTTAATGTAATAAACTAAATATATTTGCGTTTGATTTTATAATATCAAATAATCTTTTTTTTCTTTTTATAGAAGAATATATGAACAACGGAAATGTGAACAATAAATACAGTCGAACCATGTTAAGATGCGTTTCAAGGAGGAACAAAAATTGCGTATTAAGCGGGATCGCGTATTAAATGGGATTTGTATAATGTTGCAGGGACTAGGCTTATTTACACATCTGATAATTTAAATGGACTTTGGATATTTTATTTATATGTTCACCATGTAAAATTTCTTCTTTTAAGTATATTTAGGGAGCTTCCGTGGCCGAGTGATTAAGGCAGCACGCCGCTAATCGCATGAGAGTATTGGGGGTCTGTGGGCTCAACTTCCACTGTCTCTGTTGCATACTCTTTGTGGGGCTCCCGGATGTATTTCTCTCGTGGTGTAAAATTGTTTGTGCTATCTCGTCTTTGTATATTAACGAAATTGTTACATCTGGTTTGTATAATTATATCGATGTATAAAATAACGGATCATTCGAGGTGACAGCCATTGTAGCTATAGCCCCCAAAGCAATCTTCACTTCGGTGAATGTTAAATGTTAAAAGTATATTTAGATTAAAAGTTATCTGTATCCAACTTTAACTCATCGATTCTTTTTATAGGACCGACTAGAATAATAACTGAAAATAAATATGGATTTAATTTTGGTTTATTGTCGATTAATGCATTTACAACAAATAAAATAAAACAGCAGAATTATTTTCCTGTCAGACTAATTTTTTTTAATACAAAGAAAAAGTATTAAATTTTTGAGTACAACCCAGTTATTAAACTCATATTTATTACTTGTACCTTTGTAACCTGATCTTTATTTTTTTATGATAAGAAAAACTAGCCTTATTAATCTTCTTGCTAAAAATATTGTTAGCGAAGAGAAAATGTAAAGAGAAATCCATGAAAAATCAAAATAAATTATACAACCACAGTCGTATTTGTTTTATAAGCCCCAAAGCAATCTTGACTTCGGTGGACGTCAAATGTTAAAAATATATTTAGATTAAAAGTTATCTGTATCCAACTTTAACGCATCGTTTCTTTTTATAAGACCGACTAGAATAATAACTGAAAATAAACATGGATTCAATTTTGGTTTATTGTCGATTAATACGTTGCAACAAAAAAATAAAACAGCAGATTTATTTTCCTGCCAGACTAATTTTTTTTTTTTTAACACAAAGAAAAAATATTAAATCTTTGAAGCACAACCCAGTTATTAAACTCATATATATATCTTGAACCATCGTAACCTGATCTTTATTTTTTTATGATAAGAAAAAACTACCCTTATTAATCTTCTTGCTAAAAATATTGTTAGCGAAGAGAAAATGTAAAGAGAAATCCATGAAAAATTAAAAAAAATTACACAACCACAGTCGTATTTGTTTTATAGCACCCAAAGCAATCTTCACTTCGGTGGACGTCAAATGTTAAAAGTATATTTAGGTTACAAGTTATTTGTATCCAAATTTAACTTATCGATTCTTTTTATAGGACCGACTAGAATAATAACTGAAAATAAATGTGGATTCAATTTTGGTTTATTGTCGATTCATACGTTACAACAACAACAATAAAATAAAATAAAACAGCTGAATTATTTTCCTGCCGGAGTAATTTTTTTTTTAACACAAAGAAAAAATATTAAATCTTTGAAGCGCAACACCAGTTATTAAACTCATATTTATTACTTGTACCATTGTAACGTGATCTTTATTTTTTTATGATTAGAAAAAATACCTTTATTAATCTTCTTGCTAAAAATATTGTTAGCGAAGAGAAAATGTAAAGAGAAATCCATGAAAAATTCAAAAAAATTATACAACTACAGTCGTATTTGTTTTATAGGACCCAAAAATCTTCACTTCGGTGGTCGTCAAATGTTAAAAGTATATTTAGATTAAAAGTTATCTGTATCCAACTTTAACTCATCGATTCTTTTTACAGGACCGACTAGAATAATAGCTGAAAATAAATATGTATTCATTTTTGTTTATTGGCGATTAATACTTTACAAAAAAATAAATAAATAAAAAATAAAACAGCAGACATATTTTCCTGCCAGACTAATTTTTTTAACACAAAGAAAAAATATTAAATCTTTGAAGCACAATCCGGTTATTAAACTCATATTTATTACTTGTACCATTGTAACATGATTTTTATTTATTTATGATAAGAAAAACTACCCTTATTAATCTTCTTGCTAACAATATTGTAAGCGAAGAGAAAATGTAAAGAGAAATCCATGAAAAATTAAAAAAAAAATTATTCAACCACAGTCGTATTTGTTTTATAGGCCCCAAAGCAATCTTCACTTCGGTGGACGTCAAATGTTGAAAGTATATCTAGATTAAAAGCTATCTGTATCAAACTTGAACTCATCGATTCTTTTTATAAAACCGACTAGAATAATAACTGAAAATAAATATGGACTTAATTTTGGTTTATTGTCGATTAATACGTTATAACAAATAAAATACACTGCTTTCCAAAAATTAAGGAAAAATCACAAAAAGAGCGATAACTCATTCAAAAATTAATCTATCCGTATGAAATTTTGATACGTTGTTAACTGAAAGATGCTGATTAAAATTACAAAATGCAAAATAGTAGCGCTGCAATCGGATTGCGTCATTTGTGCGGGGCATAAAAATGCATGCTAGAGAGTGCGGCTGCTAGTGTCACTGTGATTATGAGATAAGAAAACTGAGATAGCAAATTCATTCGTGTGACCTCGAGGTATCATTTGTTCACATTACTGCGATATAGAGCTATTGGAAGATTGGATGTAGGCCAAAGTCAGACAGAGGTGGCCAGATGGCTAAATGTGAGTCTTTCTGTTGCTCATAGGCTTTGGCAATAATTTCAAACCACTGATTCGGCCTCCAGAAGGTTCAGCAAAGGACGAGCAAGAGCTACGACAAGCACCGATGAGCGATATTTGCGATTATGTGTACGAAGGAATAGAACAGCAACCCCCTCTCATCTTAAATCCGTCGTGCTGCAACCACTGGAAGGCTGGTATCAACGTCTACTGTGCGTAGAAAGCTTCATGCAGGTAGTCTTTACACGATGCAACCAGATATTTGCGTGCCGCTCACCTCATGTGTCCAGAGGGGACGTTTAAGGTGGGCACCTCAACTTGTCCACTGGACGGCTGATCAATGGAGGCGTGTTCTCGTCACAAATGAGTTCCAGTTTAGCCTAGAAAGCGATAGTAGGCATTGTTTGATTTGGAGAGAACAGGGAACACGCTATCATTCATCAAATATTCGTAAAAGAGATTCATATGGAGGAGGCAGTGTCTGTGTTTGGGGTGGTATCTCTTTGGGCGGACGTACATATCTCCATGTCTTTCCACGTGTAACTGCGAATGCTCGCGTCTATAGAAATGACATTCTTGATGCTTATGTGCACCCTTATACCGGTGCAATAGGTAATGATTTCCTGTTACAGGACGATAACGCTAGACCGCACAGGGTTCACATCGTAGAAGATTATCTTCAGCGCCAAACAATTCAGAGCATGGAATGGCCAGCGCGATCACTGGACTTGAATCCCATCGAACATCTTTGGGATGCTTTAGGAACTAAAGCATCTACTTAGTTCCTAACTAACTAGTCATTAATTCCTTAGGAACTACTGTCTCTGCTCTCAATCCTCCTCCTCAGACCCTTGCTACGCTTACAACTGCTTTACAAGAGGAATGGCTCGCACGTCCCATCGAACTTATCGATCGCATAATTGACTGTATCACACTTCGCTGTATGTGCTGTATTGCTCCTAGGAGTGATCATACTCCATATTAAATATACTTTTCCTATACCAAAATGAGACATTTATTTTGTTTATTTTATAATTGTATGAATTTCTGAAACACTACAATCATATGGTAATTTCTTTTAATGCTATTTTATACCTTACTATGTGTTGTAAATTGTGTCTCAGTTTTATTAAAATCCACTTGTAACATTTTGAGTAATCGCTACTTTTGTTGTTTTCCTTAATTTTTGGAAACCAGTGTAAAACAGCACAATTATTTTCCTGCCAGACTAATTTTTTTTTTTTTTTTTTTTTTTTTTTAACACAAAGAAAACATATTAAATTTTTGAAGAACAACCCAGTTATTAAACTCATATGTACTACTTGCACCATTGTAACCTGATCTTTATTTTTTTATGATAAGAAAAAAACTACTCTTATTAATCATCTTGCTAAAAATATTGTTAGCGAAGAGAAAAATGTAAAGAGAAATCCATGAAAAATTTAAAAAATATATACAACCACAGTCGTATTTGTTTTATCTTCATGGTTTCATTTTTATTTCCCTAAAACATGCATTATAAAACATTGTGGTGATAAAGCGTACATTTGAAACCTCACTAATATAACAGATATAATCATCTTTAATCGTCATAATTTTTATGATGTATCTCAGCATCCTGTATTCTCTACTACTGTCAGAACATACACGAAGCGAGATACAAAGAATGTCAGTACGCAGGATCAAAGCATTTCAGTGTTGCTAATTTAGAAGGTTTATTTTAAATTCAATATCTACCTGTAATTCCGATTAGTAATATGAGCCTTAATTAATTTTTTTTATTGAATGAAGCTAACATTACTATTAGGAAACAGAGGTTTTTGCCTGAAGAAAAATATCAGCTAAATTGACAATACTGGAGAAGAGAAAAGAATTCGCATCTTGAGATATGAGTTAGCGTCTAAAGCGTGATTTTTTGTCTCAAAGGACCAATCTCTCAAAGGCCTCAAAAGCCTCTAAGGTCTCAAAGGAACAAAGGACCAATAACGTATGTTGCCCTTCGACATGATGAAGAAAAATGTCAAATAATCAGAATGTTATTACAGGTATACATATATATTTTTTAAAGATGCATAAAAATATCTATGTAAATTATGAAAGAAAAAAATATAAAGTAACTTGAAGGCTAAGAAAAGAGAGTTTCAAGTGAAAATGCAAGCGCTGACTACGAAGAAAAGAATCAGAGACACATATCGGAGGTATGTAAATTTCATAAACTTAATAAACTTGAGATTGAGCATACAATTTCAAATATTCTTCTATGTTTGTTATACAACAATATATGAACAATGGATATGCCAACAATAAATGTTTGTTTTTTACAACAAACAGATAGCGTATAACAAAAAAGCTACATAACAATAATTTAAACAATCACATTAATTATAACAATGGAACAAGAATTAGACAATTTCTCTCTAGAAGTGAAATTTTCTCATCCGCGCCAGAGGCAGATAGTTCGGCAGTTCACTAGGAAGGGAAAATATACTGCTCGTGAAACATATTTATACAATTTACTTACAAAAGTAGGAATCAGGGAAAACACTTTCACTCGCAAGTCCAAAGAAATTTATTCCCCGCTAGTACGTAATTTACGATTATATTTAGTTAATATAAAATGAACCATTTATATCTGAGTTGATAATAATTTGTATAAGTAAAAAACTTTAATTGTTCATGGATATGATGTCAAATATTTCATCGTTTCAAGTTTAAAATTTATTAAACAAATAGTTTAAGGATATGTCGCCCTTTGAATAACAGGAAAACAATTATTATATAATCTAGAAGCTTATTACACACAAACACTACTTTAACGAATGATGCATTAAATATAAGTATCCCTGTAAATATTAGAAAAAAAAATTCCGAAATAATCAAGAAGTCAAGAGAAGATATGTTTAAATTGAGGATAAAAGAGATGACCACGAAACAAATAATGAAAAGAAAATATGCACATCGATGGTATGTATGATTGTTAACCTTAATAAACTACATATTTTCTCTTGTTTGGTATTATGATGTCATATATTTGTTTTGTTTTTTTCAGGTGTACAAGTAGCACAAATGATTGATGACAAATATGTTGCCCTTCGATATGAAGAAAAAAAATTCGAAATAATTTGTACGTTTATTACAGGTAAACGGATTTTTTTTAAATGCCATAAAAATTTGTATCCCTGTAAATTATTGGTGAAAAAAGATTTTAGCAACCTGGTGGCCACAAAAACAAGTTTGAAGTTTGTATATTATCGAGCACTAAGAGAAGAAAAATCAGAGATGTATATCGGAGGTATGTAAACTTCTTAAATATAACAAACTAAATATATTTGATTGCATTGATAATTTCAAATAATCTTCTATTTTTTTGTAGGAGAATATATGAACAACGAATATGTCATCAATAAATATTTGTTTGCTATAACAATGCTTACATTTTTACTACAAAAATATAGTGTATAAAAATAAAGCTACACAACAGTAATTTTAACAATCACATCAAATGTAACAATAGAATGAGACAAGTTATTTTTGGAAATGAAATTTTCTTATCCGCGCCAATTGCAGAGAAGACGACAGTTCAGAAGGAAGGGAAATACACTGCTCCTCATTATACTCACTAATACACTCCAATATTATTCACAATACACTCCACATTTATACAATTTGCTTACCATAAAATGAATCATAAAAATCTCTCGACACATTTATCATCCACTTGTAAGTGTGTCTAAAAATGTTTCAATTAACAGATTAAAGATACGCCGCCCTTCGAATTATTGAAAAGCAATTACGATATAATCTAGAAGTCTATTACAAGTAAACACTACTATAATAATTGATCAAGAGAAATGGTCAAGAGAAAAGATGTTTCAAATGGGGTTGAATAACATGACCACGAAACAAATAATGAAAAGAAAATATGTAAATCGAAGGTATGTATGATTCTCAAGATTAATCAACTACATTTTTCTCGTGTTTGATTTTATAATGTCATATACAGGGTGTCTACGAATTAGTTGGGCAATTTCTTAAGTTAAGAGCTTCCGAAATATTAAATGAAATGAACTAGTTAAAGGTCAGACTAATAGTAATATCACCGAAGTTTATTCATAAATGGCGTTAGGTGTTATAACTGACGCTATCACTTATCGAGCGGTGATCATTCTTGTTCGCATTGAGATAACGGAGACATACAACAGTGCTGAGAAAGCGAAATGCTGTCTTTGGTTTCATGAACCTCATTCTGCTGTGCAAGTACGACGAACAGTTCTGATAAACATGTGAACATGTGTGGGTGTAAACATGAACTACTTTTCTATCTTACAAAAATATGTACTATATTTGTTTTCAGTTTATTACAGGTATATATATATATATATATATATTTAAAAAAGGTGCCATAAAAATATGTATCCCTTTAAAATATTGAAGGAAAAGAAGTTTGAAGCGGGAATACAGGCGCTGACTAAGAAAAGACGAATCAGAGATGCCTATCGGAGGTATGTATTATAATTTCAAATATTCTTCTATTTTTTCTATAGAAGAATATATGAAAAATGGATATGTCAATAATAAGAATTTGTTTGTTGCAACAATGGTTACATTTTTACAAAATATGCGTAGCTTACAACAATAAAGCTATACATCAATAATTTAAACAATCACATTAATTTTAACAGTAGAACAAGAATGATACATGTTCTTTCTAGAAATGAAATCTTCTTATCCGCGCCATTTGCAGAAAAGTGTATAGTCCAAAGGCAAGGAAAATATACTGATCCTCAGACAAAAATATAAAGTTTACTTGCCAAAGAATAAATCAGAAAAAATATTTTCATTCCCAAGTCTAAAGAAATTTATTTCTCGCTAGTAAGTAAATTTTGTGATTATAATTAGTTACCTGTATAATGATCCACTTATATGTGAGTGGTTAATAATTTGTAAGAGTAAAAAACTTGGGTATAATGTCAAATATTCCATTTTTTCAGATCTAAAGATAATTAAACGAACAGATTAAAGATACGTTGCCCTCGGATTTTACGTAACTCTATTAAAATAAAAAGACACCTTGAATATTTGTACCGCTGTAAATATTAGATAAAAAATTCTGAAATAATCAAGAAGTGAAGAGATGGCATGTTTCAAGTGTGAATGAAAAAGATGAGCACGAAATAAATAATGAAAAGAAAATATGTACACCAAAGGTATATATGATTCTTAAGAGTTATCAATTACATTTTTCTCGTGTTTGATATTATAATGTCATACATCTGGTTTTTTTTTAGGCATACAAGTAATGAAAAAGATTGATGACAGATTTCTTGCCCTTCGACATTAAGAAAAGAAATGTCGGAATGACATGTCAGTTTATTACTGGTGTACTTATTTTTTAAATGTAATGCCATAAACATATATGTATCCCTGTAAATTATCGATGAGAAAAGATTAAAGTAACCTGGTGGTCACAAAAAATGTTTGAAGCGAGAATACAGGCGATTAATAAGAAAAGAAGAATCACAGATGTATATCGGAGGTATGTAAATTTCTTAAATGTAATAAAATAAATATATCTGGGTTAGAATTTACAATTTCAAATAATATTATATTTTTTTATAGGAGTATATATGAACAATGGATATGTCAACAATAAATGTCTGTTTGTTACCACAATGCTTACATTTTTACAACAAACCGATTATGTTTAGCAAAAAAGCTGCACAATAATAATCTAAACAATCGAATTAATTTTAACAATAGAACAAGAATGAGATAAGTTCTTTCTGTAAATGAATTTTTCTTAACCGTGCCAGTTGAAGACAGGACGACAGTTCAGAAGGAAGGGAAAATATACTGCTAGTCAGATAAGCACTTTCTGAAGTCCAAAGGAATTATTTCCCAATAAGTAATTTACGACTATATTTAGTTACATGTAAAAGGACGCATTTATATCAAAGTTGTTAAAAATGTGTATCCGTAAAAATTATAAAACCTCTTGGGTATAATGTCAAATATTTCTAATATTTGACAAAAATATTCAAGCAAACTGGTTAAAGATATGTCGCCCTTCGAATTATAGAGAAACATTTGTGAAATAATCTTGAAAATTATTTTGTGTAAACTCTACTTTAATAAATATGACTTAAATATGTATATCCCTGTGAACATTAGAAGAAAAATTTTGAAATAATCAAGAAGTGAAGAGAAAGATATGTTTCAAGTAAGGATCAAAGTGATGACCACAAAACAAATAATGAAAAGAAAATATGTTCATCGAAGTTATGTATAATTCTTAAGAGTGATCAACAACATACTTCTCATGTTTGATATTATGTCATATATTTATTTTTTTCAGTTGTACAAGTAATGAAAAGATTTCTGTGAGATATGTTGGTTTTCCACATGAAGAAAATAATGCCGAAATGATCAGATGTATAGTTCAGGTATGTATTTACATGTATGTTATTGCAGGTATACGTATTTTTTAAAAAAGGTGCTATAAAATCAATTATCGAAGGGAAAATATTAACGCAAATTGTTGGCCAAAAAGAACTGGTTTGAAGCGAGAATACAGGCGCTGACTAAAAATAGAAGAATCAGAGATGCATATGTGTGGTATGTAAATTTTTTAAATGTCATAAACTAAATATTTTTGGTTGGTTGATTTTTGACGGCCAATTATCAACACGGGGGATAAAGGCCCTAAAGTGGGGGAGTGCCCTTCGTGGGGGTCTTTCTAAGGGAACCTGACCCGTATTTACGCTTGGAAATCCAAGGTTTCAAAGAAAACCACGAAAACTCCGAAACGATTAGGCCAACGGGCGCGATTGGTTTCGAACCCAGCACCTCCCGTCTACCAGCTTCGAGAGCAGAACCTCTCGGCCACTGGTGGGGCCCTAAACATATTTGGGATTGAATTTATAATTTCAAATAATGTTATATTTTTTTTTATAGAAGAATATATGAACAACTGCAATGTTAATATGTATATAGGAAAATTAAACGAATAGATTAAAGATTTGTAGCCCTCGGATTTATTCAAAAGCAATTGTGAAATAATCTGCATTACGTAAACACTATTTTAAAAAAAGACGCCTTAAATATTTGTATGGCTGTGAATATTATATAAAATATTGTGGAATAATCAAGAAGCCAAGAGTTGGCATGTTTCAAGTGTGGATGAAAAAGATGAGCACGAAACAAATAATGATAAGAAAATATGTACATCGAAGGTATGTATGATTCTTAAGAGTAATCATCTACATTTTTCTCATGTTTGATATTATAATGCCATATATTTGTTTTTTTTCAGGTGTACAAATAATGTAAAAGGCTGATGACAGATATGTTGCCCTTCGACATGAAAGAAGGAAATGTGGGAATGATTTGTAAGTTTATTACAGGTATACTTATCTTTTAAAAAGGATTCCAGAAAAATATGTATCCCTGTAAATTATCGATGACAAAAGATTAAAGTAACTTTGTGGTCACAAAAAAAGGAAAAAAAATGTTTGAAACGAGAATACAGGCATAAACTAATTATATTTATAATTTCAAATAATGTTCTATTTTTTATAGAAGAATATATGAACAATGGATATGTCAACAATAAATATTTGTTTGTTACAACTACGCTTTCATTTTTACAACAAGAGGATATTTTATAACGATAAATCTACACAACAATAATTTAAACAGTAACATTATTTTTAACAATATAACAAGAATGAGACAAGTTCTTTCTTGAAATGAAATTTTCTTATCCTTTGGAAGATAGGACACTTCAGAAGGGAGGGAAATATACAGCGCCTCAGACACATTTATACAATTTACTTACAAAAAAATGAATAAAAAAAAAAACTCTCAAGACATTTATCCACCACTTGTGACTAATTTGTAATTATATTCCTTTACCTGCATTTTGGGTCTAAAGATATACAACCTGATTAAAGATACGTTGTCCCTCGAATTATCAAAAACAATTATGATATAATCTGGAAGTGTATTTATTACATGTAAACTCTATTTTAATAAATCATGAATTAAATATTTGCATCCCTGTCAATATTAGAAGAAAAATTCTTAAATAATCAAGAAGTCAGAAGAAGATATATTTCAAATGAGGTTGAAAGAGATGACCACAATACAAATAATGAAATGAAAATATGTACATCGAAGGTATGTATGGGTCTTAAGATTAATCAACTACATTTTTCTCGGGTTTTATTTTATAATGTGATATATTTATTTTCTTTAGGTGTACAAATAATGGAAATGATTGATGATATATGTTGCCTTTTGACATGATGAAGAAAAATGCTGAAGTAATCTGGGAGTTTACTACAGGTATACATACTTTTAAAAAAGATTCCATAAAAATATCTATCCCTGTAAATTATAGAAGAAAAAAGTTACAAAGTAACCTGACGGATGAAAAAAAAGTTTGAAGTGTGAATACAGGCGATATCTAAGAAAAGAAGAATCAGAGATGAACATCGGAGGTATGGACATTTCTTAAATGTAATAAACTAAATATATTTTGGTTTAAATTTATAATTTCAAAGAGTTGTTAGAAATTTAAAAAGAAATCTTGTTGAAAACTAATGACCTACTTTTGAAACTAGTATTTTTTGAATAATAAAAAATAAAATTATTTTAAAGGTCTGAAATTCGAGACCATTTTAAAAGGATAAACATCAGTATCCATTAAAAAAAATACATAAATTGGTCTCTTTTTATGTAAAAGCATTATGTAATAAAAAAAAAACCATTGATTTGTTTTACCATTTTATAAAGATAAACGTACTTTCCATTAAAAAATACATAAATTGATCACTTTTTTATGTAAAAACATTATGTAATAAAAAAATCATCTGTTTTTTTTTTAAATAAAACTAACAATTGTTATGTTTTAACTTCGTTAAAGGCACTATATTATTTTTATTTAAATACAAATAATTCTAGAGCAATAATTGCAGATTTCCTTATTAAGATTTTTTATAGCACTATCAATAAATTTTAATATGAAATGCTTTTCTTGAGAAATTGTTCTATTGCAACCTCTATCAATTTCTAGATAAATTATACTACAGAAGATATTCCATATACCAATCTCAATTTCTATGTAAATTTTAAAAAAATATATATACGTATATATAAATAGCTATAAATTTCTAAAGAAATTTTTGTTTACTATGCAAATTTCATGGCAGGCGTCTCCATAAAATACTCTTCGATGAAAACGATAGAAATGGGCCGTCCTCCAGAACTTTCCATTCACTTTGGTTACGATTACAAAATTCGTCAGATATGCTAAATGTCGACATATATCTTGAAATGTCTGAAAAATGATATTGTTTTTACGAATGTCCATAGATATCTCTGAATGTTAAAATACTAATATCATTTTTACAACATTGGCCAATGTAAATGAAATAATAATAAGGCATTAAAAAATCAAGTTTTGCAAAAATGGCAAAATTGTATAAATTTTATTGTTTTATTAATACTATTTACGTATTGTAATATTATAAGCAATACAAAAAATTCGTTTGGGTGCTTTCTTTTAAAAACCAATTTTTAAACTACATCTGTGAATATCGGCAGATTTTGTAAATTTGACGTCTGACATTCAGTGACTTTCGAGATATCGGCTAATATTGATCGGAACATTGGCCGATATATGTGTGCTACCTGGGTCTCACAGCCGTAGATTTCACTTGTCGATGAAGAGATTGATAAGTCACACACGTCACAGCGCATGAGCTAAGTGCTAGTCTCCCAGTGGCGTGCCATATTTCTACCACATAGCACCTTAATTAATCCAATTACCCAGTGAGAAGCCAATCGGCGTCCCAACCACATTTCGAAGCCTCTTAGTTCCAAATGATACAGTTTTTTACCCGAATCTTCAAAACGGCACCGATAAGTCACCCTCAGTATTAACAGTGTAGTCAAAACATACACGAAGCGAGAGACAAAGAGTGTTAGGATGCGGGATCAAATATTGCAGTATTGCTAATTTAGCACGCTTTTTTTTTTTTAAATTCAAATATTCTCTATTTCTGATCTCTATTTCTGATTAGTAATGTCCGCCTTAATTATTTTTGTATTAAATGAAGAAAACATTACTATTCTGAAACAGGGGTTTTTGTCTGAAGAAAAACATCCGCTAAAATGACAGTACTGGAGAAGAGAGAAGGAATTCGCATATTCACATATGAGTTTGCGTGATTTTTTGACTCAAAGGACTAAAAATCAATCGCGTACTAAGTGGGATCTCGTAATACCCGTTCGCGTACTAAACATGGTATTTCAGCATTAGTCTTATGGCCGATATTCAAGTGACCGGAAAAAATCCGCGTATTAAGTGGGATCGTGTAATAACCGTTCGCGTATTAAACAAGGTATTTTAGCATTAGTCTTACTGGTGATATCCAAGGGACAGGAAAAAATGCGTATTAATTGGGATCGCGTATTAACTGTTCGCGTATTAAACATGGTACTTCAGCATTAGTCTTATGGGCGATATTCAAGGGACTTGAAAAAATCCGCGTCTTAAGTGGTATCGCGTAATAACCGTGAGCGTTTTAAACGTGTTCGACTATATTTACTTTGTTACCGGTGACAAGTTTAATGCAAGATGAATATGGCATTTTATTCGGCATAAAATACCCCAGAAGAATTCATTGTTGTTGATCTACGAAATTATTTTTTAAAAACAATTCGTTAGCATTTTTTATTTTTATTTTTGCAAACTATAAAGGGCACTGTTATCTAGAAATATATAATAAAATGTTGTTTTCATTTAAATACAATATTAACTTAAAACAAATTATCGAGCAAACCTCGGTCTCCTATGTATTTTGAAATACATTTATAAATGAACTGCAAGCTATACAAAATAAAAAAAAAAATGTTTTTTGATAAAATATGACTAAAAAAAGATATTAATATTAAAAACTAACATTTTATTACCATTTGAATAAGAGTTTCTGAAAGTATTCACACATATCTTAAAGTTCATCCTTATATTAATTAAAGGTTATTGAGTCAGAATATTTTAGCTGCAGAAATATAAAGAATGCAACGAAAGCATAGCTTTCGGCAGACGAAATTAGAATTCTTTTAAAATTTATGTATTTAAATAAGTAAGCTTTTTGAGATAAAGTTTAAATTCCTCCTATTCCTTGTATTAGAAAGATTTCAATAAAAGGGATTTGGTTAATTTTATGAATATATTTTTATGAATTACAAGTATTATGTTTAAGAATTATTATGAAATATGGAAAAAAAAGCCTCTAAATTTTTGTTAAGTTGCACCAGCTTATTTATTTATTTAATTTTAGAATGCATATTAAGTTAGTTTAAAAAATGTCCGTTAATATAAAAAAAATATTTTAAAGAGAAATATTGAAATTAAAAGATATTTATCAAATAGTTGTTTATCACATTTTTTTTAGATATCGACTGCAGCTATCCAATGTAAAAATAAATAAATAAATAAATAAATATTGAATACTAAAGAGACATTTCAAGAAATTTTTACTTAGGATTAACATCGGCGAGTGTGTGTTTTCACGTGAGCAAAGAAGACTCTTAAACAAATAGTAAAATGTTAAAATACAACGTGAGTTAAAAATATTTAGTTCCAAATTGTATTATCATACTGTTAAATCAAAAATATACTGTATTTGTGTATCGTAGGAAACAATAAACTCGTTCATAATATTTGCATAAATATTTTAAAATTGAAAAAAAAATTGTATTGTTACAAAATTTGGATTCGTGTATGTAACTAATGGGAACCTGCGTGCACTGTACGAGTCTATACGATGTCTCGAAATTATTAATACGAACGTTTAAGATTAATAACACACGTCAATACGGACAGTTTTTATATAGGAAATTTATATTGAACAGAGAGATAATAAACCTTTAAGGTTTAAATGGAATTTAAATGAATTTTGCATAGAATTTTAATAATAAAATTTTGGTTTCAAAATATTTCCACTATTCTGAAATATTAAAAAAAGAACTTCCTAAGGAGAAAAGTAGTTTTAATAAATTAAACATGAAACATGAAAAACGGCAAAAATTAAATATTTAGTTTAAATTTAAATTCTAGTTCAATTTGAATAAATAATATAGAGAAAGTCGTGCCTCGTAGGTAACTACAAACATATTATTAACGTTTCATTGGATTAATATTTCAAAATTCAGAAAAATACAATTCTGCAAATAAAATAAATTTATAAAATAATTGTTAATTTTACGACAGAGAAAATTCACATTTGGATAAAATATAACTTCAAAGAGCCTGAATGTTAAAAATGAAACTATTAACTAGAGTTTCTTTAACTACCCACACACTTCTTAAAGTTTACTGATAACTTAATTTAAGAATATTGAGTCAGAATATGTGAGCAAAAACTGAAAAAAAGAAATTGCTCTGGGCAAGCCAAAAGGCAATTTTATTAGAAATTTTACATTTAAAATACTTTAGCTCATCAGAAAGAAGATGTTAATTCTTTCTAAAGAAGTAACACAATTATTTCGAGAAATGAGAACTCATTAATTTGATAAATATTTAATAAACATAAATTAATTTTTTCAACTGAAAATATTACTTTTTACACGAGAAATGTGTTCTCTGATATTCGGATATTGACAAAGATTTTATTTATTTAATCTTAGAATGCTGCCCTAATGCTCAGTTAAAATTTGTATTAATATGAAAATACTAAATTGATAACGACAGCGAAAAATATTACAACAGAGCTATTCTCATCATTGTCATTTTTTAATGATTTGATAAAGGTCTAGATGAGAATAAAAATAATTATTCTTATAGAAGCTGACATTATTAATAGAATGTAATATAACAAGATTAAAATATTTCAATTCGATTTAAATAAATAATACACTGATAAATGTTTACATCAAAGGTAACAACAAAAGTAATGTTAAAAATTTTTAATACCTTTTTTTTACCAGTTACAGGAAGAACATGAAAATGATAATTATATAAATGATAATTAATGCTTCTGTTATCAGTTTTCGTTTCCATTTTCGATATTGACAGTCTCCCTAAAATTCGAAAATTAGTTTTATTGAATACCGATAAGAACATAATTCTTTATTCGTAACGCTATTTATTTTATGAATGTCAGGGAAAGATCCGGACTGTGCAAGCGAAACAGCCACTATTTCGCAAACAGGCAAATGCCTCTGACGTACAGCTAAGCAGTTACCATACAAATAGAGTTGGCATAAAATACTCCAAAGCAGATCTCGAAGACTCAAACGAGCACAATCGAATTTATTGAAAATTAGCTCGATAATTTTACTACTCATTTTACCTCATTCATATCTTCTATTTTTACTTTTGACGAAGGAATGCGCACTGTCTTAAAATTTCCAAATTCCCACAATTCTTCAAATTAGAGGTAAAACAATCTCACTATTATTAATAAAAAGTAATATTTGAATGGAAATTTAATCCAAAGCCTGTACGAGCATTTAACTTGGGAGGGGTATCATGTAAGACAAAAATAAATGAAATGCAGAAACTATTTTCCAGGTTAAACAACGTTTCTCTGAACTGTTGAAAATTAACTTTTCACTTTCTGAAATTAAATGTGTAATAAAAATATGGTGTTAATGTCGATTTAAGGTGGAAGCATTCTAGTTATCTTGTGTGAGTAAACACGCACACATTTAAGTTTTATTAACACTCATATATAATGCAAAAATATTATAAGCAGAAAAATAAGATGACCTTTTTCTGGTTTTTAATGGATAGTTCTATATTTTGTAAACCAGAATACAAGATTATGCTTTTCGTCTTACTTTCTCTTTTGAGATTCCCCTCATCTACACACACAAACTGTTTTATCGTACCATGAAGGCTTATTTCGTATCGCGAAATGAATATCTATCTACGACATCACCGTGAAAAGCATTCTGTTATGTGGGGCAGAGGCATGGAGAGTCACTGCAGAAAGTATGAGAAAGATATGTCTTAAGACGATCATGTAGCATTTCGAGATTGACCAAATACGAAAGGAAAGAAAATGCTCCTTTGAAAGATACTGTAATCTATACGGGTCGATGACCTGATCGCAGTGAATTTGAAATGAATATCTACAACAACAACATAAAAAGTTTTCTGTCATGTTAAGAAAAAACATGGAGTGTCACTGCAGAAAGTATGAGAAAGTTATCTGCAGTAGAAATACATGACTTAAGAAGATCATGTAGCATTTCTAGATTGCACCAAATACGAAATGAAGAAATATTATAATATATATTCTATAATGCTAATCAATATTCTATAATCTATATTCGAAATTCTATAATAAATATTAAAACTAACATCTTTGAAGAGAATCATATGAACTAATCAGTAAGGTTTGGACATACAAAGAGAATAAATGATAAAAGACTTCCAAAAGTCGCGATGGATAACAATCAAAACCAACAGAGCAACAAGAAAGAAAAATCATACGTCAAGCATAGATATAAAACAGTTTCTAACATATCCAAAGTACTGTAACAAAATTTTACCGTTTAATAAGGTGACATTTTTAAGTAAACAATATGGAACACATATAACACATTTGAAAACCCAATTTGAGCGCTTACCATCTACAGTTGGTAAAATATCTGGATATTTTGCGCAGCCCTGTATATAATCTATAGATTTGCATATACAGGGTGGTTCAAAAGGTAGTGTACATATTGCACATGTGGGTGCGTCAGGCCATGAGGAGCAAGAATTACACAGGAACTGTGGGTCGGAAACGCGATCGTGACGGTGCAATTGCATTGTGACCGTGACGCATAGATAAGGTAGTAAACGGTGTAAAAATACCTCATTTTACAAAAAAACGTGATCTGAATGTTTGATGAATTTTTGTTGCTCTGATGCGTTCTTGAATTTGTGTGCCGTTTTACAACATGTATATTACTTGACAACATGTACATTTGATAAATATAGTTTTTGTAACTCTTTTTCAATTAAAACGATACAGCAAAATTAATTTTCAATATATGCAGGATGGTTCAAAATGTCATGTCTAAACGGCACATGTGGGTGCGTCATGTCATGAGGAGCAAGAATTACATAGGAACTGTGGGTCGGAAACGCAATCGTGACGGTGCAATTGTATCATGACCGTGACGCAAAGAAAAGATAACTAACGGTTTAAAAATACTTTATTTTACAAAAAACTGGATCTAAGTACAAAATAAAGATGAACATTTTATAACTCATAACAAGTGCTCAAAATGTGGCTTTGTATAATCTGTATATTTGTATATAGCCAACATACTATGCCGAATTGTAGCAGAGTAGCAAACGCGCAACATAGATTATTTTTTCAGATCAGAAAATTTTCCTTCAGTAATTTCCGTTAATAAGTGGATATGTAGACAAATTCTTTTGTGCTGCTCTCTATATTAAAAATTTCAAAATTTATAGCGTTGAATTTTAAATAATTTATTAGGCACATTAACCCTAGAATGCTCCTCGTTCCGTACCTACGAATTTGTCCCTCGGGTCTAAAAAGACCCATGCATCTTTTCGTCTTAAATTCAAAAGTCTACAAGTAATAAATTTATTATTTTAATAACAGTTGACGAATACTAAAACAAAAAATAAATTATGACAGTAAAAAGATGAAATAAAAGTAAAAAGTACTTACAAAATCTTTTTTACAGGTACATTCAAAAAACACGAATGAATCTTTCAAATATTTAAATGTAATTTTCCTTATAACAGTTATGACAAACTGAATTCAAATGCTTTTTGCAAGTAAAGCAGTGGCATGTTACACACTTAAATGTACATTTATTGCCCATTTTTTCGCATAGGTGACACCTTCCTCGCTTCTTAGCAATTTCCAATTCAGCTGAAGTACAAGCAATTTCTTTGCTGATTCACTTCGCACTTTGAACCATCTGTTTTGCTCCTTGCCCTCTTGGAAGATTTTCTGTAGTCTCCGTATGCTTTTTTACAAGTTTTTCACCCAAGTTTTCCAAAAAACAAAACAAAAAAAACCTTCGTTTATAAGGACAGTCTTTCTTCCATGATTTATTTATTTTGCAATAAAGTACAAAAGCGCTATATGCAGATGTGTCTAAAATATTACAAAATACAACAAATGGCCAACGGTTTGTAGTGTAAGTAGCTACTATTTTGTCCAGCGTATCAACTGCTCCCTTAGTTTTATTATAATCAATGATGATCTCTGGTTTTCTTTGAATACTTCGTTCAATTTTTTCATTCTTATGCAATGTGCTTTGAAGAACAACACATTTATTTTATTTTTGCATTGTAAGACACAAGCGTTGTATCTTTAGTAAACGCAAATGTTGAACTGTATCTTTCTTTTCCTTTTGTTACTAAAATTTCTGCAGGAATAGATGATTTATTTTTTTCTTATTGTACCAATCATTGTTATATTTCTTTTTAGCAACATTTGACCTAAATCATAAGATGTAAAGAAATTGTCACACGCACCATCGTAAACCATATGATGAGTCCAAAACTACTCTCAATCCCTGGTTTCTTTCGGGTGCATTTCCTGGTTGTTTTCATAAATATGGCTCCATACATAGAAAGTGTCATTATCGCACAAAATCCAGAATTTTATACCCTATTTAGCAGGTTTGCTACGCATGTACTGCCTAAAAGGACACTTACCTCTAAAAGCAATAAGTTGTTCCACCACCGTTACATATACTTTTTGATTGAAACGATTGGGTAAAATTTCTACCTATTTATCCCGTAATCCTCGAATTACGGCAAATTTGTCATTTGATCTTCTTCATTGTCGAGTTTTCTGGTCATCAAATCGTATTACTCTTCTATCGTATTACTTCTTGAATTTCTTTAGAGACATTGTAGCTCTAAACAAATGTCTTTCCTTGAATTCATCCCATAGACTTCTTGATTCATTGCTTGATTTGTACACACCTGCGACCACGAAAATGCCTATGTATGCATCCAAATCTACGATATTTAGATCTGTCCAATTTTCTCCATATACACATTTTCCCTCTAAATTCGTATAAAGTATGACCATGGTTTTCAAATTATGGGGAAAAAGCAATTCAAAAGCGCTATATTCGTCTTCTATTCGTGCTGTTGAAAATCGAGTTGGGCCAGGGGTTAGTTTCAAAATATTACTGCTTCTTAATCGACCAGTACTTGGATATGGCTTTGCATGCCATGTTATTTTTTCATCTCTGGACTTCATTAACTCTGATACTTTATGTATAGTATCTATTTCTTCATCTAATGAAGAATAAATATCAATAGATATATGATCGCCTCCTCCGATACAGCTTCCTCCACATGAGACACATTTGTATCTTCTGTACAGCCTTCCATGAAAGCGAAATAAAACTTTCAACAAATGAAAAATGCACTAACGTTCTCCTCAAATAAATATTCGAACTGATTCTAAAAGGTAAACATTCTACTTCCAGCTGAGACAAAAACAACAAACAAAATGCATTTCCGGTATGACTTGCTTGGTGCCAGATGTCTCATAACTGCATTCCCTCCCCGATAATTCTACCCCTTTTTTTCCCCTTACCTTTTTTGCAGCTGTATAGCAGAAATAAAACAATATCGGCATTTTCAAAAAACTATGAGAGTGTATTTGTATGCTTGGACAAAAAAGACCCGAGGCACAGATTAAGGAGTTTTTTTGTTGTGCTAAAACTAAAAGACCTATTAATTTAAAATTTTAGTATATGTTAGTTAAAAACAAATCAGGAAAAGTCATTATATTTCAAAAAATTCTTATAAGTAGTTTTTGAGTAACAGAAGCTGAAACATGTGTATGGGTCTAAAAAGACCCGAGGAGCTTTCTAGGGTTAATTTAAATGTATGAAAAATTCCTTCGGAAGAAACAATAACAGAGCAGATGAGCAACCAAGGCCAATTTACAGCTCTTCATTCATAAACTTTGCCATTCCCATATTAGGACATGAACTGTGCTTTATTTATCAATTAATATGAGATTTCCTTTTCACAAATCTAAATAACCTTCTCTTTTAAAATGGAATCAAAGGCCTACTTTGTGGACCGAAGAGAAACTTCTCACAGATCTTTTCTTGAAAAAAACAAATCCGGGTGGAAGATGGAGGGAAGCCTTACACCTCCCTCATCTTTTGCGCGAGCATTCTATGCGAAACAGATAAAAAGAACTATTTGATACTTTATATAAAGGTATCTATCATTACAAAAATTTTGTGTTTATACAAAGAGGGTTATTTGGATTAATCAAAGACCTACCAGCTGTACCGAAATGAAAATCTCTGCAGATCTTTTATATATGTTTTAAAACCCCGGGTGGAAGATGGTGGAAAACTTTACACCTTCCTCAACTTTTACGCAGCTTAACGAACATTCTGCGTGAAATCGATAAAAATAACTATTTGATAATTTATATCAAGAGAACTATCCATCACAAAAATTTTGAGATTATACTGAGAGTTGGACATTTTTTAGAATCCAGCGACATTCAACTTTTGTAGTACTTTTAAATTGAGTCATTCTATTTTTAGTTACATTTTAAAAAAAGAAAAATGCTTCTTACTATAATTACGAACAAAAATATATAATAACCTCCGCTGGGTCACCCAAGAGTCCGAACAGCGTTCCTTTATTTTTAGAAACCGCAGAAAACAGTTTATTTTCGCAATTTAAATAAGAATTTATAAAAATAAATTTATATTATCAGCCCACAATTTTCGGAAACATTTCCGAGTAGCTTTTACAACACATTAATCAGTTCTCTCTACGCGGAAAAATCGTTTTTTCGGAAGCTACTAATTCTCAAGTAAATATTTTGGCGTTCAGCAAACATGTTTAATGGACAAGCATACAATATTAGAAGCATTAACATAAATATTGTTATGTCACTATTGTATATACAAATTCAGTTACGCAGATTAAAATGTTTAGTTGAGAATTGGTAGCATCCAAAAAACCGATTTTGCAAGTAGAGAGAAGTGATTAATGCATTGTATAAGCTACTCGTAATCGTTTCCAAAAGTTGCCAGCAGCAATATATTTTTAAAAGTTTTCCTTTAAATTTCGAAAATAAATTGTTTTGTGGGGTTTCTAAAAATAAAGGAATGTTTTTCAGAACCTCGGATGACTGGGAAGAGGTTATTGCATATTGTCGTTCGTGGTAGTACATGTCGTACATTAAAAAACATTTGTCTTATTTAGGGTTCCGTACTTAAATAAAAATGGAACCATTATAAGATTACTCCCGTGTCAGTCTGTCGCAGTCAATTTACTCGTAAAGTATGGACCGTGGGAAGTTCAAATTAGGGGAAATAATAAAGTCTATTTACCCACATATTTACAGATTATTAAGCCTTCACAAATATATTAAGGAAAATCGTAGAGGGGCTAATTAAGTTACTTGAAAAAAAAATCTTTTTTTTGTATACCGTGTGAAAGCTTTCGTTACTTTGAACTCAAAAATACATTTATTTTAATTTTCGGTATTATATTTTCAGAGATATCGTCGAAAATGTAGTGCAAAAATATGTCCCCCTCCCACCTATTTTCGAATCTACTGAAACTAAAATTATGAAAAAATTAGAGATAGTAGACATTAATTTAAATCTTGCAGGAAAGTTATAGCGATCACCCTAGATCAGGGCAGGCGGAAGTTTATTTTCGGCACGGCATAGATTCAGGTGGGTCCTAAATCTACTGACGGGCTCGGCTGTAAAACAAGGTAAATAAAAAAAAAATGAAGGTTTCAGTATATTCAAAATCCAAGTTTTCTAAAGAAAAGTATAAACAAAGTTATTCCAATTGCTTTCTCTTAAACAGGTCGTTTGTTAAGACTGCAACTGTAATTAATTTCTGCTCAACATTTTTTGCCTGATAGCTTTATTTTATTGGACTTATGTGCAAAAAGTTCCATATATGAATATTCATATGCATATTTGATCTTTAATTAGATTCGATTTGTTGTCCTTGTCAGACAAATTAGAGAAATTGAAATAGAGCTTAACAAATCCCAATCTGTCTCAATATTAGCTCAAAAAATTTTGAGATTAAGAGAAAACAAGGAGATTATCGGAAAATAAAGGTATGTGAAAATGTCGATAGTAAAATTATGATAAAGTGGAATTCAATTCCAAATAAGAAGAACTGTTTAAAAAAACCATTTGAATTAATATTTTCTATGAGAAATTATCTTCAGAAACGAATAATATGAAAAACTTAAGTAGAAAACTCTTGTCCTCAGAAGACCTTCAGATCATTCGGCATTCAATCAGGCATTCTAATCAGATTCAGTTTCTATTCTCTTAACCCTAAGTACGAAGCTGATATGAGTTATTTGCAAGATGCAACAAGAGATATAGTATATTTTTAATTATTTAAGTACTCATATATTTTTAACCCTAAGCTGTACAAATTTTTCTTTTGGAAGTATGTTTTTTAATATTTATGTTTATGTTAAGTTTTAGACACCACAAATTTTAAAGAGTAATTCTTGACATTATTTAAAAGAAGACTGCAGTGATTACATAAGGCGAATTCCTTTATATGGATAGAGTGGTAACACAGGTAAATGAATTTATTTCTACATCTTTAATTTTAATTTATTCATGTATGTGTCACTGCTCAGTGTAGGGTTATTCCAAAAAACAGAATTTAAATTAAATTTGATATTTTATTATTTGATCAACTAAATATTGTGTTTGTTGGCCCGTCATAATCAAGGAAAATATTTTTTCTAAAATTTTGGCACGCGGATGTGAAAAGATTCGCCGACTCTGCCCTAGGTTGCATAGATTTTGAGCAAACACATTTTCCCGTTACACACGAATTTCGATTTGCGGGCTTTCAGCAAAGGTTTTGAGGAGCGCTGGAGGTACCTGTCGTAGCAGAAATATAAAAGCATTGTTAATAATGATTTTCGAAGAATATCGTCGGTAATTAGCCAAGATATTGAACCTTAAAAACACGGACGGTTTGGACATACATAATGACAGGGGTGGCGTACTCTATGAACCATCGGCTTTTAAAGACTAGATAACAGCTGGAAAAACGCTGCACGGACCAAAGTGGCGTTGCAACTTGCGACCTCTTTTCGAAGCTCGCTTAGAACAATGCCAAGTTAAAACTTTGAACAAGTGTTTTGTTTCAGCTACAATGTAAGTAAAAAGATTATTACTACGCTGAATTTAGTTTTATGAAATGACAAATGAAATTTAAATATGCACTACTTTTATTGGCAGTGCCGAATTAAGTTCATCATAAACAGATTAGGATAAGATTAAAAAAAGAGTTATACATAATAGCAATATTCGATATTATTTAGGCTTCATATCTCTTTGAACTTTTATGGTATACCCGCTGATACTTTTCTAGTATTGGGTGAGTGCAAAAGTTCTACCCGTTTTTTAGCAAAAACAGAAAGGCGGAGAACACAAAAAGTTAAGCACCTCTGAATTCACGCATGCACCATCGTTATGTATGATCTCTTGCCATACGTCTGACAGTAAGTCAATCTTACGCCGATAAAAATCCTTTGTTTTACAATCAAAATGCTGTTGTAACGTCGTTTTTACAGTCCCTTCATCATTGAATTTTCGGTGAGAAATGGCGTTGTGTAACGATCAAAAAGGTGATAAATCGAAGTTGCAAGGTCGGGGCTATACACCAGCTGAGGTAAAAGTTCCCAACTAACTCCCCAGTAATTTTTGCCGAATCCTTAAAGCAACATGAAGCCTGACTTTATCGTGCTGAAGGAGAACCCCTCTGCGATACAAGAATGCTGGCCGCTTACACGTGAGTTTTGCTCACAATTTGTGTAATTTTTGGCAGTAGAGTTCTGCCTTGATCATTTGGTTTGGTGAGATGACCTCCTATTTGGTTTTTCCCGTGGCATTAAAACATACACTGAGCAGAACATTTTTGGAATGGAGTCCTCTTGTTTAGGTTAATGGAGTACCCTCTACAACATCGTAGCATGGTCCTTTTACGCTTCACATTACGGTACAGTACCCACTTCTCAAATCCCATCACAATTCGATTAAAAAGTGGTTCTCTACTGTTACAGAAAAGCAAAGAAACAGAGATGCTGATTCTCTCTTCTCGTTGCGTTACTGTAAACAGGTGTGGTACCCACTGATCGAATTTGGTGATGAAGCCAAGTTCATGCATCCGTCTTTTGACTAATGTTCTGTGTACTGAGAATGTTTCAGCTAATTCTGCGACTGTTGGATGTGGGGAATTTGCTATGACTGTGTCCAGAACCTCGTCAAAAACCAGTGATGGGCGTCCAAAACGGGCATGAACTTTACAGCTCATTTCTCCGTCCCGGAATTTCCTAAACCAACGGCAGCAGATGCTATCGTCCACGGCATCTTCCCCATACACATGACAAATGTTGCGGCAAGCTCCGGCTGCTGTAACGGCTTTATCATACTCGTACCGTAAGCAATGTCTGATGTAGTCTTGCCTGTTTGCCATGTTGTTTCCAGTTCCGCATGACTTCTTCTGACAAATGTTGTGCATATACATACTCTACTGCTCCACGCGTTATTGTCCACTTTCCTGTCCTTAAAACGTCAGCTGTAACGTCTGTATTCCACTTGACATTTACATGCGCTCAAAACGGGTAGAACTTTTGCGCTCACCCAATATATACAGATATACCCAATCCTACGTTGCATAGTTTTTTACAAACTCTTATTATTCTTTAAACAACGATTTTTTTAAATAATACAGTTAATAATTCATATAGTTTTTGTACGGAACCCTCTGAGCGGGAGTAATACTCGCACTGGACCATTTATTTATACAGTATAAAAATAAAGAACGCTTTTTGGAATCGTTAGCAATTCTGAAGAGGTTATTTATATTCGTGGTTATAGTATATCTTACTATAATTAGAATCATCTATAGATTTTACAGTGTGCAACAGCAGGTTAAATAGTTTTTTTCAGAAATGATTTTGTATTATTTTTTGTATTTTCTTGCTGAAATCAAGGATTCATCGCAAAAGCCAAAAGTTAATTTCCTAATAATATTTCATTACTTCTAGACATTCTCTCATTACATCTAGAATTAAAACATATCTAGAATTTGAAATTTCAAAATGCGTAAGTGATCAGTCAGAAATAAATAAAATAATTTAAAATTTATATTTATATGGGTATCCTTTATATAACATTGCGGGTTTAAGTTTTATGTGTTTTGAGTTACACCCATTTTATATCGCTGCAACAAACAAGCAATTTTTCAAACAATTTCTTTCAAATTTTATCCACACTCATTAAAATAATATTTGTAGATTTTTAATGTAAATTAAAAGAGCTTATAATGATAATTAAAAAAGAAAAACGGTTCCTATGAAATATCCATAAATAATACATGAATAAGTTTTAATATGAATAAGCACGCGTTTATAAGAACTTGCATGTATACACAAACGCAAATATTTATATGTATATATACTTTTATTGCCTAAAGTAAAGCAAAATGTGAAATTTTACCTCATACATGCATTAACAAATTAACATTTAATTTATTTCACTTAAATAGCTTTCAAAAAATTTATAATGTACTCAGTTAATGGATTTTACTTATGAATAAATAGAAGTTTGTGAAAATTAATGTTTTCGCGATTAATTCATTGCGTCGTAAACAAATTTTTTACATTGTTTACTTAATTTACGAAGATATATATATATATATATATATATATTAATTTCTCCTGCTCTGAATTTAAGTCAGTCATGTTTACCTACGCAAATAAACCCAGCATTGGTGAATATACAATTTTAATTAATTTTTCAACTACATTTCAGCAGTGAAATTACGCTTGAATCACTGCTGAAATATAGTTGAAAAATTAAGTAAAATTGTATATTCACCGATGCTGGGTTTATTTGTGTCTCATGTTACGCCACTAGAATGTGTGCTCATGAAGACTTCTCTATCTTGTGCTGCAGTAGCAGCCTTACCGACTTATATAAGTGAGAAATGCCAAGCTGGACATCGTCCTTGTGGTTTAGTGGTAGAGCACTGGAGATCTATTCCAGGGACCCGGGTTCGATTCCCGGCTTGGACATTTTTCACTAAGTTGGTTTACGCTTTGGAGCAATGTGATAATTCACATCACTAATATTCATTTGGTAAAAACCATCAAATAGAGTCCAGGACCTTCTGAAACTTATAAATCCATCGAAAACCGGAAGTCCAAATTTTTCACGAATCCAACACTTTCTTCGTGTAAAGATAGCAGAAAGTAAAAAATATTAACATACAAAGCCCTTGTTAAATTTTATAATAATTACGCAACCGAGAAGATTCCTTTTTCTTTTAAGTCACAGGAAACTAAAAGTTTTATTATTATTATTATTATTTTAATGAGACTTAACAACATACAAATAAGAATTTATAGCGTACGACAAAAATTGTAAACAACAATAATTTAAACAATGATTTTAATTTTAACTGTAGAACAAAAATGATACATGTTCTTTCTCGAATTGAAATTTTCTTATCCGTGCCAGTTGCAGACAAGTCGACAGTTCTAACAGAAGGGAAATATACTGCTCCTCAGACACATTTAAAAATATCCTTAAAAAAGAATAAATAAAAAAAAAAAATTCATTCGCTAGTCAAAAGAAATTTCTCACTAGTTAGTAAATTTATGATTATATTTAACTCTAAGATGTTATATATTCCCGCGGCCGCCATCTTGGATTTCTCGGTTTTTTTGTTGGCATTTATCGATAAGGACACCTTGTCGAATGACGTATACTGGCAACCCCGTTAAGCCTAACATGCGACTAAATCTGCTTAGCGTAATTTACTTGGCGGAAAAAGGGTTTTCACGCCAAAAAAAAAAAAAAAAAAAAAAAAAAAATTAAATATGGCTCCCGCAGAAATATATAACATCTGTTCCATAGCTAGTTAGCCGTATAATAATCTATTTATATAAGCGTTTTTAATAAATTGTATGAGTTAAAAGCTTGGGAATAATATCAAATATTCCTTTGTTTCAGATCTAAAGATAATTAAACGAATAGATTAAAGATACGTACGTCGCCTTTGGATTTATTAAAATCGATTATGAAATAATCTATTTTACGTAAACTGTATTTATAAAAAAAAGATGCCTTAAACATCTGAATTGCTGTGAATATTAGATGAAAATTCTGAAATAATCAAGAAGTCAAGAGAAGCTATGTTTCAAGTGAGGATGACAGAGATGAGCACGAAACAAATAAAGAAAAGAAAATATGTACATCGAAGGTACGTATGATTCTAGATGTATATATGAACAATGGATCTGCCATCAATAAATATTTATTAATTATAAAGACGCTTACATTTTTACAACAAACCGAAAAACAATAAAGCTACACAATAATAATTTAAACAATCGCATTAATTTTAACAACAGAACAAGAATGACACAAGTTCTTTCTGGAAATGAAATTTTCTTATCCGAGCCAATTGCAGAGAGGACGACAGCTTAGAAGGAAAGGAATTATACTGCTCTTCAGACACATTTATACAATTTACTTTCCAAAAAATGAATGAGAAAAAACTCTCAAGATATTTATTCCCCACCAGTAAGTAATTTGCAATTATATTTATTTATCTGTATATTGGGTCTAAAGATATTTAAACAAACATATTAAAGATGTGCCGCCCTGAGAATTATTGAAAAACATTTACGATATAACCTAGAAGTTTATTACACGTAAACACTATTTTAATAAATAGTGCATTAAATATTTGTATTCCTGTGAGTATTAGAAGAAAAATTTCGAAATAATCAAGAAGTCAAGAGGAGATATGTTTTAAGTGAGGCTGAACGAGATGACCACGAAAAAAATAATGAAAAGAAAATATATACACCGAAGTTATGTATGATTCTTAAGAGTGATTAAGTACATTTTTCTTTTGTTTATTATTATAATGTCATATTTCTATTTTTTTTTCAGGTGTATAAGTAATGCAAAAAATTGGTGAGAGGTATGTTGGCCTTCGACATGAGGAAAACAAATGTCGAAATGATCTGTACTTTTATTATATACAGGGATACGTATTTTTTAAGGTGCCATAAAAATATGTATCCCCTTAAATTAACGAAGGAAAAAAATTAAAGCAAATTATTGGAAAAAAAAAACAAGTTTGAAGTGCGAATACAGGCGCTAAATAAGAAAAGAAGAAACAGAGGTGCATATCGGATATATAAAAATTCTTTAAATGTAATAAACTAAATATATTTGGGATTGAATTTATAATTTCAAAGAATGTTCCATTTTCTATAGAAGAATATATGAACAATGGATATGTCAACAATAAATATTTCTTTGTTACAACAATGCTTCCATTTTTATAACAAGCAGGTAGTGTATAACAATAAAGCTACACAACAATCATTTACACAATGACATTAATTTTAACAATAGAACAAGAATTAATCTAGCTCTTTCTTGAAGTAAAATGTTCTTATCCGCGCCAGTGGCAGATAGGACGGCAGCTCAGAAGGAAGGGAAATATACTTCTCCTCAGACGCATTAATTACAATTAACGTACCAAAGAATGAACAGAAAAAACACTTTTACTTGAAAGTCTATGGAAATTTACCTCTAACCAGTAAGCAATTTACGATTATATTTAGTTACCTGTACATTGATTCATTAATTGGGAGTTGTTAATTATTTGCATGAGTAAAAAAATATAATTCTTCCTGTATTGCCTATGTTGTCAAATAATCCATTGTTTCAGTTCTAAAGGTATTTTAAAAAATAGATTAAATGTACGCCTACCTCCGGTTTATCCAAAAACAAATATGAAATAATCTAGAAGATTATTTTAAGTAAACACTATTTAAAAAAAAATGACTTAAATATATGTATAGCTGTGAATATTAAATAAAAAATTCTGATATAATCAAAAAGTCAAGAGAAGAGATGTTTCAAGTGATGATGAAATAGATGACCACGAAACAAATAATGAAAATATTTACATCTAAGGTATGTATGATTCTTAAGATGAATGAACTACATTTGTCTCGCATTTGATTTTAGAATGTCATATATTTGTTTTCATTAGGTGTAAAAAATAATGGAAATGATTGATAACACATTTAACCCTTCGACATGATGAAGAAAAATAAATGTCGAAGTAATTTGAAAGGTTATTACAGGTATACATATTTAAAAAAAAAAAAAAAAAAAGATGCCCAAAATATATCTATCTCTGTAAATTATAAAAGAAAGAAGTATAACATAACCTGATGGCTATAAAAAACGAGTTTCAAGTGGTAATGCAAGCGGTGACTAAGAAAAAAAAAACAATCGCATATTGGCGCGACGCATATCGGATGTATGTGAAATTTTTAAATGTAATAAACTAAATATATTTGAGATTGAATTTATAATTTCAAATATTATTCTGTGTTTGTTATTCAAGAATACATGAACAATGGATATGTCAACAATAAATGTCTTTTTTTTAGAACAATGCAATTATAACAAACAGACAGCGTATAACAATAAAGCTACATAACAATAATTTAAACAATCACCTTAATTATAACAATAAAACAAAAATGAGACAAGTTCTGTCTTGAATTGAAATTTTCTCATCCGCGCCAGTGGCAGATAGGATGACAGTCCAGAAGGAAGGAAAATATACTGCTCCTCAGACACAATTATAAAATTTAATTACCAAAGAATAAATGAGAAAAAATATTTTCATCCGCAAGTCTAAAGAAATCTATTCCTCACTAGTAAGTAAATTTTTTGATTATATTTAGTTACCTGTATAATGATCCACTTATATGAGAGTTGTTAATATTTTGTATGAGTAAAAAACTTGGGATAATGTCAAATATTCTTTTTTTTCAGATCTAAAGATAATTAAAAGAACAGATTAAGGAAACGTGGACCTCAGATTTGTTTAAAAACAATTATGAAACATTCTATTTTACATAAACGCTATTTAAAAAATATATTTGTATCGCTTTGAATATTATATGATAAATTCTGAAATAATGAAGAAGTCAAGAGATGGCATGTTTAAAGTGTGGATGAAAGAGATGATTACAAAAAAAATAATGAAAAGAAAATATGTACATCGAAGGTATGTATGATTCTTAAAAGTAATCAACTACATTTGTCTCGTGTTTGATATTATAGTGTCACATATTTGTTTTGTTTTTCCAGGTGTAATATTAATGAAAAAGATTGATGATAGGTATGTTGCTCTTCGACATGAAGAAAGGAAATGTCGGAATGATTTGTAAGTTTATTACAGGTATACTTATTTTTTTTAAAAAGGATGACAGAAAAATATGTATCCCTGTAAATTATCGATGAAAAAAATTAAAGTAAACTTTTGATAACACACACACACACAAAAAAATGTTTGTATCGAGAATACAGGCGTTGACTAAGAAAAGAAGAATCAGAAATGCATATCAAGGGTATGGAATTTTCTTAAATGTTATAAGCTAAAAATATTTGTGTTTGAATTTATAATTTTAAATAAACTATATATGAACAATGGATATGTCTACAATAAATATTTGTTTGTTACAACAATGCTTACATTTTTTACAACTAACCCATCGTGTACAGCAATAAAGCTACACAATAATAGTCTAAACAATCGCATTTATTTTAACAATAAGAACAAGAATGGGATAAGTTCTTTCTGGAAATGAATTTTTCTTATCCGTGCCAGTTGCAGATAGGACGACAGTTCAAAAGGAAGGAAAAATGTACTACTCGATAGACATATTTATAGAATTTACTTACAAAAGAATGAAATAATTTGCGGGTATTTTTATTTACCTGTATAATGGGTCTAAAGATATTTTAAACAAACAGATTAAAGATACGCCACTCTTCGGATCATTGAAATGAAATTATGATATAATGTAGAAGTTTATTACACGTAAACACTACTTTAATAAATGATGCAGTAAATATTTGTATCCCTGTCAATATCAGAAGGAAAATTTCGAAATAATCAAGGTCTAGAGGAGATGTGTTTCAAGTGATGTTGAAAGACATGACCACGAAACAAATAATCTATATAATAAAAGCCTAAGTCATGTTACTGTCATCAACATTTCCAGGCTGACCGCTTCACTTCTTATATGTGAGGCGGCCAATTTGGTAATTAATGTTAGATGGGCGCAGCCAAATGCCAATCGCCAGATAAATCGCCAAATGTTGATTCATCGCCATTATGCCATCAGTATTATAATAGTTCCTTTCATGCGATTGTCATAAGTAAATTTTCGCGTGGTAAATTAAAACAAAGCTTCGATTTTGAAATTAAATGTCATGGTTTATGGTATTATTTATTACTTTTTTTTATTTCCATTTATTTAGGAAATAATTGAGAGTCGTAAATTTTAAATATTTTAGTTTTAAATTAAAATTTTGTATTTTAAATAAAATGAGTGAAGGTATTGTATTTCAAAGGAAGTACGAAAAAATACGACGGGAACAATATTTGGCGATTTATCACTTGCGCCCAGTAAACATAAAAATGCCGAGTTCATGATTTCTGTATCAAAATCTTCAATTTGGCGAAGGATTGATCAAGTAAATTAAATTATGAATAAAAGTAACATGCTACAATGCTTAGCATACATTTAAGGGAGACCAAACTGGTCGCTATTGGCGGCTAGTGAATATAATATATGTACATCGAAGGTATGTATGATTCCTAAGATCAATCAACTACATTTTTCTCGGGTTTATTTTTATAATGTGATATATTTGTTTTCATTAGGTGTACAAATAATGAAGAAGATTGATGGCATATTACTCTTCTATATGATGAACAAAAATGTCGAAAAATGTGGAAGTTTATTACAGGTATACATATTTTTGCTATAAAAATATCTATTCCTGTAAACTATAGAAGAAAAGAGTATAAAGTATCCTGAAGGCTAAATAAAAATAGATTTTGAAGTGAGAATGCAAGCGAGGACTGAGAAAAGAAGAATCTGAGAAGCATATTGGAGGTATGTAAATTTCTTAAATGTAATAAACATTATATGTTTGAGATTGAATTTATAATTTGAAATATTCTTGGATATGTTGGCAGTAAATGTTTGTTTTTTACAACAATATGACATTTTTACAATAAACAGATAGTGTATAACAATAAAGCTATATAAAAGTAATTTACAGAATCACATTATTTTTAACAATAGAACAAGAATGAGGCAAATTCTTTCTAGAAATGAAACTTTCTCCTTCGCGCCAGCATCAGATAGGACGGTAGTTCAGTAGGAAGGGAAAAAATACTGCTCGTGAGAAAAATGTATACAATTTACTTACAAAAGAAATAATCAGGGAATGAACTTACACTCGCAAGACCAAAGAAATTTATTCCCCACTAGTAAGCAATTCACGATTATGTTTAGTCATTGTATAATCCATTTCTTTGATGTTGATAATAATTTGTATGAGTAAAAAACTTTAATTGGGCATGGGTATTATGTCAAATATTTCATTGTTTCAGGTTTAAGGGACCTCAGGACCCTTAATATTGGAAAAAAAGAAAATGAATGACCATTTTCAACATTTAATATTTTTAAATATATATGATTTTATAACACAATTTTTATTGAAATGAATGATATATCTATTTTCTTTCCTTTTATGTGTTTAAAAAATTGCAAGATGCAGAATTAGCATATATAGGGACTCCAAACTCTCAGACACTCGACGAGCAGAAAATTAGTATAACAGATTTCACGCAAGAGTACAAAATAAATATTGCAACTAGAATAAAAATTTTGGTGCCCACTTTTATTTCAGATTACAATAATTACCCTGAATCCCTGAGCCTAAATAAATTTGTATTTAAAGCATTTTTATACATTTAATGCAAAGTTGTATTTAACTTATACAAAATTTTGAAAATTTCAACATTTTAATCACCTAAAAAAATATTTTTTTTTAACAATAAAAAATAAATTTTTGTTTAAGTTTATACAGACGAACATCAAACATATGTTTCGAACATTTCATGAAACAATATTCAGAAGTTTTTGAGATATCATGCGCTCTATGCCTAAAATTGTCATTTGGAGAAAAGTGACTTCAAAGTTTCGAAAACGCCGCTCCAGCTATTGAGCGGGTATACTTCTAAAAGCCATAACTTAGGTTGTAATGGGAATTTCAATGAAACAATTGTATCAAAATGTTCAGAAAAGGTAAGGGTTTAACATCTAAAAAAATTATAATTTGAAAATTGTGAAGATTTAAGAGTCCTGAGACTCCTTAAATATTTTAAAACAAATAAATTAAGGCTACGTCGCCCTACGAATATCAGATAAACAATTATTATATAATCTAGAAGATTATTATACGTAAACACTATTAAAAAAATGCATTAAATATTTGTATCCCTGTCAATATTAGAAGAAAATTTCGAAATAACCAAGAAGTCATGAGAAAAGATGTTTCAAGTGAGGTTGGATGGCATGGCCACGAAACATAACGAAAAGAAAATATGTACATCGAAGGTTTGTATGATTCTTAGGATTAATCAACTACATTTTTCACGGGTTTGATTTTTTAATGTCATATACAGGGTGTCTACAAATTAGTTGGGCAATTTCGTAAGTTAAGAGCTTCCGAAATATTAAATGAAATTAAGTAGTTGTATTTCAGACTACTAGTAATATTGCTGAAGTTTATTCATAGATAGTGTTAGGTGTCATAACTGACGCTAAGGCTTAGCGAGAGGTAATCATTCTTGTTCGGCTTTAAGATAATGGAGAAGTACAACAGTGCTGAAAAGAGAAATGCTGTCTTTGGTTTAAGAATCTCATTCTGCTGTGCACGTATGACGAACATTTTTGAAAACGGTAAACTGGAACTATTTTTCTATCTTACAACAATAGGCACTTTATAATTTTTTTTCAGTCATTTCCATTTAATAAATCATTCTTTTTCCCCAACTAACTTGTAGGCAGCCAGTATTTGTGTCATTCGGTGTACAAATAATTTATATGGTTTATGACATTTGTTGTCTTTCGACATGATGAAGAAAAATGTCGAAGTAATCTGGAAGTTTATTAAACGACAGATCATTAATCTGGAAGTTATACATATGCATTTTAAAAAGGTGCCCTAAAAATATGTATCCCTTCGAAGGAAAAAGATTAAAGCAGCCTGGTCGCCAAAAAACAGGTTTGAAGTGGGAATACAGGCGCTGACTAAGAAAAGAACAATCAAATATGCCAATCGGAGGTATTTAAAATTTTTAGACATAATAAACTAATTATATTTGGGAATAAATTTATAATTTCAAATAATCTTCTATTTTTATAGAAGAATATATGAACAATGGATATGTAAACAATAAATACTTGTTATTTACAGCAACGGTTACATTTTTACAACAAACACATACCTTACAACAATAAAATTACACAACAATAATTTATACAATCAAATTAATTTTAACAGTAGAACAAGAATGATAGATGATCTTTCTGTAAATGAAATTTTCTTATCCGCACCAGTTTCAGACAAGTCTACAGTTCAAAGTTAAGGGAAATATACTGATCCTCAGACACATCTATAAAATTTACTTTCCAAAGAATAAATCAGAAAAAAATATTTTCATTCGCAAGTTTAAAGAAATTTAACCCTAACTAATAAGTAAATTTTATGATTATATTTAGTTACCTGTATAATGATCCACTTATATGAAAGTTGTTAATAATTTGTATGAGTAAAAGACTTAGGTATAATGTCAAATATTCTTTTGTTTCGGGTCTAAAGATAAATAAATGAATAGATTAAAGATACGCCGCCTTTGAATTTATTCAAAACCAATTATGAAATAATCTATTTTACGTAAATACAATTTAAAAAAATGATCCCTTAAATATTTATATCGATGTGAATATTATATAAAAAATTCTGAAATAATCAAAAAGTCAAGACATGTGTTTCAAGTGAGGATGAAAGAGATGAGCCCGGAGCAAATAATGAAAAGAAAATATGTATATAGAATGTATGCATGATCATTAAAAGAAATCACATACATTTTTCTCGTGCGTGATTTTATAATGCCATATATTTGTTTTTTTCATGTGTACAAGTAATACAAAAGATTAATGACAAATATGTTGCCCTTCGACATGAAGAAAGGAAATGTCGAAATGATCTGTGCGTTTATTAGAGGAATACTTATCTTTTAAAAAGGATGCCATAAAAATATGTATCCCTGATAATCGGAAATTATTTGAAAAAAAAAAAAAAGATTAAAGTAACTTGATTGTCACAAAAATGTTTGAAGCGAGAATACAGACGATGACTAAGAAAAGAAGAGTCAGAGATGCATATCGGAGGTATGAAATTTATTAAATGTATTAAACTAAACATTTTCGAGTTTCAATTTATAATTTCAAATAATTTTCTATTTTTTTTAATAGAAGTACGTATGAACAATGGATCAGTCAACAATAATTATTAATTTGTTACAACAATGCTTACGTTTTTACAACAAACCGATAGTGTATAGAAATAAAGCTACACAATAATTAATTTAAACAATTGCATTAATTTTAACAATGGAACAAGTATGAGACAATTTCTTTCTGGAAATGAATTTTTGTTATTTGTTCCAGTTGCCGAGAGTATGACAGTTCAGAAGGAATGGAAAATATACTGCTCTTGAGACATATTTATACAATTTACTTACAAAAGCATGAATCAGGAAAAAACATTTTCGCATGTCCGAAGAAATTTATCCCTCAATAATAAGTAATTTATGACTATCTTATACTATAATGCGAGCAATAATTGTGTGTGTGTATGTGTATGTGTGTGTGTGTGTCTGTAAATTTTATCTTAAAAACGGCTCTAACGATTTTCACGAAATTTTGTATTTTACCATTTTCGGCCATGATAAGACAATTGGGCTAGGTCACGTGTTCGAGAAAATTCGATTAGTCGGTCATTTTGGGTCATAATGGGTCAAGGTCAAGCTAATTATATCTAAAAAACGGCTCAATCGATTTTGGCTAAATTTTATATCCAACCGTTTTTCGGCACGAGGAAACTATTGGGCTAGGTCACATGTTCCAGAAATTTTGATTAGGGGTCATTTTTGGGTCACTATGGGTCAAGCCAATTTTATTTAAAAAAACGGCTCTAACAATTTTGACTAAATTTTTTATTCTGTCGTTTTGGATTACGAAAAGTCTAATAGTCTAAGTCACATATTAGAGAAAATTCGATTAGTGGATCATTTTTCGGTCACTATGGGTTAAACAAAGATTATCTATAAAACGGCCCTAACGATTGTGAAGAAATTTTCTATTTTACCAGTTTCGAGCACGAGAATACCATTGGGCTCGGTCACGTAATCGAGAAAATTCGAGTAGTGGGTCATTTTGGGTCATAATGGGTCAAGGTAAAGATAATTAATCTCAAAAACGGCTCAATTGATTTTGACTAAATTTTATATCCAACCGTTTTTCGGCACGGGAAAACTATTGGGCTAGGTCATTTGTTCGAGAAATTTCTATTAGTGGGTCATTTTTGGGTCTCTATGGGTCAAGCCAATTTTATCTAAAAAATGGTCAGAAGAAATTTATCCCTCAATAGTAAGTAATTTACGACTATGTTTAGTTACATGTATAATGATGCATTTATATAAAAGTTGTTAAAAATGTTAAAAATTTGTATGCGTAAAATATTATAAATATTCTTGGATATAATGTAAAATATTTTTTGTCTCAGGTCTAAGATCATTTAAAAAACTGGTTAAAGATAGATAGCCCTTCGAACTATAGAAAGACAACTGTGAAATAATATAGAAGATTTTTTTACGTAAACTCTACTTAAAAAAAAAATATGACTTAAATATGTGTATATGAAAAGTTGTCTTAAAACATTGCATCGCTGTGACGGTTAGAAGAAAAAGTTTGAAATAATCAAGAAGTCCAGAGAAAATATGTTTCAAGTGTGGATGAAAGTGATGACCCCAAATTAATGAAAAAAAAAAAATGTACATCGAAGTTATGTATAATTCTTAAGATCAACCAACCACATATTTCTCGTGTTTGATACTATAATGTCTTTTTTTTTTTTTAGGTGTTCAAGTAATGCAGAAGAGCAATGAGAGATATGTTGCCCTTCAACATAAAAGAATAAAAATATTACGTTTTTTATAGGTTATACCTATTTTTTTTTAAAAAAGGGGCCATAAAAATCTTTTTCTCTTTAAATTATCGAAGGAGTAAGTTTAAAGCGACTTGCTGGTAAAAAAACAAGTTTGAAGCAAGAATACAGCGCTGACTAAGAAAAGAAGAATCAGAGATGCATATCGAAGTATGTAATTTCTTAAATGTAATAAACTAAATATATTTGGTATTGAATTTATAACTTCAAATAATCTTTTATATTTTTATAGAAGAATATATAAACAATGGATATATCAACAATAAACATTTGTTTGGTCCAACAATGCTTGCACTTTTAGAACAAGCAGATGGTGTATAACAATAAAGCTACACAACAATAATTTAAACAATCACATTTATTTTAACAATAGAACAAGAATGGGACAAGTTCTTTCGGGAAATGAAATGTTCTTATTGGCGCCTTTAGCTGATAGAACGGCAGTTCAGAAGGAAGGAAAATATACTGCACCTCAGACACATTTATGCAACTGACGTATCAAAGAAGTTTATTCAAAGTTTATTCAAGTTTATTCAAAAACAAATATAAAATAATCGAAAAGATTATTGTAAGTAAACACTATTTTAAAAAAGATGACTTAAATATATGTATTGCTGTAAATATTAAATGTAAAATTCTAAAATAATCAAGAAGTCAAAAGAAGATATATTTCAAGTGATGATGAAAGAGATGGTCACGAAACAAATAATGAAAATATGTGCATAGAAGGTATGTATGATTCTTAAGATTAATCAACGACATTTGTACTGGATTTGATTTTAAAATGTCATATATTTGTTTTTATTAGGTGTACAAATAATGGAAATGATTGTTGGCATACGTTGCCCTACATGTGATGAAGAAAAGTGTCAAAGTAATCTAGAAGTTTATTATAGGTAAACATGTATTTTTTAAAAAGGTGCCATGATAATATGTATCCCTTTAAATTATCGAAGGAAGAAGATTAACGCAACCTTGCGGCCAAAAGACAAGTTTGGAGCGGGAATATAGGCGCTGACTAAGAAAAGAAGAATCAGAGATGCATATCAGAGGTATTTAATCTTCTTATATGTAATAAACTAAATATATTTGAGATTGAGTTTATAACGTCAAATAATATTCTAGTTTTTACAGAAGAATATATAAACAATGGATATCTCAACAATACATATTTGTTTGTTACAACAATGTTTACACTTTTACAACAAGCAGATAGGGTATAACAATAAAGCTACTCAACAATAATTTAAACAATCACATTAATTTGAACAATAGAACAAGAATGAGACAAGTTCTTTCTGGAAATGAAATTTTCTTATCAGCGACAGTAGCAGATTGGCCGACTGTTCAGAAGGAAGGGAAATATACTGCTCAGGTACATTTATGCAATTTATTTACAAAAAAATGAATCAGAAAAAACACTTTCACTCGAAAGTATATTGAAATGTATCCCCAACTAACAACTAGTAAGTAATTTACGATTATATTCTGTTAGCTGTATATTGATCCATTTATATGAGAGTTGTTAATAATTTGTATGAGTAAAACAATATAATTTTTCTTTGGAATAATGTAATATAATTCTCTGTTTCAGGTTATAAGATATTTAAACAAATAGATTAAAGATAGGTGACCTTTCGGTTAAAAAAAAAAAAAACTATCATGAAATAAACCAGAACTTAAACACAATTTAAAAGTAATTACGTAAACACTATTTAAAAGAAAATATGCCTTAAATATACGTATCGCTGTAAATATTAAATGAAAATTTTTGAAATAATCAAGGAGGGAATAAAAGCTATGCTTCAAATGAGGATGGAAGAGATGACCGCGAAACAAAAAATGAAAAACATATATGTGCATCGATGGTATATACGATTCTTAAGATTAATCAACTACATTTTTCCCGGGTTTGATTTTTATAATATCATATATATTTTTTTTCTTTTCAGGTGTACAAGTAAAGAAAAAGATTGATGACAGGTATGTTACCTATCGACATGAAGAAAGGAAATGTCGGAATGATTTGTAAGTTTATTACAGGTATACTTATTTTTTAAAAGGGATGCCAGAAAAATATGTATCCCTGTAAATTATAGATAAAAAAAGATTAAAGTAACCTGGTGGTCACGAAAAAAAAAAAATGTGTGAAGCGAGAATACAGGCGATGACTAAGAAAAGAAGAATCATAGATGCATATCAAGGGTATGAAAATTTCTTAAATTTTATAAACTAAATCTATTTGGGTTTGAATTTTTAATTTCAAATAATCTTCTATTTTTTATAGAAGTATATATGAACAATGGATATGTATACAATAAATATTTGTTTGTTACAACAATGACTACATTTTTAGAACAAACTGATTGCGTATACATTGTTCGTACGGGTACCGTTATTTTCAAGGCTTAATATCAGTATTTTCTTTATAGAAAAATAAATATAGTTTAAACGTGCAAAATTTTGCCTTATTTAAGGGGATATTTTCTATAAGAAAATACTGGTACCGAAGAATTTTTTAGTCTGGAAATTCAAGGACCCGTATGAGCCCTAGTATAGAATAAAGCTACACGATAATAGTCTAAACAATCGCATTAATTTTAACAATAGAGCAATAATGAGACATGTTCTTTCTTGAAATGAATTTTGCTTATCCGTGCCATTTAAAGAGAGGACAACAGTTCAGAAGGAAAGGAAAATATTCTTCTCGTGTGATTTATTTATACAACTTACTTACAAAAGAATGAATCAGTAAAAGCACTTTCGCAAGTCGAAAGGAATTTATCTCTCTATAGTAAGTAATTTACTACTATATTATTTACCTGTATAATACTGCATTTTATCAAAATTGTTAAAAATTTGTTTCCGTAAAAATTATAAAATCTCTTGGGTATAAATAGTCAAATATTTCTTTGTTTCGGGCCTAAAAATATTTAATCAAATTGATTAAAGATAAACTATTATTTTTACACAATCAAACTTTTTGGTAAAGTTATCAAACGAATTGAATATTTTCAACAGAGCGAAAAAATGCCTAGGCTGGGAATTGAACCCAGATCCTTGGCTTACAAAGCCAATGCTTTACGGTTTAAGCTAACTGGGCCGACAACCAGCCTGCATATTTCGCTCAAAAAACCTTATTGGTAGTAACAATCAAACGAATTAGTTTGATTGTGTTAAAATAATAGTTCACCTACATATCCATCTTTTATATATGTAGTTCCTTTACCTGCGGTTTATTCTGTTGAGCTGTCTACATGACAGACCAGATGTTACTACCAATAATTTTTCTGAGCAAGATATGCTGGCTGGTTGTCGGCCCAGTTAGTTTAAACGGTAAAGTATTGTAATCTACGGATCTGGATTCGATTACCAGCCTGGGCATCTTTTAGCTCATTTGGAAATATTCAATTTGTATGATTAAAGATACTTCGCCCTTCGAATTATAGAAAGGAAATTGTTAAATAATCTGTACAATTTTTTTGTGTAAACTCTATTTAAGAGAAATATGACTTGAATATGTGTACCCCTGTGAATATTAGATGAAAAAATTATGAAATAATAAAGAAGTGAAGAGAAGATATGTTTCAAGTGAGGATGAAAGTTATGACCACAAAACAAGTGATGAAAAGAAAATATGTACATGAAAGTTATGTATGATTCTTAAGACTGATCAACAACATTTTTCTGGTATTTGATATTATAATGTGATACATTTATTTTTTTCAGGTGTACAAGTAAGGAAAAGATTGATTGAAGATATGTTGGCCTTCCACATGCAGAAAAAAAATGTCGAAATCATTTGAAGGTTTATTACAGGTATGCATATTTTTTTAAAAAAGGTATCATAGCATCAATCATCAAAGGAAAAACATTAACGGAAATTGGTGGCAGAAAATAAAACAAAACAAAACTGTTTTGAAGCAAAATTACAGGCGCTGACTAAGAAAAGAAGAATCAGAGATGCATATATGTGGTATGCAAATTTCTTAAATGTGATAAACTAAATATATTTGGGATTGAATTTACAATTTCAAATTATTTTCTATTTTTTATAGAAGAATATATGAACAATGGATATGTCAACAATAAATATTTGTTTGTTACAACTATGCTTGCATTTTTACAACAAGAAGATATTGTATAACAGTAATGCTACACAACAATAATTTAAACAATACCGTTAATTTTATCTATATAACAAGAATGAGACAAGTTCTTTCTTGAAATGAAATTTTCTTATCCGCGCCTTTGGAAGATAGGACGAAAGTTCAGAAGGAATGGAAATATACTGCTCTTCAGACACGTTTATACAATTTACTTACAAAGAAAATGAATAATAATAATAAAAAAAAAAAACTCTCAAGACATTATACTCCCATTTGTGACTAATTTGCAATTATATTCATTTACCTGTATGGGTGTAAATATATGCAATGTGATTAAAGATACGTTGCCCTTCGAATTATGCAAAAACAATTATGATATAATCTGGAAGTGTATTACATGTAAACTCTATTTTAATAAATCATGCATTAAATATTTTTATGCCTGTCAATATTAGAAGAAAAATTCTGAATAATCAAGAAGTCAAGAGAAGATATATTTCAAGTGATGATGAAAGAGATGACCACGATACAAATAATTAAAAGAAGATATGTACATCGAAGGTATGTGTGGGTCTTAAGATTAATCAACTACATTTTTCTCGGGTTTGTTTTTATAATGTGATATATTTATTTTCTTTAGGTGTACAAATAATGGAAATGATTGATGACATATATTGGCTTTTGACATGATGCAGAAAAATGCTGAAGTGATCTGGGAGTTTACTACAGGTATACGTACTTTTAAAAAAAGATTCCATAAAAATATCTATCTCTGTAAATTATAGAAGAAAAAAAGTATAAGGTAACCTGAAGAATGAAAAAAAAAAGTTTGACGTTTGAACACAGGCGATGTCTAAGAAAAGAAGGATCGGAGATGAATATCGGAGGTATGTACATTTCTTAAATGTAATAAAATAAATATATTTGGGTTTGAATTTATAATTTCAAAGAGTTGCTAGAAATTTAAAAAGAAATTCTTTTGAAAACTAATGACCTACTTTTGAAGCTAAACTTGTGTTCTTTGAATAATAAGAAATAAAATTATTTTAAAAGTCTGAAATTCGAGACCATTTTAAAAGGATAAACATCAAAGTATAAACATCAGTATCCATTAAAAATACACTATTTGGTCTCTTTTTATGTAAAACATTATGTAATAAAAAAAGCATTGATTTTTTTTTTACCATTTTAAAAAGATAAACGTAGTTTCCATTAAAAAAATACATAAATTGATCCCTTTTTTATGTAAAAACATTATGTAATAAAAAAAGCATTTTTTTTAATAAAACAAAGAATTGTTATATTTTCACATCGTTAAAGGCACTGCATTACCTTTTTTAAATACAAATAATTCTAGAGCAATAATTGCAGATTTCCTTATTACGTTTTTATATACGTTTTATACGTTTATACGTTATTTATACGTTTTTATCAATAAATTTTAATATGAAATGCTTTACTTGAGAAAATGTTCTATTGCAATCTCTATCAATTTCTAGATAAATTGTACTACAGAAAATATTCCATATACCAATCTCAATAGATTTTTTTCTATGTAATTTTTTTCAAATATATATACATATATATAAATAACTATAAATTCCTAAAGAATTTTTTTATTACGCAAATTTCATGGCAGCTGTCTCCATCAAATACTCCTCGATGGAAACGATAGAAATGGGCGGTCCGTAAGAACTTTCGACTCACTTTGGTCAGGATTACAAAATTTGCAGATATGCTAAATGGGCAGAATCCTAAAACAGGTGAGACACCCCATTTGGCGACTTTTCTGACAAGTGCCAAACACCCAACGTACGCCAACCTAAAATGCGGCAACCTGAAAACTAACGTGATTGGTCCACTTTCCTGAATGCTTTCAGACTTTATTTTATTACGTCATCACCCTGGAATCATGAGAAATACAACATTTATAAATAACGACGCATTAGAAAACACAGGAAAGCTGATTTTTATGAGATTCAAAATAAAACAAACGATTTAAACATAAGTTTGTTGAAAAATGTGAAATTTTTAAAGTACCTTTCCAAATCAGAGTAACGATTTAATGATTAAAATTTTCATTTCGCGACAACTTTCAGAAAACATCATGGCGTCATTTAATATTTTAAAGTACATGCCTATATCCGAGTAAACATTGAATAGATCATTTCTATTTTACGGAACTTTCAACGCTTTGCGTTCATAAAAAAATATTATTATCACTGAATTCAGCAGTTCTCGCTCTGTAGCAATCTCAAAATGTACAAAATCGCTAAGCGGCAATCAGTAATCGTGTATGAACGCTTACGCGTTCATTAACCGAGAAAAATCACTGCATTCAGAAGTTCTCGCTCTGTAGCAATCTCTAAATGTACAAAAATCGCTAAGCGGCAATCAGTAATCGTGTATGAGCGCTTACGCATTCATTAACAAAAAAATCACTGCATTCAGCAGTTCTCGCTGTGTATCAATCTAAAAATTCAGCAGTTCTCGCTCTGTAGCAATCTCAAAATGTAGAAAACTCGTAAGGGCAGCATACATGAGAAATACACATTAGGCGGCTAATATAAAACGCTACAGCAAAAAGTGCATAAAATTATTAACATACTTTAACAGACATCTTCTTTCTTGAAAACCAACTCTAAAAAATGTTGAATTGCCATAATTTCGTAAATTTCCAGTCAAACTTCATTTAACTTTCCAGCAAAAAAAAAAAAAAAAGAACAAATACTCACAATTTCAAATTAAATTACATAGGTACTTTAACTTTCCAATTTTACAACTAAAAACAGCAGAAAAAAAATTAACAATAACAATAACAATAACAAACTTTTGACTTGCCATCATCCTTTTTTTTTTTACAAATGCGGAGTTGAGTTGTCAAAATACCGCTGAGCTAATTGTGAATAAAAATTTTCAGGTAGGCGTAACCATCCAATACACAACAAATCAACCAATCCCAATTCAAGATCAGACCACTGTAGGCATGGAAAGAATTTACGAAACGAACTGGTAACAAGAAAAATCCATTTATCGGCTCGCCAAATTGAACGATGCCAAGTGTCACGGCTTTTTTGGGATTCAGCCGCTAAATGTCGTCAGATATCTTGAAATGTCTGAAAAATTATATTGTTTTTATGAATGTCGATAGATATCTCTGAATGTTAGAATACTAATATCATTTTTACAACATTGGTCAATGTAGATAAAATATTAATAATAAGGCATTAAAAAATCAAGTTTTCTAAAAATGGCAAAATTGTTAAATTTTATTGTTTTATTAACACTATTTACGTATTATAATATTATAAGTATTACAAAAATTCGTTTGGGTGCTTTCTTTTAAAAACCAGCTTTAATCTACAATATGTGAATGTCGGCGGAATTTGTAAATTTGACGTCTGACATTCAGTGACTTTCTAGATATCGGCTAATATTGGTCGGAACATCGGCCGATATATGTGTGCTACTTGGGTCTCGCAGCCGTAGATTTCACTTGTCGACGAAGAGATTGACACACGTCTCAGCACATGCGCTGAGTGTTAGTCTCCCAGTGGTGTGCCATATTTCACCACATAGCACCTTAAATACTCCAATCACCCACTGAGGAACCAATAGACACTCCAATCACATTTCGAAGCCTGTTGGTTCCAAATGATACCGTTTTTTTTTCACCCCAATCTTCCAAACGGCACCGATAAGTCACCTCCAGTTTTAACAGTGCAATCAAAACATACACGAAGCGAGAGACAAAGAATGTTAGGACGCGGGATCAAAGCAGCGTTGCTAATTTAGCAGATTTTTTTCCAAAATTCAAACATCTACTTTTATTTCCGATTTGTAATGTCCGCCTTAATTATTTTTTTTTATTAAATGAAGCAAATATTACTACATTCGGAAACAGAGATTTTTGTCTGAAGAAAAAATTCCGCTAAATTGACAATACTGGAGAAGAGAGAAGGAATTCGCATATTCACATATGAGTTTGCGTGATTTTTTGACTCAAAGGACTAAAAATCAATCGCGTACTAAGTGGGATCGCATAATAACCTTTCGCGTATTAAACATGGTATTTCAGCATTAATCTTATGGGCGATATTCAAGGGACCGGAAAAAATCCGCGTCTTAAGTGGGATCACGTAATAACCGTTCGCTTATTAAACATGGTATTTTAGTATTAGTCTTATGGGCGTTCAAGAGACCGGAAAAAATCCGTGTATTAAGTGGGATAGCGTAATAGCCTTTCGCGTATCAAACAAGGTATTTTAGCATTAGTCTTACTGGCGATATCGAAGGGACAGAAAAAATGAAAGGGAATTCAAATGGCCGCTGAATTGTCAGATGCATTTTTTATTTTTTGAAAATACTGTTAACGACGACGTGAAAGTTTACAAAATGCGCAAATTACGCTCAATTCAGTCAAAGACCAGCTTGTATGTACGGTGCAAAAATATTAATTTCTAAGTCCAGCAGCTGCAATTACTGTACACGAATCAGAATTCATTGTTGTTGGTCTACGAAATTTAAAAAAAAAAAACAATTCGTTAGCATTTTTTATTTTTATTTTTGCAAACTATAAAGGGCACTTTTATCTAGAAATAAATAATAAAATGTTTTCATTTAAATACAATATTAACTTAAAATAAATTACCGAGCAAATCTCGCTCACCATGTATTTTGAAATAAATTTATAAACGAACTGCAAGCTATACAAAAAAAAATGTTTTTGTGATAAAATATGACAAAAAAAGGTATTAATATTAAAAAATAACATTTTATTACCATTTGAATAAAAGTTTCTCAAAGTATTCACACATGTCTTAAAGTTCATCCTTATATTAATTAAAGGTTATTGAGTCAGAATATTTTAGCTGCAGAAATATAAAGAATGCAACGAAAGCATAGCGAAAGCAAACTAAATTAGAATTCTTTTAAAATTTATGTATTCAAATAAATAAGCTTTTTGAAATAAAGTTTAAATTCCTTCTATTCCTTGTATTAGAAAGATTCCAAGAAAAGGGATTTGGTTAATTTCATGAATATAGTTTTATAAATTAAAAGTATTATGTTTAAGAATGATTATGAAATATGGAAAAAAGCCTCTAAATTTTTGTTAGGCTACACCAGCTTATTTATTTATTTAATTTTAGAAAGCATATTAAATTAGTTATCCGTTAATATAAAAAACATTTTTAAGGGAAATATTGAAATTAAAAGATATTTATCAAATAGTTGTGTGTGACATTTTTTTAGATACCGACTGCAGCTATCCAATGAAAAAAAAAATAAAGAAATAAAGAAATAAAAAAAAATATTGTATACTAAAGAGACATTTCAAGTAATTTTTACATAGGATTAACATCAGCGAGTTGGTGTTTTCATGTTAGTAAAGCAGACTCTTAAACAAAAGTTGTTTAAGTAAAGTTGACTCCTTAACAAATAGCAAAAAGTTAAATTCAGCGAGGGTTAAAAATATTTAGTTCCAAATTGTATTATCATACTGTTAAATCAAAAATATACTGTATTTGTGTATCGTAGGAAACAACAAACTCGTTAATAATATTTGTATAAATATTTTAAAACTGAAGAAAAAAATTGCATTGTTACAAAATTTGGATTCGTGTATGTAACTAATGGGAACTTGCATGCACTGTACGAGTCTGTCCGATACTCACGTGAATATGGACAGTTTTTATATAGGAAATTTATATTGAACAGATTAGATAATAAACCTTTAAGCCTTAAATGGAATTTAAATGAATTTTGCATAGAATTTTAAAAATAAAATTTTGGTTTCAAAATATTTCCACCATTCTGAAATATTAAAAAAAGTACTTTCTAAGGAGAAAATTTGTTTTAATAGATTAAACATGAAACATGAAAAATTGCGAAATTTAAATATTTAGTTTAAATTTAAATTCTTGATCAATTTGAATAAATAATATAGAGAAAGCCGTGCCTCGTAGGTAACTACAAACATATTATTAACGTTTCATTGGATAATATTTCAAAATTCAGAAAAATATAATTCTGCAAATGAAATAAATTTATTAAAGAATTGTTAATTTTACGACAGAGAAAATTCACATTTGGATAAAATATAACTTCAAAGAGCCTGAATGTTAAAAATGAAACAGTTAATTAGATTTTCTTTAACTACCCCCACACGTCTTAAACTTTACTGATAATTTAAATTAAGAATATTGAGTCAGATTATGTGAGCTCAAACTGAAACAAAGGCCTTGCTCTGGGCAGCCAAAAGGCAATTTTATTAAAAATTTTACATTTAAAATACTTTAGTTCATCAGAAAGAAGATGTTAATTTTTTCTAAATAAGTAACACATTTATTTAGAGAAGCGAGAATTCATTAATTTGATAAATATTTAATAAACAGAAATTAATTTTTTCACCTGAAAATATTACATTTACACAAGAAATGTGTTCTCTGATATTCGGATACTGACAAAGATTTTATTTATTTAATCTTAGAATGTTCTCCTAATGTTCAATTAAAATTTGTATTAATTTGAAAATACTAAATTGATAACGACTGCGAAAAATATTACGACAGAGCTATTCTCATCATTTTCATTTTTTAATGATTCGATAAAGTCTAGATGAGAATAAAAATAATCATTTTTATAAAAGCTGGCATTATTAATAGAATGTAATATAACAAGATTAAAATATTTCAATTCGATTTAAATAAATAATACACTGATAAATTTTTACATCAAAGGTAACAACAAAAGTAATGTTAAAAATTTTTAATACCTTTTTACCAGTTACTGGAGGAACCATATGCTATTAGTGCTTCTGTTATCAGTTTTCGTTTCCATTTTCGACATTGACAGTCTTCCTAAAATTCGAAAATTAGTTTTATTGAATACCGATAAGAATAGTTCTTTGTTCGTAACGCTGTTTATTTTATGAATGCCAGGTAAAGATCCGGACTGTACAAGCGAAACAGCCACTATTTCGCAAACAGGGAAATGCCTCTGACATACAGCTAAGCAGTTACCATACAAATAGAGTTGGCATAAAATACTCCATAGCAGATCTCGAAGACTCAAACGAACACAGTCGAATTTATTGAAAATTAGCTCGATAATTTTACTACTCATTTTACCCCATTCATATCGTCTATTTTTACTTTTGACGAAGGAAAGCGCACTGTCTTAAAATTTCCAAATTCCCACAATTCTTCAAATTAGAGGTAAAACAATCTGAGTATTATTAAGAAAAAGTAATATTTGAATGGAAATTTAATCCAAAACATGTACGAATATTTAACTTGGGCAGAGTATCATGTAAGACAAAAAGAAATGAAATGCAGAAACTATTCTTCAAGTTAAACAACGTTTCTCTGAACTGTTCATAATTAACTTTTCACTTTCTGAAATTAAATGTGTAATAAAAATATGATATTGATATCGAATTTAAGGTTGAAGCATTCTAGTTATCTTGTGTGAATAAATACGCAAATATTTACGTTTTATTAACACTCATAAATAACCCAAAGCAGAAAAATAAGATAACCTTTTTCTGATTTTTAATGGATAGTTAGATATTTTGTAAAAACCAGAATACAAGATAATGCTTTTCGTCTTACTTTCTCTTTTGAGATCCCCCCTCACTTACACACACAAGCTGTTTTATCGTACCATGAAGGCTTATTTCGTATCGCAAAATGAATATCTACAACACCACCGTGAAAAGCATTGTGTTATGTGGGGCAGAGGCATGGAGAGTCACTGCAGACAGTATAAGAAAGATATGCCTTAAGACGATCACGTAGCATTTCGAGATTGCACCAAATGCGAAATGAAAGAAAATGCTCCGTTGATAGATGCTGTATTCTATACGGGTCGATGACCTGATCGCAGTGGATTTGAAATGGTTATGAACAACAACAACATGAAAAGTCCTCTGTTATATTAAGCAAAAACATGGAGAGCCACTGCAGAAAGTGTGAGAAAGTTATTTGCTGTAGAAATACATGCCTTAAGAAGATGATGTAGCATTGCAAGATTGCACCAAATGCGAAATGAAGAAATAAAGATTTGTATAAGAAATAATAAAACTAACATCTTTGAAGAGAGTCATATGAACTAATCAGTAAGGTTTGGACATACAAAGAGAATAGATGATAAAAGACTTCCAAAAGTCGCGATGGACAACAATAAAAACCAACAGAGCAACAAGAGAGAAAAATCATACGTCAAGCATAGATATAAAACAGTTTCTAACACATCCAAAATACTGTAACAAAATTTTACCGTTTAATAAGGTGACATTTGTAAGTAAACAATATGGAAAACATATAACACATTTGAAAACCCAATTTGAGCGATTACCATCTACAATTGGTAAAATATCTGGATTTTTTGCGCAGCCCTATATATAATTTAGAGATTTGCATATACAGGGTTGTTCAAAAGGTAGTGTACAAACGGCACATGTGGGTGCGTCAGGTCATGAGGTGCGAGAATTACACAGGAACTGTGGATCGGAAACGCGATCGTTGCGGTGCAATTGCATCGTGACCGTGACGCATAGAAAATGTAATAAACGGTGTAAAAATACTTTATTTTACAAAAACCGTGATCAGAATGTTTGATTAATTTTTGTTGTTCTGATGCGTTCTTGAATTTGTGTGTCGTTTTACAACATGTATATTACTTGACAATATGTACATTTGATAAATATAGTTTTTTGTAACTCTTTTTCAATTAAAACAATACAGTAATTAATTTTCAATATATGCAGGGAGGTTCAAAATGTCATCTCCAAACGGCACATGTGGGTGCGTCAAGTCATGAGGACCAAGAATTACATAAAAACTGTGGGTCGGAAACGCAATCGTGACGGTGCAATTGCATCATGACCGTGACGCACAGAAAAGATAACAAACGGTTTAAAAATACTTTGTTTTACAGAAAACGTGATCGGAATGTTTGATTAATTTTTTTGCTGTGATGCGTTCTTGAATTTGTGTACCGCTTTACAACATGTATATTATTTGACAACATGTACATTTGATAAATATAGTTTTTTTTGTAATTATTTTTCAATTAAAACGATACAGTACAATTAATTTTCAATATATGCAGGGCGATTCAAAATGTCATGTACAAACGGCACATGTGGGTGCGTCAGGTCATGAGCACCAAGAATCACATAGGAACTGTGCGTCGGAAACGCGACCGTGACGGTGCAATTGCATCATGACCGTGACGCAAAGAAAAGATAACAAACAGTTTAAAAATACTCTATTTTACAAAAAACTGGATCTAAGTACAAAATAAAGATGAAAATTTTACAACTCATAATAAGTGCTCAAAATGTGGCTGTGTATAATCTGTATATTTGTATATAGCCAACATACTATGCAGAAATGTAGCTGAGTTAGCAAACGAGCAACACAGATAAAAATTTTCTTGCATTAATTTCCGTTAATAAGTGGAAATGTACACGAATTCTTTAGTGCCGCTCTCTATATTAAAAATTTCAAAATTTATAGCGTTGAATTTTAAATAATTTATTTCACACATTAATTTAAATGTATGAAAAATTCCTTCAGAAGAAACATTAACAGTGCAGATCAGCAACCAAGGCCACTTTACAACTCTTCATTCATAAACTTTGCCATTTCTATATTAAGACATGAACTGTGATTTATTTATCAATTAATCTGAGATTTCCTTTTCACAAATCTAAATAACCTTCTCTTTTATGATGGAATCGAAGGCCTACTTAATGGACCGAAGCGAAACTCACAGATCTTTTCTTAAAAAAAAAACAAATCCGGGTGCAAGACGGAGGGAAGCCTTACACCTCCCTCATCTATTGCGCGAGCATTCTGTGCGAAACAGATAAAAAGAACTATTTGATAATTTATATAAAGGTAACTATCCACTACAAAAATTTTGTGTTTATAAAAGAGGGTTATTTGGATTAATCAAAGACCTACTAGCTGTACCGAACTGAAAATCTCTGCCGATCTTTTATATATTTTTTAAAACCCCGGGTGGAAGATGATGGAAAACTTTACACCTTCCTCAACTTTTATGCATCTTAACGAACATTCTGCGTGAAATCGATAAAAAGAACTATTTGATAATTTATATCACGAGAACTATCCATCACAAAAATTTTGAGATTGTACAGAGAGTTGGACATTTTTGAGAATACAACGACTTTCAACATTTGTGGTACTTTTAAATTGAGTCATGCTATTTTTAGCTACACTATAAAAGAGAGAAATGTTTCTTACTATAATTACGAACAAAAATATATAATAACCTCTGCCGGGTCACCCAAGATTTCGAACAGCGTTCCTTTATCTTTAAAAACAGCAGAAAACAGTTTATTTTCGAAATTTAAATAAGAATTTATGAAAATAAATTTCTATCATCAGCCCACAATTTTCGGAAACGTTTCCGAGTAGCTTTTACAATACATTAATCAGTTCTCTCTACGCGGAAAATCCTTTTTTCGGAAGCTACAAATTCTCAAGTAAATGCTTAGACGTTCAGCAGAAATGTTTAACGGACAAGTATACAATATTAGCAGCATTAATATAAACATTGTTATGTCACTATTGCATATACAAATTTAGTTACGCAGGTGAAAATGTTTAGTTGAGAATTGATAGCATCCGAAAAACCTATTTTGCATGTAGAGAGAACTGATTAATGCATTGTAAAAGCTACTCGTAATCGTTTCCAAAAATTGCCAGCAGCAATATAGTTTTAAAAATCTTCCTTTAAATTTCGAAAATAAATTGTTTTGTGGGGTTTCTAAAAATAAAGGAATGTTTTTCAGAACCTCGGATGACTGGGAAGAGGTTATTGCATATTGTCGTTCGTGGTAGTGCATGTACATTAAAAAACATTTGTCTTATTTAGGGTTCCGTACTTAAATAAAAATGGAACCATTATAAGATCACTAGAGGGTGAGTCTGTCGCAGTCAATTTACTCGTAAAGTATGGACCGTGGGAAGTTCAAATTAGAGGAAATAATAAAGTCTATTTACCCACATATTTACAGATTATTAAACCTTCACAAATATATTAAGGAAAATCGTAGAGGGGATAATTAAGTTACTTGAAAAAAAAAATCTTTTTTTTTTTGTATACCGTGTGGGATATCGCGTGAAAGCTTTCGTTACTTTGAACTCAAAAATACATTTATTTTAATTTTCGGTATTATATTTTCAGAGATATCGTCGAAAATGTAGTGCAAAAATATGTCCCCCTACCATCTATTTCCGAATCTACTGAAATTAAAATTATGAAAAATTTAGAGATAGTAGACATTAATTTAAATCTTGCAGGACAGTTATAGCGATCACCCTAGATCAGGGTCGGCGAACCTATGGCACGCGGAAGTTTATTTTCGGCAGGGCATAGATTCTGGTGGGTCCTAATTCTACTGACGGGCTCGGCTGTAAAACAAGGTAAATAAAAAAATGAAGGTTTCAATATATTCAAAATCCAAGTTTTCTAAAGAAAAGTATAAACAAAATTATTCCAATTGCTTTCTCTTAAACAGGTCGTTTGTTAAGACTGCAACTGTAATTAATTTCTGCTCAACATTTTTTGCCTGATAGCTTTATTTTATTGGACTTATGTGCAAAAAGTTCCATATATGAATATCCATATGCAAATTTGATCTTTAATTAGATTCGATTTGTTGTCCTTGTCAGACAAATTAGAGAAATTGAAATAGAGCTTAACAAATCCCAATCTGTCTCAATATTAGCTCAAAAAATTTTCAGATTAAGAGAAAACCAGGAGATTATCGGAAAATAAAGATATGTGAAAATATCGATAGTAAAATTATGACAAAATGGAATTCAATTCCAAATAAGCAGAACTGTTTAAGAAAACCATTTGAATTAATATTTTCTATGAGAAATTATCTTCAGAAACGAATAATATGAAAAACTTAAGTAGGAAACTCTTGTCCTCAGAAGACCTTCAGTTCATTCGGCATTCAATCAGGCATTCTAATCAGATTCAGTTTCTATTCTCTTAACCCTAAGTACGAAGCTGATATGAGTTATTTGCAAGATGCAACAAGAGATACAGTATATTTTTAATTATTTAAGTACTCATATATTTTTAACCCTAAGCTGTACAAATTTTTCTATGTTTTTTAATATTTATGTTTATGATAAGTTTTAGACACCACACATTTTAAAGAGTAATTCTTGACTTTATTTAAAAGAAGACTGCAGTGATTACATAAGGCGAATTCCTTTATTTGGATAGAGTGGTAACACAGGTAATTGAATTTATTTCTACATCTTTAATTTTAATTTATTCATGTATGCGTCACTGCTCAGTGTAGGGTTATTAAAAAAAACAGAATTTAAATTAAATTTGATATTTTATTATTTGATCAACTAAATATTTTGTTTGTTGGCCCGTCATAATCAAGGAAAATATTTTTTCGAAAATTTTGGTACGCGGATGTGAAAAGATTCGCCGACTCTGCCCTAGGTTGCATAGATTTTGAGAAAAGCGCATTTTTCCGTTACACACAAATTTCGATTTGCGGACTTTCAGCAAAGGTTTTGAGGAGCGCTGGAGGTACCTGTCGTAGCAGAAATATAAAAGCATTGTTAATAATGATTTTCGAAGAATATCGTTGGTAATTAGCCAAGATATTAAACCTTAAAAACACGGACGGTTTGGACATACATAATGACAGGGGTGGCGTACTCTATGAACCATCGGCTTTTAAAGACTAGATAACAGCTGGAAAAACGCTGCACGGACCAAAGTGGCGTTGTAACTTGCGACCTCTTTTCGAAGCTCGCTTAGAACAATGCCAAGTTAAAACTTTGAACAAGTGTTTTGTTTCAGCTACAATGTAAGTAAAAAGATTATTACTACGCTGAATTTAGTTTTATGAAATGACAAATTAAATTTAAATATGCACTACTTTTATTGGCAGTGCCGAATTAAGTTCATCATAAACAGATTAGGATAAGATTAAAAAAAGAGTTATACATAATAGCAATATTCGATATTATTTAGGCTTCATATCTCTTTGAACTTTTATGGTATACCCGCTGATACTTTTCTAGTATTGGGTGAGTGCAAAAGTTCTACCCGTTTTTTAGCAAAAACAGAAAGGCGGAGAACACAAAAAGTTAAGCACCTCTGAATTCACGCATGCACCATCGTTATGTATGATCTCTTGCCATACGTCTGACAGTAAGTCAATCTTACGCCGATAAAACTCCTTTGTTTTACAATCAAAATGCTGTTGTAACGTCGTTTTTACAGTCCCTTCATCATTGAATTTTCGGTGAGAAATGGCGTTGTGTAACGATCAAAAAGGTGATAAATCGAAGTTGCAAGGTCGGGGCTATACACCAGCTGAGGTAAAAGTTCCCAACTAACTCCCCAGTAATTTTTGCCGAATCCTTAAAGCAACATGAAGCCTGACTTTATCGTGCTGAAGAAGAACCCCTCTGCGATACAAGAATGCTGGCCGCTTACACGTGAGTTTTGCTCACAATTTGTGTAATTTTTGGCAGTAGAGTTCTGCCTTGATCATTTGGTTTGGTGAGATGACCTCCTATTTGGTTTTTCCCGTGGCATTAAAACATACACTGAGCAAAACATTTTTGGAATGGAGTCCTCTTGTTTAGGTTAATGGAGTACCCTCTACAACATCGTAGCATGGTCCTTTGACGCTTCACATTACGGTACAGTACCCACTTCTCAAAACCCATCACAATTCGATTAAAAAATGGTTCTCTACTCTTACAGAAAAGCAAAGAAACAGAGATGCTGATTCTCTCTTCTCGTTGCCTTACTGTAAACAGGTGTGGTACCCACTGATCGAATTTGGTGATGAAGCCAAGTTCATGCATCTGTATTTGACGGTTGTTCTGTGTACTGAGAATGTTTCAGCTAATTCTGCGACTGTTGGATGTGGGGAATTTGCTATGACTGTGTCCAGAACCTCGTCAGAAACCAGTGATGGGCGTCCAAAACGGGCATGAACTTTACAGCTCATTTCTCCTTCCCGGAATTTCCTAAACCAACGGCAGCAGGTGCTATCGTCCACGGCATCTTCCCCATACACATGACAAATGTTGCGGCAAGCTCCGGCTGCTGTAACGGCTTTATCATACTCGTACCGTAAGCAATGTCTGATGTAGTCTTGCCTGTTTGCCATGTTGTATCCACTTCCACATGACTTCTTCTGACAAATGTTGTGCATATACATACTGTACTGCTCCACGCGTTATTGTCCACTTTCCTGTCCTTAAAACGTCAGCTGTAACGTCTGTATTCCACTTGACATTTACATGCGCTGAAAACGGGTAGAACTTTTGCACTCACCCAATATATACAGATATACCCAACCCTACGTTGCATAGTTTTTTACAAACTCTTATTATTCTTTAAACAACGATTTTTTTTAATAATACAGTTAATAATTCATATAGTTATTGTACGGAATCCTCTGAGCGGGAGTAATACTCGCACTGGACCATTTATTTATATAGTGTAAAAATAAAGAACGCTTTTTGGAATCGTTAGCAATTCTGAAGAGGTTATTTAGATTCGTGGTTATAGTATATCTTACTATAATTAGAAACATCTATAGATTTTACAGTGTGCAACAGCAGGTTAAATAGTTTTTTTCAGAAATGATTTTGTATTATTTTTTGTATTTTCTTGCTGAAATCAAGGATTCATCGCAAAAGCCAAAAGATAATTTCCTAATAATATTTCATTACTTCTAGACATTCTCTCATTACATCTAGATTTAAAACATATCTAGAATTTGAAATTTCAAAATGCGTAAGTGATCAGTCAGAAATGAATAAAATAAAATAATTAAATTTATATTTATATGGGTATCCTTTATATAACATTGTGGGTTTAAGTTTTACATGTTTTGAGTTACACCCATTTTATATCGCTGCAACAAACAAGCAATTTTTCAAACAATTTCTTTCAAATTTTATCCACACTCATTAAAATAATATTTGTAGATTTTTAATGTAAATTAAAAGAGCTTATAATGATAATTAAAAAAGAAAAACGGTTCCTATGAAATATCCATAAATAATACATGAATAAGTTTTAATATGAATAAGCACGCGTTTATAAGAACTTGCATGTATACACAAACGCAAATATTTATATGTATATATACATTTATTGCCTAAAGTAAAGCAAAATGTGAAATTTTACCTCATACATGCATTAACAAATTAACATGTAATTTATTTCACTTAAATAGCTTTCAAAAAATTTATAATTTACTCAGTTAATGGATTGTACTTATGAATAAATAGAAGTTTGTGAAAATTAATGTTTTCACGATTAATTCATTGCGTCGTAAACAAATTTTTTACATTGTTTACTTAATTTACGAAGATATATATATATATATCTATATCTATATCTATATATATATATATATTTTTTAATTTCTCATGCTCTGAATTTAAGTCAGTCATTTTACCTACGGATAAAAATTAGTTTTTTTCAGCTAATAAAGTGTTTCCTTTTTCCGATAAATGTTTTATCACTAGCAATTTATTTCGTATATAAATGTGTAATCATTTTCTCTTGAAATTTAATGAAGGACACATAAAATGTAAGTCTTAATATATAAAATATACATAATGAAAAAATTTTGCTACGGTAGACCTTGCAGATAGTTGATACATATCAAATCGTTTTTGTCTGAATTTTTAATTTTCGGAATCAATATATGTAGTTAGCTTTTAATTAATATAGTCTAGATTACATCAGTTGTATTTATCTCTTCGAACAAGGATGCAACTGAAAATAGGTAAAAAATCGTCGATTCTTGTGAAAAAAAATCCCGAATAGGAACTAAGGAACTAAGTCTTTCTTTATTTCCGTAATTGAACCGTAAAAACATTTTTATTTTGAAATAAAGTAAAATTTATAAAATTTAACTTTTAAGATGGATGAAATACAATTACACCGACATAAATTTTTTGGTCTTGAACTTTTCGAAATGGGCATGTCAAGTTAAATAAGAAATTATGTATTTGAAACTATTAAAATGTCATAAGTAAAATATTTTATGATCTAACTTAAAGGAATGAGCATTGCCATCTTAACACGAATGTGCCTGAAGAACGAACATAATATCCAAAAATAATTTATCCTTCTAATTCTAAGACGTAAGGTGTTTTTATGACAGGATTACAATTGAAGAGTTTACTGGAAGAACATGTTAAGTAACAAACATTACATTTGACTAAATTTGAATTGAAAGTTTTAGTTGTAAATTTTAGAGATTTATTTATACCATATGTTTAAAATAGTAACAGGTGTGGCGCTAAACTCTCTCAGAAAAACTTATTCATATTTAATTTTCGAATATTAAAAAGTATTAATAACTTTTACATTATTAAATATTAAAACATTAAATATTAATGAATAATGTGTGAAATCTTCAAGACTAAATAGAATCTTAGTACTTTAGTTTTACCATGTGATAGAATACCTCATAACGCCTTCATCCAAAAGATTAAAAATGATCAAGAAAATGTAGCATAACATGTTCTTCCACTCAGCTCTTGAATTGCCATTAAGAAAGAACTTAACTTAATATGAACATTTAACTTTCCATGTTAATGTATTATTTTGTGGTATTGTTGTGAGCATTGAGCCTTGGATGACAGGATATTAGACTTTGATAATTAAGCATGATAGTACTTTGTATTACCTTAGGTATTCTAATTTTTTGATTTTTTTTGGGTTCCGTACTTAAAAAGTAAAAATGGAAGCATTATAAGGTCACTCTTGTGTATGTCTGTCACAGCCATTTTACTCGTGAACGATAGAACGCAGAAAGTTCAAATTGGGGGAAGTAATAAAGACCCACATATTTTTAGATTATTAAACATCCATAAGTACATTTAGTAAAAATGTAGAGGGGCTAATTAAGCTACTTGAAAAAAAAAACTCTTTTCTTTGTATATCGTGTGGGGTATCGTGTGAAAGCCTTTGTAAAACTGAACTCAAAAATACATACCTTTTAATTTTGATATTACAGTTTCAAAGATATCATCAAAAATGTAGCGCAAAAATATGTTCCTCGAATCTAGTTCCGAATCTACTGAAACAAAAATTATGAAAAAATTAGAGGAAGTAGACGTTAACTTAAACTTTGAAGGAAAACTGTAGCGATTACACTAGGTCACATAGTTTTTGGGAAAAATCGCATTTTTCCGTTACACACAAATTTCCATTTACGGGCATTCAGCAAAAGTGATGAGCAGCACTGGATGTACCTATCCTAGCAGAAGAATAAAAGCATTGTTGATAATGATTAAAAAAAATCGTCTGTAATTAGACGAGATATTAACCCTTAAAGATACGGACGGTTTGAACATAGATAATGACAGGGGCGGCGTACTCTATGTACCATTGGCTTTTAAAGCCTAGATAACAACTTTTAATGATATATCTGTATAATGCAATGTCCTGTAGTAGTATAAAAGCAATAAACGTCAAATTGTTAAAAACAGACTTATTTAAGGTGCCCCAGGACCATAAAAAAAGATCATTTTCAACGTTTAATGTCTTAAATGTATATGATTTTTATTGGGATGAAAGAGATAAGTATGTTCTTTCTGTTCATGTATTTAAAAAATTGCAAGATCCAGAATTAGTATTTATAGCGGGTTCGAAACTGTCAGACATTTGTCGAGCAGAAAATTGGCATAACAGCTTACGCGCAGGATTACAAAAGAAATATTGCAACTAGAATGAAAGTTTTGGTACCTACTTATACTTCAGATTCTAATAATTACTCTGAACGTAAATAAATTTGTATTTAATGCATTTTTATATTTTAAATGCAAAGTTGTATTTAGCTGATACAAAAAATTCAACAGTATGATCACCTAAAAAAAGATATTTTTTGAACAATAAAAAGGAAATTTTAGGTTCAGTTTATACAGACTAACATGAAATATTTTTTTTAAAAAATTTCATGAAAAAATATTCAGAAGTTTTTGAGATATCCTGCGCGTTATGTCCAAAAACGTCATTTCGAGAAAAATGACTTCAAAGTTTCGGAAACGCCGCTTCAACTATTGTGTGGTTATAATTCTAAAAGCCATAACTTCTGTTGTAATGGGAATTTCAAGCAAACAATTATATCAAAATGTTCAGAAAAGATAGGACTTTAACATCTAAAAAAATTAAATTTTTAAAGCTTTAAGAGTCCTGAGACCCCTAAATTAAAATGAATCACATAAATACTATGGGATCCGCGACTAGTCTACATTGAGCGGATCTGTCAATAGTGACTTTAAAAGTTAATTAAAAACCTATCTGGAAAACGCGGCAAGGATCAAGGTGACGTTCAATTTTGGGACATCCTTTCGAAGCGCGCTTAGCACAATACGAAATTTAAACTTTGAGCAAAGGTTTTGTTTTAGCTACACTGTAGAAAGAAAGATTATTATTAAGCTGAATTTAGTTTTATGAAATGCCAAATAAAGTTTAAATATGCACTTCTTTTATTGTCAGTACCGAATTAAGTTCGTCATAAACAGATTAGGATAATATCAAAAAAGGAGTTTTACAGAATAGCTATATTTGATATTATTTAGGGTCCATATCTCTTTGAACTTTCATGGTGTATCCATTTACACTTTTCTATTATGTACAGTTAAAGGACAAAATTAGCACTAGCCACAGGGCCTGTAAAGGAGAAAAAGTGGCTAGTGCAAAATTGTCTGCTCAGCAGCCACCTTCCGGCCACTTTTTTACAACAAGAGAATAAAATTTTCTTGCATTTCATCAAGGATTCTACTTTTTCCAATATACTTCCAATATATTTATATTATCATATTTATTTGGGCTATTCAATTTTAAATTAATACTTATAGAAATTTTACTATTTGGAATTTTTAAATAAAAAAGGGGCTACTAGTTTAAATAAATCGGCCACAAAACCATTCATACTGGTCAGTGGCCGCTAATGAAATTTCCCAGTTTTGCCCTACATGTACAGTTATACCCAACCCTACGTTATATAGTTTTTTACAAATTTATATTATTCTTTTAGTATTTAAAAAAAATTAAAGCAATTACAAATTCATATATTTATTCTACGGAACCCTCTGTACGCGAGTAATACTCGCACTTCACCGTTTATTTTAAATCGGGATATCTAACTGGAACCAAAGCAAACTGATGAAAAAACCGTTACATCTGATGGAGCGAGAGTTATAACAGAAATGAAAATCGCATTTTCAAAGCAATAAAAACTCGAATCGAATCAAAATAGTTTTTTTGATTCATCCGGACGGTAGCCTGAATAAACTAGTCGTATGACCAATCCCAAAACTTTCTTCTATCTCATACATGTTAATAATTCAGAATTCGCTAGCACAGTTCCAAAATTAAATGGTAATCTATGCCCAACATGAGGGTTCTGAAATTCCGTGCATTAGTTCTTGAGATATGACTCTCGCTAAAATCGTGTAAATCTTGTAAAATCCAGCATAGCAGCGCCACCTATTGGGCGATTGACACGACAACATAATCAGCAACAATTATGTCAACGTCTAACTGAATCTGAAATTAAATGAAAATTCGTGCATTAATTCTTGAGATATAGCTATTGCAAAAATCGTGAAAAATGCAGTATAGCAGTGCCACATATTAGGCTATTGACACGACAACCTAATGAGCAACAACTTGTGTCAACGTCTAACTGAATATGAAGTTAGATGAAAGTTCGAGAATTATTTCTTGAGATAGTGCTATTGAGGAAATCGAGAATAATGCAGCACAGCAGCGCTAGCTGTTGGACGATTAACACCAAAACGTAATAGGCACCAATTCATATCAAGGACTAACTGAACTTGAAGTTTGATGAAAATCCCGTGCATTAGTTCTTGAGATTGCGAAAATCGTGGAAAACGCAGCATAACAACCTAACTAGCAACAACTTGTGTCAACTTCTAACTGAATATGAAGCTAGATGAAAGTTTGTGAATTAGTCCTTGAGATAGTGCTATTGCGGAAATCTAGAAAAATGCAGCACAGCAGCTGTTGGACGATTAACACCAACTGAAAATCCGTGCATTAGTTCTTGATATAGAGCTATTGCGGAAATATGCAGCATAGCAGTGTCACCTGTTTGGCGATATACAACAAAATCTAAACAGCACCGGTTTATAACAAGGTCTAACTGAATCTAAAGATTTGTAAAACTCCGTGCATTAGTTCTTGAGATAGAGCGCACATAAAATTTATGTCACATACAAACAGACTCACAGACAGACTCACAGACAGACTCACAGACAGACATTTTGTAAAAAGCATCAAATCGAGTCCAGGACCTTCTGAAACTTATAAATCCATCGAAAACCGGAAGTCCAAATTTTTCACGAATCCAATACTTTCTTCGTGTAAAGATAGCAGAAAGTAAAAAATATTAACATACAAAGTCCTGGTTAAATTTTATAATAATTACACAACCGACAAGATTCCTGTTTCTTTTAAGTCACAGGAAACTAAAAGGTCTATTATTAATTTTTTTTTTAAATGAGACTTAACCACATATAAATAAGAATTTATAGCGTACGACAAAAAATGTAAGCAACAATAATTTAAACAATCATTTTAATTTTAACAGTAGAACAAAAATGATACATGTTCTTTCTCGAATTGAAATTTTCTTATCCGTGCCAGTTGCAGACAAGTCGACAGTTCTAACAGAAGGGAAATATACTGCTCCTCAGACACATTTAAAAAATTTCCTTACCAAAGAATAAATAAAAAAAAATTCATTCGCTAGTCAAAAGAAATTTTTACCTCACTAGTTAGAAAATTTATGATTATATTTAACGCTAAGATGTTATATATTCCCGCGGCCGCCATCTTGGATTTCTCGGCGATGTTTTGTTGGTATTTATCGATAGGGAAATCTTGAAGAATGACGTATTCTGGCAACTCCGTTAAGCCTAACATGCGCATAAATCTGCTTAGCGAAATTTACTCGCGGAAAAGGGGTTTTCACGCAAAAAAAAAAAAAAAAAAAAAAAAAAAAATTAAACATGATGCCCGTGGAAATATATAACATCTGTTCCATAGTTAGTTAGCCGTATAATAATCTATTTATATAAGAGTTTTTAATAAATTGTACGAGTAAAAAGCTTGGGAATAACGTCAGATATTCCTTTGTTTCAGATCGAAAGATAATTAAACGAATAGATTAATGATACGTACGTCGCCTTTGGATTTATTCAAAAACGATTATGAAATAATCTATTTTACGTAAACTCTATTAAAAAAAAAAAAGATGCCTTAAACATCTGAATTGCTGTGAATAATCAAGAAGTCAAGAAAAGCCATGTTTCAAGTGAGGATGAAAGAGATGAGCACGAAATAAATAATGAAAAGAAAATATGTACATTGAAGGTATGTATGATTCTAGAAATATATATGAACAATGGATCTGTCAACAATAAATATTTATTAATTATAAAATGCTTACATTTGTACAACAAACCGAAAATCAATAAAGCTACACAATAATAATTTAAACAATCGCATTAATTTTAACAACAGAACAAGAATGACACAAGCTCCTTCTGGAGATGAAATTTTCTTATCCGAGCAAATTGTAGAGAGGACGACAGCTTAGAAGGAAGGGAATTATACTGCTCTTCAGACACATTTATACAATTTACTTACCAAAAAATGAATGAGAAAAAACTCTCAAGATATCTATTCCCCACTAGTAATTAATTTGCAATTATATTTATTTACCTATATATTGAGTCTAAAGATATTTAAACAAACATATTAAAGATGTGCCGCCCTGCGAATTATTCAAAAACAAATACGATATATCCTAGAAGTTTATTACACGTAAACACTATTTTAATAAATAGTGCATTAAACATTTGTATTCCTGTGAGTATTAGAAGAAAAATTTCGAAATAATCAAGAAGTCAAGAGGAGATATGTTTTAAGTGAGGTTGAATGAGATGACCACGAAAAAAATAATGAAAAGAAAATATATACACCGAAGTTATGTATGATCCTTAAGAGTGATTAAGTACATTTTTCTTTTGTTTGTTATTATAATGTCATATTTCTATTTTTTTTTTCAGGTGTATAAGTAATGCAAAAAATTGTTGAGAGGTATGTTGGCCTTCGACATGAGGAAAAAAAAATGTCGAAATGATCTGTACTTTTATTACAGGAATACGTATTTTTTAATAAAAGGTGCCATAAAAATATGTATCCCTTTAAATTAACGAAGGAAAACATTAAAGCGAAAATTCCTTAAATGTAATAAACTAAATATATTTGGGATTGAATTTATAATTTCAAAGAATGTTCCATTTCCTATAGAAGAATATATGAACAATGGATATGTCAACAATAAATATTTCTTTGTTACAACAATGCTTCCATTTTTATAACAAGCAGGTAGTGTATAACAATAAAGCTACACGACAATCATTTAAACAATCACAATAATTTTAATAATAGAACAAGAATTAATCTAGTTCTTTCTTGAAGTAAAATGTTCTTATCCGCGCCAGTGGCAGATAGGACGACAGTTCAGAAGGAAGGGAAATATACTTCTCCTGAGACACTTATATACAATTAACGTACCAAAGAATGAATCAGAAAAAACACTTTCGCTTGAAAGTCTATGGAAATTTTCCTCCAACCAGTAAGCAATTTAAGATTATATTTAGTTACCTGTACATTGATCCATTAATTGGGAGTTTTGAATAATTTGTATGAGTAAAAAAATATAATTCTTCCTATGTTGCCTATGTTGTCAAAAAATCTATTGTTTCAGTTCTAAAGGTATTTTAACAAATAGATTAAAGGTACATCTAACTTCGGTTTATTAAAAAACAAATATGAAATAACCTAGAAGATTATTTTAAGTAAACACTATTTAAAAAAAAGATGACTTATATATATGTACAGCTGTGAATATTAAATGAAAAATTCTGAAATAATCAAGAAGTCAGGAGAAGAGATGTTTCAAGTGATGATGAAATACATGACCACGAAACAAATAATGAAAATATTTACATCTAAGGTATGTATGTTTCTTAAGATGAATCAACTACATTTGTTTCGGGTTTGATTTTTTAATGTCATATATTTGTTTTCATTAGGTGTAAAAAATAATGGAAATGATTGATAACACATGTTACCATTCGACATGATGAAGAAAAATAAATGTCGAAGAAATTTGAAAGGTTATTAGAGGTATACTTTTTTTTTTTTTTTTTTTTTTAAATAAAGGTCCAAAAAATATCTATCCCTGTAAATTATAAAAGAAAAAAGTATAACATTACCTGATGGCTATAAAAAACGAGTTTCAAGTGGTAAAGCAAGCGGTGAGTAAGAAAAAAATAATCGCATATTGGCGCGACGCATATCGGATGTATGTGAATTTCTTAAATGTAATAAACTAAATACATTTGAGATTGAATTTATAATTTCAAATATTATTCTGTGTTTGTTATTCAAGAATACATGAACAACGGATATGTCAATAATAAATGTCTTTTTTTTAGAACAATGCTGACATTTTTATAACAAACAGATAGTGTATAACAATAAAGCTACATAACAAAAATTTAAACAATCACATTAATTATAATAATAGAACAAGAATGAGACAAGTTCTTTCTTGAATTGAAATTTTCTCATCCGCGCCAGTGGCAGATAGGACGACAGTTCAGAAGGAAGGGAAATATACAGACACAATTATAAGATTTACTTACCAAAGAATAAATCAGAAAAAAATATTTTCATCCGCAAGTCTAAAGAATTCTATTCCTCACTAGTAAGTAAGTTTTTTGATTATATTTAGTTCCCTTTATAATGATCCCTTATATGAGAGTTGTTAATAATTTGTATGAGTAAAAAACTTGGGATAATGTCAAATATTCCTTTTTTTTCACATCTAAAGATAATTAAACGAACAGATTATGGATACGTGGGCCTCAGATTTGTTGAAAAACAGTTATGAAACATTCTATTTTACATAAACGCTATTTAAAAAAATGATGCTATATATTTGTATCGCTTTGAATATTATATGATGAATTCTGAAATAATGAAGAAGTCAAGAGATGGTATGTTTAAAGTGTGGATGACAGAGATGATTACGAAAAAATTAATGAAAAGAAAATATGTACATCGAAGGTATGCATGATTCTTAAGAGCAATCAACTACATTTGTCTCGTGTTTGATATTATAATGTCTTATATTTGTTTTGTTTTTTCAGGTGTACTATTAATGAAAAAGATTGATGACAGGTTTGTTGCTCTTCGACATGAAGAAAGGAAATGTCGGAATGATTTGTAAGTTTATTACAGGTATACTTATTTTTTAAAAAAAAGGATGACAAGAAAATATGTATCCCTGTAAATTATCGATGAAAAAAAAATTAAAGTAAACTTTTGGTCACACACACACACACACACACACACACAAAAAAAAATGTTTGTATCGAGAATACAGGCATTGACTAAGAAAAGAAGAATCAGAAATGCATATCAAGGGTATGGAATTTTCTTAAATGTTATAAACTAAAAATATTTGTGTTTGAATTTATAATTTTAAATAAACTATATATGAACAATGGATATGTCTACAATAAATATTTGTTTGTTACAACAATGCTTACATTTTTTACAACTAACCGATCGTGTACAGCAATAAATCTACACAATAATAATCTAAACAATCGCATTTATTTTAACAATAAGAACAAGAATGAGATAAGTTCTTTCTGGAAATGAATTTTTCTTACCCGTGCCAGTTGCAGATAGGACGACAGTTCAAAAGGAAGGAAAAATGTACTACTCGACAGACATATTTATAGAATTTACTTACAAAAGAATGAAATAATTTGCGGGTATTTTCATTTACCTGTATAATGGGTCTAAAGATATTTTAAACAAACAGATTAAAGATACGCCGCTCTTCGGATTATTGAAAAGAAATTATGATATATTGTAGAAGTTTATTACACGTAAACACTACTTTAATAAATGATGCAGTAAATATTTGTATCCCTGTCAATATGAGAAGGAAATTTTCGAAATAACCAAGAAGTCTAGAGGAGATGTGTTTCAAGTGATGTTGAAAGACATGACCACGAAACAAATAATCTATATAATAAAAGCCTAAGTAATGTTACTGTCATCAACATTTCTGGGCTGACCGCTTCACTTCTTATATGTAAGGCGGCCAATTTGGTAATTAATGTTAGATGGGCGCAGCCAAATCCCAATCGCCAGAAAAATCGCCAAATGTTGTTTCATCGCCATTATATCATCAGTATTATAATAGTTCCTGTCATGCGACTGTCATAAGTAACTTTTCGCGTGGTAAATTAACACAAAGCTTCGATATTGAAATAAAATGTCATGGTTTATGGTATTATTTATTACTTTTATTTTATTTCTCTTTTTTAGGGAATAATTGAGAGTCGTAAATTTTATATATTTCAGTTTTAAATTAAAGTTTTGTATTTTAAATAAAATGAGTGAAAGTATTATATTTTAAAGGAAGTACAAAAAAATACGACGGGAACAATATTTGGCGATTTATCACTTGCACCCAGTAAACATAAAAATGCCGAGTTCATGATTTCTGTATCAAAATCTTCGATTTGGCGAAGGATTGATCAAGTAAATTAAATTATGAATAAAAGTAACATGATACAATGCTTAGCATACATTTAAGGGAGTCCAAACTGGTCGCTATTGGCGGCTATTGAATATAATATATGTACATCGAAGTATAACGATTCTTAAGATTAATATGTATGAGAATCCATAGAACATTGCAAAGATTCATAAAACTGTTTCTTTAAAACTATATACGATTCTTAAGATTAATCAACTACATTTTTCTCGGGTTTGTTTTTATAATGTCATATATTTGTTTTCATTAGGTGTACAAATAATGGAGATGATTGATGGCATATATATTACTCTTCGACATGATGAAGTAAAATGTCGAAAAATGTAGAAGTTTATTACAGGTGTACATATTTTTGCTATAAAAATATCTATTCCGGTAAATTATAGAAGAAAAAAGTATAAAGTAACCTGAAGGCTAAATAAAAAAGATTTTGATATGAGAATGCAACCGATGACTAAGAAAAGAAGAATCTGAGATGCATATCGGAGGTATGTAAATTTCTTAAAGGTAATAAACATTATATGTTTGAGATTGAATTTATAATTTGAAATATTCTTGGATATGTTGACAATAAATGTCTGTTTTTTTACAACAATTCTGACATTTTTACAACAAACAGATAGTGTATAACAATAAAGCTACATAAATGTAATTTAAACAATCACATTATTTTTCACAATGGAACAAGAATGAGACAAATTCTTTCTAGAAATGAGACTTTCTCATTCGCCCCAGTATCAGATAGGACGGCAGTTCAGTATTAAGGGAAAATATACTGCTCGTGAGAAAAATGTATACAATTTACTAACAAAAGAAATAATCAGGTAAAGCACTTACCAAAAGTAAAGATTACGCTTTATTGGGAATGTTCAGAAAAGATAAGAGTTTAACGTAAAAAAAAATGCATCCAAACGGAAAGCAAGACCAAAGAAATTTATTCCCCACTAATAAGCAATTCACGATTATATATAGTTACTGTATAATGGTCTATTTCTTTGAGAGTTGATAATAATTTGTATGAGTAAAAAACTTTAATTCTTCATGGGTATGATATCAAATATTTCTTTGTTTCATGTTTAAGGGGTCTCAGGACTCTTAAAATGGAAAAAAAATGAAAAAAAAAAGAAAGACCCTTTTTAGTATTTAATATTTTTAAATGTTTATGATTTTATAGCACAATTTTTATCGAAATGAATGATATATGTATTTTCTTTCTTTTTATGTGTTTAAAAAATTGCAAGATACAGAATTAGCATTTATAGGGGGCTCCAAACTGTCAGACACTTGACAAGCAGAAAATTAGTATAACAGATTTCACGCAAGAGTACAAAATAAATATTGCAACTAGAATAAAAATTTTGGTGCCCACTTATATTTCAGATTATAATAATTATCCTGATACCTAATGACTACCCTTAACCTAAATAAATTTGTATTTAAAGCATTTTTTATATTTTTAATAGAAACTTGTATTTAACTAATACAAAATTTTGAAAATTGCAACATTTTAATCACCTAAAAAATATGTTTTTGATCAATAAAATATAAATATTAGGTTACGTTCATACAGATGAACATCAAACATATGTTTCGAACATTTCATGAAAAAATATTCAGAAGTTTTTGATATATCATGCGCTGTATGCCCAAAATTATCATTTGGGGAAAAGGGACTTCAAAGTTTCGGAAACGCAGCTTCGGCTATTGAGCAGATATAAAAGACATATCTTAGGTTGTAATGGGAATTTCAATGAAACAATTGTATCAAAATGTTCAGAAAAGATGATAGTTTAACATCTAGAAAATTATAATTTGAAAGTTTTTATATCGCCGCTCTCTTATTATAACTAATTACTCTTAACTGGAAGCATAACTATAATATTACTTATAGTTTATTATACATATTTACAAAAGCCGCTCAAGAGCAGCTATCAGAACAAACTGGTATTTCACAACTTATCTCTTTATTACATCTCAACTGATCAACGTGACGTTTACACATTACTCCATCACATCTATTTACTAAAACCCATCTACTCCCCAATAATTTCATAATTTTTCCTTTTACCCATTTCTCCCCTTTTCCAAAATTTTTAACAAAAACTAAATCATGAAGCTTATATTTGTGAAGGGGTTGCTGTATTTTAGGTTTTGATGGTAATACCAAGTGAAGGGCTGTTCGAACTGGCCTTCCAAACATTAATTCAGAAGGAGTTTTACCAGTCACTGAATGAGGAGTGGAATAATTTTCTAACAAAAATCGTGAAATTGACAATGTTATGTCACTTTTATCTAGCTTTTTAAGACAATTTTTCACAGTTTGCACATATCTTTCCGCTTGTCCGTTTGAAGACGGATGATAAGGTGGAGCAGGCGTATGCTTAATTCCATTATTTTTAAGAAATTCCTCAAATTCATCACTTGTGAACGCGGGACCATTATCACTGACCAATTCAACAGGTAATCCAAATGTAGCAAAAATTCTCCTTAATACCTTAATTGTAGTTTTACTATCAGACATGGGTACTACTTCTACTTACAACCATTTAGTATAAGAATCGATTACTATTAAAAACATTTTACCTTCAAAAGGACCGGCATGATCTATATGGATCCTTTCCCAGGGCAGTTCAGATTTCCATTTCAAGGGTTCCATTTTGGGACAATCCCTCGCAAACATCTGGTAACTATTACAAGAATTTACCATTTGTTCAATTTCTCTATCCATATTTGGCCACCAAACTACCCCACTAGCGTTCGCTTTCATGCTTGATATACCCTGATGAACGGAATGCAGTAATTTTAATATACATTCACGACCTTCCTCTGGTATGATCACTCTATGTCCCCACAATAGACAATTTTCTAGACAGGAAATTTCTCCCCTTCTACGAAAATATGGTTGATATTCTTCTGGTTTAACCTTTCGCGGCCACCCATGTAACACCCACTCTAAAATTTTTTTAGTTACAGGATTTTCAGTTGTCCACTTTGCAATAGTTTTAGAAGTAACAGGCCAATTATCATTATTTGAAACAAACATTATTTCCGCAGGATTACTCACTATATTTACAGTTTCTGGGAGAGGTAATCTACTTAATGCATCAGCATTTTTATTATTTTTACCTTCGCGATACTCAATTGTATAATCATACCCAGCTAACATTAACGACCATCTCAGCATTCTAGGTGATAATGTATCAGGTACCTTTTTAACAGGATCAAATAATCTAATTAAAGGTTTATGATCTGTTATAATTTTTAATTTTTTTCCAGCTAAATATTGGTGAAATGTAGTGACACCAAACATTACAGATAAAGCTTCTTTATTAATCATTGCATAATTTCTTTCAGTTTTATTTAAAGTTCTCGAAGCATAAGCAATAGGTTTCTCTTTACCACCAACAATGTGGCTTAAAACTGACCCTATACGATATTCAGAAGCATCACAGTTTAAAACTATATCTTTGTTAACATCACATAATTCTAAAACAGGAGATGCACATAATAATTGTTTAACTTTTTGAAACGCTTTTTCATGCTTTTCTGACCATGTCCACTTTTCATTATTATCTAATAATCTATGTAAAGGTTCTAAAACATCTGAAATATTAGGTAGGAAGTTTCTATAATAAGATGTTAAGCCTAAAAATGAACGCAATTGTGACACATTATTTGGAATGGGAGCATTCAAAATAGCATTAACTTTTTCTGGAATAGGTCTAATTCCTTCCTGAGATATTTTATGACCTAAATAAGAAACCTCCGAAACCATAAATTTTATTTTTTCCTTATTTAATCTTATACCATGTAGTCCAAGTGCTACACGACCAAAATAATTTGAAAACTGCAAATCGTGATAAGAATATACCAATTGGTGAGTATCTACTTTATATTAATACAATGCATTTCAGAGGGGGAGGCATCGCGTAAAGTCGTGGGAATTCAAGATGGCGGCTGTTATTCAAAATGGCGTCATTTTCTTTATTATCCATTTTATAAATGTGTGTTTCAGGCAGATTTCGATATTTTTAACGTCAAAAATTTCGTTTCTAATACTTTCCGTCAAGGCTGAATCAGTTTATGAATTCAGTCTGTCTGTATGTTTGTCTGTCTGTCTGCTTGCCAGTCCATGTTCTAATGTGCTTAAATATCGTTACTCGCTTAAATTCACTCAGATTATCATGTAATTTATATATGTTATTGAAGTTTACAATAACATGTTCCGAATAAAAATTGATGTGTATAGCTTTTTCAGTCCGTTTACAGGGCCCTCAAAAGAATTCCATTACGTTGTTGTCTATTAGTCCGGATGCTACGTTTGAGAAAACTTCAAATCGTGAGAAGAATATACCGATTGGTGAGTATCTACTTTATATTAATACAATCCATATAAGAGGGAGAGGCATCACGTAAAGTCGTAGCCATTCAAGATAGTGGCTATTATTTAAAATGGCGTCATTTTCTGAATTTTCTTACTACCCATCATATAAATGTATGTTTCAGGTCGATTTCGATGTTTTTAACGTCAAAAATTTCGCTTTTAACACTTTCCGGTCATAGTTGAATGAGTTTATGAATTCAGTTTGTCTGTTTGTTTGACTGTCTGTCTGCTTGCCATTCCATGCTCTAACTCGGTTAAATTCACTCAGATTGTCATGTAATTTACATATGTTATTGAAGTTTACAATAACATGTTCCGAATAAAAATTGAAGTGCATAGCTTTTAGAGTCCGTTTACGGGGCTCTCAAAAGTATTCCATTACGTTATTGTCTATTAGTCCGTGTCCTACGATTTAGAAAACTTCAAATCGTGAGAAGAATATACCGATTGGTGAGTATCTACTTTATATTAATACAATCCATATAACAGGTAAAGTATCACGTAAAGTCGTAGGAATTCAAGATGTTGGCTGTTGGAAGTTGCGGCAATTGGAAGAGAAAAGACAATGTCTTTACTGGGATTTCATGCTTTCACAGGATGCGACAGCAATCCTGGTTTCAGAGGAAAGACAAAAAAGCCAGCTTGTAAGACATGGTTTCTATTTAAAGAAGCTACTACTTCATTTTTATACACATCAAAACCACAAATTTCCATTCCTAAAAAATATTCAAAATATTTTAGAAAAATTCGTAGTATTCATGTACTGTTTAACAAGCAACAGCATAAGTGTAAATGATGCAAGATAAGAATTGTTTATGACAAAAACACGTTCTCTTGAAAATCTTCCACCAACCAAGGGTGCTTTAGAACAGCATGTTTTACGCAGTGCTTTCCAAGCTGGACACATTTGGGGACAAGCAAATCAGCAAGAAATATGTCCACCCTCTCCAAAAAAATGGAGATGGTGGTTGGATAATTTATCATGGAAAATAAAATGACCGGAGTTTCCAGAGATTGCAGATTCTTGTGAAGAGTTAGTAAAATGTTAGACAAAATCTCTAAAAATAAATGTGGCTGTAGAAAGGTTGGACTTTCTTGCACATGATTGTGCAACTGCAAAAACGAATGTGAGAAATATGATGACACAATGTGAAGTTTTTATATTCTCTAACTTTAAATGGAACATGCAATTTTTTAAATATCTTGTACAATTAAGGTATTAATAAATATGCATTTTTGCTATTTATTTAGTCCTTTCATTTTCCTCACAATAAAATACAAAAATACTTTAATAATTGCCCTATTTTCATTTTAAGCGTATTTATGATATTAAAAAGGGAATTTTTCAGTTAAAAAATATCGAAAGTGACATCATAGACACTTTTATATGATGTATAGGAATAAAAATGCACACAATTTTGAATAACAGCCTCCATCTTGAATTCCTATGAATTTGAAATATGCCTCAAATTCTTATATGCATTGTATTAATATGAAGTAGATACTGACCATTCGGAATATCTTTATCACAAAATGCAGTTTTTTCATACCTAGCAGCTCCACTAATAACAGCTGATTTAACTGACGATCTTTATAGAATTTATACACGAGTTACAAACGCGCATATTCTTTTTTTTATGTGTCACTGTAAATAAACGTTAAATACTATGCACACCTTATTCTATAGTAAGTATCTTGTAGTGCACCTCACTGATGTATGTCAATTTGAATATGTTTCTAAGAGTATAGCATGATTAAAACTCTTTGAAAAGGATCCCCCCCCCCATAGGAAATAACTTAATGGAATTCTTTTGAGGGCACTGTAAACGCGCTATAAAAGACTAAACACTTCAAATTTTATTCGGAACATATAATTGTAAACTGAAATAACATATATGTATACATATATATATATATATTACCTGACAATCTGAGTTAATTTAAGCGAGTAGCGATATTTAAACAAGTTAGAGCATGGAATGGCAAGCAGGCACACAGACAAACAAATAGACAAACTGAATTCATAAACTCATTCAACTATGACCAAAAGTGTTAAAAACGAAATTTTTGACGTTTTAAAAACATCGAAATCGACCTAAAACATACATTTATATGATGGATATATAGTAAGAAAATTCAGAAAATGACGCCATTTTGAATAACAGCCGCCATCTTGAATTCCTACGTTTTTACGTGATGCTTCCCCCTCTTATATGGATTGTATTAATATAAAGTAGATACTCACCAATCGGTATATTCTTCTCTAATTTAAGCGAGTTGCGATAATTAAGCGAGTTAGAGCATGGAATGGCAAGCAGACAGATAACTAAACTAACAGACAAACTGAATTCATAAACCCATTCAACTATGACGAAAAGTATTAAAAATGAAATGTTTGATGTTAAAAACATGGAAATCGACCTGAAACATATATTTATATGATGAATAGTAAGAAAATTCAGAAAATGACGCCATTTTGAATAACAGCCGCCATCTTGAATTCCCACAACTTTACGCGATGCCCCCCCTCTGAAATGCATTGTATTAATATAAAATAGATTCTCACCAATCGGTATATTCTTCTCTAATTTAAGCGAGTTGCGATAATTAAGCGAGTTAGAGCATGGAATGGCAAGCAGACAGATAACTAAACAAACAGACAAACTGAATTCATAAACCCATTCAACTATGACGAAAAGTATTAAAAATGAAATGTTTGATGTTAAAAACATGGAAATCGACCTGAAACATATATTTATATGATGAATAGTAAGAAAATTCAGAAAATGACGCCATTTTGAATAACAGCTGCCATCTTGAATTCCCACAACTTTATGCGATGCCTCCCCCTCTGAAATGCATTGTATTAATATAAAATAGATTCTCACCAATCGGTATATTCTTATCACGATTTGCAGTTTTCTCAACCGTAGCACCCGGACTAATGCTCAGAAACCCGGACTAATGCTCATTTCAGAACACTTTCAACTATTTCAGAATGTTCTGATTCATTACTAGCACTAATGATAACATCATCTAAAAATACACCAACATATTCAAATTTTTTAAAATTATGTTAAATTTTTTTTGGAACATACCAGGGGTATATTTTACCCCAAATGCTAATCGTAACACATTAAACAAACCTTTATGGGTATTTATAGTCAAAATTTTACTACTTTCTTTAACTACAGGTTGTTGTAAATAAGCATCTTTTAAATCAAAAACAGTAAAGAATTTACCACCTGATAATTTAGAAAATAATTCTTCCATTCTAGGAAGAGGATAATTATCATTTTCAGTATTAGGATTAACTGTTGCTGTATAATCACCACACATTTTACCAGAACCATTAGGCTTAGGAACAATTACTACAGGACTAGCCCATTCTGAATGATCAACAGGTTTTAAAATACCTTGATTTGTTAATCGTTCCAATTCTACATCAGTAGCTTTTCTTAAAGCAAAACGAACAGGTCGAGACTTAAGAAAAACTGGTTTTGCATCTTTTTTCAATCTTATTGACACGGAAGGACCCTTGATTGTTCCGACCCCGTCAGCAAAAACATTAGGAAAATTTCTAATTAAATCATCTTTCGAAATGATTTTAATCATATTTACATTAGGTCAAAATAATTTTGATGCTTTTAACCAAGTTTTTCCGATTAGACTCGACCCTCCTCTTTAATAACTGACATTTTAAAATCCGGAATACAATAATCATTAACAACAGCATTTACTTTTAATTTCCCCAAAACAGTTAAAGAGTCTTTAGTATAAGTTTGTAATTTAATTTTAGATTTAATTAAAGGCAGCTTACCTGAGAACAATTTATGAGCAACACTTTTACTTACAATAGTATGAACCGCACCACTATCAATTTCAAATTGTACATTTACACCATTTATTTTAACCGATTTTATCCATGACACTTTATTGGAGTTGTCGTCCATGAAATTTAAACAATATTCTTCCTGAACAGTTTTAATTTTTCTGTTCTTAAAAGGTTTCTCACTTTTTATTCCAAATTTTCTATTACGACAACAAATTTTTAAATGCCCCAATCGATGACAGAAATGGTATTCTGCAGATTTAAAAGGGCAAAACTTGGGATTATGATTTTTAGAACATCTGTAACACGGTTTCTCAGGCGCGAATTTATCTTCTTTAGGCTTAGGTGCATGAGCGAACTTCTCCACTTTCGATTTCTCTCCTTTAGAAACACGCACTTGATTGACAGTTGTAATATCTCCGATGTGTAGGGATTTCACTCCAGCCTCAGCTATCTCAAATGACTCAGCTATTTCCACCGCTGTTTGGAACGTTAAATCCCGGGAATCCAGTAATTTCTGCTGTATCTTTTCATCTTTGATGTCAAACACCAACTGATCACCCAGCGGTCATTAAGCGTATTTCCGAAGTTGCAATGTTCGGATAACCGACGTAACTCTCTTATGAAATAGGCTATATTCTCTCCTTGCTTCCTTAGTCGTTTCTGGAACTTAAATCGTTCGACAATTTCACTAGGGCGTGGTGAAAAATGAATTTAGCTTTCTTTAAAAGATCCTCGTAACTGATTTCTTTCAGCGTATTCGGAACAACAATATCTCGTAAAATAGCAAACGTAGATGTTCCAACAGAACTTAATAATATATTCTTTTTCATCTCATCATTTTTTATGCTATTCGCTGAGAAATAAAAATCAATTTTCTCGACGTAAATAGTCCACGGAACATTCGCATTATATTCTTCCAAGCGTCCCAGAAAAATTATTTTTTTATCCGCCATTTTTCGTGCCACTTTTTTTTTTCTCTCTTTCGAAAAAAGTTTTCCTGCATTTTAATTTGGGTTAAATCCCATTCGTCGCCACTTTTATATCGCCGCTCTCTTTTTATAACTTATTACTCTTAACTGGAAGCATAACTATAATATTACTTATAGTTTATTATACATATTTACAAAAGCCGCTCAAGAGCAGCTATCAGAACAAAACACATCTTACAACTGCGCAGAATATTCTCGACTACGTGCAAAGCCGTACAATTCCAGACTGTCCGCGTATGGTGCTGCCATCTATTAATACAGATCGCTACTAATTGTTGGTTTGCGATATGACAAAAGTTTTGAAGATTTAAGAGTCTCGAGACTCCTTAAATATTTTTAAACAAATAAATTAAGGATGCGTCGCCCTACGAATATCAGAAAAACAATTATTATATATTCTAGAAGTTTATTATATGTAAACACTATTTTCACAAAAAATACATTAAATATTTGTATCCTCTCAATATTAGAAGAAAATTTCGAAATAACCAAGTCAAGAGAAAAGATGTTTCAAGTGAGGTTGAATGACAAGGCCACGAAACATAATGAAAAGAAATTATGTATATCGAAGGTATGTATGATTCTTAAGATTAATCAACTACATTTTTCACGGGTTTGATTTTATAGTGTCATATACAGGGTGTTTGCAAATTAGTTGACCAATTTTGTAAGTTAAGAGCTTCCGAAATATTAAATGAAATTAAGTAGTTTGTATTTCAGACTAGTAGTAATATTGCCGAAGTTTATTCATAGATGGCGTTAGATGTCATAACTGACGCTATCGCTTAGCGAGCAGTAATCATTCTTGTTCGGCTTTAGGATAATGGAGACGTACATCAGTGCTGAAAAAGCGAAACTGGTTCTTTGGTTTTAAGAAACTCATTCTGCTGTGCAAATATGATGGACATTTGTGATAGCGGTAGACTTGAACTATTTTTCTATCTTACAACAATATGCACTTTAATTTTTTTTCAGTCATTTCCATTTAATAAATAATTATTTTTCCCCAACTAATTTGTAGGCAGCCTGTATTTGTGTCATTAGGTGTACAAATAAAGGGTATGATTGATGACATATGTTGTCCTTCGACATGATGAAGAAAAAATTCGAAGTAATCTGCAACTTTATTAAAGGTAAACATATGCTTTTTAAAAAGGTGCCCTAAAAATATGTATCCCTTCGAAGGTAAAAGATTAAAGTAGCCTGGTTGCCAAAAAACAGGTTTAAAGCGGGAATACAGGCGAAGACTAAAAAAAGAATAATCAAATATGCCTATCGGAGGTATTTAAAATTTTTAGATATAATAAACTAATTATATTTGGGAATAAATTTATAATTTCAAATAATCTTCTCTTTTTATAGAAGAATATATGAACAATGAATATGTAAACAATAAATATTTGTTATTTACAGCAATGGTTACATTTTTACAACAAACACATAGCTTACAACAATAAAGCTACACTACAATAATTTAAACAATCACATTAATTTTAACAGTAGAACAAGAATGATACATGTTCTTTCTGGAAATAAAATTTTCTTATCCGCGCCAGTTGCAGACAAGTCTACAGTTAAAAGTTAAGGGAAATATACTGCTCCTCAGACACATTTATAAAATTTACTTTCCAAAGAATAAACCAGAAAAGTTATTTTCATTCGCAAGTTTAAAGAAATTCAACCCTAACTAATAGGTAAATTTTATGATTACATTTAGTTACCTGTATAATGATCCACTTATATGAAAGTTGTTAATAATTTGTATGAGTAAAAAACATAGGTATAATGTCATAGGTATAATGTCAATGTATAGGTATAATGTCAAATATTCCTTTGTTTCGGGTCTAAAGATAATTAAATGAATAGATTAAAGATACGCCGCCTTTTAATTTCTTCAAAACCAATTATGAAAAAAATTATTTTACGTAAATAGAATTAAAAAAAATGATGCCTTCAATATTTATATAGATGTGAATATTATATAAAAAATTCTGAAATAATCAAAAAGTCAAGAGATGTGTTTCAAGTGAGGATGAAAGAGATGAGCTCGAAACAAATAATGAAAATAAAATATGTATATCGAAGGTATGCATGATTCTTAAAAGAATCAGCTACATTTTTCTCGTGCGTGATATTATAATGCCATATATTTGTTTTTTTCAGGTCTACAAGTAATACAAAAGATTAATGACAAATATGTTGCTCTTCGACATGAAGAAAGGAAATGTCGAAATGATCTGTGCATTTATTAGAAGAATACTTTACCTTTTAAAAAGGATGCCATAAAAATATGTATCCCTGATTATCGGAAATTATTTGAAAAAAAAAACAAAAAAACATTAAAGTAACCTGTTTGTCACAAAAAATGTTTGAAGCGAGAATACAGGCGATGACTAAGAAAAGAAGAGTCAGAGATGCATATCGGAGGTATGAAAATTTATTAAATGTATTAAACTAAACATTTTCGAGTTTCAATTTATAATTTCAAATAATTTTCTATTTTTTCTATAGAAGTACGTATGAACAATGGACCAGTCAACAATAATTATTAATTTGTTACAACAATGATTACGTTTTTAAAACAAACCGATAGTGTATAGAAATAAAGCTACACAATAATTAATTTAAACAATCGCATTAATTTTAACAATGGAACAAGTATGAGACAAGTTCTTTCTGGAAGTGAATTTTTGTTATTTGTTCCAGTTGCCGAGAGAATGACAGTTCAGAAGGAATGGAAAATATACAGCTTTTGAGACATATTTATACAATTTACTTACAAAAGCATGAATCAGGAAAAAACATTTTCGCATGTCCGAAGAAATTTATACCTCAATAGTAAGTAATTTACGACTATATTTAGTTACATGTATAATGAAGCATTTATACAAAAGTTGTTAAAAATTTGTATGCGTAAAAAATTATAAATCTTCTTGGATATAATGTAAAATATTTTTTGTCTCAGGTCTAAGATCATTTTAAAAACTGGTTAAAGATAGATAGCCCTTCGAACTATAGAAAGACTATTGTGAAATAATATAGAAGATTTTTTTACGTAAACTCTACTTAAAAAAATATGACTTAAATGTGTGTATATGAAAAGTTGTCTTAAATTATTGCATCGCTGTGACAGTTAGAAGAAAATGTTTGAAATAATCAAGAAGTCGAGAAAAAATATGTTTCAAGTGTGGATGAAAGTGATGACCCCAAATTAATGAAAAGAAAATATGTACATCGAAGTTATGCATAATTCGTAAGAGTAACCAACCACATATTTTTCGTGTTTGATATTATAATGTCATATATTTGTGTTTTTTTAGGTGTTCAAGTAATACAGAAGAGTAATGAGAGATATGTTGCCCTTCAACATAAAGGAATAAAAAAAAAATACTTTTATTACAGGTTATACCTATTTTTTAAAAAAGGTGCCATAAAAATCTTTTTCTCTTTAAATTATCGAAGGAGAAAGTTTAAATCGACTTGCTGGTAATAAAAAAACAAGTTTGAAGCAAGAATACAGCACTGACTAAGAAAAGAAGAATCAGAGATGCATATCGGAGGTATGTAATTTCTTAAATGTAATAAACTAAATATATTTGGTATTGAATTTATAACTTCAAATAATCTTTTATATTTTTATAGAAGAATATATAAACAATGGATATATCAACAATAAACATTTGTTTGGTCCAACAATGCTTGCAATTTTAGAACAAGCAGATGGTGTACAACAATAAAGCTACACAACAATAATTTAAACAATCACATTTATTTTAACAATAGAACAAGAATGGGACAAGTTCTTTCGGGAAATGAAATGTTCTTATTGGCGCCTTTAGCAGATAGAACGGCAGTTCAGAAGGATGGAAAATATACTGTTCCACAGACACATACAACTGACGTATCAAAGAATATTCAAAGTTTATTCAAAGTTTATTCAAGTTTATTCAAAAACAAATATAAAATAATCGAAAAGATTATTGTAAGTAAACACTATTTTAAAAAAGATGACTTAAATATATGTATTGCTGTAAATATTAAATGAAAAATTCTGAAATAATCAAGAAGTCAAAAGAAGATATATTTCAAGTGATGATGAAAGAGATGGCCACGAAACAAATAATGAAAATATGTGCATAGAAGGTATGTATGATTCTTAAGATTAATCAACGACATTTGTATCGGATTTGATTTTAAAATGTCATATATTTGTTTTTATTAGGTGTACAAATAATGGAAATGATTGTTGACATATGTTGCCCTACATGTGATGAAGAAAAGTGTCAAAGTAATCTAGAAGTTTATTATAGGTAAACATGTATTTTTTAAAAAGGTGCCATAATAATATGTATCCCTTTAAATTATCGAAGGAAGAAGATTAACGCAACCTTGCGGCCAAAAGACAAGTTTGGAGCGGGAATACAGGCGCTGACTAAGAAAAGAAGAATCAGAGATGCATATCAGAGGTATTTAATCTTCTTATATGTAATAAACTAAATATATTTGAGATTGAGTTTATAACGTCAAATAATCTTCTATTTTTTACAGAAGAACATATAAACAATGGATATGTCAACAATACATATTTGTTTGTTACAACAATGTTTACACTTTTACAACAAGCAGATAGGGTATAACAATAAAGCTACTCAACAATAATTTAAACAATCACATTAATTTGAACAATAGAACAAGAATGAGACAAGTTCTTTCTGGAAATGAAATTTTCTTATCCGCGACAGTAGCAGATTGGGCGACTGTTCAGAAGGAAGGGAAATATACTGCTCAGGTACTTTTATGCAATTTACTTACAAAAAAATGAATCAGAAAAAAACACTTTCTCTCGAAAGTCTATTGAAATGTATCCCCAACTAATAACTAGTAAGTAATTTACGATTATATTCTGCTAGCTGTATCCATTTATATGAGAGTTGTTAATAATTTGTATGGGTAAAAAATATAATTTTTCTTTGGAATAATATAATATAATTCTCTGTTCCAGGTTATAAGATATTTAAACAAATAGATTAAAGATACGTGACCTTTCGGTTCTTTAAAAAAAACTATCATGAAATAATCCAGAACGTAAACACAATTTAAAAGTAATTACGTAAACACTATTTAAAAGAAAAGATGCCTTAAATATACGTATCGCTGTAAATATTAAATGAAAAATTTTGAAATAATCAAGGAGTGAATAAAAGCTATTCTTCAAGTGAGGATGGAAGAGATGACCGCGAATCGAAAAATGAAAAACATATATGTGCATCGATGGTACATACGATTCTTAAGATTAATCAACTACATTTGTTCAGGGTTTGATTTTTATAATGTCATATATTTGTTTTCTTTTCAGGTGTACAAGTAATGAAAAAGATTGATGACAGGTATGTTACCTATCGACATGAAGAAAGGAAATGTCGGAATGATTTGTAAGTTTATTACAGGCATACTTATTTTTTAAAAAGGATGCCACAAAAATATGTATTCCTGTAAATTATAGATGACAAAAGATTAAAGTAACCTAATGGTCACAAAAAAATGTGTGAAGCGAGAATACAGGCGATGACTAAGAAAAGAAGAATCAGAGATGCATATCAAGGGTATGAAAATTTCTTAAATGTTATAAACTAAAACTATTTGCGTTTGAATTTATAATTTCAAATAATCTTCTATTTTTTATACACGTATATATGAACAATGGATATGTCTAAAATAAATATTTGTTTGTTACAACAATGCCTACATTTTTACAACAAACTGATCGCATATACAGGTTTCGTACGGATACCGTTATTTTCAAGGCTTAATATCAGTATATATTTTTTTAAATCGAAAAATAAATCTAGTTTAAACGTGCAAAATTTTGCCTTATTTAAGGGGAGATTTTCTATAAGAAAGTACTGGTACCGAAGAATTTTTAGTCTGGAAATTTAAGGACACTTTTAAGCCCTGGCATAGAATAAAGCTACACGATATTAATCTAATTAATCGCATTAATTTTAACAATAGAGCAAGAATGAGACAAGTTCTTTCTTGAAATGAATTTTGCTTATCCATGACAGTTGAAGTGATGACAACAGTTCAGAATGAATGAATCAGGAAAAGCATTTTCGCAAGTCCAGAGGAATTTATCTCTCAATAGTAAGTAATTTACGACTATATTTAGTTACCTGTATAATGCTGCATTTATATCACAGTTGTTAAAAATTTCTATGTGTAAAAATTATAAAACCTCTTGGGTATAATGTCAAATATATCTAATATTTTACAAAAATATTCCACCAAACTGATTAAAGATACGTCGCCCTTCGAATTATAGAGAAACATTTGTGAAATAATCTAGAAAATTATTTTGTGTAAACTCTACTTAAAAAAATATGACTTAAATATGTGTATCCCTGTGAACATTAAAAGAAGAATTTTGAAATAATCAAGAAGTGAAGAGAAAGATATGTTTCAAGTGAGGATGAAAGTGATGACCACGAAACAAAAAGTAAAAATAAAGTATTTTCACCGAATTATGTATGATTCTTAAGAGTGATCAACAACATTTTTCTCATGTTTGATATTATAATGTCATATATTTATTTTTTTTCAGGTATACAAGTAATGAAAAAATTGATAAGACATATGTTGGAAGACACATGAAGAAAAAAATGTCGAAATGATCAGAACTTTTATTACAGGTATATGTATTTTTAAAAAGGTGCCATAAAATCTATTATCGAAGGAAAAAATTAAAGCAAATTGATGGCTAAAAAAAACCTGGTTTGAAGCGAGAATACAGGAGCTGACTAAAAATAGAATAATTAGAGATGCATATCTGTGGTACGTAAAAATTATAAAACCTCTTTTGTATAATTAGTCCAATATTTCTTTGTTTCAAGCCTAAAAAATATTTAATCAAAATGATTAAAGCTAAACTATTATTTTAACACAATCAAACTGATACGTAAAGTTATCATACGAATTGAATATTTCCAACTGAGCGAAAAAATGCCCAGGCTGGGAATCGAACCCAGATTCTTGGCTTACAAAGCCAATGCTTTACCGTTTAAGCTAACTGGGCCGACAACCAGCCAGCATATTTCGCTCAGAAAACCTTACTTGTAGTAACAATCAAACTGATTAGTTTGATTGTGTTATTATAATAGTTCGTATACATAGCCATCGTTTACATATGTAGTTCCTTTACCTGCGGTTTATTCTGTGAGCTGCCTACATGACAGACCAGATGTTGATACCAACAATTTTTTCTGAGCGAAATATGCTGGCTGGTTGTCGGCCCAGTTAGTTTAAACGGTAAAGCATTGTAATCCAAGGATCTGGATTCGATTCCCAGCCTGGGCATCTTTTAGCTCAGTTGGAAATATTCAATTCGTATGTTTAAAGATACCTCGCCCTTCGAATTATAGAAATGCAATTGTGAAATAATCTAGAAAATTATTTTCTGTAAACTCTGCTTAAAAAAACTATGACTTGAATATGTGTATCCCTGTGAATATTAGATGAAAAATTATGAAATAATAAAGGAGTGAATAGAAGATAAGGATGAAGTGAGGATGAAAGTTATGACCACAAAACAAGTAACGAAAAGAAAATATATACATAATAGTTATGTATGATTCTTAAGACTGATCAACAACATTTTTCTCGTATTTGATACTATAATGTCATACATTTATTTTTTTTCAGGTGTACAAGCAATGTAAAGATTGAGGAGAGATATGTTGAACTTCCACATGCAGAAAAAAATGTCAAAATCATCTGAACGTTTATTACAGGTATACGTATTTTAAAAAAAAATGTGTCATAACATCAATCATCGGAGGAAAAAGATTAACGGAAATTGGTGGCAAAAAACAAAACAAAACAAAACTGGTTTGAAGCAAGAATACAGGCGCTCACTAAGAAAAGACGAATCAGGGATGCATATATGTGGTATGTAATTTTCTTAAATGTGATAAACTAAATATATTTGGGATTGAATTTATAATTTCAAATAATGTCCTATTTTTTATAGAAGAATATATGAACAATGAGTATGTGAACAATAAATATTTGTTTGTTACAACTATGCTTCCATTTTTACAACAAGTAGATACTGCATAAAAATAAAGCTACACGATAATAACTTAAACAACCACATTAATTTTAAGAATAGTACAAGAACGAGACAAGGTCTTTTTGTAAATGAAATTTTCTTATCCGCACCAGTTGCAGATAGGACGACAGTTCAGAAGGAAGGGAAATATACTGCTCCTCAGACACATTTATACAATTTACTTACCAAAAAATGAATCAGAAAAAACTCTCAAGACATTTATCCCCCACTAGTGACTAATTTGCAATTACATTCATTTACCTGTATCAGGGGTCTAAAGATATACAATCAGATTAATGATACGCTGCCCTTCGAATTATGAAAAAACAATTATGATATACATTATATGGTCAAAGGTGACCGGTCACTTGCAATTTTAGACGTTTGTTAAATATCTAGAAAAATTCATGAGGAATTAACCTGAAACTGCAAGTGTGTAAACAGTATAGTATTGGACACATATTTCCGCGAAGATCTTTTCCCGAAACCCCATAGGGGGCCGTAAACAAATATAAAATAATGAATATATTTTGGATAATACTGTAAAAACTAATGTAGCAAAAGCGTTCAAACTCGAGATTTTTAATAAATGGTTTATTGTAATATACTGTGTTCATTTTTATGAGGATAGCGTGTATACTCGTAGAGAAATGAAGGTTTTTATAAAAACAGTCCCAAATTTCGCGAAGTTTTTTGCTAATAATTTGCAGAGTTCTCAATATATAAAAAAAGTTCTTTTCAGAAAATATAACAAACAACACTGTACACAATACTCTGTAATCAGAATGTAAAAAATGACAAAAATTGGATGAAAAATGAGCAGATTTACTAAAAAATGTTTCACTGCGCATGCGCGAATGCAATCAAAATATAATGTACATAATGTATTAGCTAAGTATGTAGAACAACTTTTGTAAACGTCTCATCATCATAGCTTGAAAATTCTGAAAATTATCGTCGATAGAATAAGTTCAATATTGCACGTACTACTATGAAAGAGATGCTGAAAGAGACGACCCCAATACAAATATTGAAAAGAAAATATGTACATCGAAAGTATCTATGGTTCTTAAGATTAATCAACTGAACTTTTCTCGGGTTTGATTTTATAATGTGATATATTTGCTTTCATTAGGTGTACAAATAATGGAAATGATTGGTGACATATGTTGCCTTTCGACATGATGAAGAAAAATGCTGAAGTGATCTGGAAGTTTTGTACAGGTATACATATTTTTTAAAAAGGTTCTATAAAAATATCTATCCCTGTAAATTATAGAAGACAAAAGTATAAAGTAACCTGAAGGATGGAAAAAAAGTTTGAAGTGAGAATAAATGCGATGTCTAAGAAAAGAAAAATAAGAGATGAATATCGGAGGTATGTAAATTTCTTAAATGTAATAAACTAAATATATTTAGGTTTGAATTTATAATTTCAAAGCGTTGCTAGAAATCTAAAATAAATTATGTTGAAAACTAATGACCTACTACTGGAACTAAACTTGTATTCTTTCAATAATAAGAAATAAAATTATTTTAAAAGTCTGAAATTCGAGACTATTTTAAAAAGATAAACATATCTATTAAAAAAATACATAAATTGGTCTTTTGTTAATGCAAAAACATTATGTAATAAAAAAGTATCGATGCTTTTTTTTTACCCTTTTTAAAAGATATATATAGTTTTCATTCAAAATACATAAATTGACCTCTTTTTTATGTAAAAATATTATGTAATAAAAAAAAGCATCTGTCGTTTTTATAAAACTAACAATTGTTATATTTTAACATCGTTAAAGGCACTACATTATTTTTTTAAATACAAATAGTTCTAGAGCAGTAATTGCAGGTTTCTTTATTAAGTTTTTATATAGCACTATTAGTAGATTTTAATATGAAATTCATTTCTTGAGAAAATTTTCAATTGCTATATCTATGAATTTCTATATAAATTGTACTACAGAAAATATTCCATATCAATCTCATCAAATTTCTATGAAAATTTTTTCAAAAAAAAAAATATATATATATATATATATATATAAATATAAGTTCCTAAAGAATTTTTTTTATTATGCAAATTTCACGGCTGACGTCTCCATCAAATACTCTTCGATGAAAACGATAGAAATGGGGGTCCTTCAGAATTTTCCATTCACTTTGGTCACGATTACAAACTTCATCAGATAGGCTAAATATCGACAGATATCTGAAGTGTCTGAAATATGATATTGTTTTTACGAATGTCGATAGATATCTATGAATGTTAAAATACTAATATCATTTTTACAACATTAGCCAATGTAAATAAAATATTAAAAATAAGGCATTAAATAATCAAGTTTTCTAAAAATGGCAAAAGGCAAAAGGCAAAATTGTTAAATTTTATTGTTTTATTAATTCTATTTACATATTATAATTTTATAAATAATACAAAAAATTCGTTTTGGATGCTTTCTTTTAAAAACTAATTTTAAGTTACATCTGTGAATATGGACATATTTTGTAAATTTGACGTCTGAATGACTTTCGAGATATCATCGGCCAATATTGATCGGGACATTGGCCGATATCTGTGTGCTACTTGGGTGTCACAGCCGTAGATTTCACTTGCCGACGAAGAGATGGACACACATCACAGCGCATGTGCTAAGTGCCAGTCCCCCAGTGGTGTGCCATATTTCTATCACATAGCACCTTAATTAATCCTATCACCCACTGAGAAACCAATCGGCATCCCAATCACATTTCGAAGCCTCTTGGTTCCAAATGATACCGATTTTCCAAATTTTACCCGAATCTTCCAAATGGCACCGATAAATCACCTTCAGTTTTAACATTGTAGTCAAAACATACACGAAGCGAGAGACAAAGAATGTTAGGATGCGGGATCGAACCATTGCAGTGTTGCTAATTTAGCATGTTTTTAAAAAAATTCAAATATCTGCCTCTATTTCTGATTAGTAATGTCCGCCTTAATTATTTTTGTATTAAATTAAGAAAACATTAATGTTCCGAAACAGAGGTTTTTGTCTGGAGAAAAAAAATCCGCTAAATTGACAATACTGGAGAATGGAGAAGGAATTCACATATTGACATATGAGTTCGCGTCTTAAGCGTGATTTTTTGCCTCGACGGACTAAAAATCTATCGCATACTAAGCGGGATCGCGTAATAACCGTTCGCGTATTAAACATGGTATTTCAGCATTAGTCTTATGGGGGATAATTAAGTGACCGAAAAAATCCACCTATTAAGTGGGATCGTCTAATAATCGTTCGGGTATTAAACAAGATACTTTAGCATTAGTATTACGGGCGATATTCAAGGGTTCGGAAAAAATCTGCGTATTAAATGGGATCCCGTATTAAACATGGTATTTTAGCGTTAGTCTTATGGGGGATATTCAAGGGACAGGAAAAAATCCGCGTATTAAGTGGGATCGCTTATTAACCGTGAGCATTTTAAACTGATTCGACTGTATTTACTTTGTTGCCGGTGACAAGTTTATAACAAGATTAATGTAGCATTTTATTCGACACAAAACACCAAAAATTAATTCAAATGGTCACAGAATGGGCAGATGTATTTTGTATTTCTTGAAAATACTATTAACGAATACGTGAACGTCTGCAAAATACACAAATTACACTCAATTCAATCGAAGGGCAGCTTTTATGTATGATGCAAACATACTAATTATGATGCAAACATACTAACAAGGAAGGTCTCCATACTGGGCATACTGAGAATATGTTGAAAAAAAAAGGTAGTTAAAGTACTCATGTATGTAATAAAGGATCAGTTAAAATTAGCGGCGGAATTACAGTAGAAAATCTGTAAAAAAATAAAATACTTTCGAATAATTGGCGTGAAAAGACGAAAGCGGCACGCAGTTTGGCGAGCAGCACTTTTCCTCGCCAAAAGCAAACGATTTTAATAAATCTGAAAATTGTTTGTTAATTGATTTTGAAAATATGCGGTATTTAATGAATTTAAACGTAAACCATGAAAGAATTTATTATTATTATTATTATTATTACATTTTGTATTATACTTGTTGCTTGTTGCCGATTTGAACGAAATTTTTCCATTGTTTTATTCTCCAATCCACAATTCTTTTAATTTAAACGGCTTTATCGGTTATAAAAATAACTTTTAACGCCAGATTAATAATTCTGCTGCAATATATTTCCATACCAAAGCAGTTGTTTCCATAGCAACAAAGTTGAATCGACATTGCTCGATGGGGCATATTTTTGAGTTTGGAACAATTTTAATCAATTTAAATTTTGTTTTAAATCGTAAAATATGATAGTTAAAATTCGTTATAAGTACATATAAATATATATGACAAAACTATAGTTAAAACAAACTAAAAGTGACAAAGCTAAAGTTATTTAAATTAAACTTATTTAAACAAATTCAACATAAAAAGTTTTTTTCCTTAAAGAGTGTTCGAGAAGCGTATTTTTTTAAAACTTAATTTCTTCGCCAAACGGTGATAAGTCGCCAAATAAGCGAAAATTTTATTATTTTTTTACGGACGTTCTACCGAGGTTCCTCCAAAATTTTTTTTATAAACCTGTATATTCATATGAGAAGAACATTCTGTATTTATTTCAGATTTTTCTGAGTATGCCCGTATGGAGACCTTCTTTGTAAGTCCAGCGTCTGCAATTACTATACACGAAGCACAATTCACTGTTGTTGGTCTAAGGAAAAAATTGATAACAGGATTCATTAGCATTCTTTATTTTTATTTTTGAAAATTATAAATGGCACTTTTATTTAGAAATTAATAACAAAATGTTATTTTCACTTAAATACAATAATTAACGTTAACTTAATTATCGAACAAACCTCGGTCTCCCATGTTTTTACCCGACTGCCAAGAAGGGTTATGTGTTTCACGCGTATCTGGGTATGTGGATTTCTTTATACCCTCTAAACATCCAAACTGGATTTTAAAGACTGAGGTCTCTATCAATTCGTCTTAACCGTCCGATGGTTATAGGCTAGGTTTTGTTTTTATAATTTCAAAATGGTGGCCGTAACATATAAAATGGCGCTATAGACGAAAAAAACTTTTTTCCGCACCCTATTGAGTTGTATACCATTGGATAGGTCTTTCAAAATGAAGACTATGTTTCATTGGCTGTTTTACAGTCAGAAGCTCCGTTTAAATATTACACAACCTGGAAGTTGTGTAGGTAGGATCTCTAGCTTTACTGCAACTGTAACCTTCATAGACATCTATAGGCCTCATCCAAACAGTGTTTATAGATAGGAAGTAACAATTAAACACAACTTAAAAGTCATCAGTACAAATAACAATAAAAAAGGTAAGTAACATAAAAAATAGTTTCACATTGATGAGAAATAATTAATTAGTTCGCTTTTTACGCAGTAGAGTTTTTTGATTTTTTAAATTTAATTTTCATTTATTTGAAATAAATTTTTAAGCGAATTGCAAGCTACAGAAAATATTTTTTTTGATGAAATATGACTGAAAAAGATATCAATATTTAAAAAAATAACATTTTATTACCATTTGAATAAAAGTTTCTGAAAGTATTCACACGTCTTAAAGTTTATCCTTATATTAATTAAAGTATATTGAGTCAGACTATTTTAGCTACAGAAATATAAACAATGCAACAAAAGCATAGCTTTTGGCAAACCAAATTAGAATTCTTTTAAAATTTATGCATTCCAATAAGTAAGCTTTCTGTAATAAAGTTTAAATTCCTTCTATTTCTCCTATTAAAAGATTTCAAGAAAAGAGAATTGGTTAATTTGATGAATATATTTTTATAAATTGAAAATATTATGTTTATGAATGATTACGAAATGTGGAAAAAAAGTCTCTAAATTTTTGTTAAGGTGCACCAGCTTATTTATTTATTAAATTTTAGAATGCATATTAAATTAGTTTTTTTTTTTAAAAGTCCGTTAATAAGAAAAAGATTTTTTAGAGAAATATCGAAATCCAAAGTGGTGTCCACCACATTTTTTACATACCGACTGTAGCTATCTAATGACAAAAATAAATAAATATATAAATAAAATAATAATAAAAAAATATTGAAATACTAATGCGACATTTAAAGAAACTTTTACGTAGGATTAACATTAGCGAGTTGGTGTTTTCACGTGTGTAAAGCAGACTCTTAAACAAATAGCAAAAAGTTAAAGTACAGCGAGAGTTAAAAATATTTAGTTCCAAATTGTATTATCATACTGTTAAATCAAAACTATAATGTATTTGTGTGTCGTAGGAAACAACAGACTCGTTAATAATATTTATATACATATTTTAAAATTGAAGAAAAAATGTATTGTTACAAAATTTGGATTTGTGTATGTAACTAATGGGAACCTGCATGCACTGAATCTGTACCATGTCTCGAAATTATTAATACAAAAGTTTAGTATTAATAATACACGTCAATACACACCGTTTTTATATAGGAAATATATATTGAACAGAGAGATAATAAACCTTTAAGACTTAAATGTGATTTAAATGGATTTTGAATAGAATTTTAATAATAAAATTTTATTTTCAAAATATTTCCACTTCTCTGAAATATTAAAAAATAAAAACTATCTAAGGGGAAAATTCCTAGTTTTAATAAATTAAACATGAATTATGAAAAATGGCAAAATTTAAATATTTAATTCAAATTTTAATTCTTATTCGATTTGAATAAATAATATAGAGAAAGTCGTGCCTCGTAGGTAACTGCAAACATATTATTAACGTTTCATTGGATTATTATTTCAAAATTCAGAAAAATAGAATTCTGCAAATGAAATAAATTTATAAAAGAATTGTTAACTTTACGACAGAAGAAACTCTCCTTGAATAAAATATGACTGCAAAGAGCCTGAATCTTAAAAATGAGTCCATTAATTAGAGTTTCTGCAACTACCTACACACTTCTTAAAGTTTATTGATAATTTAATTTAAGGTTATTCAGTCAGAATATATGAGCTCAAACTGCTACAAAAGCATTGCTCTGGGCAAACCAAAATAGAATTCTATTAGAAATTTTACATTTAAAATAATTTAGCTTATCAGAAAGAAGATGGTAATTTCTTCTGAAGAGGTAACACAATTATTTCGAAAAATAGGAATTCATTAATTTGATAAATATTTAATAAACATAATTTAATTATTGAAACTCGAAATATTACTTTTTACACGAACAACATTTTATCTGATATTTGGATATTCACAAAGTTTTATTTATTTAATCTTAGAATGCTCTCTTAATGCTCAATTAAAATTTGTATTAATATGAAAATACTAAATTGATAACGACTGCGAAAATCATTACAACAGAGCTATTCTCATCATTGCCACTTTTTAACGATTTGATTAGAATGAAGAATGAAAATGATCTAGATGAGAATGAAAAAAAATAATTTTTATAGAAGCTGACATTATTGATAGAATGTAATATAACAAGATTAAAATATTTGAATTCGATTTAAATAAATAATATACTGATAAATTTTTATATCAAAGGTAACAACAAAGGTAATGTTAAACAATTTTAATACTTTTTTTACCAGTTGTGGGAGGAACCATTTGCTATTGGTGCTTCTGTTGTCAGTTTTCGATTCCATTTTCTACATTGACAGCCTTTCTAAAATTCGAAATTAGTTTGAATACCCATAATAACATACTTCCTTGTTCGCAATGCTATTTATTTTATGAATTTTAGGGAAAGTTCCGGACTGTACAAGGGAAACAGCCACTATTTGCCGCAAACAGGCAAATGCCTCTTACTTAAAGCTAAGCAGTTGCCATACAAAATAGAGTAATACAATATGGCATAAAATACTCCAAAGCAGTCTTCGAAGGCTCAAACGAGTACTGTCGCATTTATTGAAAATTAGCTCGATAATTCTACTGCTCGTTTTGCCCCATTCATATCTTCTTTTAATTTTGACGAAGGAATGCGCACTGTCTTAAAATTTCCAAACGCCCACAATCTGCAAATTAGAGATGAAACAGTCTGGCTATTATTAATAAAAAGTAATACATCGATGGAAATTTAATCCAAAGCATGCACGAGCATTTATCTTGGGCAGAATATCATGTAAGAGAAAAATAAATGAAATGCAGAAACTATTCTTCAAGTTAAACAACGTTTTACGAACCGTTGATAATTAGTTTTTCGCTTTCGGAAATTAAATGTATAATAAAAATATAATGTTAATATAGAATTTAAGTTGGAAACATTCTAGTTATGTTTTGTGAGTAAACATGTACACATTTACATTTTACTAACACTCAAAAATAATACAAACATATTATAAGCAGAAAAATAAGGTAACCTTTTCCTGATTTTTTATGTATAGTTCGATATTTTGTAAACCAGAATACAAGATAATTCTTTTCATCTTATTTTCTCTTTTGAGCCCTTCCCCTCCCTACACACACAACCTGTTTTATCGTACCATGAAGGCTTATTTCACATGACGAAATGAATAGCTACAACACCATCATGAAAAGCATTCTGTTATATGGGGCAGAGGCATGTACAGTCGTGGAAAAAAAAGTAAACACCACCTACTAACTCTTCAACAAATTATCGTAGACGGAAGTTACTGGTACCGAACGATTGGAAATAAAGTCTACTTTTAAATGATGTATATATAGTTTGCTTAGGGGGCCACCTACATATTAAAACGAACCCAAACCTCATTTTTTTTCAATGGCAATACCAAATTTTAATGAGATATTTGAAATCTTCGGTTAAGACTATGCCTAGACACCAAATTTCAAGTAATTGGAATGATAAGTTTTTGAATTATAAACATTCAAAATTTAGTGCTTCTAATGTTAAATTACATTTTCATATTTTTATTTATATATCCCGAAATTATGCTCCTAATCTGCTAATGTTTTGTGTAGCAATAATACTAATGTACCCAAACATAAATACGCTGAATTTGCAATTTATATAATTTTATGATATGAATTATGAATTATTAAATTAAAATTTAAAAAAAAATTATGAATTGCAACCTACAATTTTTTGATGGATTTAGATTTATTAAGTCCTGCTTTAAGAAAATCAAAAATTTCACATTTTTTTTCCCAAATAGTTTTCTAATTATGCTTAAAAAACGGCAATATGATGGTTTAAGGGGCCGTCTATGATAGAAGTGAATAAATATTTTAAAATTTCTTCTGCTGTCCTGTTATCTAACAGGCTTCATTGACTGTTTGAGTGGTGCTTCAGGTGCCTTGATTAAGAAGGGCGCTCTCTCGGTTAACAATCGAGAACCGAACTTCAGTTTGGATACAGCACTTAAAATACGCTCGTTTTAAAATATTTAATTTCTCGGAAACTTATGGTTCGAATTGCATAAAAATTTGTTTTTAGGCTAATTGAAGGGTGTAGAGTTCATTTATGCTGTTAGAATTGTATACTGTTATTGAAAAAATCAAAGTTATGGTTCGTTTTAATATGTAGATGTCCCCCTAAGCAAGTAACATCATTTGAAACTTAAGGGTTACATCATTTGAAAGTAGACTTTATTTTCATTCGTTCGGTACCAGTAAGTTTCTTCTACGATAATTTGTTGAGGAGTTAGTAGGGGGTGTTTACTTTTCCCCCCCACGACTGTACAGTCTCTGCAGAAAGTATGAGAAAGTTGTGCATTAAGAAGATCATGTAGCAATTCGAGATTGAACCACATGCGAAATGAAGAAAAATGCTCCGTTGAAAGATACTGTATTCTATACGCGTTAATGACCTGATCGTTGTGGAATCGAAATGAATATCTACAACAACATCCTGATCCCTCTGTTATGTGGAGCAGAGGCATGGAGAGTCACTGCAGAAAGTATGAGAAATTTATCTCGAGCAGAAACATATGTCTTAAGAAGATCATGTAGGACCAAATGATTCAGCGCATGGAATGGCCAGCTCCATCACCGGGCTTGAATCCCATCGAGCATGTTTAGGATGCTTTAGAGAGATGTGTTGCTACTCTCAATCCCCCTCCCCAGACCCTTCACACGCTTATAACTGCTTTACAAGAGCAATGACTCGCACCACACATCGCTGTATGTATTGTGTTGCTTCTAGGGGTGATCATAATGCATATAAAAGTACTTTTCCTATACTAAACTGACACATTTATTTTGTTTATTTTATAATTACGTTAACTTCTGGAACACCACAATCGTTTGGTAATTTCTTTCAATGTTATTTTATACGATACTATGTGTTGTATATTGTGACTCAGCTTCATTAGAATCTACATGTAACATTTTGAACAATCGCTATTTTTGTTGTTTTTCCTTAATATTTGGAAACCAGTGTATTTCGATTATCAACTTAAAAAGGTCGTTCAACTCGGAAATTTCGAACCGTTTCAGCAAAAGAACCTCACATGTAACAGTTTGTGATAGTCTGAAATCAAATAGTAATGCAAAATATATGAAAACTGTTGAAAAAACTTGATTAATGAAACATCATAAAGAAGAAAGGCTGAAATGGGTTGAAAATATCATGTCATGAGACAAGAAATAGAAACAAGTGATATTTTCAGATGAAAAAAAATAATCTTGACGGTCCGGATGGTTATAAACACTATCGGCATGATTTGAGGAAGGAAACGAAACAATGCTTCAGTGGACAAAGGGGAGAAGGATCAGTAATTCTTTGGGGAGCTTTTAGTCATGATAAATTATGCGATTTAACCCGAATTTCGGGACCTATCAATTCTGCGCAATTTTAGGCTATGGTATATGATCATTTGATACCGTTTGAACCTTTTTTAGGTGATGCTAACTGGATGTTTCAGCAGGACAATGCTTCTTGCCATGTGTCTAAATCCACCCAGCAATGGTTTAAAAAAGAAAAGAAATCATGTTTTGTCATGGCCAAGTCGAAGTCCAGAGTTGAATCCTATGGAAAATCTTTGGGGCGTATTAAATCGCAGAGTTTATGGTAATAATAAACAGTTTTTATCTGCCAATAAACTAGAAGTAGCCATTGTAAAAGAATGGTACAATATTTCTGAATCTGTATTTAATCACCTGGTAACTTCTATGAAAAACAGAGTGTTTGAGGTTATAAGGAAAAAAATGGGACCAATATAGTAATAATTTACATATTATTTTTATTTTTAGACAAGTGGTTTTATACTTTGTTAACAGCGTATTTTTCAAACATTGCTTATATTTTTATTAACATACTTATTTATTGCATTATTCAAAATTATTGCAAACTAATTTTAATACATATATTGTAATTTGATGTCTCATGAATTTAAATTATAATTAGAACCTTTATTTACTTCATAATTTTCAAAATCAAAGTTGTCTTATAATTTGTAAACGCATTGTATTTTGTTATCTCCAATTAAAGACTGAAATAATAATGAGGAATTCCTCACCTGAAGTGAGCATCAAACTTTATGTACAGTCGTGGAAAAAAAAGTAAACAACCCCTACTAACTCTGCAACAAATTATTGTAGAAGGAAATTACAGGTACCAAACAATTGGAAATAAAGTCTATTTTTAAATGATGTATATAAAATTTTCTGAGGGAGCCATCTACATATCTAAACGAGCCCAAACTTTGCTTTTTTCAGTGGCACTACCCAAGTTTGACACCATAAATATTTCTACACCCTTTAATTAGCCTAAATAGAATTTTGCGTGAAATTCGTAAGATTAGTTTCCGAGAAAGTAATTATTTTTTAAAATGAACTTATTTTAGGGGCTGTATCCAAATTGAAGTTCGGTACGTGATTGTTGAAATGTTACAGAATGATTATGTCACTTCTATTAATGTATTTTTTCTTGCCAATTTGACAATTTCACCCGCTTAATATGTTTCGACTATTCCCACCCCAAATATTTCAATAAAATGAATAAAATATATTTTTTCAAATTATGCTTTTTTACACATCATAGACGGCCTCTTAAACCTTCATTTTGTCGTTTTTTAAGCATAATTCAAAAACTACTTGGAAGATAAATTTGAAATTGACAATTCGCATAAAGCAGTACATAATAGTCCAAGAGCCGACAGCACAAAAACCTATGTTATCAAGCACAAGAAAAAAACCTTTATTTTATGGAAGAGTAGAAGTAGAGGAATCTAATGATTCATGTCTGCCGTGAAGTGGTGCATAAGCCAAAAATTAATACCACCAGTGGTTGACTCGTAGGTTTATGATTGTGTTTTTCCTGCTCCCAGTCCTCCACGTTTTCATATCTTTGTTTGTAGGACAAACACAGTGATAAATCTACGAGTCAATCACTAGTGGTATTCATTTTTGGCTTAGCACCACTTCATTTCCGACAGACATGGATCATTAGATTCTCCTACTTCTACTGTTCCATAAAATAAAGGTTTTTTTTTGTGCTTGATAACATAATGTTTTTGTGCTGCCGGCTCTTGGACTATAATAAATATATCAAACGAATTGTTGGTTGCAATTCATATTTTTTTTCGAATATTAATTTCATAATTCATACTTCATGGTATAATTTTTTTTAATTACAAATTCAATGTATTTATGTTCGATTTTTTAGGATTATAACCACACCCAAAATTAGCACATGAGAATTATAATTTCAGGAGATATTAATAAAAATATGAAAATGTAATTTATCATTAGAAGATCTAAATTTTGAATGTTTATCATTAAAAAACTTATTATTCAAATGACTATAAATTTCGATTCTGGGCGTAGTTTGAACCGAAGATTTAAGGAGGTAGGGTACCATTGAATACGTCAAAAAAGTAAAAAATATCACTATGTTCCAAGTTTCAAAATTTGTGTAATAAATGACAAATAAAAATCAAACTTCATTTAAATATAAAGCTCATATTTAAATTTGTATTAAATATATATATATATACTTGTAAATTCATAAATAAATATTGAAATGATAAGTTTAAAAATATATGATAATAAAAGAAAAAAATCTTGCAAAAAAAATTCATTAAAAAATTAACAAAAAATTAAAAAATTTCACTTTTGGAAAAATATTTTCCAAGTACAAAAACGAAAATAAAAATAAAATTTTACCTTTTTCTGGTTTTAAGTTGTAGATAATACAGAAATGAATATGTGGTAAAAATTTCTTTTGATTGTCATGTGTAGATTTTTAGTAACACTGCGCGCAGTATCGAAATTCCTCATTTTGAATAAACGCAACGCAAAGTTTAATTATCCTATGTAGCCTTAATATGTAGCCATAATAAAAGTGCCATAATTAGTAAACTAATGGGAATATTTTAAGGCGGTGTTTTGCATATTGTACAGAAATAATTACGGAATCAAAATATGTATTTAAAAAAAAACTTGAAAATTTTGATGGTTTAATTGATCCTACCCCCTTAAAACATATTGTCAAAATTAGGTGTTAACATTAAAAACAAAGTTTGTTCTGGTTTTGATTTATAGATGGCTCGTTAAGCAAATTTCATATGCATTATTTAAAAGTAGACTTTACTTCTAATCGACTGGTACCAGTAACTTTTCTCTGTTATAATTAGTTGCAGAGTTAGTAGGGGTGTTTACTTTTTTTCCCACGACTATACCTACATAACATTAGGAAGATCATTTTGAAGCCTATTTTATATTTTTCATGTTTGTATGTTGACGTTGTATGAAAGTGTATGAAATGTGGGAAATGTTAATCATTTTTTTTTTGTTCACTTTTAGACATTCAATACAGTGCCAAATTTTACCCATTGCCGGTAATATATACATATATCATTCTGTTTTGCCAAAGATTTTGTCTAAAGAATATGAGTTCATACGGAGATCATTTCACCAAATCCATTTAGAATTTTTAAACCCGAGGTGATTTAAAACCTTATCACACAGTGACAAATATTCATCAAGTAATAGTTAGATGTGGAGAAAATGTTTACCGCTCTTGAAATGGACTATAATTTAGTGAAAAATAAATTGATAATAATCTAGTAGCCTCATCTTTTGTGGGGGTAATTATTTCGATAGCTATTGCGAGCTTAATACTAGCAATTATAAAATATCTGAAAACCAGAAATAATCCAGCTTCAGAATTTAAATTATTTTTCTTTTTAAACTGTTTTAGTATGAAACAATGAAAATTCTCACAAAAGAGATTTAAATTTGAAGTCCATTTTGAAATTCTCACTATAAATATTTAGGAATTATTTTTTTATTTCATATTCAACGAATCGAGTCAGATATTGAAATTCATCCACTTTTCAGTGGATTTTTATTTATTATATTTTTAACTTTCAAAATTCCAGAGTTAAAATTATCTGTATATTAAAAGAATAAGGATTATATATTTATACATTGATTTTTACATTTAATTAGTAAGATTATATTTGAAAACCGTTGCGAATCAAGTATAAAGATCCCTTAAATGAAAGTTACTTTTAATTATTTTTATAAAGAAATAATTCTTTACACAAAAATAAATCCTCATATTAACAGTAAAATAATTTTGAAAAGAAATAAGTACAAGATTTTGTAAACAATTGTAAAGCAATTCTGAAATTTTCTATAGCATCTTAAAATTTCATTATCAATGAATTTAATGTTACTAAATCAAAAATATAGTCTTCAGAAAACTTAATAATTGAAAACAAAATCAATCCCTACGGCACAGAAATGCCGAAATATCCTGGAATTTTTAATTTGAAAATAACGCAGTTTACTCACAAAGGATGTTAATATATTATTCAGATGATGTAGTAGGCAAAAGTTTTAAGTATAGAAGTAATGAAATTTTGATTAATTTGGTAAAAATTACAAAAAATATAGCACAATGTTTTAAAACAAAAACTGTTTTCTTAAAAAAAAAAAAAAAAAAAAAAAAAAAAAAAATAATAATAATAATAATAATAATAATAAAAAAAAAAATAAATAAATAAATAAAAATAAAGAAATTGTTTTCAACGAGTTTTGATTTAGGTTAATGTGATTTATTTTCTTTAATTTTTCTTTAGAATATTCAAAGAATCATTGATTAAAATGTTTATTGGTATGGAAAATATGTCGTCGATAAACATAAATATAGTAAAAAGGAAATTCGCTTATTTTGTTAGGAAATATCGAAAATATTGATACCGCAGAATATAAAATAAAGATTCTTTGTAAAAGAGAATATTTTAACATAATTAGAAAACGAATTGGACTGTTGTAAACTATTTTGACTTATTTTATCTTCGTTATTAATAAAGGAATTAACATAAATATGATGAATCAATAACTTCAAAAATACGAAATTTAATTTTTGTAATGTCATTATTTTATCATTATACTGTTCAGTTAATCTATATGTCTGTAAAATGGTAACAACAAAAAAAGTTTAATGTTTTCATTTAGAGGATTGGAAATTGCAAGACTGTGCAATGATTTTATTGAGATTTAAAATTACGTCAGAACTAAGAGAAAGCTAATAAAAAACAATAATGTCCCGCCTTTTTGACAATGTGCAAGCTCAGAAAATATCCCAGAAAAATAATAAATAACAATAAATTAAATGAAAATTGTAATATACGTTAAAATCGATGAACCAATATTAATCAAGATGCATAATTGTCCTTGTGAGTCGGTTAATAAATAAGTTATAGAGTAGGGAATTATTAAGTTTAATTGATGTTGTAAATGGAGCACAGCATATTGAATAATCATAAATCTTTTCAATTATTGGACGAAAATTAGGAAATTAACATGCAATAAGAAAGTATTTATGTGATTGATTGCATTCAACTAATTAAATTACAGTTAATTATGCTATTATATTACTAATTTCTCAAATAAAACACGCGTTTAGTCTTATTCTTTTAAAACAACTTTATTACTATTTCTTTTAAGAGAGCTTTATTACTCTTTGTTTTAAGACAGCTTTATTATTGATAAGTTAGAAGTAGTGCAAATGCATCACGGTACATTAATTCAAAGCTGATCGATCAAGCTGCAGTCTCAACTTCCTGACAGTGATTCTATCCAGCGCTAAAATAAGGGTTTTTGACATGAGCAAACCGGGCGCCAAATTGGAATGTGCGCTACATTGACACTTCTATCTAACTAACAATGTAGTCGTTAATACAACCCATTCATTTAAAAATAAATAAAGTCTTTTAAACCAGGTGTCAAAATGATCTGCTGCCGCACACACTCTAAACTATGTGTAAATTAAAATATGAAGTGCTGAAACAGTGTAACTTGCAGAAGCACTAATGATCTACTATAAATCTACTGTTTACTATTTCATCTATTTTTTAAAACATCTTTTAGATCTGTACAGAAGTATGGCCAAGTTACCATCCTGTCTTAGATATCTTGAAATAACTGTCATGAAGTATTAAATTAAAGGAGATCTTGTCTCGTATTCTGGAAAAGTATTCTACTTTGTTATGTTCTTATATTCTACACTCCGTGTTCTTATATTCTACACTCTAATAAGACATATAAGGGTCAATAACCATTCGAGTTAAAATGCCAAAAAATAGCTTAAGTTTTGTAAAATAATGGTAAGGTATTGTTCAAGTCTTAGAAATTATATTCTGCATGTATAATTCAGAACTGCCACAAACAATTAAATGTTAACTTTGCAAATATGTATCGTAGCTATAGAGGATTATAAAATAGTTTTCAAAGCACAAACTCATTTATCATTCTTTTTATTTACAGAATAGAAGATATCTGTATATAAAGGAAAAAGAACTTGATTTTTCTTTAGTTTAGTTTATTACAATGCATAGAAAAGTATATACTTTACTAGAAAAGTAATAACTTTACTAGAATAGTTTGTTTTTCTTTTTGCTATTCTTCCAAATGCAGTGATGCCTTATAGAAAAAAGAATTTCGCGAATGTAATACTTTTATCCGAATGCTATATATATAAAAAAAACAACTATCAAGTGTTTATTGCGATAACCGAACTGCATATTCAGTGTTATTTGGACGCGAATGTTACGCGTTGCTAACAAATTATAACTTTTTATCTTAACAAAAATGTTTTAAACTTAAACTAATTCTGATTTCAAATATGTAAGCAAAACATTCTCGATCGTATCGTACCATTTTTGGATATGATCAGAATAAAGAATACATTATCACTATTTTTAGGGTGCGAATGGTTCATTTATTGTGCTTTTATCACATTTCATAGTAAACAAAGTAAGTCTGTTGAAAATATCATTACATTATCTTCATTATTGTTAACATTACGTACAAACACCCATGTCTGGTGAGATAAACCCTATATTATTGACAGAAGAAATAAATTGCGTCCCTGGCTACTTACAAAAATATGTTCATTATAGTGCACCGATTATGCTTGTCCAATGAATTCCGTATGTCCTATGAGTTTACATTTATATTACGGCCTTTCTTTGCATTTTTTTCCCATCCTTATTCAAGTTTAACTGTGAATATTAGGTTTCTAAACAAATTTCACAACAATATTCCTCGTTGGAGCTACTGACAGGGATTGTGTATGTAGGCTATTTAGTCTTTTTAACTTTCGTAGAACAATTGGGTGTTGCACTATATAAGGCAAAAGATGTTTACGAGTGAAGTACCTTAAAGCGTAAGTACGTCAAATTAGCTAGCTATAGCCAAGTTGGCTTCAAATATGTCAACTTATTTTTGCAGACAAATTTGCGATATTTCACCTAGTTGGCGAAAATTTCGCGGTATTGTGGTAACGTGGCCATTAGTACTTTTCAACAAATAAACATTGTTGTAGCTGATACTGATTTCTCCATAGAAAATCAATCGCCCCCCCCCCGTCGCCCTCGCAGTGATCGAATTTATAAAAAATCAATGTCCAGCTCATGTATTGCCCTCCTATTTATTCCAAATTTCTAAGCTCTATCTCAAGAGGAAGGTGGTAAAAAATGAGTAACATGATTTGACTGCCACATTGTAAGTTAAAATAAAGTACATAAAAACTGAAATTAAACAAAGTATTTAAACAATTGTCAAATATATATTACGTATGGCAGCATATATTTTTTTATTATTTTTCATTTATATTAATTTTTAAATAAAAGTGCCGAAAGCAGCGTTAAAATATCATCTTCTTTGCATAAATGCTTTACATTAAATGACTGCAATATTTTCTTGGAAACATATTCTTTAGCTGAGAAAAAATGTGAGTAACTAAAAATATTTGTCCTTTAATTACATTCCTCACATGGAAGAAAAATTTTCCACGGATCTTAAAATTTCATAAAATGATTAACTGAGATTTTCTTTTCTTATTTTTATTGCCCAGGAGAAATCAGAACTAAATTTTTTTTCTAAACAAAAGTACATTTCCGCAACTAAAAATAATGAAAAATAAATATGTTCGTAAAATAAAGAAAATTGAAGTATTTGCGTATAGGGAACAGAAAAAGAGAACTTTAGAAATTTGTTATCATCATATTCTTAAAATCGCAATACAAAGTAAAACAAATATCCAAGGGAAATAGCTTTTCAGAGATATTTTCTACAAAAATAACATTAATATTGATTCAAAGTTTTTATTTCTGCAAGTGATTCTCTGTCAGCATTTATTGAAATCCCCATGAATATTAAATTAACTTATGAGTGCAGCCGATGATTTAAGGAAAGCTAATTTATTTTCATTAAAATCCCATGATGTGGTTTTTAACTTATAAGTTGTTTTTTTTTAAGTCATAAAATGTTAGGTTCTAAAAAGCTAAATATAAAAATAAACTGAAAACTTATCTGTACATAGATTATACGCATAACTTATCACAGTTGGGAAAATTCGAGAGTGTTACACATGCTGTATTGACAACTTAGCCTATCTATATTATAAAGGACAAACATATCTGTGCGTAACGCATGCGTCATTTTGTGAATGGCAACACTTTGAAATTTGAAATAAAATTTTGGTTTTGCAATTTTCTCTACTGCAAATTTTTAAACTTCTAAACATCGCACATTTTAAATTTTTACACCGTCGTATAAGGAAACAAATGCTCTTTTGAATGCAATTTATTTGAAAGCTGTATCTAAATTTATTTTTGAAATATTAATTTTTTTGTAGTTTTTAATACCATTTTTCATATCGTGACAACCAAAGTACCTCATTTCTATTGGAAGTCATTGAAAGTAAACGGAAAATAGCCAAAAATAGGAGATACTGTATCTTTTTGTTGCCATTTTCTCATAAAACCTGAAAAAAAAAAATTGAAATTAAAATGTGGGCTACGTCAAGAATATTGTCTGTTATTTCGTGATAATGACGTCATATGCACACTTTTCTCTAGACGAAGTTTAAGACTGAATTTTAAAAGTGGATTGCTTTAGCAGATGCAAATGTCGTCATTTTATAAAAAAGCGTGTATTTTAATTCTTAAACATGAGTCATGTTTTGTAGAAGTGCGTCATTTTCATAGCCAGCTGCTTTGAAATTCTTCACAGGTGAAAAAGCTTGACTTTTAAAAATAATGTAATCGAAATCACACACTGATAAAACGCAATGTTTTAGAAAAATTTAGATTGTCTTTATAAAAGAGTGACTTTCAAATAATAGCGATTTATATTATAGAATTTGATGATTCTCGCCTGCATGGATTTGCTTCGCCGAGTTAGACAAGCAAACAAATAATTCGTGGTTTAAAATAATATCGTGTTCGTGAAGTTTTTGTCGAAAATTCTCTCGAATAATAAAATTTTAATGCTATTCTTTAGGACATTCTACTATAATTTTTCAAAATAATATAATTTGCTTAATTTAATTTTTCCTAATTATATATAATCTATATATTTAAAACACCAGTGTGTTTTTTGTCATCTGCCCTGATCTTTCTGCTGAAGAAATTTTACAAATATTTTTGTTTTTAATTGAAAGCTCTTCCTTTGTAGATGTGATCGCACTATCTGTTTTTTTTTTTAATTATCCCCACTTTTATATTTTAATTTTAAAAGCATTTTATGAAATTTCTTCAAAATGATGAAAATGAGACAGCTTTCATTATTGCAGACCAGAGAGAAATAATGAGGTATTTTTAACTTTATTCATGCTATTTTCTGAAAAAAATTCAAAATTGTTGATAAAAATTGTTGTATAGGGTTTAGTGGCGCAAAATCCCATTAGGAGCAGAATATTATATTAGGGGCAAAATAACGGAAAATAACATACTGCTTTTCAAAGCACGCATTTTTCCTCATAAATTTTCTATATTGTTTTTCCTTCTGCATGTGTACTGATATTAAGTTTCAGACACTAGGTGAAATGCTTATTTAAGTGAAAATGAAGTCATATTTAAAAGAAAAGGATCATTTTCTTGGATAAAAGTAAACATTTTAACACAAATGCGTCTAAAAAGCATAAATTACGGAAATTTTTACTCTCCGGAATTGAGATTGGAATCTCAAGAAAAGAGTGCGTCTGTTCACATAAAATATGTTGCTGACAATCGTGACTTCAAGTTATGAGTTAAAATGATTTTTAAATGATCAAACAAAATACGGTTTTTTTTTTTTTAAATGATGAATATGCATATGAGAAGTGCGCAGGAAAATTTTGAGAAGGTGAAAATTGCTGTTTTTCATTCCTGAATACCAAGCGTAAGAGCCTCAATTGATAACCACATCCTAATAACTGATCTTTATTATATTTTACTGATTAAGTATCTATATTAAAAAGAACAAATGTATAAATGTTTAACGCTGACGTCATTTTGCAAATGGCAACACTTCATGATCAAATTTCGGTCTTGAAATTTTCGCTACTGCAATTAAACTTCTGACCATCGTACATTTTCAATTTTCGTTGCATAGGGAAAAAAATTACTTTCAAATGCAATTTGTTTAAAAACTGTATCTTAATTGATTGGTGCATTACATTTTCTAAAATATTTTTTAAACATGATTTTTTTAAAGTTTATCTTATCACGTGCCGGTTTCAATACGCACTAATAATAAACATTTTGCACATAAGCAACAAACATTTTTCAGCATTTGTTTCTGACTATTTTTCCATAACAAAATTAATATTTCCTTTATAAACAAATGAAAGAATAATATTAAAAAAACCACCAGTCTAACATATTTGTGAAAGACAAATTAACGAAATTAATACTCCTTTTATAAACAAGTAAAAGAATAATATTGAAAAAACACAATTCTAACATATTTGTAATCGTACAATTTAAATTCTTAGATCACCAAATACGATTTTTTTAAAGTGGAATTTGTTTGCAAAGTTCATCTCAGTTTACTGATTGTCTATGTTTTTATAAACAATTTTAAAGCATGAAATATTTTTTAATTTATCTATATAGCGCGGAGCTCGATTACAAAAGATTAATCCGTTTGCCCTTAAAACAAAATAAAGAGTTCATCATTTTCTTACGGCTAATATCCATTAAAAAAACTTCCCTTTATATAAATAAATAAAATAATATAAATAAAACACAAATTTACCAGACATGTATAAGCTCTGAAATTATCAGAATATAAAAGGACGCCATAAGTAAGTTAATCTTGGCAAATAACTCTTAGCATGCGACTAATAAGAAAATATCGCTTTTGACAAATTTCAAACATTTATTTCATTGTATAATTCGTATTTTCCATATGAAAAATGCTTTTTTAATGTAAGTGGTCATAAAAATTTATTGCATATAAAGAAATTATTAGTTTTCAATTTGAAAAAAATGTTTTCATATTCTGTAACCCGGGAAGCCCGGGTACGATCCCCTAGTATTATTAATAATAAAAATCTACCATCCTACGAGAATTTCTCTGTTGTATTTTTGTTTTTTTTTTAACAACTGACATTCAATGATTAAATAAAACAAAAATTACTATACATGAGTTTTGGTAGGAAGATACACTTTTATAATCAAAACGGCCTATAAGTCGGCAACACTGGATATATTATGTGCAATAGGATGACACCCCGGGCACGCAAAAATATAAGCCTGTCCTTATCATGAAGACGCGAACCTACTTTGTTGTTTATATTTTGAAAAAAAAAAAAGAAAAAACTCCAGCAACAATTTACATAATATACCATTGCAAAGAAAACGCAGTAAAACGGCATCGGCGTTTTTGTGACGGCCGATTACCTGCGCAAGGGATAGAAGCCGACGGGAAATGCCCTTCTTTTGGAAGGCGTCCTTCTATGTAGAGTTGCAAAGGGTGTAAAAAACCGGTTTTATTACCGGTAATAAACCGGGTTTTTTGGGAAGGAAATTTGGAAAATTTCAGAAAGTTTTAAGCATGAAAAATTTTTTATTTATTATCTTCAATTATTTTTGATGATTTCAATTTTTGCCATTGTAAACGAAACTAATAACATAAAAAATGCACGATTTACATGAAAACTAACGAAATATAGGCTTAACCTGCAGAAATATTAAGGGGACAAGGGACCTTAAAATAATTTTTTTTATTTTTTGTAAATTTCACCTTAAATATTATTCAAGGGTACATTATATGCATTATAGCATGCATTTATCACAAAATAAATAAATAAATAAATAAATTAAAAAAAAATATTTTTGAGAAAAAAAAATGGAATTTTACGCGTCGTCTTAGAAATCTTCGAAATGCCGCTTGCGCATTCCATATCAATGAAAATCCCCAACATTTTTTATAAAAGTCTGTTTTATATATATAAATAAAATAGAGCATCGAATTTTATATATTTGAATTTAAAGGTAAAAAAAAATGAAAATTTTTGAAATTTTTTAGAAAAGTAACGCAAAGATTTACTTTAAGGAAATATCGTTGTATAAAATACCTTAACACAATCACCTCCCAGCTAAAAATGAACTGCAGTTTTTCTACAGAAGTGGAGTATTTTTGAGGTTTTTCTATAGTCAACTATAGATTTTCTGTAGTGCAATCTCGACTGTAAAAATACTTTAGAAACTCTGCGGCTAAGGTGGCGTAATTTTGTAGTACTTTATTTCAAAAATACGCAGTGCTATTAACTTCAAAAATTCTATAGTTTATGTGAAGTCATCATAAACTTTTAAAATAATGAGATTTTGCGTCTGTAGTAACACTGCAGTATTGAAGTAATTTTATCTCTTTAATTTTACCAGTTCGTCTTTTTCTCTTAGTGTTTAATTATTTTAGTTGTCCGAAAGGAATACATTTTATTTTGTGTTAATAAGAGAAAAAAGAAAATTTAGTTAAAATTAAATTTCAAAATTCTGGAGGGAATGCCGTCCTCGGGTTACAGCTTCCCCCCCCCCCCCCCAAAAAAAAAAAAAAATGAATGCTGTGTTTAACCTGACTTTAAGATAAAGTTTAAATACAAAAACATAAAATAAAACCGACCGAAAATCAACTACCAAGAGTGAGATATAGGAGGGGTGAATCTCTCCCTCAAAAGAAAATTCTTAGTTTATGTTTAATTTTACGTTATTCGCAATAAATAAATTTTACTATATTTGTCAAAATCGGAGAAAATAAGATAATTCCGTTAATTGAATTTCAGACTTCAGGAATGGCAATGAGCCTTCCATCCCCCTCCTTAATGGAATTTTTTTATTTCTTTTATTTTAAAATATTGAAAAAGAATGAATTTTACTATGCATTTCATAAAAAAGAAAGAAAAAAAGAAAATTTAATTACTTAAATTTCAATATCCAGGGAAGGGAAATAGCTTTTCTCCTATCCCCCTCACCCCCCCCCCACCCGCGCAACTGATATTTCTCATATGCTGTCCCACTTTTATTTTAAATTTCTGCATATAAATAAATTTTACTATGTACAAAATCTGAGAAAAAGAAAATTCAGTTACATATATGTTTAAAATCCAGGGAGCGGACTCCCCTATGCTAACGGAAAATTTTTGGTTACCTTAATTTTTAAGTTACTCGCAAAGAATAAATTTTTCTGTTTTTCAAAACAGGAGAGAAAAAAATTGGGTTACTTAAATTGAAATATCTAGGGAGGGGCAATTGGTCTCCTATGCCACCTTCCCCTAAACAGAAAATTCTTGGTTACTTTTTTTAAACTTACTCGAAAAAAATAAATTCTACTATGTTTTAAAATAGGAAAAAAAGAAAATTTAGTTTGTACAGTTTCAAAATAGAGGAAGGGCAATGGGCCTGCTATACCGCTCCCTCATCTGAAACTTTTAGGTAGCATTCATTACAAAAAGCTACCTATTGCAGCCGTTCGGAGGAAAGCGATTTGAAAAAATTTTGGTATATTTTCATCGATCATGACCCCCAGACCCCGAAACCACCCTCCGTTCAAAATTTATATATATATATATATATATATATATATATATATATATATATATATATATATATATATATATATATCCATATATATGTATATATATATATATATATATATCTGACCTATGTCACACTGTAACTCTCGTAATTATCAGCCGATTTCGATGTAATTCGGTGTGTACATAGTACATACCAATGTCTCGACCGAGTTCGTTGGCCAGCTTCATCCGCCATTTTGTTTCAAAATGGCGGCCATTTAAAATTTTTAAAAAAATTTAAAATTTGAAATGTAGTACCAAAAAATTGAAAATGGAAAAATATTTTTTTCTCATGTATTTGACCTTTATACAAAGATTCCGGAGCAGTTTTTGATTCGTCTACATCTTAAAAAATGGCTGAGTTATAGCATTTTGAATTTCTAGCGTGATTGACATTTTGAAACGTCCTGAATTTTGTCACGCGATAAAACGCGTATTTATGAACCGATTTCGATGTAATTCGGTGTGTATATAGTACATACCAATGTCTCGACCGAGTTCGTTGGCCAGCTTCATCCGCCAGTTTGTTTCAAAATGGCGGCCATTTAAAAATTTTAAAAACATTTAAAATTTGAAATGTGGTACCAAAAAATTGAAAATGGAAAAATATTTTTTCTCATGTATTTGACCTTTATACAAAGATTCCGGAGCAGTTTTTGATTCGTCTATATCTTAAAAAATGGCTGAGTTATAGCATTTTGAATTTCTAGCGTGGCTGACATTTTGAAACGTCCTGAATTTTGTCACGCGATAAAAGGCGTATTTATGAACCGATTTCGATGTAATTCGGTGTGTACATAGTACATATCAATGTCTCGACCGAGTTCGTTGGCCAGCTTCACCCGCCATTTTGTTTAAAAATGGCGGCCATTTAAACTTTTTAAAAAAATTTAAAATTTGAAATGTGGTACCAAAATATTAAAAATGGAAAAATATTTTTTTCTCATGTATTTGACCTTTATACAAAGATTCCGGAGCAGTTTTTGATTCGTCTATATCTTAAAAAATGGCTGAGTTATAGCATTTTGAATTTCTAGCGTGGCTGACATTTTGAAACGTCCTAAATTTTGTCACGCGATAAAAGGCGTATTTATGAACCGATTTCGATATAATTCGGTGTGTATATAGTACATACCAATGTCTCGACCGAGTTCGTTGGCCAGCTTCATCCTCCATTTTGTTTCAAAATGGCGGCCATTTAAAAATTTTAAAAACATTTAAAATTTGAAATGTGGTACCAAAATATTGAAAATGGAAAAATATTTTTTTCTCATGTATTTGACCTTTATACAAAGATTCCGAAGCAGTTTTTGATTCGTCTATATCTTAAAAAATGGCTGAGTTATAGCATTTTGAATTTCTAGCGTGGCTGACATTTTGAAACGTCCTAAATTTTGTCACGCGATAAAAGGCGTACTTATGAACCGATTTCGATGTAATTCGGTGTGTACATAGTACATACCAATGTCTCGACCGAGTTCGTTGGCCAGCTTCATCCACTATTTTGTTTTAAAATGGCGGCCATTTAAAAATTTAAAAAACATTTAAAATTTGAAATGTGGTACCAAAAAATTGAAAATGGAAAAATATTTTTTTCTCATGTATTTGACCTTTATACAAAGATTCCGGAGCAGTTTTTGATTCGTCTATATCTTAAAAAATGGCTGAGTTATAGCATTTTGAATTTCTAGCGTGGCTGACATTTTGAAACGTCCTGAATTTTGTCACGCGATAAAAGGCGTATTTATGAACCGATTTCGATGTAATTCGGTGTGTATATAGTACATACCAATGTCTCGACCGAGTTCGTTGGCCAGCTTCACCCGCCATTTTGTTTCAAAATGGCGGCCATTTAAAATTTTTAAAAGAATTTAAAATTTGAAATGTGGTACCAAAAAATTGAAAATAGAAAAATATTTTTTTCTCATGTATTTGACCTTTATACAAAGATTCCGGAGCAGTTTTTGATTCGTCTATATCTTAACAAATGGCTGAGTTATAGCATTTTGAATTTCTACCGTGGCTGACATTTTGAAACGTCCTGAATTTTGTCACGCGATAAAACGCGTATTTATGAATCGATTTGGATGTAACTTCGTTTATACATAGTACATACCAATGTCTCGACCGGGATCGTTGGCCAGCTTCATCCGCCATCTTGTTTAAAAATCGCGGCCATTTAAATTTTAAAAAAAAATTTAAATTTGAAATGTGGTACCAAAAAATTGAAAATTTAAAAACTATTTTTTTTTATGTGTTTGACCTTGATAAAAAGATTCGGGAGCAGTTTTTGTTTCGTCTATATCTTAAGAAATGGCTGAGTTATAGCATTTTGAATTTCTAGCGTGGCTGACATTTTGAAACGTCCTGATTTTTGTCACGTAATAATAGGCGTATTTATGAACCGATTTGGATGTACCTTGGTGTGTACATAGTACATACAAATATCTCGACCGAGTTCGTTGGCCAGCTTCATCCGTCACCTTGTTTCAAAATGGCGGCCATTTAAAAAAAATAAAAAAATTCAAATGAGATACCAAAAAATTGGAAAATGAAAAATATTTTTTTGGTATGTGTTTGATCTTATTACAGAGATTCCGGAACAGGTTTTGTTTCGTCTATATCTAAAAAAATGGCTGAGTAATAGCATTTTGAATTTCTATTGTGACTGACATTTTAAAACGACCTGATTTTTGTCACGCGATAACAGGCGTATTTATGAGCCGATTTGGATGTAACTTGGTCTGTACATAGTGCATACCAATGTCTCGACCGAGTTCGTTGGCCAGCACATTCGCCGTCTTGCTTCAAAAAGGTTGCCATTTTTAAAAAAATTAAATTTAAAATTTAGAATGAGGTATTAAAAAATTGGAAAATGAAAAAGATTATTTTTATGTGTTTGTTCTTGATACAAAGATTCCGGAGTAGTTTTTGTTTCTGAAAATTTGTTCTTTTGTTTATATCTTAAAAAATGGTTGAATTATAGCACTTTGAATTTCTAGCATGGCTAACATTTTGAAACGATCTTGTATTTGTCACGCGATAACACACGTATTCGCCTATTTCGATGTAAGAAGGCATGTGGATAGTATACATCAATACCTCGACCAAGTTCGCTGGCCAGATTCATCAGCCATCTTGTTTCAAAATGGCGGCCATTAAATAAAAAAAATATATATTTATTTAAAGTGAGGTGCAAAAAAATTAGAAATTGAAAAAGGTTTCTTTCTTAAGTATTTGACCTTGGTATAAGGATTCAGGAGCATTTTTTGTTTGTCTTTACCTTAAAAAATGGCTCAGATATAGCAGTTTCAATTTTTATTGTGTGTGACATTTTGAAAAATCTGATTTTTTGCATGCGACAGCACTCGTATATATCAACCGATTCCGACGTGAGTGAGTATGTGCACAGCAATTACTAAAGTCTCGACCAAGTTCACTGGTTAGCCTCATCCACCATGTTGTCTTAAAATCGCAGGCAATTTAAGAAATCGCCGAATTTGGCAGCCAAATATAAGTTACTTTAAAGAAAAGCAGTTTGGATAAAGCTGACTAATTTCGCGAAATTCGCATTCATTATATTGATAAAAATTAGTATTGAATCTCCTATATTCGGTTTCCACTAAATTGAGCTTCGTGTTTTTGAATGATATAAGTTGGCTTTTTTAAAATAAGGAATATGAAAGCTACCTCTTCCTCCCGGCACTGGCCGGAAGGACTTTTTAGTTCCTCTTTTAATTTAAGTTACTCGAATTAAAGAAATTTCACTCTTTCAAAATCGGTGGGAAAAAAAAATTAGTTACTTATATTTTAAAATCCAGGAAGTAACAAATGACTGTCCTATGACACACACCCCTCCTCCTAACGGAAAATCCTTGGTTTCTTTTTTTTTTAGCCACTGCAAAGAATACATTTTATTATGTTTTTCAAAATAAGAAAATAAAATTAGGTACTTCCTGCCAATATGGGGTGTATATGACATCTGTGCCCTTGAGTGAAAGTGCATGAGCGAAGTACCAAAATAAAATGAATTTCACTATTTTGAAAATTTTAAGGGTAGGGTTTCTTCTATGTTTAAGACGGGGCAGGCTGCTACCGGTGAGAAAAGTCACTTTTTTTTTTTTTTTTTTTTTTTTTTTTTTTTTTTTTTTAACTCGTTCTTTTGATTTTTAAAGCCTTTCAAGACGACATCGAATCAATTTTTACTATGCAAGTAAATTTTTTAATGCAAAAGGGTGAAAGGGCAATTTCTTTTATTGAGTTGCAAGAATTTTGCTAATTTTTTGAATGAGGGGCAAAAGGGGTGCTATTTTCTAACCCCCCCCCTTTCCTAAACTGCTTATTGGAAACTCTGGTAGGAGTACATTTTGCCAATTTAAAAAAGGGTAAGACATTGCACCGGTAAAAAATATTCTGGAGGGAACACTATATAGTAAAATATATTTCTTTTATAAGTAGTATTACAGCTACTTCATTTAAAGCCGGATTACCATTTCACCAGTAAGTAATTTATTTTCTTTTTAAGAACAGAATTGCGCTTGATAATTTGTTTAATAAAGCAGTTCTGTTTCCATGTTTTGAGCAGCTTCATGTGTTTTGTTTACTATATAAATTTTATTTTACGTAATTTTCTTTTGTTTACATTGTTTAAATCGAAGTACACATGGGTGGTGTTTACATTATGCCAGTCTATTTCCTTTATTTAGAAGTAATTTGCTTAATATTTCTGAAGATTTTTTTTTTGCTTATGTGTACTGAGGGCTATTTCAAAGATTATATTTTTTATATGTACAGGGTTCCCAGCGTCAGGGAAATTGAGGGAATTTCAAATTAGTCATTGAAATTTCAAAATATATAAGAAAAGTCAGGAAATTTACAAATATTTTCTAAAAAGTGTTGGAGAAAAAATAAAAAATGATGTGAAATTCATAAGTCTCTAGGGAAAAAATCACAAAGTTCATCAAGCGATCACAAAAAAAAAAAAAAAAAATTTGAGAAATTTGAAGAACGGTCACAGAAAAAAATCATTAATTTTGATAAAGGATTGCAAAAATAAGTAGCAAATTTCGTTGTATGCCCGTTTTGAGTCGGGGGAATTTTTTGAGATTTGGTTAGGGTATTATGTTTGAATACCTTAAATAATTTTATGTAGTTGAAATGCAGTAACGACTATGGATCACTAACTTATTTTCTAACCCCGCTTGTGAGGCTTTTTTTTTTTCATATGGCTGATGGACGAATTTTGCTGTTTTTTTTATGTGACTGATGAATTTCGCAATATTTTTCTGTGACCAATTGATGAATTTAATGGTTTTTTCATGCAACTGATTGACAAATTTCGTGTTATTCATGCGACAAAATTAACGATTTTGTTCTCTACAACCGATTATCAAATTTTGCAATATTTTTTATGACTGATTTGTGAATTTCGCATTTTCATCCTGTGACAGTCACAAAACTTTCATTTTTTCCCATGTCTGACTGAAAAAAATAATTAACTTTTGATCTGTCACTGATTGATGAATTTTGAGATATTTTCATGCAACTGACTGACAAATTTTGCAAATTTTCTTTCGACGGAAAGATATGACATCTGTTCTCCTTAAATTACTTATAATCTTGACATTAATGTAAACATTACCCTTAATCTCTGATTCATCTAATGTAAACAAACAGACATTATTTGTGACAACAGTTGTAGATTTATCTCCAAACCACAAATTTATAGGCATTTTAGAATTTTTTCAATTAATAATATAGAATTGTGTTTGCTTGAGGTTTATATATGAAATTATCTAAAAATTAGGGAGCTTTACATTACTTTTCTCCTCAAGTGTGGGCACACATAGACAATAGTGTCAGAATGAACGAAGTAACAAAGATTACTCTAGTTCTTATGACGTAATTTTCTTTGAAAAAGTTTTGTTATGTGCAATTTTATTTAAGGAAGTTTTGGGATTTTTCTGTAGAAAAACTATTATGTGACATTTATCGTATTTTATGAAATTCATACTATTTTCAAACTTGCATCGATAATTTCAGTTCTGTTCAACTTAAAAAATTTGACATATTTTATCTATGTTTGCTCTGTTTTTTTTTTTTTTTCTTTTTTTTGTTAATTGTACTGAAATCTATCGGAAAAATTTGAGTAAAATATTTTTATAAATTTCATCCTTCAATTTAAATATATGCATTAGTAGCATTATATATGTATATATGATGTGGGAACACTGTATCTCCTGACTAGATATATCATTGTGCATTTGTTATGGTGAATACTTTTCATTAGTGGTGTTCTCAAATCCAAAGGGGCAATTTTATGACATACGTTTTAAATTATTTTTGTTCGGAAACGCATGAAACTGGCAGGTGTTTGTATTCAGAAACTATATAATCGAAAGATGCTTTCAGACGTGTTCCTTGCCGCAGATACGTGGAATTCTGCTTTTCGGCAGCGAATGTTATTATTCCTGGGATCGATGCAAATATGCATTAAAATTTGTTAACATTTTTAATGGGGGAAGGTATGTAGTGGGAGTGTATGAAATATAACAAAAACGTGAGTACGAACTGCACAAATTCAGCATAATTGTCAAAGGATCATGGAAAAAACGCAATTAACATCAAAGGATCATGGAAAAAATGCGACTTCCGTCAAAGGATCGCTGTGAAACGCAATTTTCATCAAAGGATTGCTAGGAAACGCGATTTTCGTCAAAGGATTGTAGGAGAAATGAAATTTTCGTTAAAGGATCACGAAAAAGACACGATTTGCATCGAAGAATTGTGAAAAAAACTTGATTTTCGCCAATAGATCGTGTAAAATATGTGAATTTCTTCAAAAGATCGTGCGGAATGCTCAAATTTCATCGAAAGATTGTGTAATGTGCAAATTTCTTCGAAAGGTCGTGGAAAAAACGCGAATTTTGTCAAAGAATCGCGAAATAATGGGGGTTTTGTCAAATGATTGCGGAAAAAGGCGAATTTCATCGAAAGATTGTGTAACATATGTGAATTTCTTCAAAAGATCATGCGAAACAATGTGATTTTCTCACATGTGCACTTTTCTAAATTTTGCAACATCCGTCATGTGACATATCGTTGGAAAGGTCTGTGGCCGCTTATTCGTGTTATGCACCTTCGGTGGCCCTCTTCCCACTTGCCCCTCCCCGCAGGAGGGCATTTTTCTAAATTTTGCCGTCGCCCCTCATGTGACATTGTTGAAAAGGCCTGTGGCCGCTTAATCATTTTATGCACTTCCGGTGCTCTGCCCACCGCTTTGCCCCCCGTGGGGGCCTTTTTCTAAATTTTACTGCCACCCATCATGTGACATATCGTAGGAAAGGCCTGTGACCACTTAATCATTTTATGCATTTCCGGTACTCCGTTTACCACTTTGCCCCCCCCCCCCCCAGGAGGCGCTTTCCTAAATTTTACCGACACCCATCATGTGAGATATCGTTGGGAAGGCCTGTGACCACTTAATCATTTTATGCACTTCCGGTACTCCACCCACCACTTTGCCCCCCAGGGGGGCATTTTACGAAATTTTCCCGAGCATTTTCCTAAATATTGCCGACACCCGTCATGTGACATATCGTTGTAAAGGCCTATGACCGCTTAATCATTTTATGCACTTCCGGTACTCCACCCACCAATTTGCCCCCCCAGGGGGCATTTTCCTAAATTTTGCCGACACCCATCATGTGACATATGGTTGGAAAGGCCTATGACCGCTTAATCATTTTATGCACTTCCGGTACTCCACCCACCCCTTTGCCCCCCAGGGGGGGCACTTTACTGAATTTTCCCGGCATCTGTCATATGACATATCGTTGGAAAGGCCTGTGACCGCTTAATCATTTTATGCACTTCCGGTACTCTGCCCCCACTTTGCCCCCCAGGGGGGCACTTTCCTAAATTTTCCCGACACCCATCATGTGACATATCGTTGGAAAGGCCTGTGACCGCTTAATCATTTTATGCACTTCCGGTACTCCGTCCCCACATTGCCCCCCAGGGGGCACTTTCCTAAATTTTCCCGACACCCATCATGTGACATATTGTTGGAAAGGCCTGTGACCGCTTAATCATTTTATGCATTTCTGGTACTCTGCCCACCACTTTGCCCCCCCCAGGGTTGCACTTTCCTAAATTTTGCCGACGCCCGTCATGTGACATATCAATGTAAAGGTCTGTGACCGCTTAATCATTTTATGCACTTCTCTGCAATTACTCTGCCCACCACTTTGCCTCCCGTGGGGGCGCTTTACTAAATTTTTCCGACACCCGTCATGTGACATATCGTTGGAAAGAATTGTGACTGCTTATACGTGTATGCACCTTCGGTGTCCCACTACCCACTTGCCCTCCCTCGCGGGAGGGCCATTGCCTCGAAATTCTCCCCTAATCGCAACGCATGCTTTTCAACAGACAACTCTTTATACACGTTTCCAACGACAATTGCTTTCATAAAGTAAACATGCCACACTATAAACTTAAAGTATTTTAGAAATGTTTAGATTTTTTACTTAGGATTTTTCTATTTCAACAAATTTTTCAATCCAGAGCATATAATCGGGGGTCGATGGCAGGTTTTTATTCTTGGGGCTCATTTTGTGAAAGGTAAAAGTTATTTTTGTGAAAAACATTTTGTAATGAAAGGTAAAATCCACTAACTCAAATTCTTACCGAGTATTTATTAACAAAAACTTCTTTAAATCCTCTTGCTAAAGTTTTTGTTTTCGTGACCTGGTTTTATTTAGAAACTAAACATTTTAAAATGGTTTTTATGGAAAAGAATTTTACGAAGGGGCTTATTTTATTAAAACGAATTTTGTGAAGATGCCTGTTTTATTAAGTTCATTTTTGTGAAGGGGCCCATTTTATTAAATTTATTTATGTGAAGGGGCCCATTTATTAAATTTATTTATGTGAAGGGGCCCATTTATTAAATTTATTTATGTGAAGGGTTCCATTTTATTAAATTTATTTATGTGATGGGGCCCATTTTATTAAATTTATTTTTGTGATGGGGTCTATTTTAAAATATAGATTTTTGTGAAAGGGCCTTAAATATGCCCCAAATTTTGCCTGGATCGACCCCTGATAATGTTACAGAAACCAGGTTTGAAATGATATACCCAGTAAAAAAACTACAACATTTTTGAGGTCGATATAACCACAAAAAAACTGCAGTTGGAAAACTGCGGTGATTTGGCCGATTCCACTACAGAATTTTTGCGGTCAATAGAACTGCGAAATTACTACAGAATTTTTAATATTGATATAACTATAAATTTTCTGTAGATTTTTTGTGGTTAATACAACAGCGAAATTACTGAAGTTAATAAACTGCAGAAATTTTGTAGTTGTATTGACCGCAAAAAAACTGTAGTGGAATTGGCCAAATCACCGCAGTTTTCCAACTGCGGTTTTTTTGTAGAATTTCTGCAGTTCATTTTTAGCTGGGCTGGGCTACTGCTTGTGTGTGACTTTACAACTGACATAAAAAAAAACATAAGATTACGATGATTAAATAGAAAGGGTGATCTTGTCTCATACGCTATGTAATGGTTAAAAATTGTGCGCATATTGCAAATGCAATTTCGTCCGATCATGAGCCTACCGTCATTAACTTTAAATAAAAAATACAGAACCTTAAGCGTACTACATTATGCCATTAATACCAAACATTAAAGAATCTTCTAAATAAAGAATAATTTTTTTTTGATAAAGAAATTAACCTTCGATTGCGAGCTTATTCTGATGCGAATGTACTTTTTAAGCAATTTAACTTAACTTGATCTTAATTTTGTATTTAACACGAAATCAAAATCTATCTTTTGGGTGACAGATTTCTACTTAAGGCGGAAGTATGGTACGTTATTTTTAATTTTATTTTGAGATTAATTTACTTTTTTGCTTTTCAATTTGCTCTTGGAAGTCTATTGCTAAATGTAATAGCTTTGTCGTAAATGTTCACTTTCGAGAATTAAATATGATTGAAAACTATTTTAAAGAGTCATAGAAAGTCACTTACTTGAGCTACAATTTTCAAACACATGTTCATTTTATTTACTATTCTATTAGATAAAAAATTGAAATTATGCAATACTTCGAAGTTGTGCAACTGTAATAAAAGCAACAGCGAAAGCGCGGGTCGTTACTACCATCGTTGTACACATTTCCAAAAATATTAACCGTGTTTGGCAACCATCCAAAAGTCATATATGAATATATGGTTACGAATAAAAAGTCCGAAAAGGCGAAACAGATAGTACACTGTCACTGAAAACAAAGGAAAAACTAGTACTTGAGACTATTTCACTTTACTTAGTGGTTCCAAATCAGGAGCAAAACTTAAACGCAATAAATAATATCTATAATGGTCGGCGAGGCTTAGAATTAGCAGGCGAATATTCCTCTCTATACGAGATTTTGTATTGGAGTTAAACATAATTAGCTCAAAATCTCGATAGTAGAAGGCAATGCTAAAAAGAAATCAGTGAAAGGAATATGGTTGAAATTATAGGCTTTTTTTTGCGTGGTTAACAGATGCAATGGCTCTATGTGTTTCCCATCACATTCCAGTACTGAATATAATCGCGGAAGTAAGCCTGATGCAGCTTGAATTACCTCATGAATGAAAATGGTTGCTATTTCCTGCATACGGTGTTTTTCAGAGCTGGTAAGTAATGGAGACTTTCTTTATAAAATTTTAATTTTACTTAGCCTCACAAACAGAACTCACACGATGTGTTTTAGCATGATTTTGAGTCGTGCAAGATTTGTGCATACTGAAATTTCACGGCACTACCTACAGCAGAGCCCTAGGTGAAATTTTGAAATAATTACGTTTTTAGAGCTATGGAAATTCCATAATTACAATATTAACTTGCAAACTGCAAGTCATTCCGACCGTTAGATATGTCTATCCCTCTATATTTTTCTTTTTATTAACACTTCTCAACAAAGTTAAAAAGTGTTTATGAATTCGGTTTGTCAGTCTGTCTGCTATCTTCCTGTCTTCCCGTGCTCGAACTCGGGTAAATATACTCTGATCGCCGTACAATTGATGTATGTTATTGAGGTTTAATATGGCATGTTTGGTATTGAAAATAAAGTGTATAGGGTTAATATTTCGTTTACAGTGACATTCAAAAGAAATCCGTTACATTACGGCCTATGGTGAAAGAACATTTACAGTGTATTTTAAGGATGTTACACTATTTCAAACATAATGAAAATGAAATATATCGTTGAATTGCATTTCGAGATGCTTACTATAGAATAGGGTGTGCATAGCATTCATTTACAGGGACACACGAACTAATTTGGTTATAGTACTATCTAAGAACAATAACTGCTGGAAGTGCGTTTTAAGTTGTGGTACGCGTTTTTAAATTAAATTATTTTTTCGCATCTTACTTGTTGTATAAAAATGTCACAGTTGATATAGATGATATGCAGGGCACCACAAATGATATCAAGTATATTTCTCTTTATTGACGGAAATTGCTGAAGGGGAATTTACAACTGTGTTATCCGTTTCCGAAATGAACTAAATTTTAGCATATGTACTATATATACAAATCTGTAGATCATATACAGGGGTGCACAAAAGACTTCGGATATTTTTTCTACTAATCATGGTAATTCCTGAAATTTGGTTTTCAAATATATTGTGCGTTTTCAAAATTGTTTACTTTGACCTCATCTTTCACTTTTTGAAATGGCGAAGTTTTATTAAAGTACTAGCTAAAGCACCCGGTGTTGCACGGGATTTTAAGAATGTTTGCTTTGAAAAATAAATTTCAAAATTAAACATACTGTATAAAACAAACAATAAAAAAAAGCAGTTGAAATATGCCAATATTTCCATAATAGGGTTTTTATCTTATTTCAATACGGTTTTTCAAACTCATATGACGTTATATAGTCACCTGCTGACGTCCATTATATTTCCAATATGATGTAATATATACTTCTTTTTAAACTCGTCAAACTATTTATTTCACATATAATATGTGATTTACCACATTGCTAAACGTAGAATTATACATACGTTACGAAAGAATTATATATACGTAACGAAAAATTATATATACATATATACTTATTTCATTTTTATTTTTCACATGGAAATCTTGCAATAGAAAAGTTTCATTTTCATTTTTCACGTTGAAATCTTGCAATTGAAAAGTAATTGTTGTGGATTTTAATTGTTGGCAACAGCTATAACGAAAATGTTTAAATTTGACAGGAAATTGCTGTTAATGTGGTGGTTTTTTATTAATTAAAAGTTAACTATAAATTATTTCAATTCCGGATTACTTTAGTTGCCTCGGCCATATTCTAATACACGTGTGCGAAACATTTCACAATTTGGGCTTCCAAACTGTGGATTTGTATAGAACTACAGACAGACAAATTTTCATTTTTATATATTAGATTTTGGAAGTGTTAGAAAGTATTTAATACACTATGCTCGACGCACGATTTTTCGTTCATGGAATGTTTATTCTTTAATCGCATTATAGTTTTGCTCTGGAGTTCTGAAACATCCCTATATGAATTATTTTATATAAAACTAGGGGGCTCTGCCCCCTACGAGCTACGCTCGTCAACTCCCGTTCAGTCACCGCAGACTCTAACAGCACACTAATTTGATCGGCGTTAAAAATATTTCGGAAGATTGAATTATAATTTGAATCTGACAATTATAATCTGACGTAATTTTCACCAAACTTTTCTTTCTCTTCTTAATATTCACGTAAAAATACTTTTGTTAGAAATGAAATGTTATGATCATCTTAAAATATCAAATAAATGTCTCGCGCAATTTTTAAATTTAAACTGTTTTTCAATATGTTTTGAAACTGTTTTGTTCATTTTACGTAATAAGTGTAATGTGACGTAAATTCTCCTATTTAAGACTTCTAACGCATGTTAATGAATTTATTTTACAATATTCTTTCTCTTTTAAAATTCACGTGTAATTATACTTTTTATGACATAATTTTCAATGAGTTCCTGCTTTTTATATTTTCTGTTTATAATAGTCACGTGTAAAATAAATTTTTAATTTGAAGCAAACATTATTGTTTGCGCTGTTTATACAGTTGGCAACAGCTTAGATTAATACAATTTTCTAAAATATGTAAAAAATATCTCTCGAAATGTTGAAAATTTGAATTTAAAATAGAAATAAAACCTCAAAAAATGAGTCAAATTAAAAAACTAAATGCAGTCTGCACACCGAGAAATTCTGACGCATAAAATGATCTAAAAATGATTAAATTCCTGTGAACAGTTTTTGCTCCTATAAAACTTTTTTAATGGAATGATTTTGTCCAACTTTGGCATTAAATATCTCTTAAAATAATTCTTCGATTTGAAAGCTGTCTGCATCAGTGTGTTTATCAAACATTTCTCTATAATACTGCCGATTTTCATATTTTTGTCTGTAACAGTTTTTTTAATATTAACGAAGAAAGGCCATGCTTAAGCATTCAAATTGGATGCCGATCTGCCGGGAATATCTACGTAGATTTTCACTGGTCCATTTCCAAATCAAAACTTTTTTTATATAGAGAAGGATAACGTTACATTTAGAAAATATTTCTTTTGAGTTTACCCAGCACTCAGAGGTTTCAGAAAACTATTTGTTCCTTACTGGATATGTATCAATCTCCATTAAAATGCACTTAAATCATTCTGCAGTATTAAAAAGCAAAAATCGTATTATAAATTTGCAGATTTTTCCAGTAATCAAAAAGCTATTAGTCCGCAATCTCTCTTGTAGTTAAATGCTAATTACAAAAATACCGCATCGAATGTTGTGAAATTTGATTTCTAATATTCATATTTTGAATTGCAATATTAAAGTTGATTGAAAAATAATAAATTGATAAATCGCATATAAATACCAGAAAGTGAATGGAATATTTAAATGGTTTCTCTCTTTTCTTTAAATTGTACAACGAAACTCTAATTGTTCGAACTAGTAAGTTCTGGACGTAATCCGGATGAGCAGAAAACTGAATAATAGGGTAATCATAAAAAAAAAAAAACCCTCGATTAAGTTGTGAAATAGAAATTCCTCTAAAACCACTTTTATGTAATAAAATAAAATATAAATATTAGAAATTAAATGAAATACTGAAAATAAGTTTTCTGCTTTTTATTTAAATTATACAATGAAACTCTAATTGTTCGAGATAGTAAATTCTGGACGTAATCTGGATGAGCAAAAACTGAATAATCGGTAATCATCAAAAAACGGTTATGTTGTGAAATAGAAATTTCGCTAAAATCGCTTTTATGTAATAAAATAAAATATAATTATTCAGAAATTAATTGAGATGCTAAAACGGTTTCTTAAAAAAACAAATATATATACATATATATACTGAAACTCTAATTGTTCGAACTTGTCAGTTCTGGACGTAATTCTTCAGCAGAAAACTGAATAATTGGGTAATCATAACAAAACGATTATGTTGTGAAATAGTAATTTTTCTAAAATCAATTTTTTAATAAAAGTTCTGGCCTAATGTATCCAAATTATATTAAGCACGCCTTTTAACATATCACTTTTACTTAAAAATAAAAGGCACAAAAAATCATTCTTCAAGCATAGATTATAAAACTTTTTCCAGCATTACCAGAATTCTGCAAATGAACTTCCAGAATTCTGTAAATGAAATATTAAAATTTACAGAAACAAAATAAGTTAGTAAATAAAATATCATTTCAGCAATTACTGTCCATAGTCGGGAAGGTACACGAATTATTATGTTCAGCCCTTTATATGATTAATTGATTGATATATGTGTTATATTATTAGATCTTCCTTCGCGATTTCCCTGTTTTATTCTAAATTGCTACTCTATATTCACTAATTTCTTATTCTTAAATAATCTCTATCGATTATTCTGTTAAATCCCCTTTAATTTAATATCCAACTTGTCCGAATTACTTAAATATTAACCTTTTAGTTATTCTTAAATTTTATCATGATCTTCGATCATTTCTGGGTTTTCGAATGTTCTTTTAGTAGCCATTTTTTTTCTGCCGAGAGTTTCATTTCCCGCTTTCAATTTCTTTTTATTATTTTATCTATCCGCTCCAAATTGACTGGATTCCTTTCTAGTTCTCTCCCATTCGTCCGTGACGTAGGATAGCGTGTTACCCTTAATTCTTAATTGGTTCAGAGCTACGTCACAGGTTGTATTACAACGCGAACTGACAAAAAGCGGATACACGCGATTTTTCCGTTGAATTCCAGAGATTTTCGTCGTATTTTCAGTTGTGAACATTCCCCTGTTTGTCGTATGACGTCTTCTTATATCTCCAAAATTACTTACCCTAGTTAATTTATATGTAACGATCGCACGACTACATCTGATGGGTGGAAACTGCACCACCGAAATTTACTTCAATAAACTGTTTGAGTTGAGCTATCCTTGTCTCACTTATTTACGGAGAAACCTACACTAGATAGATTTACTTGCATTACCGACCATTCGATGACTGCAACATTCGAGTTTTTATGCTTTGAAGTACCACTCCTCATAATGTTATCTAACATCATACACTGCTATGGCTTACTCTACTTTTCATAGATGTTTAGATCAACGATCGTATACAAAAACTGCATTTACTCCTATTTGTTGTTACATCTATAATTTCAGTTTTCACTACTGCATTACTACCAGATGTGATCACACTACTGGTATCATTACAGCCAGTAACTTCAATTCACTATCATAACATATAAATATAAATCATAACATTTATATAAGTTAATTCAATTAAAGAACGAGAAATTAATTTCGGTCTGAAATGTATTTTGAAATAAATTCATAAACGAATTGTAAGCCATTCAAAATACAAAATTCTTGAAACATGACTGAAAAAGACAATAATATTAAATAACACTATATTACCATTGGAATACGATCTTTTGAAATCTTAAGTTTTAAAGGTTATCCTTACATTAATTAAAGGTTATTGAGTCAGAATATGTTAGCTAATGAAATAACAATTGTAAAAAAGGCATTGCTTTAGGCAAACAAAATTCGAATTCTTTTAAAATTTATATATTCAAAATAAGTAAGCTTCCTGAAATAATGTTGAAACACCTTCTATTCCTTGTATTAGAAAGATTTCGAGAAATGGGAATTGGTTAATTTGGTGAATATATTTTTATAAAGTAAAAAATATTATGTTTATAAGGGATAATGAAATGTGGAAAAAAATCTTCCAAATTTTTGGAAAGATTCATCAGTTTATTTATTTATTTAATTTCAAAAATTCAAAAGCTTTCATTATTTCCAAAAAAAAAAAAAAAAAAAAAAAAATTAAACAAAATTGAAAAAGGGACTTTGTAGAGATGGTCTGCAGCTATCCAATGCAAAAACATCATTTAAAAATATTGAAATACAAACGAGATAATTTAAGAAATTTCTTCTATAGGATTAATTTTAGCGAGAGGGGGGGGGGGGGGTTCGCGTGAGGAAGTAGATTCCTAAACAAAGAGCAAAAATTTAAAGTACATCGACAGTTTAAAATATTCAGTTCAAAATTGTAGTATCATAGGGTTAAAACAAAAATATATTGTATTTGTGTATCGTAGGTAAGAACAAATTCGTTAATAATATTTGCATAGATATTTTTAAATTGAAAAAAAAAGAAAAACAAAGAAAAAAGAAAAACAAAATGTAGTAAGTGACATGAACATGAGAGAATTGTACTGTTACAAAATTTTGATTCGTGTATCTGGTAGCACGGCAGTGCGTCCGCCAAGTTCGCACAAGTTACCTTTTCCTGAACCATTTCGGCATACTTTTCACCCCCTCATAACGTCGTTTAAGGAAAGATATAGAAATATTTCTTTTATACACATGTTCGTATGATCAAACTGAACTAGGTTTCACGATTTCATGTTTCTGTATTTAGTAGTTTTCGAAATATTAAATTCCGAAAAATCGCTTTTTTGTCACTGACTCACTTCCCATTATCACATAAATAAGGTACTTCTAAAAGTCGTAGAATCATGAAATTTCACAAAGTCATGAAATTTCTAAAAGTCGGGTTTGTAGCACAATTAATCAGAAAAATCTGAAAAAACAGAATTTTCGCCTCTAAAACCCTCAAACAGGGGGTGTTGATTTGGCTGTAAACAGTTCCTTAACACATTCAATTGGGCCAATGTTGGTCGCTAAGACTCGACTACAGAGTTTTGACGGTGTCGCGTAATTTCAAGCAGAATACAATTTTATATGCCTTTCCTAAAATGCTTGTTAAATAGAAAAAAATATATATACCTGAAATTTTAATCAGTATAGTTATGATCTATTCACGATATTAAAACATTTAATAAAATATAATTGCAATTCGGTACCTTTTCGATATAGTTGCCTTGGCGAAATAGAGAAAATTGGCTTGACGAAAAAAGAAATTTGGTAACTTATTTTTTGGCATCCTATTTACTGTTTCATGTACGCAAGCAAATTTTTCCATATGTATACAATTAATTTAATGTAAGAACCCATTTATTTATTTTTTTATATGCAAACAGAAATAATTTATGTATAAAAAAACAATATTTTATATATGTATAAATAAACTATTTATCTATCTATCTATCTATATATATATATATATATATACATATATAAACAACATAAAAGTTCACCAGGTTTGTTTTCATAGTTGTTTATATCATTTGGCAACATATCTCATCTCAGTTTCTAAAGCCCGAATTGCGTCAAGATTTAAAAAAAATTCCAAGGCCTCTATAGTGGAAAAAATCCTAATTCTCATTTGAAAATTTAAAAATATCCTTTTAATTAAATGAAATGTGTAACTAATAAAGCTGTCTTTAATGATGTGCGACAGATGCGGCGTCCGAAGACCGTTATTATATCGTATTATTAGCCTTCGTACTGTTAATTTATTATTATTAATTTTAAATCTGTAAAAGAAAGATTATAGTTATAGATAAGATATGTTTGTCGCCAAAACACGATTGCAGAAAATTAGCCTGAGTTATAAAGGTGTTTCATGATTTCAGGCTGAATGAATTTTTATATTCTTTTACAGAAATCTTGATAAGGTAAATCTTTCAGTTTATCTGTCCATCATTCTATCTTTTACTTCTTCAAAACAAATTTTATTAAAGACTGGGAGGCGTCTGCACAGATCATCACTTCATCGAGTGGACGGCTGAAGTTTTAGGATTAGTTAAAAATCGATTAGCATATTAAAATGTAACTGGTCTGCCAAGTCATGCCTTTGTGGAAACCACCTACAGACCAGATTTTATTGGTCAATAAGTCGGTTAAAGACGGCCCCTTAAACCATCATTTTGCCGTTTTTTAAGCATAATTTGAAAACTGCTTGCAAGAAAAATGTGAAATTTTGGATTTCCATAAAGCAGGTTTTAATAAATCTAAATCCATCAAAAAAATTGTAGGTTGCAATTCCTATTTTTTTCGCTTATTAATTTCATAATTCATAATTCGTATCATAAAATTATGAAAATTGCAAATTCAATATATTTATGTTTAGGTATATTGGCATTATTGCTACACAAAAAATTAGCACATTGGGAGTATAATTTCAGGAGATATTAATGAAAATATGAAAATGTAATTTAACATTAGAAGGACCAAATTTTGAATGTTTATAATTCAAAAACTTATCATTCAAATGACTTGAAATTCGGTATCTAAGCATAGTTTGAACCGAAGATTTGAAATATCTTGTTAAAATTGCGGATTGCCATTGAAAAAAATGAAGTTTGGGTTCGTTTTAATATGTCCCCTAAGGAAATTTTGTATACCGTATATACTCGCGTATAAGTCGAGGAATTTTTGACAATTTTCGGTAAGCAAATTCGGGGGGTCGACTTATACGCTAGTCAGTTAAAAAAGCAAAAACAAAAACTTCGAATACTTCAAAATTTTAGCATTTTATGTGTATGAATAGAAAAATAATATATAAAATATACAAATAACAATAATTTATCATTTGAAAAAATTTCAATGATTTGTTTTTATTTACTTACTACCTTTTTGCATTGGCAATTGAAATCTTTGGTTTGATTTTGTGCAAAATTGAAGCAAAAAGTTAGGGGGTCGACTTATACGCGAGTATATACGGTACATCATTTAAAATTAGACTTTATTTCCAATCGTTTAGTACCAGTAATTTTCTTCTACAATAATTTGTTGAGGAGTTAGTAGGGGGTGTTTACTTTTTTTCCACGACTGTACGTTAGAATGAATCATCTATAACCGGGTACCTCGCAATTTTAGTTTTCAGGTTTCGAGTAAAATAAGCTAAAATCTTAAACACGGCACATTGGCATATTGTTCAAGATGATTAGATGAGAATAATGATTTTCTAATGGATCATGGCAGTGCGCCGGTAGATTTTATATTCTTCCGTAATCGAATCTACTGAAAAGGTTAGCGTGAAACAAAACGATAGTAGCATCAATATGGTTTAATGTAAATGCAGATTATTGTCAAAGGATTTCATAAGAGCCATTTTACTTGCACCAAATCGTATCAGTTAAAATACTATAATTGGCAGTGAACCCAATTAGAAAATATTACTTAATAGGATTAAAAATCTCCGCACTAGAGAACGTATTACAACTGATAAGCAAATATACATTAAGAATAAGTGAGTTAAGAGATATTTGTCACGAAAGATGAAATATATAACAAAACAAAATATAATATATGATGTGCTTCCATGATTGTAAAGAGTTCTTGATTTCTCTATCAAATGCTTCCGATTTGGAGAAAGAATGGGCAAATAAATTAAATTATGAATAACAGTAACGTAATGCAATGATTAACATGCATTTAAGGAGAAAAACTGAAATAAAGTATAAATTTGTAAAGCTTAAAAAAGATATTTAGATATCTTTATGGTAGCCGGGCGCAAGTGGCAAATCGCCAGATACTGTTTCCATCTCCATTGTTCATATTGCATTCATTTCATTTAAAAATATAAACTTTTCAGTCATCTCATTTAAAATAGAGGCATTTCACACATTTTATTTAAACAATTGAAATAAATAAGGGTCAATCCATTTCAAGTGGTCCAGCACTGGTTGCTCGACCATTTTTAAAAAATCTGAAATTTTTTGTACAACAACCCTAACATGATGGAAGTTCAAAATGACTATTATTTTAATTTTATTAATTTTTGTTTGTGCATGGCGACCATCTTCGTTTCATCGTCTGCAGCAATTTTTTCACATATAGGGTTTACGGAATAGTAAATAATTCATCATTTATTTCTCCAATGCAAGTGCGGATTAAAGCAATTTCTACAGAAGACATTGGGCTAAAAATATGGTAATAGAGTAGTTTCTGAAACTAAATGCTTATTGGTGAAATTTAAGCATAAAGTTTCAGTTTTTTTCCCAAAATTTGTCCGTTTACAAGAGGAAATTTTTCTAGCAAGGAAAACTGTCAACATGACATTTTTATTTTTCAAATAGGCCGAAAGTACTTGTACTCATTCGCCAAGTTCCAGATCTGGGACTTGCTTTTTCTTCGCTAAAAAAATCCCAAATTTTTCAAAAATGTCAAAAATCGCACTTTTGAGGCTTTGATATCTCTGGTGGTGAGATGAAGTTCTGGTTTCTGAGAGTATTGTATGGTAGTGTTAAGCACAAGAAATTTCAGGATGGAGATTTGACTACAAGCTGAGATATAGCAAGGGCAACATGTCAAAACAATTCTGCCAAACTATAGTTTTGTTGTAGTCACAGGTAAGTATTTATCTCAGAGTGTCATTTAAATTTATTTTTTTATTATCTTTAAATAATAGTAACAGAAAATAAAGCGTTTTGCAAAGCTTAGCAATTAATTTAAAAATTATTATGCCTAAGGCCATACATTTTGTATGGTTTCAGTAATTTGTGTTGTAATTTTAGTAACTAAAAGAAACCTCAGCACTTTTACATAAAGAAAAAAAAATATTTTTATACAAGACCTGAGACAAAAACAGAATAGGGAGAGAGATAAGCTGTTAATGTTGGCATACTTGTTGAGACATGATCAAACGTGTAAAAACACATTCCTGCTTGTTGGTTTTAAAATCACAATTTTAATGCTGCTTGCCAGTCCCTGAAACTTGTTCCTACCATAAGTATGTTCTTGTAAATGAAACATTATACAATGTTACCATGCGTCAGTCTCGAGTAATTTTCAGAAAGAAAAGATATCCAAAGCCCTTTCAAAATTTATACTGCAGAAAAATGACATTTTTGCATAAGAAGTAAGCTAGGAATTATTAATGAAAAAAGACTTGCACATAGTGATTTCAAAGTTTCTTTCAATGAGCCAGCAGGGCCAATATTTTTAATCTAGTTATCAAGAGATGAAACGACTTGGTTCCTACAAATAAAATTTTGAGAAAGATCAAAATTGTGGTTTTTAAATCAACAAGCTAGAATGTGTTTTGACACGTTTGATCATGTCTCAACAAGTATGACAACATCAACAGCTTTTCTCATTCCTTATTCTGTTTTTGTCAGGTCTTATATAAAAATATTTTTTTTTCTTTATGTAAAAGTGCTGAGATTTCTTTTGGTTACTAAAATTACTTACAACAAAAATTACTGAAACCATACAAAATGCATGGCCTTAGGCATAATTATTTTTTTAATTAATTGCTAAGCTTTGCAAAGGGCTTTATTTTCTGTTACTACTATTTAAAGATAATCAAAAACATAAATTTAAGCGAGACTCTGAGATAAATACTTAGCTGTGACTGCAACAAAACAATAGTTTGGCAGTATTGTTTTGACATGTTCCCCTTGCCACATCTCAGCTTGTAGTCAAATCTCCATCCTGAAATTTCTTGTGCATAACACTACCATATAATACTGTCAGAAACCAGAACTTCAAATATTTATCTCGTGCCCCACCAGAGATACCAAAGCCTCAAAAGTGCGATTTTTGACATTTTTGAAAAAATTGGGATTTTTTTTTAGCGAAGAGAAAAGGAGTCCCAGATCTGAAACTTGGCGTGTGAGTACAAATACTTTCTGTCTATTTGTAAAAAAAATTATGTCATGTTCACAATTTTCCTAGCTAGAAAAATTTCCTTTTGTAAACTGACAAATTTTGAAAAAAAAAAACCCTGAAATTTTATGCTTAAATTTCACCAATAAGCATTTAGTTTCGGAAACTACTCTATTACCAGATTTTTAGCCCAGTCTATTCTGTACAAATTGCTTTAATCCGCACTTGAATTGGAGAAATAAATGATGAATTATTTACAGTTCCGTAAACCCTTCTTGTTAGAAAATTGCTGCAGACGATGAAACAAAGATGGCCGTCACGCACAAAAAAAAAAAAAAAAAAAAAAAAAAAAAAAAACAAACAAAAAAAAAATAACAGCCATTTTGAACTTCCATCATGTTACGGTTGTTGTACAATACATTTCAGATTTTTTTCAAAAATCGTCAAGCAACGAATAGATGATTTTCTAGACCACTTGAAATGGATTGACCCATAAATAAGAAATAATAACATAAACCAAAATATTTTACTTGATTCTGATCAAAGCATTGTTTCTAATTTAAGCATGTGAAAAAAAAAATGCTTTTGGCGAAGAACCAAAATGCTATTGAGAAGATTTGTGCCCGGCTAACATAAAAGTACCGAAATATAAAAAAAGTTTTATATTAATATCGTTTAGAAAAACATACTTGAAAAAACATACAAAAAGTAGTGATATCCTAACAAAAAGTTTTCTGTAAAAAAAAAAGCGCCAAGTTCTCCTTAATGTTTCGTCCAGAAAAAAGTAGTGATATCTGAAGTTCGCACAAGTTAAAAGCCAAACATCCCAAATCTTTCATTGAATATGGCTTCCTGCGACTTGGCCGTTAATGTCTTCTACATCATTTTCAATTTAATGAATGGAAATTACGCATTTATGAATTATTTAAATATTAGAATGCAAAGAGGCGAATTCACATGAAGACATCACAAGTAAAAGATTTCTGATAAGTACTATTGAGTTTCACCAAATATTAGTTTTGATTACAAATCATTTAGTCCACTTATGGTTTAATTGAAATTTATTTTTTACGGTCTAAACCTAAAGTCATTAACATGAAACCCAAGAAATTAAACAAAATTTACTTTTTTCAAGTCTCACAGTGTATTACATAATATTTTAATGCATAATATTGAAATCTTGTGCATTGAAGAAAGAGATTTTTTTCATTTGAACATTTATTATAGTTTGTTTGCATATATTAAGAGCTATTGCAATAACCTTAGAATGCAATAACCTTATTCGCTTTTTATTGCAATAACCTTATTCGCTTTAACCCTTTCAGGGGCAAAGCTCTTTTATTAGTAATATACTGAAATGAATGAATCACACCGGAATTTACAAACAAATGTATTTGAAAATAAGTAGAAGCTTTTTTTCACGTACTAACTAAAACGACAATTTTCAAATCAAAATTCTGGTGTCAGTGTCCCATTTAGGGATTAAATATAAAAGGTCCAAAAATAAACTACCGCCTTGTAGAGGTGAAACTCTTGAAAGCGGATACTAACCGTGTTTTAGCAATTAGCTCTGTTGGAATATTATCTTCTGAATACAGTTATTTTGCTATTTTTAACTTCTAAGCATTTAAATAGACTGAAGTGGTATATATGTTTTTTTTTAAATCTGTATTTTATTTCTGTACTTTGTGCCACAAAATGCCTAAAGTCCTCAAAAAATGTAGTTGGCATGTAGCTCATTTGTACATACTTTAGAATTTGAAAAATCCTCTAGAAAGCATTAACGGCCAAGTCGCAAGAAGCCATTTTCAATGAAAGATTTGGGATGTTTGGCTTTTAACTTGTGCGAACTTCAGATATCACTACTTTTTCTGGCCGTAACATTAAGGAGAACTTGGCGCTTTTTTTTTTACAGAAAACTTTTTGTTGGGAATTAACTAATGGAAACCTGCATGCCTAGAAATTATGAATAAAAGCGTTTAGGATTATAATTACACGTATACAGATAATTTTACATAGGGGATTTATATTAAACAAAGAGATAATAAACCGTTAATTTTTAAATGGCATTTAAATGCATTTTGCCTTGGATCTAAATAATAAATTTTTCGTTTCACAATATTACTACTATTCTGAAAAATATAAAAAAAAATTCTAAGGGAAAAATTTGTAGTTTTAATAAATTAAACATGAAATATGAAGAATGGTAAAATTTAAATATTATGTTTCAATTTAAATTCTTATTCGATTTCAATAAATAATATACAGAAGGTCGTACGTCGTAGGTAACTACAAACATATTATTAACATCTCATTGGATTATACATTTCACTATACCATTTCAAAATTCAGGAAAAAATAATTCTGCAAAGCAGATGTAAATCGAATAAATTTACAAAAGAATTGTTAATTTTACTGCAGAGAAAATTCTCATTTATGTAAAATATGACTTCAAAGAGTCTGAATATTAAAAATTAATCTATTAATAAGATTTTATGAAACTACCGACTCACATGTTAAAGATTTGTTGATAATTTAATTTAAGGTTAGTGAGTCAGAATATGTGAGCTCAAACTGCAACAAAAGCATTGCTCTGCCCAGCTAAAAATGAACTGCAGTGAAACTTTAAAAAAAATGTAGTTGGAAGACTGCGGTGATTTGGCACAAATCCCTGCAGTGTTTTTGAAGTCGACATAACTATAAATTAACCGCAGTAAATGTGTAGTTGATAACTACACACTCACCGCAGTCAATTTATAGTTATGTCGACTTCAAAAGAACTGCAGGGATTTGTGCCAAATCACCGCAGTCTCCCAACTACATTTTTTTTGCAGTTTGACTGTAGCCTTTTAAAAATTTATTAGAAAATATGGGGAGAAATGCCGGATGTGCATAACATAAATAAGTCGTATTAGGCCTTTCCAACAAAATGCCACATGATGGGTGACTCCAAAATTTAGAAAAAGTGCCCCATTGGGGGGGGGGCAAAGTGGGGGGAGGGAAACCGGATGTGCATAACATGAATAAGTGGTATTAGGCCTTTCCAACAATATGTTACATGATGGGTGACGGCAAAATTTAGAAAAGTGCCCCCCTTAGGGGGGGTGGGCAAAGTGGGGTGAGGGAAGTTGGATGTGTGCATAACATGAATAAGTGGTATTAGGCCTTTCCAACAATATGTCACATGATGGGTGACTGCAAAATTTAGAAAAGTGCCCCCCTTGGGGGGGAAGTGTGGGGAGGAAAGCCAAATGTGCATAACTTGAATAAGTAGCCATTGGCCTTTCCAGCAATGGGTCACACGAGGGGTGTCGGCAAAATTTAGAAAAGTGACCCCTCAGGGGGGAGCAAAGTGTGTGGGGGGGGAGAACCGGATGTGCATAACATGAATAAGTGGTATTAGGCCTTTCCAACAATATGTCACATGATGGGTGACTGCAAACTTTAGAAAAGTGCCCCCCTTGGGGGGGGCAAAGTGGGGTGAGGGAAGCCGGATGTGCATAACATGAATAAGTGGTATTAGGCCTTTCCAACAATATGTCACATGATGGGTGACTTCAAAATTTAGAAAAGTGCCCCCTTGGGGGGGGGGGCAAAGTGGGGTGAGGGAAGCCGGATGTGCATAACATGAATAAGTGGTATTAGACCTTTCCAACAATATGTCACATAATGGGTGACTGCAAAATTTAGAAAAGTGCCCCCCTTGAGGGGGGCAAAGTGGGGTGAGGGAAGCCGGATGTGCATAACATGAATAAGTGGTATTAGACCTTTCCAACAATATGTCACATGATGGGTAACTGCAAAATTTAGAAAAGTGCCCCCTAAGGGGGGGGGAAACCGGATGTGCACAACATGAATAAGTGCTCACAGGGCTTTCCAACAGTATGTCACAAGGCATGATGGCAAAATTTAGAAAAGTTCCCCCTTGGAGGGGGGGGGCAAAGCGGGTGAGGAAAGCCGGATGTGCATAACATAAATAAGAGGTGATGGGGCCTTTCTAACAAGTTACATGAGGGATGTCGGCAAAATTTTGAAAAGTGGGGGGTTGCACCACCTGGAATACATCCTCACTCCTCTATGAAATTTTTATATATTATAAATGACATTTATCGGAGGGCTCTGTAAAAAAATCCAATCTAAAAGGATGAAAATATTAAAAAAGTTCAAAAAGTAACAGAAATAATTAAATTCTTCGATCGGCCGTGGTGAAAATCTGTGAAATTCATCCATCGACAATATGAAAAAAATCGCACGAGTTTTGCAAATCAATCGCAAGGAAGCTCCCGCACATTTCCCCGATCAGTAGAAATAAAATATTGCAAAACTCGAGAATTGGTACCGTGAAAAAAATTGCAAAAATCATTACTCACTCAATGAAAATATTTATGAAATTCCACAGTCCATTATTGAAAAGCCCCACCAGTGGCCGAGAGGTTCTGCTCTCGAAGCTGGTAGACGGGAGGTGCTGTGTTCGATCCCAATAGCGCCCGTCGGCCTAATCTTTCAGAGTTTTCTTCGGACCTTGGTTTTCCAAGCATAAATACGGGTTAGGTTCCCTTAGAAAGACCACCCACGGAGGGCACTCCCCCCCGTTAGGGCCTATATCCCTCGTGCTGATAACTGGCCATCATAAACGCAACCAACAACCATTATTGAAAAAAAACAAAAACAAAAAAAAAACAGAACAATTCTTCAGTCGGCTGCTTTAAAATATTGTGAAACTTGTCAACCTGTTGCAGAAATCAATCGTGAAATTCATCAATCGAGACAAAACTCACAAGATTCTTCAGTTGGTGGCATTAAAAAATGTGAAATTTGTCGACCGATTGCAGCTGAAAAACTGCTAAATAAGTCACATTAACTGATAATTGAAAACTAGTTATTGCATATAATAATATTTAAAAAAAGGAATGCATAATAACATTAAATGGGGGGGAAATCGCAAAATTCAATCTGTCACAGGAAAACATTGCAAAATTTTATTGATAAAAAATAGAGCTGTACTGAGTACTCGGTAAATACTGAGTATTCGGCATACTCGGCGAAATTTTGGCCGAGCACTCGGCCAATATCGAGTAGTTGTAAGAATTTCAAACTGATCAGTAAAAAGTTATTCGAATATCAATGTATAATATATGTAATAATTCATAAATCTATTTACTCAGTATTTAACAATATGTGTACAAAATATAGAAAAAGTTAAGCAAAAACCCCTCATAAAATAATTCAAGATTAAAATTTAGTTTCACACATACAAATAAAAGTAAGTTTTTCTTATTACACAACTACTCGGTATTCGGTCGAGTAGTCAGTGGCCGAGTACTCGGTACTCGGCCAAAATACTACTCGGTACACCACTAATAAAAAAGGAGTCTAAGCAAACCAATTCAAATTATTTTTTGTGAACAAGGTACACGAATGCAAGAAAAAAATTTAGGTGCCAATGGGCAGTCTCTCACCACTAAATTTTATTTGTTATTTTTTGTCTAATATTTCACCTAAATTTTTTGTAAGAATTTAAGTGAAGAGAACTAATAAAATTTAGTGGTGAGAAACTGCCTGCTGGCGCCTAGATTTTTATACTTCTGTTCTGCGAGTGCCCTTTTTTAAAAATTCGCACACAGCAGTCCTTTTTTCTAGAATCATCACTATCCTAGTGCTGATTCTAGATAAAAAGGGCCACTGAGCGGAAATGTTTAAAAAACAGCACACTTGTACCTTGTCGCTTGCAGGGAAAATCTGAAAAAGTGGTCTGAAAGTCTAAATTCATTCATCGACCATATGATAAAAATCCCACGAGTTTCACAAATCAGTATCAAGAAAAAACTACATTTTACCAGTGGGTAGAAATATAATATTGCAAAATTTGTCAATCAGTTGCATGAAAAAAAAACTGAAAATAGTCATTAAGTCGTCAGAAAATTTGGCGAAATTTGCCAGTTGATTGTTGGACATAAAAGAGAAATCCTTTAGTTGGGGATTTTGATCAAAAATTTACCTTAACACTTTGGCTGCCCCCATTTTTCAAAATCTGTTCCCAGGCACCGAATGCATGACTTAGAGATCTGCACGGGCAGTCCCGTGGCCCCAGAGTTGATTTCAGGGGGTGGACGGGGGGGCTCTCATTGCTTTGGAAGGAATGTGTGTGTCCCCTCCCCGGACCACCCCCTGAAATCAACTCTGGGGCCACGGGTCTGCCCATGCAGATCTCTTAAGCCACGCATTCGGTGCCTGGGAACAGATTTTGAAAAATGGGCGGCAGCCAAAGTGTTAACGTAAATTTAAGGATATTGTCATTGGTTTAACATTAGCTTGTGAGTATTGTAACATGACAGTGTACTAAGCTCATTGAATATCCTCCTATGTAAAAAAAAAAACATTTAAAAGAAAAATTAAGGATATTGTCATTGGTTTAACATTAGCTTGTGAGTATTATAACATGACAGTGTACTAAGCTCATTCAATATCCTCCTATGCACAAAAAACATTTAAAATAATTAAGGATATTTTCAGTGGTTTAACATTAGCTTGTGTGTATTGTAACATGACGGTGTACTAAGCTCACACAAATCAGTATCAAGAAAAAACTAAATTTTACCAGTGGGTAGAAATATAATATTGCAAAATTTGTCAATCAGTTGCATGAAAAAAAACTGAAAATAGTCATTAAGTCGTCAGAAAATTTGGTGAAATTTGCCAGTTGATTGTTGGACAAAAAAGAGAAATCCTTTAGTGGGGATTTTGATCAAAAATTTACCTTAACACTTTGGCTGCCCCCATTTTTCAAAATCTGTTCCCAGGCACCGAATGCGTGACTTAGAGATCTGCACGGGCACTCCTGTGGCCCCAGAGTTGATTTCAGGGGGTGGACGGGGGGGGCTCTCATTGCTTTGGAAGGAATGTGTGTGTCCCCTCCCCGGACCACCCCCTGAAATCAACTCTGGGGCCACGGGTCTGCCCATGCAGATCTCTTAAGCCACGCATTCAATGCCTGGGAACAGATTTTGAAAAATGGGCGGCAGCCAAAGTGTTAACGTAAATTTAAGGATATTGTCAATGATTTAACATTAGCTTGTGAGTATTGTAACATGACAGTGTACTAAGCTCATTGAATATCCTCCTATAAAAAAAAAAAAAAAAAAACCATTTAAAAGAAAAATTAAGGATTTTGGAATTGGTTTAACATTAGCTTGTGAGTATTATAACACGACAGTGTACTAAGCTCATTCAATATCCTCCTATGCACAAAAAACATTTAAAATAATTAAGGATATTTTCAGTGGTTTAACATTAGCTTGTGTGTATTGTAACATGACTGTGTACTAAGCTCACACAAATCAGTATCAAGAAAAAACTAAATTTTACCAGTGGGTAGAAATATAATATTGCAAAATTTGTCAATCAGTTGCATGAAAAAAAACTGAAAATAGTCATTAAGTCATCAGAAAAATTTGTGAAATTTGCCAGTTGATTGTTGGACAAAAAAGAGAAATCCTTTAGTTGGGATTTTGATCAAAATTTTACCTTAACACTTTGGCTGCCGCCCATTTTTCAAAATCTGTTCCCAGGCACCGAATGCGTGACTTAGAGATCTGCACGGGCAGACCCGTGGCCCCAGAGTTGATTTCAGGGGATGGGCGGGAGGGGGGGGGGGAGGGCTCTCATTGCTCTGGAAGGAATGTCCCCCCCCCCCCCCGGACCACCCCCTGAAATCAACTCTGGGGCCACGGGTCTGCCCGTGCAGATCTCTTAAGTCACGCATTCGGTGCCTGGGAACAGATTTTGAAAAATGGGCGGCAGCCAAATTGTTAACGTAAATTTAAGGATATTGTCATTTGTTTAACATTAGCTTGTGAGTATTGTAACATGACAGTGTACTAAGCTCATTCAATGTCCTCCTATGCACAAAAAAAACATTTAAAATAATTAAGGATATTTTCAGTGGTTTAACATTAGCTTGTGTGTATTGTAACATGACGGTGTAGGTACCAAGCTCATTCCATATCCTTCTTAATAAATGAAAAAATCATTTAAAAAATTTAAACGCATATGAAAACTCTGTCATGTGGAAAAAAAATAATTCTTCGATCGCTTGCAGGGAAAATCTGAAAAAGTGCTCTGAAAGTCTAAATTCATTCATCGACCATATGATAAAAATCCCACGAGTTTCACAAATCAGTATCAAGAAAAAACTAAATTTTAACAGTGGGTAGAAATATAATATTGCAAAATATTGCCTTTATTATTTGATTTTGAGAAGTGTCATAATTGACGAAAAAAACTAATTTGGCCCTATTACCATTCAGAAGTGTAAATTTTCTTTTTAAAATAACACAATTCATATCATAGTAAAAAAAGATTGCTTCATTTAAAAAATTTAATATTTTACATAATTAGTGAGTATGTACTCATTAAATAAAAATTATTATTAACACAATGTGTCTAACCTCTTTGTATTACATAAAACTGTTTCATTCCTAAAAAGAAAATAAGTTACTTACCTGTGAAATGTTATGCACTTATTGTAGGTATCCTAGGCAGGCATCAATTTATAATTTGAAGTTCAGTATTAATTTTTTGTGTAACTGAACATCAAAACATACTTTAATACAAAGCACAGATAAGTATCTGTGTAAGATATATAAAAATTCTGAAACTTTTAATCTAAAAGAACATACTGATTGAAGCAAGTGTAAATATGAAATAAAACATTGTTAATTACTATAAATAGATAAGTGCACTAAATCAAGTAAAATCGAACTATTTGGATAACTATCTGGATTGTCAGAAACAAAATTTTATCAAATGTTTTGGATGACATTTGAATTTAATTAATCCTGTTAATATGAAATGGACTTAATTTTTTTTTTTTTCGCATGCATTAACCGTTAATAGTACAATCTCATCTAGATTTGAAATACTAACGATGATTGTACAAAAATTGCGACGGTTTATAACTCGTTATCACTTTATTCAAATTAACTCAATCGTGTGGATCTGAAATTAATTTCTTTCGATTGAGAATGTAAAAATACCCATACAGCCACTTTATTTCAATAAACAGTGGTGATATTTTTCGCCAAACTGCAAAATAAATGAACTTCTTTTAGCAAATCAACGTGGTACTCCGCGCCGATTTTCATAAACAAGCCGGCGTTTCCGTGAGTTGAGGTGTTTCTTTAATGCTTCTCCTGCAGTTGCAACGAAACTATGGGGTTAGACATTCAGCTGTAAGGGGTTGAAATATAAATCATATGTCCAAATGAGAAATTTAAATAAAATAAAGGAAGAAAATTATACTATTTTTTTGTTGTTCTTCTTTGTTTTTATGAGGTAAAAGTGGAAAACTGGAAGTTATATGTATGTCCAATATGGAAGAAAGACAATTTATGCAATATGCAATGAGTAAACCCATCTGTGTTTCTAATTTCTAATCATGGGCGACATATAAAAGAATGGTTGGGCCACTGTCCCTCTCGATTTTGAAATTTATCTAATTAAATTTCCTTTTTCTTCGATTTTGAAAAACATAGTAAATTTTTTTCGAGTAATTTAAAATAAAAGAGGAACTAAAAACTAGTTATGAAGATAGTGGGGCAGTGAGCAAGGGAGACCTATTGCCCCTACCTTGATTTTAAAATTTAATTAATAAGAATTTCTTTTCTTCTGTTTTCAAAAACATTATGTAAATATTTTGAGTAACTTAAAATGAAAATAAATAAGAAATTTTCAGTTAAGGGGTGTTGGTGGTGTTGTTGGTTGTGGTGTGAGTGTGTGTGTGTGGGGGGGGGTGAGACTCATTGCCCCTTCCTGGATTTTGAAATTTAATTAGCAATTTTTTTCTCCAATTTACAAAAACATAGTAAAATTTATTCTTTTCGAATAACTTAAAATAAAGGAACTAAGAACTTTCTGTTAGGGGAAGGGGGCATATGTGAGTCATTGCCCCTCCCTCGATTTTAAATTGTAACTATTTTTTTTTCTCTGATTTTTGAAAAACATAGTGAAATTTGATCTTTTCTCTTATCTTAAAATAAAAGAATAACTAAGAATTTTCTCTTATGGGAACGAAGTTAGAAGAGAGCTATTGCCCCTCCCTAAATTAAAAAATTTAATTAATTAAATATTCTTTTTCTTTTGTTTTCAGAAACATAGTAAAGTTTATACTTTTCGAGTAACTCTGAATAGAAAAATGAGAAATTTTACATTAAGAGGGAGGGAGGGGGGGGGGGGGGTTGAGAGGTTCATTGCCCTCCCCTCCCTGGATTTTAAAATGTAACTAATAAAAAAAATTTTCCACTTTTGAAAAGTAGTAAAATTTATTCTTTTCGACTAACTAAAAATAAAGAAACTAAGAATTTCCTGTTAGGGGAAGGGGCATAGCTGAGCGATTGCCCCTCCCTTGAATTTAAATGTTAACTATTTTCTTCGCTTTTGAAAAACATACTGAATTTTTTTTAATTATCTTAGAATAAAAGAGGAATTAAGAATTTTCAGTTAGGGATAGGGTAGGGGGTAGGAGAAACCTATTGCCCCTTCCTGGATTTCAAAAGTTAATTAATTAAAATTTCCTTTTCTTCTATTTCAAAAACATAGTAAAATGTATACTTTTCGAGTAATTTACAATAAAAAAAATGAAGAAATTTCTCATTCCCCCCCCCTCCCCCCCTGGCTTTTGAAATTTAATTAATATTTTTTTTCTCCGATTTTGAAAAAAAAAAAAAATAGCAAAATTTATTCGTTTAGAGTAAGTTAAAAAAAAAACTAAGAATTTTCCGTTGTGGGCAGGGGCACAGGTGGGTTGATGCCACTGCCCCTCCCTCGATTTTGAAATTTAACTAATTTTTTTCTCTGATTTTGAAAATCATAGTGAAATTTAATTTTTTTTATCTTAGCTTAAAATGAAAGAGGAACTAAAAATTTTGCGTTAGGTAGGAATGTGATTTTCAATTAAGTCCTTAAAAGTCTTGGAAAGAGTATTAATTATCATTAGTATATAAAAAGTGTGTTTCATAACATGCAACTCTCACAAAATCAAAACAATTTTAAACACTTTAGAAAATTCGGGATATATCACACAATCATACAGCATTGTGTATTGCAAAAGTATCTTACAGTAACTGCTGTTATACTGTACTCATACTGTTAATCATACTTACAAAATTAAGACCTGTAAAGTTCTTCAGAAACTGCAGTCAGACTGCAGATACATCACCGAAAATTTTTGTGAATTAATTGCTATAAAATCACTTGAAATTCACTGCCGTTTTACTGTAGACATAAAGTCTTACTATTTTTTAAATTTTGGGTTGAAAAAATACTTGTCAATAACTGGAAAATAACTGAAGTTTTTTTACTGTTGATATTGCACTACAAAAAAAACTACAGTTGACCGTAGAAAAACTTAAAAAATACATCATTTCTGTAAAAAAACTACAGTTCATTTTTAGCTGGGTGGGTAAGCCAAAATAAAATTTTATTAGAAATTTTGCATTTAAAATAATTCAGCTTATGAGAAAGGTAACGTTAATTCTTTCTAAAGAGGTAACACAATTATTTCGAGAAATGAGAATTCATTAATTTGATAAATATTTAATACACAGAATTTAATTATTGCAACTGAAAATATTACTTTTTGCACGAAAAATGTCTTCTCTGATATTTGGATCTTCATAAAATTTTTATTTATTTAATCTTAGAATGCTATCCTAATGCTCAATTAAAATTTGTATTAATATGAAAATGCTAAAGTGATAAAGATTGCGAAAAACATTATGCCAGAGAAGCTTTTACCATTATCATTTTTTTAATGATTTGATAAAGGTCCAGATGACAATAAAAATAATTATTTTTGTAGATACTGACATTATTAATAGATTGTAATAAAACAAGATTAAAATATTTTGATTCGATTTAAATTAAGTAATGTACAGGTAATTTTTTACCTCGAAGGTAACATCAAAGATATTGTTAAAAAAAATTTATACTTTCTTTATCCCTTATAAGCAGAACCACATGCTATTGGTGCTTCTCTTATCAGTAGGCGGTTCCATTTTCGCCATTGGAAGTCTTCCTAAAATTCGGTATTAGTTTGATTGAATACCGATAAGAACACAGTTCTTTTTTCGCAATGCTATTTATTTTATGAATATTAAGGAAATATCAGGACTGCACAAGCAAAAATAACCACTATTTCGCAATCAGGCAAATACCTCAGACGTACAGCTAAGCAGTTACCAAACAAATAGTTTTATACGATAAAAGAAATTGAAGAAATAAAATAGTCCAAAGCAGACCTCGAAGGCTCAATTGAGCACTATTGCATTTATGGAAAATCAGCTGGATAATTCTACTACTATTTTTGCCTCCTTCATTTCTTCTATTTTTACTTTCGACTAAGGAACTCGTTCTGTCTTTAAATTTCCAAATGCCCGCGATTCTGAAAATTAGATGTGAAACTGTCTCACTATTATTAGTAAAAAATATTATATTAATGTAAATTCAATCTAAAATATATAAAAGGGCTTGGGTTTTTATAGATAAGACAAAAAAGAAATGAAATGCAGAAACTGTTCTTAAAGTTAAACGACGTTCCTCTGAAACGTTGATAGATTGTATTTTCGCATTCTCATTTAAAATATGCAATAAAAATATGATGTTAATATGGAATTTAACCTTTTGCGCTCGATGACGTACGTCATGCTAATCTTGTCATTTCCAACTATGACGTACGCAGCGTATGTCATGGTACTTTGATAATTTCCAACAATGTTTTACGACCCATAAGTCATGCAATAGGTTTGAAAATGTGTGCCCGTTACAGTCGTGTTGTCGACCTACCAAGACATAAATTAAAACAAGTCGGTAAATGTCAGGAACTGTGTAGGGATACTCTGCCTATTTATTCTGGTTACGTATAGCGGTGCTGCATGGAATCACAAACACGTTGCAATTGGCTAGGAGTCTCTCGGATACGTGCCGCCTCTTGAACGATCCATACCATGTAGTCCAGTTTTCGCGATTCCATGTGACGCCGATGTGAAACATGCATCACGGCTGATGGAGCACATTTCGAGCACTTGTTAAGAGTTGTAACATGTTATGAGTTGTAACATGAGTTGTAACTTGTTATGAGTTGTTTTTCAGTTGTATTTTGTACTTCAGTTAAGTTTTTTGTAATATAAAGGGGCTTTTACACCGTTTATTATCTTTTCTTTGTGTCACGGTCTCGATGCAATAGTACCGCCACGATCGCGTTTCCGACCCGTTCCTATGTAATTCTTTTTTCTCATGACCTGACACACTCACACGTGCCGTTTGGACATAACCTCTTGAACCATCCTGTATACTACACTGTATGCTAATATGTTGCTCAGTGAGGAAAGCCATAGAACACTTAAAAATTCCACTTCAGCAATTTCCAACAGTAAAGCCATGTAGTTGAATTCTTTAGTGCCGCCCTGTATATGAAAAATTTCAAAATTTGTTACATTGAATTTTAAATATTTTATTTGGCACATTAATTTAAAGGTAGGCAAAATTCATTCGTGACAAACAATAATAATGCGGAGGAGCAACTACGGCCAATCTGCAAGTCTTCATTCATAAACGTTGCCATATTATGGCATGAACTGTCCTTTACTCATCAATGCATCCGAAATTTCAACGTGACACATCTAAATAACATTCTCTTTTGTGAAGTAAAAAAATATCTACCTGCTGGACAGAAAAGAAACTCTGCACAGGTCTTTTCTTAAAATAATAATAATAATAATAATAATAATAATAATAAATAAAAAATAAACCCGGGTGAAAGATGGTGGAAAGCTTTACACCTTCCATCATCTTTTACGCAGCATCCACGAACATTCTGTGCGATTCGATAAAAATAACTATTCGATAATTTAAGTCAAGAGATCTGTCCATCACAAAAAATTTGTGATTATACTAAGAGTGTCAAGGACATTATTGAGAATCCAATGACTTTCTACTTTTTGTAAATACTTTTAAATTGAGTTATTTTTAACTACACTGTAAAAAAAGAAAAATATTTCTTACTATAATTACGAACAAAAATACATAATCACCTATTCTGGGTCACCCAAGATTTCGAAAAGCGTTCCTTTATCTTCAGAAACCTAAGAAAACAATATACTTTCGAAATTTAAAAAATAATTTATAAAAATAAATTCTTATTAGCTGCCCGTAATTTTCGGAAACGTTTCCGATTAGGTCTAACAATGCATTAATCAACTCTCTCTACTCGGAAAATCGGTTTTCCGGAAGCTAGCAATTCTTAAATGAATATTTTGACATTCAGCAAACAAAAAACGGTCAAGCAAACAAAATTAGCAGCATTAACATTAGCATTATTTTGTCACAAATGCATGTACAAATTCAGTTATGTAGCTGAAAATTGTTTACATGAGAATTGATAGCATTCGTAAAACCGATTTTTAAGGTAGAGAGAACTGATTAATGCATTGTAAAAGCTACTCGTAAATTTTCCCCTAAAATACGGGCAGTAAATAAAAATTTATTAAAAAAAATTTCTTTAAATTTCGAAAACAAATTGTTTTCTGAGGTTTATAAAGATAAAGGAACGCTTTTCAGAATCTCGGGTGACTGGGAAGAGGTTTTTGTATGTTGTCGTTCGTGAGTTATAGAATATTTTCGTATATTAAGAAACAATTGTCTTTTTTTACAGTGTAAAGATGAAGTACGCTTTTCGGAATTGTTAGCAATTCTGAAGAGGTTATTGAATGTTTTATATTCGTGGTTATATTATATCTTATACATTTAGAATGATTTGTAGTTTTTATAGTTCGCAACAGCAGGTTAAATAATTCTTTTAGAAGTGATTTTGTGTTATTTTTTGTGTTTTATTGCTGAAATCAAGGCTTCATTGCGAAAGCCAAAAGATAATTTCCTAATGATATTTCATTACTTTGATTCCTTCGGATAAAAAACAAAATCAATAATTGAAGCGTATCTACTATTTGAAATGAGAAAACGTAAGTGATCAATACGAAATGAATAAAAAAAATGAAAATTGAAAATTTGTATGGGTATCCTTTTTATCATATTGTGTCTTTCAGTTTTATCGGTTTCGAATACATCCAATTTATACTGCTGTAACAAACAAGCAATTTTCCAAATAGTTCATTCAAATTTAACCACACTCATTAAAATAATATTTGTAGACATTTTTTATGTAAATTAACAGAGTTTAATGATAATTCAAAAAGAAAAACATTTTCTATAAAATTTCTCTAAATAATATATGAATAAGTTTTGAAATGAATAATCACACCTTTCCAAGAACTTGTATATATTCTCAAACACAAGCATTTATTTGTATACACATTTTTATTGCCTAAATGAAGTAAAGTGCGAAATTTTGCCTTATATGTGCATTAACATATTAATGTATAATTTATTTCACTTAAATAGCTTTCAACAAATTTATAATTTACTCAAATAAGGGATACTACTTATGAATATTTGAATAGAAATTCATGAAAAATAATGTTTTCGAGATAAATTCATTTCGGCGTAATCAAATTCCTTTCGTTGTTTACTTAATTTACGAAGATATGTAAGATTTTAATTTCTCCTGCTCTGAATTTAATTCAGCCATGTTGTTCTTCGAAAATGAATTTCTTTTTTCAGCTAATAAAGTGTTTTCCTTTTCCAATAAATATATTATCACTAGGAATTGATTTTTATATGAATGTGTAAACATTTTCTATTGAAATTTAATGAAGGACACCTAGAAAATGTACGTTTTAATATTTAAAGTATACATGATGAAACTTTTTTTTCCTATGGTAGACCTTGTAGACAGAGTCAGATAATATAGACGAACACGCGAATGCCGTTCGCAGAAAATTTTCAAAGTTTGTAGAGAGTTTTGATGGGTTTTTTTTTACAAATTCCTTTATAAATATATATATATATATCGAGATCCGAGCAGAGAATTGGTGCGATGCATGTCGCATACTCTGGAAAAGGTCTGCAGACTATTTTTCAACTGGAGAAAAAAAAAAAAAGTTTTTAAAATTTTTAAGAAAGAGTCACAATATTAAGGAATGATTTGTATAAAAACAGTAATAAACTGATGAGTAAGAGTTCATCTCGTCCATTCATGGACTAATAACTTTTTTATTTTAACATTCGTTTATTCGTATTTCAGTTATTTTATAGATTAATAAAAAAGCAGTTTTGTTGAGCAATCATAAATTGATATTTTTATATGAGTTAATGATTAAAATAATTCACATTTTAATAGGTATATATATTTTGTAAATTTTCATGAGTGTTTCTTTCATTCATTAGTTGTCTGTATTAAGCATACCATTCAATATTACATTTCTTGACTGAGTTTTAATAATGCTTGTAAATTAATATTTTTCTTTTAGTGGCACTCCACTCGCATATAACTGTTTATTTTTGCTGTTAGCGCCGATATAGGACTCGGGAGGGGTGCGGCGTTTTTCTGCAGAAAAATTTTAAGAAATTATTAGTTCGCAGACAGTTTTACATTTTATCTAAGTCTGCTTGTAGATAGCTTATACGGCTGAATCTCAATACAGCCGAGACACTTGGCATCGTTCAATTTGGCGAAGCGATAAATGGATCTTTGTTGTTACCAGTTCGTTTCGTAAATTCTTTCCACGCCTACAGTTGTGTGATCTTGAATTTGGATTGGTTGAATGAGTTTGGTTGATTTCTTGTGTATTAGATTGCTACGCCTACCTTTGACAACTCAACTCCGCATGTTTTGTAATTTTTGTAGAACGAGCTGTCGAAGAAAGACGTTTTGTCTCGCGTTTTGTAATTGTAAAATTAAATGACGGTAAGGTAAGAGTTTGTTATTGTTAATATTTTCTACTGTTTTTAGTTGTAAAATTTGAAAGTTAAAGTACCTGTGTAATTTAGTTTGAAATTGGGAGTATTTGTTCATTTTTTTTTGCTGGAAAGTTAAATGAAGTTTATCGACGACTAGAAATGTACTAAATTATGGCAATTCAACATTTTATAGAGTTGGTTTTCAAGAAAGAAGATGTTTGTTAAGGTATGTTAATAATTTTATGTATTTTTTATTATAGTGCTTTATATTAGCCGTTTATTGTATATTTCCCATGTATGCTGACCTTACGAGTTTCGTACATTTTGATAGTGCTACGCATTGAGAACTGCTGAATTTTGATATTGCTATGCAGCGATAATTGCTGAATTATGAGATTGCTAGATAGCGAGAACTGCTGAATTTTGAGATTGCTACACACCGAGAACTGCTGGTGACAGTGATTTTTTTTTCGGTTAATGAACGCGAAGCGTTCATACATGTTTCCTGATTGCCGCTTTAACGAGTTTCCTGCGTTTTTCAGATTGCTGCAGAAATAGGTTGCTATATTCAGTGATATATATTATTTTTTTTTATGAACGCGAAGCGTTCATACTTCTTTAAATTAGAAATGAATTGTTCAATGTTTACTATAATATAGGCACGTACTTACAATACTAAATGACCCCATGATTTTTTCTGAAAGTTGTTGAGAAATGAAAATTTTAATCATTATATCGTTACTCTGATTTGGAAAGGTACTTTAAAAATTTCACAATTTCAATAAACTTATGTTGAAATCGTTTGTTTTATTTTGAATGTCATAAAAATCAGCTTTCCTGTGTTTTCTAATACGTCGTTATTTATAAATGTTGTATTTCCCATGATTCCAGGGTGATGACGTAGTAAAAAACAGTCTGGAAGCATTCAGGAAAGTGGATCAATCACGTTAGTTTTCAGGTTGCCGCGTTTTAGATTGGTGTATGTGGGGTATTTGGCGCTTGTCAGAAAAGTCGCCAAATGGGGTGTCTCGGCTGTTTTGGGAATCTGCCGCTTATACATATTAAATATTGTTGTCTGAATTTTTCATTTATGGAATCAATATATGTAGTTAGCTTTTTATCAATATAGTCTAGCTTACATCAGTTGTATTTGTCATGTCGAACAGGGCCCAAACTGAAAATAGGTAAAAGATTTCGTCGATTCTTGTGAAATGAAAACCGGGAATGGAACTAAATCGCTTCTTCCTTTCCGAATCTGAGTCCATTTTAGGTGCGTTCGTAATTATATAAATACGTAGCTCCTATAGTGGTCTTTCAGTCCGTCTATCCGTCTGCCCATCCGTCCGTCCGTCCGTCCGTCCGTCCGTCCGCATATAACATAGTGAAAACTATCCAACCGAATGGTCTGAAATTTTAAATATATGATTGTTACAAAAGTTTGTCGAGCCATTTCAAATTTTATGAAAATCGGACATATAGTTTAATTACAGGGACAATCAAAAGTTTTTCTTTACATTACGGCCAATGGGAAATTTCTTGGAAGTGCCTTTTAATGATGTTACAGCCTTCCAAATGGTCTAAAATTTTAAATATATAATTGTTGCAAAATTTTGTCGAGCCATTTCAAATATTATGAAAATCGGACGTATAGTTTAATTACAGGAACAGTCAAAAGTTTTCCGTTACATTACAGGGAATGGGAATTTTTTTTTTGCAAGTGCATTTAAATGATGTTACAGACTATGCACTTATGAAATTCAAGAAATATACATTAAGTACAATATGGGGTGCAAAAAATAATTATAAAACTAGTTATATACTACGAACGCACCTCATTTGCCACGTTTGACGAGCAATTTCCAACTTGTTTTTCTATTGCGAAATTGAACCGTAAAAACATTTTTTATTAAAAAAGTAATATTTATAAATTTTAAGTTTTTTAAAAGATGAATGAAGTACAATACACCGACATAACTTTTTATGGTCTTTAGTTTTTATTGCGGGAAATGTCAAAGTTAAATCACAAATTATATATCTGAAACTTCTAAAATGTAATAAATAAATTATTTTATAATCTAAGATAGAGAAATGAGCATTGTCATCTTAACACTAATATGCCCGAATATCGTAGCTAGTACTGATAAGTATTTTCTGATTCTAATTTTAAGACTTGAGGTGTTTTTAAGAAATTATGCTGAGTTGAAAGAATGTAAATAAATAAGTATATTTAACTTTATATTCTAAAAAAGCATTCTGTAAAATTCTGATAAGCCGTGGGCGACAGGAAATTAGACTTTCATAATTAGGCATGATATATTTAATATTAGCTTATGTGTCCTAATCTTTTGCCGATTTCTTAGAATATGGATATCGAATTGGAACCAAAGCAAATCCATGAAAAATCGATGCATCTGAAAAGACAGTTAGAACTGAAATAAAACCCTATTTTCAAAGGATTAAAAACTGCAATCGAACCAAAATATCTTTTTTAATTCATTTGGAGAATAACCAAAATAAAACAATTCTAAGGAACAAAGTGTGTTTTTACGCGTTTTTAATAAACTTTATTAGTTAAAATAGCAAGCATATTGTCGTGTTTGTGTATTTAAACACTATTGAAGAGAATGTAATAACGAGCAAAACATTTACTAAGCACACAGACAATCACAAGCGGTAAACACACTTCACAACCAAAGTTACAGTTAGCAACCGTTAAATAGTTGTAAAGCTTAAGCACAGACTTCGGACTTAACACAATCGTTCATAGTTCATGGTAATGTCACATCTCCCTCTTTTACAGACTTAGTCTATTTGGAGGTTTAACAGTTCCTCCACTTCGGGTTACAACAGGTTGGTTGATTTTAGGGTTAAGCTGATAATTTTTCTTATTTGAGTCTGAAGGGTTTGGTGTTCAGTTTTTAGGTACTTTTAGAAATTTCTGTAGAAAGAACTTCCTCGATGTCATCATCTGCAGGACGTGGTTGCAGTTTTACACACGGAATTAGATGTTTTCTGTTTCGTCTCAGGATATGATATCCTTCTTTTACGAAATATGATTTTGGTGTATCTGCATGTTTCTGTACTGTATCAACAGCTTTTCTTTCGGTTATCCACACTTTCTCCCCTGGATTTATTGACTTGAGTTCATGGGAGTTATGTATTTTTTATAGTACCTTTCTTCAGTTTTTATTCGATTTTCCTCTATTTCTCCTAATTTCTCCCTCATTATGAGCTTTGTTTGAAGTGCTGTTAGTGGTATGGGTAACATTGTTTGTAATCTCCTACCCATCAATAACTCAGCTGGACTGTATCCATTTTTTAAAGGCGAAGCTCTGTAACTGAATAGTGCTGAATAAGGATCTTTGTATTTTTTCAACCTGGGTTTGATAATTTTAACAGCGGCTTCTACAAATCCATTGCTCTGCGGGTATCTTGGACTAGACGTGATATTTTTAAACCCATATGTTTTTGCAAATTGATAGAATTCAGCATTTCTTGTTACTTCAGATTGTTTCCCATTGTCCTACCTAACAATATAAGGTATTCCCTGTCAAGCGAAAATTGACTTGCAATGTAGAATCACTTTTCGATATGTAAGCCTGTCCCATTTAGCAATTTCTGGGTAACGTGAATAGTAATCAGTCACTAACAAATACCAGTATGAATGAAGTTTGAACAGATCCATAGCTACTATTTCCCAAGGTCTTTGAGGAAAACCTGTGGGTTTCAGCGGTTCCGAAGGATTCCTGTATACATGCCACACATTCTTGCACCAGTTTCTCTATGCCTTTACTAATACCTGGCCAATATACTGCAGATCCTGCCAAATCTGTATATTTATCTACCCCCATATGACTTTCGTGTATTTTCTCTGAAATTTTTTGTCTTAGCTTGTGTGGAATGATTATTTGAGTTCCTCACATAAGTAATCCATTCTGCAAAAATATTTCGTATTTCAAAGGCTAATAAGGTAGACATCCTGGTTCTATTTTATTTTTTATCTGCCATCCTCGTAAAGCATAAGCTGTTAACATTTTACATGATGATTCTTGCTCTTGTTCCAATTTTACATGTGAGAGTCTTTGCGGAGCTACAAGAACGGATTCTGTCATAAGATTGACATAAGATTCAACTTCATATTCTAATTCGAAATCTGCAACTTCCTCCTGGAGAGGTGATCTAGATAATGCATCTGCTGCACATACATTTTTTCCTGGGGTGTGAAAAACATCGAAAGAATATCTCATCAATCTCATTTTCAAACTTTGAAGACGAGAAGTTAAATCCTCTAAGGATTTTCTTGTCAATATAGGGACAAGAGGTTTGTGATCTGTCTCTAGAAGAAACCTGGTGCCTATCAAGTAATTACAAAATGTTTCACATGTCCATGTGAATGCGGGTGCTTCCCTTTTCTATTTGTGCGTAACGTTGCTCAGTAGGCGTCAGCATGCAAGATGCGTATGCAATTACCCTCAATGTACAGTCACTCTGCATTTGACACAATGTGCCCCCAGACCATAGGATGAGACATCTGCTGTCACAATAGATTTTTAGCTAGGATCAAAAATTGTCAGCACCTGTTCAGACGTCAACATCTCTTTAAGTTTTTTCAGTGTTTCATCTTTCGGTGAACCCCAAATGAATTCGTTCTTCGTGAATAATAAAGAATTCAGAGGTGCTAAAGTTTCGGAAAATCTTGGGATGAATCGTACTATATAATTAGCCATAGCAAGATTTAAGCTGTGTCTTTTTTGTAAGAATTTTGAAGTTGCGTATAGCTGCAATATTTTCTTCGTCGGGATGTATCACTAGCTCGTCGATGACATGACCCAAAAGTTTTATGGTCTTGAAATTAAAAACGCATTTTTGTTTATTTAGGGTAATTCCGTTTCAATAAAATCAAAACACTGTATTAACTAGCGCCGTGAAGGAATTATCTTCTTGTTATTAATAGAAAAAGTTAAAAACAAGTATAAAATTTCTTACAAGGTGCCAATATTTATAAAGATGTTATTATATCCCGATATTTTTGAACGAACCCTCGTTAATTTTCAAGGGAAAAAAGTGTAACTGACTGGAATGCAAGAAAAACACACTTAAAACAAGGTGAAAGAGTACGCATGTGCAAGCGAGGTTTAGTCCACTGCTTCATAAAGAGGGGGGGAGGAGAGGTGAAAAAATTAAGTCATATTATCAGGATCTCTCGAAATACCTAGAAAGTTAATCCAAATAGCGGGAATATTGTCGAAAGGACATCGTTATAGACAGTATCATTTCTAAGCAAAATCTCAATGGATTCGCGGATTATTGACGAGTAATGGTTAGATGTAGGAATGATAATTTTAGGTTTTCCGAAGTCTATCTTAATATTTTCTTTCTGATGCAATCTGGATAAAGCTGTATTTGGTTTGTCAAATTTGATATCAAACCAATGTTCTTTTAGCCTTTCTTTAAATTTCCGAGATGTCATGCCGATATAGGTTAAAGTTTTTTCATGTGCTGTGCTGAATTAGATTATGTAAACTCCTGCTTTTTCACTATTTGGAACAGGATCAATTTTACTGTGAATCAAATCTTTCAATTTTGCTGGAGGTTTAGCTATTAAATTAATATTATATTTTAGCAAAGCATATCTCAATCTTTCATAAAGTTGTGAGATATATTCAAACGTGCAAAAAATAAATTTGTTCAAATTGAAATCATTCTTCTGTCTTGTTTTATTTGCTTGATTGAAAAGTCTATTAATATATTTACGATGGAAACCATTATCAATAGCAATCCATTTAATATAACTAATCTCATTTTCTAGGTATTTATGTGTACAAACTTCGAAGGCACGCTTAACGTAAAACCTATATGCAGCAATTTTATGTGAAAATGGTGAATTACAATTAAAAGAGTTAAATCTGCATTGTTTTCTATAAATGTTACGCTCCAATTTATTTTCATACCTGCTCTTTATCAGTTTAACGTCAAGAAAGGGTAAAGCACCTTCTTTCTCAATCTCTAAAGTAAACTTTATCCTAGAATCCAAGTCATCTCCAACGGCAGGAGAACACCAATCAGTTGGTTTTTCCACTGACTGAATTTCATTAAATTGCTGCATTTTTGTAATTTTTAACTTTGTTTTATCTAACAATGGCACAGGTATTCGCGGTGGAGAAGCAAAGGCATAAGGCTTAACGTCATCGATAAGTTCTATGTGGTAGTCACCTTTCAGTAAACCAAGTCCTAGAAATAGAGAATGAAATTCATGAACAGGATCAAACCTACTAATACTACGCACAAAATGACTTAGTATATTAGGCTCTAACTCAAAGATTTTTATGTCTGGCTTCCCCAACAAACATGTCTGGAAACCTTCTATAACATATATTTCTTCTAAACAATTTTTTTCCGTTATACTCTATATTTTAAACATTCTTCCCCTTAAGTTTTAAAGATGATCTATCAGGACCCAAAATTATTTTATCTGCTCCTTTAATTTCAACATTTTTCAACACTGTTTGTGCAATATCAGAAGGAATAACAGTGTGGTCAGCACCACTATCAATTTTAAATTTAACAGATTTTCCTAACATCTTAATTGGTATAATCCAATCATGTTCATTTTCTACATTTCCTACTAAGCCTACAAAACCTGCTTCAAATTTAACTTCGTTAATTCTCTTAGTGGAGGATACACAAACTTTCTCCCAGTGCCGTTTCTTCATACATTTTCTGCAAAAAGAGTCCTTGCCGGGACACATCTTTTTTTTTCGTGCGGCGAATATCCATACTATTTACACTTTGAAATGCATAAATTAACTTTATTATCATGAAAATTCTTTCTGTTTGAATATTGTGCAGATTTCTTTTTATGAATTACAGCATTAACTGATGAATTATTTACTAAAACAGACTGTTGCTTTTTCGGATAAACGAACTTTGTCTATGGCTGTTTGCAACGTAAGTTTAGGATCTAGTTGTAACTTTTCACTTAAAGCCAGAGCAGTAATAGTAGCAACTATGTGATCCTTCACCATGTAATGCACTTTCATCATGTACTGCCATAAGTTTAGCATGTAGTTGTAACTTTTCACTTAAAACCAGATCAGTAGTACCAACAACCATATGATCCTTCATCATGCAATGCACCATAATTACATTTATCTACAAGTGCATATAAATCATTAATGAAACCATTAACGCTCTCACATTCTCTCTGTAGCCATCTGTTAAACTGTGTGCGTTCGAAAATTACATTTCTTTTTACAATAAAATGATCATCGAATTTATTTAATACAGCCTGGAAGTTTTTCTTCTCAACTTCTGTTAAAGAGAAAGCCAGAAAAATATCTTCGGCCTTTTCGCCCATGAAATATATCTGAGCATCAACTTGTTCCTCTTCTGACCTCGTATTCAAACCCGAAGCAGTTCGGAATCGAAGAAATCTGTGTTTCCACTTGGGCCACTCCGTTGGAGTCGAAAATTGAAATAAATCCGTTGACTTTATATGATATGCTGACGCAGCTGCCATAACTGTTCGCAGAACGAAACTACAGCTCATATTCAAAATATTAGAATAATTGAGAAAAAGTAATAAGAAAAAAATATTTTTCATTTATTTATTTTTGATACTAAGTAAATGCAATTAAATTTCATATAAATTAAATCTGGAATGTTTAGATAAGATTTTAACATTTAAAAAATATAAAATACAGTACAATAAATTAGGTATACAGCTTTCTGAAACACATAAAAATATTAGAATAAAATTTAGATTGATTCAAAATATTAGAATATTTTATTTTACGCAGCAATATTACCTTATGAATATGAAGTAAATGGTTTTTAATATTTTGTAACATCCCTTTTAGCTTTCATAACAGCGTACAATCGATCTTGCATACTATGTACAAGGTGTTTACAAACATTTCTATCAATATTAGCCCAAATAGACTTTATACGTGCCACTAACTCAGTTTTACTTGAAAGAAGAGTGGAATTTCTTTGAGTTTTTTCTTAATTATACACCATAAGTTTTCGATGGGATTAAGGTCTGGTGAGTTTGGTGGCCAAGGAAGTACCTTAATGTTGCGTTGGCGGAACCAATTCTTAGTTGACACCGAGCTTTGCGGTGACGCTAAATCTTTTTGAAAGACGAAATCATCTTCAAATAAATCTTCTGATGATGGAATCATGTAATATTAAAAAATTTCTTGATATATCTGAGAGTTAACCTTTTCGTAGAGAATGCATAACTTTCCAGGTCCCTCTGCTCACATGCAACCCCAAACCATGACACTAGCAACAAATTTTACGGAACATTTAAGGCATTCTTTATCAAATGCTTCTTGCTTCATTCTCCAGACTCGAATACTTTGATTACCATATGAAACACAAAACATACTTTCAACGCTAAATAATATATTTTCCCAATCTTCTTCGCTCACATCAATCATCTTCGATTTACACCAATTAAATCTTATACGCTTTTGTTTTGCAGCCATGATAGGTTTTGTTTTCGGTACACGAGATTCAAACTTAAATTTATGGAGACGTCTTAATGTTGTCGATGTAGAAACTTCAACTCCTTCTTCTTTCCATTTTCGGTGCAAGAATAGCACACTTTTAAAGGGGTTTTTCTTAACTATACGTTTCAGTTTTCTATCATCTCTAGCAGATGTTTTTGGTTTTCGGCTGTCATTTAGGGGATTATTTTGAAATTATCCATTTTTTGAATATTGTGTTAGTATTTTACTAACGCTTGATTGCGAACAATGTAAATAATTCGCTATATAACATTGATTTTTACTGTGCCTATACAAATCAACCATACGAAGTTTAATAAATTCAGGAATATCAGTCACACGACACATTTTAAGACGAAAAAGCAAACAAACTGCAAAAAGAATACTGATTTTAAATAAAACCGCCTGGATTTGATCAATGATGCCACCAGTTATGAATTGAAGATAATTAAAGGAGAATTAATGTGAAATATTCTAATATTTTGAACCACTTGATTAAATATTCTAATATTTTGACTTTTCAAAATATTTTTTTTCTATTAATCTTTTCAAAAATGATATTAATTTTAAGATAATAAATAAGTTTAATCAACAATAAGTTCTTAATAAAAATATCGTTTGCATATTTGCATTAAAAGACATTAAATTACCAAACGATATTTTCAATTTGTAAAAAAAAAAGTAATTATTCTAATATTTTGAGTATGATCTGTAGAAGTTGATTGATGTGATGTTACGCGAGTTTTTTTTAACTTTATTAGTTAAAAATACCGAGTATATTGGCATGTTTGTGTATTTAAACACGATTGAAGACAATAACGAACAACACATTTAAAAACAACAGACAATCACAAGCAGTAAACACACTTCACAACCAAAGTTACAGTTAACAACTGGTTAAATAGTTCTAAAGCTTAAGCACAGAGTTCGGACTTAACACTATCGTTCATAGTTCAGGATAATGCCAAACAAATCTCTGGTTGAATTTTATAATCTATTTACATAATACGCATATTTATATATATTTATATAATACGTATGATCAGAATCAAGAATGCATGCTCACTGTTTTGAGGGTGCGAATGGCTCGTTTCTTGTGCTTTTATCACATTTCATGGTAAACAAATTAGGCCTGTTGAACTTATCGTTACAATATCTACATTAGTGTTAATATTGCGTACATACACATGGGTCATGTTTGGAGTGAGGCACCGCTTGTTATTGACTGAAGAAGTGAATTGTGACCCTGGTTACTTATAAAAATATATTCATTGTAGAGCAAACATTATGTTTGTTCTACGGATTCTCTACTATTTAACACTACAACATTCTTAAAAATAATTGTGTAACTTTAATTAATACTTCAACTACTTCTCAGCAGTGAAATTACGCTTGAAATTATTGAATATTAAAGACGTGAATTATCACTTTGCTAACTAAGCGTAAACCAACAGAGGGGGAAATGTCCAAGCCGGGAATCGAATCCGGACCCCTGGAATAGCGCTCCAGTGCTCTACCATTAAGCTACGAGGACGATGCCCAGCTTGACATCTCTCACTCACATAAGTCTGTAAGCCACATAAGTAATGTGAGTGAGAGATGCCAAGTTGGGCATCGTCCTTGTGGCTTAATGGCACTGGAGACTGGACACTTAGAGCACTGGAGCGCTATTCCAGGGGTCCGGGTTCGATTCCGCGCTTTGGACATTTTTCAATCTGTTAGTTTACGCTTAGTTACCAAAGTGATAATTCACGTCTTTAATATTCAATAATTGTGTAAATTTGTCACTTTTAGATAAGTATATGTGTAAATTTGTAAAATTACTATTTTTTCATAATATTTACACTCTTGTCGTAAAACGTTTGATGTATTTATGTGTGCTTATCGGCCTAATGGGAGTGTGCAAATTCTTATCCCGCTAAAAACTCAAACAAGTGTGTAAATGTAGAAAATTGTACGGATTTACCCGAGTTGGTGTGTTAGTCAATCATACCGATTTATCTTTGACTTGCATTATCAATATTGACAAAGTAAGGCAACGGTCTTGGGTTAGAGTCCCGTTTTGGGCATTTTTTCGCTCAGTTGGAAAAATTGAATTCTTATGATAAATTTATCCATCGATATGAATGTGATAAAAACGTGTATCTACCTATACATCGTTTAAATGGAGTTCCATTCCATGCGGCTTATTCTGTCGAGCTATCTACATGGCAGACGAAATGTTATTGCCAAAAAGATTATCTGAACCAAATAAATCCGTTGGTTGTCATCCCAGGTAGCTCAAACGGTAGAGCACGGACACTGTAAGTCAGAGGTTCAGGGCTCGAGTCCCGGCTTGGACATTTTTCGCTCAGTTGGAAAAATTGAATTCGTGTGATAAATATATCCATCGGTATGAATGAGATAAAAAACGTGTATTTACTTATACATCGTTTAAATGAAGTTCCATTCCATGCGGCTTATTCTGTCGAGATATCTACATGGCAGGCGAAATGTTATTGCCAAAAAGAATATCTGAGCCAAATACACCCGCTGGTTGTCATCCCAGGTAGCTCAAACGGTAGAGCACGGACACTGTAAGTCAGAGGTTCTGGGCTCGAGTCCCGGCTTGGAAATTTTTCGCTCAGTTGGAAAAACTGAATTTGTGTGATAAATTTATATCCATCGGTATGAATGAGATAAAAAACGTGTATCTACTTATACATCGTTTAAATGAAGTTCCATTACATGCCGCTTATTCTGTCGAGCTATCTACATGGCAGACGAAATGTTATTGCCAAAAAGATTATCTGAGCCAAATACACCCGCTGGTTGTCATCCCAGGTAGCTCAAACGGTAGAGTACGGACACTGTAAGTCAGAGGTTCTGGGCTCGATTCCCGGCTTGGAAATTTTTCGCTCAGTTGGAAAAACTGAATTTGTGTGATAAATTTATATCCATCGGTATGAATGAGATAAAAAACGTGTATCTACTTATACATCGTTTAAATGAAATTCCATTACATGCGGCTTATTCTGTCGAACTATCTTACATGTCAGACGAAATATTATTGCCAAAAAGATTATCTGAGCCAAATACACCCGCTGGTTGTCATCCCAGGTAGCTCAAACGGTAGAGCACGGACACTGTAAGTCAGAGATTCTGGGGTCGAGTCCCGGCTTGGAAATTTTTCGCTCAGTTGGAAAAACTGAATTTGTGTGATAAATTTATATCCATCGGTATGAATGAGATAAAAAACGTGTATCTACTTATACATCGTTTAAATGAAGTTCCATTACATGCCGCTTATTCTGTCGAGCTATCTACATGGCAGACGAAATGTTATTGCCAAAAAGAATATCTGAGCCAAATAAACCCGCTGGTTGTTATTTCAGGTAGCTCAAACGGTAGAGCACGGACACTGTAAGTCAGAAGTTCTGGGCTCGAGTCCCGGCTTGGAAATTTTTCGCTCAGTTGGAAAAACTGAATTTGTGTGATAAATTTATATCCATCGGTATGAATGAGATAAAAAACGTGTATCTACTTATACATCGTTTAAATGAAGTTCCATTCGATGCAGCTTATTCTGTCGAGCTATCTACATGGCAGGCGAAATGTTATTGCCAAAAATAATATCTGAGCCAAATACACCCGCTGGTTGTCATCCCAGATAGCTCAAACGGTAGAGCACGGACACTGTAAGTCAGAGATTCTGGGGTCGAGTCCCGGCTTGGACATTTTTCGCTCAGTTGGAAAAACTGAATTTGTGTGATAAATTTATATCCATCGGTATGAATGAGATAAAAAACGTGTATCTACTTATACATCGTTTAAATGAAGTTCCATTACATGCGGCTTATTCTGTCGAACTATGTACATGGCAGACTAAATGTTATTGCCAAAAAGATTATTTGATCCAAATACACCCGCTGGTTGTCATCCCAGGTAGCTCAAACGGTATTGCACGGACACTGTAAGTCAGAGATTCTGGGCTCGAGTCCCGGCTTGGAAATTTTTCGCTCAGTTGGAAAAACTGAATTTGTGTAATAAATTTATATCCATCGGTATGAACGAGATAAAAAAACGTGTATCTACTTGTACATCGTTTAAATGAAATTCCATTACATGCGGCTTATTCTGTCGAACTATCTACATGGCAGACGAAATGTTATTGCCAAAAAGATTATCTGAGCCAAATACACCCGCTGGTTGTCATCCCGGGTAGCTCAAACGGTAGAGCACTGACACTGTAAGTCAGAGATTCTGGGCTCGAGTCCCGGCTTGGAAATTTTTCGCTCAGTTGGAAAAACTGAATTTGTGTGAAAAATTTATATCCATCGGTATGAATGAGATAAAAAACGTGTATCTACTTATACATCGTTTAAATGAAGTTCCATTATTTTCCGCTTATTCTGTCGAGCTATCTACATGGCAAATGAAATGTTATTGCCAAAAAGATTATCTGAGCCAAATACACCCGCTGGTTGTCATTCCAGGTAGCTCAAACGGTAGAGTACGGACATTGTAAGTCAGAGGTTCTGGGCTCGAGTCCCGGCTTGGAAATTTTTCGCTCAGTTGGAAAAACTGAATTTGTGTGATAAATTTATATCCATCGGTATGAATGAGATAAAAAACGTGTATCTACTTATACATCGTTTAAATGAAGTTCCATTCCATGCGGCTTATTCTGCCGAGCTATCTACATGGCAGACGAAATGTTATTGCCAAAAAGATTATCTGAGCCAAATACACCCGCTGGATTTATTTCAGGTAGCTCAAACGGTAGAGCACGGACACTGTAAGTCAGAGGTTCTGGGCTCGAGTCCCGGCTTGGAAATTTTTCGCTCAGTTGGAAAAACTGAATTTGTGTGATAAATTTATCCATCGGTATGAATGAGATAAAAAACGTGTATCTACTTATACATCGTTTAAATGAAGTTCCATTCGATGCGGCTTATTCTGTCGAGCTATCTACATGGCAGGCGAAATGTTATTGCCAAAAAGAATATCTGAGCCAAATACACCTGCTGGTTGTCATCCCAGATAGCTCAAACGGTAGAGCACGGACACTGTAAGTCAAAGATTCTGGGGTCGAGTCCCGGCTTGGAAATTTTTCGCTCAGTTGGAAAAACTGAATTTGTGTGATAAATTTATATCCATCGGTATGAATGAGATAAAAAACGTGTATCTACTTATACATCGTTAAATGAAGTTCCATTACATGCCGCTTATTCTGTCGAGCTATCTACATGGCAGACGAAATGTTATTGCCAAAAAGATTATCTGAGCCAAATACACCCGCTGGTTGTCATTCCAGGTAGCTCAAACGGTAGAGTACGGACATTGTAAGTCAGAGGTTCTGGGCTCGAGTCCCGGCTTGGAAATTTTTCGCTCAGTTGGAAAAACTGAATTTGTGTGATAAATTTATATCCATCGGTATGAATGAGATAAAAAACGTGTATCTACTTATACATCGTTTAAATGAAATTCCATTACATGCGGCTTATTCTGTCGAACTATGTACATGGCAGACTAAATGTTATTGCCAAAAAGATTATTTGATCCAAATACACCCGCTGGTTGTCATCCCAGGTAGCTCAAACGGTAGAGCACGGACACTGTAAGTCAGAGATTCTGGGCTCGAGTCCCGGCTTGGAAATTTTTCGCTCAGTTGGAAAAACTGAACTTGTGTGATAAATTTATATCCATCGGTATGAATGAGATAAAAAACGTGTATCTACTTATACATCGTTTAAATGAAATTCCATTACATGCGGCTTATTCTGTCGAACTATCTACATGGCAGACGAAATGTTATTGCCAAAAAGAATATCTGAGCCAAATAAACCCGCTGGTTGTTATTTCAGGTAGCTCAAACGGTAGAGCACGGACACTGTAAGTCAGAAGTTCTGGGCTCGAGTCCCGGCTTGGAAATTTTTCGCTCAGTTGGAAAAACTGAATTTGTGTGATAAATTTATCCATCGGTATGAATGAGATAAAAAACGTGTATCTACTTATACATCGTTTAAATGAAGTTCCATTCGATGCGGCTTATTCTGTCGAGCTATCTACATGGCAGGCGAAATGTTATTGCCCTAAAGAATATCTGAGCCAAATACACCCGCTGGTTGTCATCCCAGATAGCTCAAACGGTAGAGCACGGACACTGTAAGTCAGAGATTCTGGGGTCGAGTCCCGTCTTGGACATTTTTCGCTCAGTTGGAAAAACTGAATTTGTGTGATAAATTTATATCCATCGGTATGAATGAGATAAAAAACGTGTATCTACTTATACATCGTTTAAATGAAGTTCCATTACATGCCGCTTATTCTGTCGAGCTATCCACATGGCAGACGAAATGTTATTGCCAAAAAGATTATCTGAGCCAAATACACCCGCTGGTTGTCATTCCAGGTAGCTCAAACGGTAGAGTACGGACATTGTAAGTCAGAGGTTCTGGGCTCGATTCCCGGCTTGGAAATTTTTCGCTCAGTTGGAAAAACTGAATTTGTGTGATAATATTTATATCCATCGGTATGAATGGGATAAAAAACGTGTATCTACTTATACATCGTTTAAATGAAATTCCATTACATGCGGCTTATTCTGTCGAACTATGTACATGGCAGACTAAATGTTATTGCCAAAAAGATTATTTGATCCAAATACACCCGCTGGTTGTCATTCCAGGTAGCTCAAACGGTAGAGTACGGACATTGTAAGTCAGAGGTTCTGGGCTCGATTCCCGGCTTGGAAATTTTTCGCTCAGTTGGAAAAACTGAATTTGTGTGATAAATTTATATCCATCGGTATGAATGAGATAAAAAAAGTGTATCTACTTATACATCGTTTAAATAAAATTCCATTACATGCGGCTTATTCTGTCGAACTATCTACATGGCAGACGAAATGTTATTGCCAAAAAGAATATCTGAGCCAAATAAACCCGCTGGTTGTTATTTCAGGTAGCTCAAACGGTAGAGCACGGACACTGTAAGTCAGAAGTTCTGGGCTCGAGTCCCGGCTTGGAAATTTTTCGCTCAGTTGGAAAAACTGAATTTGTGTGATAAATTTATCCATCGGTATGAATGAGATAAAAAACGTGTATCTACTTATACATCGTTTAAATGAAGTTCCATTCGATGCGGCTTATTCTGTCGAGCTATCTACATGGCAGGCGAAATGTTATTGCCCTAAAGAATATCTGAGCCAAATACACCCGCTGGTTGTCATCCCAGATAGCTCAAACGGTAGAGCACGGACACTGTAAGTCAGAGATTCTGGGGTCGAGTCCCGTCTTGGACATTTTTCGCTCAGTTGGAAAAACTGAATTTGTGTGATAAATTTATATCCATCGGTATGAATGAGATAAAAAACGTGTATCTACTTATACATCGTTTAAATGAAGTTCCATTCGATGCGGCTTATTCTGTCGAACTATGTACATGGCAGAATAAATGTTATTGCCAAAAAGATTATTTGATCCAAATACACCCGCTGGTTGTCATCCCAGGTAGCTCAAACGGTAGAGCACGGACACTGTAAGTCAGAGATTCTGGGCTCGAGTCCCGGCTTGGAAATTTTTCGCTCAGTTGGAAAAACTGAATTTGTGTGATAAATTTATATCCATCGGTATCAATGAGATAAAAAACGTGTATCTACTTATACATCGTTTAAATGAAATTCCATTACATGCGGCTTATTCTGTCGAACTATCTACATGGCAGACGAAATGTTATTGCCAAAAAGAATATCTGAGCCAAATAAACCCGCTGGTTGTTATTTCAGGTAGCTCAAACGGTAGAGCACGGACACTGTAAGTCAGAAGTTCTGGGCTCGAGTCCCGGCTTGGAAATTTTTCGCTCAGTTGGAAAAACTGAATTTGTGTGATAAATTTATCCATCGGTATGAATGAGATAAAAAACGTGTATCTACTTATACATCGTTTAAATGAAGTTCCATTCGATGCGGCTTATTCTGTCGAGCTATCTACATGGCAGGCGAAATGTTATTGCCAAAAAGAATATCTGAGCCAAATACACCCGCTGGTTGTCATCCCAGATAGCTCAAACGGTAGAGCACGGACACTGTAAGTCAGAGATTCTGGGGTCGAGTCCCGGCTTGGACATTTTTCGCTCAGTTGGAAAAACTGAATTTGTGTGATAAATTTATATCCATCGGTATGAATGAGATAAAAAACGTGTATCTACTTATACATCGTTTAAATGAAGTTCCATTACATGCCGCTTATTCTGTCGAGCTATCCACATGGCAGACGAAATGTTATTGCCAAAAAGATTATCTGAGCCAAATACACCCGCTGGTTGTCATTCCAGGTAGCTCAAACGGTAGAGTACGGACATTGTAAGTCAGAGGTTCTGGGCTCGAGTCCCGGCTTGGAAATCTTTCGCTCAGTTGGAAAAACTGAATTTGTGTGATAATATTTATATCCATCGGTATGAACGAGATAAAAAAACGTGTATCTACTTGTACATCGTTTAAATGAAATTCCATTACATGCGGCTTATACTGTCGAACTATCTACATGGCAGACGAAATGTTATTGCCAAAAAGATTATCTGAGCCAAATACACCCGCTGGTTGTCATCCCGGGTAGCTCAAACGGTAGAGCACTGACACTGTAAGTCAGAGATTCTGGGCTCGAGTCCCGGCTTGGAAATTTTTCGCTCAGTTGGAAAAACTGAATTTGTGTGAAAAATTTATATCCATCGGTATGAATGAGATAAAAAACGTGTATCTACTTATACATCGTTTAAATGAAGTTCCATTATTTTCCGCTTATTCTGTCGAGCTATCTACATGGCAAATGAAATGTTATTGCCAAAAAGATTATCTGAGCCAAATACACCCGCTGGTTGTCATCCCAGATAGCTCAAACGGTAGAGTACGGACACTGTAAGTCAGAGGTTCTGGGCTCGATTCCCGGCTTGGAAATTTTTCGCTCAGTTGGAAAAACTGAATTTGTGTAATAAATTTATATCCATCGGTATGAACGAGATAAAAAAACGTGTATCTACTTGTACATCGTTTAAATGAAATTCCATTACATGCGGCTTATTCTGTCGAACTATCTACATGGCAGACGAAATGTTATTGCCAAAAAGATTATCTGAGCCAAATACACCCGCTGGTTGTCATCCCGGGTAGCTCAAACGGTAGAGCACTGACACTGTAAGTCAGAGATTCTGCGCTCGAGTCCCGGCTTGGAAATTTTTCGCTCAGTTGGAAAAACTGAATTTGTGTGAAAAATTTATATCCATCGGTATGAATGAGATAAAAAACGTGTATCTACTTATACATCGTTTAAATGAAGTTCCATTATTTTCCGCTTATTCTGTCGAGCTATCTACATGGCAAATGAAATGTTATTGCCAAAAAGATTATCTGAGCCAAATACACCCGCTGGTTGTCATTCCAGGTAGCTCAAACGGTAGAGTACGGACATTGTAAGTCAGAGGTTCTGGGCTCGAGTCCCGGCTTGGAAATTTTTCGCTCAGTTGGAAAAACTGAATTTGTGTGATAAATTTATATCCATCGGTATGAATGAGATAAAAAACGTGTATCTACTTATACATCGTTTAAATGAAGTTCCATTCCATGCGGCTTATTCTGCCGAGCTATCTACATGGCAGACGAAATGTTATTGCCAAAAAGATTATCTGAGCCAAATACACCCGCTGGTTGTCATCCCAGGTAGCTCAAACGGTAGAGTACGGACACTGTAAGTCAGAGGTTCTGGGCTCGAGTCCCGGCTTGGAAATTTTTCGCTCAGTTGAAAAAACTGAATTTGTGTGATAAATTTATATCCATCGGTATGAATGAGATAAAAAACGTGTATCTACTTATACATCGTTTAAATGAAGTTCCATTACATGCCGCTTATTCTGTCGAGCTATCCACATGGCAGACGAAATGTTATTGCCAAAAAGATTATCTGAGCCAAATACACCCGCTGGTTTTTATTTCAGGTAGCTCAAACGGTAGAGCACGGACACTGTAAGTCAGAGGTTCTGGGCTCGAGTCCCGGCTTGGAAATTTTTCGCTCAGTTGGAAAAACTGAATTTGTGTGATAAATTTATCCATCGGTATGAATGAGATAAAAAACGTGTATCTACTTATACATCGTTTAAATGAAGTTCCATTCGATGCGGCTTATTCTGTCGAGCTATCTACATGGCAGGCGAAATGTTATTGCCAAAAAGAATATCTGAGCCAAATACACCTGCTGGTTGTCATCCCAGATAGCTCAAACGGTAGAGCACGGACACTGTAAGTCAAAGATTCTGGGGTCGAGTCCCGGCTTGGAAATTTTTCGCTCAGTTGGAAAAACTGAATTTGTGTGATAAATTTATATCCATCGGTATGAATGAGATAAAAAACGTGTATCTACTTATACATCGTTAAATGAAGTTCCATTACATGCCGCTTATTCTGTCGAGCTATCTACATGGCAGACGAAATGTTATTGCCAAAAAGATTATCTGAGCCAAATACACCCGCTGGTTGTCATCCCAGGTAGCTCAAACGGTAGAGTACGGACACTGTAAGTCAAAGGTTCTGGGCTCGAGTCCCGGCTTGGAAATTTTTCGCTCAGTTGGAAAAACTGAATTTGTGTGATAAATTTATATCCATCGGTATGAATGAGATAAAAAACGTGTATCTACTTATACATCGTTTAAATGAAATTCCATTACATGCGGCTTATTCTGTCGAACTATGTACATGGCAGACTAAATGTTATTGCCAAAAAGATTATTTGATCCAAATACACCCGCTGGTTGTCATCCCAGGTAGCTCAAACGGTAGAGCACGGACACTGTAAGTCAGAGATTCTGGGCTCGAGTCCCGGCTTGGAAATTTTTCGCTCAGTTGGAAAAACTGAATTTGTGTAATAAATTTATATCCATCGGTATGAACGAGATAAAAAAACGTGTATCTACTTGTACATCGTTTAAATGAAATTCCATTACATGCGGCTTATTCTGTCGAACTATGTACATGGCAGACTAAATGTTATTGCCAAAAAGATTATTTGATCCAAATACACCCGATGGTTGTCATCCCAGGTAGCTCAAACGGTATAGCACGGACACTGTAAGTCAGAGATTCTGGGCTCGAGTCCCGGCTTGGAAATTTTTCGCTCAGTTGGAAAAACTGAATTTGTGTAATAAATTTATATCCATCGGTATGAACGAGATAAAAAAACGTGTATCTACTTGTACATCGTTTAAATGAAATTCCATTACATGCGGCTTATTCTGTCGAACTATCTACATGGCAGACGAAATGTTATTGCCAAAAAGATTATCTGAGCCAAATACACCCGCTGGTTGTCATCCCGGGTAGCTCAAACGGTAGAGCACTGACACTGTAAGTCAGAGATTCTGGGCTCGAGTCCCGGCTTGGAAATTTTTCGCTCAGTTGGAAAAACTGAATTTGTGTGAAAAATTTATATCCATCGGTATGAATGAGATAAAAAACGTGTATCTACTTATACATCGTTTAAATGAAGTTCCATTATTTTCCGCTTATTCTGTCGAGCTATCTACATGGCAAATGAAATGTTATTGCCAAAAAGATTATCTGAGCCAAATACACCCGCTGGTTGTCATCCCAGATAGCTCAAACGGTAGAGTACGGACACTGTAAGTCAGAGGTTCTGGGCTCGATTCCCGGCTTGGAAATTTTTCGCTCAGTTGGAAAAACTGAATTTGTGTAATAAATTTATATCCATCGGTATGAACGAGATAAAAAAACGTGTATCTACTTGTACATCGTTTAAATGAAATTCCATTACATGCGGCTTATTCTGTCGAACTATCTACATGGCAGACGAAATGTTATTGCCAAAAAGATTATCTGAGCCAAATACACCCGCTGGTTGTCATCCCGGGTAGCTCAAACGGTAGAGCACTGACACTGTAAGTCAGAGATTCTGGGCTCGAGTCCCGGCTTGGAAATTTTTCGCTCAGTTGGAAAAACTGAATTTGTGTGAAAAATTTATATCCATCGGTATGAATGAGATAAAAAACGTGTATCTACTTATACATCGTTTAAATGAAGTTCCATTATTTTCCGCTTATTCTGTCGAGCTATCTACATGGCAAATGAAATGTTATTGCCAAAAAGATTATCTGAGCCAAATACACCCGCTGGTTGTCATCCCAGATAGCTCAAACGGTAGAGTACGGACACTGTAAGTCAGAGGTTCTGGGCTCGATTCCCGGCTTGGAAATTTTTCGCTCAGTTGGAAAAACTGAATTTGTGTAATAAATTTATATCCATCGGTATGAACGAGATAAAAAAACGTGTATCTACTTGTACATCGTTTAAATGAAATTCCATTACATGCGGCTTATTCTGTCGAACTATCTACATGGCAGACGAAATGTTATTGCCAAAAAGATTATCTGAGCCAAATACACCCGCTGGTTGTCATCCCGGGTAGCTCAAACGGTAGAGCACTGACACTGTAAGTCAGAGATTCTGGGCTCGAGTCCCGGCTTGGAAATTTTTCGCTCAGTTGGAAAAACTGAATTTGTGTGAAAAATTTATATCCATCGGTATGAATGAGATAAAAAACGTGTATCTACTTATACATCGTTTAAATGAAGTTCCATTATTTTCCGCTTATTCTGTCGAGCTATCTACATGGCAAATGAAATGTTATTGCCAAAAAGATTATCTGAGCCAAATACACCCGCTGGTTGTCATTCCAGGTAGCTCAAACGGTAGAGTACGGACATTGTAAGTCAGAGGTTCTGGGCTCGAGTCCCGGCTTGGAAATTTTTCGCTCAGTTGGAAAAACTGAATTTGTGTGATAAATTTATATCCATCGGTATGAATGAGATAAAAAACGTGTATCTACTTATACATCGTTTAAATGAAATTCCATTCCATGCGGCTTATTCTGCCGAGCTATCTACATGGCAGACGAAATGTTATTGCAAAAAAGATTATCTGAGCCAAATACACCCGCTGGTTGTCATCCCAGGTAGCTCAAACGGTAGAGTACGGACACTGTAAGTCAGAGGTTCTGGGCTCGAGTCCCGGCTTGGAAATTTTTCGCTCAGTTGGAAAAACTGAATTTGTGTGATAAATTTATATCCATCGGTATGAATGAGATAAAAAACGTGTATCTACTTATACATCGTTTAAATGAAGTTCCATTACATGCCGCTTATTCTGTCGAGCTATCCACATGGCAGACGAAATGTTATTGCCAAAAAGATTATCTGAGCCAAATACACCCGCTGGTTTTTATTTCAGGTAGCTCAAACGGTAGAGCACGGACACTGTAAGTCAGAGGTTCTGGGCTCGAGTCCCGGCTTGGAAATTTTTCGCTCAGTTGGAAAAACTGAATTTGTGTGATAATATTTATATCCATCGGTATGAACGAGATAAAAAAACGTGTATCTACTTGTACATCGTTTAAATGAAATTCCATTACATGCGGCTTATACTGTCGAACTATCTACATGGCAGACGAAATGTTATTGCCAAAAAGATTATCTGAGCCAAATACACCCGCTGGTTGTCATCCCGGGTAGCTCAAACGGTAGAGCACTGACACTGTAAGTCAGAGATTCTGGGCTCGAGTCCCGGCTTGGAAATTTTTCGCTCAGTTGGAAAAACTGAATTTGTGTGAAAAATTTATATCCATCGGTATGAATGAGATAAAAAACGTGTATCTACTTATACATCGTTTAAATGAAGTTCCATTATTTTCCGCTTATTCTGTCGAGCTATCTACATGGCAAATGAAATGTTATTGCCAAAAAGATTATCTGAGCCAAATACACCCGCTGGTTGTCATCCCAGATAGCTCAAACGGTAGAGTACGGACACTGTAAGTCAGAGGTTCTGGGCTCGATTCCCGGCTTGGAAATTTTTCGCTCAGTTGGAAAAACTGAATTTGTGTAATAAATTTATATCCATCGGTATGAACGAGATAAAAAAACGTGTATCTACTTGTACATCGTTTAAATGAAATTCCATTACATGCGGCTTATTCTGTCGAACTATCTACATGGCAGACGAAATGTTATTGCCAAAAAGATTATCTGAGCCAAATACACCCGCTGGTTGTCATCCCGGGTAGCTCAAACGGTAGAGCACTGACACTGTAAGTCAGAGATTCTGCGCTCGAGTCCCGGCTTGGAAATTTTTCGCTCAGTTGGAAAAACTGAATTTGTGTGAAAAATTTATATCCATCGGTATGAATGAGATAAAAAACGTGTATCTACTTATACATCGTTTAAATGAAGTTCCATTATTTTCCGCTTATTCTGTCGAGCTATCTACATGGCAAATGAAATGTTATTGCCAAAAAGATTATCTGAGCCAAATACACCCGCTGGTTGTCATTCCAGGTAGCTCAAACGGTAGAGTACGGACATTGTAAGTCAGAGGTTCTGGGCTCGAGTCCCGGCTTGGAAATTTTTCGCTCAGTTGGAAAAACTGAATTTGTGTGATAAATTTATATCCATCGGTATGAATGAGATAAAAAACGTGTATCTACTTATACATCGTTTAAATGAAGTTCCATTCCATGCGGCTTATTCTGCCGAGCTATCTACATGGCAGACGAAATGTTATTGCCAAAAAGATTATCTGAGCCAAATACACCCGCTGGTTGTCATCCCAGGTAGCTCAAACGGTAGAGTACGGACACTGTAAGTCAGAGGTTCTGGGCTCGAGTCCCGGCTTGGAAATTTTTCGCTCAGTTGAAAAAACTGAATTTGTGTGATAAATTTATATCCATCGGTATGAATGAGATAAAAAACGTGTATCTACTTATACATCGTTTAAATGAAGTTCCATTACATGCCGCTTATTCTGTCGAGCTATCCACATGGCAGACGAAATGTTATTGCCAAAAAGATTATCTGAGCCAAATACACCCGCTGGTTTTTATTTCAGGTAGCTCAAACGGTAGAGCACGGACACTGTAAGTCAGAGGTTCTGGGCTCGAGTCCCGGCTTGGAAATTTTTCGCTCAGTTGGAAAAACTGAATTTGTGTGATAAATTTATCCATCGGTATGAATGAGATAAAAAACGTGTATCTACTTATACATCGTTTAAATGAAGTTCCATTCGATGCGGCTTATTCTGTCGAGCTATCTACATGGCAGGCGAAATGTTATTGCCAAAAAGAATATCTGAGCCAAATACACCTGCTGGTTGTCATCCCAGATAGCTCAAACGGTAGAGCACGGACACTGTAAGTCAAAGATTCTGGGGTCGAGTCCCGGCTTGGAAATTTTTCGCTCAGTTGGAAAAACTGAATTTGTGTGATAAATTTATATCCATCGGTATGAATGAGATAAAAAACGTGTATCTACTTATACATCGTTAAATGAAGTTCCATTACATGCCGCTTATTCTGTCGAGCTATCTACATGGCAGACGAAATGTTATTGCCAAAAAGATTATCTGAGCCAAATACACCCGCTGGTTGTCATCCCAGGTAGCTCAAACGGTAGAGTACGGACACTGTAAGTCAAAGGTTCTGGGCTCGAGTCCCGGCTTGGAAATTTTTCGCTCAGTTGGAAAAACTGAATTTGTGTGATAAATTTATATCCATCGGTATGAATGAGATAAAAAACGTGTATCTACTTATACATCGTTTAAATGAAATTCCATTACATGCGGCTTATTCTGTCGAACTATGTACATGGCAGACTAAATGTTATTGCCAAAAAGATTATTTGATCCAAATACACCCGCTGGTTGTCATCCCAGGTAGCTCAAACGGTAGAGCACGGACACTGTAAGTCAGAGATTCTGGGCTCGAGTCCCGGCTTGGAAATTTTTCGCTCAGTTGGAAAAACTGAATTTGTGTAATAAATTTATATCCATCGGTATGAACGAGATAAAAAAACGTGTATCTACTTGTACATCGTTTAAATGAAATTCCATTACATGCGGCTTATTCTGTCGAACTATGTACATGGCAGACTAAATGTTATTGCCAAAAAGATTATTTGATCCAAATACACCCGATGGTTGTCATCCCAGGTAGCTCAAACGGTATAGCACGGACACTGTAAGTCAGAGATTCTGGGCTCGAGTCCCGGCTTGGAAATTTTTCGCTCAGTTGGAAAAACTGAATTTGTGTAATAAATTTATATCCATCGGTATGAACGAGATAAAAAAACGTGTATCTACTTGTACATCGTTTAAATGAAATTCCATTACATGCGGCTTATTCTGTCGAACTATCTACATGGCAGACGAAATGTTATTGCCAAAAAGATTATCTGAGCCAAATACACCCGCTGGTTGTCATCCCGGGTAGCTCAAACGGTAGAGCACTGACACTGTAAGTCAGAGATTCTGGGCTCGAGTCCCGGCTTGGAAATTTTTCGCTCAGTTGGAAAAACTGAATTTGTGTGAAAAATTTATATCCATCGGTATGAATGAGATAAAAAACGTGTATCTACTTATACATCGTTTAAATGAAGTTCCATTATTTTCCGCTTATTCTGTCGAGCTATCTACATGGCAAATGAAATGTTATTGCCAAAAAGATTATCTGAGCCAAATACACCCGCTGGTTGTCATCCCAGATAGCTCAAACGGTAGAGTACGGACACTGTAAGTCAGAGGTTCTGGGCTCGATTCCCGGCTTGGAAATTTTTCGCTCAGTTGGAAAAACTGAATTTGTGTAATAAATTTATATCCATCGGTATGAACGAGATAAAAAAACGTGTATCTACTTGTACATCGTTTAAATGAAATTCCATTACATGCGGCTTATTCTGTCGAACTATCTACATGGCAGACGAAATGTTATTGCCAAAAAGATTATCTGAGCCAAATACACCCGCTGGTTGTCATCCCGGGTAGCTCAAACGGTAGAGCACTGACACTGTAAGTCAGAGATTCTGGGCTCGAGTCCCGGCTTGGAAATTTTTCGCTCAGTTGGAAAAACTGAATTTGTGTGAAAAATTTATATCCATCGGTATGAATGAGATAAAAAACGTGTATCTACTTATACATCGTTTAAATGAAGTTCCATTATTTTCCGCTTATTCTGTCGAGCTATCTACATGGCAAATGAAATGTTATTGCCAAAAAGATTATCTGAGCCAAATACACCCGCTGGTTGTCATCCCAGATAGCTCAAACGGTAGAGTACGGACACTGTAAGTCAGAGGTTCTGGGCTCGATTCCCGGCTTGGAAATTTTTCGCTCAGTTGGAAAAACTGAATTTGTGTAATAAATTTATATCCATCGGTATGAACGAGATAAAAAAACGTGTATCTACTTGTACATCGTTTAAATGAAATTCCATTACATGCGGCTTATTCTGTCGAACTATCTACATGGCAGACGAAATGTTATTGCCAAAAAGATTATCTGAGCCAAATACACCCGCTGGTTGTCATCCCGGGTAGCTCAAACGGTAGAGCACTGACACTGTAAGTCAGAGATTCTGGGCTCGAGTCCCGGCTTGGAAATTTTTCGCTCAGTTGGAAAAACTGAATTTGTGTGAAAAATTTATATCCATCGGTATGAATGAGATAAAAAACGTGTATCTACTTATACATCGTTTAAATGAAGTTCCATTATTTTCCGCTTATTCTGTCGAGCTATCTACATGGCAAATGAAATGTTATTGCCAAAAAGATTATCTGAGCCAAATACACCCGCTGGTTGTCATTCCAGGTAGCTCAAACGGTAGAGTACGGACATTGTAAGTCAGAGGTTCTGGGCTCGAGTCCCGGCTTGGAAATTTTTCGCTCAGTTGGAAAAACTGAATTTGTGTGATAAATTTATATCCATCGGTATGAATGAGATAAAAAACGTGTATCTACTTATACATCGTTTAAATGAAATTCCATTCCATGCGGCTTATTCTGCCGAGCTATCTACATGGCAGACGAAATGTTATTGCCAAAAAGATTATCTGAGCCGAATACACCCGCTGGTTGTCATCCCAGGTAGCTCAAACGGTAGAGTACGGACACTGTAAGTCAGAGGTTCTGGGCTCGAGTCCCGGCTTGGAAATTTTTCGCTCAGTTGGAAAAACTGAATTTGTGTGATAAATTTATATCCATCGGTATGAATGAGATAAAAAACGTGTATCTACTTATACATCGTTTAAATGAAGTTCCATTACATGCCGCTTATTCTGTCGAGCTATCCACATGGCAGACGAAATGTTATTGCCAAAAAGATTATCTGAGCCAAATACACCCGCTGGTTTTTATTTCAGGTAGCTCAAACGGTAGAGCACGGACACTGTAAGTCAGAGGTTCTGGGCTCGAGTCCCGGCTTGGAAATTTTTCGCTCAGTTGGAAAAACTGAATTTGTGTGATAAATTTATCCATCGGTATGAATGAGATAAAAAACGTGTATCTACTTATACATCGTTTAAATGAAGTTCCATTCGATGCGGCTTATTCTGTCGAGCTATCTACATGGCAGGCGAAATGTTATTGCCAAAAAGAATATCTGAGCCAAATACACCTGCTGGTTGTCATCCCAGATAGCTCAAACGGTAGAGCACGGACACTGTAAGTCAAAGATTCTGGGGTCGAGTCCCGGCTTGGAAATTTTTCGCTCAGTTGGAAAAACTGAATTTGTGTGATAAATTTATATCCATCGGTATGAATGAGATAAAAAACGTGTATCTACTTATACATCGTTAAATGAAGTTCCATTACATGCCGCTTATTCTGTCGAGCTATCTACATGGCAGACGAAATGTTATTGCCAAAAAGATTATCTGAGCCAAATACACCCGCTGGTTGTCATCCCAGGTAGCTCAAACGGTAGAGTACGGACACTGTAAGTCAGAGGTTCTGGGCTCGAGTCCCGGCTTGGAAATTTTTCGCTCAGTTGGAAAAACTGAATTTGTGTGATAAATTTATATCCATCGGTATGAATGAGATAAAAAACGTGTATCTACTTATACATCGTTTAAATGAAATTCCATTACATGCGGCTTATTCTGTCGAACTATGTACATGGCAGACTAAATGTTATTGCCAAAAAGATTATTTGATCCAAATACACCCGCTGGTTGTCATCCCAGGTAGCTCAAACGGTAGAGCACGGACACTGTAAGTCAGAGATTCTGGGCTCGAGTCCCGGCTTGGAAATTTTTCGCTCAGTTGGAAAAACTGAATTTGTGTGATAAATTTATCCATCGGTATGAATGAGATAAAAAACGTGTATCTACTTATACATCGTTTAAATGAAGTTCCATTCGATGCGGCTTATTCTGTCGAGCTATCTACATGGCAGGCGAAATGTTATTGCCAAAAAGAATATCTGAGCCAAATACACCCGCTGGTTGTCATCCCAGATAGCTCAAACGGTAGAGCACGGACACTGTAAGTCAGAGATTCTGGGGTCGAGTCCCGTCTTGGACATTTTTCGCTCAGTTGGAAAAACTGAATTTGTGTGATAAATTTATATCCATCGGTATGAATGAGATAAAAAACGTGTATCTACTTATACATCGTTTAAATGAAGTTCCATTACATGCCGCTTATTCTGTCGAGCTATCCACATGGCAGACGAAATGTTATTGCCAAAAAGATTATCTGAGCCAAATACACCCGCTGGTTGTCATTCCAGGTAGCTCAAACGGTAGAGTACGGACATTGTAAGTCAGAGGTTCTGGGCTCGATTCCCGGCTTGGAAATTTTTCGCTCAGTTGGAAAAACTGAATTTGTGTGATAATATTTATATCCATCGGTATGAATGGGATAAAAAACGTGTATCTACTTATACATCGTTTAAATGAAATTCCATTACATGCGGCTTATTCTGTCGAACTATGTACATGGCAGACTAAATGTTATTGCCAAAAAGATTATTTTATCCAAATACACCCGCTGGTTGTCATCCCAGGTAGCTCAAACGGTAGAGCACGGACACTGTAAGTCAGAGATTCTGGGCTCGAGTCCCGGCTTGGAAATTTTTCGCTCAGTTGGAAAAACTGAATTTGTGTGATAAATTTATATCCATCGGTATGAATGAGATAAAAAACGTGTATCTACTTATACATCGTTTAAATGAAATTCCATTACATGCGGCTTATTCTGTCGAACTATCTACATGGCAGACGAAATGTTATTGCCAAAAAGAATATCTGAGCCAAATAAACCCGCTGGTTGTTATTTCAGGTAGCTCAAATGGTAGAGCACGGACACTGTAAGTCAGAAGTTCTGGACTCGAGTCCCGGCTTGGAAATTTTTCGCTCAGTTGGAAAAACTGAATTTGTGTGATAAATTTATCCATCGGTATGAATGAGATAAAAAACGTGTATCTACTTATACATCGTTTAAATGAAGTTCCATTCGATGCGGCTTATTCTGTCGAGCTATCTACATGGCAGGCGAAATGTTATTGCCAAAAAGAATATCTGAGCCAAATACACCCGCTGGTTGTCATCCCAGATAGCTCAAACGGTAGAGCACGGACACTGTAAGTCAGAGATTCTGGGGTCGAGTCCCGGCTTGGACATTTTTCGCTCAGTTGGAAAAACTGAATTTGTGTGATAAATTTATATCCATCGGTATGAATGAGATAAAAAACGTGTATCTACTTATACATCGTTTAAATGCAGTTCCATTACATGCCGCTTATTCTGTCGAGCTATCCACATGGCAGACGAAATGTTATTGCCAAAAAGATTATCTGAGCCAAATACACCCGCTGGTTGTCATTCCAGGTAGCTCAAACGGTAGAGTACGGACATTGTAAGTCAGAGGTTCTGGGCTCGAGTCCCGGCTTGGAAATCTTTCGCTCAGTTGGAAAAACTGAATTTGTGTGATAATATTTATATCCATCGGTATGAATGGGATAAAAAACGTGTATCTACTTATACATCGTTTAAATGAAATTCCATTACATGCGGCTTATTCTGTCGAACTATGTACATGGCAGACTAAATGTTATTGCCAAAAAGATTATTTGATCCAAATACACCCGCTGGTTGTCATCCCAGGTAGCTCAAACGGTATAGCACGGACACTGTAAGTCAGAGATTCTGGGCTCGAGTCCCGGCTTGGAAATTTTTCGCTCAGTTGGAAAAACTGAATTTGTGTGATAAATTTATATCCATCGGTATGAATGAGATAAAAAACGTGTATCTACTTATACATCGTTTAAATGAAATTCCATTACATGCGGCTTATTCTGTCGAACTATCTACATGGCAGACGAAATGTTATTGCCAAAAAGAATATCTGAGCCAAATAAACCCGCTGGTTGTTATTTCAGGTAGCTCAAACGGTAGAGCACGGACACTGTAAGTCAGAAGTTCTGGGCTCGAGTCCCGGCTTGGAAATTTTTCGCTCAGTTGGAAAAACTGAATTTGTGTGATAAATTTATCCATCGGTATGAATGAGATAAAAAACGTGTATCTACTTATACATCGTTTAAATGAAGTTCCATTCGATGCGGCTTATTCTGTCGAGCTATCTACATGGCAGGCGAAATGTTGTTGCCAAAAAGAATATCTGAGCCAAATACACCCGCTGGTTGTCATCCCAGATAGCTCAAACGGTAGAGCACGGACACTGTAAGTCAGAGATTCTGGGGTCGAGTCCCGGCTTGGACATTTTTCGCTCAGTTGGAAAAACTGAATTTGTGTGATAAATTTATATCCATCGGTATGAATGAGATAAAAAACGTGTATCTACTTATACATCGTTTAAATGAAGTTCCATTACATGCCGCTTATTCTGTCGAGCTATCTACATGGCAGACGAAATGTTATTGCCAAAAAGATTATCTGAGCCAAATACACCCGCTGGTTGTCATCCCAGGTAGCTCAAACGGTAGAGCATGGACACTGTTAGTCAGAGGTTCTGGGCTCGAGTCCCGGCTTGGACATTTTTCGCTCAGTTGGAAAAACTGAATTTGTGTGATAAATTTACCAACAGTATGATTGAGATTAAAAGAAAAAAATTCGTTGAACAGTTGGGTGTTTCACTCTTTAAAGCAAAAAAACTTTACGACTGAAACACGTTAAAGAAAAGTCGGTCACAAACTTAATAAAAATCTGCAATAATTATAATGAATAATTCCGTTGAACGTTACTAATATATTTTATATATACACAAAACGGAAATAAACAATACATTATCCTTTTGATTCGAACATAACACAAATACTTCACTGTTTATGACTCCCGCAGAACCAAAATTTAACCCGTTGGCAACTTTTGGTACAAAATGTTTCAGTAAGTTATTCATTTCTTCATGAATTCATGCTACACGAATGCTACATTCATGCGACTTCATGAATTCATGAATTCATGAATTCACATACTTTCGATTACGAATTCAATGATTTATGCGATTTGTCGCTACGGTACTTTTGCTGTTCAGATAGGAATTGTGCTTATTAATAATTTTTTAATATATCGTTTTAGATAAACAAGTTTTGTTACAATTAACATTTAGTAACTTAATCAAACAAATATAAAACAAGTAATATAAACATTTTGTTTTTAAAGTCAATTCTTACTTAGGCCATCAAAGAAAAATTTAATATAATCCCTTAAGCTAATATTAGTTTTTGTTGCATTAAAATATTTCAATTTGTTGATTTTCTATGAGCAAGTAAGATTACAATGGAAGTCTATGGGAATTTGGCGAAATATTAGAGATATCGCCAAGTTGGCGTCACTTTTGGCGACTCATTTTGGCCGCCAAATTTGGCGATATATCGCCAAGTTGGAGACAAACTTGGCGGTATTTGGCGACAGAACAGGGTCCCCCCTATGGTAATCCCTTATTGAAAATACTATCATTGATCTTCAATAACCAATGGCCGCCATTTTGTTTCCCATGCAAAACTAAAATTAATTAATTAAAATTTAATTAATTAATTAATATTTGAAAAAACTTTATTAACATCAATTGTCATCCAGTACAAGTTTAAAAAAATTTATTTCAACTTGATAGGATGAATAATGAGTATTTTATTAACGATTGAAAATTTGAACAAGATGAATATATAAATAAATATAGGGAGAGTGTGAGATAATAGTAGGAATTGAATGAAAAAAAAAGCATGCTTTCATTGAAATTCACAAAAATGTGGAAAATACACAATATGTTTTTAAATGCACCAAAAAGTAGAAATGGGAATTTCGGTCAAAATATACAGCTATCGCCAAGTTGGCTTCATATATATTAAGATATTTTTGGCATTATTACTTTTCAACAAATACGCATTGTTGAAGCTGATGCTGATTTCTCCATAGGCAAAATCAACCTCCTACCTCCCCCCTCCCCCCCCCGTCTCTCTTCCGATGATTGAATTTAAAAAAAATCAATGTCCAGTTCATGTATTGCCCTCAGGAATACATATATATTCCAAATGTCAAAGCTGTATGTCAACAGGAAATGGATAAAAATTGAGTAACCAGATTTCACTGCCATATTCAAACAAACAGAATTGTAAATTAAAAGAAAGCATGCAAAAACTAGAATTAAAACAATTGTCAAATATATTTTATGTATGACAGTATTTGTTTCTGCAGGAAACTTGATTTTCAGTAAATCTGTTTCATTTACATTAATTTTAAAATTAAATATTCTAAAGCACCGTTAAAATATCATATTCTTTACATAATTGCTTATCTTAAATGACTGCAATACTTTCTTGCAAACATATTCTTTAGCTATGAAAATATGGAAGAAAGTAAACATATTTGTTCTTTAATTATATTCCTTACGTAGTAGAAAAAAATTTCCACGGATCTTACAATTTCATAAAGTGATTAACTGAGATTTTCTTTTCTTATTTTTAATGCCCAGGAGACATCAGAACTAAATTTTTTGTAAACAAAAGTACATTTCCGTAACTAAAATAATGAAAGATAAATATGTTCGTAAAATAAAGAAAATTTAAGTATTTGCATCAGGGAAAAGAAAAAGAAAACTTTTGAAATTTATTATCATCATATTCTTAAAATCGCAAAAAAGTAAAACAAACACCCAGTGGAAATAGCGTGCCAAAGGTATTTACTACAAAAATAATATTAATATTGATTTAAAGTTTTTATTTCTGCAAGTGATTCTCTGCCTGTGTTTATTGAAATCCCCATGAATATTAAATTAACTTATGAGTGCAGTGGATGATTAAAGGAAAGCTAATTTATTTTCATTAAATTCACATGTGCTTTATAACTTATAAGTTGTTTTTTTAAGTCATAAAATATTTGATTTTAAAAAGTTAAGATTAAAAATAAACTGAAAACTTATCTCTACACAGATTATAAACTTATCTCAGTTGGGAAAAATCGAACGAGTGATATATGCAATATTGGCAACTTAGCCCATTTTTCTTGTAATAAAAGCATACCACCGTACCAGGATTTATGCATTGTATTTTTGTTTATTTAAAAACAGGAATACCAGGATTAAATAAAACAAAAATTACTATACAGAAGTTTTGATAGGAAGATAAAAAAACCCCGATAAGTTGGCAACACTGGATATACGAGTGGATATCAATAGGTTTTTGCCCTCACATAGAAATAATTGAGTAACATTTATGAAATTGCTACATTGTATGAGTCCTTTTCTACATAGTTACCGTGCACAGTAACACATTTCTGCAAACGGTATTTCAAAAAAAGGGGAGAGGATGTATTCCAGGAGGCGCGATAGTAAACCCAAAGGGGAACATTTTTCTAAATTTTACCGACCCCCACATGTGACTTATTGTTGGAAAGGTCTGTGACCACTTATTCATGTTATGCAATTCCTGAGCTTTTCCCCACAATTTGCCCTCCGGGGGTAGTAAAAATTTTATAAATTTTTCAGACATCATTCATGCCCCCCCCCCGGGGGTCAAATTTGGGGAGGAGGAGCTCGGGGATGCATAACATGAGTAAGTGTTCACTGGCTTTTCCTAAATATGTCACATTTGGGGGTCGGCAAATGTTCGAAAAATCCCCCCCCCCTTTGGGTCTACTACCGCGCCTCCTGGTATAGATTCTCCCCCCCCTTTTTATAAAATACCGTTTGCAGAAATGTTTTACTGTGCACGGTGACTATATAGAAAAGGACTAATACAATGTAGCAATTTCATAAATTTGACTCAGTTATTTCTATGTGAGTGCAAAACCGGATTAATACACCCTCGTATGTCCAGCCCGAAATCGCACTGGGCACGAAAAGTATTAGCCTTTCTTAATCACGAAGACACGAACTAACTTCGTCGTTTTCGTTTCGAAAAATCGAAAAAAAAAAAAAAAAGATTAAGTTAACCTGCAATTTACACACAGTCCTATTGCAAAGAAAACACAGTAAGATGGATTGGAGTTTTCGGCACGGCCGATTACTTGCGCAACGAATAGATACCGACGCACAGTGGCGTATTTGACCCAAAAACCTCGTCAAAAATGAGAAAATTAAAATATGCTCAACAATTGTAAGAAGTATATATTTTTAATAGATGGCTAATTAGTGCACCGATCTATGGCTATTTCAGAAGCATGAGTCATATCTGATGACTCCAAGCCTAAGTGGATACAGAGGCTTCTTTAAGAGAAAAAGTGCTTTTGGCATCAAGAATTTTTGAGCTCATTAGCTTTGTTTTTAATGGGGCTCAGGGCTTGAAAACTTTTCAAAAAATTGTTTCTTTTTAGTATCTATTTTGATTATTAAATTACTACTGAACACAGTGCAAAAAACCGCATAAAAATATTTGCATTGTTAACGGAGTTATAAGCATTTATGTAACAATCACTTTCATAGCCGCACCCATTTCATTGCAATTTTAAGTCGCGTTTTCTCAAAACTTGATTTTTGACGACTATCCGTAAGATAAAAAAAAAACTATTTGATGGAATGGTTTAAATTTTTTTTCTATGCATATATAACATCATTATCTATAGAATGAATTAATATATTTTAGATAGCTTAATATATTGCGTATTTATAAGGGAAAAAAACTTGTATTTGTTAGGCTTTTTTAAATTTTCAAATTTGAGAGTTTTTTTAATAAGGTTTCCTTTGAGTGATAGTTATATCCTTAATTCAATCTATAGAGTAAAGTTTTCTGATCATTTTAAAGCGAAAATTAGATTCTTATGTCAATTCAACGTTACGATATATTACGGGTGGTGATATGACACCTAAATTTTTTTTCGAAAATTGTGTTATATAGATTTTGCTGTATTTTTTCTTTTATTACATTGAAGTACTTCATTTTATAATTTTATAAGACTACAAACGTACCTTAAAAATATTGCGAAGTTTAAATAAGTTATATTGAATACTTCTGTATTTATATGGATTCGAAGCGAGAGCTCTGTTTACATGTTTTTCGGTATCGATCAAGCCCTGAGCCCCCTTAATATAATAAAAAAATAATGAAAATAAAATGTATTATTTTTAAGCCTTTTAGCTCTAATTTAGATATATTGCATTTTAAAGATGGGGGGTTTGCCGGACCATTTTTGAAGTATAGCCGTATTACTTATGTAGTTTTGAAGGTGAATTAAAAAAAAATCCTCCGCAAATAGTTATCATTTTTAAATATAGTACATTGTTTTGGTAATCTCTTAATAACATTCAAACACCAGCATCTCTATACTACAACTCAACTTTAGTGAACCAACTTTGCTAAACACGAAATGCAAATAACATATACAATAATACGTTGGTTTAAATAAATAATTAGAAGTTTACATCTAGTAAAATTAACCACATTTATTTAAACATTATTTGTAAGTAAAACAACTCTATCAACAATTACTTTGCTCTTATAAAGAGCAAAAAATTTAAGTAAACTTTGTGTTATATATTTATTTTTGTTACTTAAATGTATACTTTTATGTGTATATAACATTAATTAAGTGTATTTACTAATAGCAAGTCAACAGCAATGATTTTAACTGTAAAACATATGAAAAAAATTTTGGGGCAGGATTTTCCTTCAAATACGCCACTGTGGGACAGGGAGATGCCCTCCGTTGGGAAGACGTCTTTCTAAGGGAACTTTACCAGTATTTACGCAAGCTAACAATGCTCGAAGAAAATCATGGAAAACTCCAAAGGTGTAGGCCAACGGGCTCGATATGTATATAAAACCGGTACTTCCCGTCTAACAGCTTTGGGAGCAAGATTTCTCAGCGCTGGTGCGGTCCCAAACGAAGTAAGAAATCTAATGACAATTGTCTACTTTATAGTTTAGTGCCTTTAATTCTGAAATATTGGGTGAATGCAAAATTTCTACCCAATTGGAGCATATGGAAATGTCAAGTGGAGTTCGGACGTCACAGTTGACTTTTGAAGGACAGGAAATTGGCCAATAACGTGTGGAGCTGTTAATTATATATAGGCACAACGTTTGTCAGAAGAACTCATGAGGGACGGGAAACAACATGGCAAGCAAGAAAGACCACATCAGACAATGTTTTACTGTACGAGTATATCAGAAGCATTACAGCAACCGCAGCTTGCCGTAGCATTTGTCAAGTGTATGGGCAGGACGCTGTGGACGATAGTGCCTGCCGTTGTTCGTTTAGGAAATTCCTGGTCGGTAACAGGGGCTGCAAAGGTCATGCCCATTCTTGACGTCTGTAAGTGTTTCCCGACGAGAATCTGGTTCAAGTCATAACAAATGCTCCATATTCACTCATTGAAGAATTAGAGAAAACGTTAACGGTACACAGAACAACAGTCGAAAGACGGATGCATTCACTTGGCTCCATCACCAAGCTTGATCAGTGGGTACCACACTAGCTTAGAGCAAGGCAACAAGAAGAGAGGATCGGCACGTGTGTTTCTTTGCTTTCCCGTAACAGTAGGGAACCTTTTTTGAACCGAATTGTAACGGGTGATGAGAACTGGGTACTGTTCCATAATGTGAAGCTTGGAAGGACTATGTGCCGAGTTCCCAACAATTGAAAAGACTGCAAACACAACTCACGTCTAAGTGACAAGCACTCATCAATCGCAGTGGGATTGTCTTTCATCACGATGATTCCGTGTCTCGTGTTGCTTTAAAGACTTGGCAAAATTTACTGGACCTTTTTTTGGAAGATTTAACCCACCCGGTGTATAGCCCCGACCTTACACCTTCGGACTATCACCTTTTTCAATCGTTACGCAACGCCTTCGCTTGCCAAAGCTTCAGTGATGTGGAGGCTGTAAAAACGGCGTTACAAAAGTTTTTGTATTTTAAAACAGAGGGATTATATCGACGTGGGATTTACTTACTGCCAGACAGAGGGCAAAAGAGCATACATAATGATGGTACTTAAGTGATTTTATAGGTGCTTCACTTTTTGTATTCTCCGCCTTTCTGTTCTCGCCAAAAACGGGTAGAATTTTTGCACTCACCCATTACCTTCATTATTTATTAAACAATTAAGGTCCTTGATTAAACAATAAAGGTAAAAAAAATGATCCACATGATTTACAGAATTCCATTGTGGAAAAATCTGTTGAAATGAAACAAACACATGCACTATTACCAATACAGGGAAACAATTAGTGCAAATAAGTGAAGCGGTATTAGTACAAATTAGTGCAGCGTACAGTTCACCACTTTCCTTAACGCATTCTATCAATGGAGAATGAGACTACTTAGGACTATTATGTCCCGGTATTTTGGATCCATTATTTCCGTGTCTGTGATTAAATAAGGCGAAGATTTACTATAAGGAAATATCGTTATTTAAAATACCTCAACACAATCACTCTGGGCTACTGCTTTTGTGTGACTTTAAAATTGATATAAAAGAAGAACATAAGACACGTTGATTAAACAGTGAGTGCGATCATGTCTCATACGCTATGTAATATTTAAAAATTGTGCACATAATGTAAGTGATAATTTAAACAGTTCATAACTCTACCGTAATTAACTTGAAAAATAAATGTAAGACCTAAAGCGTGCGCCATTTTAACATTAACTCCAGACAATGAAGAGTCTTATAAAATAGAAAATATCTTTGTTTCATAAAGGAATTAAACTTCAATTCCTAGCGTGTTCTAATGCAAATGTACCTTTTAACCAATTTAATTTAATTTGATATTAATTTTGTATTTATCACGAAATGAAAATCTGTTTTTTTTCTTCTGTTGACAGGATTCTATTTAACGCCAAAGTTCGACATAACTTTTTAAATCTCCTTTTATGATTAGTTTGCATTTTTTAGAACTTTACAATGTAGAACGTTCCAATAGTTTATGAATTTGATTTGATTGTCTGTCCGTCCTCTAACTGGCGTAAATATAGGTAGATTTCCATGAATTCATATATGTTATTGGGGTTTAATATGGCATGTTTGGTATTGCAAACGAAGTGTGTAGCATTTGTGGTTCATTTAATGGCGCACTCAAAAGAATTCCGTTACGTTTCAGCCTATGGGGAAAATCGTTTGCTGTCTAATTAATGATATCACCCTAATTTAAACATATTGAAATTTATCTATATCATTGAAATATGTTACAATGTCTTTTTTGTAGGTTCTGGTGTGCATATATTTTATTGTTCACTTACAGAGGCACTCAAAAACATTTGTCTACAGTACTAGGGTCAATCCATTTCAAGTGGTCGAGAAAAACATTTATTGGTTGCTTAAACATTTTTAAAAAATCTGGAATTTTTTATACAACAACCCTTACGCGATGGAAGTTCAAAATGACTATTATTTGAATTTTATTAATTTTTGTTTGTGCATGGCGGCTATCTTTGTTTCATCGTCTGCAGCAATTTTCTCACATGAAGGGTTTACGGAATTATAAATATATCATCGTTTATTTCTCCACTTCAAGTGCGGTTTAAAGCAATTTGTAGGGGCCTCCGTGGCCGAGTGGATAAGACACCACCCTTCTAATCGCTTTAGAGCGTAGGAGACTTGTCGGGTTCGACTCCCGCTGGCTCCATTGCACACTCTTTGTGGAGCTCCCGGATGTAAAAATTCTCTGTGTTGTAAATTTCATTGTGCTATCCCGTCCCTGTATATCGACGATGACTTATAAGCGCGCCTTGTTGTCAAGCACACAAGTCTGATGTATGTGTCCAATAAAACAAACAAACAAACAAGCAATTTGAACAGAAAACATCGGGCTAAAATGTGGTAATTGAGTAGTTTCCAAATATAAATCCCTATTGGTGAAATTGGGAGTTTTTTTCCAAAATTTGTCCGTTTACAAGAGGAAATTTTTCTAGCAAGGAAAACTGCCAACACGACTTAGTTCATTTTTTACAAATAGGCCGAAAGTACTTGTAGTCCCACGTCAAGTTCCACATCTGGGACTTGCTTTCTCTTCGCTAAAAAAAATCCCAAATTTTTCAAAAATTTCAAAAATCGCACTTTTGAGGCTTTGTAACTCTGGTAGCGTAGGAGATAAAAACCTGAAATTATGGCTTCTGATATTATTTTATGGTATTATTATGCACAAAAATTTTAAAGATGGAGATTTGACTGCAAGCTGAGATATAGCGAGGAAAAGATATGTATAAATGCTACTAAGAGTACCCTAGAAGGAATTAGATTTATCTCTTTTATTACAATATTTATACACGAAATATGTTTTGTTGAAAACAGTGTCATAACAAATATTTAATTTAGTAAGAGACAATATATGTTCAACAAAGATCTGAGAAATGTTTTCACAGAATTTAGGAGAGATGTGAGGAGTTCGACCAGTTACTGTTGTCAGTTCCATAGGGGTGATCTTTTTCAAAAATTTTATTTGTAGAAACCAAGTCTTGTCATCTCTTGATAACTTGATTCAAGTTCTTGGCCCTACTGGCTCATAGAAAGGAACTTTGAAATCACTATGTTCAAGTCTCACTTCATTAATTAATCCTAGCTCACTTCTTATCATACACACATACAGCAGTCATTTTTCTGCAGTATAAACTTTGAAAGGGCTTTGGATATGTTTACTTTCGGAAAATTACTTGACGCTGATGCATGGTAACATCGTATAAATGTTTGATTTACAGGAAAATACTTATGGTAAGAATATGTTTATGGGACTGGCAAGCAGCATTGAAATTGTGGTTTTTAAACCAACAAGCAGGGATGCGTTTTGACGCGTTTGACCATGTCTCAACAAATATTTCAACATTAACGGCTTTTCTCTTTCCCTGTACTGTTTTTGTCTCATGTCGTGCATAAAAATATTCTTTTCTTTATGTAAAATTATTGCGGTTTCTTTTAGTTACTAAAATTACTTAAAAAAATTACTGAAACCGTACAAAATGTATTCCTTAGGCATAATTATTGTTCTCGGGTTATCGTTGGATAATCTTACAGCAATTTCACACCACATGAACACCTTTTTTTTCATTTAAGTTAGGGGGGGGGGGTTATACTGTAGTTTTATCGTCGGATAATCTTACAGCAACTTCTAATCATTGTTTTGCCCATTAAATATTGCTTTAATACTACTACTATTATTATTATTGTTATTGTTATTATGGTTGATATAAAATGTGTATTTAATAAGTATATATATTGTAATATAAGTTAGAAAGAAAATTGTTGTTTTAGCAATCAAGTCGACAAGCATGGTGGTCTGGAGGGGGCTACTCTTATCGAGGCCTGCCAATCTCTATGATACCAGTTCTAGTCTGGATGGCGCACCTATCACAATATGATGGACACTTTGCGTCAACCTGAATTTATGATCAGATATAAGGTAGGCAGGTGGTATTTTCATCAGGAGAGGTCCAGGGGCGAAGTGCAGCCCCACGTGAGAGGAGGAGTCATCGTTGTATCGAGAGGAGGATCGCTTTTCGAATCACAGTGCGTTACGATAATGCGAAGGCAATGTTAGACGCACAGTGGCTAGAAAATTAACATAGGGTTCGAGGGTCGAGCACCTCTTCTCTTTACGTAATAAAATATTTTCGAGAGATGCTTCGCAGTAAGTTGTAGAATCTGAGATGAGTATGGAATATATAGTCTAGAAGTAGTTTGAGAGAAAAAATTGTACGTGTAACTCCGGAAGGTAGTGTTACCCCTGATGTGCCGAAGTTGAGAGGATGACGGCGATTGTATCCGGCTCGGACTTGGTTTTATGGTCCGGAGCAAGAGGTTAATAGATCGTGCTTGAACGGCAGTTTTTGATCTTATGCCTTAATTTATTAGTACATTACATCAATGGACTTCGGTCCTTATTAATTATAAGTATCAAGTGGAGCGAGATGCGAAAGAAAGTGTGCACGTGTTCAATAAGGATATACTACAGACTTTGTGATTCCATGCCCCCAGAACACCCGATATGATGACTGGCTTGTCTGCTGAGTGATGATTCACAGGTATTTGTATTTACTATTAAAGTTCCACATTATTTTAAATTGTAAATGTAGTGAAGTACATAGGGTTTGTATGCCCAATTTTAAGATAAGTAATGAATGGTCAACTGATTATGTTAAAAATAATTATGATGAAATAATTTAGTCAAGATAATTTAACTATACCTCGGAGGTATGTGAGATTGGCAGTAACTTGTAATTTAAATTTTAAATAGGTAATGTAAATAAATATTTTAATAATGATAACTTTAGCTCTCCTTTTCGTCATGAGTATCTTCTCTTTATTAATGAATATACTTTTCTTTCAGAGTAAATATAACGTTAACTATTGAGAACTTTAGCTTTTTGACAAGTGTACTTAGAGTATTGAGGGAGGTTCATTTTTGACTAATAATGCACGCGTTGTTGTGAAACATAAAAGTCGGTATTTTCACGTGAAATCTAAACGCAACTGGGAAGTTGAAGCATGGCTTTCCACTTTATTTTTGAGATAATGGGATTGGTTATTATCTCCAAAGACTGATCAGGGTCACGACGATCACGTATTTTATATTTTAATTTTTATTTTCACTTACTACTATGAACACCGGGCATTCAAGGGATTAAGTTATGAGCTTTAGTTAATATCTTTCTTGAGAGTGGGTATTCTTCTTCCCCCATAAAAATTACTCCCCCACTCTCTCCCCCATTTGTCCCCCCACTCTGTATTATTGGGTTGGGAATTTAAGGGTTATGTTAGGTTCTCAAGTGAGCCTAGATCCTCCCAGCAACCATTTTTTAAATTAATTACTTAGCTTTGCAAAAGGCTTTATTTTCTGTTACTATTATTTAAAGATAATAAAAAAATAAATTTAAATGGCACTCTGAGATAAATACTTACCTGTGACTACAATAAAACAATAGTTTGGCAGTATTAATTTTACATATTGCCCTTGCCATATCTCAGCTTGTAGTCAAATCTCCATCCTGAAATTTTTTGTGCATAACACTACCATAAAATACTACTAGAAACTAGAACTTCAGATTTTTATTCTGTGCCTCACTAGAGATATCAAAGCCTTTAAAAGTGTAATTTTTGACATCTTTAAAAAGTTTGGGAATTTTTTTAACAAAGAGATATCAAGTGCCAGATCTGGAACTTGGCGTGTAAGTACAAGTACTTTCGACCTATTTGTAAAACAAAATTTTGTCATGTTGATAGTTTTCCTTCCTAGAAAAATTTCCTTTTGTAAACGGACAAATTTTGGAAAAAAACTTAAACTTTATGCTGAAATTTTACCAATAAAGATTTATTTTCGGAAACAACTCTATTACCAAATTTTTATCCCATTTCATTCTGTACAAATTGCTTTAAACCGCCCTTGAATTGGAGAAATAAACGATGAGATATTTACAATTCCGTAAACCCTTCATGTGAGAAAATTGCTGCAGACCATGAAACAAAGATGGCCACGATGCACAAAACAATTAATAAAATTAAAATAATACCCATTTTGAACTTCCATCATGTTAGGGTTGCTGTACAACAAATTTCAGATTTTTTAAAATGGTCAAGCAACCAGTGCTGGACCACTTGAAACGGATTGACCCACTATCTATAAAAGAATAATTTCGGGAGATGAGCTTTCAGTTGTGGTACGCATTTTTAAATGTAACTATTTTTTTTCATATTACTTGGCGTGTATAAATTCTAGGTCATATACAGGGTTACATAAAACATATAAAGTATCTTTCCGTTTTTTGACAGAAATTGCCGGATGGGAACTTTCAACAGTGATAGGCGTTTACTTGAACTAACTTTTAGCATATTATGCGAGTATAAATAAAAATCATTTACGGGGCTGAACAAACAATTCGGATATTTTTCAAACTTTTGTTGGTAATTGCAGAAATCGGTTTTTTAAATGCGTTATGCATTTTCAAAATTGTTTATTTAGACATATGTCACCATAATAAACTGTAAAGTTTTATTATAATATTCTGAGTGTCTTGGAAATTGTTTCATAATGTATGATGGATGCATGAATTTTCGCTCTTTTTTTATTTGCTCTGGGAAGTCTGTTGCTAAATGTACTAACTTTGCTGTAAATGTTCACTGTCTAAATAAATTAAAGATTAAATATGCTTGAAAAGTATTTTATAAAAGTCATATAAAGCCACTGACTTGTGCTACAAGTAAAAAAAGTCATTCGAAAGTTTATTTTGTTTCCTATTCAATTAAATAAAAAAAGGAATTATTCAATTATTCGAAGTCTTGTAAGAGAAATAAAAGCCAACGCTAAAGCCAAAGCACAAGTCGTTGCCCCTTTGTTATACATTTTTAAAAGTAGCAACCGTTTTTGGCAGCCGTTCAAAAGTTACCTATGAATTTATGATGACAGATAAAAATTTCGTAGCGAAACAATTTTGCTAAAAATAAAGGATAAACTAGTACTTGACACTTTCATAGAGTGAAAGTACTACGCGATAAAGTATACCTGCAATGGTCGGCGAGGTTTGGAATTTGCAGGCTAATCTTCATCGTTATATGAGATTTGTATTGCAAGAAAAAACAATAAGTTCAAAAACTCGATAGTAGAAGGGGCTACACCAAAGGGAGCATTGGAAGGAATAATATTAAAGTTATAGGCCTTTTTTAGCATAGTTTACAACTGAAATGGCTCTATATGGTTGTATCACATTTCAGTATTGAACATAGTCGCGAAATTATGGTTGATATAGCTTGAAACACTTCATGAGTGAAAATGTATGCTATTTCTTGCATATGGCGTTTTTCAGAGCTGGAAACTAATGGATATTTTCTTTATAAACCTTTGATTTTTACTTAGCCTTACAAATAAAAATCACAAGATGTGGTTTAGCATGATTTTGCGCTATGCAATCTTTATGCATACTGAAATTTCATGGCGTTATCTACAGTAATGCCCCTTTTTGTTGACATTTTGAAATAATTTTTTTATATAGGTCATTGCAGAATCTACATATACGATGAATTTTAATCTACAAACTACAAGTCTCTTCGATCGTTAGATCTCTCTATACTTCTTCTTTTTCTTTTTAGTAACACTTACAACAAGATTGAAGAGTTTTTATGAATTGATTTTGTCTCTCTGTCTCTTTGCCGTCTGTCTGTCTGTCCGTGCTCTAACTCGTGTAAATATGCACTGACTGCCATGAAGTTGACATACGTTATTGAGGTTTACAATGACATATTTAGTATTGAAAATAAAGTGCACAAATAGTGTTAATGTTTTTTTACAGGTACACTCAAAAGAAATACGTCACATTACGGTTTATGATGAAAGAACATTTACAGTGTACTTTAAGGCAATCACACAATTCCATACATATTCAAAATGATTTATAGCATTAAGGTGTATTACAAAATGATTACTATAGAATATGATGTGCATAGAACATATTCATTTACAGGACCACGCAAAATAATTTGGTTACAGTATTGTTTAAGAACAATAATTGCTGGAAGTGCGTTTTAAGTTGTGGTACGGGTTTATTAATAAACTAATATTTCGCCTATTATTTGGTGTATATAAATTCTACAGATGACATACAGGGCAGCACAAATTATCTCAAATACATTTCCCTTTATTGATGAAATTTCTTAAAGGGAATTTGAATTTACAACTGTGTTATCCGTTTACTAACTGAACTAAATTTTAGCGTACTACGTACTATATAGTACAGCTCCGCTAATCCCAACTAATTGGGAGTGGTGCCTGTTCAGATTACAAAAAATTCGGATTATCCGAAATACCGATGAAAGTAGAAAAGTAAATGATAAGTACTAAAAAAGTGCAAGTTATAAGTACTCAGTAGCACAATAAACATCCTGTAATCCGGTATCCTAAGGTCCGTCATATTGTACAATCCGTCACGACTTTCGAAAAATAACAGTATTCCTTGTTTAATTACTCCTGATGTTTAAAATAATCCAATGGACCTTCAGAATGAGGAATTACGTAACAACCCATTACAAATGGTTCAAAATCTCGAATCTATAAAGAGCTCAGTCACCATGTCGACAAAGAGGGTAGAAAAAAAAATTCTGTAGATAATTTGTGAAATGAAACTGTTGAAAGGAAAAAATAATTTTTATCATCTGAATGAAATGCTTTTTGCATTTAAAATAGTATTTTATAGTGACTGGTAAACAAACTGATAATCGAGATTTTTTGAAGATGGCTTCTACGAGCAGGCCTTCAGTGCACATTTTCATTTTATATTCATGTGCATATGTTTTACTTTTACATTACTGAGTATATTTTTTACTCTATTCAAGCTGTTTAAAGAATAAAAAACATACTTTACTGGCCTTTTTTGTTTAATTCTAACTTCTACACGTTTTTCCCTACATTCATCTTTTAATCTCGAAAATTTCGTAAGTTAATCATTTCAGTTAATCTGTTCAAGTATAATTTTCGAAAATAAAATCTGTTCGGATTAACCGGAATTTCGGATATTGAGGTTCGGATTAGCGGGGTTCTACTGTTTATACAAATCTGTAGATCATATACAGGGGTGCACAAAAGAATTCCGATATTTTTGCGACTGTTGATGGTAATTTCTGAAATAGAGTTTTCAGATATATTATGCGTTTTCCAAATTGTTTATTTAGACATCACCTTTCACCTTTTGAAACGGCGAAGTTTTATTAAAGTATTCTGGCGGTGTTAGAAAGTATTTCATAATCTATGCTTTATGCACGATTTTTCGTTCTTGGTACATTTATTCTTTTATCGCATTTTAGTTTTGCTCTGGAGTTTTTGAAACATCCGTATATGAATTACTTTATATAAAGTACTGTTACATTTAGAAAAGTTCCTTTTGGAGTTTACCCAGCACTCAGAGATTACTGAAAACCATTTGTTCCTTACTGGTTATATATCAATCTCCATTAAAATGCACTTAAATATATCTGCAGTATTAAAAAGCAGAAAAGTATTATAAATTTCCCGATTTTTCCAGTAATCAAAAAACTATTAGTCCGCAATCTGTTCTGTACTTAAAAGCTAATTACAAAAATACCGCATCGAATGTTGTAAAAGTTGGTTTCTAATATTCATATTTTAAATTGAAATATTCAAATTTATGGTAGAAAATAAGTTAATAAATAAAATATAAATATCGGAAACTGAATGAAATACTAAACCAGTTTCTATTTTTTGTATTACTATAATTATTATTATACAGCGAAACTCTTATTGTTCGTACTAGTAAGTTCGGGACATAATCCGGATAAGCAGAAAACTGAATAAGCATTTAATCATTAAAAAAGATTTTGTGAAACATAAATTTCTCAAAAATCACTTTTATTTAATAGAAGTGCTGTGTATTCAAATTATATTAAGCTTTTAAGGGGTCTCAGGACTCTTAAAAAGCTTCAAAATTTTCGAAAATTTAATTTAGATGTTAAACTTCTATCTTTTCTGAATAATAAAATTGATATAATAGTTTCCTTGAAATTTTCATTAGAACAGAAGGTATGGCTTTTAGAATTATACCCGCTCAATAGCTGAAGCGGCGTTTCCGAAACTTGGAGGTCATTTTTCTCCAAATCACGTTTTTGGCCATAACGCGCATGATATCTCAAAAACTTCTGAATATTTTTACATGAAATTTTCAAAACAAATATTTCCTGTTAGTCTGTATCAACTGAACCTAAAATTTCCTTTTTATTGTAAAAAACAATATATTTTTTAGCTGATTGTACTGCAGAAATTCTTAAAATTTTGTATTAGCTAAATACATCTTTGTATTAAAAATATAAAACTACTTTAAATACAAATCTATTTAGGATTAACGGATTTATTATAATCTGAAGTACAAGTAGACACCAGAATTTTCTTTCTGGTTTCAATATTTATTTTGTAATCCTGCGCGTAAGCTGTTATACCAATTTTCTGCTCGTGGAATGTCTAGCAGTTTGGACACCCCTATAAATGCTAATTCTGCGTCTTGCAATTTTTTAAATGCATGAAATAAAAAAAAACATATATATTTCAATAACACATCCTGGACTATTGTACCATAAAATATAATAAATAAAGACACAATCTTGCTTAATGGTACACAAACACGAACTTTAATAAGCTAAAAGTTAACTTCTACGTTTTGAGCTGTTTCTACAACCGTCTTCAGGAAAATAGGATGGTAAAAAGGCTCAAAGTTCAGAGACGAAAGCTTCCTGTGCAAGAGATAATTAGTCGAAACATGACCAATGATTTGAATACAAAAATGTGGTGTTGCCATCTAGTGAAAATAAATAACTATTAATGAACTGAGATCAAATGAATCAAAAAGGTCGATTTAAGAAACCACGAGTGCCGCCATCTACATATAAGGGACAAAACCACGTTCAATTGAGTTTCATTCGAGTTTTGGCAACATAATAGAAGTTTAAGCTGAAATATTGTAATTAGATGTAGAATTATGACTTTATGATATTATGCGAGATTTTTAAGATATTATAGGATAAATTTATCCTATACATAGTGCATACCATGAGCATGATGTGACAAGGTATATACACAGTACATAGCAATATCTCGGCCGAGTTTGTTTGCAAGCTTCATCCTCCATCTTGTTTCAAAATTGCGGCTATTTAATATTTAAAAAAAAAAAAGATGTACAAAAAAGTTAGAAATTGAAAAAGATTATTTTTTTATGTGTTGGAGCTTGATACAAAGATTCTGGAGAATTTTTTGTTTTGTCTTTATCTTAAAAAATGGCTCAGATACAGCAGTTTGAATTTCTAATGTGGGTGACATTTTAAAAAATCTGACATTTTGCCTGCGACAGCACTCGTATATCTCAACCGATTCCGATGTGAGTGAGTATGTTCACAGGAATTACTAAGTTCTCGACCAAGTTAATTGGTTAGCTTCACCCATAATGTTGTCTTAAAATGACGGGCACTTCAAGATATCACCGAATTTGGTGAACAAATACAAATCAGTTGATAAACTGATAATCAGTTAATAAAACCAGCTTGGATATAGCTGACTAATTTCTCGAAATTCTCATTCATATTCCGTACTGACAAAAAATAGTATTTAATCTTCTATAATCGGGTTCCACTAATTTGAGCTCCGTGTGTTTGAATAATATAATGTGGCTTTTAAAAAATAAGGATTATGAAAGCTACTTCTTCCTTCCGTCACTGGCCAGAAGGACTTTTAGGTAGCTTTCATTACAAAAAGCTACCCATTGCAGCCATTCGGAGGAAAACGATTCCGAAAAATTTTGGCATATTTTCTCCGATCATAACCCTCTGACCCCGAAACCACCCTCCGTTCAAATGTTTATATATATATATTTATTTTTATTTCAGAATTAATGAAAAATTACTGCATGAATGGCGCTACAGCAGCACATATCAAATGTAATAAAACATATTATATCATTTCAAAATGCTAAAACACCATAACTTCAAAAGGAAGGTGTATATCTGCAGAAATTTTTTAACTATAAAATATTTAAAAAAACAAGAAAGACAGGTAAAAAAAACAAAAACAGTCTGTTCTTCATCAGTGGGAGGACAGACAGAAAACTAACTCCACCCCCCACTTTTAAAAATTGCAGGTTTCTGAACACATGTTCACCCCGCATTCAATACTGAAAAACTATTGTCATTTTATTAATCAAATTCCATAAAAAACTAAAACAACTCAAATTAAAACTAACAAACATAATATTAACCATACAAAAAAAAATAATTAAAGTTATTTTTTATTAAAGTTTTTTTTGTTTTTGTTTTTGTATGGTTTAATATTATGTTTGTTAGTTTTAATTTGAGTTGTTTTAGTTTTTTATGGAATTTGATTAATAAAATGACAATAGTTTTTCAGTATTGAATGCGGGGTGAACATGTGTTCAGAAACCTGCAAATTTTAAAAGTGGGGGGTGGAGTTAGTTTTCTGTCTGTCCTCCCACTGATGAAGAACAGACTGTTTTTGTTTTTTTTTACCTGTATTTCTTGTTTTTTTAAATATTTTATAGTTAAAAAATTTCTGCAGATATAGACCTTCCTTTTGAAGTTATGGTGTTTTAGCATTTTGAAATGATGTAATATATATATATATATATATATATATATATATATATATGTATCTGATATTTGTCACTGTAACTCTCGTATTTATGAACCGATTTGAATGTAACTTGGTGTATACATAGTACATACCAATGTCTCGACCGAGTTCGTTGGCCAGCTTCATCCACCATCTTGTTTCGAAATGGCGGCTATTTAAAAAATAATTTTTTTTAAAAATTGAAAATGAGATACAAAGAATTTATAAATTGAAAAAGATTTTTATCTTATGCGTTTGTGCTTGATACAAAGATTTCGGAGCATTTTTTGTTTCGTCTATATCTCAAAAAATGGCTGAGTTATAGTACTTTAAATTTCTAGCATGGCTGAAATTTTAAAACGATCTGACATTTGTCACGCGATAATACGCGTATTTATGGACCGATTTGGATGTGACAAGGTATGCGCTGCGCATAGTACATACCAATGTCTCGACCGAGTTCGTTGGCCAGCTTCATAAGCGATCTTGTTTCAAAATGGCGGCCATTTGAATTAATGTTTTTTTAAATTTAAAATGAGGTACAAAAAAATTTAGAAATTGAAAAAGATTTCTTTCTTATGTGTTTGAGCTTGATACAAAGATTCCGCAGAACTTTTTGCTTCGTCTATATCTTAAAAAAACGGATAAGTTACAGCACTTTGAAATTCTAGTGTGGCTGACATTTTGAAACGATCTGATTTTTGTCACGCGATAACACTCGTATTTATGAACGAATTTGGATATAACTTGATGTGTACATAGTACATACCAATGTCTCGACCGAGTTCGTTGGCCAACTTCATCCGCCATCTTGTTTGAAAATGGCGGCCATTTAATTTTTTTTTAATTATTTATTTTAAAATGAGGTACAAAAAATTATAAATTGAAAAAGATTTTTTCTTATGTGTTTGACCTTGATACAAAGATTTCGGAGCATTTTTCGTTTTGTCTATATCTTAAAAAAATGCTGAGTTATAGCACTTTGAATTTCTAGCATGGCTGACATTTTGAAACGATCTATTTTTTGTCACGCGATAATACACGTACTTATGAACCGATTTGGGTGTGACAAGGCATATGCATAGTACATAGCAATCTCTCGGCCGAGTTCGTTTGCAAGCTTCATCCGCCATCTTGTTTCAAAATGGCGGTTCTGAAATTCTGAAATTTACAGTCCTGAAATTCATCATATTGGCATCTAAGACATTAGGCTTCAATATTCCACGTCAACCATCGCAGTACAAATATTTTATACACACTCGGGGCAATAATTATTGAACCACCCTCGTAAAGGCTAAAATTTAATTGTCTAAAAATAACTAACAAAACTAAAAACGCATTTCCAGCAATTACTATCGATATACGGCAATATATCCAGATCCTTGCACAGCCCTGCGTATGAGTTTGTTTTTTAATTTACATACATAAAATTTAATTCAGTCTAAAAACATGTAATACAATACTAAATAAGTTTAAAGTTTTTTAGAAGTACAAGTCTAAAATTTAATTCAGTTAAAAAACATATAACACAACTAAAAACGCACTTCAAGCAATGACCACCCATATACGGCAATATATCCAGTTCTTTACGTAACCCTGCGTATGAATTTTGTTTTTAATCTACAAACATCTTTTAATGTGCCAAAAATAAAAAAAACCAGTTGGAAAATGCATTACTCTAATAAAACCTCATAAGGCAAACATCGGCCATAGACAGTAATGCTTTCAAATTCTTTTTTATAGCCCTGTATATAAGTATAGAACTTATACACACCATGCAGTATGCAAAAACTTAGTTAACCTTAAAAAAGCAAAATAATTTTTAAAACGCATTTTCCAAAATTATCGCTCAGAAACAATAACTGTAACCAAATTCTTTTCTGCGTTTTTGTAAATCACCGATTAATCTTATGCACTCTGTATTCTACTTTAAGCATTTTGTGATATACAGTCGTGAAAAAAAGTAAACACACCATACTAACTCTGAAACTAATTATAATAGATGAAAGTTATTAGTACCAAACGATTCGAAATAAAATCTTCTTTTAAATGACGTACAAGGTGGCCATAATTAAACTGACAGAACTCAGAGTATTCTGTAGCGCGATCTAATTGAGAGAATGACGCCAAATTTTGTAAGAATATTAAATAAGAGGATTGACGAAAGATTCGCGAAAAAAAAATTAGTTCAAAAATTCATCGCTAGGGGATTACGTGGCGCTGTGTAACAGAACAGAGAATTTTAAAAAAGGCAAAATCAATACTAAAATTGTTAAATGTGCTAAATAAAAGGTAATTTTATTTCTGCATTGGTTTTTGCATTTTATAAAACTCTCTTTTCTGTTATACAGCGCCACATATTCCCCTAGCGGTCACTTTTGGAACTATTTTTTTCTCGGTATCTTTCGTCCCCCGTCTTGTTTAATCTTTTTACAAAACTTGGCGTCATTCTCTCAATTAGTTCGCGCTATAGAACATTCTGAGTACTGTCAGTTTAATTATGGCCACCTTGTGTATAAAATTTTCTTCCACAAATGTCATCTACAAATTAAAACCAGACCAAACTTTGTTTTTTTTTCAACAGCAACATCAATTTGACAATATATTTTAAGTCTTCGGTTCAAACTATGCCTAGAAAAGAAATTTCAAGTCATTTGGATAATAAGTTTTTGGATTATAAGCATTCAAAATTTAGAGCTTCTAATGTTAAATTACATTTTCAGATTTTTATTACTATCTCCTAAAATTATAACACTAATATCCTAATTTTTGTCTGGTTGTAATGCTAAACAATTCAAACCCAAATAATTTAATAATTAAAAAAAAATTATAATATGAATTATCAATCGCAACCTATAATTGTTTTGATAGATTTATATTTATTATGTCCTGCTTTATAAGAGTTTTCAATTTTATATATTTCTTCCAAGTAGTTTTCGAATTATGATTAAAAAACATAAAAAATGATGGTTTAAAGTCTATGATGAAAAAAATATTTTACTCGTTATATTGAAACATTCGGCTAACAATAGTCTAAACATATTACGTGAATGAAATGGTTATATTGGCAAGAAATAATGCACTAATAGAAGTGATCTAATCATTATACAGCATTTCAACAATCGAATACCGAACTTCAAATTAGATACAACCCCTAAAATATGTTCATTTTAAAATAATTAATTTCTCTTAAACTAATCCTAAGAATTTCATGAAAATTTGTTTTTAGGCTAATTGAAGTGTGTAGAATTTATTTATGGCGTCAAATTTGAATATTGCTATTTAAAAAAGTCTGGGTTCGTTTTAATATGTAGATAGTCTCCTAAACAAATTTATATACTACATCATTTAAAAAGTAGTCTTTATTTCAATCGTTTGGCACCAGTAACTTTCTTCTAAAATAATTTGTTTCAGAGGTAGTAGGGAATGTTTACTTTTACTTCTACGACTGTACCTCAGTAATGTACATACATTTCCTTACATTTGAGTTAGTGTAATATTACGTAAATACGTTCCAAAGATATTTTTGTAGCCCATTATGTAATTGAATTCTTTTGCGTAACCCCGCAAATGAATCATAAATACTCCATATTCTATAGAAAGCACGTTTTAGTGCACCCCAGAAATTCATATAAAATTTCATTATGTTTGAAATGGTGTAGAATAATTAGAATACGCCTGCAAAATTTTTTTCCCCATAGGTCATAAAGTGCGGACTATTTTGAGTGTGTCTGTAAACGAAATTTATACTACGAGTACATACTTCTTTTTCAGCAGGCAACATGCCATGGTATATCAAAATATACTTGGAAGAGTCCATGGAGCAATTGGCGTGCATACTGAAATATGCCTGGTATTTCACACACATGCGCAGCAACCGCGGATATTCAAGAGACGGCGAGTCAACTGGAGTTGCATAGACTCTTCAGATGTCCCCATAAATAATCCAGGATCGATAAATCGAGACCAAGAGTGGCGTGCCCAGCAAGTCAAGGCAGGCAGTCGTTATCGCATTTTTCTGGAAGAGGTCTTGCCAGAACTACTTCAAGATTTTCCGATCATCATTCGTAAATGACTATCGTTTCAGTATGGTCAGGTGCAAGCTGATTTCAGCACTGTTTTGCCCAATTACCTAGATGCCATTTTTGGAGATTGAGGCTGGGCGCTTAAACAATTCCAGGAGGTTCTCGTCGTTCGAATATCCGTTGCTGCTGCATACGTGCGTGAAATGCCCGACATCTTTGAATCTGCAAGCCTGTCGCTCCGTTGATACTGCCAGACATGTATTACTGTTCGTTACCGCAATTTTGAAAACTTATTGTAAACATAGCACTCATCAATGACGCTGTCAATAAGCATATTTCTTTTATTAATCTTTCCTCTGTTTGTGCCTCAACACGTCCCTTGCGTCCGTACATTTCTCTACAATAAAGGATTGTTAAAGTGTCCTCTATCAACCCTTAAAGTTTGTATCTGTCTATTTATCACTTCTTAACAAATGGAGGTGAGATGTCAAACAATCCGTTCCAGCAAATTCTCTAAACAGCTAGTTAGCCAGTGTATGCTCTGTTTGAACTGTCTACTTCTGAACTGAAATGAAATAATCCTTTGTTGATCTTAGAATGCCTTAGATGTAATGTGTCGAATATCTCTTAATAGATTTTTATGTTCCGTTTTTGTCATTAAATGTTTGTTTCTGCCGTAAATATGTTTATTATTTGTAGAATTAGATAACACTAAACCACCGTCGATACTATATTTTATTTAAATAGAATATTTAGATTAAGTAGAAAAGAATACAATATTTTTGGTGCATCGCGCCTCTAAGTCTCGATGTGAAAAAGAATATTACGCAATATAATGAAAGTTTATTTATTTTCGACACCAAGTTGGTCAGTTGATTTTGTTATTATTTTATTTCTTTTCTTGAAAATGAATGAAAATAAAGAAAGAAAAATGCGTGATACGCATCGAATACTATTAAACAAATTGTGAGAAGAAATTGACCAGAATTTAGCTTGTAATGAATATTCTTTAGAAAATTTAGAAGAATTAATCGATAAATTAAACGTCAAATGTAAGACTATTAAGGATCTTGATAATAACATCTTAAGTTTAATAAATGCAAAAAATGTTGAAAATGAAATCCTGAATATTGTTGAATATGACCAGAAAATAATATGTTGCAGAAATAAGTTAAACTTTAAAATTAAAAGTTTGAGTTCTAATGCCGATACTACTAATAGTAATAATATTGATTCAGTACGGACATGTCATGCTCCTACCGAATTAAACAGAGTAAAATTGCCAAAGCTAGAAATAAATCGATTTTTTGGGGAACAGGATAAATTTTCAGAATTTTGGAACCACTTTGAATTAGCCATAGACAAAAACCCGAATCTAACAGAAATCGAAAAATTTACGTATTTAAAAATTTTGCTTCCAAGAGCGGCTGCAAACACGATTAATGGTTTTGGATTAACCAAAAATAATTATGCAACGGCCGTATCACTTTTGAAAGAAAGGTATGGTAGACATGACATGCTCGTATATGCTCACTTAAACAATTTATTAAATATGAAAGGTGTGAAAAGTTCTTCTGACACTGGTGGTTTAAGAAACTTATACGATAAATGCCTAGTGCAAATTCGAAACTTAGAGTCGTTAGGTGTAAAACCTAATATACAATGGGTTACTTTGCCCAATATTACTGAAGTTAATACCCGCAGATTTGACATTAGAATTTAATAGAAATCTAAAAGACGGCGAAATGTGGAATATCGATGCACTTATGAGTTTTCTTAAAAATGAAGTTGAAAGTAGAGAAAGGGTATCAACCATACATGATTTAGATGCCAAGAAATCATTTTCTAATGATAATAAAAATATAATGATAATAATCTAATGATAGACCAAAATTTACAGATAAACAATTGAAATGCAAGCCGAGATATCAATATAATACAAAAGGATATAAAGAAAATAGTGTTCGAGCTACTGAATTAATGACTTCTGTAAATAAGAATTCGTGTTTATTTTGTAATAGTGTTATCATAATAGATTGGACAATGCATTCGATAAATTGGATATTTCTGAACTTAAAGATCAGTTAGAACTAAAGAAAAACACTGTTGTAAAATCAACTGTTGTAAATGAAAATCATTTGAACATTGATTTGATTAATCGATATTCTTCTTTTATAAAATTAATAAGAATTACTGCATGGCATTTAAGATTTGTCAAAAACTATAAACTGAAATCACGATTTAGAAAATTTTATTATTTAGATACTTCTGAGTTACAGAATGCGATCAAGAAGCTAATAAATATTGTTCAAAATTTCGCATTTCAAACTGAAATTCGATGTTTAAAGGAAAAACATCCTCTCCCAAACAACAGTAAGATCTTGAACTTAAAAATGTATTTCTAGATGGAGATGGACTGTTAAGGGTCGGTGGAAGACTGAAATTTTCTAATTTATCAGAATCGCAGAAACACCAAATACTTTTACCGAACTCTCACTATTTCACTGAACTCTTAATTGATTATTACCAGAAAAAAATCCTACATTCAGGTACTCAGACAACTCTATCTTTATTAAGATAATTTTATTGGATACCATCTGGTCAAAGTCAAGTAATTAAAATTATAAATAGGTGTGTGACTTGTCTCCGAACAAAACATCAAACTCTTCAACAATTGATGGGTGATTTGCCCCGTGATAGAATTGTACCATCTAGGCCGTTTGAGAAAACAGGCGTCGATCTAGCAGGTCTTAACTTAAAACGATCAAAGATAACACGAAAATCACATATTGCTATATATTTATTATTTGTTTTTCTACCAAAGCCGTTCATCTTGAAGTTGTTTCAGACCTGACCACAGAAGCATTTTTAGCCTGTTTGAGAAGATTCGTAGCTCGAAGATATAATCCCTTTGTCATATGGAGTGATTAATGCCACACACACCACTATACTTGTGTTCTTTTAAAATCCTTCTATCAGATTTGTGCTTCGGAAGAAATTCAGCGATGTAGTGCTGAAGAACAAATTCAATGAAATTTCATACCCCCTGCATCCCCACACTTCGGCGGATTATGGGAATCAAATATAAAATCCATGAAGCGAATTCTTTTGAAGATAACTAAATTCTCTATTATAAATTTCGAAGAGCTGTCAACACTTGTGACGCAAATTGAGGTAATTACGAATTCACGTCCGTTGACCCCTTGTCTGCAGATATTAATGATCTACAACCACTAACACCTGGTCATTTCCTTATTGGAGGTCCTCTTTTGAATGTTCCTGAAAATAATGCTATTTTAGATTCTTTACCTTTTTCTTCGGGGTGGACACTAGCTCAAAGATTAAAAATGCAGTTTGGCAACGCTGGAGACGAGAATACTTAAATGAGCTGCAAGTACACAGTAAATGGACAAAGTCCTCGCAAAACCTTCAAGTTGGTCAGCTTGTGTTATTGAAGGAAGGAAATGACAAGTTTATTGACTGGAAACTAGGTAGAATTCTGAAAACAGTTAAAGATGTTGATGGATATGTCCGTGTAATCGATCTTAAGACCTCTACAGGTATGTTACACGAAGAAATATTACCGGAGTAGTGCCTTTGCAATTTTATGATAATGTTGGACGGCCGTCCAACGCCGGGCGGGATGTTCCGGCTAATTCACTAAACAGCTAGTTAACTAGCGCATGCTCTGTTTGAACTGTCTACTTCTGAACTGAAATGAACTAATCCTTTATTGATCTTAGAATGCTAAGATGTAATGTGTCGAATATCTCTCCATAGATTTTTATGTCCGTTTTCCTCATTAAATGTTTGTTTGTGCCGTAAATATGCTTATTATTTGTAGAATAAGATAACACTGAACCACCGTTGATATTAGATTTGATTTGAAAAGGATATTTAGATTAAGTAGAAAAGAATAGAATACATTCATTGCAAAGAACTTGTGTACACTCAAGTACGTATTTTGGCCTCTTTTATTGGCTAAAAGAAACGAAAAAACAATTAAATAAACAAGTGTGAAAGTATTCATGCGTGTATTAATCTACAATTTATTTCACTTAAGCAGATTTGAATAAATTTACAATTTACTCAAATAATTGATTCAGATTATGAATATATTAATAAAAGTTTATGAAAATTAATGTTTTCGAATATAGTATGTTTCGTTGTAAACATGTTTCTTTAGTTATTTGCTTAATGTATTTCAATTTGTATACTTTGAATTTAAATCACGGTCGTATTCATGAATCTTGTATTTCTTTTTTAGCAAATAAGGTGTTTCCTTTTACGATAAATATTTTATCACTCGTGATTTATTTCTATATGAATGTGTAAACATTTTCAGTGGACATTTAATAAAAGGCATTTATAAAATGTACATATTTATATTTAAAAAAGGCGGAATGCGAAAAATTTTGCGACGGTAGACTGTGTAAATAGCTGATTCATATTAAACGCATTTTGATGAGTTTTCAATTTATGAAACCAAAACACGTACATTTAATAAAAAATGCAGTTGTGTCTTAAAAGAGAAATGTATCTGTTGGATTTCCTCTTGGTACACATGACTTCGAAGAATGCTCTTTTTTTGCTGATATGCTGCTACCACCGATATAATTACGTGATATCGGACACGTTTTGAGAGGCTTATCGAAAAGAATATTAACTCATTCAATTAAACTTAACTAACAATTTATTTACACATTATTTACAAATAACAAAGCAATATTTACAATTAAGAACTCGGATATAGCTGATCGGTCCGACATTAAATTAAATATTGAAAATTCTTTCTACGTACTGGTCCGCTTACTAAAATATTCTATATCCCTCTCACACCACATTCGTTAAAACAAATTTATGGGAGATAATTCTTGATCTCTAGTTACACTCGCTGTATACGCCAAGAGCCTACGCTCTCGCCCGCATCTCAATACGTACATTGTCCGAAAACTCCACTCAGAAACAAAATGACCACACACCCTGGCATTCACACGGGAACTCTACCCATGCTTTTTCTCCGTTATCTCGCTCACCTCCCCAAAAAACCTATACGAAGTATCCTTCTGATCCCAGGGTCCACTCCCCTTCATTGAACCTCAACTGTCACATTCCGGTGACGTCCATTATCGCTCTAGAAACTCTTTTGTCCGCCCCATCCCAGGCATGGACCTGAATAGGCAGGGGAACTTCTATTCATTGACAAAAACTTCAAGATGAGAAATAAATGTAACTTTAAAAATTTCCAATACATAGAAAGTGACATGAATATCTTATATAAGTAAAAGGATAATATCATATACGAGTAATTCGAATTAGTATCTGCTCAGCAGAACCTGACAGTATCTGTGCGTAATGCTGGCTTCATTTTGTGAATGACAAGAGCAAACGATCAAATTTAATTTTATTCATGTTTATCGCAATTTTTTACATTTCTAAAAATCGCACATTTTCAATTTTTACACCGCCATTCGCTTCAGAAGTATTATAATGCAAATGCACATTTATTAATAAAATAACACATCCAAACAAAGTACATTAAAAAAAATCAAGTTGAATGTGCTCATTGCATCGACCATCCGAACAGAATGGATTGGTGGCGATGGCAGACACATTGAGCATATTTAATTTTTTTTTTATGATTATCAAAACAAATTGTACGTTGCTTATATGCGTTATTTTATTTTAAATTGTGCATTTGCCTTATAAAGTCACTCGTCTGCACGCAATTAGTTACGTATGTAAACAAGTGCTTGGATATCTAAAAATTAATATTTCTGGACTTCTAATAAAGTAATTTTTACATGTAAGGTGTCATTTCTTTTTAAATCGAGCATCGTCTACGATTTTACAATATTATTATAATTATAATAAATGTTCCTTTTAATAATAAGAAAAAATAGCTTATATAAAATTTAAAATTTTATTATATTGAAATTTATTTAAAATGAAGTTTTATTTCATTTACCTCAGTTATAAATGTAATTTAATTTTGTTTAACTTAATAACAATTAAAAATTATTAAAATTTCATTTAATGATCTAATTGGCAATAAAAAATTACAACTCATAATAATGGTGAAACATTTTTTATTAACTGACTTAAAAAAGGATAAAAAGGAAACACGTGAAAATAAACATAAAAGCATCACTGCGGATTGAACCCGAGATCTGGGGCCTATGCGACAGTGCCTTTAACCACTCGGCAAGTGTTTTGATGGCTATCTTTCCCCAAAAGTCTTGAAAAATAAAGCATGCGCAGGGATACATTAGTGAGTCGTTGCGCATTTGCGCTAAATTCTCATCGAATGACGAAAAATGTAGTCCTATTTTTCATACTGCTTATATAACAAGAATTTTCTTGGAAATAAGTGATGTGTTATTCGCTTCATCTAAAACAGATTCATGTTATATGTTAAATTTAATAAAATTGCGCAGGTCATTTTTGAGAAAAAAAATGTGGATTATATAAGAAGCAAGAGTTTTCCTAGAAACAAGTGATATCTTATTCGCTTCATCTAAAACAGATTCATGTTACATATCAATTAATAAAAATTGTCCAGGCCGTTTTCGAGAATTAGAAATTAAGAACTTGCAACATCGGATTTACTTTAAAAATGGGTATCGGGATGTCAAAATATACTGCACGTAGAAATGTAATAAAATCAGAATAGGATTAAACTGCAGATATAAGGCTGTTTTTTTAAAAAAATCAGAACAGTATGAGCTCTGTTTGCTTAGTTATGAAGTGGTGGCAGCTTTTCGCGTTTCCTTTGATCTCGAGTTAGGTATGTATATGAGTTCTGCCATTCTTACGATTTTAGGCTTAAGGCTGCGTCACTCTGGAATACTATCGTTTTCCACGATGTTACACATCTATCACATATACCACTAAAATTTCGCGCATTTGAAAAATGTGTAACATAGTTGAAAACACACTTTCACAATCTACTGACCGCAGATATCAATGCATTGCTATTATTCTGTGGAGCTCTGTATATAATAAACAACATATATTACATTAAAATCTAGTTACAACACAGTTAAACGTACAACACAATTAAAAATCCACTTCCAGCAATTATTGCTCATTGACGTCAGTACACAGGAATTATTTTGTGCGGCTTTATAAAATAACATTAAATGAAACATGCCCCGATTTCTTTGTAGTAGTTATTTTTGAGAGTTTCAAAAACGTATAATATTAATTTTAAAATGTTAGAAATCATATAGTAACTCAAAAGATATCGAAAACCTTATGGTCTATTTTAACATGTATAAGAAAACGTATTCGGTTAAATTACTGTTTTTATGTGAGTAATTGACCGAAATACGCACTGTGAAATTCATATAGATTTTAGACATCTTCGATACAGAAAAAGTACTTGTAATATTTCGGTAGAAAAAGCATAACATTTAGTCGCAAAAGCTTGTTCTTTTACAAGGCTTCAAAAAAGGAGCCATGTACGTAGAATTGCGAAAAACCAGCAGATTTTGAAGGACGGGAATAAACTAGGGAATTTTGGGGAATATTTGAAATTTTGCAGGAGTTTTGAATGTAAACAGAACCAGTCATTTTTCAATTTCAAGTTTTTATTTTTCAGAGTTTCAGTCACTGTTCTGAAAAGTTTAAGATAGATTTTTCATTATGAATTCACAAAACTTATGATTTTGTGTTAATTTTTTTTAGCTGACATATCTACTATTCAGACATACTCTATGTTAATTTTCTAGCGAGTTGCATTGTATTTTTCCATTGATTTCTTTTAATATTGTTCATTTTCTTTTTCATTACATTGGCTGCCCAGGTAAAAAAATCAGACACAAACCTTTAAAATTTTTGAGATGTTGCAGCCATTTTGAAGGTTTCAGCGGGTATCTTTAAGGAAAATGAAAACTAAAGGTTCTTTTAAGAGAAGTATACCGCTTTTTAAAAGATTTCATACAGGTTTATTTCTGTAAGTTATCACCTCCAAATTATCTTCAATGACTTAGAAAATTTTCGTGAAATCGCTTGAGATATTTTCAGGGAAAATGAAAACTGTTTCTCATGCAGGTAATATGAAGGTTTTACTTGAAAGTTTTATTATTGCACATTATGGTATCTAAGATTTTGATATGCCTGTGTTTCCTCATTAATAATTTTAATAAATTTCTAAATTAATATTTTAGATAATACACGGAAATCATTAAGTCCAATCATTAAGTCAATGACAAGTCTTCCATCCGTACAATAAAAAAATTTTAACTTCTGAAATTATTACAAGTAACATTACCTCTAACACGCTCAAAAATTTTAATCTCAGAAAATTCCCCCTAAAAAGAAAAACAAATCACAAAGTTATTTCGAAGCACTTTTTGACCTTAAATTTGTCACAATTTTTTCTAAAATTATAACCAGGAACAATATCACCTCAACTCTAACACGCTCAAAAATTTCAATCTCAGAATATCCCCCTCTATAAATAAAATAATAATCACGAAATTATTTCAAAGTCTCCTTTTTATCCTAAAATTTTTCATAAATTTCTCTTAAATTACCACTAGTAAAAATATTCCCTCAAACTCTAACGCATACAAAAATTTCAATCAACAAAAATTGTCCCCTAAAAAAAATCTCCAAATTACTTCAAAACTCCTTTCATTAATATTTAAAATCGTATTCAAACACGCACAAAAATATATTTTAGTTAAATTTTAGTATCTAACGATGGATAATGGGGCCCCAATTTCCCCCACCCCCTTTCTGTAAATGTCTTATTTAGTTTTTCATTTTAAGTTTTCCTAAAAGAATAAATTTTACTGCGTTTTTCTAAATCTGTCAAAAAAAAAAAAAAGAAATTTTAGTTAATTAAATTTCAAAATACAGAAGGAACAATGGCACTCACCCCTCCCACCATGCCGCTCTTTCATCCAAGCGCGACAGTCATAGTTCCTCTTTAAAACCGCCCCACCAGTGGCCGAGAGGTTCTGCTCTCAAAGCTAGTAGACGAGAGGTGCTGGTTTCGATTCCAATCACGCCCGTCGGCCTAATCGTTCGGAGTTTTCCGTGGTTTTCTTCGAACCTTGGATTTCCTTGCTTTCTCTTAGAAAGACGCCAGAGCAACCCCCCCCCCTCCCCTTTGGGCCCATATCCCAAGGGTAGATAATTGACCGTCATAAAACACACCAACAACAGCTCTTTAAAAAAGAGGAACTAAGAATTTTGCACATACAATCTATATTACATCTACTATATTACACTATCTACATATATTTGCTAAAATAAAAGAGGCTCTTTTAATTTAGTTACTCGTTAATAATAAATTTTATATTGTTTTTGAAAACATAAAAAAATTATGTCCAGTAAAACCTCCCTAAAGCGACCACGTTCCGTTCCAATAAAAATTGGTCGCTCTGAGTGGTGGTCTCTTAATGGAGGTTATGTTTAAATCTAGATTTTAATTGTTGAAAAAATATAACAATGTTACTAACATTTATCTTTCACATTAAGAAAAAATATAAAAATTTAAGTATCAAAACAAAAGCTAATTACAGTAAAACCTCCTTAAAGCGACCACGTTCCGCTCCAATAAAAATTCGTCACTCCGAGAGGTGGTCTCTTAATGGAGGTTATGTTTAAATCTAGATTTTAATTGTTGGAAAAAGGTAACAATGTTACTAACATTTATCTTTCACATTAAGAAAAAATTTAAAAATTTAAGTATCAAAACATAAGTTAATTACTACAAAGTTTAAAAAATGAATACGGTTTTATCTTTTATAACTTATCCAACCAAGTCTTTTCGAAGTTCAGTAAATAAATGCTTTTTTTTGGGGGGGGGGGAGCAATAAATAATGAAGATTTCATTAATTTGCATCTATTATTATTTATTTCTTTGAGAGTTTCCTGACAGAATAGGGCAAGGGAGTTTATTGACCGTCATTCTTAATTTGTCATCAGAATTAAATTCATTGCCTAAAAAAGGCATAAAGGGGTTTAAACACTTAAAAGTTACCGGAATAATAATAAAAAAAAATCTAAATTTAGTTTAGAAGTTTGATGAATAATGCGCTCTCCGGAATTATTTTTCTAATAAAACCCTCTTCAAGCGACCAGGAGAAAACGGAATTTGTTTCATTTTCTTCAAACAAATTGGTCGCTCATGGAGGGAGTTCAACTGGGATGGTCTCTGAATAGAGGTAAAATTAGTATTGAGCCTATAGGTATAAATTTCGTTCCATGAAAAAAATAGTCGTTCTGAGAGGTGGTTGGTTGATGGAGGTGGTCACACAGGGAGGTTTCACTGTAGTCACTTAAATTTCAAAATCAATGGAGGGGAAGGGACCCTCCCCCCCTCTCCTCATTTTGGTGGCGTCTACGATTAAAGCTGAAAAATATAGGTGGGGTTATTGCATGCATAATTTGCCCTTATTCTCTATCAGGCGTGACTTCCAGTTTTTATAAAAATTACTTCTTCAAAAACAAATGAAAAATGTATAATTCGTATTAATTTATTTATTTCAAATTTTCGTTGGAACATTTGATTTTTGATTACAGAGCTCTATTTCTGACTCCATGTCACGGGAGAATGAGAAGGAAGTACCCAACTCAACTCTGAGACCGTGTGTTTACGTTTTAACCGCCATTCGGAAAATTAGCGGGACTAATCGTCACGTTGTCATGTTGTTGTTGTATTTTTTTCTTTTTGCAGGGAGTTTTTCAACAGTATAGTAGTCGAATTTTAACTAATTTTTAAGTTGATATATATATAGCGTAAGAGGGCTGTATTACACTTCTTTTTAATATTAATATTGATATTCGGCACTTTGTATTCACTACGCATTCGACAAGAATCATGTTCGGTAAAAAATATCGCCACATTAATTTAGAAATGCTGTGGTATGGGGAAAACTTTTTATAAGAAATTTTCGTGTACAACTAAAGATAAATTTCACTATTTTTTTAAATAATAGCGAAAAATATATTCATATATTTCCATTATGTTTAAAAGTGAAAGACTGATTTTACTCCTAAATAATTAAACTTGTAAAAAGTTCAGTTTGGAGGTGGGAAAGTTTTGTGAAGGATCCTGTTTGCAGGTGAAAAGTTTGATGAAGGTTCCTTGTTTTGAGGTGATAAAATTTTGTGAAGGGTCCTTTAAAGGACCCAAGTTAATAGATCCATGTATTGGAATACAAATTTTACTAGTAAGTACCTGATTTAGTTTCCTTTATAAATTGAGCAGCTATAATCTTTTTAGGAACATAACTGCTTGATTAATAATGCACAGTGAAGGTGTAATGTCTCTTGCAAATCATTTAGCAGGGCTTGAGGGTATCTTTGGCTGCAATATTCGACTCATAAAAATAATTGGTACTTTTCGGTTAGCTGTTTGCCAGTGTTATATATACATACATATATTGCATATATAAATGCATATATGTGTACATATATATACACATATATATGTATATATAACACTGGCGCCCAGCTAACCGAAAAATACCAAATAATTAAAAGAGTTTTTATATATTGTAGATTAATTTATTATGTAGAATATGAAATATAGAAAAAATAAGGTACTTTTCGATTAGCCGGGCGCTAGTGTTATATATTATAATATATATGTATATATAACACTGGTGCCCGGCCAGTGTTGGGTTTTTGACGTCAAAAAGTGGTTTTTGACATGACAAGCGTCAAAAACTGGTTTAAACTGTCGAAAACTGTCATAAACTGGTTTAAACCGTCGAAAACTGCCAAATACATGTAACACGCTAAAACATTTTAACAATAGATAAACATTAAATAAGTCAATGATTTATGTGATCTTTTATTGAAATTTAATAATTTAAAAAATATATTATTTGCAATAAAATATATATATATTTTTTTTGGATTTTTCAACCAGAAGAAAATAATTTTGTACAATTAAATAATCCGGATCAATTTTACCACGCAGCATGCTGCAGCACACCACGTGTTTAGCACATTTATTTACACCCAAAAGATTTTTGAGTTTAGAGTGTATGAAGCGTTAGAAAATAGTCTGTCTCTTAATTGATGCTGAGCTAGTAGGACTTGATAGCAAAAGCATTGCTAGATGAGCAAGTTTTGAAGCAGGCTCAAAAAGCTGTTGCATTTAGTGATACCTTTCCACCAAACAATGGAGTCCTCCCCATAGCACTGAAATAAGAAGACTGGAAAGGGGATTCTTTAGCTTCATACACAATCAGTATGGGTAAGCATCCATAAACTCTCTCCGTAGCTCAAGCGCGAGCTGAATCAACTGATACAACAGTCAACCCTTGCCCCTGATGGTTGAAATGCAAAGTATAAGCCAAACAATGGTATGGTTTCATGATTTGATCCCTTCTATTATGCACTTTTTCAACATGGGCTTACAGGAATTTTCTTTTAGATGACCGAGCCAATTTTGTTCAGTTTTAAAATCGAAAACATTTTTATATATTGAAAGAAAGCATGTTTTAAAAAGATTTTGACTTTAAGCTTTTTTTTTTAATTACTTCTCTTATTTTGTAAATGTTTAAAATTAATAATCCAATTTCAATTTTGAATGGAATGGTTATTGCCTAGACTAGAATAACATTGATACACATTATCTTGTTATACATACAAAAAAATCTACACTTTTCTAAGTTCCCCCCCCCCCCCCATAAAAAAAGCTAGCTAATGCTTTAAGCTCTCAAAAGTAAGCGAAATTAAAACGATTTTAAGTAAGAGAAAAAATGTACAGCTCAGGTGAGCTTAATGTCTACTTTTTAGAAAAACACAATTTTACAAAAAAAAAAAAATAAATAAATAAATAAAATAAAATAAAAATAAATAAAAATTTTACCCTGTTAAAAAGTTGTACTTAACAATAATACTTTACTATGTACTAATTACTGATATACAGTAAGAGTGAATTTAAAATATTACATGTAATGTTGTCAAGTGTGACATTTAATTTGAATTTTTACAGATCAATTTAGTATTTGAGGTTTTTGACATGACGGTTTAAACTATGGTTTAAACCCGACAGAAACTGACACATGTCAAAAACCTGCCAACCCTGTAATTATTACTAATACTATATACTAATTATACAATTACAGTAATAGTGAATTTTAAATATTACATATAATGTGTGACATTTAATGTGAAATTTTACAGATCACTGTAAGTATTTGAGGTTTTTGACGAGGTTTTTGACAAGGGGTTTTTGACATGACGGTTTAAACCGCAGTTTAAACTGTCAAAAACTGACATGTGTCAAAAACCTGCCAACCCTGTGCCCGGCTAACCAAAAAGTACCAAAAATAATTTTACATGTGTATAATTATTTTAAATAAAGTAATTTTTTCATGAAAAAACAGTTAAAGAGAAATTTAAAGCAATATTTTTTTCAGATGAGTGCAGGAGAATTTTTGCAATTTTTTCCCGCAACCAACTGATGAATTTTGCAATATTTTATTTCTACCAATTTGCATTTAAATGTTGCATTTTTTCTTGCACCCAATTGGTAAACTTGTGAGGTTTTTCTTTATCTTATTATTATTTTTTTTTTTTCATGTGATCGCTGGGTGAATTAAGCAATTTTTTCCCCGCTACAACTGAAGAACAATGTGATTTTTTTCATCGTAACTGACTGGTGAATTTATATAATTATGCATTCTTTTTTGTTTACATTGATGTTCAATAATTATTATTCAACGATAATATTCAATTGTCACTTAATGTGATTAATTTAACGATTTTTCGCTAATTTTCTGCATTCCATTTTTTTCTGCAACCGAATGAAGAATCTCATGATTTTTTTCTCACGATTGATTGTCCGCTACATTTCATTATTTTTTCCATAGCAGATTGACAAATTTCACAATATTTTAAAGCAACACACTGAAGAATTTCTCTTCCCCCCCCCCCCCCCCCCAATGACCCAATAGCAGAAAATTCTCCAAGTGTCTGCGACAGATCTTTCAGGGACTGAAAATAATCTGCAGGTAAAATGTTACAAATGAATCTTTAATTAATTAATCATTTACTTTTAATGTTTTTAAGCATATTACTCATTTTTATTAATAATAAACTTAAGTTTTAGTAATAAATAATAAAGAACTAAACATAATATAAAGTTGGAAAAAGATCCAATGGAAAAAAAAAAATCTGCAAAAGGGAAAAGAAAATCTGCGACGCACGTCACCCGTCAGGAACTTTCTGCTACCGGGCCCAATGATTACTGGTGAATTTCTCAGATTTTTTTTTTCCCCCTGATGACTGAATGAAGAATTTTGCAATTTTTTCTTGTAACCAATTGACGAATTTTGGGGTATTTTACTTGTACTGATTGGCAAATATTGCATTTTTTCTTGCGAGCAACTAGCGGAACTGAATATATATATACATAACAGTTGGTTTATGAATTTTGCCGATCCCCCCCCCCCCTCCCTTCCCTAAACTGATCAACAGATCTCGTTTTTTCTGATAAAAAGTTGATAAATTTCCATATTTTCCCCCCACAACTTACTAACAAAACATTTTTTTTTCATGCGATCAATGGATGAATTAAATAATTTCCCCCCCCCCCATGACAATCAAAGAACTGTGTGATTTTTTTTAACCCTTTACTGACTGATAAAATGACCAGTTGACAAGTTTATGATGCTTCCCCCTGACCTAATGATGAAACTTAATGTTTAAAAATTAGCAAAATTCTTCATTTGATTACGGGAGAAAGAAATTGTGACATTCGTCTGTTGCTTGAGAGGACAATTGACAAATTTCAATCAGTCGTGGGAAAATATCAAAAAATTCTGTTGAGAAATGGGAACATTAAACAAGCCAGTTCCAAATATTGTTTTCTTTTTTTTTTTTTTTTTCGTTTCTTTACAAGGTACAAGTGTGTCCTTTATTAAAAAAATCTGTGCCTGATGGGCACTGACCCTTTTTTCTACAGTAAACTTCTAGAAAAAAGGGCACTCGTATGCAGCGATGTAAATGTAAAAAAAAAAAAAAAAAAAAAAAAAAAAAACAGAGGGTATATTCAGAGTTTCTCCCATGTTTAAAAAAGGGCAGGGTGCTTCTTGTAGGAAAAGGGCACTTTTGGATTCTGAAAGGCATGTTTTGGATTTTTAAGGACACTTTTTTTAATTTTTAAAGGCATCCTTTTGATTTTTAAAATTACTTTTAATATTTAATAGACAGGACGCTATTTTAAAGACAGCAATGAGGCAATTTTTACTATGCAAGTAAATTTTTTAATAAAGAAAGGAGTAAAGGCACTTTTTTCAGCTGGGGGCAACAAGGGTGCTAATGTTTTCCATCAGGGGTAAGAGGGCTGCTGTTTTGTAAACCTAAGGGGAGGCAGGGTGCAGCACCCTCCTGACACTGTCTACGGGAAACTCTGGTATACCTTAGAGTGTATATACAATAGCTTTTTTGAGAAACGGAAGTTAAGCAGTGTTACTGAAAAAGAACCAGAAGGTATACGACATTTACCTCTGTATACCCTCCACTTCTGACAGCAAATTTTTTCTCTCTTTTTTGCGAATGATAATATTTTTTCTGCTACCGATCGACGAATTTCGCATTCTACTCGTGACAGATCAGTGAAAATTGTGATATTTTTTCACAGTCGAATGATAAACTGTGTCTTTTTTTCAACTGATTGGCCAAATCTCGAGGGTTTTTTTTGCATGGCTGATTGACGAATTTCCATTTTTTCTCTGATCTACTGACGAATTTCGCTTTATTTTTTACCGGTGACTGATTTTTAAATTTTGCTATATCTCTCTTGAACCAGTAAGTATATCTTGAGGCCGATTGGAGAGAGTTTTTTTCCGCTACTGATGTACGAATTTTGCAGTTTCTTCCGTCGATCTACTGACGAATTCCGCGATTTTTTTTTAGCCACGACCGATTTGCAATTTTCTGGATTTTTTTCTTTTAACATAGGTGAATTTTGAGACTTTTTCTTGCGACCGATTAGAGAAGATCGTCAGTGCACCGCCAGAAAAAACCCACGAAGTTTTTTACCTGCAACTGATTAGCAAAAATCATGGATTTTTTCTCGCAACTGTTCGTCGAATTTTGTATGTTTTTCCACAACAGGCTGGATAATTTCATGATTTGTTCTCCATGACTGATGAACTGTACGAGTTTTTCTCGCGACCCATTGATGAATTTCACAATCTTTTTAATAAAGATGAAAATAAGGAATTTTGCTTAGTAGCCACTGGCCGGTAGGTTGACTTTATTTAGTAGCCAGTTACTAGCGAGTGAGAATAATTTCTTTAGTAGCCAGTAAGTACATTTATGTCACTGAATATTTAATTTATGGGTATATTTTAGGTATGTTTATCCACTGAGTAGCAGTTTTGATTCAAAATTGAAAAAAATAGGTTTAAAAAATCTGAAATTTGCAGCAAATTTTCTGAAATGTAAAGGGAGGGTTGGTAGGGGATCCCTCCTGGTACTAATTATGCATTTTTTCCAGACACTTTAACGAAATTCACGTTTTTTCCGGATCTATTGGCAATGTTTTCGTTTCTTTGGCGTTCCTTTGACAAAATGTGCGTTTTTTTCACGATCTTTTGACAAAATTCACATTCGTTTTCGCAATTCTTTGGCAAAATTCTCGGGTTTTTTTTTTCGAAATTCTCATTCCCCCCCCCCCGCCCCCGCGATCCTTTAACTAAATTTGTGTTTTTTGACGATTTATTGACGAATTTTGTGTTTTTGCCATGAGCCATTGACGATATTTGTGTTTTTTCTTTGCTCTATTGATGATATTTGCGTATTTTCGCGATTCTTTGACGAAATTTTGGATTTTCAGAGATCGTTTGATGAAATTGTGGGTTTTTTGCGATTCTTTGACGAAATTGGTTTGTTTTTTTTTCTGCGATGTATTGACGATATTTGTGTTTTTTTCCGCAATCCACTGACCATATTTACATTTATTCCACAATCCTTTGACGAAATTTTGGATTCTTTGCGATCCTTTGATGAAATTCGGGTTTTTCCACGATCCTTTGACGAAATGTGCTGTTTTTATTGTGATTTTTTGACAAAATTCTCGCTTTTTTGCGATTCTTTGATACAATTCGTTTTTTTGGTGATCCTTTCATGAAATTTACATTTTTTTTTTCGTAATCCTCTGACGAAATGCGTGTTTTTTCGCGATCTTTTGACAAAATTCACATTTTTTTCTTTCCCAATTCTTTTACGAAATTCCTTTTGGAAAATCTTGCGTTTGGCTGGTACTTTCCATATTTTTAATCGTCAGTTTTTCACATTTACTCGTTGAGTGGCGACTGGCGATTGCTTATTTTCATCTTTACATTTTAAATGAACGATTAAAGAATTTGGTGATTTTTTTTCTAACCAATGAGTGACAAATTTTGCGATTTTTCCTACATTGAATGGTGAATTTTCTTGAAAATGAAAATTTGAAATGTTCTGCAGTGAAATCCGTTGTTCTGCGATGTACGTCGCATTTATAAGCATATTCTGATTTGGGGGATTTCATTATCTCTTACTTTTCGGACTTTTTTTGAAATTGCAGCATTTTCATCGGAGGTTTCTGATAAATATTATTTGTAATATATAAAAATTTCAAAGGGGGGGGGGGCACAATACTAAAGCCCAAAGTGCGGCACTTTTCTAACTTTTACCAACACCTGTCCCTATCGTGTAACATACAGTTGGAACGGCCTGTGACCACTTACTCATGTTATACACATCCGATATCCATGCTGCCACTTTGCTCCCCCCTGGGAGGGGCACTTTTCTAAATTTTGCCGGCACCTCTCATGTGACATATCGTTCAAAAGGCCTGTGACCACTTATTCATGTTATGCACCTCTAATGCCCCTCCCCCCCACATTGCCCCCTTCCTCGGGGGCATTTTTCTAAATTTTGCCGACACCCGTCATGTGACATATCGTTCAAAAGGTCTGTGACCCCTTATTCATGTTATGCACCTCTAATGCTCCTCCCCCCCACTTTGCCCCCCGGGGGGCATTTTCCTAAATTTTGCTAACATCCCTGATGTGACATATCATTCAAAAGGCCTTTGACCACTTATTCATGTTATGCACCTCTAATGCCTCTGCCCCCCCACTTTTCCCCCCCAGGGGGGACTTTTCTAAACTTTGCTGACACCCCTCATGTGACATATCGTTCGAAAGTCCTGTGACCACTTATTCATGTTATGCACCTCTAATGTCACTCCCCCCCACTTTGCCCCACGGGTGGGAGCACTTTTCTAAATTTTGCTGACACCCCTCATGTGACATATGGTTGGAAAGGTCTGTGACCACTTATTCATGGTATGCATCTCTAATGCTCCTCTTTCCACTTTGCCCCCCCCCCCCGGGGGGGGCATTTTTTCTAAATTTTGCCGGCACCTCTCATGTGACATATCGTTCAAAAGGTCTGTGACCACTTATTCATGTTATGCCCTTCCTCCCCCCACTTTGCCCCACCGGGGGGGGCACTTTTCAAAATTTTACTGACATCCCTGATGTGACATATCGTTCAAAAGGACTATGACCACTTATTCATGTTATGCACCTCTAATGACCCTCCACCCACTTTTCCCCCCCGGGGGGCACTTTTCTAAATTTTGCTGACACCCCTCATGTCACATATTGTTGGAAAGACCTGTGACCACTTATTCATGTTATGCACCTCTATTGCCCCTCCCCCCACTTTGCCCCACGGGGGGGAGCACTTTTCTAAATTTTGCTGACACCCCTCACGTGACATATGGTTGGAAAGGTCTGTGACCACTTATTCATGCTATGCATCTCTAATGCTCCTCTTTCCACTTTGCCCCCCCCCCCCCGGGGGGGGGGGCATTTTTCTAAATTTTGCCGGCACCTCTCATGTGACATATCGTTCAAAAGGTCTGTGACCACTTATTCATGTTATGCCCTTCCCCCCCCACTTTGCCCCACCGGGGGGCACTTTTCTAAATTTTACTGACATCCCTGAGGTGACATATCGTTCAAAAGGCCTATGACCACTTATTCATGATATGCACCTCTAATGACCCTCCACCCACTTTGCCCCCCCCCGGGGGGGGGCACTTTTCTAAATTTTGCTGACACCCCTCATGTCACATATTGTTGGAAAGACCTGTGACCACTTATTCATGTTTTGCACCTCTATTGCCCCTACCCCCACTTTGCCCCCCCTCGGGGGCATTTTTCTAAATTTTGCCAACACCCGTCATGTGACATATCGTTCAAAAGGCCTTTGACCACTTATTCATGTTATGCACCTCTAATGCCCCTGCCCCCTACTTTGCCCCCCCCCCCCCCGGGGGCACTTTTCTAAATTTTGCTGACATATCATGTGACATATCGTTCGAAAGTCCTGTTACCACTTATTCATGTTACGCACCTTCGGTGCTTCCCCCCCCCACCCCGGGACACTTTTCTAAATTTTGCTGACACCCCTCATGTGATATATCTTTCAAAATGCATGTGACCACTTATTCATGTTATGCACATTCAATGCCCCTTCCCCCACTTTGCTGCACAGAAGGGGCACTTTTCTAAATTTTGCCAAAACTGTTCATGCAATTTATTATAAGCATAGTTGATTTCCAGAAACGAGCCTATACAAAGCCATGACATGATACCCCCAAAAGCTAATGTTAAATCAACCAACTTCACAAATTTTTAATTCCATTTGAGTATTTGAAGTTTTTTTATTAATATGTATATATGTTTTATTAATATGTTTAGTTTATTAATATGTATCAAATCAATGTCGAACTGGATATGTAATCATTATTATGTATTGATCTGATGCGAATTTGCACAGAAGGCTGTCCGCATGCAGGTGCAACGATATAACGTAAAGAGAAGATACAGCTTTTATACCTAAAGGAAAACTGCAGATATTTCTGCCAAAATCGGTGAACGGAAATAACAGGTTTTTTACCTGAAGGAAAACAGCAGGTATTTGGAACTCAGAAGGTTAAGGGAAAATACATGTTTTTTACCTAAAGGTAAGCTGAAGGTAATTTTAGTTCCAAATACCTTCAGTTTCCCTGAAGATTTTTTTTTAAGGTTTCTTGCTGACTTTTTTACCTGGGTGATTCGTTGAATAGGGGTAGTGTTTACATCTATGTCATGAAAAATAAATCTGTCATGTAAGCTGTCATCTTTAACTTATCGACGCTTAAAATACCAAATTACTTATGATATTTTAATTTATCTTACTTAATATTTCTGCAACTCAGCACATATTCAATTACTTTTCATGTAAACTGAAGCTATTTTTCCACATTTATGTTGATTACATTTGTAAAAAAAAAATTTGTTTACATTAAAAAAAATTAAAATCATTAAAAATAATAAATAAAAAATTATGATGCCTAAAACTTTTCGAAAACTCACAGGGAATTTTAAAATTTCCTTGAAGTTTTTCCAAATTTTTACTATTACCGCTAATCTTTCCTATTTTTTTCCTAAGGGAATTTCCTAAAACTCGATTTATTCTCGGGATTAAACCCGGTTATTCCCACCCTTTACAATTCTACGATATACGTAGTTGTTTCAAAAAGTATCATTGACAGTTGAAAAAAATTATGTGCTAATTAAATTTCCTGTCTAGACAGCGGTTCACATCACAACGATCACAACAATTAAACTCCAAGAGTGAACGGAACAGGTTGTGTGGAATGCGGCAAAATCTCAGTTTGAAAATGGTGGCGTTAACGGAAACGAAATTTTCGATTGAAGTCAGAAATGTAATTAAATTTAAAAAATCAAAAAACCCGACTGCGTAAAAAGCGAACTAATTAATTATTTCTAATCAATGTGAAACTATTTTTTATATTACTTACCAATTTTTTTAATTTACTTGTGTTCATAACTTTTAAGTTGTGTTTAATTGTTAGTTCCTATCTATAAACATTGTTTTGATGAGGCCTATAGATGTCTATGATGGTTAGAGTTGCAGTAAATCTAGAGATCCTACCTACATAAGCTCCAGGTTGTATAATATTTAAACGGAGCTTCTAGCTGTAAAATAGTCAATGAAACATGGTGTTCCTTTTGAAAGACCTATCCAATGATATGCCACTCAATATGGTGCGTAATTTTTCCCCCCCCTCTACCGCCATTTTGTATTTTACGGCCGCCATTTTGAATTTAAAGAAACAAAACCTAGCCTGTAATCATCGGACGGTTAAGGCGAATCGATAGAGACCTCATTCATTAAAATCCATCCAGCCGTTGGGATGTTTCGAGGGTATAAAAAACTCCAAATACCCAGATACGCGTGAAACACATAACCCTTCTTGGCAGTCGGATAATAAGACTTTTGTGTCTAACGAAAATTCTCCACCTGGAATTTATCTTCGTCGACAACTTATGGAAGCGTATGGAGTGACTATGGTTTGATATTAAGATATGGCTATGGTGCAGGGAGTTGTTATGGTGGTTCCTATGGGAAGTACTAGAACAACTTCCCATCTCAATCTGAGGCGTAGGTGAGCGTTTTTATATTATTTAAGCTTTCTCAAGTTGAACGTTAAATATATCTAAATATCATAAATTAATTTGTCAATGGCTATAACGGGCTCCGTCTTAGTTTGTTTGGAAATATTTTCGTTTAATATATATAAAATTGTACAAATTCGAGATTCGTTTGTAAAAACAGACTGGAGCGTCCCCTAGCACGCCCCGTGTGCGCTACGGAGGACAGGGTGGCCCCAATATTAGGTTCGTTTGGATAGATATAAAACACAGACACGTTTCAAGGGACTGGACAAATGTCGCGTATTAAGCGGGATCGCGCATTAAACGGAATTTGTATAATATTGCATGAACTGGGCTTATTTACATATCTAATCGTCTAAATACGGTCGAAATATGTATAGTCTAGGTATATTTAGATTAAAATTTAACTATATAGCACTGACTGTATATCCTATATAATAATATAATTACTATATAGGACTGATTGGAAAAACAACTGAAATTAAAAAAATAATTTAAAATTGCTTTATTGTCGATTAATACATTGCAACCAAAAATTAAAAAAAAGAACGTCCTGCTAGAATAATTTCTTTTAACAACGATTAAAAAAATATATTAAATCTTTCAAGAACAATCTAATTGTTAAAATCATATTTAGTACTTGTTCTATTTAGTACCATTATAATTTGTTCTTTTCATTGTAAGAAAAAGCTATCCTTATTAATGTCAGTGTAAAAAAATATTGTTAAAATAGCAAAAAGTAAAGAAAACATGAAAGAATTAAACAACCGCAGTCCTATTTATTTAATGTTTACGAGTTTCATTCTTTTGTCTATAATCTATCTACTTATCTACCTATATTATAAAGGACAAACATATATGTGCGCATATCGTAACGCATACGTCATTTTGCGAATGACAGCACTTTGAAATTTGAAATGAAATTTCGGTTTTGCATCTTTCTCTACTGCAAATTTTTAAACTTCTAAACATCGCATAGTTTCAATTTTTACACCGACGTATAGGAAAAAATATGTACTTTTAAATGCAATTTGTTTGAAAGCTCTATCTCAATTTATTTTTGAGATATTATTTTTTTTATAGTTTTTAGTACCAATTTTGTAACTGTGGCAACAACTCCATTTCTATTGAAAGTAAAGGGAAAATAGTCATGGTTTATTTATTTTTATTGATTACATCCTTATTGATAACATTTTCACATTACAAATAAAAGTAACTTTTTTTCTAATTTTTGAACAGAAAATGACGTCAGCCATTAAAAAAAGACGCATTCTTCTTCATAGATCAAAAGATGGATGAAGATATTTCAATATTTTTACATTACGCTGATACTGAGTTTGAGACGCTAGGAAAAATGATTCAGTGAGTAAAAATGATGTCATATTTAAAACAAAAGGATCATTTTCTTTGATAAAACTAAACATTTGCAAATAAAAGCAAATTTCTGAATGGTAAATTTTCGCCGGTACTGAGATTATAACTTAAATTTTACGCTAAGGTTCACATGAAAAGTTGTACCGGACGAAAGAGACTTTAAGTTTGGAAACACATTCATTAATAATGTATTGCGCGTTTAAATACTTTTAAATTGTGAATTTGAGTGGTGCGTATGTAAATTTTGAGAATGTGAAATAACGTACAGTTTAGGTTTTATGGGGTAAAGTTTTATGATGTGACAAAGCGAAATCCTTTTTACCGATTTTTCATCTCGTAAAAACAAACGATTCAATCGATAACTTCAACATAATTACTCATCTTGATTATACGTATTCAGTTTAATTTTTGAATAATTTAAGCAGCTGAAGTTTTTGGAAATAATATTTTGGCAATTTTAGGTTAAAAACATTATTTGTTTTAAGAGTTAGATAGCCAATGCATTGTGAATTTTTTATTGTAATTATTTTTGTAGGCTTATTATAAATTCGATCTAACAGTTCCATTCTGAACATTTTGATTCGTCGAATTTCGACGGGTTCCAACTCGTATATATAAAATCCAAACGGAAATTTCGTTCCGAACATCCATATTTCAAGTTCTACTACATGGATTTTCACGGAACTTACACTGTTAGATAGATATCGTTTCAGGGAAGGTTTTAAGCTATAATACATTGTTCTACGTAGATTAGCTATAGAATTATGACAGAAAGTTTTGTTATTTTGGACGATAAGGTTACCATTTTACTTCTTGGCGAACTTTATCGTTGATGAAAAAATTGAAACGGCTTGAAAAATGAAAGAAAAAATTATTACTAATTTTATTTAAAATTTAAAAAAAGGAGAAAAAGAAAAAAAGAAATCAGTTTTAATGAGTGATGATATTAAAAACGAAAATAATTAATTTAAACATGTTAAAGGAAATGTTCGTAATGCTTAAAAAATTACTCAGTTGAAATATTGCAATTGACATAAGATTTGGCGATTTATCTTTTGCGTCAGGTTAAGAAAAATGCAACTGAAAATTTGATAAGATGACATCAAGGAAGTTCTCCATAAGCGCAATCTGAGAAATATTTGAAAAAAATGTAGAATAATCTTCTCATGAGGATATATATGTTTATAAAAGAAATGGCTGAACCTCAATTAAATGTTCGTAAAATAATAATGAAAATTTCATTTTTTTAATGATTTAACGCTGGTTGGCGACACAATAAAATTTGGAATAATACAACGATAAATTTTCTTTAAGGAAAAAATTTTTAAACTGTCCACACACAGTTAGTTTAAGTAAGTTTAATTTAAATAATTTTAAAGAGTTTAACTTAAATAATTTAACTTAAACATTTTTAAAACTGCAGTTTTGTCATATACATTTATATGTGTATATAATGAAATTTAACGATCCCAATTATGCTGTTTAGAACAAAATTTAAATGGATTAAAATTGTTTCAAACTCAAAATTAAGGTCCGATTCTGAGCATTGGCAATTTGACTTCGATATTATTAGTGTCAGAGAAAACAAGAGAAAAGTATTGTTGCCATGGAAACAGCGACTTAATATCGAAATGTTTAATGATAGCATTATTAATCAAAATACACTTAAAACTTATCCCGCCGGTGACACCGTATAAAATTAAATAATTACAGCAACACGCAATTTGTGTACATCATGTGAGCTTACAGAAACAAGTAATATAAAAAAATGTTGTTTTTAAAGTCAATTCCTACTTAGGTCACCAAAGAAAAATTTAATATAATCCCTAAAGCTAATATTAGTTTTTGTTGCAATAAAATATCTCAATTTGTTGATTTTCCGTAAGCAAGTAGGTTTACAATGGAAGTCTACGGGAATTTGGCGAAATATTAGAGATATCGCCAAGTTGGCGTCACTTTTGGCGATTCCTTTTGACCTCCAAATTTGGCGGTATATTGCCAAGTTGGCGACAAACTTGGCGGTATTTGGCGACAGAACAGGATTCCCTCTATGGCAACCCCTTATTGAAAATACTTTCATTGATGTTCAATAACCAATAGCTGCCATTTTGTTTCCCATGCAAAACTAAAATTAATTAATTAAAATTTAATTAATTAATTACTATTTGAAAAACTGTATTAACATCAATTGTCATCCAGTACAAGTTTAAAAAATTTATTTCAACTTGATAGGATGAATAATGAGTATTTTATTAACGATTGAAAATTTGAATAAGATATATAAATATATAAATAAATATATACATGAACAAGTAATATAAAAATTTTGTTTTTAAAGTCAATTCCAACTTAGGCCATCAAAGAAAAATTTAATATAATCCCTTAAGCTAATATTAGTTTTTGTTGCATTAAAATATCTCAATTTGTTGATTTTCTATAAGCAAGTAGGTTTACAATGGAACTCTATGGGAAGTTGGCGAAATGTTAGAGATATCGCCAAGTTGGCGTCATTTTCGGCGACTCATTTTGGCCGCCAAATTTGGCGATATATCGCCAAGTTGGCGACAAACTTGGCGGTATTTGGCGACAGAACAGGGTCCCCCCTATGGTAACCCCTTATTGAAAATACTTTCATTGACCTTTAATAACCAATGGCCGCCATTTTGTTTCCCATGCTAAACTAAAATTAATTAATTAAAAATTAATTAATTAATTAATATTTGAAAAAAACTGTATTAACATCAATTGTGATCCAGTACAAGTTTTAAAAAAATTATTTCAACTTGATAGGATGAATGATAAGTATTTTATTAACGATTGAAAATTTGAACAAGATAAATATATAAATAAATAAATATAGGGAGAGTGTGAGCTAATAGTAGGAATTGAATAAATATAGGGAGAGTGTGAACTAATAGTAGGAATTGAAAAATAGGCACAGATGTCATATACGCATATTGGCGCGATTGTTTTCCGACGCCAGTTTGGAGAAAATATCAACAGCATAAACAACAACATCCGGGTTACCATATCAAGCAAAATAACGACACTTTGGCGCCAGTTAAAAACACGTTGCGTATATGAGATTGGTGTCAGAAAAAAATCACGCCAATATGGGCTATGTATATGACATCTGTGCCAAAAAATAATAAACTAATCCACAGTTTAAGTTTAAATTGATAGAGTATTAGGCATTTAAATACTTATTTAACCCTCCGTCTACCAGACGGGTCCAATGGGCCCGATGGGTACATTCGAAATATTTATTCTAACCAGAAATTTCTTTAAAATAAACTAAATATCTAAACCAGACAATAATGAGTTAAGTAAATAAGTTCAATAGTTTTAAATAAGAATTCTGATGTGTAATATTTTTATAAAACTTGAGTAAAATTTTCGGTAGTTCTAGGGTTAACAAGAAATCTATAAATGCATTTCAATGTATTGCATTTGGCAAGGAAATGTATTGTTTCGCCAAATAGCGTGGAGCGTTCGTCTTTTCGCGCCAAATAATCGAAAATATATATTTTTTACAGATTTTCTACTGGGTTTCTTCCGCTGCATTTGACTGATCTTTTTTACATACACGAGTAATTTTATTAGCATTTCCTTTTTCAAAATATTTTGATTATGAGCTTTAAGGAGACCTTCCTTGTGAGTAAAAATTTTGTTATTTATTATTATTTTTTATTAATTTTTTTTTATTATCTAACCCTTACAGAAAAATAAACTAGCAGATGTAATTATAAAAATGGCGATACTTATGAGTTGCATGTTTTTTTATTTTGATTTTCCATTTGTCGCCAAATAATTTGATTTTATTCCAAAATGGCGTAAACGTGATGTCAGCCCCATCGATGTTCGCATTATATAGATGATTTTTCAAATGTAAGACAGCATTTTTGGAGCAATTTTTAATATTGAAATTTAAATTACATAAAAAGCAGTTAATATTATAAAAGTGGATTTAAATTTTAGTGAAAATGTCTGCCCCCCCCCCCCCCATACACACATATTCTAAATAATTTAATTTCAGACATTTAAAATACTTTTCTCATACTTTACTACGGAAACATGCTGGTTTGTTTTTCCAAAACTTGTGACTTTTATAACCTCGAAAATAAGATCAGCGAATATTGTACACTCTTTTTTTTTTAACACATATCGCCAATTTCCCTCTTAAAAATGCCTACTGTTTCAAGTTTTAAGTACTAAAGATTATTCTTAAGAAAATTAATACAACTATGCGTTATTAATACGACACAAGAAAACATTTTACAATAAAAATTGCTTACTGAAATAAATTTTCGATGATCTTTTTAATTCAACATCCCTTTTTCAGTTTCTTCTTTTTTTTGCCGTATTTTTTTTTGTTTGTTTTTGAAGGTTTTTGAATGATATTGGGTTTATTTTCCGCAATCAGGCTACCCGCTAATTAGCGTATTTACTGAACTGTTGGATGCGTCTTTTATATTTGAAAGAGACTCTGTGGACAGTGATCCCGATTGCAGAAGATTACATGAAATTTGTACTTAGAGATTAATAAATTTATGGTTTTTCATTATGAAGCAAACGGGCAAAAGAAGATTTAGTATTATATATTTTTCATCTGCAGTTATTTTATTATCACTAAATAAGCAATACTTGGTATGACAATACTCGGGAAAAAAATCTGACGCACTGCCCTAACCACTAAATTTAGTGAAAAATTAACGATTTTAGGTTTATTTAGGCAACAGACTGAAGAATAATGTAATTTTGAAATTAAAAAGCCTATTTATTTCTCCGTGCTATTATGCTCATTAGAGAAATGAAAAAAAAAATCTTAGGTGCATCAAAAAGATTAATGCGTACTAGGTTATTAAGTTTTGTATAACTGACTTTATTTATCATCCTCAAATAGTATTTTTGGTGAAAGTCTAATATAATTCAGTCAACAGCAAATTGACTTTATTTAATGGAATGTAGTTTGGTTCATAATTACCTTTGTTTTATATCTAATTCTGGCACATTTGTAACCATGTAGTTGCAAACACTTCTCATGTTTGACGTCAAATTTACCTGTGCACCCGATTATGGAAGATTGGGAAGATTTTGATTAGATGAAAACAAGAGGTTTATCTTTCTATCATAATCAGTTATCGAGTTTTTTTTTCTAGGCTAACAGTTACATGATTTCAATTGGTTTTAAAAAAAAACAAATGGCAGTGAAAAGGATATTATTTTAATTTTATTCAAACACTTCATTTTTAAAAATCCACTTTTATGTGATTCATATTTCTTTTAAATATGAAAGTTAATCAGTTCTTTGTGTGCAAATAATTTATTAAATTTTTTGACTGTATTTACTCTGCTGTAATCCGAAGATAGAAAACTGCAGTAGACCTGCCAGAAGAAGACGTATACTAGGAAATATAATGTAGCGTAGAGAGAGATTGTATTTAAGCTACCAGAAGCATACATAGCACCAAGCTGAGAAGCCCGGGGTTAGAAACTAACAAACGATAGTGAATAATCCGAACATGATTAATGTTCAGTGGTCCCTCTCTGCAATCATTGTAATTATCTCTCATTTTAGTAGTGTGGTGACTAGAGAACATTTTAATTTATGATGATCATAACGGCCGTATTTCTTTCCCAACCTCTACTTTAAAGATCTGCTATAAAAGAGTTTCTTCTGAATAGCCCGAATTTTGCTTAAAGCATAAGATAATATTATAACTAAATGCCGTTTGCATCGTATTTAGCAAATGCAGAAAAACTTTCCAAGTGTAGGTCGATATTAATTTATAATACAAGGTTGAATTCATAATTTTGTTTCATCAAGCTTCATTTGAAAAATGGACCAGCGAAGCGGGCGTAACCTGCTAGTATGCATTATAAAACCTAGTAGAGATATAACGTACATTTAAAACCTCACTAACAATAGGTATAATCATCTTTAATCATAATAATTTTATGACATAACTGAGTATCCCGAATTCGTCTATCTCTCGCTACTACAGTAAAAACATACACGAAGCGAGAGACAAAGAATGTTAGGATAGGACGCGGCATCAAAGAAGAATTTCAGTGTTCCTAACTTAGCGGTTTTTTTAAATTCAAATGTCTACTACTATTTCCGATTAGTAATGTTTACTTTATTAATATGTTATTAAATAAAGTAAATATTACTATTCGAAAACAGTGTTTTTTATTTGGATATAAAAATCTGTTAAATTGGCAACACTGGAGACAAGAAATTCGCAACCGAAAATATCTCGCATATTAAGCGGGATCGCGTATTAACCGTTCGCGTATTAAACGTAATAATTTTGCATTAACCTTATGGGCGATGGTCAAGTAATCGGAAAAATTTCGCGTACTAAGCGGTATCGCCTATTAACGGTGAGCGTCTGATTCGGGTTCCACTGTAGTATAAAACCATACAAGATCGAGGATCTACGCAAGGGATCCAAAGGTAGGTCTGCCCAACATTAGGTTCGTTCGAAAAGATTTTCGTATAAATATAAAATCATTTAATACTAATTTTAGGTATAATTTAGGTTAGTATGTTATATTTATTTCAAGTGATTTTGTATTACTGCTCCAGGCACTACTGGTGTGGTTTTCTGGTGGGAAAGAAAATTCCCTGAAGATAATTTTCATTTTAATTATATCTTCTTGTGTTAGCGTATTTTATTAATATCTCAATATGCATGGCCCAGTTCCTGTATAAACATGATTATCGAACATAGATTTTGATAACTAATAAATATATAACAAAGAAATTTTTAGTCAGATCTATAAAGACAGAGAAGAGGTTTTTTTGTGTGTTTCTTTGGTTAAATCTTTAGATGCCCGTAATCACATCATTATTTTTTTTTCAAAACTTTGTTGCAAGATAAATTTATACACTATTAAATTGTATGAATTTTGAACAAGAAAGAGTAAATAACGTGACTCATTAGCAGGAATTCGAGTTGTTATATATATATATATATATACATATTCCGATAACCATTCCACTTAAAATAACGGTATTCGGTTTAGTTTAGGTTTTTGTTTTATAAAAAACTAGCAAACCCCGCGGCTTTGCTCGCGTAATAGTTGAAATATGCCAAGTGATATTTATGTGTTTAATTTTTCTTAAAAGAAATTATACTTTTAGGAATAATTCAAAAATTACTATTTAAAACACAGTTTGACTAATCTTCATTATTACACTTCATTAGGCAGAAATGAGACTTAAATTAATAAAAAGAAATAAAACTAAATAAATGATAATTTAAAAATATTTTGAAACATTTATGCTCAATTAATACGCTCATTTCAATAATCATTTGAAGTTTTGAATTTTTTAGAAACCATCTTCTTACATCTTAAAATTAACCATGTCAAATTCCAAGTCCTACCACCTCTCTCAACATAAAGGGCTCTGTTGAAATAGCAACTGTCACCATTAATTTGCAACATTAATTTTGAAATCGGTTTTTTATTTCCTAATATTCCACAGAAACATAATTTAGAAAGCTTTTAAAGGCCTTTTTTAGAACGTTTGTTGTTCCTGTGAACCCCAGGTGGTAGAATCATCGGCATAAAATATAGCCTGTAGTATCAGAGACTGTTACCACTGATTCGCAACTATTACTTTTATAATCGGTTTATATTCCCTGAAATGGCATAGAAATCGTAATTTAGGACTTTTTTAGAATGCTTTTCGCACCTCCCCTCCGCTTCACCCCTTTTTAATTCGAATTTATTTTTGACAGTCCTTCGAGGGCATTTATATTTTATAAGTAACTACCATGCCATATTTAAAGTTTCTAGCCTTTTCAGTATCACAGAAATCGCAATTTAGAAAGTTTTTAGCTCCTGCATCCTTCTGGTGTTAGTGGCACAGACATAAAATATAGCTTATGTTTGAGCAGGCTCTATCACCAACAATTTGTCATCATTATTCTTTTTTATCGGTTTGGTATTTGATAAGATTGCATAAAAATTGTAATTTATAACGCTTTTCGCTCACTTCATCTTTTTAAATTTGGAATTTTCTTTCGACTGTTCTTAGAAAGCAGTTGCATCTTGTAAGTAAATACCATGCCATACTTCAAAGTGTTAGACCCCTCAGTTGTGCAAAAAACGCAAATTAGAACATGTTTTGCTTTTGCGACCCTCAGATAGTAGTGACAGCAACATAAAATATAACCTATGTTATAGCAGGGACTGTTACCATTGATTTGCAACCATTACTTTTGAAATAGCTTTGGTATTTCCTGAGATTGAGTAGAAATCACAATTTAGAACGTTTTTAGAACGCTTTTCGCGCATTTGTACCCTTTTTAAATTTCCAATTTTTTCGAAACTGTTCTTAAAGATCATTTATATCTAATAAATATGTACCTTGCCAAATTTTAAGTTGCTAGCCCAAACCGATCACGAAAATCGAAATTTAGAACGCTTTTTTGCTCCTGCAACGTCTAGGTAATAGTGTTACCGACATAAAATAGCGGCTATGTTAGAGCAGAGGTTGTCAGCATCAATTTCCTACCATTACTTTTGAAATCAGTTTGATTCTTCCTGAGAAATTGCTAACAAATCGGCATTTAGAACGTTTTTAGAACACTTTTCGTGCATTTTGCTCCTGAATCTCTTCTGGGGTAGTAAAAACAGCTATAAAATATAGCCTATCTTAGAGCAAGATCTGTCACCATCATTTGTACACCATTATATTTGAAATCGGTTCAGTACTTCCTGAGATTGCACAGAAATCGCAATTTAGAACGTTTTTATAACGCTTTTTGCGCATTTTGACCCCCTTTTAAATCTCGATTTTTTTAGGAAATGTCTTTAGAGATCATTGATATCTTATAACTAACTACCATTCCAAATTTCACGATTCTAGGCCCTTAAGTAACGCAAAAGGCGCAATTTAGAACTTCTTTCTCCTGCACCCCATTTGGGGTACTTGCACCGACATAAAACATAACCTATGTTGGAGTAAGGGTTGCACCATCATTTTGACGCCATTTTTTAAAAATCGGTTTGGTATTTCCTGAGATTGTGTGGAAACCACCATGTAGAACGTTTTTTAGAACGCTTTTCGCACATTTTCACCCCTTTTTAATTACGAAATGTTTAATAACTGTTCTTAGAAATCCTTTATATCTAATAAGTAGCTAATATTTCAAATTTCATATTTCTAGGTCTTTCAGTAACGCAAAAATCGCATTTTTAGAACGTTTTTTGCTCCTGCACCCCCTTTCGGGTAGTGGCCCGACATAAAACATAGCCTATGTTGGAGCAAGCGTTGTCATCATCATTATGACACCAATATTTTTTAAATCGGTTTGGTATTTCCTGAGATTGTGTAGAAACTACTATTTAGAACGTTTTTCAGAACGCTTTTTGTGCATTTTCACCCCTTTTAAATTTCGAATTGTTTAATAACTGTTCTTAGAAATCCTTTTTATCTAATATCTAATATTTCTAGACCCTTTAGTAACACATAAATCGCAATTTTAGAGCGTTTTTTGCTCCTGTACCCCCTTTGGGGGTAGTGGCACCGACATAAAATATAGCCTATCTTGGAGCAAGCGTTGTCACCATCATTTTGACACCAATATTTTTTAAATCGGTTTGGTATTTCCTGATATTATGTAGAAACTACCATTTAGAACGTTTTTAAAACGTTTTTTGTGCATTTTCACCCCTTTTAAATTTCGAATTGTTTAAGAACTGTTCTTATACATCATGTATATCTTATAAGGAATTAATATTCCAAATTTCATATTTCTAGGTCCTTCAGTAACGCAAAAATCGCATTTTTTGAAGGTTTTTTGCTCCTGCACCCCCTTTGGGCTAGTGGCACCGACATAAAATATAGCCTATGTTCTAAGTTGGACTAACACCATCATTTTGATACCATTACTTTTGAAATCGATTCAATAGCTCCAGAGCTTACCTCTTGTATAACGGTTTATTTTCGATTTTCGACTTGTTTGTGGTTTCATTTTCTGATTTCAAAAATGTAATACATTTATCTGAAAATAGCTCCAGAACTCTTTATAATCCAATAAATAAAGTTATTATTTCTTATTATTGTATTTTAGTAATAGGGACACATAAAAAAAACAAAGAAAACATTTCCCAATTTTTCAATAAAAATGTCATAGTGAAGCAGTACTTAATATTAAACAAAATAAAGACACTCGCTGTTTGTAAGGACATATGTTATCCTACAATGTAGCAACTTAAAAAGTATCTTAGCATCCTTTAGTGATGAGCTTAGATAGTGAATATTTTGTTGAATGGTAATGACAATGAACTCCAGGAGCAGAGTTTAATTAAAGAAAATTGTATTTTCGTTTACATTGGAGCTAAAGTATAATTTATATTTTAAGCAGAGAAATGAAAATTTACTACATTGTTTTTGTCTTTGCTCTAACACATCAAACTAAAATTTTGAAATATTAAATGTGAAATTAGAGACATACCATGGTAATAATATTTTCAAATTAAAAATTTTCTGTAATATTCAAATTAGTGTTTTTTCCATGTTCAAATTGTTGCAAAATGGAGTTCTTTGCGGTATTTCTTAAAAGGAAATTAATACATTAATGTTAGGCTCATTAAATTTCGGATTTTTGACCAAGGACATAAAATTTCCCTTTATCTGTGAATGAACAAAATATAAAAATATTTTATGAATAAGCAAGTAATACATCATGAAAGCAAGGACAATTCTTTTTCTCCCATTTCATAGAAATCAAAGAATATTTATCACCAAAATAGGCTCATTAACTTTCAATAACGTTTTCTCGTTTGCTGAACTTATCTAAATGAATACTTTATTTCGAAATATAGATGCCTCATTCTGGTAAAAGGTGAGTTATTTTGATCCTTGAGAGAAAAAGTATTAATTGAGTCTAAGGAAGAAGAATACAGAATTGTATGCGAATTGTGACTAAACAGTAAATAAATCGTTAACTATATCCGTATTTGTTTCTCTTTTATCTTCCTTTATAATACAGCTAATTAGTTGAATGTTTTATTTTACTGGACATGTTTGACGACTTTTGGAATAAGTACTAGTAAAATTTTTTCCCTCTCTCTTACTATTGTTGCCATTTCTATAAAAATGCCTGTATCAGTTTATCAATTTTAACTGAAAAAGTGTAATTTATTTAATTTCTAATTTAATTTCTAAAACGGTACTGTACAAATGAATTCTCAAACGTTAGTGAAATTATTTTTATTAGCATATTAAAGCACCTGGCATCCAAATGTCTTTCCTTGATTATAAAACTTATTCATACCCTATATGAATATGGAGCATTCTCACAATCTTTTGACTTTCAGGAATAGAAATCTGGTGAAATTAAACTTGCTAAAATAACAATGTTAATCGGATAGACGAATGCCTAAATGATTCAAAATAAAGAAAAAAATGGTCAGCAGGGATTTTTTTTTTTATTTAACTGAGGTTTAAGTTAAACTTGCGAGTTTAATTCTTACCCTTTTGCCACTAAAACTTTTTTATTTTCTTCTAAATTTTTTCTTATAATGAATTTGCGTAGTACCCACAGGACATTCAAATAAGAAAAACTAACAATGTATTACTTTTAGTACAAAATTTCGGTATAACATTGTCTTAAAGGGGTGTTAAAGGAGGGACGGTAAGATAAAAAAGGGAAGGTGTAGGAGAAAAGGGACGGTACCGGAAAAAAAAAAAAACGGATGGTAAGGGTACGACGGTAATGAAAAAAGTCCTTCCGGCCAGTGCCGGGAGGAAGAGGTAGCTTTCAAATTCCTTATTTTAAAAAAGCCAACTTATATTATTCAAACACACGAAGCTCAATTTAGTGGAAACCGAATATAGGAGATTCAATACAAATTTTTAGCAGTACTAAATCATTATGAATGAGAATTTCCCGAAATTAGTCAGCTTTATCCAAGCTGCTTTTATTTAAAGTAACTTATATTTGGCTGAGATGTTGATGTATACTATCCACATGCCTTCTTACATGGAAATAGGCGAATACGTGTGTTATCGCGTGACAAATACAAGATCGTTTCAAAATGTTAGCCATACTAGAAATTCAAAGTGCTATAATTCAACCATTTTTTAAGATATAAACAAAAGAACAAATTTTCAGAAACAAAATCTGCTCCGGAATCTTTGTATCAAGGCCAAACACATAAAAAATCTTTTTCATTTTCCAATTTTTTAATACCTCATTTTAAATTTTAAATTTAATTTTTTTAAATGGCAACCCTTTTGAAACAAGATGGCGAATGAAGCTGGCCAACGAACTCGGACGAGACATTGGTATGTTCTATGTACAGACCAAGTAACATCCAAATCGGTTCATAAATACGCTTGTTATCGCGTGACAAAAATCAGGTAGTTTTAAAATGTCAGCCACAATAGAAATTCTAGAAATTCAAAATGCTATAACTCAGCCATTTTTTTTAGATATAGACGAAATAAAAACTGTTCCGGAATCTTTGTATTATGGTCAAACACATACGAAAAAAATCTTTTTTATTTTCCAATTTTTTGGTATCTCATTTTAAATTTTAAATTTTTTAAATTTTTTTAAATGACCGCCATTTCGAAACAAGATGGCGGATGAAGCTGTCCAACGAACTCGGTCGAGATATTTGTATGTACTATGTACACACCAAAGTACATCCAAATCGGTTCATAAATACGCCTGTTATCACGTGACAAATATCAGGACGTTTCAAAATGTCAGCCACGCTAGAAATTCAAAATGCTATAACTCAGCCATTTTTTAAGATATAGACGAAACAAAAACTGCTCCCGAATCTTTGTATCAAGGTCAAATATATAAGAAAAAAATATTTTTTCAATTTTCAATTTTTTGGTACCACATTTCAAATTTAAATTTTTCGTAAAAATTTAAATGGCTGCCATTTTTAAACAAATGGCGGATGAAGCTGGCCAACGAACTCGGTCAAGACATTGGTATGTACTATGTACAAACAAAGTTACATCCAAATCGGTTCATAAATACGCCTTTTATCGCGTGACAAAATTCAAGACGTTTCAAAATGTCAGTCACGCTAGAAATTCAAAATGCTATAACTCAGCCATTTTTTAAGATATAGACGAAACAAAAACTGCTCCAGAATCTTTGTATAAAGTTCAAATACATAAAAAAAAAATATTTTTCCTTTTTCAATTCTTTGGTACAACATTTCAAATTTTAAAATTTTAAAACAATTTTAAATGGCCGCCATTTTGAAACAAAATGGTGGATGAAGCTGGCCAACGAACTCGGTCGAGACATTGGTATGTACTATGTACATACCGAATTACATCCAAATAGGTTCATAAATTCGAGAGTTACAGTATGACAAAGGTCAGATATATATATATATATATATACTTAGCTTTAGCTTATTTTTCCCACAGAAAACAACCATTTTGCTTATATCATTGAATTCTGTGCCCTTGATAACGTAATTCAATATATAAGCTTTTCAATTTTTGTCGGTGTCCACTTTTTTCTTTTTCTTTCATAATAATTCTTATAATGATTTTTTTTTTTTTTTAATACTTACAGTTTTAATTCATAATAATTGACGGTGGTAGGTTATGTTTAATTAATGGTTATATATATATATGGATATATATAGTATATATATACCTATATATATATATATATATATATATATATATATCAACTTTTGAACAGAGGGTGGTTTCGGGGTCTGGAGGTCATGATCGATGAAAATATACCAAAATTTTTTGAAATCGCTTTCCTCCGAACGGCTGCAATAGGTAGCTTTTTGTATTGAAAGCTACCCAATTACCTTGGTAAGAGTTATTTACATTAGATTAAATAAAAAAACAATTACCTCGAAAAGTGCAGGAATAAACCTTGCGGACTGTAAGACAACCAATAAAGCCATGATGATTGAAATTGATATTTAAATACTGATTTAAATTCTCCAGTAAATTTCCTGTCAAAGAATTTTAGAAATTTATTCTCTAGGATACTTCTGAATGAGAGAAAACTTGAAAAATATTCTGTGGCTGCATCTGAAGTGATTTTCTGTACAATTTTAAAAGACTCACGGTGAGGAATCTAAAACCCAGGGACAGAGATAAAAAAATAATAACAACCACAAAAATGTGTGCAGGTTAATTTTTTGCTACATATTTATATAAAACAATAGTCCCAGTTTCGGAAAAAAATTATATCGAATTACTTTTATTGATAAAAATTTATACTGACAGCTCCAAACTTAAAAATCAGCATCAGGGACACGGGACGGTATAGGAGTTTCCTGGATATTTGGACCCCCAACATCGTCCATAACTTATTTATCTCGTTAATATTGTTATGCAGTCATGCAGTGGGATGTTCCCCATGATATGAAATAAAAAATCCCTCAAAAATATGTACTAAAATAAAAATTATCATTCAGGGTCTTAAAAGTCAAAAGATTGTGAGAATGCCCTATGCAACAGACCGGTTGTTCAAAAATGTTTGTTCAAAAGTTTTTTGGTTGCAAGTTTCCGTAACGAGGGTGTAGTGTAGTAGTGTTGGTCTTATATATAGCGGAGAGCAATGCACTTTGTATTCAGGGAGGGAAATGCATTTTGGACACCCTATATATATATGCTCATTTGAAGTAGCTTAAAATTTACTTCGAAAGATATTATATCATGCCATTATATACGATGATAAAATATACACACAGAAAATATCGCTGTTTATTTTGGACTTTTTTCATAATTTTTAAATATATCATCTTTAGTATGTAATGCTTTTGAACAGTATACTTACTCTTTTAGAAAATAATAAGAAACAAACGAGGAAAAAGAATTTACTACATTTTATAACCAATTATTCCTTCAGCTTTCACATAGCATCAACCGGAGAATTTTTGTTCGACTAATTAGACCCCGATATGCTATTTCTTTCAGGCAACAATTAAAGTATCCTCTCTCAAAAATAACGTTACACCTAAACCACAAGTCACCCGTAAAGCGAAGCAGGTGTATTATTGTACGATTAAATACTGATTATCTGCTGCATTTTTTTTTTTAAATTCTAAACGTCGCACAGTTTAAATTTTTACACCGTCATATAGGGAAAAAATCGTACCGTAATTTCCGGTGTATAGTCCGCGGATCAAACAATCGTGTTTCGACCCAGAAATTTTTAAAAATAAAATGTAACTTTCTAGATCACGGTAAATATTGGTCTTCAAATACTGAATAAAATTTCTGGATCGAAACTGAATTGTTTGATGTGCGGGCTATACACCGGAAATTACGGTACTTTTTAATGCAATTTGTTTAAAAATTTCATCTCAATTTATTTTTGAGATATTAATATTTTTATAGGTTTTAGTGCCATTTCTGTAATGGTGGTAACTGGAGTACTTCATTTCTGTAGAAAGTAAAGGGAAAATAGGGAAAATTGTATATTACTATAGCTTTTTGTTGTCATTTTCTTATAACAAATGAAAAAAACAAATTGTAATTAAAATACATGTTATGCCAAGAAAATCGTCTGCTATAAAAATGTATTTTAAAGAATATTTGTGTGACTCATTTTGTCCGATTTTCTCCGCTATTTAAAAGCTGAAAGAATGCAATTTTATTTATCCGTGTGTAATAACATTTTCCGAATTTTGAAAATTATGTTAATGAATGATTTCGGATGAAACATGGAGTTATTATCAATTATTCAGTATCCATATTAATGTTACAAACAAATGAAGGCATTAGGTACCCGATTTTTTTCCGTGTTACTTGAATGACGACATCGATTTTTGCTGAGTTTGTATATTATACCACGATAGTGATATCATATGCATAGTTTTTTATAGATGTTTATACTTTAAGTAAAAGAGGCATAGATGATTTCAATGTTTATTTATTTAGTTGATATAGTATCGAACACTTCGGTATGTATTAGGTGCTGAAGCCAGAATTGGCAGGTATTTACCGCGTGATGGTTTTCACTGTCTTTTGAAAATGATGTTTTGCATATAATTTTTAACATGTTTAGAAAAAAAAAATTTTTTTCGACATTTTTTTTTTTCTTTTGTATTATTTTTGTCATTTTTATAAAAAATGATTTTATCAATTTACCAATTTTCACTGAAAAAGTGTCTAATTTATAAAACGGTACTGTACAAATGAATTCTCAAACATTATTAAAATTGCTTTTTATAGAATATTACATCACGGGTGTCCGAAAAAATTTTCCTTATTACAATAATTTATTCCGTATTATAAAAAATTATTCATACCCGCTATATATAAGATAGATATGCGAAACTGATGACAAAGCTAGCCAAGTTTTTTTCTTGCAAGTTTCTGTAACGTGACTATAATGTAGTAGTGTCAGTCTTATATATAGCGGATAGGAATGCATTTTATAACCAGGGAGGGAAAGACATTTTGGACACTCTGTATATATGCTCATTTAAACGAAAAATATAAGCTCATTTAAGCTAAAATTCTACTTCTTTTTCGAAAGATATGATATCATGTCGCTATATATGATAAACAATAGGGAGAGTAGTCATATTTGGACCGCCGCGCCCCGCTTTTTAATTACAGGAAGAGACTCCATCTACCGCTGAAATCTTGCTCATCAGAATGACGTCACTCATGATTAGAAGAAGCAGCTGCCTACCACGTGCTGTTTTCAGACAATTAAAAAAACCCCTAAAGTTAGCTGTTTTGATTTAATTTTTTCCTACTAAACGTAAGTGAATATTTTAAAACTAAGGTAAGTTGTTATGTTTTCATATGCATATATGAATTCATCTGTTTATTGCGCATATTTTTCTCGCGGATTTGTTTGATTTCGTTTTTTTCTTAGTCTTGAAATTAACTGTTTTAAAAAATGGCGCAGTTGCCGTAATTGGGCCAATTTAAGTTGCTTAAATTGGACCAGATATGCGATCATAAATTTGAAAAGCATGCAGTGAATTTCGAGGACGGTACGCTGTGTAGACTATTTTTTTTTTATATTTTATAATGGATTACTATCTCCATGCAAGTTTTTTTTTGTATATCTCAATTAATTTTTTTTATACAGTTTAGGCCTATATAAACATAAAAATATTTTTACATGTCTATGCAATAAATTTTGTTCGCAATGTCTTTTATCTTGTTTGTAATGATATTTATTTTCTTTGAATTCTTTATTCCTATGGCATATTTGTTTTACAGAGTTGAATTCAAACCTTTTCCTCCTGCAGGATATTTGTGATGGAAGACTTTTTACAGTTCTGGAGGGTTGAATTATACTTTTTTGCCATAAAAACGCATAAAATCTCAAACCTTGTTGAAAAAGACATAGACAAACTGTCTGGAAGAAAAACACCCGTGACAGTAAAAGCTATTAAAGATATAGGAAACAAAAAGCAGACAGTAAGTTGTGAAGAAATTGACCTGCAACAAGGCTGCATCTACAAATCCTCCCCAAAAGCAAAAATAATAAATACCGTAATTTCCGGTGTATAGCCCGCAGATCAAACAATTCAGTTTCGACCCAGAAATTTTATTCAGTATTTGAAGACCAATATTTACCGTGATCTAGAAAGTTACATTTTATTTTTAAAATTTTCTGGGTCGAAACACGATTGTTTGATCCGCGGGCTATACACCGGAAATTACGGTAACTAGAAATGTTATTTTCCTTGCTAAATTCAGGTAAATCAAAGTACAGACGAAGCCAAAAAAAAAAAAAAAAACAGTTGTGTTAACATCATCGCCATATAAACTAAACCTTGAAATGAAAAAAAAGTGGCTTCGCCAGCACAAAAGCAATTGGAATATCGAGTTTTAAAAAAATAATCGTAATGCAATTAGCGAGAAAATGATGGAGCAGAAGAACTACAAACATAATGTAAAGAAAACTTCTGTTGCAAAAAAAAAAAAAAAAAAAAAAAAAAAAAGTCTGATAATTCAGAATCTGAAAAGAAAATGTAGACAGTGATGATTGATTTTGCCTAATTTGTAAGAAAAATAAAATAGCAGAAATTATTTAGTTTTCAGATTGCCATATACGGTTCCATGTTGTGTGCGCTGGAAAACAAAAACAATAAACAAAATTCATGTATAAGCTTTGCATCACTCCTTACATGATATTCAAGTAACTGACAATTAGTTCCCTAATTTGTATTCTTAATTACTGATAATTTTTATTTATATTTTGAATACATTTTTTTAAAACAATTACTCTTATTTTCAGATATTTGATTTCATTGCTGTTATTTTGTTTGATTGTTTCATTAATCGCAAACTTTGCTTTTAATAAAATTAGTTATGTTCCCTAGTCATTGAAACAACCTGATATTAGTTGGTCCAATTTAGGAGATTGGGAGTCATACTTAGGCGACCAGTTTCTGAATTTGGACCACTTTTGACAATTTTTTTCAAATTAAAATAAAATTTAAGATTTTCAAAAGGAAATTTATCTAATTATTTATTTAGTTATTACATTAATAGATTGACCCTGTGTAATGATCTTTTGCAGATATTAAAAAAATTAAGTGAGTTACACCTGAAAATATGCGAAGTGGATCAAATTCCGCTACTCTCCCCTAATTATGACAAGACACTTTTACCCTAATTAACAGAAAACTATTCATTAATAATTTGCCATTTTTAAAAAATTATTTTTCTGGTAGTAAAAATCGTTGCCGAAGATGACGCATTTTTCTAAAACATTCAAAAGCATTAAACAAATAGTATTTTTAAAGAACTTTTGTCACAAAAAATACATTTACAAATCACAATAAATACCTTTCTTTTAATTCAGCTTAATGGTAAATTGCAAATATGTAGCGTATAAAATGTGAAACTTCAGAAATGCAGAAGTTAAAATAAGTATATTTGTTACATGGAGACATACAATGCATTTGTACTCATTATATTGCACATCATTTGTACATATTATTACAGAATTAAACACGGCTTTTCAGCTTTTTTTTTCAACTTTCTTCCGCATTCAATATAACGAATACATTTAAATAATAAAAAAAGATCAGTTACCAGTGAGAAAGGCTATCTTTCATGTTCTGATAAAGAATCTTTTTCTAATAACACTCAGTTGTAATTGACTAACGACTAACACTTTGCTTTTGAAAGTCAAATATACATTATTTTGAAAAACTTTGTAAAAAATCACCATAAAGTTAAAACAAAACACAGGACGCGTTTCGAGCTAAAAACATAACAGCTCATCATCAGCTACAGCATACACGTGTCCGTAAACGAACAAGTTCAAAAATGAACTGAAGATAAAGAATGTTGCGAAGAATGCGACAGATGGCGCTACCTGATAGAGGGATATGCAAAAGGGAAATGTGTTGAAAAAAGATAGAAGAGAAAATAAAATGGAAATAAAAGAAAAAATAAAAATAAAAGAAGTAAATTAAAAATATAAATAAAAATAATAAATAAAGAACTATAAAAGAACAAGAAAAAATCCAAATTATTATTATTATTATATATATATATTTTTTTTATACGAAATAAAAAGAAAAGAAACAAGAGAAAAGGGAAAAGAATTACAAAATTAATTTCCACGCTGGAGATAGGAAAGGAGATGATGGGAGATCATTGACAAGATTAGCAGTAGATTAACTCTTCAGTTTATATAAATTTCCTTTCTGGTTTAGGTATGTTGATGACACTTTCATTTTAATTCCATCTGACCTTGATCTTTCTAATCTCCTTTCTCTTGTTAATTCTGTTGATCCTTGTATTCAATTTACTCTCGAAGTCGAAGAGAACAATTCTCTTCCTTTCCTTGACGTCTTGGTTTCAAAACTCCCAGATCGGTTCTCTACCTCCGTTTATAGAAAACCTTTCGCTGTCTCCCTTCCTCCTCATGCCCTTTCAAATCATCCTCCTCAACAAAAAGTGGCGTCCTTTTATACTTTTGTTTTTAGGGCGTTACGCATTTGTTCTGACTCTTCTGCTCTGAATAATGAAATTAATTATCTGAAATCTCTTGCCCTTGCTCGTGGTTATAATCCCTCTTTGATTGATAAAGCTTTGTATAAATTTAATAAGCCTAAACGTCCTTTTTCTGATTCAAATAATCCTCCTAATTTTAATTCTATAATAGTTCTGCCCTTTTATTCTCTTCTGTGTTTCAAAATTGCTAAAATACTTTCTCGTTTTAACTTTAAAGTTATCTTCAAACCTATGAATAAAATTAAATTCTCTTCTCTAAAAGATCCTGTTCCTACTGAGAACCGGTGGGGTGTTTATTTCATTCCTTGCTCTTGCAATTTAGGTTATATTGGTCAAACAAAGAGAGCTTTAAAATTCAGATTAGGCGAGCATCAGAGATATATTGCAAATCAAGAAATCTCTAAATCTTCGATTGCTTCTCACTGTTGGTCTTCCAGTCATTGTTTCAATTTCTCCATGGCCAAAATTATTTCTTCCCCTGCCTCTCCCTCTCACTTGGATTTTCATGAAGCATATTTTATTTCAAAAAATTCTGCTAATCTTGTCAATGATCTCCCATCATCTCCTTTCCTATCTCCAGCGTGGAAATTAATTTTGTAATTCTTTTCCCTTTTCTCTTGTTTCTTTTCTTTTTATTTCGTATAAAAAAAAAAATAATAATAATAATAATAATTTGGATTTTTTCTTGTTCTTTTATAGTTCTTTATTTATTATTTTTATTTATATTTTTAATTTACTTCTTTTATTTTTATTTTTTCTTTTATTTCCATTTTATTTTCTCTTCTATCTTTTTTCAACACATTTCCCTTTTGCATATCCCTCTATCAGGTAGCGCCATCTGTCGCATTCTTCGCAACATTCTTTATCTTCAGTTCATTTTTGAACTTGTTCGTTTACGGACACGTGTATGCTGTAGCTGATGATGAGCTGTTATGTTTTTAGCTCGAAACGCGTCCTGTGTTTTCTTTTAACTTTATGGTGATTTTTTACAAAGTTTTTCATTTTAGTTGCTTCATATCGCCAGTTTTCGGTGCTGTTTCGCTATACATTATTTTGTTTGTACTTATATGTGTATATCAGCTAACGTCACCAGATATTTAAAAAGCTTTCAAATGTTAAATTAGTATCATACAAAATCGAACATCATGTCAAAAATCACGAGGAATTTTTGAAAGTTAAATAAAGCATCTGTTTGTAACAGCAAGTGTTGATTAGATACTATATCTTCATTAACTCTTTAAAAAACCAATATATACGACTGAATTTTTCTCTGTAGATTATTTCGAAGATTATGGTTCAAGAAAGTGCAAAAACGACGAAGTATCGTAAGTCAAAAAGTCACGAAGAAGTACGCAAAATTAAATAAAGCCTCTGTTTGCGAAAGCAAGTGTTGATTGTATACTATATTTTCAATATTTCTTTAAGCAATCAATAGGTAGGGCTGAACGTTTCTGTGACGATCTTTTCAACGATTGCGGATCAAGATAATGCACAAAGGCGAAGTGTCGTAAGTCAAATGAAAGCGACGAGGAAGTTTGGAAAGTTAAATAAAGCATCTGTTTGTAACAGCAAGTAATTGGTTAAATACTATATCTTCATTAGTTCTTTAAGAAACCAATATGTAGGCCTGAACGTTTCTTTGGCGACCATTTCAAGGATTACAGTTCAATAATATGCACAAAGACGAAGTGTCGCAAATCAAAATGTCACGAGGAAGTTTGGAAAATTAAATAAAGTCTCTGCTTGTAAAAGTAAGTGTTTATTATATACTGTATCATAATTAGTCCTTTAAGAAACCAATATGTCGGTCTGAACGTTTCTGTGACGATTTTTTCATCGATTACGGATCAAGATAGTGTACAAAGATTAAGCGTCGCAAGTCAAATAAAAGTCGCAAGTAAAAAAAAACAAACCGAAGTTTAGAAAGTTAAATAAAGCATGCGTTTGTAGCAGTAAGTGTTGATTAGATATTATATCTTCATTAGGTATTAAAGAAATCAATATGTAGGTCTTAACGTTACTATGACCATCATTTCAAGGATTACGGATTAAGAAATTGCACAAAGGCGAAGTGTCGCAAATTAAAATGTCACGAGGAAATTTGGAAAGTTAAGTAAAGCATCTGTTTGTAACAGCAAGTGTTGATTAGATATTATTTCTTCATTTGTAAGAAACAAATATGTACGTCTGAACATTTCTGTGATGATCTTCTCAACGATTACCGATCACGAAAGAAACAAGCGCACCCTGGAAGTTACATTGGGAATTAGACGCTTAAGAAAGTTTTACAAAGCAGCAGTATATCTATTAATTTTCCGTTAAGCAAATTTTCCTTTAATAACATATAATGGTTACACCAATAATTAATAGTAGCTCTAATATTTTAATTTTCATAAAACCTTTCTTATTATCATACAATTTTCAGATATATTTTAGCTCATTTTTAACTTATTTGTATCGTACTCAATAATCTCGTTTATCAAAGAATGGTAAATAAATACAGTTTATCCTATCTCGTTCATAATATTTGCAGAAAACAGTGTTTTTTTTTAAAATTTGTTTTATTCTTATATACTATTTTTGCGATATTTTAATTTTTTTTCGCGTAAAAGTATGCCACGACAAAGTATATTTCAGAAATTCTGAAAAGCCTCATTTTTAAGTTGAAAAGTTCAGTATTTTCTCTTTGAAAGTATGTTTACATAGGAATGTTCCAAGGTGTATTCTTCCTTTCAACCTTTCTTCAAAAAAATTTATATATATAACATTTTTTAATAAATCTGAAAGAGGGATTTAGAAAAATATTATATTTTTCTATAAGAAAGTATAAGAGATTATTTATATTTATGATCATTAAAAAAAACTCTGTAAGATGTATAACTTCTAATATACAATATGCAATCTCGTAAATACATAGCGTCATATTTTATGCAAAAAAAAAAAAAAAAAAAAAAAGCACATAGGACATTTTAAAGAGTGTGAATTATTCGTTATTTTAAAAATTGAATAATTAAAAATCTTTTATTATTTTAAAACCAAAATTTGAATATAAGCATTGGAGCTTACCATATGACTTCCAATTTAAAAATGAATCCATTGAAAATTGAAGGATTTGATTTATAATGTCCACTGCCCCCTTAAGGAGTTCGTAACATTTAACTTCATTTACAGAGACACACAAAAGTATTTAGTTATAGGAAGGAGTATGATAAAATTTATTGTATAATAAAAAAATTAAATTTCTTAATAATATATTGTTACACTAGATTAATATTAACACAATTATTCTAATTGGTAAACAAAACATATTAGATGTAAATTTACAACTGGGCGAAAAATTGCCGGACCAATATATTTGTTTACCAATTAGAATAATTGTGTTAATATTAATCTAGTGTAATTTCGTATCCAGCGATTTCTGGAGTTCCATTACCTGAGATTTATTCTGTTGAGCTGAACCAGGTTTCAGACCAGATGCTGTAATCATCAAGGTTAGCTGGGTGAAAAAGTTCGACCAGAATCGTCCGGGATAGCTCAGATGGCAGAGCACTGGCGGCTTCAGTCAGGAGGTCCCGGGTTCGAATCCTGGTCCGGCAATTTTTCGCCCAGTTGGAAATTTACATCTAATATATTGTTAGTTTAAAAAAAATGTTTTATAATCTATCCGTGATACATAATTTTTTAATTTTTTAACGATTTGGAAATGGTTGTTGTTTTTGGTAGAGGATGGGGCCAAATGGCCATTTTATTTTTTTTAAGGAAATTGAACGATGTTCTTTACTTTTAGAATTTTTATTTGAATAGGTAATAGAAAGGCATAAAATCCTTAAAAATTGTTTGAATAGGTAATCGAAAGGCATAAAATCGTTAAAAATTGAAAAAGTTACAAAATGGGTAGGCGCAAATTATCAGATATGGAAAAATCCAAAGCCAAAGAGCGACGCCGAAATGAAAATCGTCTTGCAAAGCAAACATCGAGGTCTTCAACTCATTATGTAGGCCATGAAAATCGAGGTCTTCAACTGATGTAGCCCATGAAAATCGAGCTCTTCAAATGATTATGTAGCCCATGAAAATCGATTACAGAATGAAAGACGAACGCGAAAAAGGAAACAAGCTAATGTTTAATCGATTGATAGTAAAATGCCATGTCTCGACGGGCTCCAATTCACTAGCCACGGCGTTTTACAATAGTTTTATATATATAAAAAATTCCAAATGGTCGTTGTAATCTATTAAATTACAATTTTTTTTATTATTTGTCTACGGAAATAAAGAAGACGTAATTTATTTTTATCTTTATAGAGCTGATGACAAAACAAGAATGATATACAAGGTGACCATAATTAAACTTATAGTACTCAGAGTTTCTGTTGCGCGATCTAATTGTGAGAATGAGGCCAAATTTTGTTAAAAGTTTAAACAAGACGGGAGACTAAGGATTCCGCTAAAAAAAATAGTTCTAAAAGTCACCGCTAGAGGAATATGTAGCGCTGTGTAACAGAAAAAAAAGTTCTAAAAAATGCAGAATTAATATTACCTTTTATTTAGCACATTTAATGATTTTAGTATTGATTGTGCATTTTTTAAAACTATCTTTTATGTTACACAGCGCTACATAGGCCCCTAGAGGTGACTTTTGGAACTATTTTCTCTTCGCGGAATCCTTCTTGTTTAATGTTCTTACAAAATTTTACGTCATTTTCTCAATTAAATCACGCTACAGAACACTCTGAGTACTGTCAGCTTAATTATGGCCACATTGTACTTTTATCATAATTCACAAAGCCATTAAGTGCATGCATTTCAAATGTTTTATTTTAATAACTTCACATATTCCAAGAAATTTTGTATTTCTATACAATAAACTCTTTAAAAATAAACAGGAAAATGCTTTTAAACTGAGAAATTTAGTCGAAAAGAGAATCGTTAAGAAATGTTAGAGATTTGTTACATTTAGCCGTGATATTTCCTCTGATATGTCAAAGACGAATTTCTATCAGGTACATTAATAGCGTTTATCGGCAAAGGTATTTCGAAAAGGAATTATTGAGGTATGAATGCTGAATGCTTTGCCGATATGTTGCATATAGTTATTTCCATTATATACAATTGCTAATGCAATACTTATGCTTTTCGTGACATTTGCAGAATATATATAAATAAATGATAAATTATTTTGATAAAACTAGTGATATATATTGAGATATTATCTAAAATGCTAAAAATAATATAATAAATAAATTTTTGATTTTTATAGTTATTTTGCTATTATTTCTGAGAATGTCGACAGAGAAAAAAGTACAGTTGAACCTATTTAAGACGCTCACGGTTATTATGCGATCCCGCTTAACCCTTTATGTACTGAATTATGAAATCATGAAAATTTTATCTTCTAAAGTATTTTTCGTGAATTGTTTAAACTACGTTAGAAGATTTATATAATAATTTAATTAATTTTAGAAGGATTTTAGAGGGATTGATGGATTTAGAAGGATTAATTAAATTTGAATTTATAGGGATTTTGAGCAATATTTATAATCCCACTCAATTTTTTTTTTATTTTAAATATTTTTCTTAGTATTTTGATGGATTAGGAAATGTACAAATATAATGTTCTTACAATAGAAATATAGCAACATTTCCAAATTATCCCCCTACCCCCAACGCCAACAAAGCTGAAAAGATGCAAAGCAAAAGAAATCATCCTTTTAAAAATATTTTTGTGTAACCAATAATGGTTTTGGAACAAGATAAAATAATGTATCTATAACTCATTCTAAACTGTATTACAACTACACTGTAAAAAAAAAAAAAACTGTAAAGTTACTAAAGTTTTTCTAGGAAACAGGAATTCCTAGAACTTTCTATGTAACGGCAACAACAAAAATTCATGTAACAGCGTCTATTACAGGAATTTTTCCTGTTGCCGTTACATAAAAAGTTCTAGGAATCCCGGTTTCCTAGAAAAATTTTAGTAACTTTACAATTTTTTTTACAGTGTAATCGATGCATTAAATGAATTTTATAACAAGTTATTTTAATGGTACAAAAAGTACCGTCAGTAGATAATGGTTGAATATGCGATAAAGTTTCGTATCCTTGAGGCAAAAAATCTCGCTTAAGACGCGAATTCATGGACCAATATGCAAAATTCCCTCTGTATTCTCCAGTGTTGCCACTTTTGTTTCAGATAAAAGCCGCTATTTCTGAATAGTAATGTTTGTCTTATTTAATCCTTTATGTCCCAAATTATGAATTCATGAAACTTTTATCTTCTATAGCATATTTCGTGAATTTTTGAAACTACATTAGAAGATTTACTACACACGGTCATTTAATAAATTTTAGGATGATTTTGTCAATTAAAATTAATGATTAAAATTTGTATTTATAGGGATTTTTTGTGCAATATTTATTACTTCACTCAAATCTTTCATTTAATTTTTTTTAAAGTATTTTATAGAATAAGGAAATAAGATTAATATAGAATTAATATAGAATTTATTAATTATAGAATAATTAATTATAGAATAATTCCAAACTGAAAATTTTCACCCACATGCTTTCAATGCCAAGAAAACTGAAGAGATGTAAAGGAAAAATATATCCTCATTTTAAAATTATAAGTAACGTATCTGTAACTCTTTCTAAACTGTATGACTACACTGTAAAAATAAATCTGTAAAGTTACTAAAGTTTTTCTAGGAAACTGGGCTTCCTAGAACTTTTTATGTAACGGCAATCACAAAATCTCCTGTAACAGACGCTGTTACAGGAATTTTTGCTGTTACCGTTACATAAAAAGTTCTAGGAATCCCAGTTTCCTAGAGAAATTTTAGTAACTTTACAGATTTTTTTTTACAGTGTACTAATCGATGTATTAAATGAATTTTATAACAAGTTATTTTAATGGAACTTTAAAGTATCATCGAAGTATAAAGGGTTAAAGACAGATTAATTGAGGCTAATATTACTAATGGGAAATAGTGGTATATATTTTAATAATAAAAAAAAAAACTCCTTAAATTAGCAACACTGCAACTCTTCTTCGATCTCGCCTCCTAACATTAATTTTCTCACGCTTCGTGTATATATTTACTGAAGAGTAGAGACATAGATTAATGTTTGTGGTTTTTGACACTTTTCAACAAAGTTGAAAAGTGTTTATGCATTCGGTTCATCTGTCTGTCTGTTCACGCTCTAACTCCCTTAAATATACTTGGATTTTCATCAAATTGATAAAAGTTATTTAGGGTCACCAAAGCATATATGGTATGGTATATGAAGTACGTAGGATTAATCATTCATTTACAGGGGCACTCAAAAGTATTGCATTACATTATGATATATGGGGAAAAATCGTTTGCAGATGACATGACGCTATTTCAAATGTATTGAAACTGATATAAATCAATTTATTTCACTACGATCACGTTAGAACATGGCATTCATAGCATTTTTTATTAATTTACAGGGGCACACAAAAGAAATCGGTTACAGTATAGTACTGTCTTTGATTAATTATTGCTTTTAGTGTACCGTTTAAAATTCGGTATGCGCTTTTACATTTAATTTTTTTTTGCATCTTACTTATATATAAATTCAAGATAGGGAAAAAGGATTTCTAGCACGCTGTTCCTTTTTCCCTATCTTGCACTGAAGAAGAATCTCGCTGTAGATTCGAAACAGCTGTTTGCTGCTTTTCATCCATTATTTGTGCATTTTAAACGTTGGTTTACTGCTTTTTGATGAGGTTATTCTAATAGGCCTACCTGTCTATTAAATTATAGAGTAATAATTATCACAAATATGTATTATAAAAAAGGGTTTTAGCTGGTTGTGCTGGAAAAATTTAATTTTTTTTTTTTTTTTTTTTTTTTTTTTTTTTTTTTTTTTTAATGATAGCGAGCTGGAAAATTATTTTTGTTACTATAATTTTGGCTGTAATATAGTAATGGAGAATGACACTATACTTGAATCCATATTTATGTCAAGTATTATTCTAATCGGTCCTATAAAAATAGATAAAGCGTTAAACTTGAATGCAGATAAATGATAATCTAAATATGCCTAAAAACGCAATTTTCAACAGTAAATATGCAAATGAAAGCTCTAAAGTTCGTTTAGAAGATTAGATTCGTAAATAAGCTCATTTTCTATCACGTTATGTAAATCACGTTTAATACACGTTCCCGTTTAATACGCGACTCCTGGCCATCAAATGTGACTTAACCAGGTTCGACTGTAGTTCAGTCGACGCCAATATGAGACAAAATTCTAAACTTCTCCAATAACTTGTGATCTATTGTCTCTAGGCCTAATTAAAAAAAATATTGTAATTTCTGTTTTTCTTTTCTTTTGCTCGAAAATATTTAGAAAACGCATCTATAACTTATAGCAATTTTATTTGAATTAATAGTCTTCGACATTTAGTTTTGATAAATAACGTAATACAAAAATGTTTTTTCTGAAAAAAAAAAAAAAAAAAGAAAGTTCATCCAAAGATCAATTCTCAATTTATTGTACATAATAATGTATAATTAAGCTTCGCATTAAATAAAAAATATAGGTATTTTTCTAGTGTTCTATCGTCCCATTTCCTTTTTATAGCTATACTACTACTATTTTGCTATTGCTACACTATTACCATATTACTACTTTCATATATCAAATCTTTCAACAACAATTGCTTTACTGAAACATTTTCGTCTCCTAGTGCCTGAAATAAAAACAAAAGTAAGAATAACCAATTTTCATTTATAAATTTAGAGAAAAGCAACATATAAGGGAAATTACGTGCTGTTTAAATTAAATATTTTCCCATTAAAATGAATAGAAATAAATCGTGATCACAAAGAAAGAATGCGCAGTGTAAGATTTTGCGAATATAATGCGCAAATTTCAGTTTACGAAAATTATCGATATAAATAAAATTGTACTTAGCAGAGATAAAATCATTTTATACTATAAAAAAACTATCACTTTACATGATGCAATGCATGTTTTTCTGCAATAAAAACGGTGTCATGTTTAAAAAAGAAAACAAAATGCTGCCCAAATTATACTCGGGAGAAATAGAAAAAAATCTTTCTGCAACTTTTTTTATATTAAATCTTCTGTAGACCTTCTACAGACCTGATAGACCCTTGTCCGTTCAATAGTACGATATTTGAATGTTTTGACAATTCTTGTACGCTTGTCTTCAATTTTTTTTCTTGGAGAAAGTTTCGAAATCGATTTCAAATTCATTTGGTGTAGGCTTAGTGAAGAATTAATTTTATTTTTAGAACCATTTTTGTAACTCTCAAACAGTTAAAACTCTATATTGTTGCAAGCATCAATCTTGTTTGACGTCAATCTTAGTTACTGATTGGATTACTGAAAATTACCCATTTTATCTGTGCTAAAGCAAGTATAACAAAATTGTTTTATTTCAAATAGCAAATAGTATTTGAAATGTTTTTATGGTGTGTATAATATAGAATTTTTTGGTTGTTTTATTTGAGGCAAGAATATTGTAGACATTGTCATCTGCAATTATTTCTTCCAATCTGTGCTTTCGTAACCCCCTCACTGACAAGCCCGTGTTAATACGTTCACTAAGCTCCAGATTTCACTGCAATACAAGCAATATTTAAAGTAATATAATTCTATTGATTTAATGTATTTTTAATACTTTGAACAATGATTAATACTTCCAAGGATTGCCTTCATATTCGTTTTTATGTTTTTTTATAAAATGTTCAAAGGATCATTTTTTGTAGCATTTAAAACATAATGCAAGAAAACAACATTACAATTTTGCCCTTTTCCAAGACAGTCGGAGGATGGGTGATTATATAATTCAAGGCAGCCACAGGCGACTATTTTTATAATCTGTTCGCACCACTATTTAAAAAAATGCATTTTGTAGTATATTTCCCTTTCAAAACGTGTCTAAATTTTTCTTATTTTGAAAAACTGGTGCGAAAAGGAATTAAAAAATAGTCGCCTGTGGCACACCTGCTAATTCTATTTTAGTTTACCTGAAAGTTGATTTTGATTGCTGCCGTTTTCGAATTCTTCTGTTATTGACTGATCAGTTTCAATAGTGGTCTAATTTTTTGGGGGTCTACAGTTAGAAGTAGATAATATTTTAATGTCGGTATAGATTTTGCCATAATATAGAAAAAAAAAATTTGTCGTCACAACCATACAGTTGTAAAAAAAAAAAAAAAAAAACACATGTCATAACAACATTTGCATCTTCAAAATTGTTTTAATTTGATATTTGTTTGAATCCACTTCGTCTACTTTTGCCTTCGGTGCAACATTTAAAAACTACTGTTTTTTGTATAATACAAAGTAATTTTATCGTTAAATCTACAATATGGTGTAATTTAACTCTGGAGATGATTCCGAAAATAGGCAGTATTTGTCTGGAGGATATCATATTTTTTTAGCATTTTGTATCTGCTCATAGGATGGACATATGCACTTTTGTAATTCAGAGTTACTCATAATACGATATTTTGTGGCACTTTCTGTATTTCGTTATATTCTGCTTTTTTTCGGAGGACGTTCAACCCGCTGAAGCATTCAGAAGTCCTGAATCCGGCTTCTCGAACGATTTCTTTTTATTTAATTGCTTCAAATTTCAGCTATTTGTTTTATTATAGCCGCATCATCGTTTGGTTCAGATTGTATGAGTTTGATTTGTATTAATTCCCTTAATGACTGATCTGCGAATAGCGATAGCATATTCTCTCTTTTTCATTTCTGTCAACTTTCAAAAAAAAAAAAAAAAACTTTGGGGGGCTTTATTTTTACTTATAATCATTATAACTTATGTCATGTAAATTGAAGTTACTTAAAATTATAATTGAATTTAACCATCTCTTATTTTTCTTTAAAAAGTTCTTTGTGCGACGGCAGTGTCTCCTTCTTTCATTAATGTCAATAACTATTAAAGGATGAATAACCCTCTTAATCTGGTCTAACATAAAAGATGAGAAATCTTGAAGATTGTATTTGTGTAACGGATAGTCTATTCGGATATTTTCAGAATTCACCGGAAATGATTCATGTATAATATCGTCATTTTTCAATACCACATATAATTTTCTTTTCGAAATTAACGCTACTTTGCCCGTAAAAAATTACCTATATTGAAAGTTTCACGTAGTTTCAGCTGATACAGATTTACACAGTTTTTTTTTTTTTTGCAATCATACCGATTGGTACTGATATGACAACATTGAATTTTCCTAACTGAGTTGAAAATGCCAAAGCCAGGATTCGAACCCAGAACGTTTGACTTAAATTGACAATGTTCTACTGATTGAGCTACCTGGCCCACAACCAGCCGGCATATTTCAAATAGATAACCTTATTGGCAGCAGCGCCTGGTCTGCTACAGGTAATGGAACTCCATTAAATTATGGATACGTACATACACTATTTTTTTTTATTTAAAAATAAATAGTGTATGTGCGTTCCCATTATCAGTATATAGATGCTATTGTCAATAAGGTTATCTAAGAGAAATGTTCCCGCCGGTTGTGGTACCAGGTAGCTCAGTCGGTAGAGTTTTGGCAATTTACTTCAAAGGTAGTGGGCTCGAATCCAGGCTTGGGCATTTTTTTCACTCAGTCGAAAAAAATCCATTTGTATGACTGATTTATTTAATATTCATATGCATATATACTTACAAAAGAAAATAAGATACAATGAACACGTGTACAAAATTTCGGCACCTTTTAAAATTTATCACATGCTATTAAATTTCAAATAAATTATATATTAATTTACAAATGTATTTGAAAAATGCAGCCCTTTTTAATAGCTACAGTAATTGTAAAATTCACACACATATCTTGTCGAAAAGATTAGATAATATAATAACAAAAAACATTTACAAAATTGTGAGAATTTTCGCCATAAATTTCAATCTCAACCAGATCTACGTCCGAGGTATCAGCAACGATCGGTGTCCTGAAAACGCAATGAAAATGCGCTTTTTGAGCCGATTTTTGATAGTGCTGTTATGGAGTGAGGCTGCTTTCATTTTATTTCTTTTCTCTCCAATGTCTTAGACGCTATATGAAATGCTTAAAAGGGAAAACACTGGAAAATAGAATTATCACATTTGTGTCGCTAGATTTGCGAAATGTTACACTATGCGACGCGCTGTTTATACGACATATAAACGTAAAATACAGAGTGATTCAAAATGAATGGGACAAAAAGTCAAGAAACTGTAAATTGCTGCAGTGGATTTAATTAGAAAATAAAAATATAGCCTGAAAGAACAACCATGCAAGTTTTATCTGGCAACAACGAAAAGTCTGCTATTATCGAAATAGTCTCTAGAGGCTGTGTTACTCAAATTGGCGACATTCTAACAAGAGAAAGCTTGCTATGTGTTAGAATACTAAAAATCTTGATCGATTGTTATTGATCTAACGCAATGTGACATTTTTGCCTTTGGGGGTAGTTGAAGGATAAAGTGTTTGTGCCCCACTTCCTGAGGAATTAAAGCATTTAAAGCAGCAGAAAAGTGATGTGTTCAATAACACATGCTAGCAAAGGTGTGGCAGGAATTGGATTACTGCATAGAAATTTGCTGTGTCACTGGAGGAGACGCATCGAACATCTTTCGAAACTTGTATAGTTATAGTTTCACGTTAAATTTGTATTTCAAAACTAATCCTTTTACAGAAGTAACTGGTAGCTTTCTTTTTGTCCTATTCATTTTGAATCACTCTGTATATGTAAATGAGAAACGCTCTTAAAGCACAGCTGTATTCGTTATTCAAATTTTAACTTTTATTTCCTAAATGGAATTTACTTCATAAATATAATTTTATCGTCTTTCTAGGAGATTTATGTTCTCCATTTTTATTTCTTAAAAACCTTAATTTTCCTTACATTTTCACAAAAGTGATACAAAGAACTTGTGCTTATTATTTCTAACCAAGCCATCTAAATTATAAATTTTGTTCTCAGACTTTTATCCCCTCTTTTCTAGACAAAATTCTTAGTTTAAATCTTATCAATTATAATCGAATTTAACCATCTCTTATTTTTTTTTAAAAAAAGTTCGTTATGCGATGGCTGTTTCTCCTTCCTCCTTTAATGTCAATACAAAAAAGATGAATTAGTCACTTAATCTGATCTAACATAAAAATTGAGCAATGTCGAAGATTTTATTTGTGTAACACACAGTCTAAAAGGCAACGCACTAGAAGTCAGTTTTATCATATATGTTTCGCTAGATTTGCAAAATCTTACACTGTGCGACTCGTTGTTTATACATCGCGACATATAACCGTAAAGTGCATATAAATGAGAAACGATTAAAAGTAGCTATATTCATTACTCAAATTTTAAATTTTATTTCGTACATGGATTTCCCTTCGTAAATATAATTTTATTGTCTTTCTAGGAGATTTCTGTTCTTTACATTAATTTCTTAAAAACCGTATTATACCTCACATATATATAAAAGTGACAGAAAACACTTGTGCTTAATATTTTCTAACCAAGCCATCTTAATTATAAATATTGTTTTCAGACAGTTATCTCATCTTTTCTAGACAAAATTCGTAGTTTAAATCTCAAATGTAAAGCACGCTTTAACTGCAAATTTGTAGAATCATCTTGGTCTCATCCTTTGCAAATAAAATTAGTCTTGACAACTCCTTGACAGTAACCGCGCACTAGAACATGTCCTGTTTATTATTGCTCTGATAATTGTCAAAAGCGAAAGACCCTTTTTAGATTACTGCTTTTGATGTGCGGAAAGAATTTCAGAAGATTCTTTTAACAGTCAAAGAAAAAAAAGAAAATCGCAAGCATTAATGAAGGATTTTACCATGGACTTTTATTTAAGTGAAAAATATAAGTATTGGAACAAGTAATTAGGTGTTTCTATGTACACTTAAATTTATCTTTGCAAGACAAGAATTTAATTTATTGAGAAATATTATTACACTGTCATAAAATATAATGAGTAAACGTTTGGTAAGTTTTATGTGCATAGATTTTGCATTTTCCCAACTGTATCTTTTAAATATTGCATTAAAACTTATTTAGAAGAATTTATGGATTTAATAAAACTATCATTTTGGTAAAACAACATCATTTAATTTAAAAATTGTATTACATAAAGTTTAATGCATTCTTGTTAAAAATAGATATTGTATGAATTAAGTAGTTGTTTCTTATGTACACTTAAAGTTGTCTTTGTAAGACAATAATTTTTTTTTCACTGATAAATAATAATATACTGTCATAAAATATAATGAGTAAGCTTTTGCTAGATTTATATGCATAGGTATGTCATTTTCTCAATTGTATCTTTTAAATATTGCGTTAAATCGTATTTATAAGAATTTCTAGACTGATAAAGTTACATTCTCTTAAAACAACATTATTTAATTTAAAAATAGTTTCACAAAAAATTTAATGAACCCTCTGTAAAAATAGATGCCATGTTTCTTCATTTTGTTAAATAAGGACAGATAATTTGTAGAAAAGTTTGAAATTTTATATTTAAAATATTACTAAATCTTTATATGAAACAAAATATAAAAAATTGTGCTTATGCACTCTAAATTCTATCACTCTTTATAGAATCATAATATTTGTTTATATAATTTCGCTCTTTCCTAAAACCCCATCCCCTTTGCACTAAAACCTTCATATTAATCACAAAGGCAAGACATGCCGCTTTAAGAGCAAATTTCCACAATCATCTTGGCTTTATTCCATGCAAATCGAATTATTCTGACAATCTCTTGACGTTAACCGCACCATAAAATGCCTTGCTCGCTTCTCTAGTAATATTCAAAAGCGGAAATCCTCCTTTAGAGTAGTGCTTTTAACGGGCGGTAAGAATTCTAGCAATAGATGCTTTGAACTAGATGCTTTAATTATATGGAGAATAAAAATTAGATTGCACACATTATGAAAAATTCTACTTGGAATAAAGATTTTTATTTCTGAATATTTAATGTATTTTGGATATCTGTATAATAAATTACAGTTGTTATATTTTATTGATTCAATATAATACCTTATATATCTATAAAAGGCGATATAAACGTTTATTCTTCTATTTTCAGTTAATTTATGATAAAAAAATTCACAGAAAACTTAAATATAAAGAAAAGATTGAAATTAATTTTTAGGTAAAAATATCAGGTTCTTGAATGAAATTCTTGATAGCTCAGTTATGTCTTCTTTTATGCGTTTTTTCAAAATCTAAAACAGAGTTATTATTATTTTAAATTAAATTTCGTTCGTTAATGATTATTTAAGTTATCTATAAAAATTTTATTCTACCTTTCTGAACAACGAGAAATATTTCGACGCATCCATAAACTAATTTTCATCCCCGTGTGATATCGTTTGATATCACATATATTATTCTTTATAGGTAATTAATATGTTCCCTAGATAGTTAAAATTTAATATTAACTATCAATATAAAAATCCCCTTTCTATTTCTTTTTGTATATCTAAGTTTTAAATTAATCTACTTTCCTTTTCACATTACTTTAACGTTCCCAGAAAACTTTCTCTCTGCTCTTTTATCTATGTAAATAAAATAAAAAAAAAGAATATTATTCACAGCCATTTCATTTCGAAAGAGTCATTCTTTTCGTGTTGCATCTGCCTATAAAATTTCTCTCTGTCAGATTTTTAATTCGATCCTTTACTAAGAGATAGTCAAAACTTTGGTTAAACCAGCGGTTAGATAATAATATCCAGATGTACTTTTAAACTTAAGTCGCCTTTTAAGTTACCGCACTCATTCCAATGCTATTGACAGCTTTCGGATTCTTTCTTACTTTCTCACGGGCTAACGCTTGGCTAGTTATCGCCTATTAGGCTTTTCATCTAAATTAAACTACCCCATGTATTCCAATGTAACGGTCACCCTTGGCAAGATCTGTGTCTTACCCAATATCTATATATCGCCAAAACTTTACGAATGAAAATGTGAAACTGAACACTCTTTGCCTGCTTTTCAGAATGTAAAGATTAAGTTTTGATTGTGTGTAAGGGGGGTCACTCCCAAGGCACTTATGTGCCTCTTCAAATTTTCATTAAAGTTTCCTTATTACGCTACAAGTATTAGTGAATCTTCTGGATCTGAGTTTATTGTGTTGTTTGCGCATTCGTACTCCACTACGGAAAAATCTATTAAATTTCATTTAAATTAATTCAAAAGATATTTCATCTACTTATTTTATAGCCGAAGTTCTTTTATAAAAGATGAACAACCCCGCAACGAGAGACGATCTCTCTATCACAAACTTTGGTGCCGAAGGAAGAAGATTTTTTTAAACTTGTAGCTGGGAGTGACCCTCGCTTTTATTCAGCATTGGTCTATTAAAAAATTACGAATCTTCGCTCTTTGGATTACTCAATTATATGGAAACACTTATGGAGACAATTATATGGAAACATTCATCCGGGTCTGTGAGCCCTGTGTGTCGACCGTTTCATCGCCGACGGGGTGCTACGTGATCTACGGGCATTCAAATACGCTGGTCTCTGATGTCAACGTTTGAGTCGAAAAGATGTTTGTTGTTTCCGTTTTCTCCTGCGCTCGCCTGATAAGGATATAAGGAAGCGGAGTTCGCTTTAGATATGGAAAGCGATGATTAAAGAATTTTCGGCTCATGTGTCATTTTCGCCTGATCGGCGGATTTTCAAGTGTGTTAATTTCCGAATTAGGTCTGTGCGCGCAATGTGTTTTGTGGATATAAGTGTTCAAGATCTGTTTTTAAAGTGTTACAAGAAAATACAGTGAATTTCGTAATCATTTTAAATTAATAAATGTGCATACTTACGGGATTGTGATTAAGATTCTTGGTGTGACTTCAGTGAATAATTTCTACACGGTTGATTAGTCATCGGTGTTCAAAATTAATTTGTGAAATATGTCTTATCAAGATCGAAAATACAGTTGTCGCTCCCGTGATGTGATGTTTTTTTTTAAATGTCTAGTTTTACGACAATTTTTATGCTTTACAGATATAGTAAGACTTCACATTTTTGAACTAAATTGTCAGTATAAAAAAAAGTAAAAAAAAATGGGTCTGGATATTTTATACAAATAATGTATAAATTACCTGGTTATGAATAAGATATTTAACGCTTTTATAGGAACGCACCTTGCGATTATGATTGTTTCTTTTCACTATTTATTTTGAGAACTGTTTATTATTTCTCTTGAAAAAAAAGAAATGAAAACAAAAATAATTGATTGAAAGTACCCTTTTAAAGCCAATTTACAACTGTGTTACAATAGCCACGATACATTTACATATAACACAAACTGTGGCAATGAACAATTTTTTTAAATTGAGAAAGTTATTCAAGTTATTCTATTTGTATGGTTATATTTTATTTTACTTTTTAATGTGGTTCACAATCTTATTTTAGCTATTTGTTTATTTTACTGATGAGGAGTATTATTTTATTTTAGTAATTTGTTTTCTTTTTACCCCAAGTTAGTATATCAGGAGGGAAGTTATGAAAATAGTTTTTTTTTACATACATTTTTCCCCTGCATGGATGTCACTTGTTTAAACTATGCTAATAACACCTTCAGTATATTTAATTAGCTTTGAATGACAAGTAAGTTTTTATTACAAGGGTTATGTTTCTATCTACGCAGTGTTACATTTATGAAAACTAAAAAATGGAAATTTATATTTAAATTTCAGTATTGTGTTTTTATTCGTGTGCCATCAATTATTTGGTTCTTGTGCAGAATATTTTAATTTGACTATATGTGTTTAACATTTTTTTTTATTTTTATCAAAGGTAAGTCTTTTTTAAATATATATAGATGTTCGTTTCCCATTACTTTAAAAAAAAGTTTAATAATTAAAGCAATCTAGAAATCTTTTATGCTTTCATATTTTATCATAATTTTTCGATTTTTCTTATATTATTATTTCAAGTTTTTTTTGAAAATGTGATGGGTTTATATTTTGTGCATTTCATGTTATTAAATTCAAATGTTGTGTCATATAATATTGCGACAATTTTTGGTTACCCATATTTTTCTTTTTTCGAAAATTTGACTTTTCCCCATTTCGTTTTATATTTAAATTTCACGAATGCATTATGTAAATGAAACAGAAGTGTGTGACAAATAATAATTTTTGATTAATTTCGATTTTTTTTTTTTTTTGTGAGAATTTTTTTGTTGTAAAGTATTCCGAATTGTTCTAGAACCATTATTGATAGCAGTAGTCGCCCATGCATGCCCGTTTTAAAAATAAAATTACAGTGTGGTTCAAAGATAATATTCACTTCTCCGGTTTACATCATTTTTGTTGAAAAGAACACTTTTAAGAAAGATTTGGATTTCTTATATTTGTTTTCAATTTTTTTTCACAAGTACTTCATATGTTGGATATTTGTTTATGTTACACAAAATTTTCTCATTTAGAATACAAATTTGTCCATTTGTATACATACATTTTACTAGTTCATGAGTTTGGGGTTTCTTTTCCCCTCCTTTCACACACATACAGTAATTTTTTTTTCTCTCGATAGATACAGCATTGTGAAGGATTAAAAAAAAAAAAAAAATCACTTTTGTAATATTTCACTTTTTATACACTTAGGTACATCTTATTGCTTCATCATATGGCATAAGTGATAATTTAATTCGCGTTTAATTTTAAAGTTAAAGGTTTGTTTTTTTTAGAAATTAATTGTGTACTGCTTTATATATATATTTTTTTCATCGGACTATTCGGCGCGCAAATGGTCGGATGATTGAAAATATATTCTTTTTGTGTGAAAATACTCTGATGTGGATCGTTTTTGTTTTTTTTTCTTCACATGTAAAAGATTTTTTTTTTTTTTATCAGAAGGGTACACAGCAACACTATACAATTTTTACAACATTTACATCTCTTTAGATATTTTTTGGAAATTCGGAATAAAACCTTAGACACTTGTTTATAGTTTTAGTTCAATAGGTTGAGTACAAATGTTCACATTTTTATCACACAAGAAGCTTTTCCTGCTCACATTTGTCCTTTTCGCTTTTCTTTACTTAAAAGCACAGTTCTTTGTTTTTTTTTGTTTGTTTTAACTTTAGGCTAAGCATTTTTGTGCTTGTGATACAATGCTCTTGGTTCCATATGTACACAATGAGTTTGTGTTCATAGTTCATACAACTGAGTTCATAGTTCACTGAGTTCATAGAAAAAACACTTTACATGAGTTCATAGCATTGTCAATTCTTTGTGTACTTCAGGGACCAATTGCACTATTATTTTTTCTCTTTCATGACAATACTTAGTTCATAGAATTTTTTTTCCTTACACATATTAGTTCATAGTTTGTTTTCTTTCTTGTGATTTGTTTTGCATATCAGTTCATACCAATTTTGTTTTGGTAGACAGTAGACACTTTAGTTCATTGTAATAATATTTTTGTTAGACACATGAGTTCATAGCAAGTTTCATGCTTTTACACACACTTTAGTTCATTGTATTACTTTTACACTAGTCAGTGAAGTACCCCTACACATTATTTCTTTGAAATAATTTTTCACTTTTGTTCATTGATATACTTAGATTGCTGTATTCATTTACACATGCAACTATGTCGTTGAATTTAACCTTTGTTCACTGACACACATTGCTTTGATACTCGTATACATCGTTAGTTCATTGAGATTTGCTTACATTTTTAGTCATGCATATATGTCAGTTTGTTTTTAAACATTGCAGACTGAATTGAAATATTCATTTTCTTTTCAAGTTTTTGAACCTTTGCACATTAACATGCTTTTTGTATGTTTGTTTTTATGTCTCACTATACCAGGATTACTTTTAATTTTACATGATACATTGCAACATAAACATTTATTAAACTTTACATTTTGCATACACTTAATTTTTTTTGCTTTTTAATATTTTGTTATGTAATGACATTCTCATGTCACCATCACTTTGTTTAATAACAAAGATTTCTCAGTAAATAGGAAACTACCTCTTCACATACTATGCATATTTTTTTTTATTTTAGGCTCATGTTTTTTTTTCTCTTTTCTAGTTTTATGTTACACCAGGTTTTCATCATTAAACTTTCTCACATTTTAAAAGTTACCAGTTATTAAAGTATCGTTTAATTTCTTGGTTCTAAATACCATGACACAGTAATGTCATCATCACTTTGCCTAATTGCAAATTGACAGTTTGGCATTTTTTCACAGTTACATAATTTTAATCCTGCACTGATATTTAAGACAACTCTATACTTTTGTAGCAGTTGCTTTTCTCTTTTGTCATATGCTTTTTCTACGATCACATAATACATTTTCTTTTCTCATATAATACTTTTAAAGTTTTTTTTTTTTTTCGATACACACCACTTTTAAATTATACAAGCCAGACGATGTGTTTAAAAAAAAACAGTTACTTTAAATCACAAATGTTGTTCAGTTGCAGTAAATTGTTAGGAATTTCCTCATCTTTATCCATAGTATAGATCCTCATTAACACAATGTCATCTCGACATATTAATAAGTTAAAACTTTGATAAATAAATGGGCTCACTGCATGAGGTATTTGTAGTTGCTATTAGTAGGTAACGACTACTTCTCACAAAAAAATAAGTTTTTTTAATATTTTATTATATTTTAATATTAGACACTTTTGTTTTGTAATCAAATCATCTCTTTTGCTCTTCTAATCACTGCACTCAGAAATTGTTTAATTTAAAATTATGGTTCTATGGTCACACACTTCATTTGTGCTGAGAGACACTCCTGAAAGGGTGCCATATTACTTTTCTGTGCCCATCTATATCGCTTATTCATATTTTTATAAATATTATTTAGCTATTTTACATACTGTATGTTAATTAGTTATATGTTGTGTTTATTTTTTTTGTCCACTTATTTTTTATGATCTGAAATGGGTCAAGATTATTGAGAACTTCTTTTAAGGCTTCTCAATACTGGTCATGACAAGCAGTTTCTAACAAATATTTGCAAATTTATTGATAATGGTACCTTACTTTCAATGTGACGTCACAAAATACAAAACAGGTAAAAAAAAAAAAAAAAAAAAAAAAAAAATTCCTGTTGTTGAATTAATATGTGCACAAGTACAGTAAAGAATACTGTTTATTAAAACATAGTCTATAAGACTAGTTCACGTGAACCTTTTTGAACTTCTACTGAGCCTTTATAAAAAGGACATTATGAAGAATATTTAAGTCATGACGTATATATAATCACATATATATAGATATTTGCAATTTCAAGATATTGTTTTGTATTGTTTCATGTAAAGTTTTTATTACTTCTTTGGAGAAGACACAGATTTTTTTTCTCTCTTTTCCCTTCCCCATCTCTGGGCATTCAAGGCTGGTCGGTTTTGGGGGGGAAATATGTGATATCGTTTGATATCACATATATTATTCTTTATAGGTAATTAATATGTTCCCTAGATAGTTAAAATTTAATATTAACTATCAATATAAAAATCCCCTTTCTATTTCTTTTTGTATATCTAAGTTTTAAATTAATCTACTTTCCTTTTCACATTACTTTAACGTTCCCAGAAAACTTTCTCTCTGCTCTTTTATCTATGTAAATAAAATAAAAAAAAAGAATATTATTCACAGCCATTTCATTTCGAAAGAGTCATTCTTTTCGTGTTGCATCTGCCTATAAAATTTCTCTCTGTCAGATTTTTAATTCGATCCTTTACTAAGAGATAGTCAAAACTTTGGTTAAACCAGCGGTTAGATAATAATATCCAGATGTACTTTTAAACTTAAGTCGCCTTTTAAGTTACCGCACTCATTCCAATGCTATTGACAGCTTTCGGATTCTTTCTTACTTTCTCACGGGCTAACGCTTGGCTAGTTATCGCCTATTAGGCTTTTCATCTAAATTAAACTACCCCATGTATTCCAATGTAACGGCCACCCTTGGCAAGATCTGTGTCTTACCCAATATCTATATATCGCCAAAACTTTACGAATGAAAATGTGAAACTGAACACTCTTTGCCTGCTTTTCAGAATGTAAAGATTAAGTTTTGATTGTGTGTAAGGGGGGTCACTCCCAAGGCACTTATGTGTCTCTTCAAATTTTCATTAAAGTTTCCTTATTACGCTACAAGTATTAGTGAATCTTCTGGATCTGAGTTTATTGTGTTGTTTGCGCATTCGTACTCCACTACGGAAAAATCTATTAAATTTCATTTAAATTAATTCAAAAGATATTTCATCTACTTATTTTATAGCCGAAGTTCTTTTATAAAAGATGAACAACCCCGCAACGAGAGACGATCTCTCTTTCACACCCCGTGTCTCTAAAAACTTCACACTTATCTGTACAGTGCAGTGCCTTAATGTGTACTTCCAGAATTTTACGTGATTTCGTTACATTTGAAAAATACCCGAAAACTATAAAACATATGGACATACTGTTATCTGTATTCTGAAATATGGAAAGATTAGCTCAGTATTAATAAGAAAGAAACGCATTTATCGTGATGTAATCATTATTTATCACAAAGCAAGGTAATTATATTCAAATATTCGATTAGTTAAAATATTTTCATTAATAGTAATATTATGAATGAATATTAATATTGACATTGGAGTGCGATTTCCTATATTTTTCACTTAATAAATTATCTGTGACTATTTGTTCCTATGTGACTCCGAAAATCTGATTTGCTCTTCATTTTTGTAATCATCAGGTGTATAAATATGAATTTCTCTTTTATGAAGTACAATAAAGACACTAGATTCTCATAAAAATAAAAGAAAGATTTATTCAACGAATCAGTAATTCTCTTCTCTATCAAGTAACTAACGAAATTCGCTGAAAACGAAGGCTGCTTGTATAGCAGCAATCCTGATGTCAATACGACTTTGATTTCATCGTTACACCTGAACTACTGTATCTAGAAGTATATAGTTTAATTGTATAACATTTTCACCAGAGGACGCTATGATCGAGTCTCTTGCTACGAATGAATAGAAATCCAGTGTGTTTTTGGATATTTTGGATGTAATTTTAACTACAGGAAGTTTATTTTTGAAAGATAAATTTTTCGAAAATCAGAATTAAAAAGATTTTTGTCGCAATACGTGATACAAGAGGAATGAACGAAAATCCATGATATATTATTTCATTAAATATGAAACGTCGGATTTGAAATCGGTTTTTTTATTTAACAAATTCTGAATTTACACCAAATAATTTTAAATTTTTTTATATTTTATTTGTCGACAGTGTTGCCAGATAGTCAAAGTCAATTTCCCCAAAATTTCTGAAATTTTTTTTCCCAAATCAGTGTTTTTTTTTCGGAAAAGTCCCCAACTCAGTTTCTACTAAAAAAATGAATTTTCAGTTTACCAATATAAAAATATTTAACTAATTTAAGATAAAAAAATTTCCCCAAATCAAGTCTTTTTTTGAAAGAATTCCCCACTTACAAAAAAATAAACACTTAATTTTTGCAGAAACTTGCATTTATATTCGGTAGCTAAATAAAGAGAATCACAGATATGTTTTACAACGACAAGTTCTTTTGTGTTTGTTTCTAAAATTGTTGCCAATGAATGGCCTATTAGTACATTAGTTACGTCTACAGGTCAATACGTTTTTCAAATTTTAGACCATTTCTAATCAGTTGGGATTTCAATAAATCCGAGATGGTGTTGACTTCACCTGCTTCTGTCAGAAATCATCTGTTAAATTTTCTTTTCTTTCTTTCTTTCTTTTCTTTTTATTTGTCATCCCTAAGCATATTCAAAAGAATTTTTGTTTATGCTTTCGTCTATAATACAAAAATAGCTGTATTCCACATTTCATCTCACGTGCCCTAGATCGAGACTGGTCATGATGTACCTGTTATATGTGTAAATGATTTAAATGCCCAAGAACAATAACGATTGATATTTACGACTTCTGCATATTATTTTCCTTTTCCAAATCAAAATCAAGTTCGAGACACATTAATTATTTCCAGATAACTAAGTAAGCTTTACGTGGAACAGTGAAAAGAATTTCCCCAAGTTTTTCCCCTAAAACATTGATAGTCCCCAAAAATTTTCCCACGAACTACTTGTCCCCCAAAAAGTCCCCTGGAGGTTCAAAATCACCCAAAATGGGGACAAAATCTCCAATATGGCAACACCGTTTGTCAAATGAGTATTATAAACTTACAATAATTATTATAACTTTCTGGTGAGAATTCGGAATTTCTAAATTAAAAAAAAACTCGTTCAAATCGGCCGTTTCATAATTAATGACCTAATATTTAATTTTTTTTTTTCGCATCACATATTTTATGGACACTGAAACTTACGCTTAGCGTTTACACTCTCAAGCAATTAATTCGATTGTAGCTCGCCTAAGAAAATGTAATTTTTTGGATATATTCTAAAGCAATGCCAGTATACACGATTTGCACACTTTGTATTTCTAAACACTTTACCTGAACTTTTCTCAAGAAAGCGCACTCTGCATAGAGCGAAAGAAGTGGTTATTTGAAGAAGAAATATCTGGTAAAAAAGCGAGTGGGGTAACACATCCCAGAGAAGATATTGTAGAAGTTCCTTGACTGGTTTTCCAACATGTCGGCGAGCACTGTCATGCTGAAAAAAAATTTGACATGACTTTCGGCATATTCTGAACGCTTTCTGCCGATTCATTTTTTCGTTCAAAGAGGGATTAAACGTTGCTTATAACATTTACTGTCGTCTGTTATTCAGTTGCAGCAATTCGTAACAGACAATGCTCTTTTAGTCCCCCCCCCCATATATATAACGTAATCTTACTGTCATGAATGTTCAAATTGAGCATTGATGAACCTGGATCATCTGAACACACACAGCACTTCAGTCGTTTGAGATTGTCATAATGGATCCTTTTTTAACCCCATAACTATTCCATGTAATTCTTTGTTCTCTGGCTTTGAAGCAGCAGTTCACATATATGGTTTTTCTACACTCCGTGTCTCTTTCTCTATATGGATAAGGGATCCAATTATCTTGGTTCTTAATAATTGCAATTGTATGTAGCCTTGCTACATGCAACATTGAATTAAGTACCCAATTTTTATTGTATTTGGCAAGGATCGAAGCCATATTCACCCATTTATGCCTGAATTTTGGTTTTCTCAAATTTCTTGGTAAAATCACTTTAACTCTTTAACGATCGGATTAAACTACGGAATTACGCTACTTTATAAAAGTGGTGGGAATCAAACAAAAAAGAATAAAATGAATAAAAGACAGAACCCTTGAATATCACGGGAGCGAGAATTAAGGGGTTAAAATGCTGCAAAATGAGCTAGTAAAAAAATTACGGTAACATATTTTTGTATTTATTTGATAAGATGTAAACGTACTAAATATGGGAATATGCATATGTAGAAAAAATGCATAATTATATGTTTTGTCTAAGTTTCAATAAATTAAGATTTTAAATTGTATATTATATACTATAATTAGTATTTTTATGAACTATTAAAAATATATTTATTTATTTACACAGACTAATAACATTATATGTATAATTAAGAGTAAAGTAAGAATAATCGTATTTGAGGCTAAAAACAATTTATTCCACACTGTAAAAAAACCACTGTAAATTTGCCAACACAACTCAATCACAGTTGAATGTACTGTATCTTTCTTTGGTTTCCTGACTATTTAAACATGAAAAATGCAGTAGTTGCGTAAAATTAACAGTACAATGTACTGTCAATTTTGGACGCATTTGGACCACAGCACAAACAACTGGCATCCAAATTGCCAGTACATTGTGCTGTTAATTTTACTCAACTACTGTATTTTCCATGTTTAAATAGTCAGGAAACCAAAGAAAGATACAGTACATTCAACTGTGATCGAGTTTGTGTGCGAGATGAACAGTACTTTGTACTGTAAAAATGTCGTTTTTTTTACAGTGCAAAGTCGTCTTGAACAGACTCCTTACTTTACATAAATAACTGTCCCCTAAATGGCTAATAGAAATATGCACCCATTTTTGCTTAGCGCCCTATATTTTTTACGTAACAAACATGCATAAAAAATCGGCTTGAACATATAATTTCGCAATTAAAACAATACATATTTCAAAGAAGTCTACAAGCTAAGATTACAACATATTTGTTTGGATCCTTGATACAAAAATACAAATAAACTTACTTTTTACATTTCGCTATCTTGAAAAATGAAAAATCTATAAACACCGAAAAAAGATCTCCATTTAAGCAAATAAATATCCATCTCATGCTGTCATCTCTCGGTAATAGAAAAAGACATTTATAGACAATTACTTCATCTAATTTTCATGCTGTAAAGAAGAAGAAAATTATAAAAAAAAATATTCAAATTCGAAACGTCCCAAAAATGGGACGCTAGGCATAAATGGGCTAACACACCTAATACTTTAGGATACCTCTGTAAATATGTGTACATCTGCAGTTCAATGCGTTGTGCCTATCTGAGCGAATCATGGCAGAAGTGAGGATTTCGCGCCGACAAAAGTTTGCATGAGTTGTGTCTTTTTCAATACAAATCAAGATATGTAGAAAATTAATACCTTGTAATAATATACTAATTTCAAATGCTAAAATGTGTAAATTGAAACTTTAAAACCAATAAAAATACGTTTATTTTTATAATTGACATGTTTGGGCTCTCCCCGAGACATTTTCAAAACAAATAAATAAAACTATTCTAAATTTGCACGGTATACGAAACGTCATCATTCAGTTTTCCACATATTCTTTCATATTATGCACGCTTTTTATTTTATTTTACTTGAAGGTTTATTTTTTTTCATAACCATTGAGTAACTCGAGCTATACTTTTGGTAAGTGAAGTGATGCTGCATCATTACATATTGATTTTTTTGCGCTTTACAATCTCAATAGTTTCTATTATATTGGATGGATAGTATAGACTAGAGGGAAAAATTACACAAGCCTGCGATGGTTGTGTTGCTTAACTTTTGATAATTGATTTTTTTTTTTTGCATTTTTTTGCGCTGAATCTGAAAATGACCTTCATTTTTAACCATCACGTCAGGATTTTTTGAAAATCGTAAATTTCAATGGTAAAAAATAAAAAAATAGAGAACATCTGATACTGAAAGATACAGGAAATCGTTATGTTTCTTAACTTTTGATAACTGATTTTTATAGATATTTTTAGCGCTGAATTTGAAAATGAATTTCATTTTTAACCCTCAAGTCAGGATTTTTTGCAAATCGTAAATTTCTAAATAAAAAAATTGCAAAATTCTGATACTAAAAAATAGATGTGATGATTGTGTTTTTAAAATTTTGATAATTGATTTGTATGAACTTTTTACCCCTACATCCGAAAATACCCTTCATTTTTAACCATCACGTCATTCTTTTTCGCAAATTGTAAATTTCAAAGTTAAAAAGTAAAAATCTCTCTATTCTAAAAAAAAGTAACTTACGCTGTCACCGCCGCCACCGGTTTTAAATTTTTTGTGGCCGGAGGTCTTTCTCCGTTAATATTAAGAAAAATATTGCATACAAAAATATGAAAATCGGCGATATTATAGAAAAATGTTTGATAAACACGCTGATCCAGACATTTTTCAAATCGAAGAATTATTTTAAGAGATATTTAATGCTAAAGTTAGACAAAGTCGTTCCATTAAAAAAGTTTTATAGGAGCAAAAAATATACATCGGAATTTAATCATTTTTAGATCATTTTATACGTTATAATTTCCCAGTGCGCAGAATGCATTTATTTTTTAAATTTGACTCATTTTTGAGCTTTTATTTCTATTTTAAATAAAATTTTCAGCATTTCAAGAGATATTTTTTACTTATTTTAGAAAATTGTACTAATTTAAGCTGCTGCCAACTGTATAAACAGCACAAACAATAATGTTTGCTTCAAATTAAAAATTTATTTACGCGTTACTATTCTAAACAGAAAAATACTTTCAAATTAGAATTAAATAATTACGTATAAAAAGCAGGAGCTTATTGAAAATTACTTCATAAAAACTATATTTACACGTGAATTTTAACAGAAAAAGAATATTGTAAAATAATAAATTCATTAACATGCGTTAGAAGTCTTAAATAGGAGAAATTACGTCACATTTACGTCACATTTAAGTCACATTATACTTATTACGTAAAATGAACAAAGAATAACATTGCAAAACTGTTTAAATTTAAAAATTGCGCGAGGAATTTATTTGATATTTCGAGATGAACTTTTCAACTGTTTTCGTTGGGACAGAGCAAATAATATTTCATTTCTAACAAAAGTATTTTCACGTCAATATTAAAAAGAGAAATAAAAGTTTGGTGAAAATTGCGTGAGATTAAAAACGATACATTTAAAATGTCTTTCATTTATTTATTTATTTATTGAACAACAAACGTACGTCTTGTGTGCTTGACATGAGAGCCTGCTTAAAATGTCTTATTTAAAAGAACTTTCTTTTCGCTTTGTTAAAAAATACCGGAAGACAAAGACTCTGTTTTCTTAATTCATTTTATATTAGCTTATTTTGAAATGTTTAACTGGTTTTATTTAATCAAAGAGGAAAACAGCCATAGTATCTTTTAACAGCAGCTGATTTTTCCTTAAAATTTCCCAATCAAAGAGAAATGAATAGAAACCCGTTTATAGGGAGATCGCCACTGTTTTTTAAATTATAATTCAATGTTTCAAAATCTTTTTAAAGCCGATCAAATTAGCGTGCTTTTAGAAACTGCGGTGTCTGAACGGGGATTGGCGAGCGTAGCTCGTAGGGGGCCGAGACCTCTAGTTTTGCAAAAAACCCTGACGAAAAAATGAAGGCCGTTTTCGGATTCAGCGCTGCAAAATACGGAAGATACAAAGCAATGTGATACATCCCCAAATTTGCAGGTTCATGTTATCAATGTTATTTCATACTATTTATAATATTTTAAATGCTATTTTATGCTTTCTTGAAGTTCTCAGGAGTGTATGAAATACCATTTATTAGAGCAGACGGATCAAAGAATTATTATATTCGTATGGCTAGCAGGAAAATTAAGTATAGGAAAAGGAGCATAAAGCTGATATTAAATGTAATAGGAAAACCACAGCCCTAGCAAGATTTTATCAAGGAGAAACCATCCAAATAAATTTCAATAAAAGTAAAATAACTTTTCTCTCCAGTCTATACTATCCGTCCATTATGAGAGAAATCATACAGATTGTAACGCGCAAAAAATCAATATGTAACGATGCAGCAGCATTTCACTTACCAAAAATATGTCTCAAGCTACTCAATGGCTGTGCAAATAAAAATAAAATAAACCTCTAAGTAAAATAAAAAATAACGTGCATAATGTGAAAGAACAAGTGGAAAAGTGAATGATGGTGTGTGCAAATGATGACTGTGCATATTTAGAATAGCTTTATTTATTTGTTTTGAAAATGACTCGGGGAGAGTCGAAACATGTCAACAGTCAAAATAAACGTATTTTTACTGGTTTTAAAGTTTTAATTTACACCTTTTAGCATTTGAAATTAGTATACCAATCAAGATTTTGAAAAGATAATTTGTAGTATAACCTATGATTTTTAATATTTTTCATTTACCGCTGTTTGCAACTCCTCAACTTCCTGGAATAAACTGAACTAATAATAAGATCGACTCAGCAGGAGTCGTTCGGTAGCTTCAGGGCCCCAAGCAACTACCTTCCCGCTTTTCGGTGTCTTTAATTTGTCCAATTTTCCTTTTAAATTTCTCCGGTTTCAATTTTTGATTTTTTTTTTCAAACTGGCTTCCGCAAAAGAGTCGGAATAAGAGTACAAAAAAGGGTTGCGGACGGAAAGAGGCCGCTCGCCGTGGCGGTGTGTTTCATTCGTGTGTTTCACGGGGAGTCCATGAAATGACAAAAAGCGGTGCTGTATATCTCCAGCACATTTCATGTAATAAATCGATAAAATTTCCTTACTAATGAAATTAATTAATTTACGAATCTAGAACGATTTGTGATAAAATCAGAAACATGCACGCTTGCAAAAGATGAATTTGGCTAGACTATTTTGTGAAATGCTAATATTTTATATAACTTAAGCGTATACAATTAATGTGTTTCATTGTTTTAAATTAAATTTGTATATTGCTGTTTGGCGTTGATAGTCACACCAAAAAATATTACATTTTAAAAGGAAAGATTTTTAAAGATTATTTTTTTTGAATATATTGAACTATTTGCATTATAAGTTGTTGAAATTAATTACACTTTTAAAGAAATATTACTTAGGTATAACAAATACCATATCTACAATTTTGTTTACAATAAATATAAATTTACCATTAAATTTCCTTTTCCTTTTTGAGATGTGTTTTTTTTTTCAATTAATTGATAGTAATTGGATTTCTAACACTTATTAAATACGCTTGAACAATTTATCAACTACATTATGATCTACTGCAAAATTTTTAATGTATTTTTTTTTCAGTTACAACAATGAAAATTAAAGGATAAACATAAAAAAATACTCACCCGTGAGAAATTAATTACTTACAGGTAATTAATTAAAGTGCCACTTTAAAGTACCTTCAGAACACTATTACTAAAATATCGTAACAGAAAACCATAAGTTATTTCAAATGTCACCAGAATTATTGTAAAATATTTTCGATTTAGTAAGTATGTGAAATATAACCTTTTCCTTACTTACGAATAAATTTTTTGGCAAATTCCGATGCCAATCATTTATTTCAACACTTTAGCATTGAAAAGGCTTTGCCCCTGAAACGGATTAAAAACTGTTTTTTTTTTTAGGTTTCGATCTTGTTAATTGCTTTTTAGTTATGCGACATCTATATTCCACGGACAATATGCTCTCTCGCATCTCCACATATGCAATATATGAATTTACATATGCCATTTCTAGCATAGCAAAAAAGAGCCGGTGCCACAACTTTTTCGATTTCCTATAACAAATAATAATGAAACAGAAAAGAAATACTAGAAAAATTATTACTACACTACATTTTAGTAATTACATTTTAAAGCAGATGAAAACGATAGATAAAAACACAGACGAAAAGTAAACAAGAAGTTTTTCTCCATCACCCAGTGCACTGACGGTACTTATAAGTAACAGCAAGTAATTCAACTATTAAATTAAATACACACACCACTCACCTAAAATAGCTACTCTGATTGTATTCTAAGACCCTAATGAACCACAAAAAATCATTACTTAAAAACACTTATCCTGTACTGTGTTTGCAACAACAATAAGACGAGCGTGACAATCCATACAAAATGTTGGCACAAACCACATCGACTGTTTCAAAGATAGCCTCCTTCCTCGCCAAAATAACAAAACTAGAACTACTTCTGCCATGTATCCGGATAAAGTGGAGTTAAAAGAGTACCATTCGAATATTAGTAATATTCAAATGGGATGAAAGTTTAAAGTGAGTGGTACTTATAAATACCGTCAGTAGATAAAGGGTTAAAGGAAACATATTATCACCAAAGTTGAACTAAGTCAAAAAGTGGCATAATTGAGAAACACATTACAGCTTTCAGGGTCAACATTGAGGGTCAAAACACAATTGAAGATTAACTAGTCTTGATGTTGCCAAGATGAATTTGATAGCTTTATATCTGCTCTTTGATGCAAATTAGTAGAATTACATTGTGTGCCGTTTTACATGATAAAAGTAATAAGTTTTTAGATTCGTAAATAAACACGTAAGACGAAATGCAAAAAATCCACCTTGAGTCAATCGTTAAAAATATAATGTGAACTTTACAAGTTCATCATTCACTTAAAAAGTCACCATAAAAACATAGACGTTAAAAGTTTAGAATGAAGATAATTTATTTAACTCCCGAATATTTTCGGTTTGCATCCGCAAACGTCATCCGGGAGAAGTTTTCTATCAACTACTATTCTATTCATACGACTACGCCTGTTCGTTTGAGGTGCAAGAGTCTATTATCCAACATAGTGCTTCGGATTAGAAACACATGCAGAGGAAAAAACCGATTATTGAGCGTTTAATTCATTATTATTTTTTAAGATATTCAACCTTATATTGGTATATTGTACTGCTGTAACGATGCAATACCATACAATATACCCAATATATGGGTAAATATCTTATAAAATAATAAAAAAACCTTCTAATTAAAAAAAAAATCTCTGCATGTGTTTTTAATTCGTGCTACTTCTGACAACAGTCGAAGAACAACAGACTCCTCCACGTCAAATGAAACGCACATTTGGATGAACAGAATGTCAGCTGAAGAAAATTTCTCCCTGATGAATGATGCGGACCCAAGCCGAAAGTACTCGGCGGTTAAATAAAATATGTTTAATTTAAACTTTTAACATCTACTTTTTTATGATCACCTTCTAAGTAAACGATGAACTTTTAAATTCCCCATTATGTTTTTACGATATTAGATCCGTTTTGATCAATAAAATCATCTCTCTATTCTAAAAAAAAGTAACTACCGCTGTCACCGCCGCCGCCGGTTTTGAATTTTTTGTGACCGGAGGTCTTTCTTCGTTAATATTAAAAAAAACTGTTGCATACAAAAATATGCAAATCGGTAGTATTATAGAAAAATGTTTGATAAACACGCTGATGCAGACAGTTTTCAAATCGAAGGATTATTTTAAGAGATATTTAATGCCAAAGTTGGACAAAATCGTTCCATTAAAAAAGTTTTATAGGAGCAAAAACTGTACATAGGAATTTAATCATTTTTAGATCATTTTATGCGTCAGAATTTCCCGGTGTGCAGATTGCAGTTAGTTTTTTAATTTGAATAATTTTTCGAGGTTTTATTTCTATTTTAAATTCAAATTTTTAGCATTTCGAGAGATATTTTTTACAAACTAGGGGCTCTGCCCCCTACGAGCTACGCTCGTCAACCCCCGTTCAGACACCGCAGACTCTAACAGCACGCTAATTTGATCGCCTTAATATTATAATTTGAATTATAATTTGAATCTGACAATTATAATCTGACGTAATTTTCACCAAACTTTTCTTTCCCTTTTTAATATTCTCGTCAAAATATTTTTGTTAGAAATGAAATATTAAGATCATCTTAAAATGTCAAGTAAATGTCTCGCGCAATTTTTAAATTAAAACTGTTTTGCAATATTATTTTTTGTTCATTTTACGTAATAAGTGTAATATGACGTAAATTCTCCTATTTAGGACTTCTAACGCATGTTACTGAATTTATTATTTTACAATATTCTTTCTCATTTAAAATTCACGTGTAACTATAGTTTTTATGACGTAATTTTCAATGAGTTCCTGCTTTTTATATTTTTTGTTTATAATAGTCACGTGTAAAATAAATTTTTAATTTGAAGCAAACATTACTGTTTGCGCTGTTTATACAGCTGGCAACAGTTTAAATTAATACAATTTTCTAAAATTTGTAAAATATATCTCTCGAAATGCTGAAAATTTGAATTTAAAATAGAAATAAAACCTCGAAAAATTATTCAAATTAAAAAACTAACTGCAATCTGCAGACCGGGAAATTCTGACGCATAAAATGATCTAAAAATGATTAAATTCCTATGTACAGTTTTTGCTCCTATAAAACTTTTTTAATGGAACGATTTTGTCCAACTTTGGCATTAAATATCTCTTAAAATAATTCTTCGATTTGAAAACTGTCTGCATCAGCGTGTTTATCAAACATTTTTGTATAATACTACCGATTTTCATATTTTTGTATGCAACAGTTTTTTTAATATTAACGAAGAAAGACCTCCGGTCACAAAAAATTCAAAACCGGCGGCGGCGGCGGTGACAGCGGTAGTTACTTTTTTTTTAGAATAGAGAGATTTTAGAAAATTGTATTAATTTAAACTGTTGCCAACTGTATAAAAAGCGTAAACAGTAATGTTTGCTTGAAATTAAAAATTTATTTTACACGTGACTATTATAAACAAAAAATATAAAAAGCGGGAACTCATTGAAAATTACGTCATAAAAACTATAGTTACACGTGAATTTTAAATGAGAAAGAATATTGTAAAATAATAAATTCAGTAACATGCGTTAGAAGTCCTAAATAGGAGAATTTACGTCATATTACACTTATTACGTAAAATGAACAAAAAATAATATTGCAAAACAGTTTTAATTTAAAAATTGCGCGAGACATTTACTTGACATTTTAAGATCATCATAATATTTCATTTCTAACAAAAGTATTTTGACGTGAATATTAAAAAGAGAAAGAAAAGTTTGGTGAAAATTACGTCAGATTATAATTGTCAGATTCAAATTATAATTCAATCTTCCGAAATCTTTTTAAAGGCGGTCAAATTAGCGTGCTGTTAGAGTCTGCGGTGTTTGAACGGGGGTTGACGAGCGTAGCTCGTAGGGGGCAGAGCCCCCTAGTATTTTAAAAAATTCGAGGTGTGCCATTATCAACGGAAACGGCGAAATCAAGAATTACCAAAAATTCTACTTATAATATCTAACACCCGTTAATAAAAATATAAAGCTTTAATTAAAATATTAAAACTATTTATGTTTTAAATTACCCATTATGTTTTTACGATAATACATCCGTTTTGATCAATAAAATCATATTTTTAAAAATTCGAGGTGTGCCATTATCAACGCGAAACGGCGAAATCAAGAATTACCAAAAAATCTACTTACAATATCTAACACCCATTAATAAAAATATAAAGCTTTAATTAAAATATTAAAACTATTTATGCTTTTATGCATTACTCTTAAAATGTAGGGCATTTTACTAGTTTTCAGATAGTGTTTTTCTGTAAGAACATTGTTTATGACCAAAATGCGCATTTGAAAGCTTTGGAATCTACAAATGTTTTAACCACTTTAACTTTCTTACTTTATAAAAGTTTGAAAATTTTTAAACATACGTACATCGAAACATAAGTATCAAAATATAGTTGTTTGTGTATAACAATGTATCACAAAACTGATTAGCATCACAAAAGAATTTCAAAATCTGTTGTAAAAAGAAATTTTCTGTGAAGTTAAACTCAATGTTTACTTATTTTTCCAACATAAAACTTCCCTTTTATTTTTCCATTATTCTAAACCTTATGCTATGCAGAAAAGGATTTTACACTTTCAACGAATAAAAGATAAATTTTTATTCTTGTACAAAGCGTTTGAAAAAAAATGAGTAACAACAACTGTTTATTTACCAGGGGTAAATATTTTGAATCCAGATTAACATATGAAAAAAGTGAATATTTAATCGTGGAATTTGAAAAAAGTATATATATATATATATACACTTTTTTTTGCGACATGAGGCAAAATTTTGAAAACAATATCCTGCTTAATGCAACGTTTTATGTTATTGACAACTTGACAGGTAAAAAAGATTTGTAAACTAAATATTTTGTTCTTCAATGTTAAATGTATATTTAATATTTTCCCATCTGTCAGAAACAGCTGTCATAAAGTAATCGTTGTAGTCGAAAAAAATGTTTTCTTCTTAATTATTTTACTTATAATCCATATTTAAAAATTTCCCAACATAGCTGAAAGCGTTAATGATTTGGAATTGTTGGTCTGTCTGCCTCTCTATTCGCGCTGAGTATGTAACTAGGCTGAGCCAGAGTATGTAACTAAGTAAATATACTCCGGCTTCAACGAAATGAGTTCATGTTATTGAGGTTTACTATAACATGTACTCTATTTATAATGGAATGTGTATCATTTACAGTTCGTTTATAGGGACACATAAAGTACTACTGATACATTATAATTTACGCGACATAGTTGTTTGAAGATAATTGTTTGGAATACTTGTTTGATAGTTTGAAGATAATTGTTTGAAGTACATTTTAATGTCATAACGCTTCTCAAGCAATTACGTGATTTAATTTACGAGAGATAATTGTTTGAAGATAATTGTTTGAAGTACTTGTTTGGAAGACTTGTTTGTTGAAATTGTTTGATAGTTGTCTGAGCGAAGCGAAGGCTAATACTCGGCGAAATATTACTGTCCGGACACATTATAGCTACGATGGATATTAATGCCATGTCCTACTAAAAACAAAGCCTAATAAAAACCTTTCGTCAAGCATAACTCAAAATATATTTGTCGGATTTCGTTTCTGATTGCACCAGAAGGTACCTATGAGGGCCACCTACTGAATGCACCTACTATGAAAAATAAGTTCCAAACCGTTTAAAAATTGCATTACAAAAACTGATAAAAAAGCACAATTTATCTGCATACGTCACAGAAATTTGGTGTGCGTCACTTTCACCGGTGGATGTTTTCGTAGACAACTGGTTTAAACACATGGAGCAAATAAAAAAAAATACGTGCGCAGTAATATTGAATAGATCAGTTTCAACCACGTGATCACAAACCTTGCAACAACCCGTGGCAACCAGTTTTGGTGGGCAAACAAATAATAATACAGTACTCAGTACCACGGTGACCGTTTTTAGCCTGTTGTATAAAATCTGACCTGTTGTATGACATACAATTGTGGATGATTTAAACAAAAGACATGAGTATTTATTGCTCCGGAAGGTTATCTTTCTGTGGATGTCTGTCAGTCTATCATACAGCATGCAATTTTCATGTAAAGGATGATATTATTATGCAGTAAAACCTCCATAACGGACACACCCGATTAGTGGACACCTCTATTTAGCGGGCATTTTTTCGATTACCAGCCCTTAAATAACTGTACATATTTTACTCTCAGTAGCGGACACCTCCAAATAGAGGACAAATTCTGCATTCTCGAGGTGTCCGCTATTCAGAGGCTTTACTGTATATATTATTGATAGTTATTTTACAGGGCCGCACAAAAGAATAACAACGAATGAAACGAATATAAACTAAATTCGGGATTGGTAGATCGCTGATGGTAATGTAATTTTAGGATGTTGTTACAGTCATCCGCAGCATGTTTTTTAGAGTTTCGTTCATCTAACAAAACCCTACCTGTCTCACTCCTTTGTCTGTCTGTCCGCTTGTCACAGAGCCCGTTCTCAGAAACTATATATGTCGGAGACTTGAAAATTTTCATACTTATAGCTGAACCCCACACATCAAACGACAAATAATAATATTTTGAAAAAGTCTAATATTTAACCCACTGGGCTCTAACTTGTGTATTTTAAGGAATTTTTCTAACTCAGCCTCTAATTAAGTTAGAGACATGAAATTTTGCATATTTATAGCTGAACACCTCACATCAAACGACAAATAATAAAATTTTGAAAAAAGGTCTAATATTTAACCCTCGGGGCTTTAACTTGTGTATTTTAAACAATTTTCTAACTCAGCCCCTAATTAAGTTGGAGACATGAAATTTTGCATACTGATAGCTGAATATAAAACGACAAACAATAAAATTTTGAAAAAGGTCTAATATTTAACCCTCTGGCCTCTAATATATGTATTTTAAGCAATTTTTCTAACTCATCCCCTAACTAAGTTGAAGACTTGAAAGTTTGCATACATATAGCTGAACACTTGCGATAAAACGATAAATCATAAAAATTTGAAAAAGTCATATTTAACCCTCCAGTCTCTAACTTTTGTATTTTAAGCAATTTTTCTAACTCATCCCCTAACTAAGTTGAAGACTTGAAAGTTTGCATACATATAGCTGAACACTTGCGATAAAACGATAAATCATAAAATTTTGAAAAAGTCATATTTAACCCTCCGGTCTCTAACTTCTGTATTTTAAGCAATTTTTCTAACTCAGCCCCTAATTAAGTTGGAGACATGAAATTTTGCATACTTATAGTTGAACAACTCACATCAAACGACAACTAATAAAATTTTGAAAAAGGCCTAATATTTAACACTCTGGGCTCTAACTTGTGTATTTTAAGCAATTTTTCTAACTCAGCCCCAAATTCAGTTGGAGACATGAAATTTTACATACTTATAGCTGAACACCTCACATCAAACGACAAATAACAAAATTTTGAAAAAGTCTAATATTTAACCCTCTGGGCTCTAACTTATGTATTTTAAACAATTTTTCTAACACTGCCCCTAATTAAGTTGGAGACGTGAAATTTTGGATACTTACAGCTGAACACCTCACATCAAACGACAAATAATAAAATTTTGAAAAAGTCTAATATTTAAACCTCTGGGCTCTAACTGATGTATTTTAAACAATTTTTCTAACACTGCCCCTAATTAAGTTGGAGACGTGAAATTTTGGATACTTATAGCTGAACACCTCACATCAAACGACAAATAATAAAGTTTTGAAAAAGTCTAATATTTAACCCTCTGGGCTCTAACTTATGTATTTTAAACAATTTTTCTAACACAGCCTATAGCATCGATTTGAAGACCGGGTTCTAAATGCTAAAAAAAACTCCAACTAATAATTTACTGGACTTACTCTTTATTTAAAAGCATCGTTAGGTGGTTCCGTTAAAGAACAATGGGAGAGAGAGACCCCCATAGATACATAAGGCGCCGAAGCGCCTATTCTTTTTAGATAACTTTACATGTTGAAAGATGAAACAGAAGTGAAGTTTTTGCAAGAAGTCAAGGAATCTTGGCGTTGCACAGAATCGCCAATTTACAACTTTTGGTGACTGCGCGAAAATGAACAAAGGGTCTTGGCGATAAACATTACCGCAAAAATGTGGTGATACAATCGGACGGGGGAGGCCGGGATTGCAAGCAAGCGATTCTAATACGATGAGAAATGCGTCAGAAAAGCGAAACTTGTTTATACAACTTATTTTACAAAGCAAGCCGCCGTCTGAGAAAAATGTTGGAAATCAGAGGCATCTGGCTTTTAGCTCGACCACAAAGCACGATAAATACATGCTTCCCATAAGATCTGTTCATTTTTCTTTTTAAATGTTAATACATATGCAACGTTCACGTATTAGTAGAGATAAAAATTCTTATCAATGTGGCGCGCAAAAATCCGATGGAATTAAATGCAGACCTTGATACTAGCAGATGTGCCATTTAATTCTTATTTATTTCTTTGCACTGGGAGCAGTAGCAGACAGATACGGAAAAGAAAAAAAAGGAATGAATCTTTGCGGCTAGAAATAAAGATGTTTTTAGAAAGAAAACCTTTTAATAAAAGCAGGATGGTTTTGAGAAATGAATTTAATTACATATTTCAGCATAAGAAAGAGGGGGGGGGGAGGATAATGTGATTTTAAAAGTAAAAATTATGTTTTTAATTAATTTTGAATAAAAATTATATGTATGGGACAGAAACGCTGTCACACAGCCCTTAATTAAGTTGGAGACATGAAATTTTACATACTTATAGCTGAACACCTCACATCAAACGACAAATAATAAAATTTTGAAAAAGTCTAATATTTAAACCTCTGGGCTCTAACTGATGTATTTTAAACAATTTTTCTAACACTGCCCCTAATTAAGTTGGAGACGTGAAATTTTGGATACTTATAGCTGAACACCTCACATCAAACGACAAATAATACAATTTTGAAAAACCCTAATATTTAACCCTCTGGGCTCTAACTTATGTATTTTAAACAATTTTTCTAACTCAGCCCCTAATTATCTTGGAGACGTGAAATTTTGCATACTTATAGCTGAACAGCTCACATCAAACGACAAATAATAAAATTTTGAAAAATCTAATATTTAACCCTCTGGGCTCTAACTTGTGTATCTTAAATAAATTTCTAACTTAGCTCCTAATTAAGTTGGAGACATGAAATTTTGTATACTTATAATTGAACAGCTCACATCAAACGACAAATAATACAGTTTGGAAAAAATCTAATATTTAACCTCTAATATTTTGTCACGCTCAATTTTTAAATTTAAACTGTTTTGCAATACTATTTTTTGTTCATTTTGCGTAATAAGTGTAATGTGACGTAATTTCTTCTATTTCAGACTTCTAACGCATGTTAATGAATTTATTTTACAATATCCTTTCTCTTTTAAAATTGACATGTAAATATAGTTTTTATGGCGTAATTTCCAATAAGTGCCTCTTTTTATACCTAATTATTTAATTCTAATTTGAAGGTTTTTTTCTGTTTATAATAGTAACGTGTAAATAATTTTTTTTATTTGAAACAAACTTTATTGTTTGCGCTGTTTATTCAGTTGGCAACAGTTTAAATTAATACCATTTTCTAAAATATCTAAAAAATATCTGTCGAAATGCTGAATATTTGAATTTTAAATAGAAATAAAACCTTAAAAAATGAGACATTAAAAAAATTAATGGAACCTGCACACCGGGATCTTCTATTGAATAAAATGATCTAAAATGATTAAATTCTCATGTATAGTTTTTGCTCCTATAAAACTTTTTTAATGGAACGATTTTGTCCAACTTTAGCATTAAATATCTCTTAAAATAATTCTTCGATTTGAAAACTGTATGCATCAGCGTGTTCATCAAACATTTCGCTATAATACCACCGATTTTCATATTTTTGTATGCAACAGTTTTCTTAATATTAACGAAGAAATACCTCTAGTCACAAAAAATTCAAAAACGGCGGCGGCGATGACAGCGTTAGTTACTTTTTTTAGAACTAGGGGGCTCGGTCCCCTACGACCTACGCTCGCCAACCCCCGTCCAGACACCGCAGACTCTAAATGCACGCTAATTTGATAGGCTTTAAAAATATTTCGAAAGATTGAATTATAATTTAAAAAACAGTGGCGATCTCCCTATAAACGAATTTCTATTCATTTCTCTTTGATTGGGGAATTTTAACGCCAAATCCGCTGCGGTACTACTTGATTATCCTGTCGACCCATTTTGCCAAATTATATAAATCGCCAAATTATACAAATTGATATGATTTTTATTTTAAATAACGAAAGAACAAATAAATTCGTACAACATTAATAAAAACACAAATAAAACGTCGAAATAAAAATAACTTGATGACGTAGACACGTGTAACAACATTTCAAAATAAGCTAATATAAAAGGAATTAAGTAAAGAGAGTCTTTCTCTCCTGGTATTTTTTAACAAAGCGAAAAGAAAGTTCTTTTAAATGAGACATTTTAAATTAATTCTCAAAATATCAAATAAACTTCTAGCGCAATTTCTAAATTTAAACTTTTTTGCAATATTATTTTGTGTTCATTTTATGTAATATCTATAATGTGACGTAAATATGACGTAATTTCTCCTAAGACTTCTAACGCATGTTAATGAATTTATTATTTTACAATATCCTTTCTCTTTTAAAATTCACGTGTATACTTTTTATGACGTAATTTTTAATAAGTTCCTGCTTTTTATACGTAATTATTTAATTCTAATTTGAAAGTTTTTTTTCCTGTTTATAATAGTCACGTGTAAATAAATTTTTAATTTGAAGCAAACATTATTGCTTGCGCTTTTTATACAGTTGGCAACAGTTTAAATTAGTACAACTTTCTGAAATCTGTAAAAAAATCTCTGGAAATGCTGAAAATTTGAATTTACAATAGAAATAAAACCTGAAAAAATGAGTCAAAATAAAAAAAATTAATGCAATCTGCACTGCAGCAAATTCTAATGCATAAAATGATCTAAAAATGATTACACTGCCATGTACAGTTTTTGCTACTATAAAACTTTTTTAGTGGAACGATTTTGTCCAACTTTAGCATTAAATAACTCTTAAAATAATTCTTCGATTTGAAAACTGTCTGCATCAGCGTATTTATCCACCATTTCTGTATAAAACCACCGATTTTTATATTTTCGTATGCATTATTTTTGTTACTATTAACGAAGAAAGGCCTCCGGTAACAAAAAAATCAAAACCGGCGGTGGCGGCGGTGGCGGCGGCGGCGGCGGCGGCGGTGACAGCAGTAGTTATTTTTTTTAGAATAGAGAGATAGAGAGATATATAAAAATGAAAACTTGTCTATCTGTCTGTTTGTAATTCTATAAAAATCCACAATTTGGAAGCCAAAATTGTGAAAAGATGCGTACATGTGTATTAAAACATGGCCGAGGCATCGAAAGTAATCCGGAATCGAAATAATTTATAGTTAATTTTTAATTAATAAAAAACCACCAATTTAACAGCAATTTCTTATGAAATTTAAACATTTTTCTATATAGCAGTTGCCAACAATTAAAAAACACAATAATATTATTACTACTACAATTAATTTTCTACTGCAAGATTTCCACGTGAAAAACGAAAAAGAAATAAATAGTTTTCCGAATTTAAAAAAAGGAGAATATTACGTCATAACTTTTCTATTGCAAGATATTCACGTGAAAAATGAAAATGAAATAAATAGTTTGACGAATTTAAATGAAAGTGAATATAACTTCATAACTTTTCTATTTCAAGGTTTCCACGTGAAAGAAGAAAATATTACGTCATATTGGAAATATGAAGGACGTGGTGGATATAGTATAACGTCATATGAGTGTGAAAAATGTATTGAAGCATGATAAAAACCCGATTAGGGAAATATTGGCGTATTTTAACATTATTCCTCCAATTATAAATTGAAATAAGTTCATTTATAGCTGTATTCTTTTGCGTCTGTTATATACATTGGTACATTTTTATATAGAGTTTTCATATGATTCATTCATACAACATTTCGACTGCATTTTTTAATGTTTGTTTTGTGTTGTATGTTAAATTTTGAAATTGATTTTTCAAAAAAAAAAAAAAAAAAAAAAAAAAAAAAAACATCCTCAAAATTCTGGGCAACGCCGGGCACTTTAGTTTGTAACAGATAAATGGCTTTTGTATCTGTACATCTAATGCTAATATTATAAACCGTTATAATATTATAAAGTGTATAATTTTATTAATGCTTGTACGTTTGTGAGGTGTTATCTCTGAAACTACATAACCAACAAAATGTTGGTGGCCATCTCTGCTCCGAAAAAAAGACTATTTTATGTCAGTGCAAGAACCTACATCGCTGGAGGAGCAAAAAAGTTCTAAAATTGCGATTTCTGCGATATTGATTGGGTTAGAAACTTTAAATTTAGTGCGGTAGTTACTTTTAAGATGTAAATACTCGTAATGAACGCTCTCTAAAAGGTTCAATTTGACGGATAAACGTAAAAATTTCTAGAAAGTTTCTAAACTATGATTTATTTGGAATACTGAAATTTTCGGGATACTGTTGGAGTTAGAAACTAGAACTTTGGCATGGTAGTAATTAATAAGATGTAAATGCTCGTTGTAGAACGAATTCTAAAAAATCGAAAGACTAAACAAAGCGGAAAAAGATCTAAAGATGATCTAAGTAACGAAGTACATGGAATTGTTAGGAATATAAACATGAAAATTGACATGGCTGTATTTATCATGACGTAAATTCTCGCAATAGAACAATTTCTAAAAATGTCGCTATATAAAACAGTGCAGAAACATAAAACTTTCGAAAATTTTCTATTTCTGTGTTACTGCTGAGCCCAAAATCTTGAAATTTTGCTTCGGGTTAGTTTTATAAAATACAGTTGTCTCTATGAATGGTTTCTAAAAAATTTAAAATTTAAAAAGATGAAATTAATGGAAAGCGATCTAAATTACCATTAATTTGAAATTATTAGGTATAGCAACTTTAGATATTTCATAATGCTACATTTCCTTCACAAAACATGCAATTTAAATGCAACAAAACTGATATATACCCACCTAGCATTAAATAAATTGTGTAAATATTGAATAAAGACCTTTATGAAACAGTGAGTCGGTTTCCCGAAAGTACTTGTTAAATTGTTCCTTCTTTAGGCTTTTCTCTCTCTCGCCAAGGCCACTAACAGAGGGGAGTGCCGTTTTAAATGTGATATGAATTTTTTATGCGATTCATTTTTCTAGACATTTTATCATAAGGTCATATTCTCAATTATCATTAGTAGATTTTTCATATATTAACTTATTCTGGGGAAATTTCATAATCGGGTTCATATTGGCGTATGTTAGCTTGCATGATTTGCTGAATAAATATGTATGGATTTGTAAATTACTTCAAATGACACTTTGACAGCTCAAAAGTTATGCAGACGATATATTCAGATTTTGTGTCATACTTTATGTTGTAATCATTGCCGATTTCTTTTATTTAATACATGCTAAATACAGCTCAACTTGTGCAGATTATGTTTGTAAACAAAACAATACAGCGTATGTAGTGGCCAGCATACACTCATCATTTAAATCCGATCGAGCATATCTAAAACATACTCTAACGAAGCATTGCATGCCACTGTTCATGTATTCGGTACTTTGATACTATATCAGATTTTGAGGAGAGAATTCCTCAAATGTTATCGACAACCTCATTGCATCCATGGGAAACAGATATTGTACAATATTAACTATTCCGTGGGAGCACGCACCATATAAAGTACAGTCCATTCATTTTAAACATCATATATATGTCATTTAAAGTTACTCAAATTGGTGCGGAGCGTCTGATTATGTTCTTGACATCATTTTATACAGTTAAAATTCCGATATAAGTAATTTAGTGTTTCATTTTCTATTTTACTTTTAATATATTGCGTACTTTCAATTTTATATCCATGCATGGCTGTCTTGAATGGTTTGATTTCCCATTTTTTTAAAAAGTGTATACGAATTTATATATAAGATTTTGTAATTCTACGATTCGTTTATTTTCATCATTTCAATATATCGCAGTATATGGACAATTAAAGATAACATCTCCTTTTCTTTGCTTCCACATGTTATTATTAAATCTATGTTCTCAGCAATATCGCTCAGACTAATCCCTCTGAGGGAAGTCCTAGTTTAAAAATAATTGTTTGAACGACATTTTAATGTCATTACGCTACTTCAAACAATTGAAATACGATATGCGTTATTCGTTATTCACATCCCAGAGCAGTTTAAATAATATGGGCAATTTGCTTACAGTTACACGTTTTATGATATTGGCAGCTTGACAAGTAAAAAAAGAGATTTTTAAAGAAAATATTTTATTCTTCAATGTTACATGTATATTTCACATACATTCACCTGACAGAAACAGCTGTCATAAAGTAATCGCTGTAGTCGAAATATAAAAAATTATATTTTCTTCTTAACTGTATTACATATAATACATATTTTAAAACATCCCAACATTGTTGAAAACGTTAATGATTTGGGATTGTCGGTCTGTTTGTCTCTGTATTCGCGCTCTGACTAAGTAAATATACTCTGACTGCAACGAAATGAATTCATGTTATTGAGATTTACTATAGCATGCACTCTATTGATAATGGAATGTGTGGCATTTATAGTTCGTTTACAGAGACACATAAAATAATAGTGATACATTATAATTTACGCGAGATGATTGTGTGACGCACATTCTAATGACATTACGCTACTTCAAACAATGGAAAATCAATATGCGTTATTCCCACTCCAGAGCAGTCTGAAATTGGTGATTTATTTATTTCCATAGCATTTATACCATGTTTTTCAAAATATGAACTTCAGAGGGAAAAAAAGCTAGCTTTTAAAAAGTGTGGACACTTTTCATGCAGTTGTACAATACTGGAAAAAAAAGTAAACACCCCTTGCTAACTCCGCAAGAAATTATTGTAGAAGAAAGTTACTGGTACCAAATGATTGCAAACAAAGTCTATTTTTTATTACATATATATAAAATTTGCTTAGGGAGTCATCTATATATCAAAACATAACCCAAACTTTATTTTTATCACTAGCGATATTCATGTTTGCCACCATAAATAAATTTTACTCCCTTCAATTAGCAAAATTCAATTAGCAAACCCTTCAGTCCAAACTTTCATGAAATTCATACAATTAGTTTGAAAGAAATTAAATATTTCAAAATAAGCTTGTTTTAGGAGCTGTATCCAAATTGAAGTTCGATACCCGATTGTTGAAATGCTACAGAATGACTATGTCACTTTTATTAATGTGTTATGTCTTCCCAATACGACCATTTCACTCCCTTAACATGTTTCGACTATTGCCAGCAAAAAGGTTTAAAAAAATGAGTAATATATTCAGTGAAACTTCCATTTAACGAAGTCTCATCGTTACACATAAACACTTCGCTATGAAGAAAATTCGTTAAATAGAAATCAACTTAAATTCATGAAATTTGTATAATAAAATACATATAAAATGAAAAATACGCAGAAAATGGAAATACTGGAATAATATATTCTAATTCGAATAGTAAATTATTTTTTTTATGTAATGTAGCCCTATGAAAAAATTTTAATTAGAATAATGTCTAAAAAAACACGTAATAATGAGAGGTACACAAAAAATGAAGCGTAGTGTACCTTTTCTCAGTTTTCCAGATCCTTAAAGTTAAAAAGTCTGTAACATTGCTTTGCATAGGTTTCTTATAAAAAAAATACTGTTAATTAAAATTTTCACATATACGAACAATCCATCTGTAACATTTTCGTGAAATTAGAATCCCTTCTTATTGTATCGAAGGCTTCACCCCTCTGTCCGTGACAGAGCGTCTGTATGAGAGAGTGGCCATAGCAAGTGTTTATCTTACAAGGAAACCACTTTTGGTGTTGCTCGCACCTAGCATCGAGACCTGGTGCGTTTTGTAGCCCTATAGATAAAAGTTAGAGAACCGATAAAATTTCTCTGTTAAAATCATATTTTATATAATTTTTATACTTTTAATTTTTTATTATTACATTTTTATTTGTTAATTTCACGCCAAAAGTGAGTTAAGTCGCCAAATATGGCGCTACAATTTTTCCGCCTGCTTTATCCAAAGAGTAAATATACAGTACATATTACTAGTATATCAGATTGCGATTTTTTATTAATAATTGATATAGCATAAGAAACAAATATTAGGTTTTTATTTCTTTTTGTATGCAGACGATAAATATATATGTAGTAAATATAATTCTATAAAAGCTTCGAAGATCGTTGAAAACTATTTTTTAGTGAAATAGAAAATAAGCAAATAATTTTCTTTTGAAATCAAATGGAATAAAGTTTCGAATGTTTAAAATGAAATGTTGCTGTATTAAATGGTCCTTTGGTAAAATAATCATAAAGTAAATTAATATTTTTACACAATTTTGAAAAATTACTGTTGCTAAATATATCGGACATTGCAATTTCTAGCCATTACAAATTCAGCCATGACATTTGGCTAGGGTTGCCGAAAAGCTCTACTTTTGAAAATAAACGCCAACTGTTTCCCCGCCAAAAATATGAATATAATGTAGCAATTTTTCAAAATCAAATTCGTGTGTTTTTGAAGGAATTTTCGAACTTTTAAAATTATTTTATACTTATTATTAACTAATTTTTATTCTTAAATGCTTTTCTTTAAAAAAATTCAATGTTAATAGTTCGATAAGTAGTCTCGAAAACTGCATTTTCCGAAAGTTATGCTGCTGTAAAATCAAGAAATATTATTTTAACAGAAAAATTTTATCGATTCTCAAACTTCATAATAGAGGGCTTTAAGATGCACCAGGTCTCAATGCTAGGTGCGAGCAACACCAAAAGTGGTTCCCTTGTTATTGTGAAAAACATTCTTTTGTTTAGCACCAAGAAGAATGGAAATCATTAAATAACTTAATTAATTTCATTTTCATACAATCCGCGGAAAAAAAATCATCCATCCATCCCAAAAGCAACCTCTCCGTTTAAATGCTCTACATACACTAAAACGGAATAAACTTCGTTATATAGAGTATATATTTCGTAATATGGAGATAATTATGATGGAGATAATTTGCATTTATTACATTATCCATAACATTTATATATTATAGAGATAATTTACATTTTATGGGCGCCCAAAGTCAAAATTCAGCAGAAAATTTCGTTAAGCAGAATTCTTCGTTGAAAAGGGACTCCGTTGAGTCCCACTGTATATGTGTCTCAAATTTGCTTTTCTTTTTTACTCATATCTGGAAAACTACTTAGAAGAAAAATTTCAAATTGAGAATTCGCGTAAAGTAGGACATAATACAGTATAATCTACCAAAACTATTGTAGGTTGCAATTCCTATCTTTTTCGAATATTAATTTCATACTTCATACTTCATAATTCATATTATAAAATTTTTAAAATTACAAATTCAATGTATTTATGCTTGGGATTTTTAATATTATAACCAAACAAAAAATTATCACATTCAGATTATAATACCAGGAGATATTAATAAAAATATGAAAATGTAATTTAACATTAAAAGCTCTAAATTATGAATATAATTAAAATAATAATAATAATAATAATGTGAAATTTCGATTCTAGGCATACTTTGAACCGAAGATTTAAAACACATTGTCAAAATTGGGTGTTCCTATTGGGAAAAAAAAATTGGTCTGGTTTGTATTTGCAGATGCCCCCCAAAACAAATTTTATATACATCATATAGAAGTAGACTTTTCCAGTTGTTTGGTATAAGCAACATTCTTCTGTTTTAATTAGTTGTAGAAGAGGATGTTTACATTTTTTTTTTCAACGACTGTACATTCAACACCTTAATAACGATTTTATAATCAAATAATTTCCTTAAAACCAAATGAAATAAAAAAGTAATCGATTTTAAGTATTTTGCATATTCAGTCAAAATAAAAATACAGATTTTTTTTTTCTGTGGTCGATACACACTAATCAAAAGAAGAACTTTAATGAAATTAAATTTAACTAATCATTCTAAATAAAGCTAAATAGGGAAAAGAATAATATTTTAATCTATATCACAATTTATATTTACTTAAAACTATTTTTCAATTCCTACTATTAGTTCACTCTCTCCCTATATTTATTCAATTCCTACTATTAGTTCACACTATTTCTATATTTATTTGTTTATTTATTTACATATATATCTTGTTCAAATTTTCAATCGTTAATAAAATACTTATTATTCATCTTATCAAGTTGAAATAATTTTTTTAAAACTTGTACTGGATGACAACTGATGTTAATACAGTTTTTTCAAATATTAATTCATTAATTAAATTTTAATAAATTAATTTTTGTTTAACATGGGAGACAAAATGGCGACCATTGTTTATTGAAGCATTTAATGCATCTTCATATCTTTAAGGGGGGGTTACCATAGGGGGACCTTGTTCTGTCGCCAAATACTGCCAAATTTGTCGCCAACTTGGCGATATATCGCCAAATTTGGCGACCAAAATGAGTCGCCAAAAGTGACGCCAACTTGGCGATATCTCTAATATTTCGCCAAATTCTTCCATTGTAAGACTTCCATTGTAAACCTACTTGCTTATAGAAAATCAACAAATTGAGACATTTTAATGCAACAAAAACTGATATTAGCTAAAGGGATTATTAACCATTTGGTAAAATGGTTATTATTCTCTGTCAGGATAGGAAATCAAAAACATATCTGAAGGTTTTTATTGGTTGAATCGCCATTTTATTCGTTTTCTTATTGGTCTATACAGTAATCTGTATTTCCTTTTACTTTCAATAGAGATGGAACTTCTGTTGCCACTATGACAAAAAAGTAATAAAAGCTACAAAAAAATATATATATTAATAACTCAGAAACAAATTGAGATGCAGCTTTCAAACAAATTAAATTTAAAAATACATTTTTTTTCTATACGACGGTGTAAAAAGTAAGATTGTGGGATGTATAGAAGTTTAAGAATGAAATTTCATTTAAAATCGGATTTCTTGGAAATGGATTTCATCGGCAGATTTCGTGGAAATCTGACAATGGAAAAGCCTTTTCTCGAACAGCCAATGAAATGCTTGGATAATACGTAAGTTTCAGGTGGATAATACGTAAGTTTCAGGAAATTTGACGAGTCTCAGGCGATTTTTGTCGCTTGCAATTTTTACGTGTAATAACACTATTAATGTCTAACTCATGGCGTACGTAATATATGATCAACTCCGTGCGATTTTTTATGTCTTTGGAAAAATCATTTTCCAAATGGTCGTTGTAATTTGTTAAATTGCTTTTTTTTAATTAAATTTTCTCTGATGCCCTAAGTAGGAATTGACTTTAAAAGTAAATTATTACATTACTTGTTTATTTATTTATATATTTTGTTCAAATTCTCAATCGTTAATAAAATACTAATTATTCATCCTATCAAGTTGAAATAATTTTTTAAAAACTTGTATTGGATGACAATTCATGTTAATACAGTTTTTTCAAATATTTATTCATTAATTAAATTTTAATTAATTAATTTTAGTTTTACTTGGGAGACAAAATGGCGGCCATTGGTTATTGAAGCAATTAATGCATCTTCATGTCTATAAGGTGTGTTACCATAGGGAGGACCCTGTTCTGTCGCCAAATACCGCCAAGTTTGTCGCCAACTTGGCGATATATCGCCAAATTTGGCGGCCAAAAGGAGCCGCCAAAAGTGACGCCAACTTGGCGATATTTCTAATATTTCGCCAAATTCCCACAGAGTTGAATTGTAAACCTATTTGCTTATAGAAAATCAACAAATTGAGATATTTTAATTCAACAAAAATTAATATTTACTTAAGGGATTATATTAAAATTTTCTTTCATGACCTAATTAGGAACTGACTTTAAAAACAAAATTTTTATATTACAGTAGGACCCCGATCCATCGTTTTTCTAGGGCTGCGTGAAAAAAAGGATGAATGCGGGAAAACGATGATTGCGGATTAACAGCAAAACACGAAAAAAATACCGTTTACGAATTACTGATACATGCAATGTATACAGTATACTAATAAATACTAATTTCTTTCTTGCCAAACTGTAAAAGAAATGAATAGAAGTTGTAGAAAATTAATATTTATTTTTAAAAATCAGTCATTTTATGTTGGATTTTTCGTTCATTTTTTAAATTAAACAACACATTTTCAAGATGTATAACATTTTTCTGTAATTTCATGTGCATATATAAATTTTCGTGCAGTTTCAAATGCTATAATTGCATCAGAAAGACTTGGCACTGGTGTAGGCTCAGCTTCATCAGCATGAACATTATCCTCTGTTTCTTGGCCCTTATTTTCATTTATTTCCATCATCACACACTTCTTCTATCCTTAAGGCACCACATGTGGCAACATCCTGATCTAGGGAAATATAATCGCTAAATTTTACTAATCGCACTAATCCCTGTTTCCCCCCCCCCCCCCCTAAAACAGTACAAATGAGTTATTTTAGGATAAAAGAAGTAATCCCAGTTTGTATGTCATATTTGATTCCGCTTGACCTTCAATTTGATTTCGGCGAGGAGAAAAAAAATTACAACGATGAATGCGGGAAAACGACTTTTTGGAGAACGATGCACGTTTTGTTGACATTGTTTAAATATAATTTGTGCAGGAACTATAGAAAAAGCCGATCAATGCGGGAAAACGATGGATGCGGGAACGATAGATCGGGGTTTCACTGTACTTGTTTAATGTATGATAATGGCATAATTAGAATAAGTTTTTTCTTTGCTACCATGATAAGTGTTATTTGTTCCTTGTTGTTTGAGATCATGAAGTAATATATGTTAGCTATTAAATTTTAAAATTAAGATTTTATTCTACTAAAAATATAATGCATTTTAAATTTATCTTTTTTTTAACCTTCCGTCTACCAGACGGGTCCATTGGACCCGACAGCAATATTTAATGTAAATTTTTCTCATGAAAAATAGCATTCAAAGTTTCGCGATTACATGACTTTTCCTGCAATTGTCTCCTCTATGTATATGCAATTGCGATTAAAATTTTGTTCGAAATTTTTTACCTATTTTTAATTTGTTTCATTGTTTACCACGCGGGTCCATTGGACCCAACATTAAAATAAACGTAATATACTGTTGCTTTCGTTTTCTAGGGTTGCCATAAATCATGAGGAGGAACAGGGTTACCATAATTGGCTGTTTATCGCCCATTTGGCGATGGATTTTTAGCGCCAATCTCGCCAAATTTGGCGACTTTATAATGAAGTTTTGAGAACATTCTAGACTGATCTAGTAAACTTCGTGCTCTATATATAAAAGGTTACTTCTGGTTCAGAGAGTCATTTATCAACAGACACAGTTAGTGAGCGAATGGTGTCTATTGATGTTTTTGAGTCTTTTCATTGAAAATAGGACTTGATATTTGAAGACAAGTAATAAGTGTAGTTTGTACGTGCTTTGTTATTTTACAAATATTCATCATTTTCTTATTTCCTAACTTATTTTTTGTTAAAAACTGAATTGAAGATGAACAGAAAAAAAGTATTGACTCAAGAGGAAATTCAAAAAATTATGGAAAATCCGGACGATATAGAATTCGACACCGATGATGAAAATCTGTCGTCTGATGAAGGTGAAGTAAATTATGTTGAAATACATAATGAAATTTCTGATTCCTACTCAGAATCTGATAATGATTCCAATGAAGTAAATGTAGCAACCACAAGTACTTCAAATTCTACTTTTGTTTCCAAAAATAATTCACAGATCTGGTATAAGAATGAAGTTGCCAGACCACAAGGAAGACGTACTGAAATCAATATTTTACGTGAAAAATCTGGACCTTCAAGATTTGCAAATCGTGAAGTGGATTCCATATCATCCTCATTTCTTATCTATTTCCGAAAAAGACTTTTGGAAATTATAGTAAAATGGACAAACGCGGAAGGCAATAGAGTATTCGATAAAGAGTGGAAACCTATAGATATTATAGAACTTAAAAAATTCATCGGACTTTTATTACTTATTGGAGTATATAAATCGAAAAATGAAACAGTAAGCGAACTTTGGAGCATAAAAAATGGAAGACAAATATTTCGGGACATTATGAGTCGCAATAGATTCACAAGTATATTACGTGTCATAAGATTTGATGATGCTGCTGAGAGGCGTAAAAGAAGATCAACTGATAAATTAGAGCCAATAAGAGAATGCTTTGAATTGTGGAATAGCTATTTACAAGACCCTTATATTCCTAATTGGTCTATGACTGTCGATGAGCAATTAGTTTCTTTTCGTGGAAAATGTCCTTTCCGTCAGTATATGCCATCTAAACCTGGAAAGTATGGATTGAAGTTCTGGGTTATTTGTGACAGCGTAACATCGTATGCTTGGAAACTGGAACTATATACAGGCAAAAATGAAGTAAGAGAATCTCATCAGGGAGAAAATGTAGTTAAAAGATTGACGAAGGAAATTGAAAATTCTGGTCGTAATATAACATGTGATAACTTTTTTACGTCATATGCATTAGCAACACATCTTACTTCAAAAAAATTATCTCTTATTGGAACAATTCGAAAAAATAAACCTGAATTACCCGCTGTGCTCACAAATCCAAAACATCGTTCTGTATATTCTACTTTATTTGGGTTTCAAGAGAAGGCGACCATCATCTCTTACTGTCCCAGAAAAGGTAGAATTGTTACTTTGCTAAGCACAATGTATAACACTTATGATATTGACAACAGCTTAGAAAAAAAGCCACAAATAATCCTAGATTATAATAAAACCAAAGGCGGAGTAGATACGATGGACAAAATGGTAAGAGCATATAGTGTGAAACGCATGACACGTCGGTGGCCTTTGATTGTATTTTATAATATGATCGATATAAGTGCGATGAATGCATACATAATATGGTTGTCACTGAATGCTGAATGTGATCCGAAAATGAAAAAAAGGCGGAATTTCATTATTCAACTTGCAGAAGAATTAGTAGGTGAAGGAGGTATCGCCGTCTCAACATCTACTTCAGAACAACTTTACGCAAATAGTTTTGAACCGCCACGAAAAAAATCAAGATGTCATATTTGTCCCTCTAAAAAAGATCGAAAAACACGAACATTATGCAAGAAGTGTACGAAAAATGTTTGCGGAGAACATTCCGTCGTTATTTGTACTTCATGTACAGAATAATTTTATTATGATGAAAAACGTTTTGTAGTCATTATAATATACTATATATATTACTTTCTTACTGTATGTGTTACTTTCTTACTCTATTACTATATATATCACTTTTATATATTGTATAAGGTGCATTAATAACAAATATATTCATTGTAGATAAATGGGTGTTTTGTATATTTTGAAATCCTATATATTTTACATATGGGTCCAATGGACCCGAATGGTAGTTCTTGCATATACTTTTTTTTGGTAGTCTGAAGGTTAATGTGTGTTTAAAGTTTTACGTTAATATATTGATCTTGTGTTGTCACAAAATATGAATTATTTCTGTACTAGCTGACACGCCCGGCGTGTGACCATGATAATAACTTTAAATAAACTTCAAATTTGTATGATTTTACATATTTAACCAAATTTTATATGAATTTATATTTCTAAATGTAAAATTCGCGAAAGAAATAACTCTTTGAAATTTCTATCGATTATAAATATAACTGATTTGCAGTGTAAAACTTCCGTGAAAACATATTGATGTCTAGTTGTAAAAGAAATACAAAAGACCAGTTTTGGTACAACTTTTGAAAGACCTAGGACTTAAATAAACTTTGCATATGAAGTTTTATGAAAAGAATGAATATTGCATATTTTTAACGCAAAATGACAAATATAGTTTCAGAAAATTACACATAAACGTCAAATTTCACTATCTAGATGGCTTACAAAGACTGAACATTATCGTGCTTGACTATTGTAATCAAAAGTACATGGTAGCAGATAAAATCTTTACCTAGACTTTAATTTTACTTTTTTAAAGGATAAACTAAAGCTTATTAGAATAATATTGTAACATAGTTCACAGTTTATATTTCTTTATTTTTAATGCACATTAATGCAATCATAATAATAAGTGTTTAGTTTTTTACCATTTCAAGGGATGTTTCTTCCTTGTTGTTCTGAGATGATGAAGTGATTTATGTCATCTGTTACATTTTTAGAGTAATATTCTACTGTACTCAAAAATGAAAGACAGTTAAAATTTATAGGGGAGAGTAGCCATATTTGTACCGCCGCTTTAATTGGACCGTTGCCATTCTGCCGTTAATTACAGGAAGAGACTCCATCTACCGCTGAAATCCTTCTCATCAGAATGACGTCACTCATGATTAGAAGAAGCAACTGCCTACCACGTGCTGTTTTCAGACAATTAAAAAAAATCTAAAGTTAGCGGTTATGATCTATTTTTTTTCCTACTAAACGTAAGTGAATATTTTACAACTAAGGTAAGTTGCTAGGTTTTCATACACATATATGAATTCATCTGTTTATTGCGCATATTTTTCACGCGCATTTGTTTGATTTCATTTTTGTTCTTAGTCTTGAAATTAACTGTTTTAAAAAATGGCGCAGTTGCCGAAATTGGACCAATTTAAGTTGCTTAAATTGGACCAGATATGTGATCATAAATTTGAAATATAAATAATGAATTTCGAGGGCGGTACGCTTTGTACACTATTTTTTTATATATATTTTATAATGGATTACTATCTCCATGCAAATTTTTTTTGTATCTGGATTAATTTTTTTATACAGTTTAGGCCTATATAAACATAAAAATATTTTTACATGTCTATGCAATAAATTTTGTTTGCAATGTGTTTTATTTTGTATGTAATTGTATTTATTTTTTTTAATTCTTTATTCCTACGCATATTTGATTTACAAAGTTGAATACAAACGTTTTCCTCCTGCAGGATATTTATGATGGAAGACTTTTTACAGTTCTGGAGGGTGGAATTATACTTTTTTGCCATTAAAACGCATAAAATCTCAAACCTTGATGAAAATGTTGAAAAAGACATAGACAAACTGTCTGGATGAAAAACACCCGTATCAGCAAAAACTGTTAAAGATATAGGAAACAAAAAGCAGGCATGTAAGTTGTGAAGAAATTGACCTGCAACAAAGCTGCATCTACAAAGGCAAAAGAACCATTAGAAATGTTATTTCCCTTGCTAAATTCAGTTAAATAAAAATACAGAGGGAGCCAAAAAACAGCTGTGTTAACTTTATCGCCATATAAACTAAACCTTGAAATTAAAAGAAACAAAAGACAAAAAGGAAGCTTTTACAGCACAAAAGCAATTGGAAAATCGAGTTTTAAAAAATAGGCGTAATACAATTAGCAAGAAAATGATGGAAGAGAAGAACTACAACCATAATGTAAAGAAAATTTCTATTGCAAAATAAAGTCTGTTAATTCAGAATCTAAAAAGAAAAATCTAGACAGTGATGATTGGTTTTGCCTAATTTGTAAGAAAAATAAAATATCAGAAATGATTCAAAGTTCAGATTGCCATATACGATTCCATGTTATGTGCGCTGGAAAACAAAAACAATAAGCAATATTCATGTATAAGCTTTGCATCACTCCTTACATGATATTCAAGTAACTGACAATTAGTTCCATAATTTCTATTCTTAATTAGTGATAACTTTGATTTATATTTTGAATGCATTTTGATTTAAAACAATTACTCTCATTTTCAGATATTTGATTTCATTACATTTCATTGCTGTTATTTTGTTTGATTGTTTCATTAATATCAAACTTTGCTTTTAATAAAATTAGTTATATTTCCTAGTCATTAAAACAACCTGATATTATTTGGTCCAATTTAGGAGACTAGGAGTCCAAATTAGGCGACCAGTTGCTGAATTTGGACCACTTTTGACAAATTTTTCAAATTAAAATAAAATTTAAGATTTTCAAAAGGAAATTGATCTAAATATTTATTTAGTTAGTAGATGAATAGATTGACCCTGAGTAATGATATTTTGCATATATTCCAAAAATAAAGTGAGTTACACCTCAAAATAAGTGAAGTGGTCCAAATTCGGCTACTCTCCCCTACATTTTATTTGTGATTATACCCTCAGGTTAATAAATTCACTGTGTGTTGTCAAGAATGATGAATTATTTCTGTTTAACGACATTCATTAACATTCTCAAGCCTTTTTAAATTAAATATGAAAATGCTGTTATAAATAACCAAATAAAAAATAAGCGGTATATTTCATTTTGTTTTTCTAACAGAATTCTACTAAAGTAAATGAAATTGAAAAATATAGTTTTTATATAATTTGCATAGTCAATCAGAAATCAAATACACAAAAATGTCTGCATGGTCGGTAATAGTCAAAATATTTATAAAATTAAATTCAATTAATCAATTTGAAGATAAACGACGAAAAATTTTATAACATAATTAAATTCATATTTTTAAACAGCTTGAATAATTTCATAAAACAGAAAATATACTATTGATAACAAAATGCGTCTTGAAAGAAACTATAAAAGTATAAGAGTAAGAAACAAATAATGAATATTTTAATCTTTCTGCAGTTTTCCTTAAAAATTTATTATCGTCTGAACTCAATATTATTGACTCTGAAATTTAAGTTATAGAAACATAAAAATTGCAACAAAAGCATTGCTTGAGGCAAACAAACTTCGATTTCTGATGGCGTTTTTACTTCAGAAATAAGTTCCTTCGGATTAATGTTTTGTTCAAAGGAACTATAAACATGGATTTAATTTTAATTTATCGAGAAGTAAAGGCTTGAAAAATTTGTGAAGTATTACAAAAAACAATTTCTGAAATTGAAAACGCATCCCTTAAAAAAAGTTAATAAATTAAAATTATCAAACGCTAATTACTTTATTGGTTTTTTTTACTTGAATATTTTAGGATTTGTTAATCATAAAGTTATTGTCAATTATTTGTATGCTTTAAGGAATTTTTTTAACGGAACATTCTTTTAAATTTATAAATTTAAAAGATTAAAAGCATGTTAAAAAAAAAGCTTCTTTTACTACTAGATTTTACTGAAGCCCCAGAGTGGTTTTATAAATATTTTAATATTTTTAAATCCCCTTTATGCGTATTACTCCATGAATAATGTTAACGCTGAAAAAACATTGGTTAGCTATTGGCCAACAGATAGGATTATTTTATTAGGGGGAAAAGTTGTACCTTGAACATATATGTGCCTTGGACCTACACAATGTTTAGCTCTATCTATTGGATTTGTATAAAACTGATCAATGTAGTTTTGAGATATGTGGCATTCTCACAATCTTCTGACTTTTGGGAGAAAAAATCTGGCGAAATTAAACTTGCTAAAATAACATTTCAATCTGATAGACGAATGCCTTAATGATTCAAAATAAAGAAAAAATGATCAGCAGCGAAAACATTTTTATTTAACTGAGGTTCATTTTAAACTTATGTTATGGAAAATTAAACTTTGCGAGTTTAATTTTCTTTATAATTTTACCACTAAAATTTTTTGCTTTCTTCGAAATGTTTACTTATAATGAATGTGCATAGTACTCACAGGACATTCAAATAAGAAATAATAATGTATTTTTGAGTAATTTTATATTTATTTTGAGTATAATGTAGTATTTTTAGTACAAACTTTTGGTATAACATTGTCTTAAAGGGGTATTAAGGAAGAGATGGTAAGGTAAAAAAAGGGGGCGGTATAGGAAAAAAGGGACGAAATGGGGAAAAAAAGGACCGTAAGGATGGAACGGTAAGGAAAATTACCACCTATTTTAGGCAAATCCTGTTAAGACTAAGTGATAGCCACAATGTTCATTGATTTTTGGAAACAGTTGTTAACATTGGATTAAATTAAATTATTTTTTTAATTTACTTTGAAAAGTGTAGGAATAAACCTTGTGGACAGTAAGACTACCAATAAAGCCACGATCATGAAATTGATGTTTAAATGCTGATTTGAATTCTGCAGTAAATTTCCTGTCAAAGAATTTTAGACATTCTTTCTCTAGCATACTTCTGCATGAGAAAAAACTTGAAAAAAAATTCCGTGGCTGCATCTGAAGGGATTTTCTGTATAAGTTTAGCAACAGGGACGGTAAGGATAAAAAATCCAGGGACAGAGTTAAAAAAATAATATCAACCGTAAAAATGTGTGCAAGTTAATTTTTTGTTACATATTTATATAAAACAATTGTCCCAGTTTCGGACAAAAATTACATAGAATTACGTTTATTGAAACAATTTTATACAGACAGCTCTAAACTTAAAAATCAGCATCAGGGACACGGGACGGTACATGAATTTTCCTGGTATTCAGACCCCCAACATCGTCCAAAACTTATGTATCTCGTTAATATTGTTATGCAATCATGCAATGGGATGTTCCCCAGTATATGAAATAAAAAAACACAAAAAAGTGTTATAAAATAAAAATTATTATTCAGGTAAATGAAAGTCAAAAGATTGTGAGAATGCTCCATATACTACTAGTCACTTAGCAGTTGGTCTGTTTAATATAGTCAGTGTATGTTGTAGACAATTGCTGAAAGAAGATTTGATCATCAAAAAGTAATTATTTTAAAGTTTTTTTTTTTAAATTTCTCATTATATCTCGTTATCAATAGTTATTTGTTTTAAATTGAAAGATATACATAAAATAGTATTTATTGTGCATTATGAACATAAGTTTCAAATCATGTTAATCCCAAGTAGAAAACGGTGAAAAGACATTATTTTTCAAGTCACCAAGTTTTCTACCTTGAATATAGTACAATAGTGTTGTACCTTGAACAAGTCCAAAGTAGAACACAATTACATATTATTCTGTTAAACAGTGAACAATAGAAATATAGTTTTCAGGAAAGTTTTACCTAGTATTATTAGTGGAATGAATACAAAACTCAATTCTACATGTATACCATTTGTGTTCAGTATATATGCAACACCATGCAAGGTAAAACATGGCTGATGTACCTTGTTGGTAGTTTATCGTTTCTGAAGTGAGTTAATTTTGTGTGACAATCAGTTTTGATAAAAACGCATTTAAACGTAAAATTAGAATATATTTATTACTTCGGTTCCAAAATATGGTAGGAACAAAACAAACCAGTTTTAGAATCTTAAAAAGTTTTATTTTCAAATTAAATAATAAAAAAAATATCGAAAATTTTTACGAAAGTATTCATTTCCAACGTAGTCAATGATATATAATATATATATAATAGTATAGTCAACAATAAATAATGTCTCAATACCTTAATTTATTTCTTCTTTGTAGAGTTGATAACAAAATAAGAATGATATACTTTTATCCTAATTCAAAAAGCCATCTAGTGCATATGTTTCAAATGTCTTATTTTAGTAACATCACATATTCCTTGAAATGCTGTATACCTATGCTACAATCGCCTTAAACATAAACAGAAAAAAATGCTTTTAAACTAAGAAATTTAATCGAAATGAGAGTGATTATGAAATGTTAGAGACTTGTTACATTTATTCGCAATATTTCCTCTCGTATGTCAAAGATGAATTTCTATTAGACACATTAATAGCATTTATAGGCAAAGGTACTTTGAAAAGGAATTATTGAGGTATAAATACTGAATGCTTTTGCCCTACTTTGCACTACTGAATGTGTTACATATATTCAGTACATTATATACAATTGCTAATGCAATACTTAAGTATCTCATGACATTCGTATAAGACATATAAATAAGTGCAAAAGTATTTTGATAAAGCTAGATATATATTAAAGTACTTAATAATTGCTATATGTGATAAGCATACATTTTAAAAAGGCGAAAAATACATTTATTTATTTACATTTCGACATGTTTCATTTTATCAGACGGCAACATATTCATGAAAATAAAATTATAAAATTATTTTAGCATAAAAATTCAAATTGAAAAACTTGTAGATAAAAACAAAAATCACGCGAACACAAGCATAATGAAATTAACTGCAATATTAAAAATGGAAATTTGTGAACGCAAATTATTTTATGTTATTGTTTCATTATTCTGTTTAGCATTTCTTTCCAAATTTTAGGAAGCTCCATGTATGCTGAATCATTGCAAATATTCTCATTGCGTAAGAAGATCTCTATTGATTCTCTGACGATGGATGGCACACAAGATCTTGATGTAGAAATTATTCTAATATTTTTTAATCTATTCGTAAAGGTTTTCTGTTATATAGTCTGGCCAGAGCTGTAGTCTTCTTGCTGTATTTGATGTCTGCTATATGTTCTTTGATCCTAATTTTGAGCTTTCTATTTGTCATTCCTATATAAAATTGCACTGTTCCATCTTCTTTGGCGAAAGGTATTTCATTACTCCTGATCATTAAATTCGCTAAAGAAGATAGAACAGTGAAATTTTATATAGGAATGACAAATAAAAAGCTCAAAACTAGGATCAAAGAACATATAGCAGACATCAAATACAACAAGAAAACTACAGACCCGGACAGATTATATAACAGAGGACTTTTACAGTATCTACAGTAGATTACAGTAGATATAACAACACTACAGTAGACATAACTACACCACAGTAGACATAACAACAGTAGACATAACAACAATATATTATAACATCACAAACACAAAAACACATAACTTTTCACGAACATACTTCCGTTTCAATAAATCTTACATCATAAAATTTCGTAGCTACAGTTCAGTTCGTAAAGTTCTAAAAAAAAAAACATTCATTTGACAACAAAAAAATATCGTCTTCGCGAAGCGCAAAATAAAAACGATTATAATTAAGACCATGGGAGCAGCGATAAAACGCAACACACTCCCACCTTTGAGTTTCGAATTCAGTGAAACTCAAACTTTACTTTGGGTTTATATACACCACCATATCTGGATTGCTTTTCAGGTACAGTCACCACAGGAGAGTCACCAACATCTTTTTGGAAAATAGGTTCAGTAGATTCAGTATCTAAAACGTAGTCTTTAACAGAATGTTGGATCATCGGCTTACCCGTCTCAGGGTCTGAAAAAGTTTATCATCGGTTTAGCAGAAGTAGGATCTAAAGGTCACTCTGTCCCATTCGGATGAACTGTTTGGAAGATATTGAGTTTTGAGCTATAGAATGCAGTTTAGTAGCTCTTTCATGAGTAACTTCTAGAGGTATCAATCTGAGGACAGGACGTAAAAATTTGCCACCTTTCATTTTTACCTCTACTAATCGTACATTTCCATCTTTAGAAGGATAAAATTCAATAACTTCGTCAAGGGGCCATTCAAGTTTCTTAATATTCTCACTAGACACTAGAACAACATCACCAATCTGAACAGGCCTCTGATTTTTGTCAAATTTCGAGGATTGTCTTAAATATCCCAAATATTCAGTGCGGAATCTTTTCCTCAAATCTTGTTTTAGTCGCTGTCTATAAGCATGCCTCTAACTAATAGACGATGAATCCAAAATGTCAAGATCAGGAACACCTGATTCTCTAATGTCTTGTAAAAACATAGAAGGGGTAAGTGGTATTAAATCATCAATTTCCTCTGAAACATAGGTCAAAGGCCGCTGATTAACAATACTTTCAGTATCGCAAATAACAGTTTGCATTTCTTCTAAGTTCAAAAAACTTCGTTCTAAAACCTTTCGAAGGATCCCTTTGATTATGCCTATCAAACGTTCCCACCATCCACCCCACCACGGTGCAGATGGAGGATTAAATTTCCAAGTGATCTTCTTAGCTTCGCTATACTGAGAAACGACATCCCAATCGATTTTCTTAAGCAAATTTTCAGCACCCGTAAAATTGTTCTCATTGTCACTATATACTATTGCAGGTCTACCTCTTCGGGCTATAAATCTTCTACACTGTAAAAAAAAGACATTTTTATAGTACAGAGCACTGTTCATACGCGCACAAATTCGATCGCAGTGAATGTGCAGTATCTTTCTTTGGTTTCCAGACTATATTAACATGGAAAATACAGTAGTTGCGTAAAAGTAACAGCACAATGTGCTGTTAACAGCACAATTTGACAAAATTAACAGCACAATTTGGACGCCAGCAGTTTGTACTGGCTTCTAAATTGAAAAAAATTGCCAGCACATTGTGGTGTTAATTTTACGTAACTACTGTATTTTCCATGTTAATATAGTCAGGAAACCAAAGAAAGATACAGCCCATTCACTGTGATCGAGTTTGTTCTGGCAAATTTACAGTGTAAAAGCCGACATAAATCGTCTAGCCGCCATAAATCCGAAATTTTTGCATCATTTACATGTAGTGACTAAACGCTGCTCATGCTATCAGATACTTCTCATCGGATAATCATCTCATCGGACCTTAAACATGCCAGTTTTTCCCATCATAGTCCAACCAAGACGTGTTTCCATTAATACTAAACCAGAAACCAGTTGTTTTATTTTTCCGGTGTACAACTTTCCTGCTACATCAGCCCCCATAAGCCCATGAATTTCGTTAGGTGAAAATTGATATAGCAATTCAACCTGGTTATTGAAATCAGAGAAAGATTTTTTGTTTCTTAATTTTACTTATAAATGAGCCACGAGAAATTTTAGGAATGTCCGAACAAATTTTTTCTTGACAAATTTTTTCTTGATTACAGTTGAGTTCATAAAGTTCTAAAAGAAAAAAAAACATTCATTTGCCAACAAAAAATTATCGTCTGCGCGAAGCGCAAAATAAAAACGATTATAATTAAGACCATGGGAGCAGCGATAAAACGCAACAATAGTAAAAAAAACACGTTTTTTAATACCATAACACTATCTCGAAACGAATAACTCTTTCAAAAACATTGTTAGTACAAATGTTGTAGAGCTTAAAATTCTGAATAAAATGACTACCTACACTTTATACTTTCGTTGAATATTAAGGACACAATGAACTAAGAATTAAATAGTGGAAAACTGGAAATCGTTTTAATCCCTTCGGATTAGTTGCAAAATGAATATTCTATTATTTCCCTCTCGTACTAAGTGAGCGTTAGGAAATATGTACATATTTACGTTCGAAAAACACGTTTTTCTTAATTTTTTAAGAATATCTCAAAATAGATAATTCCATCAAAAACATTGTCAATGCAAAATGTAGAGCTGTTGTAGAGCTGTGTAGAGCTGTTGTAGAGCTTAAAATTCTGAATAAAATGAGCATAAGTCCGGAGAGACCAAGTTACCTAAGAATATCTCAAAACAGCTAAGTCTATCAAAATCATTGTCAGTACAAATGTTGTCGAGCATAAAATTCTGAAAAAAATGAGCACCCACATTAATATTTTTGTTCAAAATTAAGGTCCCAATTCTATTTCAAAATTTTCCCCTAATCACTAATCAAGAGCTTCAAGCTAGGAGAGACCAGATTACCTTAACAATATCTCAAAACAGCTAACTATATCAAAAAATTGCCAATACAAATGTTCTAGAGCTTAAAATTCTGAATAAAATGAATACTCACATTAATGTTTTTGTTCAAACTTAAGGTCGCGATTTCAGATATTGTTAAAAATAATAAAGGAAAACGTGTTTTTCGAATGTAAATGTGTACATATTTCCTAACCCTCCATTAGTACGAAGGGGAACACTAGAATATTCATTTTAGACCTAATCTGAAGGGTTTAAAACGATTTCCAGTTTTCCCCTAATTAATTCCGAGTTCAACCGTCTAACCACGGGGCTAAAATTTTAAAGTAGAATTGTGACCTTAATATTCAACAAAAGTATTAAGTGTAGGTACTTATTTTATTCAGAATTTTAAGCTCTACAACATCCGTATTGACAATGTTTTTGAAAAAGTTAGTGCTTTCGAGATAGTGTTACGGTATTTAAAAAAAACGTGTTTTTTGACTATAAATGTATGTATAATTCCTAACGCTCACCTAGTACGAGGGGGAAAACGTAGCATATTCATTCTAGACATAAACTGAAGGGATAAAAATAATTTACAGCTTTTCCCTAATTATTGCCGAATTGGGCCTTTTTTTGCTCCCCTACCACTGGGCTATTATACAAATTTTAAATTTTATATCCTAAATGGATATCCTTCGTAAATATAATTTTATTGTGTATCTAGGAGATTTCTGTTCCTCGTATTAATTTCTTAAAAACCGTATCTTTCCTCATATTTTCATAAAAGTGACAGAAAGCCCATATTCTTAATGTTTTCTAACAAAGCCATTTCAATTATAAATTTTGTTCTCAGACAGTTACTCCATCTTTTCTAGACTAAATTCTTAGTTTAAATCTTAAATATAAAGTATGTGCTTTAAGTGCAAATTAGTAGAATCATCTTTGCCTCATCCTTTGCAAATACAATTAGTCTTGACAACCCTTTGACAGTAACCGCGCACCAGAAAATGTCCAGTTTATTATTGCTCTGATAATTGTCAAAAGCGCAAGACCCTTTTTAGATTACTGCTTTTAATGTGCGGAAAGAATTTCCAAAGATGCTTTTAACAGGCAAAGAAAAAAATTAAATGCAAGTATTATGAGGATTTTATAATAGATTTTTATTTAAATAAATAACATAAATATTGGAAGAAGTAACTAGTTAATTCTCATGCACACTTTAAACTATCTCTGCCAGACAATAATTTAATTTATTGAGAAAGAATAACGTACTGTTATAAAATATAATGAGTAAATGTTTTTAGTCTTATGTGCATAGGTTTGTCATTTTCGTAACTGTGCCGTTTAAATATTGCGTTAAAAATTATTTATAAGAATTTCTGGATTAAATAAAATGACCAATTTCTTTAAACAACATTATTTAATTTTAAACTAGTATTACATAAACTTTAATGAATTCTTGGTAATAGATGTCCTGTCTCTTTATTTTGTTAAATAAAGACAGAAAAATTGTAGAAATAATTATTAATTTATATTTAAAATATTATTAAATATTTACATGAAACAAAATATATAAATTTGTGCTTCTACACTCTAAACTCTGTCATTCTTCATAGAATCATAATGTTTGTTTATGTACTGTTGTCCGTTCCTAAAACCCCGTTCTCTCTCCCGTAAAATCTCCATATTAATCATAAAGGCAAATCAGGACGTTTTAAGATCAAATTTCAACAATCATCTTGGCATTATTCCCTGCAAATCAAATTATTCTGACAATCTCTTGATGTTAACCGCACCATAAAATGCTTTGCTCGCTTCTCTAGTAATATTCAAAAGCGGAAATCCTCCTTTAGAATAATGCTTTTAATGGGCGGTATGAATTCTTGGGATACATGCTTTTAACTAGATGCTATAATTATATAGAGAAAAAAAATTAGATTGCATACATTATAAAAAATTCTACTTGTGATAAAGGTTTGTATTTCTGAATATTTAATGTTTATTTTCGATAACTATATAATACATTACAGGTGTTATAGATTATTGATTCCATATAATGCATTGTATAGCTATAAAATCCGATATAAAGGTTTCTTCTTCTGTTTTCAGTTAAATTAATGATAAGGAAATTTATAGAAAACTTAAATATAATGAAAAAGTTTAAAATATTTTAAAGTAAAAGAATGAGGTTCTTGAATAATGTGCTTAATAGTTCAAATATTTCTTTTTTTTTAATCAAAAATTAAACTTTATTCGTTAAAGATTACTTTAGGTACGTTTCAATGTTTTATTTTGCCCCACACAACAATGAGAAAAATTTTTAATCTGTCATAAACTAGCTTACATCCTTATTTCTCTAAAAACTTCACACTCGAATGTTTAAGAATCGAGTCGCATTTAAATTTTCCTATAAATCATATACAAATTTATTTACTTCCGATTGCTCTCCGATGATCACCACTGATTGATGTCTGAATGAAAACTGAATACGAATTTAAGCTTTTAACTTTGATGATAATTGTAGAGCTAAGTGGAAGAACATGTTAAGCAACAAAAATTACATTTGAAGAAATTTGAAGTGAAAGTTTTTGTCGTAAATTTTAATGATTTATTTTCTGTTTGATACCATGTGTTTAAAATATTAACAGATATGATACTAAACTCTCTCAGAAAAACTTATTCATATTTAATTTTCAAATATTAAAAATTATTAATATTATTGACATTATTAAATATTAAAATATTAAGTATTAATTAATGATGTCTTAAATCTTCAAGACTAAATAGAATGCTAGCATTTTAGCTTCCCCATGTGATAGAATGCCTCATAACGCTTACATCCAAAAGATAATTTTTTTTTTTTAGAAAATGTCACATAACATGTTCATCCTCTCAGCTCTTCAAATATGGTGTTTTTAACTAATTAATTAATAATTATCACAGTACACCAAAAGATGAGCTTGCCTGGATCTTAAATACATAATCAACGTTTAAATACACTCATCAACAAACGAGCACAACTTGCACACAGACCGTCACATGCTAATATATTCACAATAGAGAAATAATTCACTTACATGATAGGCTTTCAGACATTTGTGATGTGAATCTAGTGAGTAAACTAAAGATACTGCATTTAGTGATATGATAAAGATACTGCATTTAGTGATAAAGATACTGCATTTAGTGCATTTCGTGCATAAATACTGCACTTAGTGCATTTATACTGCATTTAGTGCATTTAGTGCAGATACTGCATTTAGTGCATATAGTGCAAAGTGATAAAGATACTGCATTTAGTGCATTTAGATATTGCATGAGAAACTGCATTTAGTGAGTAAACTAAAGATAGCACACTTCGCTCCACTTTAGTACTTCAGACGCATAGGAGCTCTTCTGATCCTTGTAGGTCTTCTAAATAACTATGGAGAAGATGAATTAGTAGTTTTTACCGATTAAGCAGCATGAGCAATAGAACTATTGGGAACAGAAGGTTCTGGAAGTATTAAAACAGCGTAAGCTGGTTTAGGGTTTGGGTTATTAGAATCACGAGAGTCATCTGTGTAAGACATGAAGTATTTGGGTCAAAAGAATCAGCTGGTTACAGATCTGTGATACTAGGCAGTATTTTGGAGAATCACCTTGTTTCACCATTGCATTACCACTTCTGAAATTTCCCGTATTACTTTCTTCAGAATTTGTATCATTAACTAACGAAATATTTGAACTAACGTTAGTTATTTAAATAAACATGTCTTTTCCAAATATTCGAACCAACTTGAATTCTGTAGCGTAATTTTCCTTGTCTTGCTATAATTCCAACAATTGTCCACTTGGCTTCTGGAGTATAATTTCTTACATCGACTTTCTAGTTAATTTGAAATTCTTTTATTTTAACTTTGAACTTTTGCGCATTATTGCTTATCATGAACAAAATTTGTAATGCTTAGAACTATCAAATGTATTTTTCGTCTGATATGACGTATTAGAAATAAAGATGCTGAACTCTACCCCGTTGTAACATGAGGCATGTTTCTGTATTACAAAATGGAAGTCATTTAATTTCATTTGCAAAGTACCAGATTTTGAAGCTGAGGCTTTTAGCCCCCGTTTGAGAGTTTGCAAATATCTCTCATCGTATTCATTTGCAGCTGGATGGTATGGAGTACTCAACATATGTCTTACGCCATGTTCTTTCAAAAATGTCTCAAATTGTGCAGCTGTAAATTGTTTAGAATTATCTGATGCTAAAGATATAGGATAGCCGTATCTGGCAAACACGAACTGTATTTTCTGCAGTTGTACTAGGGACAATGAAAACTTCTGGCGATTTCCTATGCGCATCAACCACTAAGAGAAGCATCTTCCCCATAACAGGACCAAAATAATCAATATGAATTCTTTGTAATGGAGCTGTAGACCATTCCCTTTGGCGTGTATCTAACTTAGGAGGATTATGTTTTAAATTTACAAAAATAATACAATTCTGTGCAAGATCTTCAATGTCTTGGTCTTTTCCTGGGCACCATACAAAACAACGGGCTAAAGACTTCATTTTTACTAAACCAAAATGATCAAAATCTAATTCCTTTAATATTTGTTTTCTATGAATTTTTGGGATAACAACTGTAACTCATTTAAAAATATAACTATGTTGAAGAGTAAATGCTCCTTGTTTACCGCCAAAAAGTTAATTCTTTGATATCAGATCCAGAAAAGAGGTGATGAAAAATTTGACGAAATAAAGGATAAGATTTTGCAGCTTAAGCAATATATTTAGAAGTTACAGGAAAAAAAGAGAATTGATTATTTTGAAGAATTTCAGATTTATCTATTACATTACCCGAATTAAATTGTGGACGTAAATCTTCACTACGTAATGGGAGAAGTAAAAAAGCATCAGCATTTCTACAAGCGTGGAAAGTGTTTTACTTATAACGGATATCATATTGAAATGTTTGAAAATAAATTGAAAATCGTTGCATTGTAGCAACTAATAGTACAGGAAAACTTCTTGAGGAAGAAAAATAGATACAAGATGTTTACTGACAGTAAATAATGTAGATCAGTTACCATATAAATACTGACGAAATTTCTTCACACCAACTATAATAGCTAGTGCCTCTTTATCAACCTGAATATAGTAATGTTCACCTTGGAGTGAGAATCCCTATATTATTCACTAAATAAATTAATTCTAACCATTTGTTCGTACGTGACTCCGGAAATCTAATTTACTCTTTCATTTTTGACAATTATTAGGTGTGTTAAGTATGAATCCGTCTTTTTTCAAGTACAGAAAGTATACTGGATTTTTATCAAAATATAAGTAAGATTTATTCAAAGTATTTTAGATCAGTAATTCGCTTCTCTGTCTAGCAACAGATGAAGGCTGGTTGTATTGCAGCAATCCAGCTATCAAACCGATTTCTATTTCATTATTATACCTAAACTTCTCTCAAAAAAGCATCCTACATAGAGCGAAAGATGTGATTATTTGAAGAAGAACCATCTGATAAAATGGTGTGGGGTAACAAATCCCAGAGAAGATCTTATACAAGTTCCTTGGCCGGGTTTACAACATGTGGGCGAGCACTGTTATGCTGAAAAACGAACACTTCAAGTGTCTTTCAGTATATTTTTGAGATTTCTGTTTGAATTCTTCGTTCAAAGTGATTAAATGTTGCTAGTAACATTCACTGTTGAAAATTAGACACAGTGTTGCAACTGTTCTTAACAGACATTAACCTTTTAGTCGTGCCATTATATATAACATATTAGGTTGAGCAAAAAGTTCTGGGAAATTTTTAATCTAATAGTTAGCAGAATTTGTATCGTATGTAGGAGTACTTGTGGTATATCTATAAGAGTTCAGGAATTTCGGCTCCAAAATGCCTATTAAACGGTATGACTTGCATGTGTTGATCCGGCATTATTGGAGAAAAGGTCTAACGATTCTGAAAGCCGATTCTCAAGGGCCGTCGATTTGAATACTTTAATGAAGTTGAAGAAGCATTTCAAAAGTTTATCGATTCCAAGGAGCCGCCATAGTACTTCCAACAAATACGGAATCTGGCAGAAAGTCGTGGACTATGATGGTCTCTACTTTGTGGATTAGTCCTTGTTGCTTTTGTTGTTGATTTCCGCATAACAACGCAACTTTCACAAATTTCCCAGAACTTTCTGTTCAACCTAGTAATAATACTGTAATAAATGTTCTATTTTAGCCGGGTTTACAACATGTGGGCGAGCACTGTTATGCTGAAAAACGAACACTTCAAGTGTCTTTCAGTATATTTTTGAGATTTCTGTTTGAATTCTTCGTTCAAAGTGATTAAATGTTGCTAGTAACATTCACTGTTGAAAATTGGACACAGTGTTGCAACTGTTCTTAACAGACATTAATCTTTTAGTCGTGCCATTATATATAACATATTAGGTTGAGCAAAAAGTTCTGGGAAATTTTTAATCTAATAGTTAGCAGAATTTGTATCGTATGTAGGAGTACTTGTGGTATATCTATAAGAGTTCAGGAATTTCGGCTCCAAAATGCCTATTGAACGGTATGACTTGCATGTGTTGATCCGGCATTATTGGAGAAAAGGTCTAACGATTCTGAAAGCCGATTCTCAATGGCCGTCGATTTGAATACTTTAATGAAGTTGAAGAAGCATTTCAAAAGTTTATCGATTCCAAGGAGCCGCCATAGTACTTCCAACAAATACGGAATCTGGCAGAAAGTCGTGGACTATGATGGTCTTTACTTTGTGGATTAGTCTTTGTTGCTTTTGTTGTTGATTTCCGCATAACAACGCAACTTTCACAAATTTCCCAGAACTTTTTGCTCAACCTAGTAATAATACTGTAATAAATGTTCTATTTTAGCACTAATGGAATTTATTCATTTACACGCACATATGGCTTTAAACATTTGAGATATCTTAGCAAATCATTTTTTTTAATTCTCATAAGCATTCCATGTAAAAAATCTTTTCGTTATTTTGACTTTTAAGCTGCAATTCACCTATGGTTTTTCTACGCTCCATGCACTTTTTTACATGCATATAACATTCAATTTTCTTTCTTTTTAATCATTGCATTGCATGGAGATATTGCCACATGATTGGTTGGGTAACACTGAAAGCAGCAGCTAATTATTATTATGTTTGGAAAAGATCAGAGTCATATGTATACACTTAATATTTAAAATTACCCTGTAAATATGAAGACATTTGAAGGTTATATGCGTTTTGCCTATCTGAGCGAGTCATAGTAGTGAGGATTTCGCACCGATAACAGTAAAAGTTTTTATGAGTTGTGTTTTTCAGTACCAAACAAATTTTTATGAAAGTAATTTGTGGCATATTTTCTGAATTTCACTTAATTTACATTTGCTGCTGTCGGTATTTTCTAAATTTTCTCGAATCAACTGAAATTGTTTGCATTTGTATATTTCATTGGAGAATTTATCTAACAACTAAAAAATCGGTTCTTTATACTCCATACGCAATTTATCTAATATTTTGTCATTAATAATGAAAAAGTAATTACTTTACGAATTTGAAATAAATTATAATATAAATCAGAAACATACCCGCATCCAAAAGATTTAATTTGGCTAGACTATTTTGTGAAATGCTAATATTTAATATAAATTATGCATATTTAATTAATGAGTTCCATTGTTTTTAATTCAATTTATATAGCTCTGATTGGCATTGATAGAAGCACAATAATAGGTGCACAACTAAAAAAAAAATTATCAGAAAAGAATTTTTAAAGTTTACATTTTTGAATGTATTGAAACTATTTGTGTTATAAATTGTTGAAACTGACACTTTTTTAAGATATATCATGTTGTAACGAAAGTTTCACGCCACAGCTAATATGGACTGTGCAAACAGTTCACGTTGACGTGTTTGCTTATATTTTGTCAAACGATTTTCTGCATTTAAAAGAAAGAAACTTGCTTTATAACACTGTGTTGTGAAATTAAAAAAAATATATCGTTATCATTAAGTACAAGATGTCGGAAATGGAACTATCGCGCTTCCAGATTAGAATCATAATTTACTTCCAGTTCTGTCGCAAAAAGTCAGCTACAGAATGTTACCGAATACAGTGTACAGTTTTAGGTACTAGTGTTGTATCATATGACACTGTGAAGGTTTGGCGGAATGGAGGTTATGTATAATATTACGGTTAATTATATATATTATAATTAGTATTATGTAATAGTGATTTGGCGGAAAACTTTCGTTACAACCTAATATTATTTAATGATAATAAATACTGTGTCTAAAATTTTATTTACAATAAATATAAATTTACCATTGAATTTGCATCCCCTCTTTGTGTGTATAATTGTTCAATTGATGGATAGTTTTTGAATTTCTAATACTTATTCAATACGCTATTAAATTCAGCATTTTATCTCCAAAGTTGACCTACGTAAAAATGGGCCACTATTCAGAAAAAAAAAACTTTACTGCGTTTCTCATTCAGGGTCAAGACACAACTGAAGATCAACCAGTGTTTATGTAAAACCGCGGAGAGTCTGATAACAAATAATATCATAAGACGAAACGTAATATTTCACCTTGATTCATACATAAAATATATTTAAAGGTATATATATATAATATATATAATATATATAATATATATAAAGGCTTTATGTAATATACAGGATGTCCCAGAAGTAATGGGACAAACTTTCAGGGGAGGTAGGGGACATCACAAGGATTCAGAATTGCATAGCAACCCATGGTCGGAAACGTCATGGGAAGCTAGTATGACAGGTACAAGGGACGAAGTAACACAAGACTGAGATCATCTGAAATAATTTATTGGTCAACGATATTACATTTACTGTGGTAGATGATATGTGAAAATGTTACAAAAGATGTTCAAAGTTTCCACCATTGCTATCGATGCATGAATTACACCGTCGGACCATGGATTGGCGGACTCGCTCAAATACACCTGGGTTTTGTTGGATATCCTCAGCAGTACAGTCGAGTCTTGCAACCAGATCCATATCAGAATACACAGGCGTTGCGTACAAAGCACTTTTCAGTGCATCCCAGGAAATAAATCTATGCTGCTTAAATCAGGAGACCGTGGGGGCCAAGAGCGTGGTTCTTGTGAGCAACACCACCTAGCGGCGAACGAGGCCGTTTCCGACCCTGGGTTGCTTTGCAATTCTGAATTTTTGTGATGTGCCCTACCTCCCCTTAAAGTCTGTCACATTATTTCTGGGACACCCTATATATAAAGGCACATAATGTAACTCCAAAAATTTGCATCAGAGAGACGATATACAGTTACCAAACTCAAACATACTATATGAACTTAAAAAAGTTCACTCTTTTACTTAACAGGTGACTAAAATAATAAAAGAGATGTTACAAGTTAAAAATATGCATTTTATTTTTTCAACTTCTTAGTACATTCAAGCTTTTCCAAGCTCTTCATTAGAGAATAATTTAATAATTAATTGCTGTTTCTTTTAAAAAATTGGTCACTTCGTTTTGAAAACGAGTGAGCCAATAATTATTAGAGTTTAAAGTAGAAGTGGCAGTTTCTTGGATTGAACTTAATTATAGAAAATATGTACTATTATTAACTGCAGTTCCATTTATTTTATTACGTCACTTTCCTTTTTAAATGCGTAGCTGGACAGTCGAAGTACCAGTGTTTCAGGTTAAATTTCGACAGAAGAAAAAAGATAAAATACCATTATTTTAATATTAAAGTTTATGGTACGGATGTAATAATAATATAAATGGAATTGCAGTTAGTAATAGTATATATTTTCTCTAATTAAGTTCAATCCAAGAACCTGCCACTTCTACTTTAAACTCTAATAATTATTCGCTCTCTCATTTTCAAAACGAAGTGACGTATTTCTATAAATAAACATCACTTAATTATTAAAATATTCTCTGATGAAGGCCTTGGAAAAGCTTGAAAGTACTAAGAAGATTAAAATGAAATGCATATTTTTAACTTGTAACACCTCTTTATTATTTTAGTCACCTGTTAAGTAAAAGAGCGAACTTTTTTTAGTTCATATAATATGTTTCAGTTTGATAACTTTATATCGGCTCTCTGATGCAAATTTTTGGAGTTACATTATGTGCCTTTTTACTTAATGAGAGTAGTAAACTAGTAGATTTATTTTGAACAATAAAATCATATTTTTAAAAATTCGACTTGTGCCACTGTAATCAATTGTTGGAGATACGATGATAATTATCACTAAAATTTTAGTCCACCACACGTAAAGCGGCAAATAACAACTCTCTAGTTGGTATGCAGCCAGCACCGCTATAGGTACGCGATACTGGACACAATGTGAGATGATTGAGAATTAATAAGTAGGATTCTTCAAATAATATTAATGGAATTTTTATTTACAAAATATTTGCATTAATACATACTGTTTACATTTATAGGTACGGATCCTACTCAAAACATTAAGTTACATGAGAAGAAATTATCTACGTACGGAGTTATATCCTTAAATGACACTACTCTCTTCTCAATTTACCGTACTCAACTAAGTTTATTTAACGGGATAACCACACAGGTGTCTCCCGAACCCTCGTATATACGTACTCTTTCCTAGAACATTACTCCACAGCTGGAGTAGCAACTTTTTCAAACTCAATTTTTCCCTAAACCAAGTACGTAGATAATGATATAGGGTTAAATACAATACATGAAGAAAAATAAAATTAATTAACAGTAATTTTCGCTAGGTATACGTTCATTAAAGCAAAAGATCTGGCTGAAACTATCAACGAAAAGCAGCGATATCAAGAATTATCAAAACATTACTGACAATATATTACACACTTTAATAAATATATAAAGTCTTAATTAAAATATTGATAAAATATTTTTCCTTTTACGCGTTACATGTAAATTCTAGAGTATTTTATAACTTTTCAGGAAGTGTTTTTCGTTAAGAACATTGTTTATGACAAAAATACTCATTTGAAAGCTTTGGAATATACAAAAGTTTTAACCACTTTAACTTTCGTACTTTATAAAACTTTGAAAAATTTCAAACACACGTACATCCAAACATAAGTATCAAAATATAGTTGTTTGTGTATAACAATGTATCACAAAACTGATTAGCATGACAAAAGAATTTAAAAATCTGTTGAAAAAGAAATTTTATGTGAAGTTAAACTCGATGTTTACTTATTTTTTCGCTTTGGAACGTCTCCCTTATTTTTCCATTCTTCTAAACATTATGTTATGCAGAAAAGGATTTTACAATCTCAATGAATAGAAGATAAGTTTTTATTCTCATACAAAGCTTTAGAAAAAAAAATTAGTATAACAACAACTGTTTATTTAACAAGGTAAATATTTTGAATCCTGGTTAACATATAAAAAAAGTGAATATATAATCGTGGAAAAAAAAAATAAAATATTTTGTATTCTTTTTTGCAACGTGATACAAAATTGTGGAAACAATGTCCTACCTGCAACGTTTCATGATACTGACAGCTTGACAATTAAAAACAGAGATTTTTAAAGAAAAAAATATTATTCTTGAATGTTAAATGTATATTTAATATTTTTTCATCTGTCAGAAACACCTCTCATAAAGTAGTCGCTGAAGTCGTCGAAATATAAAAAATGTTTTCTTATTAACTACTCTACATATCGCTCCCCCGTAAGAAAAGTGGCACATCTCCCAAAAATTCATGTTGCGTTTTATTCCACTAATAGTTCGACAAGTTTCAAAAGCGTAATTATGCGAAACATCACTTTATTACGTTATATGTCCATTTGTGACCACAGAAGAGGGGTAGATTGTGTGGGGAGGTAAAATTACCCAACCCTCAAAACCTCATCCTTCGTCTTCATTCCCAAGTGTTTTATGCTTTTATGCACGTTTTTAGGTGCGTTCGTAATTATATAAATACGTAGCACCTATAGTCGTCGTTCAGTCCGTCTGTCTGTCCGTACGTCTGTCCGTCCGTCCGCATATAATAGAGCAAAAACTACCCAACCGAATGGTCTGAAATTTTAAATATATGATTGTTGTAAAATTTTGTCGAGACATTTCAAATTTTATGAAAATCGGATGTATAGTTAAATTACAGGGGCAGTCAAAAGTTTTTCTTTACATTACGGCCAATGAGAAAAATTATTGCACGTGCATTTTAATGATGTTAAAGCTTTCCGAATGGTCTCAAATTTTAAACATATAATTATTGCGACATTTTGTCGAGTCATTTCAAATTTTATGAAAATCGGATGTATAGTTTAATTACAGGGACAGTCAAAAGTTTTTCTTTACATTAAAGCCAATGGGAAAAATTATTGCAAGTGCATTTTAATGATGTTACAGCTTTCCGAATGGGCTGAAATTTTAAATATATAATTGCTGCAAAATTTTGTCGAGCCATTTCAAATTTCATAAAAATCGGATGTATAGCTTAATTACAGGGACAGTCAAAAGTTTTCCGTTACATTAAGGGGAATGGGAAAAAATTATTGCAAGTGCATTTTAATGATGTTACAGACTATGCACATATGAATTGCAAATAAATACCCATTCAGTACAATATGGGGTGCAAAAAATAATTATAAAACTAGTTATAGTACGAACGCACCTCATTTGCCACGTTTGACGAGCAATTTCCAACTTGTTATTCCTGCATGCAGTAATAATTACTATAATTTCATGTTACAGTAAAATCATACAAATTTTCTTTTGCTTCTCCTGTGAAATTTACTTTTGTCGAGATGCATCAGTTTTCTTGCGGGTGGGCGATATAATACATATTTTAAAACTTCCTAACATAGTTGAAAGCGTTAATGATTTTGGATTGTCGGTCTGTCTGTCTCTCTATTCGCGCTCTAAGTTATTTATACTTTGACTGCTGGTCCATTTCCTGAAAAACGAACAAAATGTCTAGCACGTGAGACTTACATAAATACCTATATCTATTAACTTATAAGTTGTTAGAATATAAACAATACATTAAAAAACCACAGAATCCTAGGTGTTCATATTAGCAATATTCTTTTAATTTGAGGATACAATATCATTCTTAAAACAACAGTAGTAGATAGGAAAGCTGTCCCACATGTGATACTGAATGGCCCTCCTTTAATGGGTTTAAAAAATCCACTTTTTAAACATCCTACCTAAGTAAGCTGCCTGTTTTTAATAAGTTTAAATATGTCCACATTTTAAATCCACACTGTAAAAATGTACGACATTTTTACAGTACAAAGTACTGTTCATCTCTCGCACAAACTCGATCACATTGAATGTGCTGTATCTTTCTTTGGTTTCCTGACTATATTAACATGGGAAATACAGTAGTTGTGTAAAATTAACAGTACAATGTGCTGGCAATTTGGACGCCAGCAGTTTGTGCTGTAAAAAAATACGTCCAAATTACCAGCACATTGTGCTGTTAATTTTACGCAACTACTGTATTTTCCATGTTAATATAGTCAGGAAACCAAAGAAAGATACAGCACATTCACTGTAATCGAGTTTGTTCTGGCAAATTTACAGTGTTTTTTTTTACAGTGCAAGGCCTAAGTGATCTTCCCGTTTCAGGGCCTTTCAATGAAAAACAGAGAAAATGTCTTGCGCGTGACGATTAATTAAATGTGTGCCTACATATATTAAGGCTGTTCTCAACTGTTCTGCTCAACAAGCGCAAAACGTTTTGACACGTTTGTTTATATACTTTTGTCCGTTCCTAAAACCCCGTGATCCCTCCCGTAAAATCTCCATATTAATCATAAAGGCAAATCAGGACGTTTTAAGATCAAATTTCAACAATCATCTTGGCTTTATTCCATGCAAATCAAATTATTCTGACAATCTCTTGACGTTAACCGCACCATAAAATGCTTTGCTCGCTTCTCTAGTAATATTCAAAAGCGGAAATTCTCCTTTAGAATAGTGCTTTTAATGGGCGGTATGAATTCTTGGGATACATGCTTTTAACTAGATGCTATAATTATACAGAGAATAAAAATTAGATTGCATACATTATAAAAAATTCTACTTGTGATAAAGGTTTGTATTTCTGAATATTTAATGTTTATTTTCAATAACTATATAATACATTACAGGTGTTATAGATTATTGATGCTATATAATGCATTGTATATCCCCAGCAAACACATGCCATTCGGCACACGATCGGACCGCAGCCGGCAGTGTCGGTGAAGTGTCGGCATGGGCACAGTGATTTCGGTGAAGTGTCGGCAGCATGTCGGCAACTGAAACATAAGAATCTGCTTTTTCGACTGCCGGTTACCGTAATCGGTCCGCTTATTGTTACATATCAGCAATCGACTTACACCGGCAAGTGGCGCAGGACCGATATGTGATTTCTGATCGTGGCCCGATTAGATTTGCCACCATCGGTCCGAATTTGGAATTTTTAGTCTTAGCCGACATTTTTTTTTCTTTTTCTTAATTTTGTTTGAATTTGAGTTTTGATAAGATTTGTGTATTTCATGTATTTCATATGAAATTCTGACAGTGATAAACAAAAAAAAAAAAAATTCAAAAATAGCTTATATATATATATATATTGTTGTTATTGAATTCATTTTAAAAAGGCTTACAATTATTTGAATCATCAAAAGAGTTTCTTAAATCGCTACTTAAAATTATTATTCGTTATAAAATTAATCGTAGAAAAAAAACTTCATAAATTAATTATTTTCTAACTATATATTCATTCTGAAACCAATAGCTATGTTTCTTATTTTATTTAAAAATTAATTATTAAAAAAGTGCTTAAAATTATTTTACAAGCTATAAAAATATAAAAAACTACCCAACTTTTTAGCATTAAAATTTAAAAGAAAGATTCAGAAATCTCCCACTTCTAAAAAATTATTTACAAAAAAAAAAAAGATAAATTAATATTTCTATTTTATTTGATGGTTAAAAAATGTTGATAAGTAAAAGAATCATTTTTGCTTCTTAATCACTAAAAATATATTATACATTAAATCAGGAGTATAATTTCTTACATCGACTTTCTAGTTAATTTGAAATTCTTTTATTTTAACTTTGAACTTTTTCTCATTTTGCTTATCATGAACAAAATTTGTAATGCTTAGAACTATCAAAGGTATTTTTCGTCTGATATGACGTTTTAGAAATAAAGATGCTGAACTCTACCCCGTTGTAACATGAGGCATGTTTCTGTATTGCAAAATTGAAGTTATTTAATTTCATTTGCAAAGTACTAGATTTTGAAGCTGAGGCTTTTAACCCCCGTTTGAGAGTTTGCAAAAATCTCACATCCTGTTCATTTGCATCTGGATGGTATGGAGCCCTCAACATATGTCTTACGCCATGTTCTTTCAAAAATGTCTCAAATTGTGCAGCTGTAAATTGTTTAGAATTATCTGATACTAAAGATATAGGATAGCCGTATCTGGCAAACGCGAACTGTATTTTCTGCAGTTGTACTAGGGACAATGAAAACTTCTGGCGATTTCCTATGCGCATCAACCACTAAGAGAAGCATTTTCCCCATAACATGACCAAAATAATAAATATGAATTCTTTGCAATGGAGCTGTAGACCATTCCCCTTGGCGTGTATCTAACTTAGGAGGATTATTTTTTAAATTTACACAAATAATACAATTCTGTGCAAGATCTTCAATGTCTTGATCTTTTCCTGGGCACCATACAAAACAACGGGCTAAAGACTTCATTTTTACTAAAACAAAATGATCAAAGTCTAATTCCTTTAATATTTGTTTTCTATAAATTTTTGGGATAACAAATCTAACTCATTTAAAAATATAACTATGTTGAAGAGTAAATGCTCCTTGTTTACCGCCAAAATGTAAATTCTTTGATTTCAGATCCAGAAATGAGGTGATGAAAAATTTGACGAAATAAAGGATAAGATTTTCTAGCTTAAGCAATATATTTAGAAGTTAAAAAAAAAGAATTGATTATTTTGAAGAACTTCAGATTTATCAATTACATTACACGAATTAAATTGTGGACGTAAATCTTCACTACGTAATGGGAGAAGTAAGAAAGCATCAGCATTTCTACAAGCGTGGAAAGTGGTTTACTTATAACGGATATCATATTGAAACGTTTGTAAATAAATTGAAAATCTTTGCATTGTAGCAACTGATAGTACAGGGAAACTTCTAGAGGAAGAAAAAATAGATACAAGAGTTTTACTGACAGTAAATAATGTAAATCTGTTACCATATAAATACTGAAAAAATTTCTTCACACCAACTATAATAGCTAGTGCCTCTTTATCAACCTGACTATATTAATGTTCATCTAGGAGTGAGAATCCCTATATTATTCACTAAATAAATTGATTCTAACTATTTGTTCCTATGTGACTCCGTAAATCTAATTTACTCTTTCATTTTTGACAATTATTAGCTGTGTTAAGTATGAATCCGTCTTTTTTCAAGTACAGAAAATATACTGGATTTTTATCAAAATATAAGTAAGATTTATTCAAAGTATTTTAGATCAGTAATTCGCTTCTCTGTCTAGCAACAAATGAAGGTTGGTTGTATTGCAGCAATCCAGTTATCAATCCGATTTCTATTTCATTATTATACATAAACTTCTCTCAAAAAGGCATCCTACATGGAGAGAAAGATGTGATTATTTGAAGAAGAACCATCTGGTAAAATGGTGTGGGGTAACAAATCCCAGAGAAGATCTTGTACAAGTTCCTTGGCCGGGTTTCCTGCATGTGGGCGAGCACTGTTATGCTGAAAAACGAACTTCAAGTGTCTTTCAGTATATTTTTGAGGTTTCTGTTTGAATTCTTCGTTCAAAGTGATTAAATGTTGCTTGTAACATTCACTGTTGAAAATTAGACACAGTGTTGCAACTGTTCTTAACAGACATTGACCTTTTATTCGTGCCATTATATATAACATATTAGGTTGAGCAAAAAGTTCTGGGAAATTTTTAATCTAAGAGTTAGCAGAATTTGTATCGCATGTAGGAGTACTTGTGGTATATCTATAAGAGTTAACGAATTTCGGCTCCAAAATGTCTATTGAACTTGCGTGTGTTGATCCGGCATTATTGGAGAAAATGTCTAACGATTCTGAAAGCCTATTCTCAAGGGCCGTCGATTTGAATACTTTAATGGAGTTGAAGAAGCAGTTCAAAAGTTTATCGATTCCAAGGAGCCACCATGGTACTTCCAACAAATACGAAATCAGGCAGAAAGTCGTGGACTATGATGGTCTCTACTTTGTGGATTAGTCCTTGTTGATTTTGTTGTTAATTTCCTCATAACAACGCAACTTTCACAAATTTCCCAGAACTTTTTGCTCAACCTAGTAATAATACTGTCATAAATGTTCTATTTTAGCACTGATGGACCTTATTCATTTATACGCACATATTGCTACAGACATTTGAAATTATCCTAGTAAATTATTTTTTTTTCTCATAAGCATTCCATGTAAAAAATCTTTTCTTTATTTTGACTTTTAAGCTGCAATTCACCTCTGGTTTTTCGACGCTCCATGCACTTTTTTACATGCATATAACATCCAATTTTCTTTCTTTTTAATCATTGCATTGCATGGAGATATTTCCACATGATTGGTTGGGTAACACTGAAAGCAGCAGCTAATTATTATTATGTTTGGAAAAGATCAAAGTCATATGTATACACTTAATATTTAAAATTACCCTGTAAATATGAATATATTTGAAGGTTATATGCGTTTTGCCTATCTGAGCGAATCATAGTAGTGAGGATTTCGCGCCGATAACAGTAAAAGTTTTTATGAGTTGTAGTTTTCAGTGCCAAACAAATTTTTATGAAGGTAATTTGAAGCATACCTTCTGATTTTCCCTTAATTTACATTTGCTGCTGTTGGTAATTTCTAAATTTTCTCGAATCAACTGAAATTCTTTGCAATTGTATATTTCATTGGAGAATTTATCCAACAACTAAAAAATCTCGTTCTTTATACCCCATATGCAATTTATCTAATATTTTGTCATTAATAATGAAAAAGTAATTACTTTACGAATTTGAAATAAATTATAATATAAATCAGAAACATACCCGCATCCAAAAGATTTAATTTGGCTAGACTATTTTGTGAAATGCTAATATTTAATATAAATTATGCATATTTAATTAATGAGTTCCATTGTTTTTAATTCAATTTATATAGCTCTGATTGGCATTGATATAAGCACAATAATAGGTGCACAACTAAAAAAGAATTATAAGGAAAGAATTTTTAAAGTTTACATTTTTGAATGTATTGAAACTATTTGTGTTATAAGTTGTTGAAACTAACACTTTTTAAGATATATCAGGTTGTAACGAAAGTTTCCCACCACAGCTAATACGGACTGTGCAAACAGTTCACGTTGACGTGTTTGCTTATATTTTGTCAAACGATTTTCTGAATTTAAATGAAAGAGACTTGCTTTATAACACTGTGTTGTGAAATTTAAAAAATATATCGTTATCATTAAATACAAGATGTCGGAAATGGAACTATCGCGCTACCAGATTAGAATCATCATTTACTTCCAGTTCTGTTGCAAAAAGTCATCTACAGAATGTTACCGAATACAGTGTACAGCTTTAGGTACTAGTATTGTATCATATGACACAGTGAAGGTTTGGCGGAATGGTGGTTATGTATAATATTACAGTTAATTATATATATTATAATTACTATTATGTAATAGTGATTTGGCGGAAAACATTCGTTACAACCTAATATTATTTAATGATAATAAATACTGTGTCTAAAATTTTATTTACAATAAATATAAATTTACCATTGAATTTGCCTCCCCTCTTTGTGTGTATAATTACTCAATTAATGGATAGTTTTTGAATTTCTAATACTTATTCAATACGCTATTAAATTCAGCATTTTATCACCAAAGTTGACCTACGTTAAAATGGGCCACTATTCAGAAAAAAAAAAAAACTTTACTGCGTTTCTCATTCAGGGTCAAGACACAACTGAGGATCAACCAGTGCTTATGTAAAACCGCGGAGAGTCTGATAACAAATAATATCATAAGACGAAGCGCAATACTTCACTTTGATTCATACATAAAATATATGAATTTTAAAAAGTTCACTATTTTACTCAAAAGGTGACTAAAATAATAAAAGAGATGTTACAAGTTAAAAATATGCATTTTATTTTAAATTCTTAGTACATTCAAGCTTTTCCAAGCTCTTCATCAGAGAATATTTTAATAATTAATTGCTGTTTATTTATACAAATTGGTCACTTCGTTTTGAAAACAAGAAAGCCAATAATTATTACAGTTTAAAGTACAAGTAGCAGTTTCTTGGATTGAACTTAATTAGAGAAAATATATACTATTATTAACTGCAGTTCCATTTATTTTATTACGTCACTTTGATCTCATACGTCACTTTCCTTTTTAAATGCGTAGCTGGACAGTCGAAATACCAGTCTTTCAGATTAAATTTGGATAGAAGAAAATGATTAAATGCCGTTACTTTAATATTAAAGTTTATGGTACGGATGTAATACTATAAATGGAATTGCAGTTAATAATAGTATATATTTTCTCTAATTAAGTTCAATCCAAGAAACTGCCACTTCTACTTTAAACTCTAATAATTATTGGCTCTCTCATTTTCAAAACGAAGTGACGTATTTCTATAAATAAACATCAGTTAGTTATTAAAATATTCTTGGATGAAGACCTTGGAAAAGCTTGAAAGCACTAATAAGTTTAAAATAAAATGCATATTTTTAACTTGTAACATCTCTTTTATTATTTTAGTCACCTGTTAAGTAAAAGAGTGAACTTTTTTAGTTCATATAATATGTTTGAGTTTGATAACTTTATATCGGCTCTCCGATGCAAATTTTTGGAGTTACATTATGTGCCTTTTTACTTGGTAAAAGTAGTAAACTAGTAGATTCGTTCTGAACAATAAAATCATATTTTTAAAAATTCGACTTATGCCACTGTAATCAATTGTTGGAGATACGATGATAATTATCACTAAAATTTTAGTCCACCACACGTAAAGAGGCAAATAACCACTCTCTAGTTGATATGCAGCCACCACCGCTATAGGTACGTGATACTGGACACAATGTGAGATGATTGAGAATTAATACGTTGGATTATTCAAATAATATTAATAGAATTTTTATTTACAAAATATTTGCATTAATACATACTGTTTACATTTATAGGTACGGATCCTGCTCAAAACATTAAGTTACACGTGAAGAAATTATCTACGTACGGAGTTATATCCTTAAATGACACTACTCTCTTCTCAATTTACCGTACTCAACTATGCTTATTTAACGGGATAACAACACAGGTGTCTCCCGAACCCTCGTATATACGTACTCTTTCTCAGAACATTACTCCACAGCTGGAGTAGCAACTTTTTCAAACTCAATTTTTCCCTAAACCAAGTACGTAGATAATGATATACGGTTAAATACAATACATGAAGGAAAATAAAATTAATTAACAGAAATTTTCGCTAGGTATACGTTCATTAAAGCAAAAGATCTCGCTGAAATTATCAACGAAAAGCAGCGATATCAAGAATGACCAAAACATTACTGACAATATATTACACACTTTAATAAATATATAAAATCTTAATTAAAATATTGATAAAATATTTATCCTTTTACGCGTTACATGTGAATTCTAGAGTATTTTATCACTTTTCAGGAAGTGTTTTTCGTTAAGAACATTGTTTATGACAAAAATACTCATTTGAAAGCTTTGGAATATACAAAAGTTTTAACCACTTTAACTTTCTTATTTTATAAAACTTTGAAAAATTTCAAACACAGGTACATCCAAACATAAGTATCAAAATATAGTTGTTTGTGTATAACAATGTATCGCAAAACTGATTAGCATGACAAAAGAATTTAAAAATCTGTTGAATAAAGAAATTTTATGTGAAGTTAAACTCGATGTTTACTTATTTTTTCGCTATAGAACGTCTCCCTTGTTTTTCCATTCTTCTAAACCTTATGTTATGCAGAAAAGGATTTTACAATTTCAATGAATAGAAGATAAGTTTTTATTCTCATACAAAGCTTCAGAAAAATAAAAATTAGTATAACAACAACTGTTTATTTAACAAGGTAAATATTTTGAATCCAGGTTAACATATAAAAAAGTGAATATATAATCTTGGAAAAAAAATAAAATATTTTGTATTCTTTTTTGCGACGTGATACAAAATTGTGGAAACAATGTCCTACTTCATGCAACGTTTCATGATACAGACTGCTTGACAATTAAAAACAGAGATTTTTAAGGAAAAAATATTATTCTTGAATGTTAAATGTATATTTAATATTTTTTCATCTGTCAGAAACATCTCTCAAAAAGTAGTCGCTGTCGTCGAAATATAAAAAATGTTTTCTTATTAACTACTCTACATATCGCTCCCCCGCTAGAAAAGTGACACATCTCCCAAAAATTCATGTAGCATTTTATTCCACTAATAGTTCGACAAGTTTCAAAAGCGTAATTATGCGAAACATCACTTTATTACGTTATATGTCCATTTGTGACCACAGAAGAGGGGTAGATTGTGTGGGGAGGTAAAATTACCCAACCCTCAAAACCTCATCCTTCGTCCATTCCCAAGTGTTTTATGCTTTTATGCACTTTTTAATTCCTGCATGCAGTGATAATTACTATAATTTCATGTTACAGTAAAATCATACAAATTTTCTTTTGCTTCTCCTGTGAAATTTACTTTTGTCGAGATGCATCAGTTTTCTTGCGGGTGGGCGATATAATACATATTTTAAAACTTCCTAACATAGTTGAAAGCGTTAATGATTTTGGATTGTCGGTCTCTCTATTCGCGCTCTAAGTTATTTATACTTTGACTGCTGGTCCATTTCCTGAAAAACGGACAAAATGTCTAGCACGTGAGACTTACATAAATACCTATATCTATTAACTTATAAGTTGTTAGAATATAAACAATACATTAAAAAACCACAGATTCCTAGGTGTTCATATTAGCAATGTTCTTTTAATTTTAGGATACAATATCATTCTTAAAACAACAATAGTAGATAGGAAAGCTGTCCCACATGTGATACTGAATGGCCCTTTAATGGGTTTAAAAGAATCCACTTTTTAAACATCCTACCTAAGTAAGCTGCCTGTTTTTAATAAGTTTAAATATGTCCACATTTTAAATCCACACTGTAAAAATTTACGACATTTTTACAGTACAAAGTACTGTTCATCTCGCGCACAAACTCGATCACATTGAATGTTCTGTATCTTTCTTGCAATTTGGACGCCAGCAGTTTGTGCTGTAAAAAAATACGTCCAAATTACCAGCACATTGTGCTGTAGAACCAAAGAAAGATACAGCACATTCACTGTAATCGAGTTTGTTCTGGCAAATTTACAGTGTTATTTTTACAGTGCAAGGCCTAAGTGATCTTCCCGTTTCAGGGCGTTTCAATGAAAAACAGAGAAAATGTCTTGCGCGTGACGATTAATTAAATGTGTGCCTACATATATTAAGGCTGTTCTCAACTGTTCTGCTCAACAAGCGCAAAACGTTTTGACACATTTACAAATTCATTTTTTAACGGAAAGATATAAAATTGGAAAGCCTGACCATGGAAACGATTTGGAATCGAGCTGTGTTTTCCATTTTTTGATTAATGAATTACCTATTGAGTTTCAAGCGATTTTGATCACATGACAAACGATTTTTGCACTTTCTTGAGTGGTTATTCTTTTTTCGCGCGGAAATTCGGCTCAAAATGCCCACTTTGACACTACTTTCTGAAAAATCTATTGCGTTTTCAAAAAAAAAAAAAGAAAAAAAAAAGAAAAGAAAAAAAGAAAAACAGAAAAAAAACCAGTTCTATGACATACTTTCTGAACAACAACACCTGCTAGTTTCATGCATTTACGAACAAAAATAAATTAAAACTTATGTCATAAAGTTGCCCTTTTAGATTTGAGAACAGCCTTAACTTATAATTTGTTAAAATATAAGCTATACAATTAAAGTAACAAAAAACCTTACATTTTCATATTAGTACAGTTGTTTTAATTTAAGAATACCATAACATTGTTAAAACAGCAGTACTATGTAGAAAAGCTATTCCACACGTGACACAAAATAGCTCGGCAATGAAATGAATTCTTTTTATTGAGGTTTACTATAACAGCATGTAAGCTATTGATAATGGAATATGTAGCATTTATTGTCCGTTTACAGGGATACATAAAATAATTGTAATACATTATAATTTACGCGAGATAATTGTTTGATGTACATTTTAATGACATTACGCTAGACACTATAAAAAAAGGAGATTCTACTGGCAATCTAGACGCCAATACTATTTCCGTATTTTTGCGAAAATTTTCCCCATAAATTATAAAAAACTTTTCTGATTAAAAACGGAAATTTTTCTGTAATTTATGGGGAAAAATTGCCGTAAAAATACGGAAAAAGTACTGGCGTCTAGATTGCCAGTAGAATATCCGTTTTTTAGTCCGTTTTTTTTCTTTTTTTTTACAGTGAACGATAATTATGGAAATATATAACAATTTAACACCTTGTAATAATATATTATTTCTAATTGCTAAAAAGTAGTAAGATTAGTCATATTTTAACTCATCCAGAGTCATTTTCAAAACAAATAAATAATGATATTCTGAAATTTCACGGTCTATGATACAATGAACTGAAACACCAACATTCAGTTTTTCATATAACGCACGTTACTTTTAGGTAGCTTTCTTTACAAAAAAGCTACCTATTGCAGCCGTTCGGAGGAAAGCGATTTCAAAAAATTTTGGTATATTTTTATCGATCATGACCCCCAGACCCCGAAACCACCCTCCGTTCAAAATTGATATATATATATATATATATATATATATCTGACCTATGTCACACTGTAACTCCCGTAATTATGAACCGATTTCGATGTAATTCGGTGTGTACATAGTACATACCAATGTCTCGACCGAGTTCGTTGGCCAGCTTCATCCGCCGTTTTGTTTCAAAATGGCGGCCATTTAAAATTTTTAAAAATTTTTAAAACTTGAAATGTGGTACCAAAAAATTAAAAATGGAAAAATATTTTTTTCCTATGTATTTGACCTTTATACAAAGACTCCGCAGCAGTTTTTGTTTCGTCTATATCTTAAAAAATGGCTGAGTTATAGCATTTTGAATTTCTAGCGTGGCTGACATTTTGAAACATCCTGAATTTTGTCACGCGATAAAAGGCGTATTTATGAACCGATTTGGATGTAATTCAGTGTGTACATAGTACATACCAATCTCTCGACCGAGTTCGTTGGCCAGCTTCATCCGCCGTTTTGTTTCAAAATGGCGGGCATTTAAAATTTAAAAAAAATTTAAAACTTGAAATGTGGTACCAAAAAATTAAAAATGGAAAAAAATTTTTTTCTTATGTATTTGACCTTTATACAAAGATTCCGGAGCAGTTTTTGTTTCGTCTATATCTTAAAAAATGGCTGAGTTATAGCATTTTGAATTTCTAGCGTGGCTGACATTTTGAAACGTCCTGAATTTTGTCACGTGATAAAAGGCGTATTTATGAACTGATTTGGATGTAACTTCGTTTATACGTAGTACATACCAATGTCTCGACCGGGTTCGTTGGTCAGCTTCATCCGCCATCTTGTTTAAAAATGGTGACCATTTAAATTTTTAAGAAAAATTTAAATTTGAAATGTGGTACCAAAAAATTAAAAATTGAAAAAATATTTTCTTCTTATGTGTTTGACCTTGATAAAAAGATTCGGGAGCAGTTTTTGTTTCGTCTATATCTTAAGAAATGGCTGAGTTATAGCATTTTGAATTTCTAGCGTGGCTGACATTTTGAAACGTCCTGATTTTTCTCACGTAATAACAGGCGTATTTATGAACCGACTTGGATGTACCTTGGTGTGTACATAGTACATACAAATATCTCGACCGAGTTCGTTGGCCGGCTTCATCCGCCATCTTGTTTCAAAATGGCGGCCATTTAAAAAAATTAAAAAAAAAAAAAATTAAATGAGATACCAAAAAATTGGAAAGTGAAAAAGATTTTTTTTGTATGTGTTTGACCTTAATACAAAGATTCCGGAACAGTTTTTCCTTTCGTCTATATCTAAAAAAAATGGCTGAGTAATAGCATTTTGAATTTCTTTTGTGGCTGACATTTTAAAACGACCTGATTTTTGTCACGCGATAACAGGCGTAATTATGAACCTATTTGGATGTAACTTGGTCTGTACATAGTAATACCAATGTCTCGACCGAGTTCGTTGGCCAGCTTCATTCGCCATCTTGTTTCAAAAGGGTTGCCATTTAAAAAAAATTAAATTTAAAATTCAAAATGAGGTATTAAACAATTGGAAAATGAAAAAGATTTTTTTATGTGTTTGGCCTTGATACAAAGATTCCGGAGCAGTTTTTGTTTCTGAAAATTTGTTCTTTTGTTTATATCTTAAAAAATGGTTGATTTATAGCACTTTGAATTTCTAGCATGGTTAACATTTTGAAACGATCTTGTATTTGTCACGCGATAACACACGTATTCGCCTATTTCGATGTAAGAAGGCATGTGGATAGTATACATCAACACCTCGACCAAGTTCGCTGGTCAGATTCATCAGCCATCTTGTTTCAAAATGGCGACCATTAAATTAAAATATATATATATATTTAAAGTGAGGTGCAAAAAAATTAGAAATTGAAAAAGGTTTCTTTCTTAAGCATTTGACCTTGATATAAGGATTCAGGAGCATTTTTTGTTTGTCTTTACCTTAAAAAATGGCTCAGATATAGCAGTTTCAATTTCTATTGTGGGTGACATTTTGAAAAATCTGATTTTTTGCATGCGACAGCACTCCTATATATTAACCGATTCCGATGTGAGTGAGCATGTGCACAGCAATTACTAAGGTCTCGACCAAGTTCACTGCTTAGCCTCATCCACCATGTTGTCTTAAAATGACAGGCACTTTAAGAAATTGCCGAATTTGGCAGCCAAATATATGTTACTTTAAAGAAAAGCAGCTTGGATAAAGCTGACTAATTTCGCGAAATTCTCATTCATTATATTGATAAAAATTAGTATTGAATCTCCTATATTCGGTTTCCACTAAATTGAGCTTCGTGTGTTTGAATGATATAATTTGGCTTTTTTTAAATAAGGATTATGAAAGCTACCTCTTCCTCCCGGCACTGGCCGGAAGGACTTTTTTTTATTTTACTTGGATGTTTCTATTTTCTAAACCCCTGAGTACCTTGAGACACAGTTTTGGTAAGTCGAATGACGCTGTATCGTTCTATAATGTTAAAATATAAGCTATGCATTAAAAATAACAAAACCCCTACATTTTCATATTAGTATAGTTGTTTTAATTTAAGAATACCATAACATTGTTAAAACTACAGTATTATGTAGTAGCATGTAACGATACAGCATCATTCAACTTACTAAAACTGTGTCTCGAAATACTCAAGGGTTTAGAAAATAGAAATAAACATCCAAGTAAAATAAAAAAAAAGTAACGTGCGTTACATGAAAAACTGAATGATGGCGTTTCACCTCATTGCATCATTGACCGTGCAATTTCAGAATATCATTATTTATTTGTTTTGAAATGACTCTGGATGAGGTGAAACATGCCAACAGTCAAATGCAACTATTTTACTGTTTTTAAAGTTTTAATTTTACACCTTTCTAGCAATTAGAAACAATGACATTACGCTACTTCAAACAATGGAAAATCGAAATGCATTGTTCATTGTTCACTATAATGTAGTAGTAGAAAAGGCATATTATTCTCCACAACTTACCACTGAATTAATCTGATTTAAGAAGAATTCTAAAAAATATTTTTCCAGGTTATTGTAGAAGAATAAATATCTTGTTGAAAAGGATAATGAAATATATCTTAATGTAGTCACTCAAAATAAAAATTTATACAAAGTCATGTTATGTAACAGTAAATATACTAAATGTAATGAATTTAATTTTGTGCTTAAATGTGTAAATACAAACTGCCCAACACTATAACATTAGACATTTTGGTCATAGAAATATGTTATTAAACAGATAGTCCAAGAAAAATATGCAAATGATATTTTGATAGATGTTATAATAAAAATTAATATGTAGGCTATATATAAAAAAAAATGCGCGAATTTTCTTACTCAAAATTAGCAAAATTTAGAATAAATAAATAAGTAATCCTTGATCATATCGATTTATGCAGACCTATGGTAGCTGTAACTTTTGGTGGTAAATACTTCCTTTTTAAGATGGTTTATTATAGATATACCATGGTTTATTTAATATATCACAAAAGTGAAGATTTTTCCAAATTTAAAGAATAAGTCACAGTTAAAAGAAATAAATTCGGAAAAGTTGTAAAAATATTGAGAAATGATAACGAAAGAGAATATGCAAACAATGAAATATGAATCTGGTATGTAATGATTTAGTATAAAACATGAACTTTCAGTAGCACACTCACCGCAAAATAATGGGGTTTCCGATTTTGAGAACAGAAGTTCATTTGAAATGGCACGATGTTTACTCACAGAAGCTAATCTATGACACATTTTCTGGTGAGGATCAATAATGACAGCCAATAAGCTGCAAAACAGACTACCAACAGAAGGAAATAGTAAAACCCCTTTCCAGTTATGGACAGGTAAAAAGCCGGTATTATAAAACATCAGAACGTTCGCTTGTAGAGCGTTTGTGCTTGTTCACAAATTACAAGAAACAAGCCTGAAGAAAATGCTGTAGAAGGAATTCTGTTAGCATAGTAACAGAAGTCAAGAGTATAGAATATGTGTTCAGAAGGTAAAGTCAATATAGGCAGATCTGTAAAATGCGTTGAAGAAACAAAAAATCGAAGACGAAAATTGCTTAATAAATATTCTACATGAGGAGCTCGAAAATAAAAATAAATTGACCAAAGAAAACTCAGACTTTCCCCAAACTACGATAGCCAATGTGAAACCCGAACCAAGCAGACCCGTAAGACTGACAAAAGAGACGATTAACGTAGCCTAGCTATGAATACTCAATTTCAAAGAAATAAATAGTGAAGAAAAGAAAAAACGATTAGAAATTATGCATGAAAAATGATCCCACTTGTAAAGAATTGGGTACATGGAACGAACTATGAAATAAAACATCAGAACTATAGTCAAGTTGAAAAACACCAAGAAATCAATTCGTTGTAAGCGTTTTGTCAAAGCTGAATTAAATGAAAAGAGAAATGTCGAAAGTTACAAAAAGTTGACTAGTTACAAAAGGAGTCAATCAAAAATATGAAAGTGACTATTATAACACTTTAGCCCCAGTTCTTAAATATATTATAATGCGTGCTCTTTCAGCAGCTGTTACTTAGAAACAAATACGTGCAAAGCTTGCTGACATTAAAACTTACTTCATTTATACCCTAACTGAAGAAGAAGTATATACAAATCACCCAGAGGACTACATAAAACCAGGGAAAGAAGACAATTATATAATTTGTAAAAGACATGGACTGCAAAATCTTCTAATGAAAAACTTGGAACGATTCTTATACAGAACGGGTATAAATAAAGTGGAGCAGACCTGAATTTATTTATGAAAACTGACACCAATGAACAAATTTTCATAACTATATATCTTGATGAATTATTAATTGTCAGCCAAGATGACGAGAAAATAAAAGAAATATAGAAATATTAGAAAGTAAATTTGAAATAAAGAAATTAAGGGATATAAGGTATTATTTAGTAATGAATATAAAGAGAGCTCTAAAAAGAAATTTTGTGTTGAAGAACGAAAATGGAAAAAAATATTTGCAATTCTTGGAGCTGAAGATTAAAAATCAACATACTACTGACGGCATCATATCTGAAAGGAAACACAGAAAGTAAATTGGTAGATTATAATACGAAATATAGAAAAGACACTGGAGTATTATTATTTATATCTACATTGACTAAACCAGGCATATCACTAACAATTAATTTATAAAGTAGAAAATGGGAAAAGCCTACACAAGAAGAACGGCCCAATGCCACACAAATTATAAGATATCTAAATACTACGAAAAAATTCAATATTGTTATCACCAATTATTCAAAATCAGTCTTAAAAGTATATACAGATGCAGAATAAAAATGACATGAACATGAATCAGAGGGGTTATATTCTTTTCGGGTGAAAGTCCAATACCTTGTCTTATCAAAGGACTGAGCTTGCCATCAACAGAGTCTGAATGTGTTGCTGCTGCTCAATCAGCTACAAACATCCAGTGGTTGATACAATTTTTGAAAGACCTAGGACATATATACAATCTGGATATGAAGTTTTATAAAGACAATAAATCTTGCATAATTTTATCGCAATATGACAAATATTGTTTCAGAAACTTAAAGTGCATGATAGAAGACAAAACCTTTACCCAGACCTCGATTTTAATTTTTTAAAGAATAAATTAAATCTCAAATATTAACCCTTTATCTACTGACGGTACTTATAAGTACCAATCACTTTAAACTTTCATCCCTTAGTGAATATCACTAAGATTCTAATGGTACTTTGCAAAAACACTCTTTTAACTACACCGTATCAGGATATATGGCAGAAGTAGTTCTAAGTTTGTTATTTTAGCGAGGAAGGAGGCTATCTTTGAAACAGTCGATGCGTTTTGTGCCGACATTTTGTATAGATTGTCACGCTCGTCCATTTGTTGCTGCAAACACAGTAAAAGATATAAGATAAGTGTTGGATTTTTTTTACGTGTTTATTATGATCTTAGGATATAATTTCAGTAACTGTATTAGGTGAACGGTGTATGTATTTGATTTAACAGTTGATTTACTCAGTGGTACTTATAAGTACCGCCAGTACACTGGGTGTCAAAGAAAAATTTATTGTTTACTTTTCTTCTGTGCAATTATCCATCGTTTATATCTGTTTTATAATGTAATCCCTGTTTTATTATGTAATCACGGACCCGAGGCCCGTACCCTGCCCGACCCCTGGCCGGTCCGGACTGGCGGAATTAAGGCGAATTTTTAAACAGGCCAGGCCGGCAGAATTAGGACAATTTTTTCAACGGGCCATGCCGACAGAAAAATTAAATGGGCCGGGCCTAAAAATTAATCGTGCCTATTGGCCCGATATAAGAATTCAAGCGAGGCAAATAAAATACGAGCCATTTTCAATTAATATGATTTTCTCGAGAAGTATAAATGTGCGTCACGAGCCGATGCGAGTTTAACAACATCAATACAGAAATGTAATATGTCCATCGTAGAGATCGGCATCGTACAGTTACAAGATTTCTGATTCCGGGTTTAATTTTTTTCAGCAGACTCGTGCCGCGACGGAACTGGTCTTAATCGATCTCAGGATGTGTAGGACAGGCAAAGGTTTAGTAAAAGTATTAATAGTGATAATAAACTTCTGTTAACAGTATCTTTGGAACTTAAGGTGGTTCTCATATTCACTGCTCAATAATTTGAAACTCAAAATACTAACTTTGGCAGTATTTTAGAAAGATATATTGCTTTTATCTATGAAAAAATGGCATTTACATAGTTTCTGAATAAATAATATACTTGCCAATCTTTGGCATTTCCGAAAAGTATTCATTAAAAGAATCTTAATTTTATGTCAAGAAAAAACAGATTTTCTTTGTAGAAAATGAATCGGGCCCGGTCGGGCCTGTTTTCACTGATTTTTGTACGGGCCGGGCCAAGAACTGTAAAAATGCAAACGGACCGGGCCTTGCTCGGGCCAAACTTTCAATTTTTACACCGGGCCAGGCTGGGCCCGGGCTTGGAAATTCCGGGCCGTGCAGACCTCTATGATGAAGATATGATATGTGTTACATTTTTAGAATAAGATTATACTGTACTCAGAAAGGAAATACAGTTAAAATTTATATTTTTATTTGTGTTTATATCCTCACTATGTGTTGTCAAGAATGAAGAATTATTTCTTTTTAACAATATATCATTAATATTCTAAAAATGTTTTAACTTAAATATGAATATCTTGTAATATATAACCAAATAACAGGCAAACACACTGTTCGATTTTGTTTTTCTAACATAACTCTACTAAAGTAAATGAAAGTAAAAATAATAGTTTTCAAATAATTTGCATATTCCGTCAAAAATAATATACAAAAATTTCTTCATGTTTGTTAACAGCTAAAACACTAATAAAATTAAATTTTATTAATCCTTCTCAATAAAGATAAACAAGGAAAATATTTATAACATGAAGAAATTCATATTTTTAAACTGATTCAATAATCACATAAAACAGGAAACATATTATTGATAACAAAATGTGTTTTAAAAGAAACCAAATCCTAAAAATATAAGAGTAAGAAACAAATAACGAATAATTTCACCTTTCTGCAGTTTTCCTTAAAAATGTATTATTGGCTGAACTCAGTATTATTGACTCTGAAACTTAAGTTGTAGAAACATAAAAATTGTAACAAAAGCATTGCTTGAGGGAAACAAACTTCGATTCCTGATGGCGTTTTTACTTCAGAAATAAGTTAGTTTCCTTTGGAAAAATATTAAAAAGTGTTTAAAAGGAACTATAAACATGGAATTAATTTCAATTATCGAGAAGTAAAGGCTTGAAGAATTTGTGAAGTATTACAAAAAGCAATTTCTGAAATTGGAAAAAATTAATAAATAAAATTAATTACAAAAATTAATAAATAAAATTTATCAAAATTTAATTACTTTATTGGTTTTCATTTTTTTCCTAATATTCTGGAAGTTGTTAATTATGAAGTTATTATCTTTATTATTTCTATGCTTTTAGGGGGTTCGGTACTCTTTCAAGTACTTTGAAGAATTTTTTTACTAGTGTATAGTCATGGGGAAAAAGTAAACATCCCCTACTAACTCTACAACTAATTATAATAGATGAAAGTTAATGGTACCAAACAATTGGAAATAACGTCTACTTTTAAATGATGTATGTAAAATTTGCTTAGGGAGACATCTATAAATCGAAACTAGAATAAATTTGGTTTTTTTTTCAATAGCAACACTCAGATTTGACAATATATTTTAAATATTCGGGTCAAACTATGCCTAGAAATGAAATTTCAAGTCATTTGGGTGATAAGTATTTAAATTATAAACATTAAAAAATTACAGCTTTTAATGTTAAATTATATTTTTCACTTTCTTCTATTTTTACAAGAAAAAAGTATTGGATTCGTGACATTTTTCGAATTCCGATTTTCGACGGATTTACACATTTTAGGTGTCAGAGATAGCGAAAATCATGATTTTGCAAAATGTCTGTCTGTCTATCTGTATGTGGCACAAATTTTGTGGGCGCTCTATCACAAGAACTAATGCAGGGAAATTAATAAAAATTTATATTCAGTTAGTCCCTGATATAAATTGGTTCTGATTAGTTTCTGGTGTAAATCGCTCCAAAGGTGGCGCTTCTATGCAGAATTTTTCACGATTTACGCAATAGCTCAATCTCCAGAACTAACGCACAGATTTTCATAAAACTTCAGATTCAGTTATTCCTTGACATTAATTGAAGTTTTGTACACTTTGGTGTAAACCGCTTAACAGGTTGAGCTGCTAAACTACATTTTTTACGATTTCCGCAATAGCTCTATCTCAAAAACTAATGCTTGGATTTTCATCAAACTTCAAAATCAGTTAGTCCTTGACATGAATTGAGATTTTATGCATTTTGGTGTAAATCGCCCAACAGGTGGAGCTGCTATGCTGTATTTTTCAGAATTTCCGCTATTGGTGTATCTCAAGAACTAATGCACGAATTTTCATCAAACTTCAGAATCAGTTAGTCCTTGACATGAATTGATATTTTAAACATTTTGGTGTAAATCGCTGAATAGGTGGCGCTGCTATGCTTTTTTTGCGATTTTCCGCAATAGAACTAATGCTTACTACATCTCAAGAACTACATCTACTACTATAACTACATCTCAAGAACTAATTATTGGATTTTCAACGAACTTCAGATTCAGGTATACCTGGATATCAATTAATGCTGTTTATGTTTTGAGGTAAATCGCTCAACAGGTGGCGCTGCTATGCTACATTTTCAGAATTTCCGCTATAGCTGTATCTCAAATTTTAGACATGTAATCGAACTACTTGCTTAAACCACTGAAATGAAAAGAATAAAAAAGGCTGATTTTGAACTCATTAATGCTACTTTTCATCTAAATATAATTTTTGATATTATTAGTTTATATTCTAAAAAAATATATATCTACCCTATATATATAAAATCCTAAGGAAACGAATTTATGAAACGGATTTCATGAAACGGCTGAAATGAAACAAATTTATGAAACGATTCTATGAAACGACTGATTAAACAACTGATTATTTTTCACGGCGATTTCTCCTAAAATACGGAATACTTTGCGATGAAATTAACACCAAAAATCCGTATTGATCCACAGATCTCAAAACTGGTATTAGAATTTTTAAATTCGAATTAGTTTTCGAAATATTAATTTTTTTCTAATTTTACATACTTTTCTCTAATGATGGCAATTGAAATTTTATTCATAAAAGATATTTTTTTTTTCATATTTTAGAAAAGGTTATTATTTTAAACTAATTTGGGGACCAGTTTGGCCTCCCTTAAATGTATGCTAAGAAATGTATCATGTTAATTTTAGTCATAATTCAATTTGTATTTCATTATCATTTTATTTAATACAAAACTTTCATTTAAAACTGAAACATTATTTAAAATGTATGGCTTTCATTTCTTTCTTTTTTATTTTAAAACGAAACGAAAAGGAAAATATTAGGCACAGATGTCATATACGCAGCGCTGTACCTAATTGGCGCCAAAAGGACGTTATTTTGCCTGACATAGTAACCCGGCTATTGTTGCTTATTTATTAATAAATGTTTATTTGTTTATTAATTTATTATCTTTTTATTTACAAAAAAATGTTATAAATTGTTTTGTTCTATAGTTATTAATTAAACTTTTTCTTATTTATTGTTATTTCATTTTAAAAATAACAGAAAATAATTTAAAAATACATATGTAACTGGTATTCGAAAACGAAGCATTCGCCAAATTGTCGTAAAAGAAAATGCACATCAAACCCGGTGCGTATATGACAATACAACAAATCATAACATTTAATTTCAACTTCAAAGCAATGTTTTAAAGGTACTACTTCTCCCGTCGACCAATTTCGCCAAATTATACAAATTGACATAATTTTTTATTTTAAATAACGAAACAACAAATAAATTAGTATAACATTAATAAAAATACAAATAAAACTTCGAAATAAAAATCACTTGATGGCGTAAACACGTGTAACTTCCTTAAAGTCAAGTGAATGTGACATTTACGATCAACCATTATTGGCATTTAATCTTATAGTTTGGCGACAGATTTTAGATATAACAGGCAACAGATTGTTAATGAAACACGAAAATAACTATTGGATGTGTTAACAGCAACTGATTCTGCCTTAAATTTTTGCAGTCAAAGGGAATGGATTGGAAACCCGTTTGCAGTGAGATCGCTACAGGTTTTTTTCAGTATAATTTAATCTTCTCTAATCTTTTTAAAAGCGCTCACATTAGCGTGCTTTTAGATTCTGCAGTGTCTGAACGGGGGATGGCGAGCGTAGCTTGCAGGGGGCTGAGCTCCCTAGTTAAATATAAAATTAAAAAACGATTAAAGTTATTAAAAAAAACTGGCTTTAATCTGTATTCTGTAACTCGTGGAGACCGCATGTATTCCATTGAGAGCTATAATTGCTACGAGTGCGTTTTCATGTCCTGTGTATAAAGTCTAAAGATCATATACAGGACTGTACGAAAAAAATCGTCGACATTACCGGATATCGACTGCAATTGTTGTAAATGGATTTTTATTGCGTTATGTGTTTTTTAAATTGTTCATTTAGATATCTCATTTTATTGTATAAAATATGAACATTTCTTTACAGTATTCTAATAGTTTGGGAAAGTGTTTCATTATCTATGCTAGATGCCTGACTTTTTTTTGTTTACATTTGCTTGTGGTAAATAGAGTAATTACGGGATTTATGCCGCATATTTTTTTTTTATTTGTGTAGAAAGTCCAATGGTTGACATAAAAAAAAATCATGCTGTGCTATTTAATGTTAAATATACTATTCGTGTACTGCGACAAAAAAAAAATTCAAAATAAATAATTCATTATTTTCAGCATTTTTTTCTAAAACATTACACTGCAGCGCGTCACGAGTACATTCAGGCTGAGACGACGCACTTGTACGGTATTTATGCCGAGCTTGTAATAAGAACAGAATGAAATTATATAAATAAAATATTCATATTTGGACTATAATTAACGATGTAATAACAAAATGAAACTAAATGATTACAATAAAACGTATTAGTGATTCAAATATATAATTGTTTGCATACTTCCCATATTAAAATTATCGACTTATTTTTCTAGATTAAATTTTAAATGTTATTTCAGCAACAACGTAACATCAATGTATTACAGAGTGAAAGGTAAAATTTTGTTTACATAATTTATTTGTTAATCCATTCGGGACCGGCGACTTTTACACAAATTTTATTTGGTTGGCACCACTTTTTTAAAAGAACTTACCTTTACTTAAATAATCATGAAAATGCTCTCATTAAAGAAAGCAAATATATCTTTCGTTTTTTACTGGTGCCAGAAACAAATTTTGTATGCTATTTAAGAAGGAACTAATATGCCTCTATGGTCCCGAATGGGTTAATTGACCTATTTTTTCGACTACAATCTACACAAAAATGTGTCGAAAAAGTACAGTCTTTATGTAACTACATTTGACACATGATGCAACGAAGCCAATTACACTTCCTCTTTTTTGGAGTAGTTTTCTAAACATTCCTTGCAATGAACGTCTGCGTTACGCGTAATCCCCTTTTTCATTATTATCATCTTGACTTGCATCTTTCTTACCTGCTCACTTTTTATTTTTTCCTTTTTCTCCTTTGGTTTTAGTAAACTTGATAACATGCCTAAAACGGTTAGCCTATGCAAAAAGAAACGGAAAAGTTAATAACACTTAATAATACCGTACAAAAGAAACTGCGGCATGTATACCGGAATTGCAGTGCGGCATGTATCCCATTTTGCATGGTGCAGATGTCGACCAGCACGGTTACCTGCCATCGCTAAGGGGAATGGCGTAACCATACACACAGTACTCTATACAAACGGTACACTTGGTTTTGACTTCGAAATCATGCATGCATTTAGTAATTAGTGTATGAAAAGTATTTAAGCATAACGTGTTTAAAAGTTTGGACAGAGAAATCATGCACTTACGTCAAAATAAAAATTGTACTTTTAAATCAAAGTAAACATCGAAATGTGATTCACGCTATACGCTGGTTAAAATAATGTCATTGCGCACCTATAGTGCGCTTTTGACGACCATCTATCGATAATTACAAGAAATACAAGGGGTGCGGCATCTATCCCGGATGCGGCGATCCTCCCGGAGTTACCCTACAGTAGAGCGCCGATTATCTGGACCGGTCAGGACCGAGGCTGATCCGGTTACTGAAAAATCTGGATAATTGGACAACACAAAAAAAACCTATAGCAATGTTTTTTATGTAACCTCTCTTCACACTATTTTCAGGCTTAGGACTGGTAATTGTAGTAGTGCACATTTTAGTATATTACAAATGGCGTGTTTAGAAGTTATTTTAAAATTTTATTTTATACAAAGTTGATACAAATTTATACATAGAAGTACACATAAAAATTATTACATGTATATATACATACACTGTAACAAATGCAAGCGGAGAGAGGGGTACCTCTTTCAGAGTACACCAAAGGACAGTAGAAGCAATTTTCTCAAGTAGTCTCAATTGACTTCTCTCAAAGATCCTGAAGATAAAGAGGGATTTTCGTGGGAAAAAAAGCATGGGACTAAAAAGCGTGAAAAAAGCGTGGGGGAAAAAGTGAAACTTCTTAAAGTGTTATTACACGTAAAAATTTCAAGCGACGAAAATTGCCTGTGACTCGTCAGTTTTCCTGCAACTACTGTACCACTTTTTCCGTTTTCTAAGCATTTCATGGGTTGTTCGGGGAAAGGCTTTTCCATCGTCAGTTTTCTTAGTAGTATATTGGCTGTTACTGGCGATCCGCTTCGTTTCAGGCCTCAAAATCGACACAAAATAATTGTTTGGTTTCGAGAGACTCACTTGAAGCCATAGGATAACATGGAGTCGCCTGGAATTTGACGCAACTTTGACGCCCCGTGTAATAGCACTTTTAGGTTCTAGAAACATTTTATCTTACGCATTGCTCTCCTTGCATTTGTTGGCGATTTTATTATTTCAGGATTAGGAAATGGTTATTTAACAGTTAACTTTCGTAACATCGAGCCGAATTTTCCCTACCGCGCCTAAAGTAATTTCACTTCAAAAATTTTGGAGAAGGCTGGATGGCTTTCGTGGAAGGCGAATGGTCTTTTATCGATCCGGTTAATTGGACAATCCAGTTAATCGGAACCCGGACAATCGGCGATTTACTGTACTACCTTTATTATTACTTTAAATTTATCGTGAATGTTGGTTTATATCGTTACAAGCAAACTTCATGCTGTCATCTAGGCTTGTGCCTAAAAGTGCGAATAAAAATATTTTTCGAATCTTTTTTCAGTAAATGATTCTCTAGATAGGCTAATAATTACCAAAGGAAATTAATTCCTGATAAGAGGGAACGCACCGTATGGACGGAAAGAATTTCAAGTGATTTCATCAATCAGAAGATAAAATTTAGATCACAAGCATAATGAAAGTTTTTATAGTAAAATATATTCGATAATTTCTGAAATCGAATGGAAGTTTCTTTTTGTATATGCCTAAGGTAAATAGTGTATCATGGGATAAAGTGGATTGTCAATGTCAGTTTGTATCATATAACACTTTTTTTAAGGCATTCCACTTGACTGTGCTTAAATCTAATTAATTTTTGTAATATATTTGCAGAAAATGTTTCAGCAGTTTCATAATTGAAGATCTGAGTGGAAGAAGATGTTTTATAACAAAAATTAGAATTCTAGAAAAATGAAGTGAAAGTTTTTTGTTGTAATTTAGTAATTTATTTAATTTATTCTTAGTAGCATAAGTTTGAATGTTAACAAGTGATACTAAACTCACCTAGAAAAGAATATTAACATTTAATTATTAAATATTATAAATTATTTTCGCTATTTAAATTATTATATATTAAAATATTAAATAGTAAAAGATACTGTCTCATATCTTCAATACTAACAAGGGAACTACTTTTGGAGCTGCCCGCACCTAGCACTGAGACCTGGTGCTTGATATTACAGCAGCATAACTTTCTGAAAATGCAATGTTCGAGACCACTTATCGAACTATTAAAATAGAATTTTTTTTAAAAGAAAAGCATTTGAAAATACAAATTAGTCAATAATAAGTGTAAAATATTGCAAAAAGTTTTAAAATTCCTTTAAAAATCTACGAATTTGATTTTGAGAAATTACAACATCATATTCACATTTTTGGCGGAAAAAAGTTGGCGTTTTTTTTTTTTTTTTAAATGGAGCTTTCCCGCAACCCAATCCGAATGTCTCATAGCAGCTTTGCGTGTCTCGTGTGTAAGCAGTGGTTTGCACTTCAGTAGAAATTGTACTGTTCGAACTAATTAAACACAGTAAATTTTCTAAATTGTGTAAAAATATTAATTTACTTTATGATTACTTTTACCAAAAGACACAACTTTTACATTCGAAACCTTTTTTCATCCGACTTCAAAAGAAACTAATTTGTTTATTTTGTATTTCACTTTAAAAAATTGTTTCCAATGAACTTAAAAACTTTTAACAGAAATATATATACTATTTATGTATTTATCGTCTGCACAAAGAAACTAATTATTGTTTCTTATGCTATCAATTATCAAACAAATTGCAATCTGATTTAATTCTAATACGTACCATACATATACTCCATGGATAAGGCGGGCGAAAAATGTGTAGCACCATATTTGGAGACTTAACACAGTTTCTGCATGCAATAAAACGATAGAAATTAAATAATAAAAAATGAAAAGTATAAAAAATATATAAAACAGAGAAATTTTATCGGTTCTCTAACTCTATCTTTAGGACTACAAAATGCACCAGGTATTGATGCTATGCGCGAGCAGCAATAAAAGTGGTTCCCTTGTAAGTAGAATTTTAGTACAGTAGAGTGCTGATTATCCGAACACGATGGGACCGATCCCAGTTCGGATAAGCAAAAGTTCGGATAAATGGACAGACAATCTGTAAGATGTTCCTGACTATACTAAAACCTTCTCACTTTATCCAGCTTAGGACTGGTAGCAACAATTAGCGCTAGTGTGTTTAAAAATGGTCTTTATTAGGATGAACGAAGCGAATCTTCTACTAGGCTACATAAATTACATTTTGTCGTACACTTTACAAAAAAACTATTCAGTATTTTGACTTGAAATTAACCATAAAAATAAGTTATGTTGTGTAGATTTGTACAATATTTTTTTTTCGCAGAATAACCTTAAAAAAAATTATTTCTTTAATTAATTTATTTTACATGTTTTTCAATTACGGACGCATTTTTGAAAATAAAAAATGAAACACGTATATTTTCAGAAGAAAAAATAAATCATGGAGTTACGATTTTTTTATGAAGTTTTTAAAATATCTTTTTTATGAAAATTATAGCATATTTTTAATGAATTAAAATTTGTGGATATTCAATTATTTACATTCAATTATATAAAAGTATTTTTCAGTGGTAAAAATTCCAATACACAATTTATTCTTATTATGGTAAATTATTTACGCATACGATACTTGCGCATTTTAAATGAATTATATTATGATTTTTTTCTAAGGTGGCAACAAAAGAATTGTAAACAAACCAAATTAATTGTTAAGCTCGTTATATAAATATTTTGCAAAATTTTGCTTCGAAAATATTTTTATTTATATCAGTCTTATATCATCAATAAAAAATTTCAAGGAACTTCTTAGTTATTTGGTTAAATTAACATTTCTAAAACTAAAATGCGCCAAAACATAAAATAATGTTTTTGCTTAATAAAGATGCAAGAATAATATAAAAAATATTGTTACTTCCAAATATTTATCTTATTAAGTAATGCTTCGCGAATCCAAATAAAGCATGGCTTTTGCTATTTTTTTTTTATCTTCTTAATTTGTTTGCTTACTTCTTTATCCTCTAAAATTTTCTTTTTCTCTTCTTATAATCTTCTGAACTCGAGATATTATAATTTAACCCATTTATGCCTAGCGTCCCATTTTTGGGATGTTTCAAATTTTAATGAATTTGTATAATTTTCTTCTCCTTTATAACATGAAAATTGCATGAAATAATTATTTATAAATGTCTTTATCTATAACCGAGAGATAAGGTGGATATTTATTTGCTTAAATGAAGGCTTTTTTCGGTGTTTATATATTTTTAATTTTTCAAGATGGCGAAATGTAAAAAGTAAGTTTATTTGTATTTTTTCTATCAAGGATGCAAAATCGCAAGTTATAATCTTAGCTTGTAGACGTTTTTGAAATACGTATTTTTTTAAATTGCGAAATTAAATGTTCAAGCCTATTTTTTATGAATTTTTGTAATGTCCAAAATATAGGGTTCTAGGTACAAATGGGCACATATTTTTGTTAGAAATTTAGGAGACAGTTATTCATGTAATCTCCTTTCAAAGATATTTATGAAATAAATTGTTTTTAAGTCTGCAATACGATTATTCTTATTTTATTGTTAATAATAGTTATAACGTTATTAGTCTCTGCAAAGAAATAAATATATATATTTTTTAGTTCATAAAAAAACTAATTATAGTACGTAATATACAATATAAAAACATTTTAAATATAAATAGAGACAAAATATATAATTATGCATATTATTCTACTAGAAATACTCTTATTTAGTTCTTTTACATTTTATCAAATAAATACAAAACAATTTAAACTTAATTTGTTTTAGTATTTTTCCAGTTCATTTTGCAACATTTTAAAGTGATTTTACCAAAAAATTTGAGAAAACAAAAATTCAGGCACAAATGGGTTAAGCAAAACAGCTTTCGATGGTTGCTTGCTTCAAAGAAGACATTCTTTTCAATGCTGCCATATCTCGAATTATTCTTAAATACGATAGTTGAATAGGATAAGCATTCTTCTACCGTTAGTGCCATTTCATATCTATTTCCAAGCATTCAAAGGCTTCGTTATGTGATGGACATACTCATTTTCAGAGCATTCGTTTTCATTTTCTTCAATTTATTTTTCGTTGTTACTACTCCCAACGACACACTAATCGGGGATTCGATTTTGTATGCTAAATCTGAAGAGAAAAACAATGAGAAAAACAGGGTGTTTAGATAATTGGAAGTTTGCTTAAAATTTTTTTTGAGAGAAATAGGCTGTACGGATAATTAAAAGTTCGGTTACAAATTTTTTGAGAGAAATAGGCTATTCGGATTATTGGAAGTTCGGGTAATTGGAGTTCCGATAATCAGCGCTCTACTGTATTTGAGTTTTACCATATGATATCATACCTCATAACGCTTTCATCCGTAAAATAAAACAATTTCTGAGATAACGTATCATAACACGTTCTTCCACTAAGCTCTTCAATTTAAAGGAATTATTTTCTTTCTTGATTAATGTTTGTAATCGTCCAAAAGATATTTCAGACTGAATTGTTTCAACTAGAGAAGGGAAACATTTTTAATTATTACTCTTAGAAAACGGAGAGTTTTTTTAAATTTGCTTATGGTAAATGTCATACTTATTATATTATAAAATTTATCATCAGCTTCGGTTTGTATAGCAACAAAACTTCTTTACATCATTATATTAATTAATTAATTTATTTATTTATTTGTTTACACATACATCTGACATGTGTGCTTGACATCTAGGTCCGCTTATAAGTCATCGTCAATATACAGGGATGAGATAGCACAATGAAATTTACAACACAGAGAAATTACATCCGGGAGCTCCACAAGGAATGTGCAATGGAGCCAGCGAGAGTCGAACTCGCAGACCTCTGCCACTCTCAATGCTTGGCGGCTGCCAGCGCGGTGTCCTAACCGCTCGGCCACCGAGGCCCCCATGATATTAATAATATCCTGTTTACTCTGAGAGGCTTTTATAAAAAGGGGACCATGCCAAACATGCCACACACTTATTTTTATTATTTAAATGATATTATCCTTATACCGATTGTAGGTTTTTTTTAAATGACACTCAGTTATTAGTTGCGTTCGTAACTATATAAATACGTAGCACCTATAGTCGTCTTTCGATCCGTCTATCTGTCCGTCCGTCTGAATATAACAGAGCAAAATCTATCCGACCAAACCGACTGAAATTTTAAATATATAATTGTTGCAAAATTTTGCTCGAGTCATTTCAAATTTTATGAAAATCGGATGTATAGTTTAGTTACAGGGACAGTCAGAATTTTTCGTTTCATTACGGTCAATGAGAAAAATATATTTCAAGTGCATTTTAGTGATGTTACGGCCTTTCGAACATATTGATAAGCACTAATGAAGTACACTAAAATATACATTGAGTACAATATGCGGTGCAAAAAATATTTATAAAACTAGTTATAGTACCCAGCAAAGAGGAAAGTGCTGGCCAGCAGCAAGATAGGTGCAGGCAATGATGGAGAAGTGCTGGCTGATGGCCTACCACTGCATGACCACTGCTGGACAGCTTCAGTCAACTTTGCTGTTGGAAATCATCAGGTAAAATTTTAGTGGGCATCCATTTTATCTCATGCGCTGGCCCACCACTACATGGAAGTCCACGAACTTTTGCAGTATTACTGCTGGGAACACTTACGCTAGGTGGCGCTGCGAATATCGAAGACATTGAGCATTTGAAAACAAATCTGAAATGAATATCTTAACACAATTTAAGCTGTGAAGCCATTTTTTTTGAAACTGTAAAAAATATAGCATCACTGCCACCAACAAAATAAATAAGTAAATGGATAAATAAATAAATTCTTTATTTCAATGCACTTTATTTTCTCATTAAATCTGGTTTTACTAGGTTACAAAGGATTTCGGTTTTCATAATTTACGCAGTTCAGAATCAATAATAATAAAAAACGTATAAAATACATAGAATTTCTATACAATAAAATAATTTCTATACCAGTTTAATGATTGGGAACGTAAATCACAAAAGAAACAAACTTGAAATAGTGTAATGAGAGCTCGAAAACTACGAGCTGTCGTAGCGTACGCTGAAAGCACTTATTCATGTCCGATCCCGAAAACAAAGCAGCATCGAGGCGGTCAGTACTTGGGAGAGTGACAACATGCAGTTCAAATATTTTTATAGACATTTCTGTTATAGGCACTTCTAGGGATATTTCTATAGCTCTTGGTGATACTAGCTTATAGAAAAAAGAGCCATAATTATATGATACTTTATTTTTTTATAGAATTCTATATTAAATTTTTGTAAGGGAAAGTACTGGGCCAGCAAAGGAATAGCAGTGGGATAGGTGCTGGCACTGCATGAAAACTGCCGGATTGAAGTAATGTGATGGCATACCAATGCTGGCCTGCTGTTGGCCATCACTGATGGGCCAGCTGCATTCGGCTTGCACACTTTTCGACAGGTTTAAGTAATGGCACCCTTGCACTTTACCGCTGATGGTACTGCTGGCTGCCATCTTTGTTTCCAGCTGATGGTCCACTGTTTCTTTCTTTGCTGGGTTTGAGCTCTTGGATTGTGCAGGAGCATGGGCGTGCACTTTACTTTTCAGAAACCCCCAAAGAGAATAATCCATTGGGGTTAAATTGCCCGATTTCGGCGACCAATTCACATAAGAATTTCTAGAAATTACGCGATCTGGAAATTTCTCGTTCAATAAGTTGATGGTTTGGGGAACAGTGTGTACCATTGCACCGTTGTTGTGTTGTCAAGGAGTTAATAATTACAAATGGCATATATTTGACAGGTCATACATGCATGACACATGACAGCTGATTCAAATAACCTGTGAAATATTCATAGTTCAAAAAGAATCAACAGATGGACCACCCTGTATTTATACTAAAAAGCGAAATATTAGATTTGGTACATTTTTTTTCACGTAAAAATTGAGGTAGAGCTATAATGTTTATCTTATAAAGAATAAGATAGCATAATAACTCTGTTGAATGATAATAACCGACATTGAACCACTACATAAAATCATAGACGTATTGCAATATTCCACAGTGATCCAGTCACAAAATACACAATATGAACTTTAAAACGTTTTCTGTTTACTTAACAGATGATAGATAATAATACTACAGATGTTACAAGTTTAAAATATGTATTTTATTTAAATTTACTAGTACTTTCGGCCTGCAAAATCCGCAGCCATAGTCAGGGAATATTTTCATTAATTACTGTACTATTCATTTCAAATATAGCTCTTAGTTTGAAATGGGAGAGTTCTCTACAGAATTTCTACAAAAGTTTAATCCAGAGTACTACTACTTCTACTTCCAGCTGCTCTAAGTATTATAGACTCAACCCAGCAAAGAAAAAAAACAGTGGGCCATCAACTGGAAAAAAGATGGCAGCCAGCAGTGCCATCAGCGGTAAAGTGCAAGGGTGCCATTACTTAAACCTGTCGAAAAGTGTCCGAGCCGAATGCAGCTGGCCCATCAGTGATGGCCAACAGCAGACCAGCATTGGTATGCCATCACATTACTTCAATCCGGCACTTTTCCTGCAGTGCTAGCACCTATCCCACTGCTCTTTTGTGATTTACGTTCCCAATCATTAAACTGGTATAGAAATTATTCTATTGTATAGAAATCCTATGTAATTTATAGGCTTTTTTTTATTATTGATTCTGAACTGCGTAAATTATGAAAACCGAAATCCTTTGTAACCCAGTAAAACCAGATTTAAGGGGAAAAAAGTGCGTTGAAATAAAGAATTTATTTATTTATTCATTTACTTATTATTTTGTTGGTGGCAGTGGTGCTATATTTTTTACAGTTTCAAAAGAAAATTAGCTTCACAGCTTAAATTATGATAAGATATTCATTTCAGTTTTGTGTTCAAATACTCAATGTCTTCGATATTCGCAGCGCCATCTAGCGTAAGGGTTCCCAGCAATAATACTGCAAAAGTTCGTGCACTTCCATGTAGTGGTGGGCAAGCACATGAGATAAAATGGATGCCCACCAGAATTTTATCTGATGATTTCCCACAGCAAAGTTGATTGAAGCAGTCCAGCAGTGGTCATGCAGTGGTAGACCATCAGCCAGCACTTCTCCATCATTGTCAGCACCTATCTTGCTGCTGGCCAGCAATTTCCTCTTTGCTGGGAATATAAATGTTGTAGAAAATATTAAGAATATATATAATAAATTCATGTGGATTTTATATCTTGTGAATTGGAGAAGTTATGTATTTTTTCTTCTTCAACTCCCCCTTTTTGCTTTCGTTTTTATTTTTTTTTGCGGTACGAATTGGTCCTACCAAAAACTTGTCAGTATAAAAGCTGTAGATAATATTAAGTAGATTTATAATAAATTTAATTGGATTTGATATCTTGAGAATTGATGAAGTTATGAATTTTTTTCTCCCTAAAACCCTATTTTTTGCGCCCCTTGAGCCCATTTTTAATTTTATCAAATATCTGGGATACATAAATTTTGGGCCCTATTTTTAGAAGTAATAAAAAGTTTAAACTGATTTGATATATACAAAAATTGAGAAGTTATGGGTTTTTTCAGTTTTCACAAACCCCCTCCCTATTTCCATCCCCTTGCTCCGATTTTGTCCATTACCAAACTTGACCGAGATTTTATGCCCCTTGATTTTATGTATCAGTTTGGAAGAGATTTGTGCAGAATTATGGAAGTTATCGTGTCCGAAAGAAAGTGATATATATATATATATATATATATATATATATATATAGATAGATAGATAGATAGATAAATATTTTTACTGAGGTAGGTTTTGGGTTCTAGGGGTCATGATCGGTGTAGATCTGCAAAACTTTTCAGAAATTCCATCATAGGGGAGAATGTAATAGGTAGTATTACATACGAAATCTACCTAAAAATGGACTTTCTTTTGGTGATGTCTAGGATAATTTCTTCAACATTGCTTTAAATGAATCCCTCCATCACGAGATAAGTTCTAGAGATATCTTGATTATTTTGATATTTATATATACTTTTGTAGATCTAAATAGTAAATGTCCCATAATTACATGGAAACCTGTTTAAAAACGTTGTAATTACGTATTTGAGAACTGAATTACTGACACTTTGATTTTATGGGGGCAGGGAATTAATCTACACTTTCAGTGATATAAACATTTTCATGGACCAGCAAATAAATAAATAGAATGATAAATTCATCTTTAAAAAGTTAAAATTACGCTATGTGAAAATTACTTAAAATCATTATTTATCATCTTAAAAATGTATTAAATACCATTAGAAACATTGCAGTTGAAAACGGTTTTTCAAAACTTATTATAGACAAACGAATCAACTCACAAGGAGAGGGCCAACCTTGTAATCACAGATTTTGATTATTTTAATATATGTTGTAGGGTAGACACCCCTTAGTGTCAGGTTCAACGGATTTTATCCAATGCCCCTTAGTTCTTGAAAAACCAGGGGCGTCTAATATTAGTAGACAACTTAAATACTTACTTCGCAGCAAAAATGGCAGGTAAGTCGTAGCTCAGTTGGCATGGCGTTTGCCAGCTGATCCGAGGGCCCGGGTTCGATACCTGAATGCGATACATTTGTTTTTCTCATTTTTTGTTTTATAAATATAGTTAAAATTATAATTTAATGATTTCGATTAAAAATTTTAACACCAAACATTAATTATAATATTAACAAACTTAAATTTATCATTTCTTATTTGTAAGCTATCATTTCTCATCCATTAAAGAGGTTTAAAAAGAAATTGGATCTATTATTGAATGATAAAAATTCCAAAATCGTGACAAATACTGTTGTGGTGCCATCTAGTTATGATAAAAAAAAGGAATATTCAAATAAAATAAAAGCAGAAAAAAGATAAAGGGGAAAGCAAAATAATTGAAAGCGCAAGCATACTTATTACAAATTTAAAAATCTTTAATATGCAAAAAATCGGTTGTAATTTAATTCTGATGCTAATTTTTAATATGATTATGCTTGTTACTTTAAAAACAGAATAATAGTATTGTCTCATTGACTTCCTTTGTTAAAGCAATGCGTAAATGATGTTTCTTTAAAATCACGAATTGACATAATTGCTCAATATCATTGCAACGATAAAGATTATATGAAATACATTTTAAAAGTGATTTAAAAAAAAAAATAACAGTTTTATGATGTTTTATTACAACTATTCAGTTAAAAATAAAAAATTAAATAGGTTAAAATTATAATTGATATACAATATTAAAAATTTTAATTGACAGTGAGATTATTAAGTTATACTTACAAGTAAATTTATAAAACAAAAGATGAGAAAAACAAACGTAGCGTATTTAGGTATCGAACCCGGGCCCGCCAATCAGCCGGTTAACACCATACCAACTGAGCTACGACTGACCTATCATTGCTGTAGCAAAGTAAGTATTTAAGTTGTGCACTAATATTTGACCACCCGGTTTCTCAAGAACTAAGGAGCATTGGATAAAATCCGTTGAACCTGACACTAAGGGGCTTCTACCCTACAACATATATTAAAATAATCAAAATCTGTGATTAAGAAGGTTGGCCCTCTCCTTGTCAGAGAAAAACCCCATGAAGATACAAAACACTCCCCTAAGTAATAGGAGATATTGCAAAATGAAGTACATTCTAGGACTTTTCGAGAAACTCAGACATGCACTTTTTTGCTTTGGCGTAAACTTAATGGCCACTCCTCCAATAAAATTGAAAGATCTAGTTAGTGCCAAAATAGACCCGATACCGAAAGATGAAGTTTCTGGAGTATATGCAATTTCACTGAAAACAGAAAATATTTATCTCGAATACGTAGGAATGACTTCTCGTAAACTTTAAGATCGTATTAAAGAACATTTGTGGGATTTGAAGTACAACCGACCAACAACAGACCTGTTAAGACTTAACCAGAAGCAGAATATACAAGTTAGTTTCGAAAATACAAAAAATTATACCCCCCCTTTAAAGAACTATCATGATTTAATTTTCCGTGAATCAATAGAAATTATTACTAAAGAAAATACTGTTTGTAATGACGTGACAATGAAACAATGAAACAACATACCCAGAATCTGACTCAGTTTGCTTGAAGGATTATGAAACACGTACTATTCCACTTTCCCTCTGTATCCATATTTTCATTTTTCTAATGTTTTCCGTATCTAAATATTGACGTTCACTTTCACTCCTTTTGATACCAACTACGTGAAATTTGAAAATAAGACGCTAATAATAGTGTTTTTATTTTTGTATTCTCTGATGAAGGCTATGTATATAGTTGAAAGCACTAAGAATTATTAAAGTAATTTAACACTTTTTAAATATTTTATCATCTTTTAAGTAATTTGCACATAGTGTAACTTTAATTTTCGTGGATCATACTTTTTTCGGATGTCGTTAATTGTGGATCAGTGGTAAACCACTTGCCACAGTTGATAGAGATTTGGAATATGAAGGTTATATTTTCTATGGAATGTATCTTTTGAAATAATTTTGAACAGTGTTATAAGACAATTTATTCAATGTGATAAAAAGTAGGAAAAAAAGAACTTAATGTTTCTTCTATAGGAGCAAGGGTCCCCTCAGCCCAATGGTTGACACGCTGTCCACAATTTTAGAATCTTCGATCACAAATGTGTCACCAATTTGGGGGTAGAAGCAAGACAGTGGTAAAGACCCAAAGTGAATTCAAAGGAATTCAAAGAATTGGAAGTAATAGCACATCTTTTTGTATCTAAAAAAGAGAGAAACGTTCTTTCGAAACCATTGATGTTGTTTTTTATCATTTTAAGGTGTTATTTTTATTTACAGAAATATATTTTAATGTTATACATGTTTAACATTAGTAAAAAAAAATAAAAAGCTATGCTGTAATATGTTTTATCGAGAACTATAAAAAGATTATTTTTATTATGTATGTGTGTAAAAACTATATAAATTTAAAATTATATAAGAAAAATATCCTACAAAATTCTAATCTTCATTTTATTTATAGAAAATATAATATGGTAATAAAGAAAATACTAAAGACTTACTGGAATTAAAGAAAGAAGTGAAATTTCACTCACCGATTTCGGTTTAAAATAGATACCATTTTGGCAGTGTGCACTTAAACGAACTAGCTAACGATCAATTTTAATTTCACAAGTAATCTAAATGTGTCAAAGTGTTTTATTTTTATTTAAAGTAATTGCAGAACAGCTTATCTATTTCAAAAGGCATACAATTAAAGAGTTTTGAAGGTAATGTAAATTCATCTTTCTAACATTCCATTCAAATAAAAATCCATTTATTATCCAAATAGGTTCATTAGCTCTGTAGAATTACAGAATTTATCGAAATAAATATTTTATTTCGAAACGCGTGTCTTTTGTAGAAAAATTAAGCTATATATTTAGAGTTCGGAATTTAAATCATTAATTCAAATCTAAAATAAGAATAAGTAGAATTGATAATTGCATGCAAATAAATGGAAATAAATTATTTACTCATAATTATTTACCTATGAAATATTCTTTCTTCTGCACAGTACTAGATTAATTTTTGAATAAAGGATCATGTTGCGTAATTAGTTGATGACTTTTATTTAAATAATTTTTTTGATGTAAAGTTTAGTTTCACACAATGGTACTCGCTATGTGTCCGTAGAACGCATGCGGCGTTGCAAGTTTGCAAAAACTATGTGTAGTTTAAAAGTTACAAATGCACACACAAACGTATATATATATATATCTATATGTATATACTATATACATATTTGCTGTAAATTGCATTTTTTAAAGATCTTGAGATTGTTGTTAAAATCTGATGTAGTATAAGTATAAGGCTTCTATAATGCTTTTTCAAGTAACGTTCTCAATACTAGAGTAGAATTTTACAAGATTGAACCTTTTCATCTTACTTACAGTCGTGGAAAAAAAAGTAAACACCCCTTACTAACTCCGCAACAAATTTTCGTAGAAGAAATTTACTGGTACCGAACGATTGGAAGTAAAGTCTACTTTTAAAGGATGTATATAAAATTTGCTTAGGGGGCCATCTACATATTAAAACGAACCATAACTTCATTTTTTTCAATGGCAATACCCAATTCTGACAGCATAAATGAACTCTGCACTTTTCAATTAGCCTAAAAACAAATTTTTATGCAATTTGTACCATAAGTTTCCGAGAAATTAATTATTTTAAAACGAGCGTATTTTAAGGGCTGTATCCAAATTGAAGTTGGGCACTCGATTGCTAACGGAGAGAGCCCACTTCTTGATCAAGGCACCTTAAGCAGTCAATGAAGCCTGTTACATAACAAAGCAGCAGAAGAAATTTCAAAATATCTACTCAAGCCTAATTTGAAAACTATTTGGAAGAAAAATGTGAAATTTTGGATTTTCATAGAGCAGGACTTAATAAATCTAAATCCATCGAAAAAATTGTAGGTTGCAATTCATAATTTTTTCGAATATTATTCTCATAATTCATATCATAAAATTATAAAAATTGCAAATTCAGCGTATTTATGTTTGGGCACATTAGTTTTATTGCTACAAAAAAAAGCACATTAGGAGCATAATTTCAGGAGATATATATATAAAAATATGAAAATGTAATTTAACATTAGAAGCATTAAATTTTGAATGCTTATAATTCAAAGACTTATCATTCAAATGACTTGAAATTTGGTGTCTAGGCATAGTTTGAACCAAAAATTTGAAATATCTCGTTAAAATTGGGTATTGCTATTGAAAAAAATGAGGTTTGGGTTCGTTTTAATATGTAGATGGCCCCGTAAGCAAATTTTTATATACATCATTTAAAAATAGACTTTATTTCAAATCGTTCGGTACCAGTAACTTCCATCTACGATAATTTGTTGAAGAGTTAGTAAGGGGTGTTTACTTTTTTTTCCACGACTGTACCTTAACTATTAGCTAATGAACGCTATCCACAAAGCATTTAATATTAAAGTAGTAACATTGTATAAAATTAGTATTTACACGTATTAGTATTATATCATTATTGTTCATTATAATGTATAGACACATGGTTGAGGAAACAGAAGTGATGTCCTCAAAGTTTCTTTCGAAGATTTTTATAAACCAGATTTATACTTCATGAGTTTTAAAATAATTTTTCTTGTTGTTTTGTGAAATCATTTATTAATGTTCTAAATACAATTTCATCTTAAAGAATGTAGATAATGTACTTCTTCTATTGCCTAAATGCTTATATACAGGATGCCCCTGCGTATCAGTTGGTTAATACCTGATTCTTACATCGTTATTTATAAAGTTACAGTTCTAGTTGCAAACATGAATCTGATGTTGTCCTTTTTTATGTACATATCTTTACGACAAAATCAATATTATTTTTATTTTAAATAAGAATTTTAAAGCTTTATATGGTATATAAGTTGTATTAGTTTTATTTATGGAGGCTTTTTCTATGCTCTAAAAAGTCAATCAGTAAAAAACCCATTCTTCCAAGACCAAAAGTTACCGAGTTATGTTCCTTTGAATTTTATAAATTTTCAGCATTTTCTGGCACCAAAACCTGAAAAACAGTTTGCAAACTCAGTTGCTCCTGAAAGAATGATAACTATTTTTACAGTATTACTAACTACATTAATTAACATAACTTTTTAATTCGAATATTTGCTCTGAGTATTGTGTGTATATTTTATTTGACCTATATATTATTACCACCATATTGGAGGCACATTTTTTTATATTGATATTTTAAATTCTGCCATTAAATGCAATTTATTTAATCAAACTAGCTTTTTAAAAAATATATATTTACGTCTTTTTTAAAAATTGATATAGTAAAAATCTTTAATACTGTATTCAGTTTTCATAGCATTATATTATACTGAAGAAAATAATCCGCCTAGAAATCACAGCTACTACATTATATTTAGCAGTTACAATTAATCTCGAATCTCAAAGAGGAATCTCTCTTAGATACGATAATGGTTGTTTACAGGCAGAGGCAATTCGGAAAGGAATTATTCGAGTATAAATCTGAATTCATTATCTATTTGTTGCGCAAAGTGATTACATTAAATAAATAGTGATACTTTAGCATCTTTGGCGAATTCATGAATATTTTAACCACCTGGAAATTACCTTGACTTGATATCTATTACACAATACGAACTTTAAGAGTTTACCGTTTTACTTAAAAGTAGACGAAAGTAATAAAAAAGATGTTACAAGTTTCTATTAAAAAACTTTTTAGTACTTTCGGCCTGCGTTTTCCGCGGCCATCATCAGAGTGGCCATTTTTAGGTGCGTTCGTAATTATATAAATACTCTGCAATTATATATATACAGTCCGTCTGTCTGTCTGTCCGTCTGCATATAACAGAGCAAAAACTACCCAAATGAATGGTCTGAAATGTTAAATATATAATTGTTGCAAAATTTTGTCGAATCATTTCAAATTTTATGAAAATCGGATATATAGTTTAATTACAGGGCAGTCAAAAGTTTTCCGTTACATTACGTCCAATAGGAAAAAAATGTTGCAAGTGCATTTTAATGATGTTACAGCCTTCCGAATGGTCTGGAATTTTAAATGTATAATTGTTGCAAAATTTTGTCGAGTCATCTCAAATTTTATGGAAATCCGATGTATAGTTTAATGACAGGGACAGTAAAAATTTTTCCGTTACATTACGGCCAATGGGAAAAAAGGTTGCAAGTGGATTTTAATGATGTTACAGCCTTTCGAATGGTCTGAAATTTGAAATATAGGGGAACTTGGCTTAAAATGATCCCCTTAAGGGAAAAACTTGTGTAAAATAACATAACTGTTTAAAAAAAAACTTTTGACCTTTGTTAGTATGTTTTACACTATATTTTGCATTAGAAACATACTTTAATAATATTTTAAACCCAAATTGAGTAGTGAAAAAAATAGATTTTAGAAAAAGTGTCCAAAGGATCCTTTTACCCGCACCCAAGGGCAAAATTATCCTTCATTTAAAAATAATTGTAAATCGTTTTTTATAGAAAAAATAAAGGATGTAAAATTAATTATGACAATCCATAAATAAATAAAATAAGTTTTACAATCAAGTAGCATACATAATTTATTTTATGCAAATTTTAAAATAAAAAAGTGTCAAATAAGTTTGTAAAAAGAATAAAATGGAATATTTCAAAATTATGATCCAAAAATAATTGTCAACAATAAACGCAGATAAGTTAAATAATACCTATTTCCTCCCCATCCGAAAACTCCGTATATTTGAACACATATCGCAAAGATACACATCATCATCATTTTCATCTATCCCTGCGCATGTATCATGCGCCCACTTACGGCACTTGTGACACTGGATCCAACCTTCACCTGCTGCAGAGGAGGAAAATAGTTCATCGCAATAAATACACTTGTATTCATCTTCTGAATATGTTTCACTATATTCCATAGATTGGATTTTAGGCACCCTTTTCTTCTTTATGGAAATACGTATTTGCTTTGACTTCATGCTTGTTCTGGCTATTTTGTTTTCAGCTTTAGCATTTTTTAATTGAATTTTCTTAGCTGCAGCCTGTTTTGTAATCTCTTTCTGTTCTCTGTTTTTCGTTTCCAAGATCAGTTTATTCTTATAAGGATTCCCATCGATTTTCTTTTTCTCGAAGTGCTTGATTCCGTTTTCCTTGGAAAGGGTATGATATCACGTTGACTTAAAGAGAAAGATTTGGGAAAGTCACACTTTTTGAGAGCGGTTGAACGGCTCCTATGATGGCTAGGGCCCGGTACCGTATTTTCTTCAGACGATGTAGTAGCAGCTAGCTGCAGTTCTTGAGAAATACCTCCCTGTTCAACATTTCTCTCTTGTTCTTGACAGTAACCTGGTGTGACTGGATGTGGCTTATTTGTAACTTCTGCAGCAACAAAATCGATTTCAGAGAATACATCCGGGTTAAAAGGTGCAATTCCGCTTTCCTTAAAACCATTGATGGCGTTTAATGGTACACAAGCATGCAAGTAAGCTTCACCAAAAATTTTTGCGATTTCATTTATTCCAACTCCCCCTTTTTTGTTACTGTTGGTCAGCCATTTTTTTAGCGATTTATCGTGCCAGGTGTTTAGTGCAAACATAACTCTCACATCCAAGGGTTGGAGTTTGTGAGTACAGTGGGGAGGTAAACATAATATAGTGACAAAGTAAGAACCAATCTTGGTCAATTTTATACAAATTACATGGGATTGAAAGACTACCAAATAATCTAAGCTTAAGGATAAGTAACATGAGGGATGCTGCATATAGAATTCCAAAAATGTGCACCTACTTAAACGGGTTTAAAAACAAACGATACTTTTTTCAATTTCGGCTATTTGGGCCGCTCAAAGGGATAATTAAGAAATGTGATGTAAATAATACTGTTTTAATTAGATGATTATATATTTAATTTTTTGTTTGGCCATAATTTGAATAAAATGTGCATCTTTCATGTGATTATCAGAACTTCTTAAACCCCCTTAACAATGTGCATAAAATTAGAAAAGATGGTTTCGATTGTATACATGATAGTAATAGGCACGATATTTAATATGTCTAGGTTAATACCCAAAATTAACCTATTAAATACAAAATATTTGCAATTTGGAAAACACTACTTATTAAAGAATTTGTGAAATCATTTAAACATTTAATAAGGGCAAAATGATCCTCTGCGGGTAAAACGATCCACATAATGGATCATTTTGCCCGGAAACATGGCCGCCCATTTTAGGTCATATTACTGGATGACACCGAGAAACATAACAAATTTATAAAGTGTAATTCACAGCTAACAACATTCTCCATTAAGTAAACTATGTCATATTTCTGTACATGAAAGATTATATATATAAATAAATATGAAAGTTAGTGCTTACCTTATAACAGATGTTAGGAAAACCACTTTTTCAAAGATTTTTCTTCAGGAGCGTGATAATGCGATCTCTTGAATATCGCCATTGCTTCTCCTTGAGTTAGCAGATCTAGTTTATGTCTTACTCGGTAGATAGCGCGACCTGTCTGGCTGAAAACATATGTGGATCGTTTTGCCCGCTAGGATCATTTTAGGCTCACTTCTCCTATAATTGTTTCAAAATTTTGTCGAGTCATTTCAAATTTTATGAAAATCGGATGTATAGTTTAATGACAGGGACAGTCAAAAGTTTTCCGTTACATTACAGCCAATGGGAAAAAATTATTGCAAGCGCATTTTAATGATGTTACAGCCTTCCGACTGGTCTGAAATCTTAAATATATAATTGTTGCAAAATTTTGTCGAGTCATTTCAAATTTTATGACAATCGGATGTATAGTTTAATGACAGGGGCAGTCAAAAATTTCCGTTACATTAAGGCCAATGGGAAAAAAAATATTTCTAGTGCATTTTAATGATGTTACAGCCTTTCGATCAGAATGAAATGGATATACACTTATGAAGTGCAGTAAAATATACATTCAGTACACTATGCGGTGCAAAAAATATTTATAAAATTAGTTATAGTACGAACGCACCTCATTTTCCTCGTTTGACGAGCAATTTCTAACTTGTGCTGTTCATTAAGTGTATTAAGTGTATTAAGTGCTGTTCATTCATACAAATGCGTCACTTCGTTTGAAATGGAAGAGCCAATAATTATTATGGCCATTGAAAATAGAAGTAGCAGGCCCTTGCATTGAACTTAAGTGGAGAACAAGTAAAATTAAATTTAAAAAATCAAAAAACCCGACTGCGTAAAAAGCGAACTAATTAATTATTTCTCATCAATGTGAAATTATTTTTTATATTACTTATCTATTTTTATGCACTTGTATTGATGACTTTAAGTTGCGTTTAATTGTTAGTTCTTATCTGTAAACACTGTTTTGATGAGGCCTATATAGATGTCTATGAAGGTTAGAGTTGCAGTAAAGCTAGAGATCCTACCTACACAACTTCCAGGTTGTGTAATATTTAAACGGACTTTCTGACTGTAAAATAGTCAATGAAACATCGTCTTCATTCTGAAAGACCTTTCCAATGATATGCCACTCAATAGGGTGCGTAAAAAATTTTTTTAGTCTCTACCGCCATTTTGCATTTTACGGCAAAAATTTTTGAATTTATAAAAACAAAACCTAGCCTATAACCATCGGAAGGTTAAGACGAATCGATGGAGCCATCATTCATTAGAATCCATCCAGCCGTTGGGATGTTTCAAGGGTATAAAGAAACCCACATACCCAGATACGCATGAAACACATATCCTTCTTGGTAGCCGGGTAAAAATATATATTAACTGCAGATCTATATATTTCATTGCATCATTTTGCTATCATACGTCCCTTTTATTTTTAAATGCGTAGCTGGACAATAGAAGTAGCAATGATTCAGATTAAATTTGCGTAGAGCAAAATATTTAACTGCCGTACCTTTAATTTTAATGTGTCACTTTGCTCAAGTTTTCAGGATTTATTTTCGGGATATTTAACCATATGTTGGAAATATTGTATGGTAGGGCATCGTTACATACTTGATTGCTTTTACACAGGATTTCTTCGGATTCTCTAATAGTGGATGCTTATTAATTGGATGCTGAGTATATAATTTTAGCATGATCAAAATAAATTATGATATTCTGATTAAAACTTAAACGTTACAGAGCTGAGGACTGAGGACAAAATTTTACATCTGCTTTATGTTCTTTGATTCTTTTTTTAATTTTACTTTCTTCATTGCTATGTATTCCACCATTCTGTTGCTACCAATTCTAAAAGGAATAGCATATACACCAGATAATTGTTCTTTTGGTGTCGGATCTATTTTCGTACAAATTAACTCTTTTAATTGTCGTTTAACTAAAACGGTGTGATTTTAAAGTTGATATTGTGTTTTTTGTGATTGAATCAAGTTGAAATATTGCATTTCGCCTTATGATTTTATTGATACATCCATTTATCTATCTATTTATCTATATATCTATTTCGTTGTATTTATATGAAAATACTGGTTATATAGTTATTTTAGTAATATAGTTATTTTAGTAATATAGTTATTTTAGTTTACGAAAGAACTCATAAATCAGTAAAACATCGTTAAATATACAGGTAAAACGTCGAATAAAAAATCACTTGATGAACGAACAAACATGTGTAACGAATTTGACGTCCAGTGATTGTGACGTTCATGGTCATGTATTTTTGACGTTAAATCCCATTGTTTCGAGATATATTTTTTATGGATGTGGTCAGCGAGATAATGGAGAAGTACCATATATTCTTATACTATTCATCGTAAAAAAAAACTAACTTGAAACGTTAAGTTCAGCGCCTGATTAATGCATGCGACTGCGACGTTTTAACAATAAATTTGTAATTTGATAAAAATAAGATGATAAAACAGAGAAGAAAATACACATCTATATTAATTAGTAAAATGAAACAGATATAGATTGAATGCAATATAAATATAAATAGCGTTTAATGCCTTGCACTGGAAGAAATATAAAAATGATTATATACTTTTCATCGACAATGATGAAAACGTCTTAGTGTTCCATAATTACTTGGTTTAACCTTCTAAGCGCCCTAGACTGATATATCCTTTCCCTAAGCTGTAGGTTTCACTGCAATAGAGGCATTATTTAAATCAGTATAATTCTACATATATAATGCAGTTTCATAATATTGAGTATTAAATAATTATCTCAATACTACTCATATACGTAATTAATCTTTTTACATCATGTCGGAAAAGCCATCTTTTATTTACGTTTAAAAAATTAATGAGAAAACAAGATTACGATTTTGCCCATTTGCTCGGCAGTCAGGATGTTAAAAAACTTAAGAAGTGATTAAATTGAAATGTAGTTTAAAACATATAATATTTGACAATATATTTGCCTCTCATTCAAAGGTGTAAAATTTAAAATTATGAAATGTTGAAAAGTAATTGAATTTGAAAGAAAGAGAAATGGATTGACGATTCACCAAATCAATTGATTTTAACAAAATAAAACATACATAGAAACCTCAAGCAACAAAAAGAACCAGCAGCAACAGAAACAAACTTCGATTATGAAAAATTTATTAAATTTTTTGAGCTTGGTAGAAAGCGCTAGCAAATGAATTTTTTTTTTTTTTTGCTCTGTTTGTTTTTTAAGATAGGGCAACAGGAAAAAATTAAACGTTATTTAAACTTTCTTTTTAGGATTTCGCAAATTATAATCATAAATTAATTAATATTAAACTACTGATTGATAGAAGCGTATTTTAAGAAAATAAAATTATTCATTTTTATTTATAATTTCTTTTCCACTTTCTAGACTTTAAAATGCTTCATGGTTACAGTTAAAGGGTGATTTGGCCTATTTTGGCGAGTGTTTATTGACGCATATAATCCATAGTCTTTTCTATTCCCATAAATATTATACGAGTTACAGAGAATATTTCGCAAAGTATCACATGTGGTGGGCTAAACGAAAAAGGCCTTAAAATTAATATTTTACAGTAGAACCTATATTATCCGAAACTCTTTTAACCGATACTCTCGGTTAACCGAAATCCTTTCTTAAAGCTTTTTTTTTTTTTTTTTTTTTTTTTTTTTTTTTTTTTTTTTTTACTATCATGTTCCTTGTGTTCCAGCGGTGTTTTCCGAACCACGAGTACCGATAAATATTTCTGACCCTCTTTCTTAGAATTCCTTTGAATTTAACTGGAGCTTCCGTAAGCTACGGAGTGGAAGAAGTAAAGGAACACACTAGCAATGCTGAAGCTTTTGGAATGTTTCGCAAAAGGTTGGGCTTGGCTGGAGAAGTAGAAAGACTGTGATACTGGTGATATAATAATATTTAAGAACTCCGTGATAGCGCTTCAAAGCAAAGGCAATCGAAACTGCGAGAAACAAAATATTTTTTCAAACCCTTGTGATATATGTAAATGGTACTTCATTTCAAAATTAAAATTCATGCAGTTTATTCTTCTTTCTATTTTGCTATTGCTTTATTTTTATCAGGCAGTTGTTACCATAATAAGAAATATTCCATATATTTCTTCTTAATCTTAAAATGGAAGCATTCTCGATTATTCGAAAATTTCGATTTTCCGAAAGATGGTAGGTTCCAAGTACTTCGGATAACCGAGGGTCTACTGTAATTTATAATTAAGTCGCGAAAATATTAAAATGTTGTATTGTCATCGAAAACATACCTTTGTACATAATTTGTATTATTTTATAGCATGTCAAGAAGTGGGATAAAAATAAGTTGCAAAATTCCATCTTTACATACAAAAACGAGGTTCTGTTAATAAAAGAGTGTAAAAAGCACCTATTCCCTAACTGTTACAAACTTATGTTGAAAACGAATTTTAGTACAAATAAGGCTATGGGATATGAATATCAAGCTAGAAAACAATAATGGAATATTAAATATTTGGATATTAGTATTTTCAATATTTTTTCTATGAAGAGGTAATTAACAATTTAGGAAACCGAAATTTAAGAAACTGACGCCTTAAAAAAACAGAAATGAATTTACATTGCTCAGCAATTTTTTACTACACATTTTTTGTAAAGCAAAAACATATCCTTGTGAAACGCTGACGTCATATTGATGATGAGAACACTTCCATAACAAATTTAAAACTTCACAAAAATAACTAAAACACAAGTGTAAATGATATACTATAATCGGATTAAGACGGAAACAGTCATAATCAAAACTGCTGCTGGAATTAATGTAATATTTAACGATTTCAGCGGCTATTAACCCCTTCCGTGTCCAGAAAACGAAAATACAGTTTATAATAAAATTCAAAACTTTGTTTGAATAAATAATTTATATTTTTCATACCCATTTGCTTTTTGGTTTTGTTATTAGGTGATCTTAAAATTATATTAAACTTAAAAGAATCTTTTACAGTTTTCAGTTGCAGATGGTTTTCGTTTATGCTCTATATACTGGACATATTTTGCGAAACTTTGTAATCCCGATTTTGTATCCATCCCCTCGTAATAATAATAAAAATATCGGAGAAATTCATTTCAACATCTCTTCACTGTGCTTCTTTGAGTTATTAATTTTAATTTTTATATGTTATTTAAATATCGAAAAAGATATAATTTGTGTAATACAATAAAACAAATGAAATGAAATAATAGATATTCGGTAGTAGTTTTGAGAGTAGTTTTAACGCAAAGTTTCTTCCATTTTAACTGCTTTTTCATAAAGAAATTACATAATTTTTCAAACAACAAGTAACTTTTAAAAGTATGCATTACAAATTTTGCATGCTTTCTATAAATAATAACTGTCCAATTATCTTCGCTAATTAAAGCTGATCGCTGATATTCATTTGAATTTTAAAAGTCAATATAAGAAACTAATCATTCATTGCCAAGTTTGAAATAATAACTGTGTCGTTATTACCTGATTACAAAATATTAATACTTATAATTATAATAATAATCCGATTATATACGTTTTGCATGCCATTAATACACAAAAGGTATTTCACTTCAGACGATTTCATAAAATTTACCATTTAGTTGAATAACGGATAAAACGCATGAATATTTGAATAATTCATAGAGATAAATGCACTTAATTGCAAATAATTTTTTTTAAGTATCTACTTAATTTAATATAACAGATACATTACAATTTACATGTATTGAATTTAAATTAGAAATTTTTATAAATAATTTGTTTAATGTATACACGTGTACAACAAAACATAGACTAAATATATCAAATGTGTACATTTAATCACAAAATTCTTTCAATTTGGGTACAAATTAAGTGTAATATAAATTTTAAACTAAGTACAGTTCAGAAAGTAAAGTTGAAAAAAAAAAGCTTAAAAAAATATGCTTAAGCTAAGCAATGACGGTAGTGGAGAATATTAGGAAAACAATATTTCTTATTTTCATTTTGTCCTACAAGAGTACAAATAAAAAAATTCAGAATGTGTGAGTATTATTTTTATGCACTATAAAAATCAAATTGCAATTCAAACACTTGTTTTTGAAGAACACACAAGAAATATTATCTTTAAAAAAAAATTTCGTCAGAGACTTACAGGGGTTTCTGTTACGAATTTTCCGAAAATTAAAGGCATTCAGTTCCGAAAATTCGAACATAAAAAAATATTGCGAATTTCGACAAATGGTCGCCGAAAATATCAATTTCGTCAATGGTTCACAGAAAAAATCGCCAATTTCGTCAAAGAATCGCGAAAAACCGGCTCTTCGTCAGAGGATCATAGAAAAAATGCGAATTTCATCAAAGAATCCCAAAAAAAACCCCAAATTTCGTCAAATGATCATGAAAAAAAGAACACTGATTTCATTAAAGGACCGCGGAAAAAACGCTAATTTTGTCAACGGATAGCAAAAACAACCGAGTTAAAAAAAAACAAACAAAAAAAAAACACGTGAATTTTGTCAAAAAATCGTAAAAAACCTCCCACAAATTTCGTCGAATGATCGCGAAAGAAATGGTCCATATTTCCGTTTTTTCTCCGACCGGTTGACGAAGTTTTGACTGTTGATATTCTTTCGATTGTTCATATTTGCGGGTTTTTTTCGGGACGGAATGATGGAATTTGTCTCATTTTTTTTCCCTTTGACCTATTGAAAAAAATGTTTGCGTTTTTTTTCTTTCGAAAGATTGGCGAAATTTGCAGTTTTATTTCGTGAACGATTGGTGAAATTCATGGCTTTATTTGGATTGCGATCGACGGAATTTGCCGGCATTTTCCAGAACGGTTTTTACAAAGTTCTTTACCGATCGAGGATATTCCCAATTTCTTTTCATGACAGATTGGCGAATTTGTTTTGCTGAAATCTGCTAAATAAAGAAATAATAATTCGAGGAATTCTGCTAACTCGTAGAAGAACCGCGTGCCGATATCTAGTGCCTACCTGCAAGAACATATCTGAATAATCCCAGACCTACAAATTTAAAGGGTGGGGCCCAAACTTATTCTTTTCTCGGCTCGAATTTTTTGGCATCGCAAACTAACTGTGGTATACCACTGCTGTTGAATTAATTGGTGGTGCACTTTTTTTCCCGATACCGCAGACATTGCAGGTTTATAGATGAAAACAATAAATTTACGATTCTGCAGAAATGTGGCGTCCATGTTTAATCATATCTTACAATTATGGACAATAAGGAAAAAAGAAAAGCAATAAATATCGCGTGGTAATGGAGGAGACATAATCCGGCGATTGATAAGAACAACAACAGCAACAACAACAAAAAATCATTGATTCGGCAAAAAAGAGGTATCCCCATAAGAAACATGGCGACTTAGACGCCGAAAGTTAGTCACCAAAGCAAAAAATAGAGTCGCCACGTGGCGACTGTCGACCGTGAATCTGCACCTATACCCTCCGCTACACAGATGACTTTTTCTTGCTATATAAAGTAATAGTTCTGAATATTTATTTTTATTGTTGCATTTATCCTTTACCTACTGACGGTAATTATAAGTATCATTAAAATAACTAGTTATAAAATTCATTTAATACATCGATTAGTAGTAATACAGTTTAGAATTAATTATAGATACATCAATTTATCTTATTCCAAAAGCATTATTGGTTACACAAAACAAAAATATTTTTAACGAGGATGATTTCTTTTGCCTTTGCATCTTTTCAGCTTTCTTGGCGTTGGATGGGGTTGGGGAGGGAATTTTTCAATTCCGAAATACTTCTATTGTAGGAACATTATATTTGTACATTTAATAATTCTACAAAATACTAAGAAAAACATTTAAAATAAAAGATTTGAGTGGAGTTATAAATATTGAACAAAATCACTATAAATTTAAATTTAATTAATCCTTCTAAATCCTTCAATCCCACTAAAATCCTTCTAAAATTTATTAAATGATTATGTAAATCTTCTAATATAGTTTCAAAAATTCATGAAAAATGCTTTAGAAGATACAATTTTCATGAATTTATAATTCAGTACATAAAGGGTTAAAAGTGTCAGTTTATTTAAAAACACCTAAAGATGGATATACATTTAAATAATTTTTATTGGACATTTTCAAGTATACTATGAAAGAAAATTTATCTGAGCGAATGAACTCTGTGTTTTTTTTTTAAATTAAATTCCCTGTCTCATCATGAATTGATGTAATAAATAATAAGTTCCTTCAATATTGAATTCTGTTTTCATGGCATCTTCTTGTACTCACGAACATAATCCATCTAGTAATCACAGATTCTACTTTATATTTAGCAGTGCCAATTAATCTCGAATCTCAAAGAGGAATTTCTCTTAACACGTTAATGCTGTTTAAAGGTAAAGGTAATTTGAAAAGGAATTGCTGGTGTATAAATTTGAATTCATTACCTATTTGTTGCGCAAAGCGATTGGATTAAATAACTAGTCTTGCTTTAACATCTTAAGAGAATTCATGAGGAATGTAACCAGGTGAAATTAATTTTGATGCAATTAGTTTAGTGTGTTACACTTAAAAATAGTGTTTATATCAAAATTCAAAGTACGAAATAATTTGAAAAAAATCTGGTGATTTTAATTTTTTCTTCTTTATGTATGCTTTTCAGTTCATGTTTTGAAACAATTCTTATTTTTTACTTGTACTACTTTTGTGTTAATCTTTAATTTCTTCAAAATAAGAATGAAGATAAAAAAAATAAGCATTTTACCGTTAATACATGAAAAAAAAGTATAAAATAGTATGCCATATTTTACATATTACACATACTTACGTTCATAAGAACAAATACATGCATATTTACGTAATTAATGTCTAGATTAATACAGGGTTCGAAGCTTATAGGAGAAATCCTATTCTTCTTACCACTATTCCTAAATAAATATTTTGATGATATGTTTCGATTGCATCAATTAAAATAAAATTACCTTGAAGATTTTCGATTGGGGATATCTGGAGGGATAATATATTTTCACCTATTTGTTTTCCCTATATCTTCTTTTACTGCCCGAGAGGGACTGCTCATACTAGGAACCTAGTCCGTAGAACATAGATGTCCCTCTCGGTCCCCTTTATTAAGGTATTAAAAAATACAAAATTTACATGACGCTGAGCCAGCCGATCAGCGCGACAGAGGACGGGGTGGTGAACAGTATCTAAATAAATATGACATAACAAAATTTGTGAAAAGCGATAAAGACAATAATATACTAGCACTATAACAATGCAATAATTCCAAGCTCCTGCTTCAGTGATGGAGTAATATAGAAAGGTCACATAAAAAGCTAACTAGGTTTTTAAGCTTTGAGACCAAAGTCGGGCGCTATAAAATATTAGCTAACCGACCATCTGGAAGAACAGGAAAACTGCAAATGTGCTGTTAAAGGACAATTATAGAAGTTATGAGAAGCAAGAGCAGCATCAGAGACAAGAACAGAATCTGCTATTTTGAACTTGAAGAGGTATGCCACAAATGGACAATTAATATATCAAGAGAACTCCAGAAGAAAACGTAGTGTTGAAAACTATAGGTTAATATTGGAAAATGGGATATTGCTTGAACGCAGAAATTGACTTTATTTAAACATTTATTTAAGAAATGTATTCTGTTTTCAATAACAGTTGGAAATTGTTTTAAATAAGTACACTGAATAATAGTAAATTCTGAATTAAAGATTTTAGGACTATTGGAATATATAATAATTTTAATATAAAACAAATTCTAAAATCTTCAATATATTATAAAACTATTTAAATGAAAAGTTTAGTGCATCAACATGTTAAGGAAGAATTTAGTGAATTTGAGAAAATATGCTTTGACTTTTATAGGATTCTCTTTTATGCTATTTCACCCAGTCAATGATTTCTTTGTACTGTTTTAAAGAAATAACATTCAGAATGCTGGGGTTGTTCTGATATGATATACCTCATATAATCAAGAGGGATTATATCGTTTTTTTTTTTTTTTGCAGATGCCATCTTCTTTCACTTATAATTGGATTTTTTTCTTATTCTTGGAAGAACAGGATGTTATATACACGAAATAAAATGGCCTCGTATATCCTTAATATACTTTCATCATCTTAAAATCTCGGTGACTATCAGAATACGACAGTCCAAGCTTTGGAAACTTATACCTAACCATCTTGAAATATCCGTTAATAACGAGGTACTGCTAAAAGAATAACGTAGTGGAACACGGGATTTGGCTTAAACATATGTATTACCAGATAATCAGATAACTGTTACTCTTTAAAAATTCATGGACTTCTAGAGGAGAAAGTCAGAACTTGCCACGTTATTACTTTCCTGACACCTATCACACTCAGTCTACTTGAAGACATAAGGTAAATCCTATGATTCGATAGCGATATGCAGCAGATGCACGCCAATATTATAATGCCACAGTTGCTCTTCTCTAAAAGCCTCAATCACACTAAGTTTTAGGAGCGGTATGATTTGCTGAATTCAGTCATCATACAAGAACAGGCTTATGCTTTCTGCTTAGGGAACGGCTGGTAAAACTTCATCATATAAAACACCTGACGGTTGTTAAAATCAAGATTTTCATCAACGTCTCCAGAATCACCAGCGTTGATGGTATCACTGCGCAGAATAATAAATTAACTTTCGCAAACAAATATATGACGCTAAGTAGACTTTAAAATTTTAAATTTTTCATGTTTATTATTTACACTTACTTTTACCTAAATAAGGTCAATACATATTCTTCAGTGATAGACACGATAACTGGTACGTGTGCATGTTTTTATTTCGAAAAAAAAAGTGATTTTTGACAAGTGAAGTTTCTGATCTGTTCACTGATGTAGTCCACAATATATCAAGAAATAGTATTAAGCCGGATCATGTGCTTACCTCGGTGGCCAGGGGGAGAATGCTGTGGCCAAACCATTATAAAATTTTGGATCAATGTTTTTCATAAAGAGGTCGGAAAACAATCGCTGAAGCAGTTTTTCAAACACGGATAATTCTACGTTAATTTTTTAACATGTAGAGGAAAGACGAAGATTTGGTTTTGTTTGGATCTTCCCTTTACCTTTGTACATTACCCCCTTGACGAGCGGTGGGATATAATATATCCCATTTAATTTTAATTTCCAAATGCCACATTGACACCAGAATTTTGGAATGAAAATTCTAATTTCTATAACAATTAGTATAATCACTTATAAACAGATTAAGCTAAATAATGCTATGAAAAGTCATAAAATAACTTTGTTTAGATTGACGACCGTTCCATCGCACAAACGGCGACATTTTCAAAATCATTCATGATAGAAATACTTTTACAAAATTTAAAAACAATAACTCCTAAACAGTGCCACGAGATATCATGCATAATGTAAACCGATTTTCGGCAATCTAAATAAAGATATTTTATCCCTTTTTATAGCAGTATTTAGCTTAATTCTACACTGTAAAAAAAAAATTCCGCAACGTTCCTGGGAAAAAATGGGCAGCTGAGTTGCCCATTATTTCCAAGAAACATTTCTTGAAAATGACTGGAACTTTACTGTATATGTTAAAAACTTTCTACAGAAATGCCAGTAAGTTTCCTGCGAAATACCAGGAATATTTCTGTTGACAGCAAAACATTACTGACATTTCACAGCATGCGGGATCCGCAGACGATTTTTACATTTCCAGTTGACAAGTTTCGCTTTATTATCATTATTTGTTAGAATGAAAAAATATTTTGAAATTGACATCAAAATTATTATTTATAATTTACACGAAAAAAAAAATTTCAGTTAAAATACAATAAAGTAAATATATATATGATATATTGTTTCTGAACTTTGCTTAAAATATAAAAATATATAAATGTAAATAATAATTAGAAAAAAAATCTAGATATAAAATATTTTGGATTTTCGTCAGTAATTATGTTAGTTTACAAGTTAGATAAAATGCATATAAATTTTCATGAAAAAGAAAAAAAAAAAAAAAAAAAAAAACCCAAACGTAATTGTATATTTTTCCGAAAATAAAAAAAAAATCAAATTTGCAGCAATTCAAAGTGACAAATATATATCAAATTTAAATCAAATTGTAATAAAGTGTTAAAATATAAAATTAATTAAAAAGAAAAAAAAAGACACGAGGTAGCATCGAACTCGGGCCATACGGGTGGCGTGCGAGCTTTCTGCGTCCACACCACGAAAGACACGTTGAGAGCTGCAAACTAATGGGTATTTGAAACGTATGCTAAACCTCGGCATCTAATTTCTGAAAATCTAAGGCCCGTTTGAAGAAATCCTTTCACAAGAATAATTAGAGATAAGAACTCTAAAACATACTTTAAATTAATCAAAATAGGTAAGAATCATGTTTGATGGTCCCCTGGTTAATGGAGATCCAAATAATAGGTGTATTTTTTTATTCGGTCTGCTCGTTAAACATTCCACAGACAAGTACGAGAGATAATCTCTTAGCGATGTCACAGAGGTATTGTATTTTCATCTGAATTGTCTTGACAATAGAGACGTAAAGGATTATGTCGTCTATTGATTTATTTGCATTCCATATAGATTTTTTTACATTCATTTAAGGAATTCGTTTTCGACACTCGCGCGCGAGCAACGGATTATAGCAAAAAATTAATAAATGGCGGCCGCAGCGTTTTGCTGTTTCCAACTTTTGTTCAGGAACGTTTCAGATAAGAAAACCAGAATTTCACAGGAAAGAGCTAAGTTATTCTGAAAACCTGAGAAAAGGCGAAACGTTCCTGGATTTTACATGAAACGTTACCATTTTTTTTTACAGTGTAATTTCATTAAGTAAGTGAAGAAAAGCTGGTACTTATTTTAAGCTAAATTTGTTTTTAAATTCTGGTGTCATTCAATTACTTCAACCTTTTACGAATAGAAAAATTTTGTTCCTGAAAAGGTTAAGATAAAGTTGTAGACAGTGCATTTTTGGAATTTTCCTTTAATTTTAGGAAGAAAAAAATTCCATTTCGTTTTTTTGCGGAAATTCACACTTCACTGAAAGTCACACGTATAATTACAACCAATGAAACAGCCTGTATATATTTAAATTCATATACGTAGTATATTAAAAAATAAAAACAGTGTACTGCCTGAGATTGGTATGTTTTAAGAATATGATTAAGATGTAAATATAGTCACACTAATTATTACTGATAGCTTTACCATACTATTTATAGATGAACCTTTGAATAAAATATTTAGCAACTCATTGAAAAGTCGTGCGTGTTATAGTTTAAATTTTCAATGAGTTACTGTAATCAAAAGTTAATAACGTACCATAAAAAAGTGTTGAATATTTTATATCGAAATAAATTATAGTACTATTATTCTAAATTTAAAATAATTTGAATTGGTATTATAAATTATTAAAATTATTATCTATTATCTACTTTTTATTGAATTAGGCTAATGTGAAAATTAATTTTTTTAATTAAAATGTTTCGTTATTATGTATTACAAATAAAGTTCATAATTTCAACTTATGCATTTTTTTTTTCTTGATAGGGCATGTGATTTTCACTTTTAAAAATATATGTTTCAAATAAACAAACAAAAATAATAATAACGAGAAGAAAAAGAAGAGAAAAAAGTTTAAAATAATAAGATTCAAATTTTAAATTTATTTTATTATTTAAATATTCATTAAATAATAGATAGGTAGTATAGCTCATTTTTTATTTTTGCGATGCTATATCTTAATAAAAAAATTCACCATTCTTTAATAAAAATAATGTGAAAACTCTTTTTAAATCACATACGTTCAAAATGCCTTGATTAATTATATAACATTTTAGAAGATAAAAGGGATAATTTTAAAAATCTTTATTTATATTTCCCCAAAAGTCTGAATTTTTAAAAGAACTTTTGTGAAAGTTATGGAATTTTTAAATATGTATAGTATTTATTCACAAAAAATTAATAATAGAAGAAAGTAAAATTTTTAAATACAAGAATTCTTGTAAAAACATAAAAAAATATTTATGTTGGTTTACAAAGAAACAACTTTATATATAAAAAAAAAAATGTCAATTTTTATTAAGATCTTGTTAAACATAAAAAACTACATATTTTTATGCTGCATCATTTATTGTTTTATTTGCAGCGTTTAAATATTTATAGTTTTAAAAAATTCTTTAAACTCTACTTCAAAATTCACGAGTAATTTAAAAATTTGCAAAAATGATTATGCCCTATCCCCCTTTAAAAAATACTATTTACTGTTTTTAAACAATTATGAGAAAGCACAGAATTTTTTAAATTTGATTTATGTATATGAAACCTTAGAATGTTTTTCTAGTAAAACAAACGACAGAATAGTTTTATTTCTTTATTCATTTCGATCTTTCAAGCTTATCCCTTCACTACACGAATTTTTCTACTTTCATGAAAAATTATTTTTGAAATCTATATAACGATCTTATAATGGGAATAGTAGTAAAAAAAATAGATATAAAAATTTCAACTAAAATTTGATATTTTATGGTGTGTGATATATGTATATATTTAGGATCTTAAAATATTGTATTGTTATATTTTGCAACTAAATGAGCTTAAATTATTTAATTTTACCTGCTTAACACTCTGCAATTTTTTTATATTAATATTTTTAAGTATTCAGTAAAAATAAAGTAAATTTTACCTTAATAACTTGATCGATTTTTTTTGTTTCCGTAGAACAAATTCACATTCTTTGTCTAATGCAGCCATCTGGCAGGGACTGAATAAGTGTTATTCCATTCTTTCGATTGTTTTTGATCAGTTACAGTGATCATATTAGCCAAATTCACGGCACATAATGAAAATTATAATGATTTTAGGCATGTGCCAGATATGGCACGTGGTGCAATGAAGGGTTAAATATTAATATATATTCCCATAACACTACCAACAGAATAGTTATACAAGTTATCTTTAATTTTGTCTTCTTTCTGCTCTATCTTGGTTTTTATACATAATATTATATGTACACTATAAATTGAAGAATCTAAGTAATATTTTATTATTCAGAAGAATCATACTTTCTAAATGTAGGGAAATGTAAGGTAAAACCATATAGCTGGACGAAATCAAATATCTCATTTGAGACTCGATTTTAATAGCCTTGTAGCTTGTAATAGTTGAAATACTTAGCTCTAGGCAAATAGAAAAAGCAGTCACTACTGTACCTCCATGGTGGCATATGTTTAGTTGCTGTGTTGTATGTTTATTGTATTATTTTGTTTTGTTTTATTGTTTGCTATTTTATTAACATTCTCAAATAGGAACTCATTTAAAATTAAACATTTTATATTATTGTGTTTATCATACATAATAATGATTTATTTCACACGACGAGACTGGCTTGGTTTCTGATCTCTATTCTTTGTGATAAGACTGCATACCTTATGTGCGATAAAATCGGACTTTGCAAAACAATGTCAAAAAAGTCTGTTCGCAATGCTTGAAAAAAAAAGACAATGAAAACTACAAGGACAAATTTGCTTATGTTTCTTCTAAAGCTGAAACAGAGGTTAAATTCCTTTGTGCAATTTCTCAAATTGCAATGAAGAATATTAGCATTTTGTTTTTAAATATTGAATCATGAGATTTATGAATAACCTTTTATGTCCCAAATTATGAATTCATGAAAATTTCATCTTCTAAAGTACTTTTCTTAAATTTTTGAAACTACATTAGAGAATTTACACAATCATTTAATAATTTTTAGAAAACTTTTGCCAATTAAATGTAATTAATTAAATTTGAATTTAGGGGAGACTAGGGACGGTTGACCATACGGGAAGCTTGAAACACCCATCAATTTTCATATTTAAAAGAATTTCAGAGTTTTATCAATAGGTGTCAACCAAAGCTACTGAAATGCTCTAAGAACAGTCTTCGTTACATAGAGATAATCGAAAAAGGTGTGGAAAAAAACAATTGTGAGGCGTTTTCAACGTTAAAATTGTTTTTTTAGTAATATTTTGTAAACTTTTTTCATATAAATTATATCATAGAAATTTAAGTAAGTAGGTTTAAAGTAATGCAGAAATATCGAGCTTTCATTCCAGGTATAAAGACTGTACAGTAAGTTAGGCTTAACATAACAATGTGGTACTCTTTTAAAAAGGTATATTTAGGGAGGCTTGACCCAGTCAATGTAAGGAAGGGTTGACCAGATGGTCAATGCTTCCTTAATTAAGTGTTTTATGGAAATCCTTTTATTTTACCCTGTGCATAATGAAAAGTTAATGGTGTGATGGAAAAGAAAATGTTTAAAACTAACTATAGAAAAATGGGAAAAATTGCTAGAAAATGCGAAAGTTCATAGGAACTATTTTCCATTTAAATATTGCTTACAATATGTAAACAGACACAGTGGTAAAGACTAGAAAGGATAAAAGCAGCAGTCTTAACAATTTGAGGGGCAGTGGTATGTTTATAAAACCAATTAATTTTAATTCTGAAACATCACAATGACACCATAATTTTGCTAAAATGTTTTCCATTTAATATGTATGTGAAATATAGCCTTTTTCTTATTTCCAAATAAAATTGTTCGTAAATTTCGGTGCCAGTCATTTATTTCAACATTTTAGTACTGAAAGCACTTTGCCCCTTAAAGGTTTAAATCATATTAACACATTAACCGCAAAAACTATAAGGTTGAGTTTTTCAAATTATTAGCCGAACGTGTCGTTTGCCACCACAATCTGTGATAGGTAATTTTCGCTTTATTTGATCTTAAAATTTTGTGTCTTTAAATAAGGCCAATTTTGTACTTGAAAAATAGTGGTGGGTATGTAAATAATTTAAATATGTGCATTTATTTTGACCGTTGCGTGAACGCAACACCAGCGGGTAATGGGTTAATGATAAGTTAAGTGCTCATGCTGTCGCAAAAGAATATACCTTCGATCGAAAAACTTTAGGAAGTTATGTAGAAAAATTTCACCAGGGTGAATACAGTGAGATGAAGCCAAACAATGTGACAACTAGAGTTGTCAAATCGTGTGTCACAAAATTGGGACAAGGAGATAAAAAAGCTTGACAGTGGCTCCTAAATCCGGACATAATAACATGAAACACTATGAAAACGGAACCTGTTTCTAACAGAATATACTGCGTTAATTATTAAAATTTCGTTTTCTTTGCTGTACAATTAAACCTGCTCAGACAAAATCCTGTTCTCCTCTGACTTGCTATTGCGTCTTAACAGATCTGTTTAAACCTCATATTTAAAAAAAAATATTTTTTATAATAATTAAAGCATGTAGAATAAAGTTATTTTGCTTTTTTAAAACTGATTTTATTTCTATTCATAAATAGTGCAATAAAAAACAAAGTGGATCAAGCCTTCCATATAGTGGGTCAACCCTCCCATATGTGGGGAGCCTTGACACATTATTTTTTCATGATTAAAATCAATCATTTTTCAAATTTCTTATATGTTACACTTATGTAACAATTTTATTTTCACAACTGATTGTATAACGAATGAAATGATAGATAAAACTTTATTATACGTTCAATATTTAAAAAATAAAAAATCATTTTGTAAAAAGTGTTTCAACCCTCCCTAGTCTCCCCTATAGGTATTTTGTGCAATATTTATAACTCCACTCCATTTTTTTATTTAAAATATTAAAATATTTTTAAGTATTTTGTACAATTGGGAAATGTCTACCTTATATATATATATACTCCTAATGAAACGGATATTATGAAACGAATTTATGTAACGATTCTATGAAACGACTGAATAAACAACTGATTATGTTTCACGGCGAATACTCCCAAAATACGGAATACTTTGCGATGAAATTAACACCAAAAATCCGTATTGATCTGCAGATCTCAAAACTGGTATTAGTATTTTTAAATTCGAATTAGTTTTCGAAATATTAATTTTTTTCTAATTTTATACACTTTTCTCTAATGATGGCAACTCCAATTTGAATCATAACAGACATTTTTTTTTCAGATTTTAGAAAAGGTTACAATTTTAAACTAATTTGGCGAGAAGTTTGGCCTCCCTTAAGTGTATGCTAAGAAATGTATCATGTTACTTTTATTCATAATTCAATTTGTATTTCATTATCATTTTATTTAATACAAACTGAAACATTTAAAATATATTGCTTTCATTTCTTTGTTTTTTTTTAAACGAAATGAAAAGAAAAATATTATGCACAGATGTCTTATACGCACCGGGGTACCTAATTGGCGCCAAAATGGCATTACTTTGGTTGGCATGGTAACCCGGCTATTGTTGTTTATTTAATAATAAATGTTTATTTACTTTATTTTCTTTTCTTTAATTACATAAATTGTTTTGTTCTATTGTTTTCTTGCAGGGGGCAGAGCCCCCTTGTACAAATATAATGTTCTTACAATTATAATATAGAAATATTTCCGAATTGACTCCCCCCCCCTCCCCCACAGTCTTTTAACGTCAAGAAAGTTGAAAAGATGCAAAGTGAAAATAAATCACACTTTTAAAAATATTTTTGTTTTGTGCAGCTAGTAATGCTTTGAGAACAAGATAAGCTAAAGTATCTATAACTCATTCTAAACTGTATCACTACTAATCCATATATTAAACGAATTTTATAACAAGTTATTTTAATGGTATTTTAAAGTACCGTCGGGGAATAAAGTATTAAAGTTTTCTATGTTCCTTAGTTAATGTTGTAAAATAAAATAGTTCGTTTCTTTTCAAAATAAAGTCTATTGTATAACTATTTCATTTATTGTAAGATCAATATATCCATCCTGATTTTCCTGTTGCCTGGATAAGGACAGAGGACTGGACTTTTTCTAGAAAATCCTTTATTAATAAAATAATGAAAAACAAATCATATATTTTAATAGCATTATTGTCCAAAGAATGTCTGAATAATTCGGCAAAGTTTCATTAAACTATCATCAAAAAATCATTAAAGTTTCATCAGTAAAGTATATTTTCAAGCTCAAAAATAAATATTACTTTGTTTTAATGTTTGCTAGGTTTCAAAATTCTTAGATATGAACGCATTTAAAATTATTGAAGAATTTATACATTATTGTGTGCACCATATTTAATGATGATTTATTTCCCATGATAAAATTGTTGCTGGCATGATAAAATAGGTGCAGTTTTAAGGCTTGATTTCAGATCACTATTCCTTGGGATACGACTGGATACAGTATGTGTGATGAAATCGGGCATTCGAATGCTTGAAAAGTCGTAAACTATAGCTGAAGAAAATGCAACGAAAACTATAACGACAAATGCAATTATGGGCTTTCTAAAGCCGATACAAATGGTAACTTCCTTTCTGTATTTTCTCAGATTTCAATGAAGATGATTAGCATTTTGTTGTTAAATATCAGATCATTAGATTTATGATGTAATTTTATTTGTTCCTTTGTTAATGTCGTAAAATAAAATAATCTAAACTATTTCATTTCTAGTAAGATTAACATATCCATCCGGTTTTCCACTGCTGGCTGGATAAGGGCGGAGAATTCGACTTCATCTAGAAAAGCTTTTATTAAGAAAATTGTGAAAAACAATTAATGTATTTTAATAGTATTATTACCCAAGGAAAAGTACGGAGTAATTACGCAAAGTTTAATTAAACTCTGTCTTCAAGAAGTAAATAATAAAAAGGCATTCGATTTTACCCTACATTCCTCTATACGTTATTCATCAGTAAGATAAAACTACAACCTCAAAGATAAATATTAGTTTCACCCGAAGGCAAAATAGCTGTTGTTTTCAAAGATCATTTCACCTTTCCCTTAGAAATATTTAATTGAATATATTGGCCATAAAGTTTGCAGTTGTTTTGGGGTTGTAATTAAAAAATTGAATGACTTTACATTAAAATATCCAAATATTTCAAGATTAAGTAATTGAATCTTCGACTACTGTTTAATTTTATATGAATGTATTAGAACTTATTTACATACTTTTTCAGAAAAATTTAGAGATTTTGTAATATTAGTCAATGCGCTCAGTTCAGCTATTCTGAGCATTTCCCTCAATTACACAAGTAACTAAACACGAAAGGGTATGGAACCAACACAACTCTTAAAGTGTTTTATTAAATTTATAAATCCTGTTTACAAAATATTTAAAAACAAGTTGTATGTTATATTTTATTAATTTGTTCTGTTTTAAACAGCCAGCGCAAAATCAAAAGTCATCATTATATGATTTCTATCCCTGAAATCACGGTTAGGAAATTTTTTTCTTAACTGCAGAAATTGTCCGGTTTTATGTTGATTACAGATACAATAAATTTTTTGTCGTAGTGACATAGACTTAGTGACACTCACACATACATCGATCTACCTAGTAGTAATGCATTTGTTTCGAACAACTGAGCTAGCCACAAAAATAAGATATTAAATCTATAACAATACATAAATTTAAAATGTTTCATTATTAAAATTAAATTAATGGGAAAAACTTTTTAAGCTACATTATCACTTTTTATTTTTCAGTAAAGTTCACCAGTTATATAAAAAACTACTTTCAAAGAATTGCATTGTATAAATGATCAATAATTATTAGTTTAATGCCCATTTTACAAGCATTTTCTGAATAATGTTAGCAAACATTCCATATTTCTTTACTTTTATTCCATCGTAAATTGATATTCAATGTAAATTGTAATGTGAGATTAATCTCAAATTGCTGAAAAACAAAGACTATGCTTCTTTCATTTTTAAGTAGATAGCGTGAAATGAGAGTTAGTTATCGTTTACTGAGCTTTGCGTTTGTATAATTAGAAAAAAAAAATCTCAATCTTTTTCTGTAGAAACATAATCTTTGCCAAAATAATAACAATAAAATAATAAAAACTATGCAGCAAAAGACTATTAAAAAAAATATCTTTCAAAATTCCTCACTAACAAAATAGTCTCGGAATCAGAAATGTGAAATGAAACACGCGCGTAGCAAATTTTTTATAAAATCTGCAGATTATTTTCAAAACAATATTTTGGTAATATATTTTTTAATATAGTGGATAAAGGTTTTCACTGTTGGTATCGCTAATTAGCAAATAAGGCATATAAATTTTCCTAAAATTTTTCGACGCCTTTTTTTTTCGACCCCCCCCCCCATTCCCCTCTCAAAATACATTGGTATATGTCAAAGTTATGCATTAAAGTTATTTTTAGTTCAGAAAGGATATTGAAAGTATACAAAAGATGTTTTTTTAAATTCAATAGTTTTATATTCAACTCTTATTTGATCACTGTCCTTTTTACAAACATTATAAAAAGGGCAGTGGCCTAAATATACTACCCCATATGACACATATAGTTGCAGATAGATAATCTTTAGTGTCATATTGTTTCAGATTTCATAGATGGATTTAAAAAAAATGTAATTCTGGATACAGAGTACCCACATATCTCTAACCTAGAACTTTGATTAAAAAGTAAAAGATGTTTTTAAACAATAATATTAATAAAAGTCGTAATCACTGACTATCAGAGCAATGTATTGTAAAATAATTTTGATACACTAGACCGACATGACTACATTAAAACAGAGAAATTAAATTAAAAAATATATATATAAACATTTAATTAAAAACAAAAATGTATACAAAGATAGACGTTTCGCTGTGCAACGCCCAGCTTCTTCAGTACACACACCAGCAATAACAGTAAATAAAAGTAACAATAATAACAATATTGAAACATGTCCTGGACACAGTTAAAGTTATTCTTAAAATATATATATGTATATTAGATGTAAATACCAACTGGGCGAAAAATGTCCGGACCAGGATTCGAACCCGGGATCTCCTGGCTAAAGCCGCCAGTGCTCTGCCATCTGAGCTATCCCGGACGATTCTGGTCGAACTTTTTCACCCAGCTAACCTTGATGATTACAGCATCTGGTCTGAAACCTGGTTCAGTTCAACAGAATAAATCTCAGGTAAAGGAACTCCAGAAATCGCTGGATACGAAATTACACTAGATTAATATTAGCACAATTATTCTAATTGGTAAACAAATCATATTTGATGTAAATTACATCTGATGTCATTTACATCACAGATGTAAATTACATACATAAATTTACATCTAATATGATTTGTTTACCAATTAGAATAATTGTGCTAATATTAATCTAGTATATATATGTATATTCTTTCGGGATCGTACCAGATTCGTTGAGCGTGTAAGGGATCTAGTGAACCAATTTTCCATGAATAACCTATAGGGATAAGCGTTGCAATTATTTTTCAAAAGCAATGAATTTCTGAAATATGGGGTGGGGTTCGTTTCAATGGTATGCTGTACAAAGTTATAGTTTAATTTTCCATATTTAAAAGGGTCGATATGCTCTTTAAGTCTAATCTACATCGATCTACCAGTTTCACCTATATATGAGTTTTCACAGTCGCTACATGGTATCATGTAAGCAACTCTTGTTAATTTTGTTATGTCATATTTATATTTGTGACTATTTAAAAAAGAACTCAATTTATTTACTGGTTTAAAAGTAACTCCATTGTTAAAAGATTTAAAAACAGATGAAACTTTCTCCGAAAAAGTATCGTATCTATATTACAAAGGACAAACATATCTGTGCGTAACGCATACGTCATTTTGCGAATGGCAACACTTTGAAATTTGAAATGAAATTTCGGTTTTGTAATTTTCTCTACTGTAAATTTTTATACTTCTAAACATCGCACATTTTAAATTTTTACACCGCCATATAACAAAAAAAATGCTCTTTTAAATGCAATTTGTTTGAAAGCTGCATCTCATTTTAATTTTAAGATATTAATTTTTTTGTAGTTTTTATTACTTTTTTTGTAATCGTGGCAGCTGAAGTACTCCATTTCTGTTGAAACTAAAGGGGGAAAAATGAAAATAGTAGATTGTTGTATCTTTCTCATAGTTGCCATTTTCTCATAAAAACCGAAAAAAATTGAAATTAAAATACGTGCTATGTCAATAATATCGTCTGTTATAAAACCCAGTGAGTTTTGGCTTTATTTCGTTGTTATTTATCAATTAAATGATTTTGCCGTACCGGCTCCATTGCGAAATATTAATAAACAATTTGCACATAAAAAAAGTTCAGAATTTCTCTCCCGCTAATTTTCTACAAAGAAATTAACGCTTCATCAATAAATAAATAAAAGAATAATATATAAAAAAGCACGAATTTAACATATATGTAGTCGAACAATTTAAATTTTTAGAGCCGAATTGGGAAAAATATGTGCTTTTAAATGTAATTTGTATGAAATAGAGTTGCTAGGCAACTGTTAAAGTAAAAGAGAAAAAATAATCTATAGATTGAAAACACAAGATAGCTTTTTTAGACATCTTCCTTGAACTTTCTACTGTACCAATTTTGCTAATAATTCTTTTTTTAAATGAAAGCTGTTCATTTGTAGATGTCCTCGCACTAGCTATTTTTCTAAATATTTTCACTTTTATATTTTTAATTTAATTTGAAAAGATTTTTTGAAATTTCATCAAAATGGTAGCAATCGTATTATTTCCACTGTTGCAGAAAAAAAGAAATATTGGGGTTTATTTATCCTTATTGATATCATTTACTCATTACAATTAAAAGTAACTATTTTAAGTCTGAACAGAAAATGACGTCACTATTTAAAAAAACATTTTCGCTAATAAAGCTAATGTTACAATATATTTTCATTCGTCTGATACCGAATTTGAGACACTTGGCGTAATGCTTCAGTAAGTGCCATATTTAAAAGAAAACAATCCTTTTCTTTGATAAAACTATATATTTTTACACGAATACATCTAAAAGACATCAGTTTCTGGAATTTGTACTTCGCGGTACTGAAATTGGACCCTCAAGCCAAAAGAATATATTTTCACATGCAAAGTTTTAGCTGACAAACGGAACTTCACGTTTGAAAATCTATCTAAAGGGAAAATATGTCCATGCGTACGGCTGACGTCATTTTGAGAATGGCAACGCTTGACGATCAAATATCGGATTTGCAATGTTTGCTACTGCAATTTTTGGAATTTCTAAACATCGCGCATCTTCAATTTTTACACCCGTTATATAGGGAAAAAAATCTACTTTTAAATGCAATTTTCTTGAAAACTTTATCTTAATTGATTTATTTATTATGTCTTTTTAAATAATTTTCAAGAATAATGTTTTTTAATCTATATCCATTGCGTACAGGCTCATTTAAGGAATAAGCCATTTGCACTTAAAATAAAATAAATAATTCAGCATTTGTCCCTGGCTATTTTTTTATAGCGAAATTAAAACTTCATCAATCATTAAAAAGTGACTGTCCATTTGTATTTCACTGCTGTTCCTCCTAGAATATGGAATGTTGGGCGTTGGGCGATCAAATTAACGCCAGTTATCCGCATGGGTCCGAGGATGTTAAACGTGGTCGTAGAATTTTAAAATTTGTTTAGTTTTCGAGATATAAATTTTTACGTTATTTTTGATGAGATTTCTGTAATGATGGAAACTAAAATTGCTCCATTTTTGTGGATAAAAGAGAGAAAAGGGAAAATGACAAGGATTATTAGGTATCATTGTTTGAAATCATTTTAAAATTGAAATTAACGTATATTTGAATATATAGTGAAAAAATGATTGTAGTTTTCAAGAAAATTTCACGAAATACGAACTCACACATATTCAAGCTTCCGGAATCCGTTTACTTTAGAAACACAAATTCGACTCTCGACTGGAACATTGAGATAAATTCTGTTGACGTCAAAAGAAAAAAACACCGTACGTTATTTTCATTTAATTTAAAGTCGTAAAGTAGATTTTCAACCATTGCCTTAACCCTTTCCGGCGCAGTGTGTCCAGTCTGGACACACCTAATTTTAATTCCAACCTTGCAAATGGCACCAAGAACATTTAACAAAATTTTGATTTTAGAGTGAAAGCTTAATTTAAGGAGTTTTTATTTTGTAAAAGAACGTTTGCAATTTCCGGTGTCAGTCAATATTTTCTCATTTTGCGAATAGAATTTGTTTGCGCCGGAAAAGGTTAAGATGGTTAATAAAACTTTTCAGAAGCGGACATTAAAAATGCGAAAAAGCGAGAAAAAAAAAAGAGAAAAGTTTTAGCGAGAAAAAAAATAATAATTCTTTAAATATTTATTTTAATTCATAAATATAAAATACATCTGAATAAATTCGGCCAAACAAATTCATTTTTGTATAAGTTGACCCAAATGACATCATTTCTACGAACTCCGAAATTCAAAGCAAAATCTTGGAAGAGCAAAAAGCTCTAGGCAAATAAAGTTATAGAATATGCGCATTTTTATTGGGAAAGTTTTGACTTAAATTGTAAATATAACTTATTATTTGAAATATTGTATTTAATAAAATTAATATTGCAATGACTTTCTAAATTTACAATAAAGTTAAGATTTCATTTTTCGCAAAAACATCGATTGTCTCATGCAATTCAAAAGCAACACAACGGGTTGCTACGCAACTAGTTACGGTAAAGAAACAAAAATATTAGGTTTAAACCGTTGAAAAGGGGAAGGCGTTGAATTTATAAACTCCAAAGTTTTCTTGAAATAATTTCTAATTAGATTATTTTGGGCAACCGTTATTCTTAAGATCTTCGTATATTTCATTTCTAACAATTTCAAGGATTTTATTACTACTACAATACTTTACGGCTCTAAATGCTAAAGTTTTTATAATAGAGATTTTGGTGCTGATTGGACAATTTGAATCAAAATGCGTATACTGACCGTTGAAGTTGGTTTTCTGTAGACTGAAGTTGAAATTAATGGAAAATTAATGACATTCTTTGAACAAGGATGTATAAAAATGGTAACTTACCATTACCAAAATAATGTACTGTAAACCCACATATTTTTAAAAAGTTATTTTATCGTTTATAATGTTATAATTGGTCTTCATATTGTGCTATGATTGTTTTTTTTTTTTTTTTTTTTTTTTTTTTTTTTTTTTTTTTTTTTTTTTTTTTTTTTAATACTTCACAAACTTCTTTCTTTCTGATCTTTTAATAATTTTTCATTTTTGAAGGAACAATTCAACTTTATACTTAAACTTTATGGACTTTTTATATAATCTGTCATAAGCGCGGTTGAAAAGATATCAGATTTAATTAAAAGTGTTATGTATTAGAACACAAATATTTAGTTACTTTAATCGTATTAAAGGACAAAATTAATGTTAATTTAGATTTTATTAAATTCTCTGTACCTTGCAATTATACCTGAAATATTCCGAATTAATCTCGCATTTATGTTCGAAATTAAGCTTATTTAGCATTTGCATCTGCCGGGATGTTCGGATCAAATTTAAATAAATATTCACGATAAATAATTCCATTTCATAATGGAATTTGTGATTTATTTACTGAAATATCCATACTTCGTATCAAGAAACAATTAAGTAATCTTATATTAATTAGAAGAACATGCATATTGATGTCTAGGTATAACTGTTTTCATTACTGTTTAAAAAAACTCTGATTTAAAAATCACATGGAAAGGAAACATTCTTCTATTGACACGGTAAAACTTAAATAAATTAAGCTGTAACATTAAAATATTTATAACATATTTTTAAAGTAAGAGATTTGTGTAAAATGCTAAAAAGTAAAACTTTGAACAGTGAAATAACTGATTAGTTCACTCTTTTAGACTGATTAGTTCGCAAGCTTTTAATCAACTAACAAGGAGAGGGCCAACCTTGTTAATCACAGATTTTGATTATTTTAATATATGTTGTAGGGTAGAGACCCCTTAGTCTCAGGTTCAACGGATTTTATCCAACACTCCTTAGTTCTTGAGAAACCGGGGGGGTGGGGTCTAATAGTAGTACACAACGTAAATAATTACTTTGTAACAGGAAGGATAGGTTGGTCGTAGGTCAGTTGGTACGGCGTCTGCGGGCCTGGGTTCGGTACCCGAACGCGCTACGTTTGTTTTTCTCATTTTTTGTTTTATAAATATACTTGTAATTATTTTTTAATAATTTAAATTAAAATTTTAATATCATACATTAATTATAATGTTAACAAACTTAAATTTATAATTTTTTATTTTTAAACTATTATTTCTCCTCCTTTAAAAAGAAATTGGATCTATTATTGAATGATGAAAATTCCAAAATCGTGAAAAAACCTGTTGTGGTGCCATCTAGTTATGGTAAAATAAAAGAATATTCAAATAAAATAAAAATAAAAGCAGAAAAAAGATAAAGGGGAAAGCAAAATAATTGAAAGTTCAAGCATACGTATTACAAATTTAAAAACCTTTAATATGCAAAAAAGCGGTTGTAATTTAATTCTGATGCTAATTTTTAACATAATTATGCTTGTTACTTTAAAAACAGAATAATAGTGTTATCGCATTGACTTCCTTTGTTAAAGCAATGCGTAAATGATGTTTCTTTAAAATCACGAATTGACACAATTGCTCAATACCATTGCATCCATAAAGAATATGTGAAATACATTTTAAAAGTGATTTAAAAAAAATTCACAGTTTATGATGTTTTATACAACTATTTAGTTAAAAGTAAAAAATTAAATAGGTTAAAATTATAATTGATATACAATATTATAAATTTTAATTGACAATGAATATGTTCTACTTACAAGTATATTTATAAAACAAAAAATGAGAAAAACAAATGTAGCGCACCCCGGTATCGAACCCTGGCCCGCAGATCAGCCGGCAAACGCCATACCAACTCAGCTACACCAACTTGTCCTTTTAGTTACAAAGTAAGTATTTAAGTTGTGTACTACTATTAGACCCCCTGGTTTCTCAAGAACTAAGGGGCGTTGGATAAAATCCGTTGAACCTGAGACTATGGTGTCTCTACCCTACAACATATATTAAAATAATCAAAATCTGTGATTAACAAGGTTGGTCCTCTCCTTGTAAGTTAAGATGCATTAATTTTGTTGAATAAAATTTTTTCCATTATTTTTCAACTTAAATATTGCATTTAAGATGTTTGTTGACGGTGTATATGCAGAAAGTCGGAAAAAAGTTCATTTCATTAATCATAATAAGTATAGTCCGCTCAATATAACTTGGTCAGTTACCTTGAAAGAGTTTGCGGTGCTAAGAATAGAGAAAGATGTTAACAAGCTTAATTAGTGTAGGGAATAAATTATTTAATTAAAGGGACAGTTTACCTTTTCAACAATTTTGTTTATTTTAAAATATATGGTTCAAATGATGAACTCACTGTTTTTCAATGTTCAACTAGAAGTACATTAGGAAAACATTTAACTGCATATTTAATTAAAAATTTAAAAAAGTTTTAAAAAATATGAATTTTTTTAAATTCCTACTACTCTTTAAAATATAGATATTTTTGCTCATTTTTTAAAGATTTTCTAACGTGTATTACACAAGACTGCACATAGATTTTGAGATACATCTAATATTGCATTTAATATAATTTTTTACTGATATATATAGTGGAAAACAAGGAAATTTAACACATCTTCATATACTTAAAAAAAAAATAACAAAAAACCTGAAGGCTAATTCCATCACAGATTTATCACATGTATAACAAAGAACCTGTATAAGAAAGTTTAAATTTGTATCTCAAATACAAAAAAGTCTTAGCTTTTTTAAAACATGAAAGTGAAGAAAATATGAACATGGAGAAAAATCCATTTAATGTTTTAATTAGTGTGAGTAAATGCGCTGGGTATATTAACAAAATTTACAATGTAAGGTAAGTTGGGGCAACTGGGCCACGATTTTATAATGTGACTCTGGAGCTTCTAACAATTCAGCCTCAAAAAGCTAATGTTCATTTGAATTAAAGTCTGAACTTCTGTAAATGTATTCAGTTAGGTTCCCCTCTATCAGACAGAAATGCTCAAAATTACATTTCAATATTTAAAAAAATAAAAATATGCATATTTCATCTTTCTTTGCTCATGGGTCCAGTTTCCCATAAAAATGGGATAAGTGGACCAGGAGGGTCTATATTCCACACGCGTTTATTTTATTTTTCATGCGGGATATCAGGTCCTGCTTGAAAAGTTGTAAACAACTTAAAAAAATTTAAACCAGGTAGATCATGCAAATTATATATCAATAAAGAGCGCTGTCAGGGAAACCTTTGCTGTCAATGTATCTAAAAAAACACTACAAGTGAAAATATTAGATTTATTTATACTAAAACATAAAAATTAAGTAAGTACTTACGTACTTTAGTATAGGTAATAAGTATAAAAGTCACATGGGCATTTTAAGGGGAAAAAAAAAACAAAATAAATCTATCAACATATGGCTACGTAAGTACTCAAGTACTTTATCTGTATCCAGGGGTCGTATTATACAAGGAAACTTTTATTGTTCCTACCAGAAAACTTAATGAGCTATCTTCATGATCATTTTATTTAACATATTATAAAAGAAGGTGCTATGAAGATATTATTTTCAAAATAGTGGTAGGAACAATAATAGTTTCCCTATAGAATGCCACCCCTGTATCGTACAATTTCAAGGTTTGGCTATCTCGCTTTCAGGGGCAAGATATTTGCATTCGTAAAATGTTGAAATAATTTAATGACACCAGTATTTACAAGAGAATCTATTTGAAAACAAGTAAAAGTATATTTTCGCGTACTTAATAAATTGAAATTTTCATTATAAAATTCCGGTGCCAATGTGACAATTAGGAAATAAAATTATGTGATGCTATAACGGCATCACCGCCTCTCAAGGGGTCAAGAAATTTGGTTTGATATCCCCCAATATGCTTTTTTTTAAATTTTATTACGTAATTTTCATAAGGTACTCTATAATTTTCTTTATAGTGAGCAAAAAAAAAAAAAAAAAAAAAAAAAAAAAAAAAAAATGGAGAAATTTACCTCCCGTTGTAAGAGAAACTCAAAAAATTATTTATAACTATTGGGGTAACTGGAACTCCGAATACATGTCCCAGTTACCCCATTCTTGAAAATTTTATGGGGTAACCAGGACACCGGGCTTACATTTGAAAAATGAAGTGAAAATGTATAGAAACCTAATAATATTAACGTAGTTATATGCCTAATCTTTTTAAAAAAAGATTGTTTAATAAAAGTACTTACAGTATTTTAATAAAAAGCCGAGGAAGTTCAACCAAATTGACGTTGTTTTTAAAAAAAGAAACGTAAATTTTCGACAATCTATCACAGCAAAGAGAGCGTTATGATTGATTTGACACACGTTGTTTTAGGAAGTAGAGGTTAAGGGGCATTATTCACAAAAGCTAAAACTTAAAATACATCAACGGTTTTTTTATAAAATAGCTTATGGCCCAGTTACCCCAACTAACCTTATCGCAACATAATTGCCGTATGGGTAAAAATGAGGTGTCAAAATATTTATAAACAGGCTTTCAGTTAATATTTAAAAAATGGATTTTTTGATAAATTTTGAGGTAAGCTGTGCCCTTTAAAACTAGGTTCACTTGAGTCTAGTAGTGATTGCCACTTTAATTAACAAATAAATTCGTACATATTTGGGTGACACATCGGCCAAGTTATCGCGCTTGGACCATAAAAACATGGAACAAGTGACGTGTTTTTAAGGTAGCTGATAATGTTTCGGTACAATGATTTAAAAAATAATTGAAATTTAAATCAATATATGAAGCTAAAATGGCTTTATCTATAAGAAATCTCGCGCTAACTTTAAAAACTGTCAAACGCAAATAATTTTTTTTTCGAGATTCAACATCTAAACCAGTGGTTCCCAACGACAAACACCCCCACAAAGGGACAGTTTGAACTTCAATGGAGTTAATTCCAGATTTGGTTATAACTCATTTCTTGTCAGTTTATTTTTGTCTTTTGTTTTGGAAAAGCACTGCTGTAGTTTAACATAAATGTAAAACATGCAAATTTAAAAATAAAATGAAAAATAAGTTCCTAAATCATATTTCGAAAAGTTCACATACAAAAGTTCAATATCCAACATTTTTATAACATTTAAACATTTATTTTATATTTAAAAACTTTTGTAATTTTTCTGATTCATATTATTTTAGAATTTTTGTATAACCTTTTCGACAAATATTTATTGAATTAGATCTGTATTTAAAATCACTCTGAAGAATGTCACATAAAGAAACTTTTACTCGGAAAACTACTTAAGACTACATCTAAAACTGATTGCCTTGGACATATTTGACCTAAAAACACTTAAAATATCTACACAAGGTATCACCAACCTTATAAAGTTAATAAATTCCCGAACGGGCATCACAGAAGGAAATTACTGAACAGTAAATTTATTATGGCTCTGGTGCGTTCGTAATAAATAAACATGCATTATGGTGTATATATTTGAAAGATTAAAATCAGTTCAGATACGGAAACCAAATTTTGATAATAGGTAATAGTATAATCATTAAAAGGCTAATAACATTACCTTTGTTACATACAAATTTTTAAATGAATACATATCCTTTTGTAAATTATATTCTTATAATATACCAGCATGTAGCATAGAATGATTTCTTTTTAAAATTTTCCTTCATAGTTGAAATGTGTTTATGGCTCCGTTTTGCCTGGCCGTCGTTCTATCCGCGCTCTAATTTGTGTATATATACATGCATGAATTGGCATATGTTATTAATATTTACTATAGAGCATTCCTTATTTAAGATGGAGTGTGCTGCATTTATTGTTCGTTTACAGTGACTCTCAAAAGAATTCCCTAACATTATGGTCTGAGGGGAAAAACCGTTTGCAGTATTTACCCTATTCAGATCAGTGCGCGTATCTATGTAACCTCAAAAACTCGGAAACCACAGGATGCAGGACTACAAAATTTAGTCCACGGGTTGTTTGTAGGGGGCAATTAGGGCAAAAAATTCGAATTTTTTTTATTTTGTGTTTTTGACGAATTTTTGCCTTTTTCTAAGTTCAACCCGTAATCGAGCGAGTTTTAACCAGTTCTAAATGTTTACTGGAATGTGAGATATACATACTACGTGCGCCACGCTGAAATACTAAGAAGCTGTAGGAGGTATTACGATAATTCTTTTACCTCGCATGTAAATATTTAGAGATTATTCAAGTGCGGTTAATTATTACCTTTTTTAAAAAATAAAGAAAAATATTTTATCACAAACGTCAATAAAACTTTTTATTCTATTTATTCCATTATTCCTAAGATATCGTTTTATCGTCTGCTGCCACAGGTACACGATAAATTAAATTTCATTAAAAAAATGCACAATAGTAGAAAAATGTTTTTCTAAATCGAATAGTTATTGAACAACGAAACACTTTAACAGGGGAATTCTTATTTCTTATTAAGATATTTTAAAGTTGTTTGTTGTCACTATGTTTTATGCTAATTTTCGTTTCATATTCGTTTATTATTATTATGTCTATTTGATGTGAATATTTTGTGTACTACTACTTTTTACTATGGATATTAATTTTAAAAACATAGTGAAAAAGGAATCATAGACTTGTACTTATTTTTTACCTTTGAAAACAGTGACAAACCGCTCACGGACTGTTACATAATTCTTTATTTAATATTTACACATTTTTTAATATTTCGTCAAAACCTTGGGAATTGTAGCTTTCAAAATAAGATATAATTGTCATGGAAGACTGAAGAATGGAGACAGCTGATACATTAGTATTTATGTGTAACTTGAGGCAACTGACTACTGAAAAAAGACAAGAAAACGAATATTAAACAGATGTTATTGGAAACTTAGTTTTATACTTTTAGACAGTAAAAATACATTTAGTATATATATATATATAATGTGCATTAGGTTAAGAGATTCATCATTCTGACATTTTATCCTGATGGATGTTAGTATGTAAAGTTTTATTCTGAGTATACTGCGCATTTGCATAATCTGGTTTTAAATCATCTATTTAGTATAAATTTAAATTTGTAAAACGAAAAGGTAAATTTAACTCTGCGAATATTCAAATATTATTTTGATTATAATCAAAGAAGTTTTCAAAATAAATATTTAAAAGCAATAAGTCAATAACTCTCAATCTCTCAGGAAAACAGAGGGCTATAAGGCAGCGTGAAAGGAGAGCTAATGAGACAGAGGAAGAAGTTGCTGCAAAAAGACCCGCCATGGCAGAAAGAGACAGGGAATGACGAATGGATGAAACTTAAATCTCCTAACAGCTAGTATTTAAATGAAGTTGCACTAGTTCAAACTTAATGAATTTATATTTATTGTTTAAAAGTAATACAACAAACTTTCCGTAGAATATGAAGTGCACCGATCATATCATTCATGTACAGGGACATGCAAAATACCTTCTTTAGATTGTGGCCTACGAACAAATCGTTTCAAGTGTATTTTAAAGATGCTATACTATTCCAAATATAATGAAATTGACATACACTGTTGAGGTGCACTACTAGATTCTTACTATGTATTTTAATGAAATTGATTTATTTCAAACTTAATGAAATTGATATTTATTATTTAGGACCAACAGAACAAACTTTCTGTGGAACATGGAGTGCACCGCTGATATCAGTCATTTACAGGGACACACAAAATAACTCCTCTATATTATCGCCTATGAAAAAATCGTTTCTAGTGTATTTTAAAGATGCTACACAATTTCAAATATAATGAAACTGACGTGAATTGTTTAGGTGCACTATACTGTAACAACAAAAAAAAAAACTGCAAAGTTACTAAAATTTTTCTAGAAACTGGGATTCCTCGAACTTTTTATGTAACGGCATCAACAAAAATTCATGTAAAGATACACTTTTGCACTGTAAATCAAAAAATCTGTAAGGTTACTAAGAATATTTTAGAAAACTGGGATGCCTAAAACTTTTTATGTAACTGCAACCCGTGTTACAGATAAAATTTTAATAAGATTACTGTAATTTTAGTAAATTCTTTTTGTAAAGATACAGATATCTGTTGCTTTCCAAAAAATAGTTTTGTAGATTTTTTTTTTCGTATAATGTGCAGATAAAATTTTAGTAAACATGCAGATTTCTGTAACTTCTTTGTATCTGTAGAATTACAGTTTTTTTTTTTTTTTTACATTGTACTACATTTTTTGCAGAATGTGCATTAAACAGGATATATATATATTATTTACAGGGACACACAAAATAATTTTGTTACAGTACTTTCTATTGGCGATAATCACTGGAAGTGCATTTTCAAATATGGTATGCTTTCTTAAGTTTAAACAAATTTTATTGCATTCCGTTCTGCGTATAAATTCTACAACTCAAATACAGGACTACCCAAAAGAATTCGTAAGAAGTACTGCCTAGGAGCATGGGTGGCTTAGTGTTTTTAAAATGTGTTAAATTTATCTCTAAGAATAGAATAAAATATAGCGAAAGAAATGTTACAGGACTGCGCAAAAAATGCATGTAACTGCCATTTTTTAAAGGTAGTTTTTGGAAGTGCGTTTTTAGTTCTGCCATATGTGTCACAGTTAAATTAAGTTTTAGCCTTATATATAGTGCTTATAAAAATCTGTAGATACTGTCTACAGGGCTCTACAAAGTTTTTTTAAATACTTTCTATGTGAGGTCATTGCTGAAAGTAAATTTCTAAATATTTTATGCATTTTCTAGCTGAATTAAGTTTTAGCAAGCTGTGTGGTATCTACAGAAATCTATAGATCATATACAAGGTTGCTCAAACTTATTTTACTAAAATAAGGATTATGGTGCTAATTGCAGAAATTGAGAGTTGAACTGTGTTTTGAGTTTTAAAAATTATTTTTTTAGATATCTCATTTTGTGTTATTAAATGGTTAATTTTCTTTACTGTGTTCTGGAAGTGTTTCGAATTGTTTCATAATATTCGCGTGGCGCATGGATTTTTTTTCTTGTTAATTAATTTATGGAGTTAAATTTCCATGTATTTATTGTTTCATGAAATCTAAAATTGTCATTTTATTTTTTCACGTTTAATGCCCTGTAGCTTGGAATACAAATTATTTCAAAACAAAAGGACATGTAAGCATCCAAAATGAAATTAAAGTAAATATATTTTACAAATAACAAAAAAATGAAGCATTTACAAATTAAACTGGCATAATTTCTGCCATGAAAATACTTAAATCTGGGCTAAAACCAAATAAAAAGAAATAATACAAAATTTAATTTTAAAAGATTGCATTTTGAGCGCTGCTTTTTTGGATCTTTTCGTTCTATTTTATAATTTGTTTTTACGAAATTTTTAACAGTGTACTGTTAAAAATTTGCAGCATTCTGTCAGGTCATTTGACCGTTTTTTAAGAAAACAGTTACACAACCGTAATTTTAACAGTATTCTGACCATATTATAGGCCATTTTATGGTTAGAATATAGTTAAATTATGGTTCTGAAATCGTTTTTTCAAAAAACGATCGAACGACCTGCTAGAATGCTGCAAAATTTTTAACAGTGTAGATTTTATACGTTTACATGTAAAGAATTTCCTTAGGTTTTTGCTTAATTTAATGAAACAGATATATTTTAATTCATCGGCAATGAATTTTAATTATTCATGTTTATAAGTGAATAAAATCGTTTTCAGATATAATATATATATATATATATATATATATATATATATATATATATATATATATATATATATATATATATATATATATATATATATATTTATGGTCACCAGTATCTGATTTTTATATCAATGCGTAAAGGCTTCTATGTAATTTATTAAAATACGTTTAGAAATTACGCGCATTGGATTTTAAAAATAGTGAAACGATCTTTTTTATGGCAAAATAGATAGTTTATGCAAAGTTTATGAACTTTTTGCCCTGAGACTTCTATACCAAATACCTACTTTTTCCTTTTATCCGTAATGTTTCAGTTTACCATTATAGGCGATGAATAAAAATCCGCAAAAGTTAAATCTAATAATAGTATTTCCATTAAACTCAAAAATTAAAATAAACGATAGATTTAAATTATAACTTTAATCGATTATGCCCAGATGGCACTTTTATGTACCAATAAAAAAATAACATTTATTTAATCCGTATATTAATAAAAGTGGCTTTCACATTTCATACAAATTTCTTTGTTTAACCACATCTACAAAGTGGATCTACGAAACAGTCGATGCTAAATATATTTAACCCTTAAATGACTGATTTTTCAAAAATCATTGTAATAATGTTTTTCGGCTTTCATTTTTTAAATAAATCATGGTAAAAATACTTTAAAAAATCATATTTTGTTTTAAGTATGGTTTATGGCTAAAAACAGTGTGTTACTAATTGGCAATACTAGTCTTTAATTGAAAAAATAATTTTCCTTGATAACATTCTATAATATTAAACACAAGCATTTTAGGAACTATAATAAGAAATAAATTTTACTTGCTCACTGCAGAACAAAATAGGGTATTTCGCAAGCTTAAAAACAAAACAAAAGAGCAAGTAGCAACAATTGAAAAAATAATTCTATCTTTATTCTTAAACAGCACCAGTGTTGCCATCTACATGTTGAAAATCGATGTAATAAAATTTTCAGAGTGTATTTTATTGGCAACATTAGTCATTATAGCTTCAATATTATTCTAATAGTATTTTAGAGCCTAAATTGGGTATGTTGCCGAAACAGCAACACCCGGCATTTAAGGGTTAAAGTGGTTGTTTTCTGAACCATTAACATAGCGGTAGCTTATTCCTTCTTAAATGATAGGTAAAAAATTTGCAAATATAAAAACATTTCCATTTCCAGATAGGTTCACAATACATTTATTTATATTGCTTTTATAAGAATTGCGGGATTTCCATAGCAATATTTTTTATTAGTCTAATAATTATTCTAAATGTTTTATAAAATGAGTTGTGAGTACAAATTTATGACGCATCTTATGACATGTAAAACATTTGCAAATACAATAACTTTTACCTCTACAGATAGCATCACAATACATTTATTTACATAATTATTATAAGAATTGAGAGATTGCCTTAAGGTGTATCTTTTAAACGCTTCGAAAATCAACAAAAATATTGAATGTTTGAATAAGTGCATCTTCATAATTATTTTATGTATAAGCATGAAATCTTGACTTTTGATTAAATAGATTATGCTCTTTAATGTAATACTACTAGAAACTGACTGATCTTTTACAGTATATGTGTATTGTTGAAATTAAAACAGCTAGCTCTTTTTTTCACCCCGTAAGTTATTGTACGCATGATATCTTGAGAACGTATGTATGGAATGTTACGAAACTTGATATATATAATCAGCACATATGTAATTTTAAAATGATCTTCTCTTAGGTCAAAATTATTTCATTAACTATGTAAAAGGAGTATTTTTGTTAAAAAAAAAAAAAAAAAAAAAAATCAAAAATTTCCATTCTTTAGTTAATAAAAATAGTCATAACTGAAATTATTACAACTATAAATACTTAAATTTTAAAAACACATATTTGTTTAGTATCTATGCCAAATTTCATAACAATTCATACATACGTACTCAATGTAACATGCGCGCAAGTACTTACAGAGTAAAAAAAAAAAAATGACATATAATTTCAACAGTGCACAAATTCCGTGAAAGACTAATCATTTTATAATGGTAGCATATTACAAGGCATAATATGTTTAATTAATATTCAAAATTTCCCTTTTATATATAAAACGTGTTTGAAGTTAGACTAATTCAAACTTTATTTTATTTTTATTTTTTTGTTAATTTTCGTCGCGTTTAAAAGGTACAAGATCATTTAACAGTATTTCTTATTAGTTAAACTAATAATTATTGTACAAGTTTTATAAAAAGAGTTCTGAGTAAAGATTTATGAAACTAATTATGATGTGTAAAACAATCACAAATACAATACATTTATCATTTACAGATAGAATCCTAATACATTTACTTGCATTTTTTATAAGAATTGCGAGATTTCTAGAACAGAAATTTTGTTACTTATTTTAATAATTATTGTATATATTTTATGAAATGATCTATAATTACCGACTTATTAAATCAGTTTTAATGAAGGAATATTTACTTTAAAATACTTTCCTTGAACACACTTAGAAAGCACGGTGAAACACTCGAAGTAAAATATTTTTTAAAGTGAAATTTTTCTCAAGCATTTACATATCGCTCACCCGCAAGAAAAGTGACACATCTCGCAAAAATTCATTTTGCGTTTTATTACACTAATAGGTCTGTCATAGGTATGTCTTTCTACACAAACAGTTTCATAAGTGTAGTTACACGGGAGAACATTTTTTACGCTATATGTCCATTTGTGACCACAAAAGAGGGGTGGATTGTGTGGGGAGGTAAAATTACCCAACCCTTCAAAAATCATCCTACGTCTTCATTCTTAAGTCTTTTATGATTTTATGCACGTTTTTATTCCTGCATCCAGAGCTAGTTACTATAATTTCCTGTTACACTAAAATCATGCAAATTCCCCCCCCCCCCTTTTTGCCTCTCCTGTGAAATTTACTTTTGTCGAGATGTGTCACTTTCCTTGCAGGTGAGCGATATGTGTAGCTTTTCCCTTTATAAAAATAATGTAAGAAAAATTTGCAAGTTTTATTTAAAGAACTAGAACTACAGATTTATTAAGTCAGTTTCAACGAAAGCTTTTTTCTAAATTTCGTGTTATTAGTATATAAAATTTTAAATATATATTCAAATATTAAGGAAGATAATTATCAAGTTAAAGAAATTTCTGGAGTCATAATTTGGGGCGTAAAGAGTTACACTAAAAGGGTTAACTTATTATATAAAATTTTAAATATATCTTCAAATATTAAGGAAGATAATTATTAAGTTAAATAAATTTCTTCATTCATAATTTCAATTTGGTGAGTAAAGGGTTAAACTAGTACTTAAACATAAGTCATTTTAACTCAGATTAACAACTAAATTTCTACCAATAAAATCAATTTGTTTTGAGTTAGCTGTTAAAATTGATTTCAGAAAGAGCTATAACGACCGATTTATTAAATAAGTTTTAATGAAAATACTTTTCTAAATTATGAATTATGATTATATACATTTTGTAATATATTTTCAAATATTAAGGAAAATTAGTCATTACGGTGAAGCAATTTCTTGATTCATAATTTGAGGAATAAATGGATAAACCAAGACTTAATCATAAATCACTTTCCAATTTTTTTCACAAATCCATTTCTATCAAAAAAATCAATTTGTTTTCAGTCAGCTGCAAGTCTCCGTACAAGATTTAAATCGATTTGTTTTAGATAATATCTAACTCTATTAATGAGCTAGCTAACTTTTTTTCCTTCACAGATTTTGCATAATCTTTTTCCTTTTAAAATGGACCAAAGTCCTCAGCGGCTTTTGCTACTAGAACATTAGACGCATTGCCAACTCTTTTTACAAAATTAATTGTATCTTGATGCAAATAACTTGTAACGTTTTTCGAATCATGGGAACTTACTAAACCTGGTCATAAAGTATCAATTCTTTATTAATTTGCTCTAATATAAAGAATCAAACGTTAATGCATTCGTTAAGATAAATTTCTTATTTATTGCTAAATTTGACTTTTGTATATAAGGATGGTTCGTTCCTTGCCCCTAACGCAATCAAAACAAAAACTTTGCTTTCAAGTATTTTTACGACTGCATATATTATGTGTGAAGAAATTTCTAACATATTTCAGGAATAAAACTGATTATTTATATAAATTGTTAAGTGCAAAGAGTAAAATAGGATTCATCGTCGAGTATCAAGAATAGTTTTAAATTTTTTAGATAAAAAATCCATATGTTGTTTTTACTTTTAATTGTCTTAATCTTTTCGAGCAATGATTTTACTATTGCGGCAACTAAAATTTGATTTCTTAAAAGTATAATTAAGCATAGCTTGAAAACTTTTATATTTTTTTGCAGCTCGTCTGTTAGGAATTTCGCCTTTGTGGTCAAAATTGTTTTTCCGCTTCAGTGTTCAAAAAGTTGAAAGTTTTGCGACTCTTGCAGAACCAAGTTCTCGTGAATCAGGCAGGCAAAGCTTTTTCACAACACTTCGAAATGTCATAAATAGTCTATTCTAGTACTTTTTTGTTCATAAAATTCTTATAAGTAAAAGGTATACCTAAAGTCTTATTTTCATTATACAGGGTGATTCGGAAGTCATAGTAGAAACATTAAGAGTTGATAGAGAACACTGTAACAATCCTTTATTGTATAGGAATGTAAAGGCACAAACGCAGAGAAGAGACTTGATCGTTTATTAAGTGTACAAAATTTCGTCAATCAACAGTAATACATATCTAGCAGCGTCTATAAAGCGATTACCGTATGGATTCAAAGACGCCAAATATTTCATGCACACGTGCAGTGGCTACGGATTTTCAAGCGACGAGACTGTCAACAGAGTCAACTGGAGTCACATAAAAAAGGTTTTTCAGATGTTCCCACACGAAATAATGGAGTGTCTGCAAGTCGGTTTGATAGAGATGTCTAAAGGATTGGGCCAATATCCCGAGCCAGGCAGTTATTATCGTATTTTTCTAAAAGAGGATTACCAGAACTACTTCAAGATATTCCAGGCGCAATTACCTGGATGCCACTTTTGGGATGCAATGGATTATGGGTGCACGTTTATGCGACTCCAGGAGGATCTCGTCGCCCGAATATCCGTTATTGCTGCAAGTGTTAGTGAAATACCTTGCATCCGCGATTCTGTACACCAATCGGTCCATAGACACTGCCAGACATGTATTACTGCTGGTTGAAACAAATTTTAACAGTAATTGTAAACATAGCATTTGTAAATGACGCTGTCAATAAAAATTCTTTTCATGTCCGTTCCTATGTTTGTGCCTCAATGCGTACTTTCGCATATATATTCCAATGCAATAAATGATTATTACACAGTCCTCTTTCAACACTTTAAATTTGTACCATGATTGTCGAGTCAACCTGTATAGATTATGCACTCGCAATCAGATGTATTCATTATGCGCCATATATATATTATAAAGCAAAAATATTTTCATAGGTAATGCCGATTTTATATTTACTTGTGCAACACCTGTCCAATAAATTAAAAATTTGCTGCAAATTTGCTGCAATTTTGTTTAAACAGCGCGCAGTTTAAATTATTACACCGTCGATTACGAAAACGATTTTTCTTTCAAAATTTATTTCAATTACATAATTCATATTTTTCACATAAAAATGTTTTAAGGTGTTATTAGTGGACAATCTAAAATATATATTAGATATAAAAAAATCTATGAGAGTTTTTAATACAATTCATTGTTTCCAGCTATATACTGTAACCCGGTAAACCCGGTTTGAATATCTTAGTTTCAGTAAAAAGAAAAGTAAAATAAGTTTGTGAATATAATAGCATGTAAATGTAATTGAACAACATTATATGTGATAGCATTACATTAAATTTAATGCTATTACACATAAGGATTTGAATGTAATAGGGAACTAAATAGGCTGAGATATGAATAATAGCAAGCGATTTAATTGATCCACTGTTTATTTTCGTTCTACTGCCTTTCTAGTTTAGGGCCTATTTTTTTTTATCTGTAGTTATAATATCCTTTTTGTAAGATTTTTTAATTTATGAAAGCAGAATATATAATTACTTGTCTATATATGTAATTATGGTTTGATCATATATTTCTTGCCCTACTTTACAGATGAAAATAAAAGTATATAATTGGAAAAAGCTTATATTATAGATTAAATCTTGGGCGTTTAGGGATTAAGAAATGTACTTCTTTATTATGAGAATGGACTATTAGATGTAATTTCTATTTCTGAAGATATTTTCATTAGTTTTCGACAATAGCTATAACTTGACATACATGAACAATTTCGTAAAAATATATTTAGTTACAAGAATTTTCTCATATTCTTTAAGGAGTAACAATGGAAGATATGTACATACAACAATTTTAGATTTAAAATTTTTTTATCCAAATTTATTTTCATTAAAAGTAACTGATTAAATCAAAATAAAGTGCTAAGTTAAACTGATGGCATTGAGCACACAGGTTATTCATGTCTATTAATTCATAAAATAGAACTGACTATTTTTGAGAAAAAAGATAAATAATCAGGGAAACGACTTATCAGAATAAAGCGGTATACAAAATCTGTAGCAAATCGGATAATATTGCATGAAAAACCCATTTATATAAATTAAGGGGAGATTAGGCGCTGCCCCCCCCCCTTTTATACTTAACCAATGAACCTCCAAATCTAATTAGGGAAGCGCTTTATTGGAATACACCGGTATACCAAATTTGAAGCAAATCGGATAATTCTGTATGAAAAACACATTTATCTAAATTAAGGGGAATTATCTCCCCTTTATACTTAACCATTGAACCCCCATAACTAATCAGGGAAGCGACTTATCAGAATGAACCTATTTGCAAATTTTGAAGCAAATCGGATATTTCTATCAAGCGTTATCGCACTGCGTTATACATACATGCATACCTACGTACATACAGAACCTTCGGCACATTAGCTCTCAGGCTTTGACAGCCTGTGAATTAAAAAATCCTTTGCTCTAAAATAGTAATAATTTCTAATTGTAAATGGAAGTATATTTGAAAAAAAAAATCCGTAAAATACAATATATTAATGTAACTGTTATCAAATATTGGTACATTCGGAAATACTTGTACGTATTTAACTCAAGTATCTTAATTTAAATCCTAAATTATTTCAGTTTATTAGTAAATATTGAATGTTCAATTCACTTAAAAATAAGTTTCGTCATAAAATAATTCTAATATAATTAAATATATCTCTATCTGTGAGAAACATAAATTTAAATAACTTATATTTTGTCAAAAGATATTCAGTAACTTAGAAAAAACTTTAAACAAAATTGTTTCGCTATCTTGATTATATCATTTTTCTATGTTAAAAATTCTCTTTTAGCCCGTTTCATATAAAATCATAAAATATTGTGTCTCATATTCCACAATGTTGATTTATCGATATTTTATACAAATTGGAGAAAAAAGTAGATTTAAAGGAATCAAATGTGACATGAGATACCTCAGTTGAATGGAAAACTTACTTTTTACTTTTTTTTAGATGCATCTGAAATTCGTTATTGGAAACGTGGATCACAGAAACCAATAAATTGGTGAATTTTAAGGATTTTTTTAATATGATTTTTTTTCTTGAAATTTTAACATTGAAATAGAAGAAGTGAATTAGCATATAAATAAAAAATATGATTTATAGTTAGCCTGTATGTTTGAAACGTACAAATTAATGAAATTTGCTTGATTTTATTCCTGTTTTGTATGTATTAACCGGTAACTATGTTTTTGTGAAACAATATAATATTGGAATCACTTTGCCAATTGGAAATACATTGTAATAAGCATAATAGATATATTGGACCGTAAATCATTCAAGCTAATTATGATAATTCTTTGAATTTTATTTCGAAAGAAAATTTCAGACAAAAATTTAAAATAATTAGAAGTAATCAATTATTGTCATGCATTATCAAAATTTTTAAATTCAACAATTAAAGTAAAAAAGATCTTTGATGATTGTTCAAAAAGTTTAATTCCTATTTCCTTTTTGAATTTATACGAGTACATGTACTTTCTTATATAATAAATTAGAAAATATCAAAAAGTTCGGAGTTGGGCTTTTCTAAAGGAGATGATTTATTGTTACATGCAAACATTTCCGTGGTACCCTTCTCCCCTGCTTCTGCAGATATACAATTATCTGTGCCAGCGCAAGTTCTTGGTCTGAAAGCATTAGTGTAAGTTGTTTTACTATATGGTCTTCAGTGTAGTCGTTGCATCATTATCAACGTCCCGTAGATAATTCCCCTTTTTCAACACTGACATTAATGGCTTCACGTCGGCCGGTACGCGCAATTTCCGCCGCCTCCAGTATGTTATACTGCGTAACTATTTTGATGGTCTTGTGATTGATGTCCAGGCCATTCTTAAATAGGAAGCGGCCTGAAGATACTTTTGAATGACATATTTCTGCAAACATTTCCACAATACTCCCTTTCTGCAGTTATACATTTATATCTGCCAGTGCAAGATCTCGGGATGAAAAGATTGGTGTAAGTTGTTTTACTATATGGTCTTCAGTGTGGTCATCGTATCATTCTCAATGTCCCGATCATAATTCCCCCTTTTCAACAATGACATCGATGGCTTGCCGTCGGCCAGTACGCGGAATTACCGCCGCCTCCGATATGTTATACTGCGTAACTGCTTTTGATGGTCTTGTGATTGATGTTCAGACCATTTTTAAATAGGAAGTGGCATGAAGATATTCTTGAATGACACATTTCTCTCTCACCGTACACCTGCTGTAACGTGTGCAACATTACAGTCAACGATTTCTCGGATTCTGGCAGAATTTGACATCCGCACGCTGTTTTTTAAATTCTATTTCTGCTTTGTGCGAACAAGAACGGCTTCATTTCATTGAAATACATCGCCTGGAAAAACACTGCAGCGTGGGCATACTTTTTCCTCATCACATACGCCATATGTGGCTCTACACCCAAGGCCCGACGATCCTTACATGGGGGGCCATGGGTAAAGTTCCAGGTGGGTGGCCTTTTTAAGATGCTTTTATCCACAATTTGCACTCATTTTAAGAACAAATATGGGGCACCGCTTGTGTTATCGTCCTGGGACAGCTACCGAGTTTACCCTTGCAATACTCAATTCCTTTCTACACCACACTAAAATAATTCCTTCCCTAATCTAATCCGATTTTCAGAAACCAGCATAATTTCCGAATTTTTTTAAAATCATTCCTAGTGTATTAAGGTAGTTTATAAAATAATATCTTTCACTGTTGAAACTATCTGCAGCTAAGATTAATGTATTTAATGAGGCTACATTTATTCTAAGAGTTTTAGTGGCCACTCTCCTTCGAAGAGTCTGTATAATCAAACTACTTCCATCACTCTCTAGCATATACCTCTTTTTATTTAGAAAGTGGAGCTATTCATATGGAGTAGATTTAACAGATCAGTTTTCAAACATAACTCAAGAAATACTGGGTGTAATGGGATGGAATGTTGGATTCGCATATTTGAAGCTTCTAGAAATCGATTTCTGTTAAAAAATATATTAGTTAGAATTGATATTTGTTTTCGAAAATTCATTTCAAAATACATATATTTTCGAAATGAAATTTTAAGGAAATATTCAAATTATAACCTATGATTTTTTATATCAAAAATCGTTTCCTAGAAGCTTTATGTATACAAATCCAAAATTCTACCTCATTCCGTGCTTATAAACTGCACGCATTACATTATGTTTTGCAACGGTTACAAATGAATTTACAATTTCCAAATTTTAAACCTTCATAATTTCTAAACTACTTCACATAATGACGTCCCACTTGATTTACTTTAGGTAAAGGTTACCGAAAAATTTAAATATGATGACAATTTTAGGTGTTCGTGTAGACAATTTCAGTGTTTTATATAATTTTAGTATGAAGATGACCCCCTAAAACGATTTTTAAACATAGATAAAAAAAAGACTTAATTTCTTGTCTAATAGTTAATTCCGTTTTCTTTTCTCGAATAATTTGGTCATTAAAATGTATAAGGAGTTCTCTCATTCTTTTTTTTTCTAGCAGTCCGATCTTTGTTTAGGTATTTCAATTCTTTTTTATGTTAATTATGTCTAAGACTGCAGGTTTTAGATATACACTTAAGTAATTTTACGTGTAAACTTCTTTTGCGTGATAAATAGCAGAGATTTTTTTTTCAAACTATTTTTAACCTAATTTCCGAAATCGTTCCGAAATCGTTTTATGGCTTCCGCTATAAAATGTTTGCATATCTAATAAAATGCTTAGACGAAACACAATTTTTCAACTTGATTCAAACATAAATTATATAATATCAACTTTAAAAAGTTCGCTGTTTTACTTAAAAGGCGATTAAGATTTTAATCGCTTTTTAAATAAAACAGTGACCTTTTTTTAAATGTTCATATTATATATTTTATTGTACGTACATCGTATAAAATTTGTTTATATGGTTTCCACTACTAAGTGCAGTGTTGCCAATTTTGCGAATTTTTATTAAAAAACCTACCATTTTGTCTCTTATTAACCCATTTGTCCCTAGTGTCCCATTTTTGGGACGCTTCGAATTTTAATAAATTTGTATAATTTTCGTCTTCTTTTATCATGAAAATTGTATGAAATAATTATCTATAAATGTCTTTATCTGTTACCGAGAGATGACAGCATAAGATGGATATTTATTTTCTTAATGAAGGCTTTTTTCGGAGTTAATGCCTTTTTACCCGACTGCCAAGAAGGGTTATGTGTTTCACGCGTATATGGGTATGTGGATTACTTTATATCCTCGAAACATCCCAACGGCTGGATGGATTTTAATGAATAAGGTCTCTATCGATTCGTCTTAACCGTCCGATGGTTATAGGCTAGATTTTGTTTTTATAAATTCAAAATGGCACCCATAAAATAAAAAATGGCGGTAGAGATGAAAAAAAAATTACGCACCGTATTGAGTGACATCTTATTGCATAGGTCTTTCAAAATGAAGACCATGTTTCATTGACTATTTTACAGTCAGAAGATCCGTTTAAATAATACACAACCTGGAAGTTTTGTAAGTAGGATCTCTAGCATTACTGCAACTCTAACCTTCATAGACATCTATAGTCTTCATCAAAACAGTGTTTATAGATGGGAACTAACAATTAAACACAACTTAAAAGTTATCAATACAAGTAAATAAAAAATAGGTTTGTAATATAAAAAATAGTTCCACATTGAGGAGAAATAATTAATTAGTTCGCTTTTTGTGCAGTCGGGTTTTTTGATTTTTTAAATTAAATTTTTACTCATTCATTTTTCAAGATTGCGAAATGTAAAATGTGAGTTTATTTGTGTTCTTCCTACCAAGGATCTAAATAAATAAGTCCTAATCTTAGACTTTATGTAAAGTCCTTTTCAAGATGATTATGAAACACATTAATTTTAAGACTCAAGCACGATTATTCTTAGTTTATTATTACTTATCTTATAATGTTATTAGTCTCTGTAAAGTAATAAAAATATTTTTTTAGTAGTTTATAAAAATACTAATTACAGTATATAATATACAATTTAAAGCTTATTTTATGCAAATTTAGACAAAACACATAATTATGCATATTATACTATTACAAATATTATGTATATTCCCTTTTTTAATACGTTTACATTTTATGAAATAAACGCAAACATTTTTTAACGCAGTTTTTTAAGTATTTTTCCAGTTCATTTTGCAACATTTTAAAGTGATTTTTCCAACAAGTTTGAAAAAACAAAAATTCGGGCAGTAATAGGGATGAACGTTCATCTTAATTAATTTGTTATTAAATGATAAGAATATTACTATTTAGAAAACTCTTAAACATATGTATAAAGAAATCAAATAAATTGGCAGTATTGCCATAGCGAGATAACATAGTTGCGTTTTCACAATCATGTGGATAATGGCGTCATTTATTGTTTTACATCAGATAAGATGCGTCCTTGCTTACTGGAGGGTTGAAAAAAGCCTGCATTTAGTAAGAACAAACAAAGTCCTTATTTTTACCTGACTGCCAAGTAGGGTTATGTGTTTGACGCGTATCTGGGTATGTGAATTATTTTATATCCCTGAAACATCCCTACGGCTGGTTGGATTTTTATGAATGATGTCTCCATCGATTTGTCTTAAATGTCCGATGGTATAGACTAGTTTGTTTTTATAAATTTAAAATGGCGCCGTAAAATACAAAAGGGCGGTAGAATCGGAAAAAGAATTTGCGTACCCTGTTGAGTGGCATATCATTGGGTAGGTCTTTCAAAATGAATACGATGTTTCATTGACTATTTTACAGTCAGAAACCCCGTTTAAATATTATACAACCTAGAAGTTGTGTATTTAGGATATATGGCTTTCCTGCAACTCTAACATTCATAGAAATCTACAGGCCTCATCAACACAGTGCTTATAGATAGGAACTAACAATGAAACAGAACTTAAAAGTCATCAATACAAGTAAATGAAAAAATTAGGTAAGTAATATAAAAAATTGTTTCATTGTTTCACATTGGTGAGAAATAATTAATTAGTTCGCCTTTTTACGCGGTAGGGTTTTTTGATTTTTTTAAATTTAATTTTTACTTGTTCATAATTTTTATCTCTGTCATTTTTATTGTAACAGGTAATATTTTTCGCATTCATTTTCTTATCTAAAATTTACTTGACCAAAATGTACAATTTAATTGAAAGCCTAAAGATTTTTCGCTTTAAGTGAAAACCTAATACTCATTCTATGCAAATTAAATTATTTCTCGTAATCTCCGGGCAGAAAAATTTCCACTTGTTCGTTCGATAATTATTACGAAAAGAAGTTGCTTGCAAAATTAATGCTCTGAATGGGAAGAAAGAATTTATGAAATGAGAGCTTTCATTAATGGGTGGTAAAAATTTAGATGAGAAAGAAAATGAATGCAATATTTTATCATGGATTTAATATATATTTTTTAGATCTTAAATATTAGGTTGTAACGAAAGTTTTCCACCAAAACACCATTACATAATGATTATACTACATAAAACTATGTATTGTAATATTATATATAACCACCCTTCTGCCAAAACTTCACAGTGTCATATGATGCAACAGTAGTAACTAAATCTGTACACAAGATTCGGTGAAATTTTGTAGCTGACTGTTTGCAACAGAACTGGAAGTAAATGATGGTTCTAATCTGGTAGCGAGATAGTTCCATTTCAGATACTTTTTACTTAATGATAACGATATTTTATTACAAATTTCACAACACAGTTTTATAAAGCAAGTCACTTTCATTCAAATGCCAAAAATCGTTTGACAAAATATGAGCAAACACATCGACGCGAACAGTTTGCGCACACAGTATTAGCCGTGGCGGGAAACTTTGGTTACAACCTTGATAATAAAGCTTTATATATTTTAATGTGTATCACGTTAAGTAGACACATGAGTGAAATTTAAACACATTTAGATGCTAACAGTCGGGATGAAGTATTTCCTGTAAAAAAAAACATACTTAGTTTTTTGACGTTTCTTGAGTACTCTGAACTTCATGTGGTACTATTATGATTGTAAAGAAGTGAAAAATTTACCTAGCAGCAAACCGTTCTTGATTATACAGGGTGTTGCCGAATTCGATCGACAAATTCAGAGGGGTGATAGTAAGCATCAAGAGGATGAAAAATCATCATAAAACAGTTTCATTCGAACTGAAGTCTGCTTGGTGGTAATAATTTTGCGAAAAATAATTATATTGCAATGAAAATGTAACGATATGTATCTTGTCTTGTATGTGATAACATCACAAAAAGTTCTGGAAAAACAATGTGCTCACGCAAACGATGATACCGTATGAACTGATCATCACAGTCTAATATGTGGAGAGTCAGGTGAATGCTTTTGTCGCGTATAATAGAAACTTTTACCACTTTTTGTGATATCATATTTACAACAAAGTTGAGCATGTCTATTAAAAGTTTGATTATAATATAATTCAGTTTTCTGAAAGTTATTATTGTCAACCAAAGTTGGGTTAGGGTAGAGCACCTTGAATTTTTGATTAAATAGGGGGCTTGCGACCACATGTTCTATGGCATTTTTTTTTCCTCTTTATGCATACTATCATCCTTTCAGAATTTTTTTGTCGAATTCGGTAACACCCTCTATTGGTTATAAGCTGTGCAGTATTGAAATCAACATATGAGGAGTTGACAACCTTAGTCCACCAAGTCTATTTTGAAAAAAAAAATGACATAGTCCATTTAGGAACTGCATAAAATCTGTTTTATCACTGTCACAGTGAACCATGTCTATAAACAGATGACATATATGAGAAAGTATGTGAAAACAGACTTGGTTCACCGTGGGAATGGATGAAACAGATTTTATGCACCTTCACGGATGAACCTTCTTTTATGCACCTTCACTAAAACGGACTATCCCATTTTTTTTCAAAATGTCTACTATGATTGTGAGCCCCTTATACATACTTAGAATGAAACACTAATATATATGTATCTTATGTAGCGCTAAAATAAGGCTGAATTTGTGACTTGCTGTTTGGCCTCAATCGTTATTACATTCCATCAATCTGAAGCATGATTTCACTACTGAAACTTCTGTCCTATTTAAAAGAAAAATTTCAAGAATTTTGATAAAATGTAAACATATTAAAATTATTGCGTTTAAATATGAAACAATCGCGGAAGAGCAGAACGCCGATAATTTATTGAGAAATAATATTAGATAATATGTTTAAATAAAATAACTATAAATAATCTATTTTAGTAAGTAAGGTGTAAAGCAAAATGCTTCTGTTGAAGAAAATGACGTCATTCGGAAAACAAATGATGCATTTTAATTCATGAATATAAAATAGTATATTATATCTGTGTCGGTGATGATGTTATATTCACTGATCTGATTCTTATTCCTGCACCTAAATAGCTCAAATTATTGCTATCTATATTATACAGGACAAACATATCTGTGCGTAACGCATACGTCATTTTGCGAATGGCAACGCTTTGAAATTTGAATTAAAATTTCGGTTTTGCAATTATATCTACGGCAAATTTTGAAACTTCTAAACATCGCACATTTTAAATTTTAACACCGTCGTATAAGGAAAAAAAATGCTCTTTTAAATGCAATTTGTTTGAAAGCTGTATCCAATTTATTTTTGAGATATTAATTTTTTTGTAGTTTTTAATACAAATTTTGTAATTGTGGCAACTGAAGTACCCCATTTATATTGAAAGTAAAGGGAAAATAGTCATGGTTTATTATTTTTATTGATTATATCCTTACTGATGCCATTTTCACAATACAAATAAAAGTAACTTTTTTATAATTTTTGAACCGAAAATGATGTCAGACAATAAAAAAAGACACGCATTCTTCTATATAAATCAGTTACATTTAAATATTTTTACATTACGCTGATACTGAGTTTGAGACGATAGGCAAAATGATTCAGTGAGTAAAAATTATGTCATATTTAAAACAAAACCATCTTTTATTTTGATAAAACTAAATATTTGACCAATACTAAATGGCCAATACAATGCCAACTAAAGGCAAATTTCTGAATTTTTTTTTCGCGGTTATTGAGATTAGAACTTAAACTTTGTGCGAATGTTCACATGAAAAGTTGTATCGAACAAACGTGACTTTAAGTTTAGAAATACATTCATTAATAATCTACTGCGCGTTAAAATACTTTCAAATTGTGAATTTGAGTGGTGCGTATGTAAATTATGGGAATGTGCAAATAACGTACAATTTAGATTTCACGGGGAAAAAGTTTATGATGTGACAAAGCGAAATCTTTTTTACTGATTTTTCATCCCATAAAAACAAACAAAGTCTCAATCGATAAATTCATCATAATTACTCATCTTGATTACGTATTATAAATAAAGTTTAATTTTTCAATAATTTAAGCAGTTGAAGTTTGTGGAAATAATATTTTGGTAATTTTAGGTTAAAAATATTATTTGTTTTAAGAGTGAGACAACCAATGTTAGATGAATTTTTTATTGTAATTATTTTTGTAGGTTTATTATAAATTCGATCTGACAGTTCCTTTCTAACATTTTACTTCGTCGAATTTCGGCGGGTTCTAACTCATTTATTTAAAGAATCTTGGTATGCACAAAATAAAGTATTTCTGAAAATTGCATAATTTCCAATTAATTATAATAAATATTTAATAAAACTTAGGAATTTTAGAACATCTAATCTATGAGGGATGAATGTTTCTGATGATAAAAATGATGTCATATTTAATAGAAAGGATGCATTCTCATAGATTCTAAAAGTGTGATGGCACACGGTAGAATTTTTTCAAGCAAACAACCGATTTCTGGATAGGTTTTCTACTGTGTGAATGCGTAGTAACAGCCAGAAAATACAGGGTGTCTACTAAATACTATTACACATAATCAGTCATTTTATTTTACAAATATAAAATAGAAAATGATAACTACACTTATATGACGAACATCAGAGATGAAAGTTTAACGGGAAATAATTTTACTCGAATTGACCGCCATCTTTATCGATTACCAAAAGATAATATCTTATGCCATTGTCCGTCTGCGGCACGAATCATTTTAAGAGGTAATCGGTACCATTCACGCAATATGGAAGCTTTGAGAGAGTCCAAAATTCTGTGTTTGTTGCTATTTACTTTAGCCTCTAAAATCCCCAGACGCAATAATCTAAAGGATTTAGATCCGGTGAAGAAGGTGGCCAATTTTCTTGCATGATAAAGTTCGGACAGGTGACAGGGAGCCATGCCTGTGTTGATTTATCTCGGTGCGAAGATAAATAAAAGGTGTAAAATCTTGCTGAATTATCCAATTCTTTTTGGGATACAACCTGTCAACATGTGGCAATAAATGTGTAGCCAATATGCCCGGTTTGTAATATTACCATTGATTTTTATCCCTTTATCGATGAACTTCAAAGGCAATTTTCCATTGTTTGACACTGCAGCCCAAACCATAACAGAATTCTTGTTCTGAAAGCGTTTAACAGTACGAAAGGTTTCAGGTATATCCTAGAGGGTTGCTGAATGTACGACATCATTTTTAGCATTATAACACTCTTCAGTATAAAATAGCTTCCCATCAGAAAGTATTATTATGTCAACACTTTTCCCCCACCATGCTGCTTCATCAATTTTTTCATTCTTTGTAATCTTTTTATACTTTGTGAAGCAGTCAAACCTTGAATTTTTCTTTTGCGATAAGGGAAATAACCCAGATCTTCATTTATAATAGCTTGTATAGTTCTGAAATGCACGTTCTCTTCTGCAGCCATTTTATTTGCAGAACGTTGTGGATTTCTTCACACCTTTTTCGCGAATTCTTTTTATGTTCTCTATTGTGCGAACTGAGCGTGGACGACCAGACCTAGATCGATCTTTACATAGCTATTAAAATCCAGTAATCGATTTATAGTTCTATATATAAATGTTCCATTAAAACCAAGGCATTTTCATTGCTTAAAGATTTTGCCTGACGAAAACCAGCGATCAAAGAGCTGTTTAATCATCATTCTTTTGGCTTCCCTCTTTAAAATAATTTTAAATATTCGCTTTATAACAAAATTTGTCTGCACTAATAAAAGATTGCCCAACACTAAAATAGAGAAAGAAATTGTTTTCTCAAACGATTAAAATTAATTCGTATTTTTTAGAGTGTTACAGTATTTAGTAGGCACCTTGTACATAGCAACGGTTTATTAGGAATTCTCAATGACGTCATGACCTTTAGAGTTTGTATAAAGCTCAAATATTTTAGAAAAATTTTGTCAATATGACTTCATATTCAAAAGTTTTTCGAAATGAATTTAACTGTACAATATTGTGCTGTACAATATTATATACACATGGGTTTTAAATTTATTGTATTTCCAAAGTAGTTTTTTTAGTTATTTATTTTACATCTCAGAAATTTATAACTTGCAAATATATTGCTTTTTTACGATTTTGATTTTTAAAAACACAAATTATTTTAAATTTTTAAATCTATCAAAGTAAAATACTTAAAAGTAACCAATCAATATCTGCGTCATAGTTTTCACACCTTTAATTTAAATGTAACAAATGGATACACCGGGCTTCCCGCGTTACAGAATAAATACCCGCGTTGCGAATACAGATATATTGATAGAAAGCATTTATTTAATTGATAATTATATTAGATTTTTTACATTTAATATTTTTTAGAATATGCCCTAACAATACCAAAAATTATATTTATATGAAAAATAGTAATTAGTTTAAGGAGACGGTGGACGTTTAAAAAATTTCTTTTAATTTTCATAATAAAGATTTAAAATTTTGTGCAAATATACATATCAACATAAGCATATAGAACACCTTAAAAGAACTTTAAAATCTTATTATAATTTTAAAATCTTAAAAAAAAATTAAATTTTAAAACGAAATTTTAAAATGCTCCTTGCGTCTCAATGTTTTAGATATTTCCCCAATTTTGGATTTTAATCACGTAAAACTCTATTGCAAACAAATCGGTGTATCGATTTTCTAATCCCTTAAATAGTTAAATTTTTAGAGATATTTTTCTGAATTCCATATCGATTTTCATCAAAATACTGCCTTATAATAAGTTAAACATTAAATTTAATTGACTTAATGAAGTCGAATTTTAAAATGCATGCACAGTTTCTTTTCAAGCAATATCAGGATTCTTCCTTATTAGTTTCATGTATTTTGATCAAAAATGCAGTATCAAGGAGCATTTCAAAAGTTTAAAAAAAAAAGGCTGAAACATCAGAATTGAGAAAAACAGATTTAAAATATATGAAAAGGCCAAAAAATTGTTTGTGAACAAAATTAAAACACTTGTAATTTGTTAAAAATGATCGCATCTGCATGCGATTTTCTACGAATGACGTAATACAAATTGGAAAATAATAGCACACACAAAAATAAATGTCGATTTCTGCTGAAACAAAGGTCTACGTTCCTCTTAACAAAGTTTTGGAATTGATTAAAATCAACAGTTTTGTATTGGCCTCGCGCAAAGAGTTAACCATAGAAGAAATTCCCCCCAAAATCAATATTTAAAATCAGCCTTTTTATTGTGATCATTTTAGGGGTTTAAGCGCATAGATTAATCACAAGTCTTAAATTTACATTTATTTACATTTTATCGTTTTATTTATTTATTGATTAATATTTTAATTTCTTTATGTCATATAAGCTGGAAATAAATGCTATGGTACTTATATTAATTTAGGTAGAAAAGGATTTATCTTGCATAATCGGGTACACGCCGTAGACATAGAAAAAAAAATATCTTGCGTGATAATTGCTTTTAAAACAATAAAAATTGAGTAAAGAGCGATTTATTTTTCAAACAAATTATGATATTGTTTTCAAACGAATTGCATTTGAACGTACATTTTTTTCCCTATTCGATGGTATAAAAATTTAGTTAGAATTTTTAAAAACTTGCAGTAAAAGATAAACTGAATCGTTTGGTGTTGCCACGGTAAAATTGACGTCATCGTTACGCAGGGACACGTTTCTCCTTTATTAGGATGAGCGAAGCCTCTACTAGGCTATGCAAATTACATTTTGTCGTGCACTTTACAAAAAAACTATTCGGTATTTTGACTTGAAATTAAGCATAAAATTAAATTATGATCTGTAGATTTGCACAATATTATTTTTTCACAGAGTAACCTTAAAAAAATTATTATTTTAATTAATTTAATTTACATGTTTTTCCATTACGGACGCATTTTTGGAAAAAAAAATGAAACGCGTATATATTCCGAAGAAAAAATAAATCATGGAGTTAGTAGTTATAGATAGAATTGATTCTATCTATAATTAATGAAACTATTTAATAAATTAATAATGAAACTGTTAATAATGAAACTATTTAACTAAGCATGATCATGATTAATTAAATAGTTTCACGATTTCTTTTATGAAATATTTAAAGATACCCTTTTTTATGAAAACTATAGCATACTTTTAATGAATTAAAATTTGTGAAAATTCAATTATTTACATTCAGTTATAAAAGTATTTTTCAGTGTTAAGAATTCAAAATTTATTCTTATTATGTGAAGCCTTTACGCAGCACGATATTTACGCATTTTAAAAGAATTATATTATGATTTTTTTTTTGTAAAGTGGAAACAAAAGAATTGTAAACAAATAAAATTAATTGTTAAATTCGTTATATCATAAATAAAAAATTCCGAGGAAATTCTTAGTTATTTGGCTGAATTTATATTTCTAAAATTAAAATACGCCAAAACATAAAATAGCGTTATTGCTTAATAAAGATGCACAAATAATATAAAAAATATTGTTACTTTCAAATATTTATCTTATTAAATAATGCTTCGCAAATCCAAACAAAACATGGCTTTTGCTAGTGATACAGATATGGGAAATTTTTCTATATATTCCCTTACTTGACCAAAATATGAAGTTTTATCAAAAGCAGAAAGGTATTTCGATTTAAGCAATCACTTTTACCTTATTCTATGCGAATTAAATTATTTTTAGTAATCTTCGGATAGATAATTTCCCATTCGCTCTTCTAGTAATTGTCAAAGAAAGAATTTCTTTACTAGATTTATTACTGAATGGGCGGAAAGAATGTTGAAAATAAGCGCTTTCATTAATGAGGGGATAAAATTTCAATCTGAAGTAATATGTAGAATTTTATAATGAAATTAATTTTTACTTTTGAAATTTTATTTCAAAATCCCTTTTTTAAAAAAATCAAATCGTATATTTATTATGAAATTATAATTAATGTCACTTTCAGTTTATACGGTGAAATGATATAATCATTAACTTATTTTGTGGGTATATAACAAATCAGAATATCCAAAAATAATATATTTCATTAAATATTAAAAGGTGTTAAATAAAGCTGTAAATAAACAGTGAATAAAACACTAAAAATGTTTTTTTAATAAAAACAACCTACATGTTTCGACGCAACCGAAACTATTTTCACGACAAATGAAAAGATTATACAGATGCATGATCTATAATGTCAATGCTTTTAAACGCCATCATTCACGTATATCACACTCTCTCTTAAATTGCTCATGTTATTAGGTGCGTTCGTAATTATGTAAATTCATATCACCTATAGTCGTCCTCTGGTCCGTCCATCAGTTTGTCTGTCCATCTGTCCGCATATAACAGCGCAAAAACTGCCTAAATGAATGGCTTGAAATTTAACATACATAATCGTTGCAGAATTTTGTCGAGTCGTTTCAAATTTTATGAAAATCGAATCAAAACATAAAAATATATTAATAAAAGTTTTCTTCATTCTATTAACTCGTATCTTACGTAATTAATTCCTCCTATGATAGGTAATGATTCTTGGTTGACATGGCGATTACGTCCTATTTATGATGGAGTCTTATTTACGTATTACTGAATTTGATATATATAATTCTAATAAATTTTTTATTAATGCATTTTCGCATAAGAGTGCAACAGCTATTGCACCAAGGTCTGATTATTTATAAAATTAGCTATAGCACTAACACGCACCGCATTTGCCACGTTTGACGTAACATTTCAGGCTTGTTTTTAATCAAATCATATATTTATTATAAAATTGAAATTAACGTCAGTAATAGTTTATACCGCAAAATGATATGAAAGCCAATAATCTATTTTGTGAGTACATAACAAACCAGAATACCCAGCCAAAATATATTTTGTTAAATGCTAAAAGGTATTAAATAAAACAGTAAATAAACAGTGAATGAAATAGTAATAAAGTTTTGCATACAAACTGTCTACATATTTCGACTTAACCGAAGTTATTTTCAAGACAGATGGAGACTATTATATAGGTTCACGAAATACAATGCCAATAATTCTAAAATACCATCATTAATGCATATAACATTCTCTCTTAATATGCTCACGTTATTTTATTTTATTTTAATTTTGATGTTTATTTCAATACTCGTAACAATGGAGCAACTCAGCAAATAATTTAGGTAAGTTAAATGATGCTGTATCGTTACGATAAAATTTTCTAATGTTTTAGTTAACCTTTTAAGAATTAACAAAATATACTATTTTGTGGGATTAACCCTTTTATGGGCGGGGGTAACATATGTGACACTTTAATTTTAATCCTAAACTGCTAACTGGCAACCAGAATATTTTAATATACTTTTGCTATTATAATTTACATGAAGAAAACTATTTATTTTAAATAAATTTGTTAGTAAATTTTGGTGTCATTCAATCATTTCACATATTTACAAATTTTTTGCACTGCACTTGAAGGGTTAAAAAAGATGATGTGGAGAACTTTTCGTTGACTTTTTAAAAATATCTTTATTTCTTTATATTAAAAAGTCCGATGATTTTCAAATGCTTATTTAATCCAATTTTGATGAGAAAGTTACGAAAATATAAGATTTAACCCACTCGATGCGTAAGTAATACTTCGCGATGAGCATCTTTTACAGAATTTTTAATCTTTTATCACCGGTTCTTTAAAACGGAAATTTTTGACTATCGCAATCGGGGAAAATGTCCCGATTAAATCAGACAAAGTTTTCGCCAAAAAATAACTGGTAGGAATAACCAAATAATATTAATTAGACGGGAAAATGCATGCCCGAGTATTTCTCGGGCTGCGCAACGGTTAATAAAGTTTAATCTACATTTTCCCAAAGAAGCATAAATATATCGCACAGCAGCTGCGATATACTTACAATTTTTTTTAATACCGTTTTTCTGTGTAAGTGTTTCTAATTTTTTAGCTTGCTTCTTTAGAATAAAAGTGCCTTTTAATTACTTTAATAATACATTTCTTCTTAAATTAATCCCTTAATTCTCGCTCCCGTGATATTCACGGGCTGTGTCTTTTATTCGGATTGTCTGATTCCCACCAGTTTCATAAATTAGTGTATAATTGGCTTTATTATGGTATCATTTTACCCGTCAATAAATAATCTGGCTATTTCTTTATCAAAAATGTGGTGCCAATAAACAATTTGAATTTTTAAACAGTAAGTTAATGCGACCGTTAAGGGGTTAAGGAATTAGGGTTACGTAATGTTATTATGATTTTTTCTGTTTCTAAAATACATAAAAATTCTAGAAAAGGACGCATAACACACGCATTTAGTAAAAAAAAATTATTATTAAAGCAATTAAAGTACTGTAATTCTAATATTTGATTCTCAAAATAAAGGAAATCTTTTTTCATGCTTAGTTCTATATATCTAAAGTGCTAAGAAGAAAAAAAAAATTCTTTATTCCCAGCAAGACAATATGTTCCCTCGACCCCGAATCCTGTTGGGTTAAAACATTTTGTGCTTGCTGCACAAGATGTATTAGACTTTGTAATATACACAAGAAAGAATACTGTTCTGGAAACGGATACAAATGTTTATGATCTAGGAGGCTCGTAGTGAAACATTTGGTTGATACAGTCCCTATTGTATCCAAGCCAACCCTACTATTTACTGACAAATACTTTACTGGTCTGAAAATACTGGACTATCTGATAGTTAGAAATACCTTTTAGACAGGAACAATGATGACCAACAGAACAGAAGGAGTGCCTGCTACTTTACCGAAAGATAAGTAAATGACAAGAGGGATATCAGCTTTCAAAACAAGAAAAGATAATAAAGCCTATTTGGTAAAATGGAAGGGTAAAAAATCTGTAGTGCTTTTATCCAGTGCATTTGGAGTATTGTAAAAGGTGGTTAAATGACGATAAATGCAAGATAGATGTTCAGTAACCATCCATAGTGATGTCCTATAATAAATATATGGGGAGAGTTGATTTGATGGATCGATTAAATTCTTGCTATAGAATTTCGGCGAGAACAAAGAAGTGATCGATAAGAATATTTGCTCACTTCATGGTTATGGCAACCTGCAATTCCTGGATTTTATACACCAGGCATTCCAGAAAAAATGATATCCCTCAAAAAGTTATCTTGACTTTGCTTGATTTTAAATTGTCCATAGTGGAGAGTTTAATTCGAGCTGACAACTCCCGCCGAGAATATACAAGTGAGAGCCCTCATATATGTCAAAAGATTATTACCATTCCTGTTAATGATATGAGGTTTGATAAAGTTGGTTTCCTGAGCATACAAAAATTAAAAACCACATGATGTGTCGCAATCCGGGTTTAAAGTTAAATCCCATGTCAGATGCATGAAGTGCAATTTGTTCTTGCATCTCCAAAATAGAAAATGTTTTTATAAATTTCAAACTAAAAAAAAATTGAGTTATATTTTTCATATGTAAATAACTATAATATTCCATCTTTGAGTAGTGTAATGTTATTTTTTAACAATATTACTACATTAAAATCTAAATCTGCATTTTAATTTTGGTGTTTTATTTCCAAGGTACCCGATTGTGTACTTTATCATGTTTTGACATTCAGTATCATGGTCCCTGTTTGGGAACCACGTAATTTGCATATTTAAATTTTCCGAAGGAGAAAATTTCCTGCATATTGTTTTTTAATACCTGTATTAAAATAAAATAAAACACAAAATTGTTATAAAAAAGTTTGTTTTAAAAGCTGGGAACTGAAGAGGTTAATCTTAAAATTGAAGCATTCTCGATTATCCGAAAATTTCGATTTTCCGAAAGATAGTCGGTCCCAATTTCTCCGGATAATCGATGTTCTACTGTAGTGTGAAATAATTATCTATAAATGTATTTACCTGTTACTAATTGATGACATTATAAGATGGAAATTTATTTGCTTAAGGGTGTATTCTGAAAAATATTTTTCCACCCTCAACAGCTCAAAATTTCCTCAGACATTTTCAGGCTCATTTTTAAAAGTAAAAACATGAAACTTGCTGAGGTGATTTTTGAAGAGATGTATAAGGGACCGTGTGATTTCATTTTTCGCTCAATTCATTAGAATATGATTTTTAAACAATTATTTTCTCAGTATGACCATTTTTTTCATCCCCAGACCTCCCACCTCGGAAAATTCGGGACCACTTCTAAAACTTAAAAGGACAGAATTAGAATAAAAACCCCGTAGCACTGACTTTATTTGAACAAGTACTGACTGAGTCACCACAATAGTTGTGACTTATTACAATATGTCTCTTTTGAGATATTTTTTTTCATCTGAGCATGTTTCTTCATTGTTTAGATTGCTTCGTTAAAATCAAAGTGCTTTTTCATTACTTTTATAATATATTTTATTATATACTGTAAAACAAATAATGCCAATTTTCCAGTAGGAATCGGAAAAATAGTTGCCCTTATCGTACCGGAACAATTTCCAACCCAGCTCGGAATAAAATCCATAAAATCGGAATAAAATCCGTAAAATACCGTTTTACTGACTATTTCCTTATTTTTACGGATTTTATTCCGAGCTGGGTCAGAAATTATTCCGGTTTGATAAGGGCAACTATTTTTCCGATTCCCAACGGAAAACTAGCAGTATTCATTTTACAGTGTACATAGTTGTATTCTGATTTTTCCTGTATTTAATATACATAAAAATCCTAGTAACATGAAGCAAAACTAATGTGTTTAATTAAAAAGCATGTACTTTGAAAGTATTTAAAACACTATAATTCGAATGATTGCTGCTTTAAATAACGGACATTTTTTAACACTTAATTATATATCTAAACTACTTAGAAGCAAAAAAATATGTCCTTACTTTCATAATTTCTACCGCAGTCAATTTACTTTGACAGATAAAATGTTCTGTATTCATTCTCTTTCTTAAACAAAATATTAAATTCTCTTTAATCAAAAGCAGAAAGGCATTCCGCTTTCAGCAATCATCTCCATCTCATTCTATGGAAATTAAATTATTTTTGGCAATCGCCGTGCAGAAAAGTCCCACCCACTCTTCTGATAATTTTCAATGAGAAAAGTTTCTTACTAGATTAATTTTCTGTATGGGCAGAAAGAATTTTGAAATTGTGCTTTCATTGTAATTTTGGATCGAAAGCAAAATGTAAGATTTTATCATAAAATCAATTTTTACTTTTAGAATTTTATTTGACAATCATTCTTTGAGCAAATCATGCATTTGTTATTAAATAAAAATTAACGTCAGTACCGGTTTATACCGAAAAAAAAAAAACAAACAAACAAACATGTAAACGAATAAACACTTTTGAAGAATTAAAAGGTACTTTGGTCACATTCTTTGTCGTCAATGTTTAAAGGACTACTTTAGATTTTTACATTAAAGCACACACACATAAAAAAAACACAAAGCATGATTATGAAATACTTATTGAACATAATTTTTTTTCCAGAAAATTGCAATAGCATCTGACTTAATAAAGTTAAAACTGGCTTTTTCAAAAGAAACTATGTATAATAGTTGCACAATAGCTGTGACATAAAAGAACTTTTTTAGATGTTTTTTTTCGAGCAATTTTTTCAATGTTTAGCTTGCTTCGTTAGAATCAAAGTTCTTTTTAATTACTTTCATAATATATTTGATTATACATAATTTTTCCTGTGTTTAATATACATAAAATTCCTAGTGATATAACGCAAAACTAATGTAATTAAGAAGGATATATTATGAAAGCAATTAAAGTATGTACTATAATTTCGTGCGATTATTTCTCGAAATAACGCACAATTTTTTTAATACTTACTTATACTTAAATAAAGTACTTAAAAGCAAAAAAAAAATAAATAAATAAATAAATAAATAAATATATATATATATATATAAATAAAAAGTCCTTATTTTCATAATTTTTACCACAGTCGTTTTATTGTAACAGGTTAAAAGTTTCATATTCATTCTCTTAGTTAATCCTCAATTGGTCGAATAATTATTTCCGTTCTCCTGTCCGCCACTAGAGTGCGCAGTGCTTTGGATTTCCAGATACTCGCGTCTTTTTCAGCCGTGTTTTTAACCCTTAAATGCCGGGTGTTGCTTTTCGGCAACATACCCAATTTAGGCTTCTAAAATACTATTAGAATAATATTTAAGCTATAATGCCTAATCTACATTCTGAAAATATTATTAAATAGATTTTCAACATGTAGATGGCAACACCTGTGCTGTTTAAGAATAAAGATAGATTTATTTTTTCAAATGTTGCTAAAAGTTCTTTTTGTTTTGTTTGGAAGGTTGCGAAATACCCTATTTTCTTCTGCCGTGAGCAAGTAAAATTTATTTCTTATGATAGTTCTGAAAATTCTTGTGCGTTTAATATTATAGAATTTTATCAGAGAAAATTATTTTTTCAACTAAAGACCAGTATTTCCGATTAGTAACAAACTGTTTTTTAGTCGTAAACCATACTTAAAACAAAATATGATTTTTTTAAGTATTTTACCGTGATTTATTTAAAAAATGAAAGCCGAAAAACATTATTACAATGATCTTTGAAAAATCAGGCATTTAAGGGTTAATACACCTACCCAGTTTCACTGCAATTCGCTCGGGGTAGAGATCTAATCGTAATGGCCTCTCAGGCCAATTGCGACCGAACTCGTTCGTTTTTTGAAGGTTCTTATTTTTATTATTTATCATCACAATTCTTTATTTCGATCATTTCATGAAGATGATGCTCTGGTTTCCTACATTCCCCGTGCAAAGACAAACGTCATTCGTATACTCTCTCTTCATGACAGCGGACCAGAAGTGATTACTTTCTATAACACAACCAAAAGTGGAGTTGGTATTGCATATCAAATGTGCGCTACATACAACTTAAGCCGAAACACCAAGAGTTGGCCAATGGCCATTTTCTTTACAATGCTCAAATGTGGGTGGAATCAACACTCAAATCATTTATCTTGGCATTCAAATTCAACCCCTTTTCAGAAGCTTGATCATGAAAAGGTTGACCCATGAACGGGTAATTGGAAAGCTACCTCGGAGGTGTTTGGAGATAACTGGAATTCCAAGCAGCGTGCAAGTCCATTTGAATAGATATCGCCTCATAGATGTTCGGGAGAAATCCTCACCCTACTCCTATTCAAATGATGTAGATGCATCCCCTGTACTGAAGAAACAGGCCACAGAAGGATATCGAACTAGAAATGCTATAAAAATCATCATACGATCCAAATCTGTACTTTAATGGGTGAACGCAACTCCACTTTTCAATATTTTGACAGTGAATCTAACTAAGGCTGATTGTATTCTACCTGCGGCCTCCGTGGCCGAGTGGTTAAGGCACATCGCCGCTAATCGCTTGAAAGCGTATGAGGTCTGCGTGTTCGACTCCCGCTGACTCCACTGCACACTCTTTGTGGGGCTACCGGTTGTATTTCTCTGGTGTTGTAAATTTCCTTGTGACTATTTCGTCCTTGTATGTAATGGAAGAAAAGGGAATAAAAATTGTGGTTTGTGTCTCTGTATAAGAAGGATCATTCGAGGCGAACACCCATAGTTGCTATAGGCCCCAAAGCAATCTCCACTACGGTGAACTTCAGTTAACAACATTGTTTAAAAAATCGTGTTTTCTGTGCAAGTTTTTAATTACTCTCATGATATATTTAATTATACACAATTATATTATGATTTTTCTGTATTTAATAAACGTAAAAATCATAGAAATATATTTCAAAACTAATGTGTTTATTTAAGAAATATATATTCTGAAAGTAATTAAAGAATTTGAATTGTTGCTTCTGAAAGTAACTCCTGTTTTAATGTTGAATTTTATGTAAAATTTATGTATGTATTATGTAATTTTATGTATGTATTTTTTCTAAAATACTTATAGAAGCAAAAAATAATGGCCTTAATCCTTTCTGCATTGAATTTTTTTTCTGTTTGGGATAAAAATACATTTTACGCTAATAAAATTAAAAGTAACTAACCAAATCACAGAAGTTAGGTTTACTGAAATTTAACAAATATGTTAGTTTCTGAAACCAAACGAATGTAGTTATTTTGCGTTCTTTGCATATGACAATACTCGATGGAAGAATTTTTGGTTTGGAAAATGTCGTATTAAAACGGGATTTAACAGACATGAAAACATACTAGTATTTTTTATTGTTTATCACAAATTATTCATTCGGAAAGTTCAGAAAAGCCTAATTTAAGTTTAAAATCTTTCGGCCCTGAGTTTTTTCTTAAAGTCCACAAAAAATGGAAATTTTTGCCAACTTTATTTTTATTTTTATTTTATTTTTTACTATTTCAAAGTTAGGTGACGCTACATGTCCACTAAAAAGTCAAAATAAAGATTGCATGTATGTGATTATGAGGTTTTTACGCATCTGCAATACGTTATTTATAGTTTAAAGCATTTTAGAAATAAAGAACACATTTGTGATCTCCAGGGCCGAAAGTGTTAATTTCATAATTTGTATTTACTTTAATTTTTAGAGGTATTTCTACAGGTAATTTAATTTTAACAGTAATTTAATTTTAACAGGTAAATTTTTTTATTAACCCTTTATCTACGGCATTATTTTCTACTGCAATTTTTTTTCAATAAAATGAAAACCAATAACTTATTTTTTGAGAATAACAAGGTACTTTGGTTAACGTCCTAGTTTACTATATTTTTAAAGAATATGTCGGATTTTTATATTAAAAGTACACACATATTAACAAAAAAAAAAAAAACAACAACAAAAAAAAAACTGATTTTGAAATACATATTGAATGTAAATTTGTTTCCAGAAATTTACGATAGAATCTTAATTAATAAAGTTTAATCTATATTTTTCAAAAGAGACATCAATGTATAATATTTGTACAATAGTTGCGCCATATTACAGCATTTAAAAAATTCTGTTTTCTGTGCAAGTTTTTTCGTTTTTTAGCCAGCTTTGTTAGAATCAAAGTGCCTTTTATTTACTTTCATAATACAGAATTAAGATAACATACATAAGATACATAGTAAAGGAATGTCCCAGTTTCAATTGTATTATTATGCCAGTTTAATTTAGAATATTTACAACAAATCATACATAAAATTGAAGGTAAACTAACGTATTTTTCTTTACAAATGCTCAATAAGTGCACATTTGTTGTACGGGACACATCCAACCTAAAGTCCAATTCTTCCTATACTTCAGATAACAAGTCCGGAGTAATAGAAGCAATAGAATTTTCAATACTGTGTCTCATTTCTGGCAAATCATTAGGTTACGGCGGAACGTAGATACGATCTTTTATAAAGCCTCAAAGGAAAAATCCGATAGCTCTAACGACTTTTAAATCTTGAGCCCAGCAGTAACATTTTACGCTTAGGAGTCGCCATTTTGCGTATGTGCGACTGCGAGCAAGTAAATAAAGAAGCAGTGCTCGTGCATGCGTTTATGTAAAACTGTTTAAATTACTCATTATTTGTGACCATGAACCAACACTCTACAACGCTTACATTTTATGCTATTAAAATATTTAACTGGGACTCTATTTTATCTCTTTAAGACCTGAAGGGTTTTTGTAGAAATTAAAAATTTTGGTTTTTTACCCTAATTAATAGGATCGTATTTGATTGAAAAAAATATTTAAAAAAAATTCTGATGTCAGGTTACGTCAAGGGAGAATTCACACAATTGTGTGGTGCAGGCTCTGCTTTAAATCACATAAAAAGAGGAAAATGTTTTTTTTTTCTTTTTCTTTAGGACCACCTACACAATTGTGTAGGTCAGGTCTTAAAGGGATAAGGACGACCTGTATATTTAATTGTACATAATTGTATTATAATTTATGTAATCCTGTTATGTTTATGAATTGTGATTTTTATTGTATTTAATATAATAAAAATCATACTTATATGTCGCAAAACGAATGTTTTTAATTAAGAACGATATATTATGTAATTAATTCAAGCATTGTAATTTGAATGGTTACTTCTCAAAATAACGCACATTTTTTCTAACGTTGAAATATATATACTAGTATTTAAACTGCTTAGAAGCAAAAAATAATGCCCTTAATTTCATAATTTGCACCGCAGTCATTTCATTTTAACCGGTAAAGTGTTAATTATTAATTCACTAACTTGACCAAAATAATAGATTTAATCAAAAGCAGAACGGAATTTCGCTTTAAACAACTATCTCCTCCTGATTCTATGCAAATTAAATTATTTTTCATAATCTCCGGATAGAAATTATCCCACTCCCTTGTCTGATAATGGTAAAAGAAGGAAATTCCTCACTACATTAATTTTCAGAGTGAGATGAAAGAATTTTAGAAATAATGCGAGGATAAAATTTGGATCGAAAGCAAAATGTAGAATTTTATCATTATCAATTTCTACTTTTGTCATTTTCTACCAAAATCTTTTTCCTTTAAGTAAAAGTTGTATTAACTATTAATTTAAAATAGACTTCAGTACGAGTTTATATCGTAAAACTATATTAATTTCGATAACATATCGAAAACATTCGCGAGAATAAAAATATATTTAAAAGTATTTGAAATACCATATATCGCTGATTATCCGGACCGATCTGGGCCAAGAACGACCCGGTTAATGGAAAATCCGGATAATAGGATAACTTTAAAAAACGATTAATGCAATGCTTTTTAGGTAACTTCCAGGCTGAGGACTGGCGTATTAGTGTACATTTTAGCATATTACAAATGGCGTGTCTAGAAGTTATTTTTTTAAATTTTTTAAATTTTATTTTCTACAAAATTGGTACAAGTTATACATAAAAGTACGCATAGAAATTATTGCATGTATGTATGATACACTGTACGAATAAACGCGACCGGAGAGAGGGAAAGACCCTTCTTTCCGAGGACACCAAGGGACAAAAGAAGCATTTTTTCGATCCCCTTCAGAGAATTTGGGGATAAAGAGGGATGCTCCTGGGGAATATAAGATACGTAGGACTCTCGCGCGTTAGAAGTGAAACTTTTTAGGTTCTAGAAACAGTTGATTTTATGCATAGCTTTCTTTGCATTTGTTCGCGATTTTATTATTTAAGGATAAGGAAATGGTTATTTAATGATTAACTTACGTGACATGCGGCCGAATTATCCCTACCGCACTAAAGTAGTTTCACTTCAAAAATTTTGGAGAAGGCCGGAAAAAAAGTATGGTCTTTGATCGATTCGGTTAATTGGACCATCCGGTTAATCGGCGTCCGGATAATTGGCGATATACTGTAATTTCTTTGTTACTTTTCGTTCTCGATCTGCTGTGAGAAATTTGATTGTTTGTTGAGGGTGTGACCAAAATTAAGAGAAAACAAATAGTGTTAATTTTGCCAATAAAAGTTCAGTGAAATTTGCTCCACAAGAACATTCTCAATATTAACGGGAAAATAGAATATCAAAAATTTACTAAATTGTGTATAAAAATGTTGTAAAGTCAAAACTAAATAAACAGTAAAATAAAATTGCAACAGTCGAAGTTTCGGCCCTAATCTAAGACTATTTCCATATAAAAGTTGTCATACTACCTTTAAAGTTTTAAGTTTCTTTAACCCTTTATCTACTGACGGTACTTATAAGTACCATTAAAACAACTTGTTATAAAATTAATTTAATACATTGATTAGTTGTAATACAGTTTAGAATGACTTATACATAAATCAATTTTTGGTTACACAAAACACAAATAATTTTAAAAGTATGATTTCTTTTGCATTTGCAGCTTTTCAGCTTTCTTGGCGTTGGAGGGGGTTGGGGAGGGAATTTTTCAATTCCAAAATACTTCTACTGTAGGAACATTATATTTGTATATTTAATAATTCTACAAAATACTAAGAAAACCAATTAAAATAAAAGATTTGAGTGGGGTTATATATATTGCACGAAATCCCTATAAATTAAAATATAATTAATCCTTCTAAATCCTTCAATCCTTCTAAATTCCCTCTAAATTGTATTAAATGATTATGTAAATCTTCTAATGTAATTTAAACAATTCACGAAAAATGCTTTAGAAGATAGAATTTTCATGAATTCATAATTGAGTACATGAAGAGTTAAAGCTAACAAAACAATATAACAACTCTTTCCTTGTAGTCATGGATGATGACCAAGACGTCAATTGTTATAATTTTATTTTAAGGTTTGTTTAGATTTTGACTTTACAACATTTTGTACGCACCCTTTAGTGAATTTGTGATTTTTTTTTATTTTCGCGCTAATATTGAACTTTTCATTGAGTAAATATCCAGCTCTTTTATTAGTAAAATTCTCTTTATAAATTGTTACAGATTATGTATGAAAAAAGTGGAGTTTCTTGATATTAAATCTCTATCTGTACCAAGCCATAAAACTTTATAGACTTCAGAGAATATATTTTTTTCATAAAATGTTACAGGTTATGTGTGTAAAAGCGGAGTTTCTTAATGTTAAATCTGTAGTTGAACCAAGCCTTAAAACTTATAGACTTCAGAGGAATATATTTTTTCTGCATATATTATAAATTTTCTAAGCAAACTAACAATTTTAATAAATACATTTCATATAGTTGAATGCAACATTTTATATGTAATACTTTTAAGAGTAAATCGTAACCAATAGATAATTTTTTTAAGAATTTTAAATTTTACATCTTTGTCCAATTTTCCAAGGATAGCGCGTACTTATTATGCCTTCCAACTTATGCAACATCTCTGTTACAACTTATATGCCGTAATGAAGTATCTCTTTAAAAATTGCTGAGGACAATCCTTTCACATTTTAACCCCATCATGATAAATAGACACACAGCTGATACGTACGCAGACAGCTGGCAAACTTCGTGTATAAATCTTATTGCTTTTTATATTTGGTGCTAGAGATCTGCACGGGCCGGCCCGTGGCACGAAGCTCGGGTCTATTTTCATTTACGGTACTCGTGCCGGGACCGGGCCTTACATTTTTCTGAAGTCTCGGGCCGGACCTAGTAACTACTCTTTACGGGCCGGGCCGGGCTCAGGCCTTACTTTTTTCCTGAAGCTACGGGCCGAGCTTAACTTATTTTTTCTACATACACCCGGGTACTGGTTTCATTCCTAATCTTCATGGCCCAAAATTTTCATTCCTAGTTTTCACCCAGCCCGTAAGAAAATCATTGTCTCGCCGTGGCCTGGTCCGTTCAAATGTCAGTAAAATTAGGCTTGGCACAAATTTTTTGTTAAAAAATGCATGTATTTTTAAATCACCATTATTCTATAATTAAACATTCAAATTCATTCTCTTTAAAGAGCAGTAGATTTCTACAATTATTAAAATATAGTAAAATGTGTGAAAAAGATCCTGTCTATGACGGAATCTTGTTTTAAACTGAAAAACGTGTTGATCCATGCAAAATTAATGTACTACTACGTAAGAAAATAACATATAATACATTTACATTTGCTAAGAAGGGAACTTGTCTATAACGCATTTTTTTTTCTATGCAATTCAGTCTTAGATTTTACTGTATAGCATTTTTCAGATATTTAACACTTCAATACATGGAATATGGATTAACAATATTAATTATAACTGAAACATTTACATACAAGAAATAGAGATTCATTAAAAAAATGAATATCGCACCCTGCGGCACTTCTATAAAAATGAAGATTATAAACATGAAAAGAAAAGTTAAGATAAATATTTTTGGCTTGAACTCCTCGTACGAGACAATCTTTTAACCAAATCGACGTAAAAAATCAATGTTTTGTAGAAATTCACTCGGGCCGGGCCGGGCTCGGGCCGAACTTTTAACTTTTATACCGGGCCGGCCTGGTCCAATAAATTTTTTTTACGGGCCGAGCCGGTCTCTTTCTTAACTTTTAACTTTTTTACCGGACCGGGCCAATATTTTTTTGTACGGGCCGGGCCGAATTTTTTTTTTCCCTGTGTCAGGCCGGTCCCGTGCAGACCTCTATTTGGTGCTTCTGAAACCATCTGGTGATTCACGGAAAAAAACTTGCTTTGTATTATTAAACAATTTATCGTTCCAATTTCTACGAAACTGATGAGAAATTCTTGCTTATTTATAAAAGTAAAATACCAGCGAAATAACTTGAAAATGATAAAAAAGTACTTATTTTGTTCATTAATTTTTAAAAAACGAAGTAAGAGGTAAAATAGGAGCAGAAAATAATGCCTTTTTTTAAAAAAAATGAGCAATGATTGATAGACTTTGAGAAATTAAAAATTTGGAACAATGGACAATCATGAAAAATAGGCCGGTAAGCAAGGAATCTAATTTGTGACAGATACAGAATAAATAATGAAATGCCATCTAGGCAGACAACCCAGTAAAGAAAGAAACAGTGGGCCTTTAGCTGGACAAAAGATGGCAGCCAGCACTGCCATCAGCGGTAAAGTGCAATGGTGTCATTAATTAAACAAGTACAAAAGTTTCCATGCGGAATGCAGCTGAAAACAGCATTTTCAGCAACAGCAGGCCAGTTGGCATGCCATCACATTACTTCAATCCGGCACTTTTCCTGCAGTGCTAGCAGCTATACCACTGCTATTTCTTTGCTGGCCAGCACTTTCCCTTACAAAAATGTCTTATAGAATTCTATAAAAAAAAAACGAAGTATTATAGAATTATGGCCCTTTTTCTGTAAGCTAGTTTCACCAAGAGCTATAGAAATACCTGTAGAAGTGTCTATAATAGAGATAGTTGATTTAGAAGAGGTTTCCATGTGGTCACCCTCCCAAGTACTAACCGCTCTCGGGGCTGTTTGGTTTCGTGATCGGACATGAACAAGTACTTTCAGCGTATTCTACGACCGCTCGTAGTTTTCAGGCTCTAATTACACTATTTCAAGTTTGTTTCTTTTGTGATTTACGTTTCCAATCATTAAACTGGTATAGAAATTATTGTATTGTATAGAAATCCTATATATTTTATACGCTTTCTTTTATTATTGATTCTCAACTGTGTAATTTATGAAAGCCGAAATCCTTTGTAACTTAGTAAAAACAGATTTAAAGAGAGAAAAAAGTACATTGAAATAAAGAATTTATTTATTTATTCATTTACTTATTTATTTTGTTGGTGGCAGTGATGCTGTATTATTTACAGTTTAAAAAAAAATAACTTCACAGCTTAAATTGTGTTAAGATATTCATTTCATATTTGTGTTCAAATAATCGATGTCTTCGATATTCGCAACGCCACCTAGCGTAAGGGTTACCAGCAATAATGCTGCAAAAGTTCTTGTACTTCCATGTAGTGGGGGACCAGCACGTGAGGTAAAACGGAAGCCCACCAGAATTTTATCTGATGATTTCCAACAGCAAAATTGGTTGAAGCTGTCCAGCAGCACCTATCTTGCTGCTGGCCAGCAATTTCCTCTTTTCTGGGGAACTTCAGAGGAATTTTATAAGTAATAAACAATAAATGTTATGGTAGCATTGAAATTCGGCTTCTGAATACTATATGTCCGAATATTTGTTTTTTATCATTACATCCTCTCATATGGAAATTATTAATGCAGAAATAGAAAACACCTAGTGCAGAAAAAATTGTGAGGAAGAGAAAAGAAAAAAATCAGAAAGATTTCAACAGAAAACAAAAGCGACTATTGGTGCATATACCAAAAGTTAGGGATGAGAAAAAAGGACGGAAACGTATGAATTAGTATTTTCAGTGATCCAGTGGCATTATCTGACGTTAAGAGTATTGATATTAATCTTCAAACGATGATATGAGAAAGAAATTGACTGGGTCACAAACTGTCATTGAAAAGTTTTAAAAATATGCATTACTTTCAAAGGGATTAACGTGGGTAAGTATAATCGGCATCTTATGTCACCAATCATGCTTAAAAATTATTACATGGTGTAATTGTATTATTACATGCGATATTATCTATTGGAAAACTGTCACAAGAAGCATCAGAAGTGAGAAATTATCATTTTTGAAAATATAGAGAAAAAACTTTTAAGTAAATATTTACTTATAGGTTACAAAAGAGACATACGGATGCGATTTTTATCAACTTTAGGTGTACTTTCAAATTGTAATAGACGTAGACAAATTAACGAAAATAAGCACTTTTTAGAGGGGAGGTAAATGTTAAGGGCCGAATGATACACGATAGTCCCAGACCATGGCACATGACTGATGAAAAAAGTTTAAAGAACCATACGATAAAATAATTGTTTGGTGAGAAGAAACTAAGTCAGATGCTGATATAATTAATACATTAGTTTTTTTTTCTCAAATTACTTTTAGCGGAATGAAATTTTAATTCATTTTTCGCATTGATTTTACCTTAGTTTTTATTTTAAAGCATGATTACTTTCTATATTAAATTGTACATTTTAATATAGACACACGCTTCATTACACGCTTCAGATGATATTTGAAGGATTTCACTCCTGCTTCCCAAAGGCCTCCAAAGTTTGGAGCCCTTGGTGGAATAAATTTCCAGTTAACACTCTCACTGCTCAAGTATCCAGACAAATTATCGTCAGGAATTCTAACTAAATTATGTAACCGTTTGAGTTCATTATTACTGCCTACACAATTTTGAGCGTTATCCGAAAAAAAGACAAGCAATTTTTCCTTTCCTAGCAAAAAATCTCTTTAAAGCTTCTATCAAAGCTTGCGAAGTAAATTCAGTAACAACCTCTAAAATGATTGCACGTGTTACAAAACAAATAAATATGGCTGCATATACTTTATGATAAATTCCTTTACGTTCGTACTTATACTTTATGAGAAAAGACCCAGTGAAATCAACACCTGAACAGTTAAATGGATAGTTCTCAGTTACTTTTTCTTTTGGTAAATTTCAGATGAACTGTTGACATGAGATGGGTTTCGCTTTAAAGCAAATAATACAATTATGAATTGTTTTTCTCCATATTGCGCGACCATTTAAAGGCCAAAACATCTGCTTAACTGAAAAAGTAAGGATTGTGGACCTAAATGTCAATACCGTTTATGAAAGTATTCTACTATCATTTGTGTAGGTTTACTTTTATTATGTAGTAAAATTGAAAATTTTTGTTGGCATTTAAGTTACTGTTCACTAACCTACCTCCTACTCTTAGAAGACCTTCTTTATCAAGAAATGGATGGAGGTTTTTTTACCTAATTATTATGATTAATATTACCTGATTTTTGCAAGGATTTTATTTCCTTGTCAAAAAATGCACGTTGAACACTTTTTAACAAAAAAACTTTCTGATTTGTTGAGCTCTTCGAAATCCAGAGGACCCTCCTTTTTTGTTTTTACAATTACTAAGGAACCTGAAAATAAATCCTAAAATACGAATTATTTTACTATAGTTATAACTTAAATCAATTATATCATACACAAAATAATTAATAGAAACTGTAAATACATATATGCTTTTAAAGTCACTTATGTTAGTATTTTTAAGTTCGTTTGAAAAGTCATTGGAATTAACTGCTGCAGGAATATTTGTATTGGGAGAGTCTTTTTCCTTTAGGAAAAATGAACCACTCCACCATAACTCATTTGAGAATAGCTTATCAGTAATAAATCCTCTTGTTAGAAGGTCAGTAAGGTTATGCTTAGATACTACATGTCGCCACTGCATTCCGTCAGTTAGTTCTTGTATTGTAGAAATCCTATTCGCAACAAAAGTTTTTCGAACGTATGGTTATTTTTTAATCCAGGATAATACTATCATGGATTCGGACCACAAGAAAATTTTGTTTACACCAATCTTGAGCGCAGAAATCACTCGTCAGAATCTTGAGCGCTGAAATCTTTGTCAATAAAACCACTGCACAAAGCTCAAGTTTTGGAATAGTTAATTGCTTTAAGGGAGAAACTCTGGATTTAGTTGTCCCTAATTTTACAGACACTTGACCTGATTCTGTCACTGATTTGCAGTAAATTACAGCACCATAGGCTGCTTCAGACGCGTCGCTGAAACCATGTAACTCGATCATAATTGCATCTTTCAATAAAATACACCTACTAATCTCAAATTTATTAATTAATTGTATGGTATCAGAAAACTCCCTCCCTTCCTTAGCCTCTTTCTCTGTTAACAAATCATCCCAATTTAATTCTAATAAGTATATCTTCTGCATAAATATTTTTGTTTTAATTATAACAGGAGATACTAAACCTAAGGGATCGAATATACTTGATATAGTTGATAACACTTGTCTCTTAGTGACATTTACATCATTATGAATTTTAACACTGAAACTTAAACAATCTTTTTTCTATTTCCACAAAACACCTAACGCTTTAGATTCTTCAGAATCACCAAAGGGGTATTGGAGATAGTGAAATCTTGTCATATGTTTAACAAAGTTGTGGAGCATTACTGCACCATTTATGTAATAACATTCCTGCACTGTTTAAAATTTCTATTAATTGATTTTGGAGTTCTAATTCAGAACTTAAAGAATCAGCTTCAGATAGAATGCCATCCATATACATGTCTTCTCTCAGTACGACTGCTGCTAAAGGAAACTTGTTTCCTTCATCCTTGGACAATTGAAATAGTGTTCTCATGGCCAAAAAAGGTACGCTAACCGTACCATAAGTAACTGTAGTTAATTCAAAATTTTTAATTGGCTCGTTAAGACCTTCCTTCCATAAAACATTTTGCAGCTTCCTCTGATGTGGATGAATAGAGATTGCTCTATACATTTTTTGAATGCCTGCAGTGAAAGCGACGATATGTTTTCTAAAACTCACCATAATTGAAAATAAATCATCTTGTATTACACCTCCGTTATATTGCATAGAATTAAGTGAGTTTCCTTTAGTTGTTAAGAAAGATGCGTTAGATACAACTCTCCAAGGCGTTGATATACTTTTTTCTATTCCTCTATACACTCCAAGATGGGAAATATAATAGGATCCATTTTCTTCCTCGCTTTCGTTAACTTCAACCATGTGGCCTAACTGTCGATATTCTTTTAAGAAATATGAATATCATCTTAAGTATGCAGGATCTTTTGCTATACAATTCCATAAAGAATTTCATTTTTTCGTTGCAATTTGTTTTGAATTTCCTAAAACAGCTGGATCCTACTTTAAGGGCATTTTAACAACATATTTACCGTTTTTGTCTCGTGTATAATTTTCTACGAAATGTTTTTCACAAACTAAAAGTCTCTTTACATTTTGGTTTTTCAACCTCAATATTGTCTATCTCCCAGAATTTTCTAAGTGTCTTATCATTATTAGTTTCTTTCTTTACAAACCCACAATGAACTTTATTTTCATTTTCTGTCGGAAAACTTCCCGATACAACAAAACCGAAAACTGTGTCTTGCAAAATAAGATCAGAATTATTAACACGAATTTGTCCCGGTCTCAAAAGCTCATAAAAAATCTCTGCTTTTAAGAGCATATCTACATGTTCTGGGATATTGAAACTATCATCTGCTAATTTTACATTAGGTGAATCTTGTATTGAGATTTCAATTGGAAGCGAAGGCGTTAAATCTACAGTTATTTTTGGAACTACTAAGAAATCTAAATTTTTTACAAAACTGTCATCTCTGTTTCATATTGATGCATTAACTTTATGATTTATTACCAAGGTAGCATAATTTAGACCTGATACTAAGATGTTTGTTCTCTCTTTTTTTTTTTTTTTTTTTTTTTTTTTTTTTTTTTTTTTTTTGCATTCGCTCTATTAAATGGCGGAATAAAAAATCAGACTTGCTGCCTACATCTAATAAACTTTTTACTCGATGTTTACGTCCCGATTCATCAATTAGAAAACATATTACAGTTGAAAGTAACACTTTGTTCTTTTTATTCGAATAGTTACTAATAAAGGTTTTCTGAACAAACTCTTCTGCATTAGCGTTCAAGATTGATGTGCCATAATTTGTTGGCCTAGAATCTGAACATTCTTTCATATTTACCTCCCCTTGTTAATTTTGTTCCGATGAAACATATTCTTTCACGTATGTGCTGTTATTTGTTTTTGGGAAATGTATAGTTTTATGATGACGTTTTTTACAAAAGCACGTGTACTTTGAAGAACAATTTGCAATTGAATGTGAATTTAAACAATTAAAGCATAACTTGTTACATTTTATAACGTCCACCCTTCCATCGACAGATAATTTTAAATAATGAGGGCATTTTGAAAGAGTGTGGTGTTCAGAGCAAAACATACAACTTAATGTGTTAACATCTGATAAAAATACTTTAGATATATTTTTGGAGTTAGTATATTTACGATTAACACTAAAATTCTCAGCAAGCGATTTTCCGCGTGATGTGAAATATAAATCAATCTCCCGTCCCAATTCTTCTGGCAAAAACCATTTATCTCCTTGTCTCACACTAATGTGGGAAGCTGTTTCTCCATCTAATGTTTGATATAATTTATCTGATACTATAAGTTATTTAAGACTATCGAAATAGAATACATTTCTTAAATTTTAATAATATTACCAGTTTGTCGTTAAACGTGAAGCAAACTGTACATGAGTCTCATTTGGTTGTTTAAGGGCTTTTCTAAATTGCTCTAAGCAAAAATAAGGTGTAAGTTGAAATTCTTTTAACACCAATTCTTTTATTTTTGCATAATTCTCGATAACACTATCATGTAAGTTATTATGTTAGATGCTTTGTCCCCTAATAAATTTAACAGAATTTCTATTTTATATTGTTCTGGAACATTTTTAGTCTTAAAAGCTCGTTCTAAAGAAGAAAAAAAAACCATCCTTCAGGACGTATGGGAATTCTTACAGTCAAAGTTCAAATACATTTTATCAATTGCTCTAACGATTCTAATTAATTCACTCTCACTAATATTAGATTTAGATTCACATTTAATTTTAGCCTGTTCTATTTCAAACTTCATTTTTCCAGATCATATTACTTTTGCTCCTTATCAATACGCCTTTTCTCCTGCTCTTCATTAATCCGCCTTTGCTCCTGCTCCTCATCAATTCGCCTTTGCGTTTCATGGTTACGATTTTCAATTGTATCTTTTGCTATATCTTTCACAAAATCTGGTTTATTTTTATACATTTCACTGTCTTCAATAATAACGTCTAAATCAGCAATTGTCCTTTCTTCATTAACATTTAGATTTATTTCAGTGGCTATAAGCTTTTAATCCTCTTTTTTTGCGTCTTTAAACATTGTTTAATATATGTATATAACAGTAAAGATAAGAAAAATCACATTCACTTACTTTTCGAATAAACTTTTGGCGAATTTCGTTGTACAAAACTCTGTCGGTACTTATCATTCATGTCTACGTTTCACTCAACTTAAATTCGATTGATTTTTGAAGTTCGTTGGATTTAATCCCTGGCTGCTTCTTCGTTGCTCGGCGGACCATAATGATAGCTTATATTAAATACTTACAAATACTCAAAATAACAAAGCTGCAGTGCACTGTTTTTATTAAATAATATCACAAGATAGCCGCTCGTGGCTACCTCTTTCACAACAAAACATTCTATGAACTCGTATAAACAAACGCAGACGATAAAAGTTATTGCCAAAAATTCAAAGCATAAGTACGACCGAACGCATCATACGCAACATCATGCGCATTATTGCACCTTTTCAGACTTTGCCAAATATACATCCCCGAAACAGGTATAAATATTAAAAGTGCTGTACTATGGACGTAAATCAGTGTCTTGGAAGAATAATTAATGTAAATTTAGGTAACTGAATGCTATGAAAGGTTAAAACAACCCTCTTGAGCAAATTCACATTTCTTAAAATACGCCAGTTGACTATGAGCTTGATTGCGGGAGATTAAACAGAAGATCAACATAACCAATAAATTATAGACATTGGCACTAATTTGAATTCTCCCAACGAAAAGACACATTTGACAATAAACTTAATATCAAGTTAAGCTGAATTGTTTAATGTTACGCTGAATCACAATGTGCTTGGACTTGTCTTTTTATATATTTACTAGGGGGCTCTGCTCCTTGCAAGCTACGCTCGCCAACCCCCATTCAGACACCGCAGAAAATAAAATCTAAAAACATACTAATCTGATGGGTTTTAAAAATATTAGAGAAGATTAAATTATACTGAAAAAAAACTGTGCAGATCTCCTTGTAAGCTGGTTTCCATTCAATTCCCTTTGATTGCAAAAATTTAAGGGCAAATTAGTTGCTGTTAAGACATCCAATGGTTGTTTTCGTTTTTGATTAAAGAGGATCAGTTAAACATTTGAAAAGAAGCTAAAATAAAATGAATTAAGTATTCAGAGTCTTTGTCAACCGCTATTTTAAAACACTCTCTATAACAATAGCCTAAATCATGTGACTATCATCAAGAGTTCCGGCCCGAACACTTTGCTTTTTATACTCTAGGTGCCATTTTGATACTTTAATGTTATCCAGGCACAGGTGATAAGTCACCAAATATTATTCTATCCCCATCATTTCATCTATATCATAATAGTTCAAGTCATCAAATGCCATAAACAAATACGATCTGATCCCTTCGCCTTTCTATGAAGGTTTGACACTAATGTCATATTGGCGCGATTTTTTTCTAACGCCAATTTGGGGAAAGCATCAACAGCATAAACAACAACATCCGGCTTACCATATCAAGCAAAATAACGATACTTTGGCGCCAGTTAAGTACCCTTTGCGTATATGACATTGGCGTCAGAAAAAAAATCGCGCCAATATGGGGCCGTATATGACATCTGTGCCGAAAGAAAAAAAAGCCGGGTGCAAATCTCGCCTTTTTTTTTCAACTCGCCAGTTAGCATTTTTTTTTATTGTTCGAGTGGTAAATTAAAACATTGATTTGAAGTTGAAATTAAATGTCATGGTTTGTTACATAATTTAATATTTCGCAAGATGTCATATACGCATCACGTGTTTGGCATGATTTTTTTTACGAAAATTTGGCGAAAACCTCGTTTTCGTATACCAGTTACATATGTATTTTTGGTACTACTTAGTTATCTCGTCGAACAAAAATCTATCGCGAACTATAAGATTAAATGCAAATAATGGTTGATCGTAAATGTCACATTCACTTGACTTTTAGCAAGTTACACGTGTTTACGTCATCAAGTGATTTTTATTTTGACGTTTTATTTTTATAGTTATTAATGTTGTACTAATTTATTTGTTCTTTCGTTATTTAAAATAAAAATCTTGTCAATCTGTACAATTTGGCGAGTGGTTTGGCGATTTATATAATTTGCGAAATTGGTTGACGGCATAACTACTTCATTTTACCGTATTTTTAAATTATTTTCTATTATTTTCAAAAGGAAATAGCAAAAAAATAATTAATAACTATATAACAAAATAATTTATATAAATTTAAAAAAGAAATAAAAGTAAATAACCATTTATAATTAAATAAACAACAATAGCCGGGTTACCATGTCAATCACAATAATGCCATTTTGGCGTCAATTAGGTACCCTGGTGCGTAGATAACATCTGTGCCTAATTTTTTTCTTTTCGTTTTGTTTTTTAAAAAAAGAAAGGAGTGAAAGCCATCAATTTTAAATGAAAGTTGTGTATTTTAAATAAAAATAATGAAAGGATTATATTTTAAATGAAATAAATAAAATATGAAGAAATGCCATGGGAAAAATGTTTTGCGAATTATCACCTGCGTCTCGCTAACATACAAATACCGTCAGAATTGATTTCTCTATCAGAATCTTTCGATTTGGCGAAAGATTGTTTAAGTAAATTGAATTATGAATAAAAGTAGCATGATACATTTCTTAGCATACATTTAAGGTAACCTTTTCTGAATTATGAAAAAAAAAATATCTGTTATGATTAAAATTGGAGTTGCCATCATTAGAAAAAATGTATTTAAAATTAGAAAAAAAAATAATATTTCAAAAACTAATTCGAATTTAAAAATTCTAATACCAGTTTTGAGATCTGTGGATAAACACGGATTTTTTATGTTAATTTCATAGCAAAGTATTCCATATTTTAGGAGAAATCGCCGTGAAACAAAATCAGTTGTTTAATCAGTCGATTCAAAGAATCGATACATTTCAGGCGTTTCATAAATTCGTTTCATAAATTCGTTCATTAGGATTTTATATATATAGGGAAGATTTATTTTTAGCATCTTGTATGTTTGCAACTATTGAGTCTTAGCTAACATGAAGTGACGCTAGCATTAGCAATAGGATACTTCATTATCAACTTAAACCTAAATTTAAAGGTAAGAAAATTAATTGAATAAATTTTTATTTAATATTTGTATAGTGTTTGAAACTAAAGTTTGTTTACCTCTACTTTCATCATTTATATATCTCTACAGCGTTGTGATTTGTTTGCTTGCCTTTTTATGAATTTTCTTTCCGTAATTAAATAAAAGTTTATTATAATTTATTTTAAAACACGCTTGCTCTCTTTCTTTTTATCAGAATTTTATCTTAATTAAGTAAGAGTTTATTTTCATATATATTAAAACGTAAAGCTAGTTCTGTAAGATCAGAGTCACAAAATCACTTATTTGAGCATGCGTGAAGTTAAATTTACCAACCTTCCATTTAAAGGAAGGTGGTATTAGCAGGTCTGACTAGCAGAGTGAACTAAAGCACCAGTTTAAAGCTCTGAACTTTTGTACAGGACGCGGGATCTACCCCAATACTCGGCAAAATATTTTTTATAATTAGTTTTTCGATAATTCATTTCAATAATGACATATTTTACTAGGAGGAGAAGTTATATGATTTGTATTCTTTTATTATTGTAATTTGAATGCTTTATAATTAAATAAAATTTAACACTTTGCAATGTTTTTAAAGAATAATAACTTTATATTTAGAATATTTAAGCTAAAATATTTTGCGTGTAATTATCAATAAAATTAATTGAGCTGATCTACAATTTTTGTTATATTTTGTATGAGCATTATCAAGAATATATATATATGTGTGTGTGTGTGTGTATTTATTAGTATGTAAAAGTATTTATTATTTTCCGAAAAAAAGGGAGGGAAATGAAGGAAAAACGGGAGAAAAGAGAAATAGTCATATAAGAATTATAAGCGAATTACTTTTATACCCATGGTTTAATAATTAAATAATGTATGAAAATGTAAAAAAAAAAATCAAGTATTAAAGACGTGAATTATCACATTGCTAACCAAGCGTAAACCAACAGTGTGAAAAATGTCCAAGCCGGGAATCGAACCCGGACCCTTGGAATAGCGCTCCAGTGCTCTACCACTAAGCCACGAGGACGATGCCCAGCTTGGCATCTCTCACTCACATAAGTTGGTAAGACTGCTACCGCAGCTACTAGATGGAAAAGATGGCGGGTTCGATTCCCGGCTTGGACATTTTCACACTGTTGGTTTACGCTTAGTTAGCAATGTGATAATTCTCCTCTTTAATATTCAATAATTTTAAGCGTAATTTTACTGCTGAAAAGTAGTTGAAAAATTAATTAAATTGAAAATTGAAGTAATTAAAAAATTTATATTATAAATCGTTAGTTGGTAGCATGGGAATTCAAGTTTTGGGCTTTAGAATGAGACTGATAAAAATAAAATTAATGAAAACTTTTAAAGGTAGTTAAAAAAATTAGAAATTACCAAATATTGTTATTTTTTCCAAAAATTGTGAAAATTTTCAAAAGTAAATACCCGTTCAATTAATATTTTTAGTTATACTTCTGTTAAAAAGCAAGCATAGTGAAAAATTACGAACTTAAAACTCTTACACTTCATCAATTGAGTAAGTTAAACTGACATCACTATCTAACGCCTTGAATCTGTAAGAATCACTTAGATAATATGGAACAACATCAAGTTTTCAGAATTTAATTTAAAAGTAACTAATAATAAAAAAAAATAAACATTATTCTAATGAAACTTTCAAGATGTTTTCCGTCAAATCTTGACGGCTACGATCTAGTAATTTATTTTAAAACACTCTTTCATTACTGCGTCTATACATTTTCACAAAAGAGATAATGTTTTAACATATTTTTTAACTTTAAACTGTTTGACTTTAAATATATTTTCAAATAGACATATGACGAATAGAAATCTTTAACGGATCTTTGTGTTCTAAAATATCATAAGAGAAAAGAATTTTTAAAATTCCTAATTTTAAATTAGTTTAACGTAACATTTTTGTATATGTGCAACGCATTAAACTATGAAACTATGATTTAACTATGAAACATGAAAAGTTTTGTTAGAAACTACTTGAGCTTGACTTCAATTTATAAAACGAAATTTCTTTTAAAATACTTCTGATGATATTGTAAACGTTTATTATCCGTAAAAAAAATTATTGGATTAATATGTTTATTTTTAAATTACAAACTATGAAAATACAAATATACTTTACGTATAAAAACCACTAACAAGGAAACCACTTTTGGTGTTGCTCGCACCAGCATCGAGACTTGGTGCGTTTTGTAGCCCATGTGTGTAAGTATAAATGTATTTTATGTATACGTATATATTAGTATTAAATAATAATTATTACAGAAGTCATAAATATACTGTACATAATTTTTTCTATTCTTTTGAAATATTAGAAACATTTTTCTAATCAATATCAATTAGAGGCAAAAATAGGCGTATTTGAATATAAACGATGTCATTAAAACTCCTTCTATTTTGATATTCCATGACAAGTTCAACAACAGTTGATCAATTTATATTTTTACAACGAATCTAAATACAACAGGGTTTCTATTTTATTTTAAATAAATTGCCTGAAACGTATAATTTTTTTAAGCGTGCAATTAAAGTGTTATAAAGGCAAAAGAAATGCATCTATCTAAAATTTCATTCAAATAGAAGCACATTTGTTACTTTAATAGGTTCATTAACTAAGAAATATATCCTTTCGGTTATCGAATTTATCTGAATAAAGCATTTATTTGGAGACAGATATATAGAGAAAACTAAAGCCAATTTATTCTAAGCCTGGAGTTTAAAGTATTAATTGACGTCGAAAGACAGACTGTTGCATGTAAACTTACTAAAAATACATCATCGACTTATGCTTTTTTTTCATCCTTTGTGTACTGTTCGGATAAAGTACTCAATCTGCGTATTAGGCATTTTTGACATTTTTATAATAATTGTCATTTATTGAAAAAAAGTTATGTTATTAGTTTTCTGGTGTTATTAGTTTTCTGGTGTTATTAGTTTTCTGATGTTACATTCTTAAAACGGCTTTGGAAAAAATGATTATTTACGTTAAGAAAAAAAATAGTTTGGAAGATATCATCAATTTCGCTCCACAAAACATGAATAAATAAATAAATAAAAATAAAACAATAAAAAATACTTTTAGCTTTATTTTTTATTGATTTTTAGAAGTGAAAATTACATGAAATTTTAAAAAAACTTTTTATGGATCATATCTATTTTTTATTCAGTGAGAATATTTGTTATGTGATACATCAAAACTGAATTTTTAGATAAAAAAATGTTTATCAAACAGGAAATAAATAACTTATAAAAGGAAGTGTGCATTAATTCATTTTGACTAACATCCTAAAAATGTTCTTTCGAAATTTGAGTACATAGGTGTTTAAAATTTGAGTAAAGGGTTTCTTGGATTTTACTAATAATAAAGTATAGAATTGTTTTTAAAATTTACCTCAATAAATTACACACGTTTCCAAGAATAACAAAGTTCTCACTTTTCCTAAAAACATCTTTTTAGATTTCTTTTGCAAATTTCGCAGAAACCTATACCGACGTTTATTTTTGTTGCAAATGTTGTAAAAACGTACAACGAAATGTTTTCCTCAGAAATACAGATTCAAAAGAAGGATCGGTGGGAGCCCTGAAATGAAATATGTATCTTACTACTTATATATCATGTTCGTATGTATTATCTGTATTATAAAGGACAAACGTGTCCGCCAGTAACGCTGACGTCATTTTGAGGTAGGCAACACCTGGCGATTAAATTTCGCTTTCACTGCTATTGTTTGAACTTCTAAATATCGAGCATTTATTTATTTATTTATTTACTTATTTATTTTTTACACCGTCGAATAGAGCAAAAAATGTACTTTATAATACAATTTGTTTCAAATCAGTATCGCAATTTACTCGTATTTTATGAATTTTAAAATAATTTTTAAGCAGGATTTTTTAAAAATGTTTCCCTATCGAGTGCAGACTATTAGGAAAGATTGCATTTAAGTTAATGTAAATAGATCAGCATTTATTCCCGCCCGGTTATTCCATAACGAAGTTAAAACTTCATTAATAAAATAAAATAATAAAGATTAAAACAAAATAAATAACTTCAGAAAATAATGATAATTAAAATATTTTAGTACAGAAAAAAGAAGTATCTTGATATTTATATCATTATCCTGTCCATAAAATTTCCAACAATAAAAACAATCATGCGGTGGAAATAGAGGTTCAGAAGAATTTAACACAGAAATGTCCTTGGTATTTATTCAATGCTTTTATTTCCGCAATGTGTTTCTTTGAGTCAGTATTTTCAGAATCCCCTGCGAAGGCCCTATATTTGTTTAAGAGTGCACCAAATGATTTGGAAAAAGAAAAAAAAATGCAAATTTATTTTCATCAAGTAGACATATTTTTTTTTAGTTTGTGATTATCTATTATTTAATAAAATTTGACTATTATTAAAGGTAAGTTTATAGTTAAAACTAATAAAAAAATCCTGAAAACAATTTTATTATTTTATTCTAGTAAGCAGGGTTTTTTATCACTCTTTAAATGTGTGGTTCATACATGTTTTGTTTATATATATAAGATTTATAAATATATTTTTTCTATCCTTCATACAGATATATGTAAATATATTTTAATCCTTCTATGATGATGATAATGATCTAAGTCAACAAACTCCGAGGTACATTTTATAAACATTGCTTAAAGTTGAATTTGTATTTATTTAATGAATATTGTAAACAATGTTACCTGTGTTGAGATGTTTAAGAATATTAAAGTTTTTATTCTCTATTAGTATTTTTTCATTATCTCATTCCATAATTTTTTTAAAAAGTGAACTACTTAATTAGATTAATGGAAAGCATGATGAATTAACAATAAACTTTAAGATAAGATAATTAAATTAATTAATGGTTTTGACATTGTTCAGTTTAATGCTGTCGCGTGGAAAGAAAAAGGAATTCCTTTTTAAAATTATGTTTGTGTATTTTGTTTAAAAAATGTATGCAAAATTTGTTAATCCTTAATTTAAATTAGATTTCTTACTTTTCTTTCCATCATGTGTTAAATTATTTTATCTAATGACCTATTTTTACGGCATATAATATTTTGAATGTTAAACCTTTTAATTAAGCCTATTTAAGTATTAGAACTCATAAATGAGAGTTTCCGTAAATTACACAACGTTTTGTCTGTTTTACTTTTTAATATTTAGTTGAACACTTTGGCAGCAGCCCAATTCTTCAAAATCCGTCCCCAGTTGCCACATAATTTTTCTCTTCCTACATATTTCTTTAAAATTAAAAACGTTACCATGATGTATATAAGTGTATCTATATACCAGATGAGCCAAAAGCGCGCTACAACTTTAAAAACGCATAAAAAAGGGAAGAAATTATGATAAAGGTGTGCGGTTTGCAAGAAAGGGCTCACAAGGTAGTGGATTTTCGTTAACAGCAAAAAAAGTAGTTAAAAAATCACAAATGAGGGAGATGACGACTAGAAGCATTATCAACGGGACAACAATATGACCCATTCATTTGTTCTTTAAATAACAAATGTTCAACAGGACCATCAGAACATTCTACGACATTATTGTTTTCTTGTTCATTGTGTTTCGAGCCGTCAACGCCCTCTACATGTGACTTTTTAACTGATTTTTTTGTGACTGCTAAAAAAAAATCCCACTACCTTGTGAGTCCTTTCTTGCAAACCGCACTCCTTTATCATAATTTCTTCCTTTTTCATGAGCTTTTAAAGTTGTAACGAACTTTTGGCTCAGACGGTATACGTTATAATTAATTTCTTAATTTACATCGAATGGTGAGAAATTTCGTCCTAAAACTCCAAAAGTAAAAGTTTTTCTCTAACCAACATGTGTCACAAAAGGATAAACGATACTGCGTGCCCCCCTTAAATTAGAAGAGTGTAAGCAGGTGCCGGTGTTGGGGGGCGTCCCAGGAAATATAAAGACGCGTTTCGATGGGTGTTCGGACCCGGATCTCTGGAACATATCTTTAACTCCAAACATGCTTCGGAACCGACAGCCAAAGTTTTAACTTGTATGTATGTAACTTTATAAGCTCTAACTAGAGGAAAATGATCACGAATTATGCAATATTTAAAGTTATAGCTAGATGGCTGGGGAGGATATTAATTTTTGTATCCAAATTGTATGTAGTTTCTAGTTCAGCATCTAGTTAATTTATACTTGGTGCCCTGTTTTTTTCATTGTCGAATCTGGGCTCTTTATTTATTTTATATGTACAGATAATATTCATACTTGATGTCACCTCCTTTTCGTATTCGATCTGGGAATAGTCTTTTGTTTTTTCATAGACACGGGGTATTTATTGTTAGTTGTATTATATGATTATTTAATCTTTATAACTTTAACGTTTCATTTGAAATTTTTAGAATTACTTTAGTTCACATGATGAACATTAAATTAAATGATTTTTTTTTTTGCTTTGAAATCTTTTGGAATGTCGTGTTCTCTCCAGCAGTTAGATACAGAAAAAAACCTTTCAAAAAATTGCTACTTTAAAAATCTCGCGTTATGACTCAGTTTTCCAATTTTTAATGTTATGTAAGGGACAGAATAAAAAGAAGTTCCTTGAAATTTGTTACCATACTGACCTAAAATAAACCCGAAAAGAAAAGTTGCCATCCAGTTGAATTAGCGTTTCTGATGAATCAGCGAAATATTATTGTTATTTATCAAGATTTTCCTTTTTATAAATGTTTTTCTGTGTCGTCTTTCTCAAAACCCCGTATCAAATTCTGTAAGATTTCGCCAGGTTATTTGAAAAAGTATAAAAACAGGCAAATTTATTTGCACCAAATTCACACGATTTTGTTTTCATTTCATGAGGACGCCTTTGTTCAATATATAATGATGAAAAAAAAAATGTAAGATTAGAATTAAATTAACTGAAAAAGTTCCTTTATACAATTTTGTTATTGTTTCTCAATAAAAAGTTAATTTATTATTTTTTAAATGCATATTTTATATATGTTCTGTCTTCATATATACTAGATGATCCATCACAGACATAGGTGGTTTAATCAAACTCTAATAGTTTTTTACACTTTTTTTTTTTTATTAGAGCCAATAACACAAAAAAACATTTTTATATGAAAAATATTAATAATGTATTCATAAAAGTTCTAAAATTTTTTAAATGTGAAAGTTTCGTATTAACGGCATATTAAGAGTTAGCGGCCGAAGAAATCGTCAAAGATTTTTCTGTCTTTTTTATTCTCATAATTTTAGTGGTTTAAGCATGTAGTTCAATTAAATGCCTGTTAAATCTGTATTTTATTATTTTTTTTTTTTTACATTCAAGATTCGTTAGTGAATACTTGATGGAAACAAATGTTGAACTATTTATACTGTTTTAACTGCAAACCGGTTAACATTTCTTAATCCTCTGCACCCTATAGAGGTGTGAGAAATAAAAAAAACTGCTTGATTTTTTTTTTTTTAATCAAAACATTAGTAAACTCTGATTGCTTTTTCAAACAATTTGTATTTCAAGAAACATTTTTCAATTCCTACTATTAGTACACACTCTCTCTACATTTATACATCTTGTTCAAATTTTCAATCGTTAATAAAATACTTATTATTCATCCTATCAAGTTGAAATAAATTTTTTTAAACTTTTCTGGATGACAATTGATGTTAATACAGATTTTTCAAATATTCATTAATTACATTTTAATTAATTAATTTTAGTTTTCTATGGGAGACAAAATGACGGCCATTGGTTATTGAACAGCATTTAATGCATCTTCATATCTATAAGGGGGTTACCATAAGTGGCACCCTGTTATGTCGCCAAATACCGCCAGGTTTGTCGCCAACTTTGCGATATATCGCCAAATTTGGCGAACAAAATGAGTCGCCAAAAGTGACGCCAACTTGGCGATATCTCTACTATTTCGACAAATTCCCATAGACTTCCATTGTAAATCTACTTGCTTATAGAAAATCAACAAATTGAGATATTTTAATGCAACAATAACTAATATTAGCTTAAGGGATTATATTAAATTTTTTTTTTTGATGACCTAAGTAGGAATTGACTTTAAAAACAAAATTTTTATATTACTTGTTTTTTTTTTCGTATCTGATGGGGGAAAAGTTGAAAATGAGCGATGTTTAGATAATTCAAAACTTGCCGCAAAAGCGAAATTGTATAATCTTTATATATATGTTTTTTCTATCCTTCACACACAAAGATATAAAGATTTTATAATCAATTAATTATCTGTATCATATTGTGGATGCCGCTTTTAAAGCACATAGAAACTGAAAAACATTGTTTGGTTTACTATTTTTTTTTCACTTGTCACTATTTACGGGTTTCACAGTAGACAGAGTTTATTTTTAATCAACATTCTTTCTTTTTTTTCTTTTTCTTGTTTTTTTTTATAAATAATTTTGTCGAAAAATATAATCTCCTTCGCATGGAAAATTTGTTATGTGAAATGATTGGAAAATGACAGGACCAGCTGAAAATAATTGCTCTTTAATTACATCTATGGTAAAGAACGATAATTTTTTACGCAATTACTAATCTACAAAGTCTCTTATTCTGATTTTGTTTTCTAATTTGTAATTTTCTGTAAGCAATAGAAATAATTTTTCCTTAAGCAACTTATTAAGCAGCATAAAAAAATAAAGGATATACATTTTTTCAGCAAATAAAGATAATTAAAATATTTCTGTACGCGAAAAAAGAAATAGCTTAACATTTATTTCTATCCTGTCCCCAACAATCCTTCAAAAGAAAAACAACCATCCAGTGGGAACAGCGGTCGAAAAGAATGTACTACAGAAATAATATCGATATTTATTCAAGGTTTTTATTTCCGTAAGTGTTTATCTGTCTCTGCTTTATCACAATCCCCCGTGAATGTCGAATTTGCTTAAGAGTGTACCAAATGATTTAAAAGAAAGAAAATTTATTTTCATCAAATTGACATAATTTTAACTTTTAGTTTAAGAAGTTTGTTTTTATGTAGTAAAATGTGAATTAAAAAAATACAAAGATAAAAAATAAAAATTGAAAATTTATTTTTAGAAAAATTTATTTTTTTTAACGTAATAAAAGGAGATTCATCATAAAAAAACTTGACAACATTCAGGATTTAAGGGAGATTTGCCTGTAGACGGCCGAAAACAGAGTATTTTTTAGAATGGTTTTTTCTGAAAAAGAAAAAAGATTCTAGCTCTGGGTTTTTTGCATATTATCTATTATCATTTTAAGATTATTTAATTTTTTTAAATAAAAAAAATGACGATGTGACTCGAGTTCCGTGGATGGATCTCTTAGCGTCCGCGCCTTGCAAATCCAAGCAGGCTGGATCGGATAGATCATTAGAGTCATTTGCCATCATTTTTCGTCAAGGATTTTGAAAATAGATAATTTTGATAATTAAGGATTTTACGTTGTACTATCTAACACTAAACAAAATAGGTGTTGCTATCCAACGCACGCTTTATTCACAAATTAAAAGATGATATAAAATAAACACGTGAATAAAATAAATATCAACGTTTCAGTTTAATTTTTAAAACAATCATGAAATGTAAAACTTTCTAAAATATAAATCTGCAGTAAACAATCTATAGGCTACATCTTAAATTCAAAATATTTGAATTTAATTTTTAAGAGGTAGCCTATAGACTATTTCCTGTAGAATTCTATTTTAGAAAATTATATCTCCTGATGATGGTTTTAAAGATTAAACTGACACGTTGAGATTTATTTTATTCTTGTGTTTATTTTATATCATCTTTTAATTTGTGGATAAAGCGTGCGTTGGATAGCAACACCTATTTTGTTTAGTGTTAGATAATATTGTCTGGAGCTTCCAACACTTTAGGTAAAGAAAAAAAAAAAAAAAAAAACTAAAAATCAACAAAGTGGCATCCATTTGAAAAAAAGTCTGTTTTTGATCTCTTTCTCTCTCTTTTTTTTTCACTTTGGCAAGCTTCTAAAATATATTTTCTCTTATAAAAATGGCTGAAAGTGGTCCAAGCTCCAATAAATTATATTTCCTTTAATTAGAAAAAAATAGTAAGATCGGTTTAATAGTTTTTGCGTGCTGATCTCGCTCAGTTTGAAAAAAAATCATTTTGCGTAAAATGCGGTCCAAAACAGTGTAACCCTACAGACGCATTACGCTATGGCACTAAATAATTACGAAAGAACTTCGAATTTTGCCAAATTACTTATTAAATTATCTTAATTAAATAATCTTAAATTCAAAAGATTTGAATTTAATTTTTAAGATGTAGCCTATAGATTATTTCCTGTAGATTTATATTTTAGAAAATTATATCTCCTAATGATGATTTTAAAGATTAAACTGAAACGTTGAGATTTATTTTATTCTTGTGTTTATTTCATATCATCTTTTAATTTGTGAATAAAGCGTGCGTTGGATAGCAACACCTATTTTGTTTAGTGTTATATAATATTGTCTGGAGCTTCCATCACTTTAGGTAAAAAAAAAAAAAAAAAAAAAAAAAAAAAAAAAAAAAAAAAACTGAAAATCAACAAAGTGGCAGCCATTTGATAAAAGGTCTGTTTTTGATCTGTTTTTTTGCACTTTAGCAAGCTTCTAAAATATATTTTCTCTTAAAAAAATGGCTGAAAGCGGTCCAAGCTCCAATAAATTATATTTCCTTTAATTAAAAAAAAATAGTAAGATCGGTTTAATAGTTTTTGCGTGCTGATCTCACCCAGTTTGAAAAAAAATCATTTTGCGTAAAATGCGATCCAAAACAGTGTAACCCTACAGACGCATTACGCTAAGGCACTAAATAACTACGAAAGAACTTCGAATTCTGCCAAATTACTTCAGAGGGATCTACAGATTATTGGAAATAGAAAAATGCGAAAAAAAATCCATGTTTTTAACCGAAAAAAAAAAACAAACAAATCCCTCCCTTAAATAAACAAAAATATGTCCATCATTGCTAATGAAAAAAAAAATGCACGGTTAAAAATATCCCTGTAAAATTACGGGCAGAGGCCGGCAGCAGAGATTCCATTCATAACCCGTAAAAAAAAACAACAACAACAACAACAAAAAAATGCCCATCATTTTGTGCAGCTCTCAATTTTGCGGGGCAAAGATATAATTCACTTTAAAACACAATAACACTTTACTTACTGTTCCGTGGCAGGTTAGATAATCATCACATACATTTTTTGGCAGGTTAAAAAATATGTTACGGTCGCAGTTAAGTGACATTATTTTTCGAAATACGACTAAAACGAAGGGTTACACTCTAGCGGAGGAAAATGTAAGGGGTCGTACCGTATTTTTGCCAACAGATGGGCTAGAACTGTAAGAATATGTGAATTGTCCTTAATGTTCTAAGTATCTAAGGGATAAGGCCGCTTATTTAATGGATCAGATCGTTTTTCATCAAATAAGGCTATTGCCCGTGAAAATTGAAGCGCAAAAGCTCATAAATTTACAGTTTTGTTTCTGAGAGTATGTTTGTCTCTGCGTCTTAATGTTTGTGTGCGATCGCTAGAATACCTACCACGCACAGAGGTATGGAAATTTGAATGAGGATAGTCCAATGCAGGTCCTAATGCATCTGATGGTCAGTTTATTCCTTTTGCAATAAATAGTCGATATATTAAATAAAATGCGCAATTAGAAAATGGTTGCCAAAAAAGATGTTTCAGACGTTCTGGAGCACCTAAGCAGTAAAGATCTGAAAGTGAGAAAGCGGCTATTTATTTGCCCGTGCTTTCTTAACGCGCTTCAGTGGAATCGTTCAAAGTATTGAAAAACAGAATAGATCAAGTTAACCCTTTAAGACCGAACCCGCACGATCGTGCGGGTTAGACATTCATTTAAATTTTTGTTTCTGAGTCGTATGTAATAAAAACTCAAATCGAACGATGGTTCTGGTTTACAGATAGAGTAAAATATCATTTTTTATCAACAGGTATCGGCTGCAGTCAATATTTTACTTTCTACAGGCATGACTAGCTTTGTTTACAAATACATCGGGTCTTAAAGAGTTAAAGACCGTACTTTTTTGTTAAAACGCTGCCATCTGTTCGAGAAAATCTTATGGTTAAATCTTTCAAAAAAAAAAAAAAAAAAAGTTAGATTTCGCTGAATTTCAGAGATAAGTATAAACGAAAAATATCCTCTACCAAAATAAGGAATTTACTTTTCTACGAAGGTGCAATTCGTTTTCAAACATACGAATATTATTATTATTATTTAAAAATTCGTGACTGGAGGTCACTTCTCGCCTCCCAGAAACATTCGTTTTCCTACTGTCAAGGTAACAAACGTCGTTATTTTAACATAATCTCTTTACACTTTCTTGATACACTAGATTTACATTGCCTGTAAAAATATCGAAGCATTAGGACGACTAAAAATATTAAAAAATAATAGTTAAAATCTGGAAAATTTTCGCTCTGAACGTAAACATGCGGGCGGCTTCGGATCAAGTTTTTACGGCTAAATATTCCGAAATTTTACAGTGTCTTCAAAATCGTTATATTTATAACTGATAAATATTTCAAAGTGTTCGAACTATAAAAATTATTTTTTTAATGTTAAAGGACCCGACGATGGCAGAAAAAAGCGAGAAGAAAACACAGTTATTTTACGACTAATTATTAATATTTTTCACATTTTTTTTAATACAGGCTTCAAAACAGCTATTTTTATAACCAATAAAATTCCAAAGTGTTTGGGCATAAAGAACATTTTTTAAATTTTTAAATGATCTGATGGAAAAAAAATCTTCTCCCTCAGTCAGCTTCCTTAGCAACAAATATCAATATTTTTTCACAAATTTTTTACGCAATTTTAAAATATTTATATTTTTAACTCATAAAATGTTTTATTTTTCAAAAAAATTACCTTACCGGACGACCTCTCACCCTACCTTTTTCTGGTTCTCTTCAAAATTACGCATCTGTTTGAGAAATCACATTACGAAGAAAATAAATACGAAGGTATGTGTACATTCATTTTATTTCAAACTGCGGATACTGTTTCAAAAAATACAAATAATAACGATAAAAAAAATTCGTTTCAGAAAGTCACGTTTGGCAAATTTCTTTTCTCCTCATATGATTTCGACTTGGAAAAAAAAGAGTGAGAAGAAAAGTGTGTGTTTTACAATTAAATAACAATGTTTTACCACAAAAAATATACACAGGCTTCGGAAACATTATATTTATAAATCAGGAATATTTCATAGAGTTTGTAGAATAACTACTGTATTTTAAGTTTAAATGTATTCGATCGAAAAGAAAAAAAGAAAGAAAGAAGAAAAGAAGAAAAAAGTGAAAGAACACATCTTCCAAGTCTTTTCTTACTGAGATTTCCGTTTAAAAATATAAAATCATTCAAAATTAAATTTTAGGTATACTTAAGGTTACTATCACGGGACCATCAGCTAGTTAAAAATGTAAAACAAGTTAAGTATATTAAATATATATGCAGTTGTGAAGAAAAAAGAGTTTACCCCAAACTAATTCTTCTGAATTATTTATGAAGTAAAAGTTGCTTGCACCTATTTCTGCAAAATGGCTTCAAGACAAAAAAAAAAATAAACAATGTTCAATTATTTAAAATAATTAGATACTTTACAGTAACAAATTTTGAGGCTTTTCCTACGTCCTCCTAAAATAAATTTCAGTTTTAAAAAGAATAAATACGCGGTAATAGTAAAACTATATGATTTTAATATAATTTACTTTTTTCTTTACTAATGTATTTCACGTAATTTGAATTTCTTTTATAGATAACTAATTGTACCGTCTGACTAATAATAATGTTAAATACACCTAAAAACAGTGTTGAATGATTTATATTGTTAGATGAAAATTTTTACAATCGAACCTAATGTTGGGACCACTTGTCTCTAATAGCATACGTTCTTGAATTTGGATAATTTTATATATAAAAATGTAGATCTATCTTAAAAAAAACTTGAGTTTATGGCACCAGTGCCTTCGGCATTCTACAAAGGTAGTCCTATGCATACGCTGGCCTGTTTCCATTATATATTTTTAAGGAAAGTCTTTCCAAACAAACCTAGAATTAAAGGCTTAGTGCAGATAGAAGCAAGCATAAATAACTGTTCTTCTTTCTCTGAGTTATATTATGTGACGGTACAAATAACTTAATCGGAGTAATATGCATAAAATACAATATGTATTTGTGTCCGTTAAAATATATTTTTTCAGAATATCATTCTGTAATATATATATATATATATATATGTATGTATATGTAACGAAACAAGTTAATGGGTTAAGTCGAACAATCACGTCGTGCTTTTTAAGACATATTACTGGATTAGTACCATATTTTAATCAGCCATTGGTGAGGTTGTATAGCAGTCGTACCATTTAGTGCAAGCATCGCTATTGGAGGTGTCAACATCGTGGAAATTTAGCAGCTGTGGACCGATGATAAGATTGGTAAAGTCCAATCAAACACGCATTTATTCATGATGAAGACAAGGCAGATTAGGCCGCATGAGTGGTTAAAAAAGGCTTATGAAGAAATCTAGGATTTTTCCGATTAAAACATAGAAACGCAGTCATCGGAAACTGTTTATTCCATCAGAACATACCAACATAAACAATTCCCACAGGATGAGAAATCAGAGCCATCCTGCTTGATCAATAACTAGTTATTCATGTGAAAATATGTTAAATAACAATTTAATATTCTACGTGACTTAGGACACTAGGTAACAGATTAAGTATACAATCAAACAGCACAAAAAATATTCTTCTGAGTTCATTCTCGAGAAATTTATTAGAATGCGCGGAGGAAATCCGATTGGAATGCAAAGGATTGGAAGGATTTCGATGTGAATAGGCTGACGCTCGCCCAGCTGGCGGGAAAATGAGATGAAACGAAATAAAAATGTAAAAACGGCTTTTATAAACATTCGAAAAATAAAGTAACTGCGTTCAGAATTTTACAGTTTGGTAGACGATAGAAATTAATTAAGGGATTAAAAGTTTAGATTAATATTTTGAATAAAAATATTATTAAGATACGCGTTTTAAATATATAGGAATTTAACTAGAAATAAATAATAGAGAGTATTAAAAAAAGGAAATAATGAATATGCCGGCAATTTAGAATAATTTAAATGAATAGTAAAAGTAAAATTTTTATATAACATATATATGTATATATTTATGAAGTGCGTTTTCTTAAAACGTTTATTATCAGTTTATCTAAGTATACATTATCCTTATAATAATGCTAAACATACCTAAAATCAGTGTTGAAGGAATTATATTTTTAGATGAAAATTTTTACAAAGGAATGTAATGTTGGCAACCCTCTGCCTTTAATAGCATACACCCTTGAATTTGGATAATTTTATATACAGAAATGTAGATCTATCTTAAACGAACCTAGAGTTTATGGCGCCAGTGCCTTCGGCATTCTACAAAGGTGGTGCTATGCATACTCTGGCCTGTTTCGATTACATACTTTTATGAAAAATCTTTCCAAATAAACCTAGAATTAAAGCTTTAGTACAGGTAGAAGCAAGCGTAAATTACTGTTCTCCTTGCTCTTTAAAAATTCCCATTTTCTTAGTTGTATTCATTGCATTAACTTGTGTGACGATACAAATAACTTAATCGGAGTAATATGCATAAAATACAATGTGTATTTGTGTCCGTTAAAAATATTTTTATTTTCAGAATATCATTCTGAATATATATATATATATATTAAGGTGTGAGTTTTTTTTAACATTTATTAACAAATATTATTGTAACAGTTTATCACTATTTTTAATATGTTAATCTTTTTGTTTCAAATTAATTTAAAACTACTTTAAGTTTTAAGCATTTGAAAATTTTCTGATGTTTTATTCTGATATCTATTGAGATCACTATATTTTTCTGATGTCTATTAAGACCAATGGTCCACATATGTATTTAAAATTACTATATTCGTATAATATTGATTTCAAAATTTTTTACTGTAATCTTTCGTATCATTTTATATATGTAAAAAATGATTAAAAACATAAAAATATGTTAATATTATTTATAATTTAAAAGTTATTTTATTTTTAGAATATCAGTCTACGTTAAATTAAAAAAAAAAATGTATATTTTAGCCCCAACTCGGTAAAATTTTAATAGCTATTATTATTTTTTGTAAGTATTCATTAATAAATATTAAACTAGTTTATCAGTTCATTTGTCACTCTTTCAGTTTTAAATCAACTGTTATCAAATTTAAGCTTTAGTCATCTGAAATTTTTCTGATGTTTTACTCTGTAGAGACCAAAGGTTCACAATGTGTATGTAAAATTACTAGCCTCGACAACTATTAATTTCAGAATATTTTTTTCCATGGTAATTAGTATCATTTTATGTATCTAAAAACCATGAGTGAATATTTAAATTAATAATGTAATTTTGATTCTGAAGAGGATATTATATTTTATATATACTGGATTTATTTAACAACAATAAAAACTTTGTTATAAAAAAAACAGCCTTTTCTTTACCGATTAAATATCAATCTCCATTAAATAGCAGTTAAATCTTTCTGAAGTACTAAAAAGAAAAGTATTAAAAATTATTTTGAAATCGGCGATTTTTTTTCAGCAATTGAAAAGCTATTAGCTCGCAATCTGTCTTGGATTTAAAAGATAATTACAAAAATACTGTATAGATTGCCGCGAAAAATTTAATTTTTAATGTTCTAATTTTCAAATTCAGATTAAAGAGCCAAAAATGATAAATAATGCACTTTATAAAATATGTTACTGTATATGAGAAATTGCATGAGTTACTGTCGGTGATTAAAAAATATATTTTTATTATGTAAATGGGAATTCATCAATAATAATTAGTGATATATAATTATGATGTGATTACATAGTGATGTTTAATAACACAAGCCTCCGAAATTGAAGTTTTTGAAAAATACAAGAAATGACCTCCATTTTTTCCCATCACGTCAGGATTCTCTGTAAAATCGATATCGATATTTTTGCTAAAATCCTATTTGAAAAGTAATTCACGCGAACAATTTTGCATGTACTATCTGGCAACTGTGATTTTAATTCATTTAAATCTATGTGAAATAATCGATTTTTGGTAAGGAAAATTTTTTTTTCAAATTGATTATTTTTTTATAGATTTGAATGGATGAAAACCATTGTTGCTAAATAGCACAAGCCGCATCTTCACTGTAAAAAAACCACTGTAAATTTGCCAGCACAACTCGATCACAGTTGAATGTATTGTATCTTTCTTTGGTTTCCTGACTATTTAAACATGAAAAATACAGTAGTTGCGTAAAATTAACAGTACAATGCACTGGCAATTTTGGACGCATTTGGACCACAGCACAAACTACTGGCGTCCAAATTGCCAGTACATTGTGTTGTTAATTTTACGCAACTACTGTATTTTTCATGTTTAAATAGTCAGGAAACCAAAGAAAGATACAGTACATTCAACTGTGATCGAGTATGTGCGCGAGATGAACAGTACTTTGTACTGTAAAATGTCGTTTTTATTTAGAGTGTGGTCGAGAGAAAAAGAAAAAGTTCCCTTTAGTTTAAACTTTTTACATCAAATTATCGTCTGTCCCACTCACTGTCCATAATCTGTCCCACTCACAAATGACACATGGGTACCTTGTGCATCCACCTTGTTGACCAAGAAGCATGGAGATAACTTTCGAATCACCGCAAACGGTCAAACCGAGGTCGGCATATTTTGTTTTGTTGAGGACGAGAGCCAGGTTTTAATAGCGTTCTTTTAAATGCACCTAGTGTCCAACTGGTGCAGATACATAATGGCTTCCGTGATGAAAAAGGACAGCTTTAAGGCTCCTTTTGGATGAATCTATAAAAAGCCTCCATACATCTTTATCGTAGGTTATATTAAAATTGCTCATTAATCGGTGAACATCAGCACAATAGACTAGATTGACCTCTTTCTCAAAGTATTTATCGAATTCCTTTTATCCATTCCTGTTCCAATAAAAAGAGGTTCCTTTGGCCAATAAGTTTTTTTACCTTTCTAACTGGAGCTGAACAACTCAGCTGCTCTTTAGAAAGGCCCAGATCTCTAGTCAGATCATTAAGTTAAAACTGAGAGAAGGGCCGAGGTGAATCGCTTCCAGAGGGCTTATATTCGCTATAGGAGCCTTGAACTTCTGGATGTTACAAGTCTAAAGACTATGAAGAATTGTCTGGTAACTCAATTGGAGCCAAAGGCACTGGTATAGCCAAAGGCATATTAGGTCCATGAGAAACAAGGGGTACGGCCGACGGAGTGTTCTTAAAAATATAAGTACAATTGAAATTTTCAAGAAAACGTGACGTGATAGAATTTTTTCATTATTATTTTTTAAATTAGCACCAAGAAATACATAATGTTCAGCTATCAGTTTCCTTGTATTTTTTTCATCGCAGGCCTGTGTAATTAGTGATATTTTAAAAACAACGTACGTTACTTCTGACTGCAATAAGAAAACTTTTTCATCCGTTTATGCATAAACATTAAGGATTTTATATTTAAGTCCAGATTACTGGAAAATTAATATAAATTAATAATTCTTTTAGAACTCGTGCGGTTTGTGGTACCATGTGAACACTGGCTGCGTTTTCTGTATATTCCAATAACTTTAAAACGTAAATATTAACTTTTATTTATACACTAGCTTATTCAATGATTAATAATGGTACATAAATAATAAACATCAAAAGGAAAAAAATAACTAATTTAATTAACATTAATATTACAAATTTTAAGTAGTTGGCTATTAAATTGCAGTATTGCAAATTAAAAACAAAAACAAACAAGAAAGTCGAAATAAAATGAAGTAAAAGATAATTTTAACTTGAATTTTAAAAGATGACAAAATATTTAAAAAGATGTTAAATTTCGTTAATACTTCTTAGTACTTTCAACTATGTACATAGCCTTCGTCAGAGAATACAAAATACTGTTATTAGCGTCTTATTTTCAAATTTCACGTAGTTGGTGTCGGAAGGAATGAAAGTAAAATTCAATTTTTAGATCCGAAAAACATTGAGAAAATAAAAATATGGATATAGAGGGAAGTGGAATTTTACGTGTTTTATGATTCTTTAAGCAAACTGAGCCAAATTCTGGGTATGTTGTAAGATAAAACATCATTACAAACAGTATTTTCTTTAATTAATGACGTTTTATCCTACAACAATTTCTCTGACGAAGACTATGTATACAGTTGAAAGTACTAAGAAGTATTAAAGTAATTTAACACCTTTTTAAATAATTTGCCATCTTTTAAATAATTTGCACATAGTGTAATTTTAAGTTTGGTTATTTTTGTGGGGGTTTTTTGTGCGTAAATCTAGATCTATTGGTTGTTTAATGTGTGTACACCGGTGTTAACTTTTCTATAAAATTAATGTAAGTGAAAAAACAAAAACAAACACTGAATGGTTTTGAGAAGAGGGCAAAAAAGATGTAGATATTAATCACGTGATTATTGTAGAATTCGAAACGGAATCTTCCTCGAGTGGTGCAAAAAATATGCCGGCTGTGTTCTTTAACGCTATATTTCGTAAAATTGCGGTAATAGCGTTATTAACACTAATTGGTTTAAAGATACTGTTAGTTTTTATATTAATTTACAAAACCAACTAAACTGATCTTCAATTGTTCGAAAATGTATTTGTAAGATTTAGGGAATTTTCTTTTTTTTAAGGTTTCGTATGATTTTTATGGACACTAATGCAACTATATTAAAATATTTAACTCTTCATGTACACTGTTAAAAATTTGCAGCATTCTGGCAGGTCATTTGACCGTTTTTTCCGAAAACGGTTACACAACCGTAATTTTAACACTATTCTGACCATATTATTGCCATTTTATGATCAGAATATAGTTAAATTATGGTTATGAAACCGTTTTTTCAAAAAACGGTCGAATGACCTGCCAGAATGCTGCAAAAGTTTTAACAGTTTAGCTTAAAAAACAAGGTCCTAAAGAAAAAATAAAGTTATTTTATTTTAAATTTAAAAAAGTTTATTTACGATTTTTGTTGTTGTTGTTTTCAATCATTATTATAACACAGTATTGCTGTAATAGTCACATGTGCAAATACCAAAACTGCCTCCTGTCTCATTCATGTTCATATTTCAAAATTCGCTATCACAGTGCCAAAATTAAATGAAAATCTATGTCCATTATAAGGATTCTAAAGGTATAGGTTTGTTGAATTGTGAGAATTTAAAAAGGAGGTATAAACATTGCAATTTTGTTACAAATTATTGAATTTCGGCACCAACCCTCTTAGATGTCTGCTACCAAAATTCCCAACGCAAAGATCTTAAAAGCAAAATCTGTTGGAAAGCGTGCAACCAAGACTAATAAGCATCTATTAATGTAAATGTGTATCAGAATATGATGTTTGATTAAGTTCTCTGTATTAGTTTGTGAGATATCGCTATCACGAAACTCGTGAAAAACGTAACATAGCAGCCCCACCTGTTACATGATTTGCAGAAAAACCTAATCAGCACCAACTTATGTCAAGGTCTAACCGAATATGAAATTTGATTAAATACCGTGCATTAGTTCTTGATATCTGACTATCGCTAAAATTATGTAAATCCTGAAAAATGCAAAATAGTAGAGCCACGTGTTTGGAGATTTACACCGTAAACTAATCAGCAACAACTTGCGTCAACCTTTAACTGAATCTGAAGTTTGATGAAAATCCGCACATTAATTCTTAAGATAGAGCTATCAATTGAGACTATTGAGGAAATCGTGAGAAATTCAGCATAGCAACGCCACCTGTTGGGCGATTTACAGCAAAATCTATCAGCACAAATTTTTATCGAGAACTAATTAAATCTAAAATTTTATAAATTCCGTGCATTAGTTCTTGAGATAGAGTGCCCACAAAATTTGTGTCACATACAAACATTTTCCAAAAACAGCCAAGTTGTGTTCAGAATATTCTAAAGCGCATATATTTGGCATTCTCACAATCTTTTGACTTTTATGTCCCTGAATAATCATTTTTATTTTAACACTTATTTGTTTTTTTTTATTTCATATACTGGGGAACATCCTATTGTATGATTGTATAACAATATTAACGAGATAAATAAGTTTTAGACGATGTTGGGGGTCCAAATATCAGCAAAACTCCTATACCGTCCCGTGTCCCTGATGCTGATTTTTAAGTTTGGAGCTGTCTGTATAAAATTGTTCCAATAAAAGTAATTCGATGTCATTTTTTCCGAAACTGGAACAATTGTTTTATATAAATATGTAGCAAAAAATTAACCTGCACACATTTTTACGGTTGATATTATTTTTTGAACTCTGTCCCTGGTTTTTCATCCTTACCGCCCCTCTTGCTAAAGCTATACAGAAAATCACTTCAGATGCAGCCACAGAATTTTTTCAAGTTTTTTCTCATGCAGAAGTATGCTAGAGAAAGAATGTCTAAAATTCTTTGACAGGAAATTCACTGCAGAATTTAAATCAACATTTAAATATCAATTTCAGTATCATGGCTTTATTGGTAGTCTTACCGTCCCCAAAGTTTATTCCTGCACTTTTCGAGGTAAATTAATTTTTTTTATTTAATCCAATGTTAACATTTGTTTCTAAAAATCAATGAATATTGTGTCTATCACTTAGTCTTAACCTGATTTTCTTAAAAATAGATGGTAATTTCCCTTACCGTTCCATCCTTACCGTCCCCTTTTTTCACATTTTGTCCCTTTTTTCCTATACTGTACCTTTTTTTTACCTTACCGTTCCTTCTTTAACACCCCATTAAGATAATGTTATACAAAAATTCCAAAGTTTAACTTAAACCTCAGTTAAATAAAAAAAATTTCGCTGCTGCCCATTTTTTCTTTATTTTGAATCATTGAGGCATTCGTCTATCAGATTAAAATGTTATTTTAGCAAGTTTAATTTCACCAGATTTTTATTCCTGAAAGTCAAAAGATTGTGAGAATGCCTTATATCTGTCGAGAACCGGAATTCGAAATTTTTCACGTATACAATACTTTCTTCTTGGAAAAATAGAAAAAAGTAACAAACAAGGGAGTCGAAAAAAAAATGATATCAATCGTGCGAAATTACTGAGATTTGTTGAATAACTATGACAGATCCCACAAATGATCTTGGATATTTTTGATTTTCTTTTGCGTATAAAACTGAAGTTATGATTGGTGCAATGTGTGTCCGCAAGTGTTAACATTTCTATAAAATTAATGTAAGTGAAAAAACAATTGCGATGTTTATCGTTAAATACTGGATCAAGACTGAATAGTCTTGAGAAGAGGGTAAAACAATGCAGGTATTAATAATATGATTATTGTAGCTTTCAAGACTGAATTTTCCTTGTGTGCCGTATTCTTTAATGTTAAATTTCGTAAGATTCCGGTAATGCGTTAAAACCAATTCGTTAAAAGTTACTGTTAATTTTTATATTATTTTATAAAGTGAACTGCAGTAATCTGACTTGAAATTGTTCAAAAATGCATTTGTACGAAGTTTTTCTTTTGTTATTTTAATAAATGGCCTATGGATGTAGGTGTACAACTGCATATAATAATCTCATTTGATATTATTGTCTATTGGATATTTTAAAGGTTAGATATGAGTTTTATGAACAGTAATGCAGCTATATAAAAATATTTATCTATTCTTGAAGTTTAAAAATAAGATCCTAAGCTAATAAAAAAAATTATTTTTAATTTAAAAATAACGTTTTTAAAAATACAGTTTTACTTATTATTATAACACCACACAGTAATAAAATAATTAATTGAACAGTACTTGCTTTTCTCATTGAAATCCCTTACTTATAACAGGTCTTTATGCATAAAAAAATGTGCTTGTAGGCCGATCACGTTTCTGTACCTAAAATCATCAATTGCTGCCATTATTATTTTTTCGCAATTAAAATAAAAAACAACACATTAAAAACTCTATAAAACTAAAAGAATAAAATGGAATTTTAGTTTATAAAAAAGGCTTTTTTTCGCCAACTGAAGAAAAATACAATTTATAACTTTTATTGTAATTTCAACAATCTTTCCTACTGTTTTATCCATCTTAAATAAGAGATAGAAGTAAAAAAAAAAAAAAAAAAAAAAAAAAAAGCAAAGGACTTCTTTTCATAATTTATATCCATCCCCGTCATATCATTTTAACAGCTAATATTTTTCGTTTTAATATACATATTAGAACGATAACTGGTCAAAATCTGAATTTTAAACTCGAGAGAAAGATATTTTAATTTGACCGCAAACTTCGATACCTGATTCAATGCAAATTAAATTATTCTTCGCAACCTGTTGACATAAAATGTACCGTTCACTCGTCTGATATAATTTTTAAAGGAACAAGTTCTTTAACAGATTAATGCTTTTAAATAGCAGGAAATATTTTCGGAAATAAGCACTTTCATTAATGAGAGTATGATTTTTGGACAGGAAGAAATTTATTCATGAACCCATGTTTATCAATTTTATGAAAAAATTCTATTCTTACAGAAAGTCCTATCTTTATAGCGATATTAATATTTATGTCAGTACTAGCGTACATCGTACTATTAAGTGGATTATAAATATTTGCAAAGTATAAAAGATACTTGAATTAATTTTCTAGTTTTTATTTTGCTTTTCATGGATTTCTTTTATATAAAAAATGTTATAAGATTAATACATTAAACCACTCATTGGATGAATTTCTTTTTACAAAATTACTAAAGTACGCTGATTAATAAAGCTTCAAAATAACGCCTCGATATTCTTAAGAGATTTAGTTTAATGTCTTCAGTTTATCTGCATCATAAAAATCGTCTAATATACACGAAAAGAATTCATATATTGCATATAACTAAATAAAACATATTTTCAGAATGAATAAAAACCGAAAAATTTCCAACTACTTCGTATTTTAATATATTGTGACAAATTTTCAGTATTGAAAGATGTATAATATAGAGGTAGTTATAAATTCACACAAAACATTTTGTAACTCTGTTTTTGTTATGTTTCAAATACACAATTTAATACAAACTGCAGTAAGATGTTAATTGACAAATATTTTAATAACGTTTTATATAGTGTTCGAGATACTCCAGTAACTTAAATACAATTGAAACAGATGAAGAATTTTAATTCAGTAGGGGAAATGTGAATTTTCAGTAATAATCTAGCAAATTTCGGGAACATCGTAAATTTTGTTGAGGATAAAAGTATTCGACGTATTCAGCATTTACTTTCAGAGAACAAATTATGTTCAGCATTCTGTAAATTTCCTTTATATTTTTAGAAAGTATTACAAAAATTTTGGTATTAACAACTGTCATAATCACATACTGATTCCATACTTTTCTGAAATAAACGGTCAAGTGCGAGTATTACTCACGCTCAGAGGATCCCGTATAATAAATATATGAATTACTAAAGTTATTGTTAAAAAATTGCTGCTATAAGAATAATAAGGCTTTGTAAAAAACTATACAACGTAGGGTTGGGTATAGCTGTATATACTAGAAATGTAAGAATGGTTGTACCATAAAAGTTCAAAGAGATCTGAAGAATAAATAATATCAAATATTGCTATTCTGTATAACTAGTTTTTTTCTTTTATTCTAATCTGCTAATGATGAACTTGATTCGGTACTGTCAATAAAAGTAGTGCATATTTAAACTTCATTTGTCCTTTCATAAAACTAAATTCAGCGTAGTATTAATCTTTTGTTTTTACAGTGTAGTTAAAACAAAACCCTTGTTCAAAGTTTAAACTTCACATTTTGCTAAGCGCGCTTCGAAAAGAGGTCACAAAGTTGCAACGCCGACTTGGTCCGTGCCGCGTTTTTTCAGGTACGTTTATAATTAACTTTTAAAGACACGGGAGGCGTATTGGTATATCCACCCAATGCAAACTAGTCACGAATCCCATAGTATTTATGCGGCTAATTCTAATTAAATTTGTCTGTTTTTAACAATTTGACGTTTATTGTTTTTATACTGCAACTGAGCATTGCATTGCACAAATATATCATTAAAAGTTGTTATCTAGGCTTTGAAAGCCGATAGTAGATAGAGTACGCCGTCAATGTCATTACGTATGTCGAAACAGTCTGTGTCTTTAAGGGTTAATATCTCGGTTAATTACCGACGATTTCTTCCGAAAATCAATATCAACAATGCTTTTATACTTCTGTTATGATAGGTACCTCCAGCACTCTTCAACACCTTTGCTGAACAACCGTAAATTGAAATTTGTGTGTAACGGAAAAATGCGTTTTTCTCAAAAACTACGCAACCTAGGATAATCGCTATAATTTTCCTGCAAGGTTTGAATTAACGTCTACTACCCCTAATTTTTTCATAATTTTAGTTTCAGTAAATTCGGAAATAGATGGGTTGGACATATTTTTGCACTAAATTTTTGACGATATCTCTTAAAATATAATACCTAAAATTAAAAGAAATGTATTTTTGCGTTCAGCATTACGAAACCTTTCCCCAGATACCCCACACGATATACAAAGAGAAGATTTCTTTTTTCAAGTAACTTAATTAGCACCTATACAGTTTTACTAAATATATTTGTGAATGTTTAATAATGTGTAAGTATGTGGTCAAGTCTTTATTACATCCTCCAATTTGAACTTTCCACGTTCCATAGTTTTTGAATAAAATTACTGTGACAGACAGACAGACACAGGAGTGATTTTATAATGGTTCCGTTTTTACTTTTTAAGTACGGAATCATAAAAACTTGTAGAAAATCATAGATGGATGTCGTGAACATTACAATTCATTGTGAAAATCTTATTTGTTCTCATAATTTCCTTTTGTTATAAATTAAACCTTTAAAACACTTTAAAAATACTAGAAGGTTTTCCAATTGAATGGGAATTTTATTTTATAATTTTGTTTTTCAGAAGCTGAGAAAAATTAAATTATAAATTGTATCCCCAGATACATCAGGCTGTCTTACTGTTTTATCAAACTAAAATATTAGGAATAAAACACTCATTTTCAAATTTTCCCCCAGTCTTTTTATTTTAACCGGTAATGTTTCGTTTTCACACAGCAAAAAATATCAATGTTTGTTATTCTATGAAAATATAATATAAACCAGGAGGAAGTTATACAGTAACCTCTTTCAAGTTACCCATAATTCCGAAAAGCGCTTTTTACCATTAGAAATCTTAGAAACCAATTTTATTTGCAGATTTAAAGAATCATTTATAAAATCGTAGTTACTTTTGTTGCCATTGATTTTCAAAAACTTCCAAGTGTTTTTTATCGTGTATTGATCAGTTTCATCAAAACCAGAATATCGGTTTTTAGGATGCTCAGTGATGGAGCAGTGTAGCAGCAGAGAATCAATTGACACCGCAAAATTTTATTAGTATTCTTCATTTAACTTCAGGACAGAATTCCTGAGATTTTTGAAGGAGAAGAATACTATAAAAGTTTAGTGGTGACAATCACTCAATTGCTGCGCCACTGTTCTATCACTGGATGTTATTAATTCTGAATCACGCTCTTCGAAATAAGCCAATTGGCCAAAAAACTGGAACAATGAACATTTTAAATGCTAAAAAGTAGAAAATAAATTATAAATGAAAACTTAAGAATGTAAAAAAAACTCTTTTGTCAATTATTAATTTAATATTTATTATACGTTGAGAAATAAAGATAGAAATTCTCATTTTTTTTTTCTTTTCTCTTGCCCTATCTTAAAAAAGAAACAGAGCAAAACTTATATATTTTATAATAAATTGGCTTGCTTGCGCATTCTACCAAGCGTAAGAAAACAGTGAAATTTTCATAATCGAGGTAGGTGCATACGCCAAATTGCATTGTAAAGGGAATGTTTTGGAATTTGATAAATTACATTGTAACGGAAACATGTTATTATATAAATAAAATCGGCATGATTTTCAAGATGAACATAGAATGCTTATGAATGAATGTTTTTTTTTATAAACTATTTTTACTTTTATACTTATTTTACAATGAATATGATTATTAGAAGCATACATCCAAAATCGGAAATTTAACTATATGTGGAAAATAATTTAATTAAACTTTGAGAGCAAACTTCTGGCAATCATTTATACCTGATTCTATGCAAATTAAAATGTTCTTTGCAATCCCTTGGCAGATAATGTCCCGTTTGCTTGTCAAATAATTGTGAAAGTAAGAAGTTACGCACTTTAAAGTTCTTAAGGAAGAATATAGGAAATTAATAATATCAATGAGCTGAAAAGTTTTATGCGAATTATAATAAGAGAATTTATTCATAAACATAGTTTATTTCTATTTCATAAAGGATCCCTTTTCATATTTTTCCCCTGTCATTTCCTCCTGTCATCCAGTAGTTTTGTTTTCATATACACATCAGGAGCGTGGATCCAAATTTGAGTTTTAAATACAAGCAGAAAAACTTTTAATTAAACTTTGGGAGTAAACTTTTTCAATCATCTTTACCTGATTCTATGCAAATCATATTATTCTTCTCAAACTCTTGACAAATAATGGTGCCGTTTGCTTGTCTGATAATTGTCAAAGTAAGAAGTGGCGCACTTAGATTTATGTTCTTAAGGAAGAATTTAGGAAATTAATAATATTAATGAGCAGAAAAGATTTTGATAGGAAGTATAATAAAAAAATTTATTCATATGCTTAGTTTATTTCTATTTCAGAAAGTATTTATTTTCATATCTTTACCCTGTCATTTTATTTTAACAGGTTATAGTTTCGTTTATACTTAATAGAAGCATGGATCAAAATAGGAAATTTAAAAGTAAGCAGAAAGAAATTTGATTAAACTTTGAGAACAAACTTCTTGCAATCATCGCTACCTGATTCTATGCAAATTAAATTATTATTCTCAATGCCTTGACAGAAAACGTCCCATTCTCTTGTCTGGTAATTGTCAAAAGAAGAAGCTGCGCACTTGATTAATGTTCTTCACGAAGAATTTCAGAAATAAGTAATATTAATGAGAGAATAAGATTTGGCTTGTAGTTTCTTTATATTTCATTAATGAAATGTTAAGAGAGAGTTCATTTTCTTACAACAACGTATACATTTATTATGATACTAGCTGCGTAGAAAACCGTTGAGTTGCATTTTAATTGCACGAGGACTTTGGATTGTTTGGGGGATAAATAAATTTAGTTTCGTTATTAACTTCAAATTTCTAGACCTAAAAATTAAAAAAATCGTAATTTAAAACGTTCATAAACCGTTTTCTGTTCATATCACTCTTTTAAATTTCGATTTTTTGAAGAAACGTTCTTAGTGACCATTTATATCTTATAAGTAACAACATAAGTAAATTTCAAGTTTCTATCTCTGACAGTATCACAGTAATCGCAATTTTGAAACTTGTTTTCGCATGCACACTTTTAAATTTTGAATTTTTTCAAAAACTGATCTGTGCGAGCATTTATGTTTTAAAAATAATATCCATGTTAAATTTAAAGTTTCTAACCCTAACACTTAACCGATGGTAAATTCATTTTTTACAGACTGGAAAAAAATGGATTGCGCATGTGATTTAGCCAATTTCGCATTTGGCTTCGCAAACTGTTCTGAAACAGTAGTAGCTGTATTGGCCTGCAGATCATTAAACCTAGCTGAGTCTTCAAAACACATGATAAATAAATCCTCATCCATCACATTAGCCGTGATTTTGCTTGTCAGACTTTCACTTATAGTGGTAAAATATAGTTATTCTAACTGTGTCTTAGCATAAAATAAGCTCATTCCTTTGGCATATAAAGATAGAATCTTCTGATCAAGGTCGTCTATTCTTCTCTGTTGCTTAGGTACGATGATCGGCTCAAATATATTACATCTATCTCTTGGAACATACGGGGCTTAGCAGTTTTTTACATTTCTTTCCTCTTCTCCCATTTATATACATTATTTTCTGCCTAGATCTCTACTTAATTCTTTAATTTTATTTTTAGTAAGTTTGATTTTTTCTTTAAAAGACTTGAAGAAAATCCAGTTTTTTTTCAAAGTTCTGTTTCACTTGAAAATTTGAGATAAATAAATCGTAATTTATAGATTTTTTAGACAGTTTTCTGCTCATTTCAAGTATTTAATTATCGAACTTATTTGAATCTGTTTGTGGCGAGTAAATACATCTTAAATGTAACCAACATACCAAATTTCATATTTCTAGACCTATCAATATCAGAGGAATCGCAATTTTAGAATGTTTTTGCTCCTTCATGTATTTGGATATTGTTGTATCGACATTAAACAAGAGAGGATCACTAACATGTTACCAACATTTCTTTTTTAATCGGTTCTGTATTTCTATAGTCTCCCTTGAAACAAACACACAAACATTACTTCTTTATAATATTAGTATAGATTAAATTTAATGTTAGATTAGTGTACGTTGTAAAGTCCCTTGATTATTAATATACAATTAGATAGATTTTAGTTATTCTGAGCGTAAAAAATACTTAAACTATTTTTTCAGTCTCTATTTCATTTTTGTATAGTTTTATTTGTAAAAAAAATGTCAGAATATCAAATCATATTGTTAAAACACGCTATGTCTTCTTTCAAAATATTATATAAGTAAGTTGCTTATTAAAGCTTCATAATGAAACGTAATGGGAATTTCACAAATTGCGTATCAGCTCGTACTTGTCATACTAATGTAGTACTTTGAAATTACAACGGTATACTTATTAAGTTTTGTTCAATTAACTTTTGCCTTGTTTAGCATATTTTGCATTGATTATTATTAAACTAAATGTTTTTAATTTTATCAAAGATTGTTATAAATTTTATTATAGTTATTGACTTTTTATTATATTTTTTAACATGTCTGTTTTGGTTTAAGATAGTTAAAGGAAAGAAAACTGAAAGAAAGCTTTCAACCACTTTAAAATTTGTTTGAAATACTTCATTCAAAAGAAAACTTTTCCAAGCATATTTTTAAAATTAAAAATAAAAGTTTTAATGGAATGAACGATCATTTGAAAGACTAATTGAGGGGAAAGGGTGGTATACACTTATTGTATTCTCATATGCATTTTTCAAGTTTGTATAATTAAATTGGCTTAACAGTAAAGACAAATTTTCAAGGAAATGCTTTCTTCAAAAAGTGTGAACGAGCCTACAGAACATCTTATTACTGGAACTTTACATTGGTATGCATTTTCAGATGCAGTAAACTCCCGACTATCCGGCTCGCAACTATCCGGCTTATTAAAAAAATGAGGAATGTTGCAAGCGGCCAAGGAAGGTTGGTTCCTGTCCGGGTGGGTTCCAAAATCATGTGAAGAAATTCCAAACACAGTAATTGCAAGGTCTTCGAACGTTCTTTTAGACCAAAAAAGACATAAACCCGTGTGGGAAACTGCAATGGGAGATGAGAACAATAAGCTTTTTCCGTTGCTGAAAAATATACCGGGCTCTGACGTTATCAATGCAGAAGACATTACAGAATGGATGACAAACGTCGGAGAATTAATTAATTGAAAGCGATATTTTGAAAGTGTTGACAGAGGGAGAAATATCAGAAGAAAAGATTAAAAGGATTTCCGAAAAAATCTCATTACACTTTCACAAAGGTTTAAGACGATGTTTAAGGCAGCACTGCAGTACATTAGTCAGAAGGAATCGATGCCACCTGATATTATCTACTTGCATAAATGGAGGGACATTACGTCGCGGAGGTAGGCTAACAGAGGGAAGCAGTCCTCTATTAAGGACTTTTTCAAAAATCAAAAGCTGTAAGTTTTGAGTAGAACTCCGACCTATCCAGCTTTTTCATAATCCGGCCTACCCTTCCGCCACATCAGGCCGGATAGTCGTGAGTTCACTGTATATCTATTGTTAAATTTATGTTATCCAATAGGACATTACAGGAATCCTTTTAAGAACAGAGAAAAATCATGAATTTTCATCCAGAATTAATAATAACATATTCTAAATATCCATTAGCAGTAAATAAAATTGGTAAAACATACTGTTTTTAAGCGATATGTTTTGAAATAATTGAACAAATAAATTTAAAATGTTACATATTAAAAGTATAGATATTTAGTAAAGTTATACATGATTTTTTTCTACTAATATAATAGAAAATACAAGTCATATAAAGGTAAATCAGAAGCAATGAATTAATATATTATTTGTCTCAAAAGGATGTCATGAACAAATATTTAATTTTCATATTTGGATGCCAAGACTAATAGCTAATGATTAATTTTATTTTCATATGAAATTTAAACATAAAATTTTCAGAAGTTCAATATTTTTCTTTAACATATAATATTAACAAATTTTAAACAATCACTTTCCATAAATAAATTAGTTAACGCATATTCCTAAGCATTGCATTTTGAAATACAAAGATAATGAAATGTAAAATGTTACTTATAAAAGTATAGTTCTTTAGGAAGCTAAAAAATATATATACCTGATTTTTATGATCTGTTAATGTAATATAAAGCCTCCGTCAAAGAGAGGTAAATCAGAAGCAGAGAAATAATGATATTTTACTCTAAAAGCTGTCATTAAGTTAAATATTATTTTGATATGTGATGCCGATATTTGTCCCTAAACGATGTAATGAAAGAAATTTCTATTTTGGTATTGGATTTCGAGATGAATTAGCTAATAATGATATTTTATTTTCCGCAGAAATCTAAACATATACATCTTAGAAATAGAGTCTGTTTCTCTAACAGACAATAATTATATGATATATGTCTGTTATTAGTATAATGGAAAATATTCGTCATATAAAAATAAATCCAAAGCGATAAAAATATTATATCTGTCGCTAAATGATGCTATGAAGAAATTTATATTTTGATATTGGATGCCAAGATAAATTAGCTACAGGAGACTTTTTATTTTCGTCAGAAATCAAAACATATCCATGACAGAAATACAATATTTTTCTTTAATAAACAATACTTACAATGATTTTTGTATTTCATTAATTTAGTACAAAATATCCGTCATAAGCAAATACATCCGAAGCGATGAAGTAATATGATATTTATCACTAAAGGGTGTCATGAAGGATATTTGTATTTTGATATTGGTTGGCAAGCTAATGAATTAGCTAATGAACACTTTTTATTTTCGACAGAAATCTAAATATATACTAGGGTGGTTCAGGCGTCTATGTAAAAAAATAAACTTTCACTTATATACCAGGCCACCCCTCAAATTTTTTAGACTTGCGTATAGTAATATTCTTTCAGAATTTGAACTTCATATTTCAACTGCAAGAGGGTGCTCAACACCCACTTACTTCTTAAGTTTGTGTGTTTCATTCTAATTTTTCTATATATTTGCTTAAAAAAAAATAAAGACCTCCAAAATTAATTTCTTAAATAGAGAAATAAAACAATATAAAGAATAAAACAATATAGAAGTAAAAAATAGAAAAGTAATCATATTCAGTCTTTAATAATACAAAACAGTGTCTAAAACGGATTTTTTCATTGTTTCTGATGGAATTCATTTTCCGTTGGCTTCTATGACCTGCAGCAAGAATTGCTTTTCATCTTCAGATCTTCATCTTCTAGCTAAGAAAAATTAAATTATAAATCGTATCCACAGATACATCAAACTACCTTACTATTTTATCAAACTAAAATATTAGTTAGGAATAACACCCCCCCCCCTTATATATTTTTCCCCAGTCAATTTATTCTAACCGGCAATGTTTCATTTCCACACAGCAAAAAAGATCTATGTTTTTTAATCTATGAAAGTATAATATAAACACGAAGGGAGGTACACAGTAACCTCTTTCGAGTTGCCCATAATTCCGGAAAGCGTTCTTTATCATTAGAAAACTTAGAAACCAATTTTATTTAGAGATTTAAAGAATCCTTTATAAAATAAGAGTTTTTTTGATACCACTGATTTTCGAAAACTTTACCAAGTCTCTTTTATCGTATATTAATCAGTTTTCTGAAACCAGAATATCGGTTTCAAGATGCTATTAATTCTGAATCACGCTCTCCTAAATGAGGCTAATGGCCAAAAAACTGGAAGTATGAACCATTTTAAAGGCTAAAAAGAAGAAAATAAATTATAAATGAAAACTTAAGCATGTACAGACGTGTGAAAATTATTAGAATAATTGTGATTTTTTTCAGTTTTTCTTGATTTATATTGTATATACTTGCAATGTTTCATGAAAGGTAATGTGTTTTGTTGATCCTGTCAATTTTTCACTCCTTTAAAGTAGTTATGGGTATATAATTTTGTTAAATGTTGCCATATTTTAAAAAGAAAAATATTTGATTCAAAGTAATCAAATTGCTTGCATTGCATAAAGAATTTGTTTGATTAACAAACGAATTTAAAATAAAATTTTAAAATCGTCTGCTTGCTGTGCTAGTATTTTCTTTCATTTCTTGAGTTGGCATCAGTATTATGTTATTCTGAAAACAAATTTTTTCGCTGTTTTGATCAATTTATACTAATTGTTATCTTTTTTTTTCGCTTGTCAAAGGATTATTGCGTGATTATGGGTAAAGCAAGTGATATTTCTCCTAGAAAACTAGCTGTGGTAAAGTGTCTCATCCAAGACGATCACTATACACAGCACGAAATCGCTAAAAAAGCAAAAATTTCTCAAGCATCTGTGTGTAGAATAAAAAAATCTTTGGACTCCAAATGTGAATTTGAAAATTCTAGAGTAGGGAAATGCGGAGGGAAAAGTATATTTACTGCAAAAACAGAAAGGAAATTAATTCAAATTGCTAAAGCTAACAGAAGAGCAACTAGTCATGAACTAAAAATATCTGTACAAGCGTATGGCGTAAATGTATGTGATTCTTCTATCCGTAGAATGCTCATCTCAGCTGGAATCAGTGCTCACCGTCCTCGAAAAAAGGCTAAAATCACATCTGCTATGGCAAAGAAGAGACGTGCTTGGGCAAAAGTTGTGCAATAACAATTCGGAAATGACTGGAGCAAGGTGAGAAATATTAATTTTCCTTTAATTAATCAGTTGAATTTAAGTTGTTCATTTCTTTTCCTGAAATCATGTTTTTGCATACTGACTAAAAATGCAGAACTGTTTATAAATTTGATGAAATTTTTTTTATAAGAATATTTCTCTACAAATTACATACCTTAAAATATGTTTTATTTTTTAGGTATGTTTTTCCGATGAATCAATATTTGCGATATCAGAAGAAAGTAGTCAATATGTCAGGAGAAGTACCAGTGAAGCATTTTCCCCTAATTGCATAGCACAAACGGTTAAACATTCTACTAAAGTAATGGTTTGGAGCGTGATGTCTGCTCAGGGTACTAGACGTTTATACATTGTAGAAGGTATGGTGGACCAGCATCAGTATAAAAAAGTGCTTGAACAAAGACTAATTCCAAAATTAAAAGACTGGTTTCCAAATGGAGACTTCATATTCATGCATGATGGAGCTCCGTGTCATAAAGCTTCATCTGTGACCACATATTTGGATGGAAAAAATATAAAAACACTTCCATGGCCTGGAAACAGTCCAGATATGAACCCCATAGAGAATCTTTGGGCCATTGTAAAGAAAATGTTAAAGAAATGCAACATCACAAACAAGAGTGGTCTGATAGAAAGACTCATCCAAATTTGGCACTATGACAACGAAATACAAATTAATTGCCAAAAACTCATACAAAGTATGCCAAGACGTATTGAATCCTTAATAAAAAATAAGGGAATGCACACTAAATATTAAATGTATCGGTATATTTTAAATAATGTATTATTTCTTTAATATAACAAGATTTTATTGTAAATTTCACAATTATTCTAATAATTTTCACACGTCTGTAACTTTAAAAACTTTTTTATCAATTAATAATTTAAAATTAATTAATTTATTATTATACGTTAAGAACTGAAGTTAAAAATCCTCATTATTGCTTTCCTGTTGCCCTAACTTAAAAAAGAAATGGAGCAAAAATTATGTATATTTTAATAAACTGACTTGCTTGCGCTTTCTACCAAGCGTAAAACAAACAGTGAATATTTCATAATCGAGGTAGGCGCCCACGCCAAATTGTAAAAACATGTTATTATAATAAGCAAAAATAGGCATGATTTTCAAGATGAAGATAGAATGCTTATAAATGAGTGTTTTTTAAAAATTAATTTTACTTGTATACTTATTTTAAGATGAATATGCTTATTAGAAGCATAGATCCAAAATCAGAAATTTAAGCATATGCGGAACGGAATTTAATTAAACTTTGAGAACAAGCTTCTGGCAATCATCTCTACCTGATTCTATGCAAATTAAAATATTCTTCGCAATCCCTTGGCAGATAATGTCCCGTTTGCTTGTCAGATAATTGTGAAAGTAAAAAGTTGCGCACTTAGATTAATGTTCTTAAGGAAGAATTTAGGAAATTGATAATATTAATGAACTGATAAGATTTATGATAATTATAATAAAGGCAGTTATTCATAAGCATAGTTTATTTCTATTTCATAAAGGATTTCCTTTTCATATTGTTCTCGTCATTTTCAACTGTCATCCAGAAATTTCATTTTCATATACTCACTAGGAGCGTGGATCCATATCGGAGTTTTAAATACAAGCAGAAAAATTTTTAATTAAACTTTGGGAGCAAACTTCTTCAATCATCTTTACATGATTCTATGCAAATTATATTATTCTTCTAAATCTCTTGACAAATAATGTCCTCTTCGCTTGTCTGATAATTGTCAAAGAAAGAAGTTGCGCACTAAGATTTATGTTCTTAAGGAACAATTTAGGAAATTAATAATATTAATGAGCAGATAACATTTGGATAGGAAGTATAAAAAAATAATTCATTCATACACATAGTTTATTTCTATTTCATAAAGCATTTATTTTCATATCTTTACCCTGAAATTTTATTTTATTGGGTGATAGTTTCGTTTATACTTAATAAAAGCATGGATCAAAATAGGACTTTTAAAAGTAAGCAGACAGAAATTTGATTAAACTTTGAGAGCAAACTTCTTGCAATCATCTCTACCTGATTCTATGCAAATTCAATTATTATTCTCAATCCTTTGGCAAATAATGTCCCGTTTGTTTGTCAGATAATTGTGAAAGTAAGAAGTTACGCACTTAGATTGATGTTCTTAAGGAAGAATTTAGGAAATTGCTAATATTAATGAACTGATAAGACTTATGATAATTATAATAAAAGCAGTTATTCATAAACATAGTTTATATCATAAAGGATTTAGTTTATATCATTTCTATTTCATATTCATATTGTTCTCCTTTCATTTTCAACTGGCATCCAGAAATTTTATTTTCATATACTCACTAGGAGCGTGGATCCATATCGGAGTTTTAAATACAAGCAGAAAAAATTTTAATTAAACTTTGGGAGCAAACTTCTTCAATCATCTTTACACGATTCTATGCAAATTATATTATTCTTCTAAATCTCTTGACAAATAATGTCCTGTCCGCTTGTCTGATAATTGTCAAAGAAAGAAGTTGCGCTCTTAGATTTATGATCTTAAGGAAGAATTTAGGAAATTAATAATATTAATGAGCAGATAAGATTTGGATTGGAAGTATAAAAAAATAATTTATTCATACACATAGTTTATTTCTATTTCAGAAAGCATTTATTTTCATATCTTTCCCCTGTCATTTTATTTTAACGGGTAATAGTTTCGTTTATACTTAATAGAAGCATGGATCAAAATAGGAATTTTAAAAGTAAGCAGAAAGAAATTTGATTAAACTTTGAGAGAAAACTTCTTGCAATCATCTCTACCTGATTCTATGTAAATTAAATTATTATTCTCAATCCCTTGACAGAAAATGTCCCTTTCGCTTGTCTGTTAATTGTCAAAAGAAGAAGCTGCGCACTTGATTAATGTTCTTCAAGAATGATTTCAGAAATAAGTAATATTAATGAGAGAATAAGATTTGGCTATGAAGTATAATAAAAGAATTTATTCGTAAATGTAGTTTCTTTATATTTCATTAATGAAATGTTAAGAGAGAGTGCATTTTCTTACAACAACGCATACATTTATTACGATACTAGCTGCGCAGAAAACCGCTGAGTTGTATTTAAATTGCACGAGGTCTTTGGATTGTTTGGGTGAATAAATAAATTTAGTTTTATTACTCACTTCAAATTTCTAGACCTAAAAATTAAAAAAATCGAAATTTAGAACGTTCATAGAATGTTTTCTGCTCATGCCACTCTTCTAAATTTCGATTTTTTGAAGAACCGTTCTTAGCGACCATTTATATCTTATAAGTAACAACATAAGTAAATTTTCAGTTTCTAGCTCTGACAGTAACAGTAATCGCAATTTTGAAACTTTTGTTTTCTCGTGCACACTTTTAAATTTTGAATTTTTTCAAAAACTGATCTGTGCGAGCATTTATGTTTTAAAAATAATATCCATGTGAAATTTCAAGTTTCTAACCCTAACACTTAACCGATGGCAAATTCATTTTGTACAGACTGGAAAAAAATGGCTTTCGCATGTGATTTAGCCAATTTCGCATTTGGTTTCGCAAACTGTTCTGAAACAGTAGTAGCTGTATTGGCCTGCAGATTTTTAAACCTATCTGAGTCTTCAAAACACGTGATAAATAAATCCTCATCCATCACATTAGCCGGGATTTTGCTTGTCAGACTTTCACTTATAGTGGCAAGATATAGTTCCTGTAACTGTGTCTTAAAATAAGTTCATTCCTTTGGCATATAAAGATAGAATCTTCGGATCAAGGTCGTATATTCTTCTCTGTTGCTTAGGTACGATGATCGGCTCAAATATATTAGATCTATCTCTTGGAACATACGGAGCTTAGCAATTTTTTACATTTCTTGCCTCATCTCCTGTTTATATACATTATTTTCTGCCTAGATTTCTACTTAATTCTTTAATTTTACTTTTAGTTAGTTTGATTTCTTCTTTAAAGTTCTTGTGAAGAAAATCCAGATTTTTTTCAAAGTTCTCTTTCACTTGAAAATTTGAGATAAATAAATCGTAATTTATAGATTTTTTAGAAAGTTTTCTGCTCATTTCAAGGATTTAATTATCAAACTTATTTGAATTTGTTTATGGCGAGTAATTACATCTTAAATGTAACCAACACACCAAATTTCATATTTCTAGACCTATCAATATCAGAGTATTCGCAATTTTAGAACGTTTTTGCTCCTTCATGTGCTTGGATATTGTTGTATCGACATTAAACAAGAGAGGATCACTAACATGTTACCAACATTTCTTTTTTAATCGGTTCTGTATTTCCAGAGTCTCCCTTGAAACAAACACACAAACATTACTTCTTCATAATATTAGTATAGATTAAATTTAATGCTAGATTAGTGTACGTTGTAAAGTCCCTTGATTATTAATATACAATTAGATAGAGTTTAGTTATTCTGAACGTAAAAAATACTTGAACTATTTTTTCAGTCTCTATTTCATTTTTATATAGTTTTATTTGTAAAAAAAAATGTCATAATATCAAATCATATTGTTAAAACACGCTGTCTTCTTTGAAAATATTATATAAGTAAGTTGCTTATTAAAGCCTCATAATGATACGTATTGGAAATTTCACAAATTGCGTATCAGCTTGTACTTGTCATACTAATGTAGTACTTTGAAATTACAGCGGTATACTTATTAAGTTTTGTTCAATTAACTTTTGCCTTGTTTAACATATTTTGCATTGATTATTATTAAACTAAATGTTTTTAAGTTTATAAAAGATTGTTATAAATTTTATTATGGTTATTGACTTTTTATTATAATTTTTAACATGTCTGTTTTGGTTTAAGATAGTTAAAGGAAAGAAAGCTTTCAACCACTTTAAAATTTGTTTGAAATACTTCAGTCAAATGGAAACTTTTCCAAGCATATTTTTAAAATCAAAACAAAAGTATTTAGTTTTAATGGCATGAACGATCATTCGAAAGACTAATTGGTGGGGAAGGGTGGTATACACTTAATGTTTTCTCATATGCATTTTTCAAGTTTGTATAATTAAATTGGCTAAATAGTAAAGACAAATTTTCAAGCAAATGTTTTCTTCAAAAAGCGTGGATGAGCGTACAGAACATCTTAATACTAGAACTTTACATTGGTATGCATTTTCAGATACAGTAAACTCCCGACTATCCGGCTCGCAACTATCCGGTCCTCCATACTATCCGGGCTATTAAAAAAATGAGGAATGTTGCAAGCGGCCAAGGAAGGCTGATTCCTGTCCAGGTGGATGCCAAAAGCATGGGAAGAAATTCCAAACATAGTAATTGCAAGGTCTTCGAACGTTCTTTTAGACCAAAAAAGACATAAACCCGTATGGGAAACTGCAATGGGAGATGAGAACAATAAGCTTTTTCCGTTGCTCAAAAATATACCGGGTTCTGACGATGTCAATGCAGAAGACATTACAGAATGGATGACAAACGTCGGAGTTAATTAATTAATTGAAAGCGATTTTGTAAAAGTGTTGACAGAGGGAGAAATATCAGAAGAAAATATTAAAAGGATTGCCGAAAAAATCTCATCCTATTTCCACAAAGGTTTAAGACGACGTTTGAGGCAACACTGCAGTACATTAGTCAGAAGGAATCGATGCCACCTGATATCATCTACTTGCGTAAATGGAGGGACATTGCGTCGCGGAAGAAGGCTAACAGGGAGAAGCAGACCTCTATTAAGGAATTTTTCAAAAATCAAAAACTGTATTTTTGACTCTTATCTTATGCACAACTTTTCATATTTGTGCAATCATTTATTAATAAACAGTAAAATAAGATTTACTCATTTTTTACGAATTAGGATTACTTGTATGTTTATGTTTCGCTTATTTTGAAACTGTATGTACTGTATATATAAAATTTATCTTAATATGTGTAACATGTGTTTTTAATATCATGGCGGGGGGAGGGCACGAAGTTAGTAAATATTTGTAGAACTCCGGCCTATCCGGCTTTTACATTATCCGGGCTACCCTTCCGCCACATCAGGCCGGATAGTCAGGAGTTTACTGTATATCTATTGTTAAATGTATGTTATCCAATAGTATTTTAGGGTGATCCTTTTAAGAACAGAGAAAAATCATGAATTTTCATTCAGAATTAATAATAACATATTTTAAATATCCATTAGCAGTTGATAAATTCGGTAAAACATACTATTTTTAAGCGGTATATTTTGAAATAATTGAACAAATAAATTTAAAATGTTACATATTATAGACATAATATAGAATATACAACTATAGATATTTAGTAAAGTTATACATGATTTTTTTCCACTAACATAATAGAAAATACACGTCATATCAAGGTAAATCAGAAGCAATAAATTAATATGTTATTTGCCTCAAAAGGATGTCATGAACAAATATTTAATTTTCATATTTGGATGTCAAGACCGATAGCTAATGATTAATTTTATTTTCATTTGACATTTAAACATCAAAGTTTCAGAAGTTCAATATTTTTCTTTAACATATAATATTAACAAATTTTAAACATTCACTTTCCATAAATAAATTAGTTAACGCATATTCCTAAGCATTGCATTTTGAAATACAAAGATAATGAAATGTAAAATGTTACTTATAAAAGTATAGTTCTTTAGGAAGCTACAAAAATATATACCCGATTTTTATTATCTGTTAATGTAATATAAAGCCTACGTCAAGCCAAGGTAAATCAGAAGCAGATAAATAATGATATTTTACTCTAAAAGATGTCATTAAGTTAAATATTATTTTGATATTGGATGCCGATATTTATCCCTAAACGATGTAATGAAGGAAATTTTTCTTTTGATATTGGATTCCGAGATGAATTAGCTAATGAGGATTTTTTATTTTCCGCAGAAATCTAAAAATATACGTTGTTGATATGGAGTATTTTTCAGATTGGTGAACAGACAATATTTTCATGATGTTTTTATTTTATTAGTATAATGTAAAATATTCGTCATCATATATATTATAAAGCAGTAAGATCTAAAAGTTCCGCCCGAATGTTTTCAAAAACTACCCTGTGAATTTTTTTGCAAATGATTTTGTCATTCGATAGAGGATATTCACGTGGTGATTTATGAGAAAAATTTACAGGGATAACTACGATTTTTGGTAATAAATTTCGCATTTTATTGTTATTTTGAATGAAAAGGTTGCCAGAGGTTATTTTTTGGCGATAAATGAATTGAAATCGCTGTATCTGTTAGAAAATAAATGAAAAAATAATTACTGATATTTAATTGTAAAAAAAGAAAGAAAAATCCATTTAAACGAGGGATTATGTTAAAAAAAGAATATATTTAATTTAAACCTAAAAGAAATATTTGTAATTTAATTTAAACCTGAAAGAATGATTTGTAATGCTTAAAAATTAATTTAATGAGAAAGATTACAATTGATAAGCAATATTTGGCTCATTATCGCTTCCGTTAGATTATAGAAATGAATCTGAAAATTTGATTAGATGAATTTTTAATGACTTTTGTTTTCTTTTTGTTCTTTTCTTTTTCTTTTTATCTAAACCCCATCACGTAACTCATAGAAGAAACAAGCAGATGTAATTGTGAGTTACATGTGTAATTATTATTTATTTCTTTACGATTTTTTATTTTACTTTTGTCGCCAAACAATGTGATTTTAAGTCAAAAATGCATAAGTGTGACACTAGCTTGAGGATATTCTCATAAATGGTGTTTTTTCAAGTGAACGAGATCTTTTTTTTTTTGAGTACATTTTTATATTCAATTGTAACTTATATAGATATCAGTTAATATTTTAAAAATGGAATCAAATACTTAAATTTTAGTGTGAATTTCTGCCACACATACATATTGTAAAATAATTTCATATTTTTTAAAATGTTTTTCACCGTAGTTCCGAAAGCATGTGATATTTATAAACTCGAACTCAAATCAATGACTATTATCCATTTTTTTTAAGCAAATATTATCTATTGTTTATTTCATTTTTTCTTAAGACATATCGACAATATCATGTATAGGAAAATTCACACCTTCGAAATCTAGGAAATGAAGATAGTTTTTAAGGAAATTTATACAATCATGCGTTATTATTATCGAAAATTTCAACATTTTGAAAAAAAAAAAAAAAAAAAAAAAAGCAAGTCTTTTGTAATTTGTCATTTCTTCTTCGTCTTTCTTCGTAATTTCTCCTCTGTTATGTAATATTTCAAATGATATTGGACTAATTTTCGATCATCGAGTCACTGCCAAATGGCATATCTATATAGTATCGCTAAGAAAGGATTTTCTATAGTATCACCCTAACGGCGTTTTTGCAAAGAGAGGGGAAAAAATTCTTTAAAAATCGGATATTATAATTATGCGTCAGATGATAGCACAATTTAATGTATTTTTGTATGTTGAATCGATTGGTGCCAAGTAAATTCTTATAAGTCCAACAGTTCATGACATTTTTCATATTTTTCTAATTTGGCGGTGTCTTAGGCGTCTAAACCTCAAAATATCTAATATAACATCCGTTACTCTAGCAACGAAAAAAAATCAAATTAACTCTTTTGATAAAGAATAAAAATGGCTCTATGAGTTTGAAAAAAAAAAATACGAACATTTTAATAAAAACAAGTTGGAAATTGCTCGTCAAACGTGGCAAATGAGGTGCGTTCGTACTATAACTAGTTTTATAAATATTTTTTTCGCCGCATATTGTACAGAATGTATATTTTAGTGTACTTCGAAAGGCATCATTAATTTGCACTTGAAATAATTTTTTCCCATTGGCTGTAATGTAACGGAAAACTTATGACTGTCCCTGTAATTAAACTATACATCCGATTTTCATAAAATATGAAATGACTCGACAAAATCTTGCAACAATTATATATTTATAATTTCAGATCATTCGGAAGGCTGTAACATCATTAAAATGCACTTGCAATAATTTCTTCCCATTGGCCGTAATGTAACGGAAAACTTTTGAATGTCCCTGTAATTAAACTATACATCCGATTTTCATAAAAATTGAAATGACTCGACAAAATTATGCAACAATTATATACAGTCGAACCCGGTTAAGACGTGTTTCAAGGGAGTGGGCAAAAGTCGCGTATTAAGCGGGATCGCGTATTAAACGTGATTTGTATAATGTTGCAGGGGAGCTTGGCTTATTTACAACATCTAATCGCCTAAATGAACGTTAGAACTTTCATTTATATGTTTACGGTCGAAAACTATATTTTTTAGGAATATTTTGATTAAAATTTAATTGAATTCAACTTTAACTCACTGTTTCTTTCTATAGAACCAAATGTAATAATAACTGAAAATAAAAAGTGAATCAAACGGCTTTATTACGGAGTAATATGCTGCAACCAAACATAAAAAATAATAATTTCCTGCTAGACTAATTTTTTTAACAGAGCTAAAAAAAAAAAAAATATTAAACTTTTGAAGCACTTTTTAAAATTATAGTTAGTACTTGTGATAATGAGTACAATTATAATCAGTTCTTCTTTTCATTATAAGAAAAAACTATCCTTATTAATAGAAATTGTTTTAAAAAAAACATTTTTAGCATAGCAAGGAGTAAAGAAAACATAAAAGAATTAAACAACCGCAATGGTAGTTATTTAATCTTTACGAGTTTAATTTTTTTGCCTATAATATGTATCATAAAACATATTAGGGATATCACGTACATTTAAAACCTCACTAACAATAGGTATACTAATCTTTAATCACAATAATTTCTTGACATATCTGAGTACCTGAATTCGTCTATATTTCGCTACTGCAGTAAAAACACGGACCGAGAGACAAAGAATTTTAGGACGCGGGGTCAAACAAGATTTGCTTATTTAGCGGGTTTTTTAAAATTCAAATATCTGCCACTATTTCTCATTAGTAATATTCGCCTTAATTAATCTGTTATTAAATAAAGTAGATATTACTATTCGTAAGCAGTGTATTTTATTTGAAGATAGAAAAAATCTGGTAAATTGGCAACATTGAAGAAGAGACAAGGAATTCGCATCTTGATCAATGAATTCGCGTCTTAAGCATGATTTTTTGACTCAAAGGACCGAAAATCTCTCGCGTATTAAGCGGGATCGCATATTAACCGTTCGCGTATTAAACGGGATATTTTTACATTAGCCTTATGGGCGCTATTCAAGGGACCGAAAAAAATCCGCGTATTAAGCGGGATCGCGTATTAACCGTGAGCGTCTTAACCGGGTTCCACTGTATTTATAATTTCAGACCATTCGGAAGGCTGTAACATCATTAAAATGCACTTGCAATAATTTCTTCCCATTGGCTGTAATGTAACGGAAAACTTTTGATTGTCCCTGTAATTAAACTATACATCCGATTTTCATAAAAATTGAAATGACTCGACAAAATTATGCAACAATTATATAGTTTAAATTTTAAACGATTCGGTTGGGTAGTTTTTGCTCTGTTATATGCGGAAGGACGGACAGACAGACGGACGGACAGACGGACAGACAGACGGACTGAACGACAACTATAGGTGCTACGTATTTATATAATTACGAACGCACCTAAAAATGGTACTACTTAGTTATTCCGTTGACCAATTTCGCCAAATTATATAAATCGCCAAACCACTCGCCAAATTACATTAATTGACATAAGTTGTATTTTATTAATGAAAGAACAACTAAATTAGTATAACATTAATAAAAATACAAATAAAACGTCGAAAAAAAAATAACTTGATGACGTAAGCACGTGTAACTTCCTTGAAGTCAAGTGAATGTGACATTTACGATCAACCGTTATTGGCATTTAATCTTATAATTTGGCGATAGATTTTTGGTCGACGGGATAACTAAGTAGTACCAAAAAAAAAAAAAAAAAAAAAAAAAAAAATTAGTGATTTTATGCAAAATAAAAGGAACAATTTTACTAAGAAATTAGCGTTATAGAACGAAAAGGTACTACTTAGATATTCCGTCGACCAAAAACCCATCGCCAAACTATATGATTAAATGCCAATAATGGTTGATCGTAAATGTGAAATTCACCTGACTTTAAGCAAGTTACACGTGTTTACGTCACAAAGGGATTTTTATTTCGGCGTTTTATTTGTATTTTTATTAATGTTATAATAATTTATTTGTTCTTTCGTTATTTAACATAAAAATTATGTCAATTTGTATAATTTGGTGAAATTGGTCGACGGGATAACTAAGTAGTACCAACGAAAATATTTAAATATGAAATCAATGTTTGTAACGACTTAAAAATTATTTTCAATGAAAGAAATTGGAATCGGAATAATATTTGGCGATTTATAATTTGCTCCTCGATAAGAAGAAAAAATGGGTACATTTATAACAGCCGTGCGCAGATCTCGCCAATACCATTTTTAAAATTGCCAGTAGCAGTAGTTACATTTTGCGTATGTAAATTAAAAATAATCCTTTGTTTTTAATTATGGAATTATTTCCTGTTATTGTTTATCTTCTCAGTTCTTTAAATGAAATTAGTGTAAGGCATGCATTGAAAATTGCAATGAAATGAGTGAAAGGTTTGTATCTTAAATGAAAATAATAAATATAAGAATATGGTATGAAAACAATCTTTGTTGATTTATTACCTGCGCCCGGCTAACATAAAAGTATCACAAAAGCCACATATTTACTTTTCTTTGGGCTCATAGGAATCCAAGTTAACCTTCCGTAATAGGATACTTCACATATTGGTGTATTAGCTATAATGTTGAAAGCATCGTTTATGTTTGAAGCGAAAATTTCACGATAATTCTATTACACAAAATCGCATCATTATCATCTACTATATATTTAAAACGGAAATTTGCATTTCATTCCGATTGTTTATAATACTTTCATAGGATATACCACAAATGGTGGTACACATGTCATATACGCCCCATATTGGCGCGATTTTATACCGACGCCAATTTGGCGAAAACATAAACAGCATTAACAGCAACTTCCGGGTTACCATATCAAGCAAAATAACGACACTTTGGTGACAGTTAAGTATTGTTGCGTATTGCAATGTTTCTGACATTGGCGTCAGAAAAAAATCGTGCCTATATGGGGCATGTATGACATATGTGCCCAAGTGGTTACGTAATAACTTTGAAAAGGTTTTAGAGTATACGTATTGTTCAACGCTACTTACTCATAGAGGAAAAAAAAAAAAGTTAAAAAATTAAGTGAACCTTAATTATGAAAGTTTAGCCTTTTTTTTTTTTAATCTACAGAACGTATTTTGATACAAGTGGCACTGTTAGATGACGTTTCAGGAATGGTGTTAGTATATAACATTTCATTATATGTTGATTAGTTTTAGAGCTATTAATTCCTGTTGTCATAACGGTCTCATTACCCTACCAAAAGTGCATTGTTAGTAATCAACTAAAAGAATTACTTCTTAATATCTAAATTTTGCCCAACACTTAAGGTAATAATATATCACAATGGCGCTCGCAACGTTTTCAGCAATGAGTAAGGTGCAGCTGAAGGTCCATATTGTTTAAAATGCAAGTTCAAATTCACCAATGTTCATTTGGAAAAATTGACCAGCGCAGCGGGCATAGCCTGCTAGTATAAAAATAAATCCAAAGAGATGAAAAATATGATATTTGTCGCTGAAAGATTCTATGAATAAAATTTGTATTTTGATATTGGATGCCAAGATAAATTAGCTAGCGAAGACTTTTTACTTTCGACAGAAATCAAAACACATCCATCACAGAAATAAAATATTTTCTTTAACAAACAATATTTACAATGACTTTTGTCTTTTATTAATATAGTAGAAAATATCCGTCGTATAAAAATAAATCCGAAGCGATGAAGTTATATGATATTTATCGCTAAAGGATGTCATGAAGGATATTTGTATTTTGATATTTGAATGCAAGATGGATTAGCTAATGAACTCTTTTCATTTTCGGCAGAAATCAAAACATATCCATCACAGAAATACAATATTTTTCTTTAACAAGCAATATTTACAATGATTTTTGTATTTTATTTAGTAGAAAATATGCGTCATATAAAAATAAATCCGAAGCGATGAAATAATATGACATTTATCACTAAAGGACATCATTAAAGATATTTGTATTTTGATATTGGATAGCAAAATGAATTAGCTAATGAACGCTTTTCATATTTGGTAGAAATCTACATATATATATTTCACAAATACAATAATTTTCTTCAACAGACAATATTTACATGATTTTTGTCTTTTAGTAATATAATAGAAAGTATCCGTATATAAAAATAAATCAGAAGCAATGGAATAATATATTTGTACGTAAAGGATGTCATGAAGGAAATTTGCATTTTGATATTGGATGCCAAGATGAATTAGCTAATGAACACTTTTTATTTTCGTCAAAAATCGAAACATATACGTCTCAGAAATACAATATTTTGCTATAATAGACAAGATTTACATGATTTTTAGTAGATTTCGTATGAAATACTACCTATTGGGATCGTTCCTATATTGGAATTTATGAAAAATTTTTGCAGATCTACACCGATCATGACCCTTAGAACCCAAAACCACCCTCAGTAAAAAATTTTATCTATCTATCTATCTGTCTATCTATATATATGTATAACTTTCATCTGGACACGATAACTTCCACAATTCTGCACAAATCTCTTCCAAACGGATACATAAAATCAAGGGGCATAAAATCTCGGTCAAATTCGTTAATGGGCAAAATCGCACCAAGGGGATGGAGGTAGGGAGGGGTTTGTGAAAACCAGAAAACCCCATAACTTCTTAATTATTTTACATAGTAAATCAGTTTAAAGTTTTTATTACTTCTAAAAATAGGGCCAAAAATTTATGTATCACAGATCTTTGATAAAATTAAAAATGGGCTCAAGGGGCGCAAAAAATAGGGTTTTTGGTAAAAAAAAAAATCCTAACTTCGTCGATTCTCAAGATATCAAATCCAATTAATTTTACTATACATCTCCTTAATATTATCTACAACTTTTATATTCACAAGTTTTCGATAGGACCAATTCGTACAGCCAAAAAAAAAAAAAAAAAAAAAAAAAAAAAAGCCGAAAGTAAAAAGGGGAGGTTGAAGAAGAAAAAATTCCATAACTCCGTCAATTCACAAGATATAAAATTCCCATGAATTTATCATTTATCTTCTTAATATTGTCTTCAACATTTATATATACAAGTTTTTGATGGGACCAATTCTTACAGCGAAAACAAATTAAAAATACATAGCGGTTAAAGAAAAAAATATCTTATTAAGGGTGGATTCAAATCCAAACTGCTTATTTTCTGACTCATTTTTAAATTCAGTTTTGCTCTCAAACGCATCCAATTGGTAGATTCTCTTATTCAGAAACTATATAATGTACCGTAATGATCGATTGTTTGATAGATGCAGAATAAATTTCAAAAAATGATGTCAAAGTGTGCATTTTGTACAGAATTTTCCGAAGCGGTTGTGTTAGAAACGAAAAATATTCTCCTACTGAGAAAATAATTGTTTATTAATCATGTTTTAGTGCGCAAAATGGGTAACTGATTGAAAAATAAAAACACATGTCGCTTGTAAACCTTTTCATAAATCACGTCAGCAAGTTTCATATTTTTTCTATTAAAAATGAATCTGAAAATGTGCCAGAAAATTTCGAGTTGTTGAGCATGTAAAAGTATTTTTTTTTTAATACCGCCTTAACATGATTCTGATAAAACCAGTTATTATATAAAAATGAAATAAAAACTCGTCAAAAGCCGCCAGATGAAATTGTCGAAGTGTATTTATAGCTAATCATGATTTAGTTTTTGTTGGTGAAATTAGTATACTTAAATTCGAAATCTACCTCCGCCTGTAGGCCGTGTCGACAGGAATGTTTTTGTTTTTACAGTGCGTGTCAAAAGTTTAAGCACAACATGAAATTTCAAAATAAAATTTTATTATTGACTGAAAGTTACTTTCCTTTTCACATGACGTACAAATTGCAGTTTTAAAAAGATAATTAACAGATTTATGCTTTAAAATTTATCTCAAGTAATAATTTTATCAAAAGAACAAAAATGAGCATGTCAAAAGTTTAAGACAGTAGTTCTTTAGCCTTTAGTAGAACAAGAATTAAAAAAATATATACATGATTATTGCTTCATTCTGCTAAATTATATTAAATGTACGATTTTTCATCGATAAAGTGAGGTTCTGTACTCTTTCTGGTTCAGTTTTAAATCACTCGTTGTCAATGGCATCTTCGAATCTTTAACTGAAGAATACCGCTTTCCAATTGGATAATATGCATGATTGACAATACCCCACATATTTTTTATAGAGTTTAAATCAGGGCTAATTGTCAGCTATTTCAAAACAGATACTTATTTCGATTTAAGCCACGTTGAAGATGAGTTTGAGGTATGGATTGAAGCATTATTACATCGAAATAAGCATTTTTCTCCCCCTAAAACCTCGGCAAAAGGGGCAAATGCTTGGAAAGCGTCTCTTGATAGTTTTCAGAGTCTTCACGACCACTGATGAATGCTAGAGATGTCTGACTATTGAAAGAAATAGCCCCCATACCATTACACAACCACCACCATGTTGTCGGCTAAATATACACCTAGGTACTTTGCGGAGATCATACCAATAGTAAAACTCATGCGGGACATCGAGGTCTCATTTCTTTCCATCACTGAATATGACATTCAGCCACTTATCACCAAATGACATATGTTTTTTGGCCCATAGTAATCTAGCTTCTTTATGGTGTCGTTTCAGACATGGTAACCAAGCCATTTTGCGGTTTTTGATGTATTCCGATTCTAAAACTCTACTATGAACATTTTTTTTATATTTGTTCTTCTACTACATGTATTATTTGCGAGAGAGAGTAATTACCAGTTGAAGCCAAGTTTCTGATGCGACGTTCTTCGTGCAAAATAGTCACTCGTGGCCTTCATGACCGGAATTTTCGTTTGAAATCACGAGCTAAACCACGATGAATAGCTCGTTTTGGTCTATTTAATAAACTTGCGATTTCAGAAAATGACTTATATTTTGCTCTCATACTCCAGACATTTATCACTTCCTCCTCTGAAAATTCGTACGACTTAGGCATTTTGTAGTAACTCAAAAATAACAACTGACTGCTTCTTCTGAAATCGTTTGTGTCCGAAACCGCTTACTTCAGTTTGTAAAGTGTGCATAAAAACGATTTTGTGCTTCAATTTTTGACACGATTATTTTGTTCAATTCTTAAACTCCATGCTTTGAAATAAAATTTCAAAGATAATTTTATTGAATATGGTACTAAAACCGCTATTATTAACACTAGGGAATCGAACCCGAGCTCCTCGGGTTACAGAATATAGGTGAAAACCATTTTTTTTTTTTAACACCAATTATTTTTTTTTACATGTAATATATATTTTAGATTGCTCACTAACATCAAAAAGAGTTTTTATATGAAAAATATCAATTATGCAATCAAAGTTTTGAAATTTATTAAAAGCGATACTATCACATGTCACTGCATGCCAGGAGTTATTAACCCAAGATTTTTCGAATTACGCCAGTCTTTCTGATCATTTCGGTGCTTTAAGCGCATGGTTCAATCACATGTCTGTTAAATTTGTTTCTTACTTACATTATTTTATTTATTTTTCTATAGAGCAAGTTTTAATTTTGTTATGGAACATTAGACGGAAACAAATGCTGAACTTTTTACATTGTTTTAAGGGCAAGCAGATTAGCCTTTCATAATCGAGCTACACGTGATAGAGATAAATTTAAAAATAATTTATGCTTGAAAATCTATATATATATTACGCTATCGTACGTGGCACAGAAATCGCGATTATTTGTTAATTGTTTAATGGTAACGCCCGAATGAAACGCATCTCATTGGTTATTGTGTAATATTTTTAAAAAGGAAATAACAATAAATAAATAAAAAGTTTAATTAATAACTATAAAACAAAACAATTTACATAATTAAAAAAATAAAATAAAAATAAATAAAGAATTTATTAATAAATAAACAACAACATCCGGGTTACCATATCAAGCAAAATAACGACACTTTGGCGCCAGTTAAGTACCCCGGTGCGTATATGACATTGGCGTCAGAAAAACGTCGCGCCAACATAGTGCGTATATGACACCTCTGCCGTCTTTTATTGATCTAATTTAAAATACGATAAATAAATGAAGGTACTTTTCCAGTATAGGTACTTGGCGAAATAGAGAAAAGGTTCATGGCGAGAAAAGAAATTTTTTTCTGGCAACCGATTTAATAAAAATATTTTTTTTCAAATAAAACTACATAACAGGTAACATGATCGCAAAAAGTGAAAGTCATGCATTTTAAAGGTTTCATTTTTAAATTAAAGTTATCCATTCTAAATAAAATGAGTGAAAGGATTATATTTTAATCTGAATTAACGAAATTTGGAAAAAAAAATGCGAGGGGTACAATGTTTGGCGATTTATCACCTGTGCCCGACTAACATAAAAGTAGGGAGTTCTCGAATTCTCTATCAGAATCTTCCAATTTGGCGAAGGATTGAGCAAATAAATTATGAATAAAAGTAACATGATACATTTCCTAGCATACATTTAAGGAAGACCAAACTGGTCGGCACGGGCGGCTAGTTATTTTAAAAACCGTAATAATTCGGTCAATTAAGATACAATTTTCAAACAAATTGCATTTGAAAGTAATTTTTTTTCTTTATCTGACGGTTTAAAAATTGAAAATGTGCAATATTTAGAAATTAAAAAATCGTTGACATAGCACATAATTTAATTTAATTTTTTTTCTTCAGTTTTTATGAGAAAATGGCAACAAAAAGGTACAGAAATATAATATTTTCTTTCCTCCGTGATTATTTTCCCTTTACTTTCAACCACTTTCAACCCTCCACGACTTTCAACAGAAATGGAGTTCTTCAGCCACAATTACAAAAAATGTATTAAAAACTACAAAAAAATTAATATCTCAAAATTAAATTGAGATAAAGCTTTCAAACTAATTGCATTTAAAAGAGCATTTTTTTCCTTATACGACGGTGTAAAAATTTAAAATGTGCGATATTTAGAAGTTTAAAAGTTATCAGTAGAGAAAATTGCAAAACCAAAATTCTATTTCAAAGTGTTGCCATTCGCAGAATGACGCATGCGTTACGCACAGATATGTTTGTCCTTTATAATATAGATATACCAGGGGGATCTGCCCCCTACGAGCTACGCTCGCCAACCCCCGTTCAGGGACACCAAAATACAAAAAGCACGCTAATTTGATCGGCTTTAAAAATATTGAATTAAAATTAAAAAAAAAAAAAAAAAAAAAAAAAAAAAAACTGTAAACGGGTTTCCATTTGTTTTTCTTGGATTGGGGATTTTTAAGACCATATCTGCTGCTGTTAAAAGATACAATGGCTGTTTTCGTATTTAATTAAAAAAATTAGTTAAACATTCGAAAATCAGCTTATGTAAAATGAATTAAGTAAACAGTGTCATTGTCTCCCGGTATTTTTTAACAGCGCTATAAGATAGTTCTTTTAAATAATTCATTTTAAATGTATCGTTTCAAATCTGACGTAATTTACATCAAAGTTTTATTTCTCTTATTAATATTCACGTGAAAATACTTTTGTTGTTAGAAGGAAATATTATTTGCACTGTCTTCGAATTCACGATAATAGTTGAAAATATTATCTCAAAATATCAAGTAAATGTCTCGCGCATATATATTTTTTAATTTAAATTGTTTTGCCATATTTTTGGCCATTTTAAATATGACGTAATTTCCTCCATTTACAGGTTTTAAGGCATAGTAATGATTTTTTTATTTTAACATTTTGTTTCTCTTTTCAAATTCCAGTGTAAATATGGTTCTTATGACGCAATTTTCCTGCTTTTAACATGTAATCATTTAATTCTAATTCTAAATTTTTTTTTCTGTTTACAATAGTCCCGTGTAAATAAATTTTTAATTTGAAGTAAACATTATTGTTTGCGCTGTTTATAAAGTTGGCAACAGTTTAAATTAATAACATTTTTTAAATTTGTAAACAATATCTCTCGAAATACTGAAAATTTGAATTTAAAATAGAAATAAAACCTCAAAAAATAGTAAAAAAAAAAAAAAAAAAAAAATGCAATCTGCACACCGGGAACTTATAACCTATAAAATGGTCTAAAAATGATTAAATTCTCATGTATAGTTTTTGCTCCAATAAAACTTTTTTAATGGAACGATTTTGTCCAAACTTAGCATTAAATATCTCTGAAAGTAATTCTTCGATTTGAAAACTGTCTGCATCAGCGTGTTTATCAAATATTTCTTTATAATACCACCGATTTCCATATTTTTGTATACGACAGTTTTTTTAATATTAACGAAGAAAGGCCATGCTCAAGGTATACTTAGATACAACTACAGGCAGACTGATTTGCGTTTAATGTATGAAGTCGCTAGATAGAGGACTCTAATACGCTGCCCAAAATTGAAATTTGACTCTGACCGTAACTGAAACAACCTGGGAAGGGTAGATATGTAAACAAACACCAAAATTACGTCATGTCGGCATGGTTACGTTTACAATTCTGCTGATATTCCAATCAAGCTTAGAATTGACAGCTAATTCGAATGCAGCTGTTAAGGGTTATTATAAACTGTCCATATCAATGTAAATATAAAGTTCTATTTTTTAAGTGACTAATATAATGTGTTTCTCTTTAAAACTGTTAAACCAACACATATAAAAATATATAAATAAAAAAACACATGCTTAGTCTAAAACATCAATGTCACAAATTTATTTGGTACCACTTAGTTATCCCGTCGACCAATTTCGCCAAATTATATAAATCGCTAAAACACTCGCCAAATTATACAAATTGACAATTTTCATTTTAAATAACGAAAGAACAAATAAATTAGTGTAACATTAATAAATATACAAATAAAACGTCGAAATAAAAATCACTTGATGACATAAACACGTGTAACTTGCTTACAGTCAAGTGAATGTGACATTTACGATCAAGCATTATTGGCCTTTAGTCTTATAGTTTGGCGATAGATTCTTGGTCGACGGGATAACTAAGTACCATTTATTTACTGTTTTCACTGCTGAAACAATAAAACTGATGGAATTTTTTTAAAATATATTAAAATACTCATAAAATTCCTTGTAATAATTAATAAATGTAATTTATTAAGTAACAAATACCCTTACATGATTTAATCAAAATTGCTTGGATAACATAGAATATTGCAACGATATTTAAATCCGTGATCACCATTTCTTTCTCTGATTAAAAATAAGAATATTTAATGTTTAAGGAAGATCGGCTTTTTTTTTTCTTCTTCTTCTTGGTTCGGGCGATATTAAAAACAAATATTTTACCGGTAACAGTAAATTAATCAAAAATAACTGCTTCAAGTCAGTTATGAGAAGTGTAGTTTGATAAAAATCAAATTTTAATTTTAAAACGTGTATATGAAACCAATCTATTTTTACATAAATACGGGATATTCAAAAAAGAATAACAGAACCGGCATTTTTCATGAATGAACCAAACGATCAAGGTAAACAATAAATAATTTAGCTAATCTTAAAAGTATGTGTAACACTAAAATGCTACAATTTGTGTAAAATAGCCTTTTAAATCGAAGGAAACTGAAGAATATAAATATTTAATTTATTACATGAAAATACGATCAATGATTCTGAAATCTCGACGATGAGAAACAAGCTTCTATCTGGGCAGGGTATAAGTGTAAACAAAGAGCACGTAGTGAAGTTTTGGTTCAAGGTTTGAAGTTGCATCCGACTTCACTTTTTCGGCGAAATGCCCGGGCCGTTATATATCACGAGGTGGAACCCGCCGAATTTCGACGAAAGAAAATGTTTAAAAAGGAACTGTTACATCAAATTTCTAATACATCAACAACAATAATTAGAAGAAAAAATTCATCTTACACTTGTTAATTTAACTCTCCAAAGACATATCTTAACCTAAGATTAACAAAATATTTTTTTCATAAACTTCAACTGTTAAAATTATTAAAAAATTAAACTTAATTTGTGGTGAGTCGCTCGTATAATATAATCACTCACTTAAAAACACTTTACTACCTTTATTCGTAGAACATTGATAAACGTCGATTCTGACACTCATCGTATTCGAACACACAAAAACGCAATGTAAACATTTTCGTCTGCGCTGCTATGACAACGGCTCTGGCCAGCTGCCATTCCGAACGAAGAATTTTCTCCCTTGCCTTTCTGCGGCTGCCACAGAGTATCCCCCCAGTGACGTAGGGTACCGAAGAAACGATATACAAGTGTATACTATTTTTTTTTTTTTTTTTTTTTTTGACTATCTGTGTCAGAATCCACGCTTGTGGAGAAAAATTACAAGGATATTTACATGAAATAAAATTGCAATATATAACAAAATATAGGCATAATGTGTAGTATGCAAAATGAACAATTTATCAACAATTTCAGTAAGTAATATAAGATGCCAGTTTTTTAGGAAAATGGACATGTCTGCCCGAACGTGTGACAGTTTTTGTTTGGTCAGGGTTACTGTCCGCTTTAAGAGAGAGTTTTATTTTAGAGTTCTCTGGAACAGTTTTCGTGGACAAGTCTGAAGTAGAAATCAAATGAGCTGGCTTCACTCGATCTATTGATACCGTAGACTTACGACCATTAAGCTCGATTGTTATAGTTTTCTCAGTTCTACTTAGGACTTTGTGAGGACCAGTATATGGTTGACACAATGGAGGTTGTACATGATCCACTCTTAGAAAGATGTGTGAACAAGATGTCAAGGAAGGGTGTATATAGAACTTCTCTTGGCAGTGAGATGATGTAGCAACTGGACTTAACTGCCGCATGGTGTTTCGTAGTTGCGTGACGAAGTTATCGTTGAAAGGTCGGATCTTGTATTCATCCAGCATATCACAGGGCAATCTCAACGTAGTGCCGTAGACAAGCTCAGCGCAAGAAGCTTGTATATCTTCCTTCACTGCTGTGCGAATGCCTAGTAAAACTATCGGTAATATTTCAGTCCACCTACTGGTTTCGTGAGCTTTGATGGATGACTTTAAATGTCGATGAAATCTTTCGATAATGCCATTCGATATCGGATGATATGCCGTTGTGCGGATCTTCTGTGTTCCCATCATTTTTGTGAATTCATCAAATATTGCTGATCGCATTTGTGGGCCTTGATCCGTGGTTATGAGCGAAGGGCAACCAAATCTTGATATCCAATGCTTTAATATGGCACTACAAATTGTTTTAGCTTGTGTATCAGATATAGGTACGGCTTCTGGCCATCTGCTAAATCGGTCAATCATCGTTAAAAGATAGCTGAAACCGTCAGATGGAGGCAAGGGACCTACGATATCTATATGTATTTGGGAAAAACGTGCATCAGGAAGAGAGAACGTGCCAAGAGGTGCTTTGGTGTGCCTCTGTATTTTTGATCTTTGACACTTCTCACAGCCACGAACCCAGTTTTTGATGTCTCGTTTCATATTTGGCCATACGTATCTGGAACAAATTAGTTTTGTGGTAGCTGCTATGCCTGGATGGGCTAGGTTGTGCAAATGTTCATATATCAGCCGACGAAAGAAACTAGGAACTAAGGGTCGAGGCGTACCTGTTGAAGTATCACATAGTAGGCTACAATCAGAAATGAGGCAAGGTTTCAATTCCAATTTGAGCAATGTACTATTATGCAGGTTCTGTAGCTCTGAATCATTTTCCTGAGCTTTTGCGAATTCCTCAAAATTTAAGTTTGGAGATTTTGAAATAGAATCAATTTCAATTCTTGAGAGGCAATCTGCAACAATGTTTTCGGAACCTGGTACATGTCTAATGTCAGTGGAATATTGGGAAATGTAATCTAAATGGCGTGATTGCCGCGGCGAACATTTATGGGGATTTTGCTTAAATGCATAAATTAGCGGTTTTTGATCAGTATAAATTTGAAAAATTCTCCCCTCTAGCATGTGCCGAAATTTTTTTATTGCCGAATAAATAGAAAATAATTCCCGGTCATATGTTGACCAATTCCGCTGACTGTTGTTTAATTTCATCGAAAAAAATGCTAAAGGTTCATAACGTTCCTGATAAAACTGCATAAGGGTGCCGCCGATCGCGACATCTGAGGCGTCAACCCATATACTCAACTGAGCGCCTGGAATAGGGTGCCGTAAAAGAGCAGCCTGAGATATTGCATTTTTGGCAGCTACGAAAGCTTTTTCAGCATCTTCGTTCCAATTAAGGGGTTCTGTTTTAGGAACACGGGAACGAGATTTCTTTTTGTTTGTATGGCCTTCTAACAATTTCACTAAAGGCGCAAGTATGTGTGCAGCTTGATATATGAAAGACCTATAAAAATTAAACATACCCAAAAATCTTCGAAGTTGAGATAAGGTTGTGGGCTGCGGAAAATCGATTATGCATTTAACTTTATCTGGAAGTGGTTGAATACCATGTTCAGATATTCGAAATCCTAAGAAATCAATGGTAGGTTTACCAAATGTGCACTTGGATACATTTATGCACAAACCATATTCTGCTAATTTGGAAAATAGTGCTTTTAAATGATGATAATGCTCCTCGGCATTTTTAGAGGCTATGAGTATATCATCGACGAAAGCATAGACGCCTGGTAAATCACGTATTACCTCATCTATGAATCTCTGAAATGTTGCAGACGCATTGCATAAGCCAAATTGCATGCGTGTGCTTTCGAACAATCCAAAAGGTGTGCATATCGCTGTTTTGGGAATATCATCAGGATTGATTGGTATTTGATGATATGCTTTGATGAGGTCAAGTCGACTAAAAATTTTAGTGTCACGTAAATTAGCAGTAAAATCAGCTATACATGGTATCGGGTATCTGTCTTTTTTGGTTTGCGCATTCAAGGCACGATAATCACCTACAGGTCTCCATTCCAAAGTTCCCTTTTTTGGAACCATGTGCAAAGGTGATGCATAGTTGCTACGTGAAGGTCTTAAATGTCCGAGTTGTATCATATTTTGAAATTCTGTTTTAGCAATTTTCAGGCGATCCGGAGCCAACCTGCGGGGTTTTGCCACAACTGGAGGTCCTTTTGTTGAAATAAAATGCATTGTGTTGTGTTTGACAGGCTGATTGGGATCTGGTAATTTTGTAATAGATGGGAATTGTTTAAGAAGTTCATTATATATATTATCAATATTGATTGTTTTTACTGAATGAATTAATGCACATTTCATGTGACCTGTTGTTTCAAATTTTGTTTTTAAATCTCTTAGACATTTGTGGCGGAGATCTGGAACCAATTCGAAATTATGGAGAAAATCTGCTCCCAAAATTGGTGTACTAACATTTGCCACTAGAAAAGTCCAATTAAATTTTCGTCTTAACTTAAAATCTAGAGAAAGGGTTTGTTGACCATAAACATTTATAGGGGAAGAATTAGCAGCCAAAAGCGTTTGTACGGGTGGATTCCGTTTTTGTACATTGTTGGCAGGAAGGATTGACACGTCCGAACCGGTGTCGACCAGAAAAGAAACATTTGTAGTCCGGTCTCTAATGAACAGGCGACGTGACTGTTGAGGCAAAGAATAAGTCGCCTCTACTCTTTGCTGGTTTCGTTTCCCGCCCAAGAACACGGCTTTATGCATTTTTCTTCCCTACATTTTTTTCCAAATCGTCTATGATACGAACAGATACTTGAATCCCGATTATCACTATTACTTCGCCCTCGAGGTTTACTCCAGTTTCTGCGGTATGGGGATCGACCACGTGAAACAGCAAGCTGATCGATGCGCTTATTTAATTTTTCGATTTCTTTCAATAATTTACCCTCTATCGCCTGTTCATTCGAGCAGGACACGGCAATTGCAGAAGCTGGGGAAGGGGTAACTTCTGAAATACGATCTGAAATTTCCGCTGCTTTATCAAGGGTTAATTCAGAAACAGCCGCTAAAATTGTCTGAGCAGAATTTGGTAATCGTTGCAAAAACAATTCTAACATTCAATTGTCTGGAACATTTAGGGATTCCGCGCGACGTTTCATACTACGTAATAAATCTGAAGGTTTCCGATTTCCTAGTTCTTCTCCAGACAAGAGCTGTCGTATCTCTTGCTGGGATGATTCACCTGAGCGCGCAATTAATTCCTTTTTTAAGACACCATAAGGGTCAGTATCATCTGGTTGCATTAAAATATCACGAATGATTGATGCAACAACGGGTGGAAGATGCGAAACTATATAATTATATTTTGTAACAGATTCTGATATTGCTTTGGGGGTAGCTAAAGCAAATGTGCTTTCGCACATCACAAACCATAGCGCAGGATCTGATCTGTTATATAATGGAATTTGAACAGCATCGACACTAGACATGATTTATGGTAATAAATATATAAAATAGTACAATCAAACCAAAATAAATTCGCGAGTTAAATTTTTCTAATAAAATAACAGAAAAAATATCAGGAAAATGACTCAGAAGAACTTATCTGCTTTCCATCGAGCCGCTGTAGAACGATGTATTCTTTGAAAGATGAAGATGATCGGATAACATTCCAACTCATCTAGGAAGGCTGATGCTCTATATAAGAACAGTCCATGGTCACCATTGTGGTGAGTCGCTCGTATAATATAATCACTCACTTAAAAACACTTTACTACCTTTATTCGTAGAACATTGATAAACGTCGATTCTGACACTCATCGTATTCGAACACACAAAAACGCAATGTAAACATTTTCGTCTGCGCTGCTATGACAACGGCTCTGGCCAGCTGCCATTCCGAACGAAGAATTTTCTCCCTTGCCTTTCTGCGGCTGCCACAAATTCATATACGACATCAGTAAAATATAATCAAGGTAAGTAATTTTGATTAAGATAATAATTGATGCTTGGCATTACGGAATGAAAAATCCGCAAAAATGATTTCACCTTGACATAATCATAGAATTTTTCTACCTTTACATCTAAACCAAATCAAGTCATTTTCCACGTTTCGCATCCATATTAACCATTTAAAAACATTGTAATGCGCAATAGGTTATTAATAAATATATTTTCAAGTTTGAAGTCACGTTTGTCAACTATTACAACTTTTCATGTTAAAATTTCCACTCGTGATTTGAGCTCTTAGTATAATCTCTGTACCTGCGCGTAAAAATTCCAGAAATGTATAACTTTTAGACGTATTCAAGGGGAAATATCTCGTTTTATCAAATAAAATTATCGTTTACTTTTAAATATGACGTCATTCATTCGCTGAAATATTTTGCCTATTGACTCAAATTCAATATCAGCGAAATGAAAAAATAGTGAAATATAACAGCATCATCAGGGAAATTGTGTCTTTTTTAAAGCGTAACGTCCTTTTCTGTTCAAATTTTTAAAAATATATTTGTAATTGTAATGAGAAAATGGCATCAGTAAGAATATAATCAATAAAGATAACTAATCCACTTTTAATAGAAATGAAGTACTTCAGTTGCCACGATTAGAAAATTGGTATTAAAAACTATAACAAAAATTAATATCTCAAAAATAAATTGAGATACAACTTTCAAACAAATTGCATTTAAAAGTGCATTTTTTTCTGCATACGACGGTGTAAACATTTAAAATGTGGGATGTTTAGAAGTTTAAAAATTTGCAGTAGCGAAAATTGAAAACCGAAATTTCATTTCAAATTTCAAAGTGTTGCCATTCGAAGAATGACGTATGCGTTACGCACAGATATGTTTGTCCTTTATAATATAGATAGTAGGCTATGGCCATGCTTAAGCCAAGACTCCCTATCATAAAACAGACTTGACAATCCGGAGAAAGTCTATGGGTGAAAATGTCCCCGATAATTGCCAACTTATTAGCTGACTTTGTCCCGTAAGTTACGCCACCTGGTGTATACTCCTGGTAATACTCCATAAACAAATGCATAGTAAAAAATTGAAAATGTTGTGTTACTGGCAAAATTGTATAAAATATTTTTCGAATTCCAGTAAAATAAAGGCGTAAAAAAAATATTTTGCACAATTATGTTCTGGCTTTAAAAAATAAAACCTATCAAAAATGAAGATTTAAATATAAGATTTATTGATATTTTTTCAGGGTACTTGTTAGTTATCCCGTCGACCAATTTCGCCAAATTATATAAATCGCCAAACTACTCGCCAAGTTCTTCAAATTGACACAATTCTTTATTTTAAATAACGAAAAAACATATAAATTAGTATAACATTAATAAAAATACAAATAAAACGTCAAAATATTGGTTTTATTGGCCATTATTGGCATTTAATCTTAAAATTAATTAATTTATGGCAAACCATTATTGGCATTTAATCTTACAATTCGGCGACAGTAATTTGGTCGACGGGATAACTAACAAGTACCATTTTCAGTATATCGGACTTTGCGGGTTATTTTTTTTTTTAAATCTTGGCACAATTTGGGCTTCGGAAGGAGCGATTTGTTGCCGATTGATGAAAACAAAACTTATGAACTGTCAGCTTGTTTTATAAGTTTTACGGCACAGATGTCATATACAAATTGATTTATATACAATTTTTTTCCGACACAAATTTTTCGAAAACCTCGTTACCATATCATCTATATCCGGATAACCATATCAAGCAAAATAACGACACTTTGGTGCCAGTTAAGTATCCGGTGCGTATATGACATTGGCGCCAGAAACAAATCGCCCCAATATGACATCTGTGCCGAATTTACATGTATAAATTTAGTTTCTAGATATTATTATTGTTTTTTATATACGATTTGTTTATATTTGTATATAAAATAGATAAATGCCTTTTTTATATTAAATAAATTGTACAAATATTGGAAAATATTGCTTCTTTATGTGAAACAGTGAATATGCTTCCAGAAATTATGTTGCCAAATTTTCTTCTCTCGCCAAGGCCCCTATACTTGAAAAATACCGATTTATTATTATATAATGTAGTATTAGCTAATGTTCTGTAATCTGTTCCACAGTCAAAAATGACTGCAAAAACGCGATGCTGGAATAATGTGGTATCAAGTATACGGTTTAAAAATAAAATTAATATTGCGCCAAGCTACACTTACGCCAATTGGTTCTAAGTCTGATTAAGAAAGAATACTCAAATTAAGATTTACAAACACCAAAATCGTAGCATGACAAGAATACGGTATTTGCGGAAAGTTGAGGGACATGTATAAATTTAAGTGATTATTAAACTTTATTTTTCCAATTTTAATAAGTGAATATGACTTCAGTCTGTTTTTTGTGTATCTATGCGTGTTTTAACTTTCCTAAAATACTTTGATACATTTTAGTAAAACTTACATAACATATGTGAATTAAAACAAGGAAATTAATTACGCACCAAACTATGCCCGCCAAGATATCCCAATTGGCTGTGGAGCCAATTATGAAACTTTCCATAGATTAATACATACAAACTTTATATGAAAAAACAGTGAAGCTTTCATCTAAAGTATGTTAAACTGAAATGATCCGCCATACTTTCAAAAATAAAACAAATGATAGGCCAATAAATAAATAAATGAGACTGTGCATTGAAAGAAATTGAAGGAGCGATGTTAAATTAATACTGTAAGGTGAAATTAATTGTGAAAAGAAAAGAAATAGAAGAAATAAAATAAATCACATATTTGAAAATATAAAAGAGAAAATGAAATATTTTACATTTTCCGGATCTAGATGCTATCCATTTATTTCAATAACTAATATCACTGAGAAATTCATAGTAAAATAATTTTCTTTCCTGATTATTATTATTATTATTATCATCATTTATTTACATAACGGAATACAGCAGTAAACATTTTTTGTTTAACCGTTAAATAAGTTCATTTTTTTAAATAAAATGTCTAGAACATATGAAAATTTTAAGATTAACAACTATCATTTGCAAACTACAAAGCACATCGTAAAGAAAATGGTAAAAGACAAATGGAAAACAAATTAAAAAATATTTCTGTCTCTCGCGTTAGATGGCGCTAGTCACGGGAAACCATGTGGTTTCTAACCACGTGTACAGCGGACAAAGGAAACTTAGCGATTGCGAGGCCTGTTATTTCGATAAGGAGGCCTTGGCTTAAGCATTTAAATTGGATGAGTTCTACCCGGAATATCTACGCAGATTTTCATTGGTCCATTTCCAAATCAAAACTTTTTTTTATATATATAGAAGGATAAGACAGACATCGAAATAAAGTGAATAGTTAAAGTTTTTATAATTGCTATTGTGCTTAAATACGAAATTTATTAATCCTTATCCTTATAGTATTATAAATGTCAATGTGTGTCCGAATGTTTGAATGAAGTCAGCGTCTAAACGGATGAATTAATGCTTTTGTATTTTTTGAATATAGATGGATTACAACCCGGAAATGAACATAGGCTATGTTTAATTTATTTTATTCAAATATTTTGCTTAATAATTCAAAATTTCATTCATTTTCATACAGAATCAATTGACATTTTCCCGATAAATTTAACCATATTTCTTTCCCGTTGCCAAGAAAATCAAAGTCTGGTATAAAAATTTCTCCTCGGCAATTAATTTTTAACTGAACAATTTCTGCGTAAAAAATGAGAATAAAAAGAAAATAAATATGACGTCATATTTGAAACGAAGAAAAAAATGAAGTATTTTTTATTATATATAAAACATGGATATCGGTTAATTTAATAAGGGTTTTTCTGTCAAAAATGGCGATATAATTAGAAGGAAAAGAATGAAAAAGAATTATATTATTGTTAAAATATTTAACTTGCAAAAATATGACGTCATACTTGAAATAAAACAGGTATTTTCAAGTATTCGTTAATAATACAAGGAGCATGAATATCATAAACTAATGAAAATAGATAAAAAATGACGTCATATTTAAAATGAATGAGAAATATTTTTTACTAATACTGATTAATAAGTTTGAATATAAGTTACATACAAATGAGAGTTTGCATTCAAAATTCATGTTATGATTATCAGTAGAAGATATTATTTGTGGAAAAAAAGGGAAATAAAATTGATTAATATATTTTTTTACGCTATTTTCTCTTTAAAATTAAAAATAATTTAATTTCAATTTGTATAGATGGTACAAAAACATGATTAAAGTAAATTTTCCTAAAACTAAAAACATATTTTCACACATTTAAGCTTTATGAATGAATTTATTCCACAGAAGTAAAAATCGTCTGAGCATATTGGCATTTAAACCAAGGATGTAAATTAAGCTTCAGTACATTTAAGTGGATTGTTATTGCCACTACGAATTGAATTAAAAAAAATCGTATGCTATTTTAATTAATTAATTTTAACAAATGGCAATTAAAACTTATCACAAAGGCGAATTTATTAAAAGGTTTTATCGGATAAAAATGATGTAATATTTTTTCAATTAAAGTATTAATTTTAATTAGAAAACTTTTGTATATATTTATTTTAATTTCGTCTAATTGATGTCATTTTCATTTCACAAGCTTCGAAATTAAAAATGAAACCATTACATAACAATATACATTTCAAAAATAATGTTTTGCATCAAAGGTCGCATTATTTCAAAATGTAACCTTAGCTTACATTTTAAATAGGGTAACTTGACGTGAGACGCCGTGTTGTACAACTTACCGAATAATGTAGTTTTCATATGCGCAGGCGCTGTAGGGAAACGCCGCTCAATTGTAAGGAAGATGGTTCCCTATTGATATTTTAATTTCTGTTTGCGCTCTTTTAAAAAATTCAGTTTTACTTTTTTATTGCTATTCGTCAAAACACTTCTGGTAAGCGTCAAAAATCATTTACGTGACTTCTATATTTGCTTGTATAAGTCTTAGTTTAAACACCAGAAAAATAAATCTCATGTTTTTTGAAAGTACTGATACCTGGCCTTTCTACAAAGCATAAATGTTGGCCAGTTCCCGCTTCTTCACGTCAGTGGGGTACGCCGGAGTCTTACCCAATACTTTGGGTAAGTCTACGAAAATTTTTGGGGGTAAGATGCCGGTTTTTCCCCCTCGGGGTAAGATGCCGGTTATTTTCCGTTGCAGTCAAATGCCTGGTTGTGCCTTCATTGTATGAATTACTCTTGTATATTAACTAATTTGTCAACAATTTTAATCAGATACTTTAAATCAATGATTAAATCGTGATTTTAATCAACTGATTAAAAAAAGCATTAGTTAAAATTATAAATTTTGTAAATGTTTAAAATGACATAAATAAATATTAAAATCTAAGGTGAATATAAGTTGAAAGATTTCTATATGTATTCTGAGTTATAAATAAACTTTATTGGCCTTATAAATAATTATTTCATAATTTTTAATTTTAATCATTGTTAAAACTTTGATGTTAAATGCAGTTATAAATAATTTTAATAAATATAAATATCGGTAGTATATAATATAGTTTTAGATAACTAGGGTCTGCTGCCTCCTACGAGCTACGCTCGCCAACCTCAATCCAAACACCGCAGACTCTAAAAACACGTTAATTTGATCTGCTTTGAAAAGATAACGGATTAAATTTTCCACCAACATTCAGAAGATGAGGATTTTTTTTAAAGTGAGTGAGAATCAGTGTTAAGAGTGCATAGCAAAGTGCAACAAAACCTCTGAAAAATGTGATTGGATCAAATGCATTCAGTGAAACTGTTGGTTATATACAAGTTCCTCAAAGTGCCTAAACAAATGTGCAGTCTGTGTCACATCTGAGTTACAGCTTAAAAGAACAAAGGGCCATATGAAAAACACCAACAAAAAATCTGCACTCTAAAGCACTTACTCACAGTGGCTTTATCGTATTTAAACTTATTATAATATTTAAAAATAGGCATACTTAAGAGCCATAATTATTTTAGATGTTAAATAGAACATAACTTTTTTTTTCAAATATTAGTTTGTCCTTTTATTAAATTGCCAACGTTTGTTACATTCATATTTTTGTAATTTTTTAATAGTAAGTAAGTTAACAACTTTAGTATGTCTAAAATATTAAAATTACTTTTATTCCTCCGATTATGTTTTATACTGCTTAACAAAAAATATTGTTTAAATTGAAACTCCACAAGACATCTTACCCCTAGATAGTTGGCCAACTTACTCATAGGTATGGGTAAGATGCCGAAATGCAAGGGCTTACAAAAACAAATTTTTTTATGCTTTATATAATATCTATAAAATGAAATAAGGTTTTAAATGATACATAAGGGTGCAAAGTTCTAAAAGCAACAATGAATAACAAATAAAAACAACAGGTGATTTTTAAAACAATAAAGTCACTAACTACTGCATCTTCTCCCAATTTATCCTACATTTTCTTACCTGAAATTTAAAATTTATTAAAAATGAATTTCAATATTTTTTCTAAATGTACATGTACAATAATATAGGACTTTCTTAAGCCATTAAATGTTTTAATTAAGTGAAATGGCATAGTTTTACATGATTTATGAAGTGTAAGAATATATATATTATCTCGACAAGTATTATTCCGTACGAAAAACTAACCAAGTGACATCATCATATTTTATATCACTGACCAATTTTCTTTCAGAAAATATTAGCATTTTTATATCACTTATACCAAATGGTTTGATTTCCACAGACTTTCCAGAAAATACATGATTAACATCCTTTTACCTTAAAATCTCCCAGAAATTTCATGTAAGAAAGCTTAGCAATATTGGAGCATATTCCTACAAATAGCCAAGCCTCCATAATCCAAAATTACAACACAACAATCGATATGAAAACATTTAGCCGTAACTGGACTGCTTTTCCCATAAATAGATTTCTTACGTGATTGAAAGCAATAAGCAACTCTATTGCTTAAATAATAAGCATTTAGGCATGAGGCATTCGGAGCGTGATAAACATTTTGATATTATTGGTAGATCTACAGCTGTTAAAAATGTGATACCATGAAATAAAAATGTAATAAATATTTGAAAGTTAAAGAAATTTCTCATACTTTTATTATTTTTTTTTGACTTTTGATGCTTCACCACGTCTGATTTTTTGAATACCATTTATCCTTTTTTCTTTTCCAAGATGTAATTTTTTGGAATAGAAACATAATGTTATATGCTGATTTTTCGATTATTCTAATCAATTCAAAGACGCGTCTGAAGTGATCTGTTAATAATCACTATTTACTAATGTATCACTTTAAATAATATTCTTTGTCACAAAAACATAAATCAATATCCATGAACGGAATAAGTATAAAATAGAATAAATATAAATAATAAAATAGAATCGCAAATATGTAAGTTTATTCTTCACTTAATCTTAGAAAACGAGTATGAAATTTGAAGCCACCGAAAGAAATTTAAATGATCCTATACATATAAATAAAAATAAGCAAATTGGGATCATTAGAAGCTTTTGTACTATAAAATATAATAAAAGGTTAATTACATATGCTTTTAATTATCGAAAGTTTTTGCTTAATTGATGAATTTATTCTTCTTTAAATCTTAAGTGAACGAAGTCACGGGTAACAGCTAGTATATTATAAAATAAACGTCATATAAAAATAAATCAGAAGCAATGAAATATGACATTTATCGCTAAAGGATATCATGAATGATATTTGTATTTTGACATTGGATGGCAAGAGGAATTAGCTAATAAACAATTTTTATTTTCGATAGAAATCCAAACATAAACGTTTCAGTATTTTTCAGTAACATATAATCTTAACATATCTTTAGACATGCATTATCCATAAATAAATTAGCTAAGGCATATTCCTAACTATTTCCTTTTGAAATATAAAAGAATCAAATAAAAAATGTTGCGTACTAAAAGTATAGTTAGAATGTATAGTAGAAAGTATAGTTAATATGTATGGTAGAAATCCATTAAAATTATGCATGATTTTTATATCCTGTTACTGCAGTAGAAAGCATTCGACAAACCAAAATCAGAAGTAAATCGGAAGTAGTGAAATAATGATATTTTACTCTAAAAATGTCATTAAAATATATTTTTTCATTGACTGCTGATATGAAGTAGCTATGTATAAATTTTTAAATTCATCGGAAATCTAAACAGAATAAAGAATTCCAATTTTCTTGAAATAAATTGCTTAAATAGCTGATATCTCTAAAATGGCGTTTAATTAAAGTATTGTGAGGACAAAGTAAATGCATCATTTTAATATTCTATTCAAATGAAAATCTATTTATTAAACAAATAAAGAACATTGACTCTAAATGATTTCTTTTTTTTGTTTAGAAACTAATCTAAATAAGTATGGAGTGTTCGAAATGAAAATGTCTCGTGCATAAACATAAAGCCAATTTATTTGATGTTTGAAGTTTGATGTTCTAATTGACGTTTAAAAGAAGTAAAAGAGGCAGTATGTAAAGTATTTTAAATATAGCTCGTGTTTGTATGCTCTGAACTCTTCATTTTGATTTTGATTGATGGTGTAGTAAAAACTAAATAAGTGTTCGTGATGCTAACTGTCTGGCATTTATTAAAGATTTTGAAATAATTATGTTTTATGCTAATCATGGAGTTTTCTTCTTTTCTTTTTTTAAAGTGGTATTTTTCGTTTGTTTTACGACAAATCACCATTTTCGCTGTCGGCATTTGAGTGACTTCAAACCAATGCAACTGCAAATATTTTTGTTGTCATCAAACTATATAAAAACGTAACAAATCTCATAATCCATTTACAGTTGGTTTAGCAGGAACTACGAAATTTGTTTTCCTTGTGAGATTTATAGAATGTTTAAGGGTATACGTACTCTCGCGCTTCAACAGATTAAACGCTTTCAGTTAATATAAAAGAAAAGGATTTCAATTTAATGTTTTTGGAACGTACACCGTTACAGAAACAATGAAATAATAATATATTTGCGTTAATGGCTGTCATTAAAGCAAAATATTATTTTGATATTAGATAGCAAGTTAAAGTAGCTAATGATATTTTTTTTTCAGGAATCTAAACATAAACATTTTAGAATTGTATTATTTTTCTTTAACAGTTAATATTAAAATATTTTAAAGAACCGTTATCAACGAATAAGATAGGTAAGACATATTGCTAAGCATTTCATTAAAAAAAAATATATATTAATGTTAAGGATGTATAAAAGCATATTTATTTAAAAAGGACACAAAAATTATGCATGTTTTTTTTCTTCTGTTAATATAATAGAAGATATCCCTGAAATCAAGCGGACGCAAAAGCTGTAAAATAATTATATTAACTTTAAAAGGTATCACTGAGATAGATATTATGTTAACTAGGCGGCTGTGCCCGCTGCTCACTAACGCTCGCCAACCTCCGTGAATTGCGACACAATTCACAATGGGACCGCTAGCTGATGATCAATTTTCCCCACCAAGAATGTAAAAGTATATTATTTTTGTAAGTCATAAAATTATGCATGATCTTCTTTATCTTCTAAAAATCTCTCATACTCTGTCACAACCACAGTAATTAATTATCTATCTTCTGATCACCTGCCGGTCTGCTTCAAAATTGATCTTATCAACCCTCTGTCTCCAACACCTTCCAAGGCCTTTGACTGGACTGAATTTACTAATTACCTCTCTAATTCGGAATTAACTTTTTCTGATATTAATTCTACCAACGATATAGATACAGCTACCGGGTGTCTCAAAAATTGTATGACTTGCAAACTGTGACAGATATTAAAAAAATTATTGCAGGAGTGTAATGTAAGATGTCAGGAGTCTTTATGCTGCGATTCTCAGTTTTAGTTACAAATATCATCGATTGATGGCGCTGCAAGCAATAACCGCTCAATCCGGGCTCGATTTTTCGACCTCTCTCTTCTTCCGTGCAAAAAAAGGAGATAAAAATGTATTGAATGGATCCCGCAGTGCCAAAAATCGGTTCTGGACTGAGCGCCTATTGCTCTCAGCGCCATCTATTGTTTGAAATTCGAACTAAAATCAAGCATCACAGTAGAAAAACTCCTGACATCATGCATAACCCTCCTGCAAGAATTTTTTAAATATCAGTCACCGTTTGGAAGTTACTGAATTTTAAAATCTATCAGTCATTTTTGGAACACCCGGTATATCTTATGTTCTTAATTCTCATAATCACTGAAGCTCACAATTTTGCTATTATTCCTCGTTTTGAAAATAACAACTCTTTCATCCCATCTCCGTCATAAATAATAACCTAATTAAGCAACGAAACCAGCTCTGGCGTCTTATTCAAAATTACAGAGATCCTTCCCTTAAATCTTAAATTAACAGACTTAATAATCGAATAAAAAAATGTCTCTTTAATAAAAAATAAAAAAGTTTGAATAATTATCTCAAAACTATTGCTACCGTGGATAATTCTCTCTGGCTAATTAAACGGAAACTAAATAAAAATATCACCTCTATTCCACCCCTTTCAGCTAAGAATACTATTGATTACACTGACCAAAATAAGGTTGATATCTTGCCAGTTCAATTCTGCCCAAACCCCGCTCTTCTAGCCAGGATCATGTCAACCATGTTAACCAGACTGTTCGCAGGTTCTTAGCCATTCCCCCTGATTATCTCCGCGAAGGAATTTAACCCATCATTATCCACAACATCATAAGTAAATTTAAAAAACGCAAGGCCTCTGCGTTTCATAAAATCTCTAACACGATTTTAAAAAATCTTCCGTCTAACTGTATTATACATATTACTCACTTAACTAACTCTATTTTTAAGTTTAATTACTTTCCTAAACACTGGAAAACCTCCATTATTTCTCCTATTCCAAAACCAGGTATTAATCTTCTGGTCCCGACTAATTACAGACACATTTCACTTCTACCTTCTTAAAGTAAAGTTATTGAACGAGTCATAAGGACCCAACTCCAATATTTCATCCAGCAAAACAATATACTTATTCCTGAACAATTAGGCTTTCGCCCTAAACATTCCACACAACATCAGCTTTTTCGTCAATCCCGCATTTTGCCTATTATCAACTATGTCTGTCCGGTCTGGGGTTTCACTTGCAAAACATCTATGGATAATCTCAATCGATTACACAACAAAAACCTCAGAACACTCCGTAATGGATCTCGTTACCTTCGTAAATCTACTATACGTAGAGATCTTAGAACTACTACCTCGCGAAAACGCATCATTGATCTTTCCAAAAAAATTTTCTCTAAAGTTTGTGGCCTTCCTAATGAGATAGCTGCGGAGTTACTGGACTACGACGCCTCCGAACCCCAACATCGGAAACGGCCCAAATACTCCAGTTTAATGGATTCCCAGTGAAATTGTGTTCGGTCTTTTCTACATTTAAACTAAATTTTTCTTTTTATATTTTTATATAAACAAAAATCGCCCTTAAAATTGCCTTTGTTGTTTTGCTGTGGCTTTTGCCACCTCACTTTATAGACTAGCCTTTTCCCCTGCCCTGATATGTTTTTTCGTTGAGCAAGTATGGACTTCAATCATTAAATCCTTAAAATCCAATTTTTTTTTACATTTACGCAGTAGTTTTCATAACTACAGTTGTACTTTCACATTAATTCTTAAATGTAAACTTTCTTTTATGTAATGTACAGATTTCATTTACTTATATTTAATTTTTATATTTTTTCTGTATTTTTCAAATGCTCCTCTTTTTACTCATTCCTTCATTTTCAAGATTCTTTAATTTTTCATTTTACATCTACACAGTAGTTTATTAAACTACAGCCAAACTCATCATTTTACATCATAATTTAACCTTTTTTTTTAACTTAATGTAGGTTTAAATTTTCTTTTTAGTTTCTTTTTATATTTTTTCGCTATTTTTGAAAATACCCTATTTTTTTAACTTTTCCACTTATCCTTTTATTTCTTGTTATTTTTTAACTTTTTTAAGTAGTTTTTTAACTACATTTTAGCTTTCTCCCAATGGCTCATTTATTTTTTGCAAGACATTTCATAGTCAATGTGGGGGTGAAATTGGCTGCAACTAGGAAGCCCCTAAAAGACGATCAACTGTTCAGAGCTTATCTTTATTTTCTATAATATAATAGAAGACATCTGTGAAACGAAAATAAATCAAAAGCAATTAAATAATAATGTTCCTCTCTCAAAGATGTCATCAAGATAAATAATACTTTTTATCTTGAATCCATTTTGAAGTAGCTAATTCTAGAAAGAAATTCTATCCATGTAGGCTATTTTCGCCATAAACATAATTATTTCAGGCGTGTATTATTTTTAGTTAGCAGTGATTAATCACATACTGTAAAAATACATTATAAATTAATAAAATAAATAAGGCATATTGCTAAGAATTTCATTTTAAAATATGAAAAGAATGAAATAAAAATGGTATGCATTAAAAGTATAATTATTTAGAAAGCCATACAAATTATGCATAATTTTTATATTTTATTAACACAGTAAAAACCAAACTCCCAACTAAGGTAAATTAGTAACGACGAAATATTGATATATGACTAACAGATGTCATTAAGATGAATACTTGGCATTAGAAACCAATTTAAAGTAACTAATGATCAATTTTTATTTCTATCAGAAATCTAAACATAACAAAACATTCCATTTTTCTTAAAATAAATTGCTTGAAGTTTTAATCTCAAAAAAGGCGGGCAATTAAACTGTTGTGAAAGCAAAGCCAATACATCTTTCTAGTATTCCATTCAAATAAAAATCCATTTATTACTTAAATAAGAATCATTAACTATTAAGGACTTCCTTTACGTTTCGATATTTATCTACATAATTAGTTTTATTCATTTTAAAGAAAAATAAAGCCAATTTATAAGGGAATTGAAGGTTAATGTACGGATTGATGTCTCAAAGAAGTGAAAAAGATAATATATAGTAAAATATTTAAAATAAATATGTATTTTTTATACTTTTAACATTTATTTCTTTTTGCTGTTGAAAGATAGTACCGTACACTGTTACAATTTTGTAACAAACTGTCCAGTCATTCGACTGTTTTTATAAAAAACGGTTACATAACCGTAATTTAGCGCAATTCTGCCCATATTAGGGTCAGAATATGTTGTTATGTAACCGTTTTCTGCAAAAACAGTCGAATAACTGGACAGTTTGTTGCAAGTCTTCAAGAGTGTAATGAATAAATAAATGTTTATGTTGCGTAACTTAACATTAAGATAAACATTGTTTTGGTATTAGAAATCAATTTGAAGTAACTAATGATTGAATTTTATTTCTATCAGAAATCTAAACATAAAAAATCATTCAATTTTTCTTTAAATAAATTGCTTGAAAAGTTAGATCTCTAAAAAGCCGTGCAATTCCCTCTGAGAGGTTTGGACGTATTTTTGCGCTTCCCAAAAACAACTTAAAAACCGTTGTAGAAAAAAATATTTTTAACAGAATTGTAGTTTACAATGTAATATCAAATAAAGGACATGACGAGTATTGTAGAAACAAACAGGGAAAGAAAATTTACATTAAGTTTATTTTTATAAGCATTTTTATGAAAATGCAGGAAAGCCCTCAAAACGATCGGAGGGTTATACTGTTGTGAAAGCAAAGTCAATTCATATAATATTCCATTCAAATAAAAATCCATTTATTACTTAAATTAGGATCATTAACTATGGCGTTGCGAAATTTATCTAAATAAATAGTGTTGTTCATTTTAGACAAAAAATAAAGTCAGTTTATCCGGGAATTGAAGGTTAATGACTAATTGATGTCTGAAAGAAGGGAAACAGATAACATATCGTAAAATATTTTAAATAAATATGCCGTTTTTATGCTTTTAACATTTCTTTCTTTTTTCTGTTGAAAGATAGTGCAGTAATGAATAAATAAGTGTTTATGTTACGTAACTACCTGGCATTTTTGAGATTTTTAAAAATAATGATGATTCATGATAATGACTGTCGTATCTTCTAAAAAAATATTTAAGCGGTTTCTCAAATTGACACATGAAGGTCTCCATTTAGGCTATCTGAATTTTAGGCATTTTTACCCAGTGTAAATGTAAATGTCTTTGATGTCAGTAAACTATACAAAAATTAAAAAAAAAAATCCGATAAAATAATAAACAATGCATTTGATGTTGGTTTAGCGGAAGTCCCCAAAATTTAAAAGTACAGTAGAGCGCAGATTATCCGAACAAGTTCGTACCGACCCTAGTTCGGATAAGCAAAAGTTCGGATAAATGGACAGACAATTTAAGGGATGTTTCTGACTATACTGAAGCCCTGACACATTATCTAAGCTTAGTACTGGCAGCATCAATTTGTGCTGGTATGTTTAAAAATTGTTTTTGTGTCTTTTTAATAGTTTTTTTTGTTTGTTTACATTTTTATCATTAAATCTCTTTTCACTTCTTATCCTTTTCTGAAGTCCAGAAAATATAATTTAAGCAAAAATGCTTTTGATTGTTGTTTGCTTCAACGAAGACATTCTGCCCTATTTCTAATTCTTCTTAAGCACGTTAGTTGGATAGGATCAACGTTCTTCTGCCGTTCGAGCCATATCATAGCTGTTTCCAAACATTCAAAGGCTTCGTTATGTGATGGACCAGGGTTATTTTCAGAACATTCGTTTTCATTTTCTTCAATTTCTTTTTCATCATGAACATCATCATCATTTAAAATCTGATATCCAGGATCATGTACTCCAGTGCTGTACTCTACGTATGTTTCGTCATTAGCGTATCTTATTAAAGATTAACTAAGCATACTATCACAAGGTGAACACGTGTTTGATAATCAATAATTAATTAAAGAAATATTAAAATTTCTTATAAAATATGATTAAAAATTAACACGAAACATCAAAAGACTCACACATGTACAGTTTACAGTTACTGAGTACTGTACATTAGCGATGATTTCTGAAAATGCATTTTTAATTATGATATGTGCTATTTAACCAGTCGTTAATTTAATATTCTTCATAGCTTAGAATTCTTCCCATCTCCTTTATTGTTTCACATTTCTCATTTTCTGATTCTCTATCATTTTTTTCTTTATTTAAAATCTTATTCCAAGCTAATGGATAATTGGGAGTTCAGTAAAAAAAAAAAAAAAAAAAAAAAAAAAAAAAAAAAAAAAAAAAAAAAAAGGGGGAAAAATAGGCTGTTTGGATAACTGGAATTTCGCTTAAATTTAAAAAAAATAAAATAAGTAGGCTGTTCGGATAATTGGAAGTTCTGTTGATTGGAGTTCCGATAATCGGCGCTCTACTGTATTTATTTTTTCTCGTTAGATTTAGAACATGTTTAGGGGTATGCGGGAGGGAGAAGGGGTATGCCCTTTTATACAGAATAAACGACTTTAAATATTCTAAACAAACATAAGGATGTAATGTAATATTTTTGAAACTGACATTCTTCATTTGGCATCGATGATCACACATTTCCAAGAAAATTACTTTATTTGGATATTTCTATAGACCAAAGAGAAAATTGTGGACTAAAAAATCATATTACTTAACAATAATACTTGGCTATATTCAAAATAGATATTTTAATTACTATCTTACCAAGGAAGTTAAACTTCGTTGTTGCAAATTACAGTACTGAGCATTCGCTGCCAAACTATTTGTCGTTAGCCTTACTTCTTCTCGTTGTCATCGCATCTCGGCTTCTGTTGATTATGATGACGTCAGCATAGTTTTGGTTTCTTAATGACTTGCGTATCCTCAAAATACCGGCTAGAGGGCTGGGAATATCAAAAGACAAGAAAAAGTGCAACGGAATTTTTTTAATAAGGACTATAAGAGAGAGTTTACATTTTTTTTTTCATGAGGAACATTTCGTGATGTAATCACGCAATGAGTATTCACACAACACAAAAATTTCCTTCGTAGGCATCTGTAACGGGGTTCAGTGGGATGGTTCACTTAAATGCAAAAACTCCAACCATATTACAGGAACTATTCTTTATTTAAAAGCATCTTTTAAAAGGTGGTTCAGTTAGTGATGAAAAATGGGAGAGAGAGAACCCCATAATACATGGGACGCCGAAGCGCCTTTTCTTTTTAGACAACTTTACATCTCGAAAGCTGAAACAGAAGTGAAGTTTTTGCACGAAGTCAAGAAATCTTGGCGTTGCACAGAATCGCCAATTTACAAACTTTTGGGACTGCGCGAAAATGAACAAAGGCTTTTGGCGATAAACATTACCGCAAAAATGTAGTGACACTACCGGACGGGTGAGGCCGAGATTGCAAGTAAGCGCTTCTAATTAGGATGAGAAAAGTAACAGACAAACCGAAGTTGTTTACATTAGAGATAGGCCTTTGCCCAACTAACTGTTACATGAAATTGCAGACTGCAGATTGCTCGATGAGAAAAATGCTGAAAATCCAGGACATCTGGCTTTTAGCTCGACCACAAAACACGAAAAATACCTGCTTCCCATAAGATTCGTTCATTTTTACTTTTTATTGTTAATACATATTCAACGTTCACGTATAAGTAGAGATAAAAATTTCTTATCAATGTGGCGCGCAAAAATCCGATGCAATTAAATGCAGACCTTGGTACCAGCAGTTGCGAATCTAATTTATTTATTTATTTATTTATTTATTTTGCACAAGCAGTGGTAACGGGTAGCTACTGATTAAAATAAGAAAGGGAAAAAAAGGAAATGAATATATGAGCGCTTTGAATTAAAGATGTTTTTAGAAAGAAGAAAGAAAACACTTTAATAAAATCTGGATGGTTTTGAGAAATGAATTTAATTACATATTTCATTATAGGAAAGAGGGGGGGGGGGAGGATAATATGATCTAAAAGTAAGAAAGTTATGTTTTAAATTAATTTTGAATAAAAATGATAGCTATGGGACAGAAACGCTGTCACATAACTCTCCCCCACAACAGAAGAAAGCTGAAACGTGTACGTTGCAGCTTTATACCTACTTAAAATCCTTTGTCCACCTTCGCACTTACAGAATATGTACCATGACAAAATAAGTAAAATTAACTATTTAAGTTGATATCTACCAAGAAACCTATATTAACTTGTCTGTGAAACTATTACCCGTTAGCTCCTGTAAAATATTTTATACAACTCTAAGTAAGTAGAGAAAAAAAATATTTGCTTGCTTTCAAAACAATTCACAAGATTTGTGTTATGTCCATGACTGAGCGCTCATAATATTCAAAATAATCTTTTTTTTAAATTAAATATTCCACAATATAAAAGGGCCACATTAGTTGATAACACAGGATCCTATATTTAATTTTTTTTTGTGGCATTGTGTTTGTGGCGCTGGTACCAGCATTTTAGTCATGTATCTATTCATATAGAGAAGCATTTACTGTATTTACGACTTCTCAAAAATTTGATCTTACATGAGATCATAATATTAAATAAATGCAAGCAAATAAAAACAAAGGACAAAAACACACCAGAAAAAAAAAAATTGTTACTTTAAGGAAAGATGAATTCTTTCATAAAATTGAAGCTTATTTGTATTATCTTAGTTTGCTTCATTACTGGCATAAGAAACTTACAAAAATTTGTGCATAACGCACAGGACTACCAGAGACAAAAATTGTGCAAGCTGCACGCGCTCAAACAAGTGTAGCCCTAAATATTGAAATTATGGGAATTCTAGTGGCATCAGCTTATGGCTTCTGCCTTAAATAATAAGGGGTAGTTTTTTTAGATTCCTGCAATTTAACTAAGTCCCCGGTTTCCAAAAAAAATCACAGTATGTGATAATTTAGCATTTTATGAATTTTTACGCTGCCATCCTGACTTTCCGTGTATTGATCAAAATTTAAATAATATAAAAATATAATATAAAATATATAAAAAATATAATATAAAAAATATAATATAATATAAAAATAAAAAAAAATAATAAGAAATTGCATACAATTTTATATAGTGTAACAAGATATCTTACTCGATCTGCCACCTCCAAGTAAGAAGTATCCAATGAAAGTGTAAAAAAAAATGTTACATGTTAAAAGTAACAAATTCGAAATGCATGCGTAGTTTACTATGTCATGTGACGGATAACTCCTAGAAACATTAAAATCTTTGTATAGAGACAAAGTGATGATGCCATTGATATGTTCTGACATTATGCACACAAAAAAAACTTGCTAAAAAAAGAAGTATTTTGATATTGAAACATGGTGTAAAATTTAAAACATAGGAAAGTAAAAGGAGAAACTGTATGTGTGTGGAGGGAGGGGGGGAAAAACTCCCAAACTCATGAACTACTTGTAATGCAACACATGAACAAAAGTGTACGCAAGCATACACAACGTGTAAGTAAACACATGAACAAATTGTATAATATCACATGAACTATATGTATTAATGTCTCAATGAACTAAAATTGTAATGTATTTGCCAACAAAATAAACAGACAGTATATGTGTAATAACCCAAGACACTCGCATACGAGTGAGATTCAATTACATAATTAATGAGTTATCATCAAAATGTAATGAATAAGGGTTAATAAAACAAATGAACAACTTGTAATGTGTGTGTAAACTCTGGTTAAACTCTAAACCAGCCAGTGTGTACAACTCAATGAACTACTTGTAAGAAAAAAAAAACAAAAAGAAATACTGCTGAATAAATCGCTAGTAAAGTACAATGTGTAAAAGCAAATGAACAAAATATGTAAATCAACACATGAACTAGTGTAATGTATGTATAAGAATGTACCAAAATGTATTAAAAAAAAACAACTGTTGTGAAACACAAAAAAATATCCAACATATGAACTACATGTGAAAGAAAACTTTTGAATAAGTGATTGGCTAAGGGTTAAAAAGAAAAAAACTGCATCTGCCAAATTCATTACTGTTTTAAGTTAACAGAAGCGTGCATAAAATGTATAACTCTACGCTAAAAATTGTAGAAGTTATGCAAGCCAAATATGTTCCAAGAAACGAATGAAAGGGAAAAAAAAAACATATAAATAGCCAAAAATAACAAGCAATGTACCTTATGTGGTATGAATGTATGTATCTGTCACAAGACAACTGTGAGACTTGAACTCACAAATTAAAAAAAAATTTAAATCTGAAGAGAGAGAAAAAAAAATGCCAAAAATTTAGTTTAATGACTATATGAGAATAGCCCTTTAACAAAAAATAAAGTGTACCTAACAGCTCACATTATGCATGTGACTACCTTTTATAAGAAAACACTTACCGATATCAAATATCATGTCAGTTATAATAAAAAAAATACCTTATGTTCTTACTAAAATAGCAACGAGTCACCAGCCGCGCGTAAACAATGAAATTTAACAGTACATTAGCTGCATGTGTAAAAATGTACACCCGGTTAATTATCCCTTGCCTAAAACTTTAAGATGACTGTGTAAACAATGTACAATAGTTACATTATGTTATCATTTCTGCAAAACTTTTAACACACGAACTAAAAAAAAAACACTTGACATTAAAAGAAAGTCTATCTAAAAACAACTACGAAGTTGTGAATGCAGTGAAAAAAAAATGCAATTTTTAAGCTAAACACAAATGATGCAAAAAGAAACCTATACATGCACAGACTGTAATGAATGTCCTTAACCATGGTGAGTATTAATTGAAATATAACAAAATTCAGCAAAACTGAACGAGTCAATATGTGTGTGTGTGTGAAGTACCAGGCCAAATATGACATCACAAACCATGTGCATGAGAGGGGAAAAAAAACATGTGTGATTAATACCTAACAATGCTATCTGCCCATAGCAAGTTAGAAGTAAAAGTGTAAACTAGTGTAAAAGTGGTATACATAATCAGCATTAGGAAACAATTACAGGTGAAATTTTAGCAATCTAAAAATAATTTCTAAAATGTAAACAATACTCCAATTGTAAAATTAATATTAGTGTAGCTCCATGACATATGCAAGGAAACATATTCGATCCCTGATTAAGCTAGCGGCCAACTTGCTTAACCATAGATCGAAATACACACCTCAGACATTTTGCTATCCAATGGAAAATAGCGCAATGACTGAAGTATCCCACATAAAGCATGACAGAAGTACAAGCAATCAAACTTACACACACAAAAAAAACAAAAAAAAACAATGTATTAATGTGAATGCATGTCATTGAGAAACATAAAAAAATAACTGTTTAAAACTATACGTCAAACCTATGTTGTACATCTTATGTATTTTGCAAAAGCAAACGAGAGCCAAAAAGGAAAAAAATATTTTTGTAACCATGACATGATGACTCGAGCTATGTAATATGCCTAAAGAAAATATATGCCAGGATAAACTAATCTAAGCTTACTAAATATTTTGCCAAAGTTCACAATCCAAGAAAATATTTATGTGAAAGATAAATAATCTAATATTTTTTTTAACTTATGATTACGCCAACTGTATGTAAATTTCTAATCAAGTGCCCACATCTAACTGAGAAAAAAATGCTATGCTCACCTCCTCTATACTTATTTTAAGTTGCCACGAATATGCAAATCCAACATATTTCACATTACTCTTAATCAGTGCAAAAAAAAAAAATATATATATATATAATAAAGTCATAAAACAGAAAACCCTCTGCATAGAAAAAATATATATATATATTAACTCTAAAAAGAAATTTCAAAAGTGTGTCCCAGGTATAATAGTGTAAAAGGTATTCAAAAGCAAGTCATTTACAATGTAAGATAAATATATCTATAGAGTTTTTTTTATCACCACCTTTAAGAAAGGCTGAATGACAACATCTTAACTAATAATAAAAAAAACATCTAATAATCCCCAGAAAACGACTCATAAAAGACACTATACTGAATAAGTTGCAATATGACACAACATATTATTTAAATCATACTGTTAACAGACAGCATACGAGCCAGCGTATTTATGTGCAACAAATGATAAAACAACAGAGAAGCAACTTCAAGGCCTGGAGATAAAATAAAAGGAATATATTATCTCTGAAGTGCGTCAATGTGTCAATGCAAGATACTCAGGAAGTTTCTAATATGAATCAAATGCAACAAACTTAAAAAAAATTGCTACCCCTTTTTTTTATCCCCTTAGAAATGCATCCCAATTATTCATAAATTTTACTTTACACATCAACTGCCGATCTGTAAGTAACAACTTATATTTTTAAAAGCAGATGAAATATTACGTAACATATTAAATATTCATAACAAATCTAAATACAAATACATCTCTTTTCAATCAAAATAGAAATTAAATTAAAAAAATAAACACACCTTTCGTTAAAAATATGCCATTCATAACTATAATTAAAAGCAACAAAATGTGCAACAGATAAATTAGCTAAATTTTAAAAAGCTATTGTTTGTCCAATAGCGACAAGGAATGCAAGCGTAATATCTTTCAAGATAAATGTTAAACCCAGAAAATCCTTGTCATGCATGAAAATAAAGTATCTTTAAACATCCATAAAATAAATGAACTTAAATAGCACTTACCTTTTAAGCATTAACATGCAAAGAGCAGCTTAGAATTATAGCTGCAAGTATAACGATAAAAAAAATTTTTTTTTTCTTTATAAAGCCGATATCTTCTCTCTTCCGGCTATTACCTTTTATAAGCAGTCTTAATAAAAACAATATGGAATAGTATGGAGTAATAAAATTTTAAACAAGTATGACTATAGAAACATTTATCATAGCATGAAAAGAGATGAAACTGAAAAAAAAATATATAAAAGGAAAATACTGTATTAATTAAAATTAAGATTTTAAAAAGGAGAAAAAAAAATGTTCATGTTGAAATTTGTAGTGTATTCTTATTTTTTTTTAACACTACATAAAAATGCACTTTTTAACTGTAGTAATTAACACAACTAGTGTCACACTAAGTTCACTTTGAGATATTCATATAAGTCATAGAAAAGTACATACTTTTTAAATGATGCGTCCCTCATATTTTAAGTGAGAAACACTTTTTTTTTAGATTTCCTTGCGTAAAAACACATTTTGAAAAGAAAAAAAAAATCTGTCACAAAGGCAATATTCGGAATGAAGCACGATGAATTTTGACATTGTCAGGTGCACTTTTTTTGTAGGAAACACTAGATTTAACTTTTTTTCTTTTTTTTTTTTTTGTTATTTCACAAACAACCATAAATGATGTGTGATGAATGTGGACATTAACAGATGCCCTTTTTTGTCGAGAACACTGGTGCCTAACTATTACTCTTTTTTTTTTGTGTTGACACATTTTTTGAAGAAAACACAGATCACCTGTAAAAACTCGAATCACAGATAACGCACATCTAGAAGACTCCAGGAGAGATTGAGCACAGCACTGAGTAGTAAGCAGTCTTGAATTAAATAAAACACAGCGTCGCGCATCACAGGCACGTCAAACAGGCAACCATGGCTTGTCGCTTAAGTGGAGAGGTGATGACATACTCTTGATTCCAACATCACTAGACACAGAGACAGGAACTGGAAGGGAACTTTAAGAAGACAACTCTCCTTTTAATATCTAACTGGAATTCGTCGAAAGCGGAGCATACATCCATTTTAAAAGTGGGGGGGGGGGGGATTTCTCTCTCTCAACTATATATATGTTTTTTTAGGTTGGAGAAAATACCGGCCGATGGGCCAAATTTTATGTAACGGGGTTCAGTGGGATGGTTCACTTAAATGCAAAAACTCCAACCATATTACAGGAACTATTCTTTATTTAAAAGCATCTTTTAAAAGGTGGTTCAGTTAGTGGTGAAAAATGGGAGAGAGAGAACGCCATAATACATGGGACGCCGAAGCGCCTTTTCTTTTTAGACAACTTTACATCTCGAAAGCTGAAACAGAAGTGAAGTTTTTGCACGAAGTCAAGAAATCTTGGCGTTGCACAGAATCGCCAATTTACAAACTTTTGGTGACTGCGCGAAAATGAACAAAGGCTTTTGGTGATAAAAATTACCGCAAAAATGTGGTGACACTACCGGACGGGTGAGGCCGAGATTGCAAGTAAGCGCTTCTAATTAGGATGAGAAAAGTAACAGACAAACTGAAGTTGTTTACATTAGAGATAGGCCTTTGCCCAACTAACTGTTACATGAAATTGCAGACTGCAGATTGCTCGATGAGAAAAATGCTGAAAATCCAGGACATCTGGCCTTTAGCTCGACCACAAAACACGAAAAATACCTGCTTCCCATAAGATTCGTTCATTTTTACTTTTTATTGTTAATACATATTCAATGTTCACGTATAAGTAGAGATAAAAAATTTCTTATCAATGTGGCGCGCAAACATCCGATGCAATTAAATGCAGACCTTGATACCAGCAGCTGCGAATCTAATTTTTATTTATTTTTTTGCACAAGCAGCGGTAACGGGTAGCTACTGAATAAAATAAGAAAGGGGAAAAAAGGAAATGAATATTTGAGCGCTTTGAATTAAAGATGTTTTTAGAAAGAAGAAAGAAAACACTTTAATAAAATCTGGATGGTTTTGAGAAATGAATTTAATTACATATTTCATTATAGGAAAGAGGGGGGGGGGGGGAGGATAATATGATCTAAAAGTAAGAAAGTTATGTTTTAAATTAATTTTGAATAAAAATGATAGCTATGGGACAGAAACGCTGTCACAGCATCTACAAAATAAACATTTTAAAAATAAATCTTCCAGTCAAGAAATCGTCTTTCGAAACAAGAATTCTTCATTTCAGCTTTATCGCCGTTAGAATCTTGAATGAAAGAAGTCCTTGTCCCTTTCTTCTTCTCCTCTTTTTAATCACGTTTAATATGGGGAACTATTTCATGTGAATATGAGAGTTTCTTCAAAATTAAAAGATTTGTCACGATAGAGATAATATTCGTCAAAATCGGTATGGTTGTAAAAATAGGCGTTATCTTCAGAATACATGTCAAGTTTTCCTTAATTTCTTCCAAATCTTATTTTATATCACGAGGTGTCTTTTTTCTTAATATCTGTTTTCGTTATTACACCTCATAATCTTCACAATTATTTACTACAGATTCATCTTCATATTCATCTAATGGTTTCTGGTCATGTCATCTTTAATTTTCGTAGGAGCATCACTCATAATCATCCAACTTCACATTTTTTTAGATGAACATATTAAAGACAGTTTTTTCTTCTCACCTCTAAATTAGATTTTTTTTTTACATTTTTGATCGGGTATAACATCTCTATGCCTTCGAAATCGGAGAAAAATATGAAATTTGTTTCATTTTGGGTATTTGTTGAAGTATTCTTATCTTTTATTTTGTTTTCAGTTTTTTATTTTTTGTTGAATTTTTTTGTAATCTTTCTGGATTTTTTAAAAACCTTTCTTTTGCCAGTTTTCATTCTCTTCTTCTGATTAATTAAATTCTAGTTGTTTAGAGTGAATTTGACTTTTAGTTAGCATTTTCGGTATTGAAGTAAGTTCTTTATCCAATTAAACTTTAAAGTTTCATGCACTTGCCTAACTTTTTGTTATATTTCATGATGGTTTTTTTTCATTTATTTCTTATTCTAACTTAACGTCCATGCCATACAATTTGTACTTTTGAGATGTTACAGCGATTCTTAAGTTTGATTTTTCTGTCACTTCTATTTCTTTTAATTCCAGTAAAACTTTTTAAAATATTTTTATTTTCGGTTCCTTGAACTTGTCGCCCCACCAGTGGCCGAGAGATTCTGCTCTCGAAGCTGGTAGACGGGAGGTGCTGGGTTCGATCCCAATCGCGCCCGTCGGCATAATCGTTCGGAGTTTTCGTGGTTTTCTTCGAGCCGTGGATTTTCCATGCGTAAATACGGATTAGGTTCCCTTAGAAAGACCCCCACGGAGGGCACCCTCCCCGGGCCTATATCCCTCGTGAAGATAATCGGCCGTAAAAAATCAACCCAACCCAACGCAACCCTTGAACTTGTCAATTAAATTTTTTAGCTGTAATTAATTTCGATGGTAAAATAATTAAATTGATTAAATGGCGCTTTTGCTTTGTTTTCTAACTTGTTGTTTATCTTTTTAGGGTTAAGAAAAAAAAAGTTTAACAAAAGTTACTTTATTTGAATTTATAACAAAAACCAATAAAATTTTAGGTTCATTTTTATGTGTATATATTGTTCCATACCAGTAGAAAATTTAATTTACTTTATTGAATAGCGTCAGTACCAATACTTAAACCAAAGTTAATTAAGTTCTCGTTAATAAAAAAATTAGAAGTTTCTAATTTCCAATAATCAATTTCGATTTCTACTTTGAAATAAATAATTTTTTAAAAAGATTTCTTTCTTAACATAGTTTAAGACATATCTGATGATTCTAATTTTACACAATCTTTAATTTGTCATAATTACTAATTTTTTGTAATTGTTATTTCTCTACTGTGTCTTTCAGTGAAATGTCATTTAATAAATGAGCACTGCCATCTTTAAGTATCGAATTTTAAGAGCACTTAACATTGTTTACTTGTGAATACTCACATGAAGATTTTAATTTTTTGATTTAGCACATTCATAAGATTTGTACTGATACTTCGGAAATCAAAAACAAAAGAGACTAGTATCTTTATTTTTACAAGTGGCACTCTTATAATTATTAACACTACAGTTGTAACAGCGAATTTCAGATTTCGCTGGTTTGATTATAGGCTTCGTCTCAACTTCTGATTTGGGTGGATTAACACTATCATAGTCATTTCTTAATTTATCATAAACTTTAGGTTGTTATTTAAACTCATGAATATCTTTACAACTGTAATGAAGTTTTATGAACATAATTATTTTTACCGTTAATAACATATTATATTCGACGGAATCTTCAATATTAGCTCGAGAACACAACTGCATAATGATAAAAAAATTATCAAACTATTTGCTTATTTCATTTTTATTTTAGGTAATACTTCATACAATTTTGCTAAACAGCATGCTAAACTAAACTCAGAAATTAATAGTGTTTTTTTTCTTGAATTTATTTTTGATTCACTTTTAGTTAGATTTCGTATGAAATTCTACCTATTGCAATCTCCCCTATGTTGGAATTTTTGAAAACTTTTTGAAAATCTAAACCGATCATGACCCATAGAACCCAAAACCACCCTCAGTAAAAAACTTTATCTCTCTCTGTATATATATATATATATATATATATATATATATATCACTTTTTTATGGACACGATAATTTCCATAATTCTGCACATATCTCTTCTAAACAGATATATAAAATCAAGGGGCATAAAATCTCGGTCAAGTTCGTTAATGGGTAAAATCGGACCAAGAGGTTGGAAATAGGGAGGGGTTTTGTGAAAACCGAAAGAACCCCATAACTTCTCAATTATAATACATATAGAATCAGTTTAAAATTATTATTACTTCTAAAAATAGAATAAAATTTTATTTATGACAGCATTTTGATAAAATAAACAAGTCAGAAATTGCTCGTCAAACGTGGCAAATGAGGTGCGTTCGTACTATAACTAGTTTTATGATTATTTTTTGTATCCCATATTGTACTGAATGTATATATTTTTTAACTTCATAAGTGCATAGTCTATAACATCTTAAAAATGCACTTACAATAATTTTTTTCCCATTCCCCGTAATGTAACGGAAAATTTTTGACTGTCCCTGTAATTAAACTATACATCCGATTTTCCTAACATTTCAAATAGCTCGACAAAATTTTGAATCAATTGTATATTTAAAATTTCAGACCATTCGGAAGACTGTAACATCATTAAAATGCATTTGCAATAATTTTTCCCATTGGACGTAATGTAAAGAAAAACTTTTGACTGTCCCTGTAATTAAACTATACATCCGATTTTCATAAAATTTGAAATGGCTCGACAAAATTTTCCAACAATCATACATTAAAAATTTCAGACCATTCGGTTGGGTAGTTTTTGCTCTGTTACATGCGTACAGACAGACAGACAGACAGACAGACAGACAGACGGACAGACGGACGGACTGAACGACGACTATAGGTGCTACGTATTTATATAATTACGAACGCACCTAAAAATGGGCTCAAGGGGCGAAAAAAAGTTCAGTTTTGGGGAGAAAAAAAATCATAACTTCGTCATTTCTCAAGATATCAAATTCAATTAAATTTACTATATATCTTCTCAATATTATGTATACTTTTATATTGACAAGTTTTTGATAGGAACAATTCGTACCGCAAAAAAATAAATAAAATAAAAACGAAAACAAAAAGGAAGGGGGGGGGGGGTGTTGAAGAAGAAAATGATCCATAACTTCGTCAATTCATAAGATTTAAAATCATCATGAATTTATTATATATCTTCTTAATATTATCTACAATTTTTAAATTGAGAAGTTTTTGATAGGATATTTATCTTATAGCAAAAACAAATTAAATATTCATAGCGGTTGAAGAAAAAATAATCGTATTAAGGGGCACTCAAATCCAATCTGCTTATTTTGTGACTCATTTTTAAATTAATTTTTCCTCCCAAATGCATCTAATTGGTAGGTTTTCTTATTCAAGAACTATATAATGTACCACAATGGTTGATTTTTTGATAGAAGTAGAATATATTTAAAAAATGATGTAAAATTGGGCATTTTGAACCGAATTTTCCGAAGCGTTTGTGTTGGAAACAAAAAATGTTATCCTACTGAACAAATAATTGTTTACAAATCAAGTTCTATTGAACAACAACAAAAGAAAAAAACAAATTGCTTATAAATCTCTTCAAAAATCACGCCAGCAAGTTTAATGTTTTTTCTTTTAAAAATGAATCTGAAAATGTGTTGTTGTTGAGCATGTGTTGTTGAGCAAAACAATTTCGTGTTGTTGAGCATGGGAAAGTATTTTTGTATTTTTTTTAATACTGCCTGAACATGATTCCGATAAAACCCGCTCTTATACAAAATATGAATGCTCTGATATAAAATATGAATGCTCTTATATAAAATAAATATGCTCTTGTATAGAAAATGAAATAAAAACTCGTCAAAAGCGGCCAGATAAAATTGTTAACGTGGGTTTATCTCTAATCATGATTTAGTTTTTGTTGTTGAAATTAGTACTTAACTTCGAAATCTACCAGCGCATATAGGTCGAGCCGACAGGGATTTTTTTTAAATATTAATTTAGTTTTCACTTTCATGCAACTTTTGGCAAAATTAATTTATGCAATTCGTTGAATTAATTAAAAAAATAATGTATTCACACTTTTCTAACCACTTTTCGGCATTCTTGAATGGGCTGCTGTCAAATGTAGTAATGCTTTACATAAAGTTTCTCAGATTAGAAGTTGCGACACTGATTGATTTGCATCACTATCAGAATTATTCCTTGAAGTATCAAAGGAAAAAATTAGAACTTCTCTGTTATTTTCACCAACACTTGAATTATATGAAACATTTCTAATAGAATTTCTTCCAGAAACTCTCATTTAAAATTTTAGGCTCATTATCATTGCCATTATCACCATGGAATATATTTTATTTAAGCATATTTAATTCACATAGACAAGAAATAACTCTGGCATTTAAATCATTTGTAGAACCTGAATTATCAGTGTATATGATTTTACAAATCATTTGCAGAAATCCAATCTTGATTTCAATTTTTTTTTTCTCAAACTCTTCATTTTTGATTTTAAGAGAAAATCTTGAAAAATCGTAATTTTTTCCTATAGCTGTTACTTTCAAATGTAGGCTTATCCCAACTTTTTATTTTGGTGGACTAGGGGACTCTGCCCCCTACGAGCTACGCTCGCCAACCCCCGTTCAGGCACACCGAAATCCAAAAAGCACGCTAATTTGATCGGCTTTAAAAATAGTGAATTAAAATTTAAAAAAAACAGTAGCGATCTCTCTGTAAACGGGTTTCCATTCGTTTTCCTTGGATTGGGGATTTTTAAGGCCAAACCTGCTGCTGTTAAGAAATACAATTGCTGGTTTCGTATTTAATTAAAAAAATTAGTTAACATTTGAAAATAAGCTAATGTAAAATGAATTAAGTAAACAGTGTCATTGTCTCCCGGTATTTTTTAACAGAGCTATAAGATAGTTCTTTTAAATAATTCATTTTAAATGTATCGTTTCAAATCTGACGTAATATACACCAAAGTTTTATTTCTCTTACTAATATTCACGTGAAAATACTTTTGTTGTTAGAAGGAAATATTATTTACGCTGTCTTCGAATTCATGATAATAGTTGAAAAGATTATCTCAAAGTATCTCGCGCAAATATATTTTTCAATTTAAATTGTTTTGCTATATTTTTTGCCATTTTAAATATGACGTAATTTCCTCAAATTACAAGTTTTAATGCATAATAATGATTTTTTTTATTTTAAGATTTTGTTTCTCTTTTAAAATTCAAGTGCAAATATGGTTCGGCACAGATGTCATATATTGGCGCAATTTTTTTCTGACGCCGATTTCATATACGCAACGGGTACTTAACTGGTGCTAAAGTGTCGTTATTTTGAGTTGATATGGTAACCCAGATGTTGTTGTTTAAGCTATTAATGTTTTCGTCAAATTCGCGTGGGAAAAAAAATTGCGCCAATATGGGGCGTATATATGACATCTGTGCCTATGGTTCTTATGACGTAATTTTCCTGCTTTTAACACGTAATCATTTAATTCTAATTTTAAAGTTTTTTTCTGTTTGTAATATTCACGTGTAAATAAATTTTTAATTTGAAGTAAACATTATTGTTTGCGCTGTTTATACAACTGGCAACAGTTTAAATTAATAACTTTTTCTAAAATTTGTAAAAAATATCTCTCGAAATGCTGAAAATTTGAATTTAAAATTGAAATAAAACCTCAAAAAATGAGTTAATTAAGAAAAATAAATTCAATCTGCACACCGGGAACTTATAACGTATAAAATTATCTAAAAATGATTAAATTCCATGTATAGTTTTTGCTCCAATAAAACTTTTTTAATGGAATGATTTTGTCCAAATTTAGCATTAATTATCTCTTAAAATAATTCTTCGATTTGAAAACTGTCTGCATCAGCGTCTTTATCAAACATTTCTCTATAATATCGCCGATTTTCATATTTTTGTATGCAACAGTTTTTTTAAAATTTACGATGAAATGCAATGCTTAATCATTCAAATTGGATGTGGATCTACCCGGAATATCTACGCAGATTTTCATTGGTCCATTTCCAAATCAAAACTTTTTTATATATATAGAAGGATAACTTCTATTTACAGGAAGTCAATAAATTGAGTGATCATAAGCAAAATAATAATAATAATAATAATAATAATAATAATAATAATAATGATAATAATAATGATAATGATAATGATAATAGTAATAATAATAATAATAATAATAGTAATAATAACAATAATAATGATAATTATTATTACAAATAAAATAAAATAAATAATAAATAAATAAATAAAATAAATAATAAATAAAGACTTACCCCGATAAAGAATTAAGAATATACAATAATGACATCCAACCAGTATGAAGCACGTTTGAACTATTTACAATTTTACAATACTACCGATTTTTATGAAACACTTTTCATTCTCAACACTAATAACTGAAGACTATATATCTAAATACAGTATACTCTGTCTAATGTGCAATCGATCGGGAACAAGAAAATTTTCCGCTGTAGACAATATTCCGCCTTAGACAAATTTTACTCTATGTTTATGTATTCGCAGGGACTTGAAAATCTTTCCAAGTTAGACAGATTTCCGTCTTACACAGAGTCCGACTTACAGAGAGTTTACTGTATATATAGATGTAAGATTATTCCATTTTATCAAACCTCCATTTACTGCTTAATCGAAATTGTTACGCAGGAGAGCAGTCATGACAAATCTAGTACAAAATGAATCAATGCTGGCAAACCTCACTTAATCAGATATTAAGTCATTAAGGAGAAGATTATAAAATCAGATTGTATAAATATTTATAAATAAAACAGCAGCATACTGTCATTTTTTAAAGATCGATCAAAAGAAGTGCAGTCATTCTATCCGTGTGTCGAATGAAATAAAATAATCACAACAACATTAAAAATCCTGGTGTTTTCCCGAGAAATAAAGGTCACATAGTTGTAATGAAACTTCTTCATTACATTCAAGACATCATTCAGAATAATAGAAAACTATCAATAAATATGTTAGAGTAGAAAATTCCATGATTCGAATTTCATTCTTATTCCGATGTCGTACTTACTTTTTACTAGGCAAAATCACCGACAAAAAAGTTCATCTGAGCCAGGATAGAAAGGATTTAGAGTGAGTGCGAGTGAATACAAAACCTGCATTGTGACAAAGCAACTAATCAATGATAAACACAGAAAACGCGTATTAAGAAAATTGTTCCGATTCGGTTTTCTCATGGCGCGAGAAACCAGATGGAAAAATATTAGAAGGGAAAATTAAAAGGGAAGAATTTTTTGAAAGGGAATTTAAAAAGAGAAAGATCAAAGCTTTTACTGGGTCTAAGCCAAAAATAAAAATAAATATGCGTAACTCGATCAGCTTATTGAACAGAGAAAGAAATGAATGATATTTGTAGGGGAAAATTGCGAAATTGAAAGGAGAAAAATTTAGAATATTCTTTAGTTAGGCTAATAATTTAAATTCTTTACATATATACATAACTTCTTATATCTATATCTTCTATTTCAAAAACCAGAATGTGCGAGGCGCTCGCCTTGAATTTTTAAAGAGGTGTATCGTTCTCATAATAATTAACATGAAGTCTGGGAGACAGCATCACATTTCTGCAATCAATTTTAGCGTCGATGATTTTGGGATATGTGTTAAATAAAATGCTACAGATAAGAATAACACCAGTCAGATGGCTCACCAGCTGTGGGTGTTACCATCGCAACATGAAGTGCCCGCTGCAATGTTAAATGAATGACAACCTGCTTATTGATGATGCCCCGAATCAGAATAATAGCACTACTTTGGTTGCTATTAATTTAACCCTTTGTTGCATACGTCAAAACTAGCAAATACCCAACGTTAAACATGTTATTTCCTATTTGCTAAGTTACCCGACTTGTATTGCTATCTCAATTTTTCTACTGAAAGCATAGATGTCACAGAGTAGCATAAGCTCTGAATAGGAACTGTAAATTAAAGTTTAGATAGGAGAAAAAATAGCATTTTTGTCCACTGTAGTGGATGGTATGCAACAAAGGGTTAATATTGCAGCGGGGCGTGCGATGTTGCTGTATCAATACCCGCGACGGTGCGCCAACTGATTAACAGTTTTGCTCTATGGTATGATATATACCAAAACCATCGAAGCTAAAATTAGTTTAAAAAATGCGATAATGCCACCCGGACTAATATTTCAGTGCGGGCAAAAATAAAATAAAATAATAATAATAATAATAATAATAATAATAAAATCGCCTATTCACCGCTATTTTACGGCCGCGTTTTGGTCACATCTTGTGACGACCTTAACTAAAGAGCAAACTGTAGAGGAAAGAAAAAAAAAACATGACATACATAGTGATAACAGTTGGAATATTAACATAACTATATTTACAAGAATATTAAACTTCGGAGTTACATATTAAAACACAGAGCATTCGATGCAAAACCAATACTTCTGGTCATGCATAATAAGTCCTTGGCCGTGCCAAAGAACGTGTACTAAAAAGAAGTGAAGGAAACATAGACTTAATGTAAAACGTTAGTCGGCAAACGATATACAATACAGCAAAGTTGCCTTACAGGGTGAATTTCTTGTCGAATTAGCCCGTATACATGGATTAAATTTATTAGCGCCAAGTCGCCAGTTCTTGTTTAACGAAAAAAAGTTTCGGTTGGCGGCATCATACATTTAATTTTCACTGTGAAACATGTTCGTGTATTTTTTTCCCTTTTTTTAAGTACTTTTAAAAAGAATCAAATTAACAATGGGTATTTCCCATTATATTTAGAATACTTGAGTTTAAATCTTTGACTGACAATACAATACTACAGAATTTTTCAGGAAAACAAAAAGTATATTTCTTAATTAATGGCAACTATTTAGAAACATATTATTTTATATTATAACTATTACTTGTTTTTTTTAATAGATTCGAAAAGCTGTTGTCATTCAAAAAATATAATTAAAAAAATAGAAGCAAATTCAGTTGAAAAGTACTGGAAAATAAATTTTATGTACTGCAATACACACATTAACTTAAATAGCAAGTGAAATATTAAGTAAAAACAAGCAGTTCCCTTTGAAAGAACACTTTTTTATTGCACAGTGTAAAAATTGAAAACATGCAACTTTAAGAAGTTTAAAAAACTGCAGTAAAAGTGAAATTTAATCGTCAGTTGTTTCCAACATCAAAATAACGTCAGCGTTATTCACGACACGTTTGTCCTTTATAATATAGATCTGTTATATAAAAATTCATTACATCATAAATTTTTACATCATTTTCAACTATTCAGAAATTCAAGCACTGCAATTGCGAATTAAATGGGGATTAACATAATAATAGAAATCAGTCTGTCAATATTAGTTAATTTCCAGAATTTGCAATTTTATATGCATTTTAAAATTTTCAAATGATATTTTCTAAATTATTTTCTTGTAACATATGCTTGTGACTGGAGTCTGTGAATTCTAAAAGCCTAATGCAGACCATATTTGTAAAGTATTATAAACTTCTATTTTTATGTCTTCTTTTAATACTGACAACCAAGATTAATTTAATGCACATACATATTGCATTATCTGTATATTGTCATTATGAATGTTATTAATTCTCCCATCTCAAAGAGGATTTTCTCGCAAACACTTCAACGTTATTTACAGACAAAGATAATTTGAAAAGGAGTTATTGGTGTATAAATCTGATTTTATTATCTGTTTGTTTCAGAGAATAACTGCACTAAATAAGGTAAAACACTTAAGCTTCTTAGCAGAATTCATTAGGAATACCAGATGAAAATAAGTATCATGTAGCGAATACAATGTATTATTTACACTCAAATATCGTTAAGGGTAAGTCAGGAATGCTTTTGACTTTGAGTGAGTTTGTTGCTTCTAATAAATGTTTTCTATTGCAGATTTAAACATATTTACTAAGAATTTTTGATAAATCAAAAATACTGTTTTTATAAATTATAATTTTTACTAATGAAAATAAATAATTTTCAGAAAAATATTTAGGCATATACCTCATACATTAATTGAAAATAGAACGTATTTGCTCATGCTCACATACGTCAACACATACATAAACATATGGAGTAGAGTGTCATACGGAGTCGTCAGAGGAGCCTAATTTACTATATAATTTATGCATACAATAAACATCCTCTAATTCGGTATCCTAAGGTCTGACACATTAGATAATCCGGCACGGCTTTCTGAAAAAAAAAATGGTATTCCTTGTTTAATCACTCCTGATGTTTATACTAATCTGATGGAACGTCAGAATGATGAATTACGTAACAACGCTTTACAAATGGTTAAAAATCGTGAATCTATGAATAGTTCAAGTCACTCCGTCAACGAGGGGGATGAAAAATACATTTCTGTGGATAATTCGCGAAATCAAATGTATAAATCGCAAATTTTTATATCAAAATGAAATACTTTTTCCGAATCAGAAAATAATGCTCCGCTTGAAACGGAAATATTGATATGAGTCATCAAATAATAAATAATGAATGTAGATCATTTGAATGTAAATTGATTTGTATTATATCTGTGAATGATAAACAAAATTATAGATCAATTTTTGCAGAATATAAAAAAAAAAATTCTATTATTGAGTATTTTTTTAATTCTATTCAAGCTGTTAAAAAAAAAAAAAAAAAAAAAAAAAAAAAAAACATGCTTATTGTCATTTTTAGCTTAAATCTAACTTCTACACTTTTTTCCCGACATTCATCCTGTAATGAGGAAAATTTCGTAATCCGGTATGCTTCTGGTTCCGAACGTGCCGGATTAGAGGATGTTTACTGTATATATATAAATGGGCTCTTACTCGGCCTATTTTTTGAAAAACACTCTTTTAAAATGAAAAATCTTCCTTATAAATACGGTAGAATTTATTTGGAAAAGCGTTTCATTGCAACTGTTGCGAAAACCTACCACGAATACTGTTCTTAATAAATACTGTTTTTCAAAAAATGGACCAGTGGAAGACCTGATATATATGTAAGCAGACCCACATACACAGGTTTTTCATTCAATACTATATGAAAACCTAATACATTAATAGACGTTTAAAACAGCTCACAAAAAATTCAGCAAATAATATTGTTCAATATATCTATAAAATTAAAAATATATAAATGATTAAAAACTGAACTATAAAATTTCAAATAATACAGATTTAATTATAAACTCAAAAACAAGAATATAACTCAAGTTGATTGACCAATCTCGTTCTCTTCAGTAGGTGGAAAATCTCCATCCACTATTTTAAAAATAGAATTTCCTGCAGGTTTCGAAAAGCGTGCCACACCTGCATTTAAAATTAAAACAGAGCTTCTGTGATATATAACTGAAAGCGGAAAAAACATTCAATGAAAACAAAATGTACTTCTACTAAAAAAAAATGTACCATAATTAAAAAAAAACTTCACCATTCATAGCTTCCATTCAATAATAATTTGAATCATATTTAATTTTCTTTTATTATACAGGGTTATTTCAAATGAATCATCGGGTTTTGATACGTTACTACGTGCGAACTAGGAAACGTATATGTTTACATGGCAACTCAATCGAGAGGGCGTTTCGCGCTACGTATGTGCCATGCGCGTGTGGTTGCCATGGTTGCTGCGCGAACTTCATATTCAGAATGGTGATTGGACAGCAGAAATTTCCCACACAGTTGGCTGTGGAATGGAAAGTTCGCGGCTAGTGCAATTTGTTGATTTCTTGGGAGTACGGATGAAACTCTCTCTAACTCGTTTCACTGTTTCTTCAGTAACGCTTGGTCGGCCGGAACTTTTGACTTTACATAAACAATCGGTTTCCTTGAGCTGTCGATACCAGTGAGGTTGGTGGTTTGCATTTGTATGCCTTCCGGAATGCTCTCTGAATGGTTATAAGTGATTCACATTTTGAAAATTTTAGTACACAAAACGCATCCTGCTGTCCATTCGCCATTTTGATTATGACGTTCGCGCAGCAGCTATGGTAACCACACGCGCATGACACATACGCAGCGCGAAACTGTAGTTAACTTCCTCTCGTTTGAGTTGTCATGGAAACATATGCGTTTCCTAGTTCACACGTAGTAACGTATCAAAACCCGATGATTCATTTGTAATAACCCTCTATTTCAAATTATTTGCAATAAAATTCAAAAAATAGAATGCAATGTGCCGCATCCCCACTTCTGCCTTCAAGGAAAAGTAATATATAAGAAACAAAATGTCATGTTACTCGTACAGGAGATCCACCGGCTGGAGATCCGCCAGATATAATACGAACATTGAGCATATTAACTCTTAAATGCATTTTTTTTATTTTGTTTCGAAAAATATACATATGATTCTCTGAAAGGTTTATAAGAAAAATAATGCAAAAAATCAGAGATACATTTTTCGTATAATAAGTCAACCTTTTTTTATGTTGCACGTCTGCAATACAAGTAAAAAAATCCCTGCCGGATCGGGCCTACAGGCGGAGGTAGATTTCGAAGTTAAGTACTAAATTCACCAACAAAACTTAAATCAAGATTAAAGATAAACCCAGTTCCTTCGCTAAGAATGAGCTCTAGGGAGCTAAACATTTTGTGAAAATTCTAATATACACACACGCATGTATATGGAATAGGTTTAAAAATGGCTAAATCAAATTCAGAGAACCTCAAAGTGTTAAAATATGTTAATATTTCCATACTCGGGTTTTAACATGTTTTAATACGTTTCTTCAAACTCAATGACGTTACATATTCACCTGCTGCGGTCCATTATATTTTCAATATGACGCAATATTTTGTTGTTTTTTTTTTTAATTCGTCAAACTATTTATTTCATTTTGAATTTTCATGCAGAAATCTTGCTCTAGAAAACTTATGACGTAATATTCAATTTGTTTTCAATTCGTCAAACTATTTATTTCATTTTGAATTTCCATGCAGAAATCTTGCTCTAGAAAACTTATGACGTAATATTAAATTTGTTTTGAATTCGTCAAACCGCTTATCTAATTTAATTTTTCACGTGAAAACACTGCATTAGAAAAGCAATTGTTGTGGTGAGAATTGTATTGCTTTTTTTTAATTGTTGGCAACAGCTATAACGAAAAATATTTATTTTTTCCTGCCATTGTTGTGTAAAAGCTGGTTTTATGAGAATCATGTTAAGACGGTATTCAAAATTTTAAACCCTCCCCATTCCCATTCCCTTGGACCGATTTTGCTCATTTTCAATCCCCGCCGAGAAATTAGCTATCTTAAAGTTGTTGGCGAGTTTGAAGACGTTCCGTGCATAATTGCGACTTTTATCGTGCGGACAAAATTTAGTACATACATACATACATACATATATATATATATATAAACTTTTTAGGTGGGGGTGGTTTTGGGTTCCTGGGGTCCTGTAATGAAAAGTTATGAAGGAATTTTTCAATAGTCGCACCATGGTAACGACTGCAATAGGTAGTATTTCTTACGAAATCTACCTAACTAAAATATTGCAAATTAGTAAATATTTTAATAAGTATGAATTTAAATACCTTATTTTATATCATTTTTTATTTTGTAAAATTTAACCCGTAACCCTATCGCTGCGTAAGTAATTCTTCGCGATGAGAGTCTTTTACAGAATTTTTGATCTTTTATCATCGGTTCTTTAAAGCAGAAATTTTGGGCTGTCGTAATCGAGGAAAATGTCCTGATTAAATCAGACAAAGTTTTTGCTAAAAAATAACTGACGGGAATAACCAAATAGTATTAATGTGACGGAAAAATGTATGCTCGAGCATATCTCGGGCTGCGCAGCGAGAGGGTTAAATGCATAAATTATTTTTTCTTTATAAATATGCTTTTTTACTCTTAAATTAAAGATTAGACACCAGAAAAAGACACCAGAACCTTAAGTAGCTTTTTAAGTTTATATTTTTGTAATTTTTACAGAATTAATATTTTTATATAAATATACGGGTCACTAATAATTAAATAAAAAGTGATGTAGATATGCATCTCTATGCATTTACGGGCTAATTCAAACGTATAGTTCCGATATCCTTAATCATTGCCAGATATTCGAATACTTAAACCTTCTGTAGAATACCACATTCAAATAACTCGTTCCATTTCTGAATTTAGATGTCAAATAATTATTCACTAACTTCCAAAAGCCATCATCCGTTATACAATGCTCAGGCGTGAATCGTTGCTACTGATTTATAAAAAATAATTTTTAAAAGTATTATTTAAAATATGTATGGTTAGTTGTTATTATAAAATAAACCAGTAGTCTGGTGCTAGGCTTTTGCACTGCAAATTTTGCGTTTCTTTTTTGATACATTTTTCATTAATTTATAAGTAACTGCAATTTTTTCAATCAAACTGTTTCGTTTGTGTTTCCATTTAAAATGAGTAGATGGCAGCACTATTTACTTCAGTGTCACCTCATCATTTTATTCCAGTGTTATTATATATTTATTAAGTAATCAATTAGAAACATAATGCAAACAACATGTGATAACAAGTTGAAATATGAGTGTACTACGATAACAACTGTTTAAAAAAATCTCTCGCATTCATCGTTATGCGTTTTGCATGTAAAGTCGTGGGAAAAAAAAAAAAGGAAACAGCCCCCACTAACTTCTCAAGAAATTATCGTAGAAGAAAGTTACTGGTACCAAATGATTGGAAATAAAGTCTACTTTTAAATGATGTATATAAAATTTGCTTAGGGGGACATCTACATATTAAATCGGAACATAACTTTGGTTTTTTTCAACAGCAGTACACAATTCTGACAGCATAAATGAACTCTACACCCTTCAATTAGCCTAAAAATAAATTTTTATGCAAATCATACCATAAATTCCAGAGAAATTAATTATTTTAAAACACGAGTATTTTAATAGTCCGGATGCTACGGTTGAGAAAACTGCAAATCGTGATAAGACTATACCGATTGGTCAGTATCTACTTTATATTAATACAATGCATTTCAGAGGGGGAGGCATCGCGTAAAGTCGTGGGAATTCAAGATGGCGGCTGTTATTCAAAATGGCGTTATTTTCTAAATTTTCTTACTATCCGTTACATAAATGTGTGTTTCAGGTCAATTTCGATGTTTTTATCATCAAAAAGTTCGTTTTAAATACTTTCCGCCATAGTTTAATGAGATTATGAATTCAGTTTGTCTGTTTGTTTGTCTGCCTGCCTGCTCGCCATTCTATGCTCTAACTCGCGTAAATATCGCTACTCGCTTAAATTCACTCAGATTGTCATTATTTTATATATGTTATTGAAGTTTACAATAACATGTTCTGAATAAAAATGAAGTGAATATGTTTTATAGTCCGTTTACAGGGCCCTCAAAAGAATTCCATTACGTTATTGTCTATTAATCCGGTTTCTACGGTTGAGAAAACTGCTAATCGTGATAAGAATATACCGATTGGTGAGTATCTACTTTATATTAATACAATCCATATAAGAGGTGGGGGGGGGGGGGCATCACGTAAAATCGTAGGAATTCAAGATGGCGGCAGTTATTCAAAATGGCGGTTGTTATTCAAAATGGCGTCATTTTCTGAATTTTCTTACTATCAATCATATAACTGTGTTTTTCAGGTGGATTTTGATCTTTTTAACGTCAGAACTTTCGTTTTTAATACTTTCCGCTATGGTTGAATGAGTTTATGAATTCAGTTTGTCTGTTTGTTCGTCTGTCTGTCAGCTTGCCATTTCGTACTCTAACTCGCTTAAATATCGCTAATCGCTTAAATTCACTGATATTTTCATGCAATTTATATATGTTATTGAAGATTACAATAACATGTTCTGAATGAAAATTCAAGAGTATAGGTTTTATAGTCGGCTTACTGGGCCCTCAAAAGAATTCCATTACGTTATTGTCTATAGGGGGAAACGTTTGCAATGTGTTTTAATCATGTTATACTCTCTGAAACACATTCAAATTGACATACATCAGTGAGATGCACTACAATATACTTACTACAGAATGAGGTGTGCATAATATATATCGTTTATTTACAGTAACACACCAAAAAAAGAATACGTGTGTTTGTAACTAGTGTATAAATTCTATAAAGATCATCAGTAAAATCAACTGTTATTAGTGAGGTTGTTAGGTATTAAAAAACTGCATTTTGTTTGAAAGATATCCCGAACGGCCAGTATCTGCTTCATATTAATACAATTCATATTAGAAGTTGAGGCATCGTGCAAATTCATAGGAATTCAAGATTGCGGCTGTTATTCAAAATTATTTGCATTTTTTTTCCTATACATCATATAAAAGTGTCTATGATATCGATTTCGATATTTTTAAAATGAAAAACCATTATACCATCATATTTTTCCTGAAGACGGCTGTAGAAAAAGCTCGAAACGTAGAATTTATCTTTTAGCTTGTTAAAGTTCGTGTTTTGTGTACCATTAAGCAACCCAGCAAAGAAAGAAACAGTGGTCCTTCAGCTGGAAAAAGATGGCAGCCAGCACTGCCATCAGCGGTAAAGTGCAATGGTGCCATTACTTAAATCAGTACAATAGTGTCCGTGCGGAATGCAGCGGGCCCATCAGTGATGGCCAACAGCAGGCCAGCATTGATATGCGATCACATTGCTTCAATCCGGCACTTTTCCTGCAGTGCTAGCACCTATCCCACTGCTATTCCTTTGCTGACCCAGCCCTTTCCCTTACAAAAATTTCTTATAGAATTCTATAAAATATACAAAGTATTATGGCCCTTTTTCTATAAGCTAGTTTCACCAAGATTTATATAAATATCTGTAAAAGTGTCTATAATAGAAATGTCTATAGAAACATTTGAACTTGCAGAGATTTCCATGTGGTCACCCTCCCACATACTAACCGCGCTCGGTGCTGTTTGGTTTTCGTGAACGGATGTGAACAAATAATTTCAGTGTATTCTACGATCGCTCGTAGTTTTCAACCTCTCATTACACTATTTCAAGTTTGTTTCTTTTGTAATTTATGTTCCCAATTATTAAACTGGTATATAAATTATTGTATTGTATAGAAATCCTATATATTTTATACACTTCATCTTTTACGCTTTTTTTAAATTATTTATTCTCAAATGTGTAAATTATGAAAATCAAAATCCTTTGTAACTTAGTAAAACCAGATTTAAGGAGAAAAAAAAATCCATTGAAATAAAGAATTTATTTATCTATACATTTACTTATTTATTTTGTTGGTGGCAGTGGTGCTATATTATTTACAGTTTAAAAAATGACTTTACAGCTTAAATTGTGTTAAGATATTCATTTCAGATTTGCGTTCAAATACTCAATGTCTTCGATATTCGCAACGCAACCTAGCGTAAGGGTTCCCAGCAATAATACTGCAAAAGTTCCTGCACTTCTGCATCATTGCCAGCGCCTATCTTGCTGCTGGCCAGCAATTTCTTCTTGGCTGGGAAGGTTGTGTGTCTTTATTTATTATATTTTATGGTGCAATTGTCCAGTATGTGTTAATGAAAAATTGCCTTTTGAATATCAGAAATACGTTTAAAATGAAATTAGGACAATTATTAAAGTATTTCTGCATTTTAGTGAGGAAAATGAAAGGAATAAATAAATTTTTAAAAAATGCATTTTTATTAATGCCTTAATTTATCAGTATATTAAAAAAATTGCATGTTATATTTAAGGTCAGAGAATATAAAAACTTCATTTTGTATCATCATATTTCTCACATTCGTTTTTGCAGATGCAAAATAATGTGCAAGTAATTCCAACCTTTCTATAGCCACACTTATTTTTACAGATTTTGAATTTACATTTTACATCGAACACACTTTTATACGATAAATAGTATGAAAATTGCAAGAATTCTAGAAAATGACGCCGTTTTGAACAACAGCCGCCATCATGAATTCCTACGCGTTGACGCGATGCCTCCCCCTCTTATATGGATTGCATTAGTACAAAGTAGATACTCACCAAATCGGTATGTACTTCTCACGATTTGCAGATTTCTCAACCGTAGCACCCACACTAACAGACAATAACGCAATAGAATGCTTTTGAGGGCCCTGTAAACGGACTATAAAAGTTATACACTTCAGTTTTTATTCGAAAGATGTTATTGTAAACTTCAATAACATATATAAATTACATGGCAATCTGAGTGAATTTAAGCGAGTAGCGATATTTAACCGAGTTAGAGTCTCGAGTAATGATATTTAAGCTAGTTAGAGCTTAGAATGGCGAGCAGCAGGCAGATAAACAAACAGACAAACTGAATTCATAAACTCATTCAACTATGACGGAAAGTATTAAAAACGAAATTTATGCCGTTAAAAACATCGAAATTAACCTGAAACATACATTAATATGATGGACAGTAAGAAAATTCAGAAATGGCGCCATTTTGAATAACAGCCACCATCTTGAATTTCCATGACTTTACGCGATGCCTCCCCCTCTGAAATTCATTGTATTAGTATAAAGTAGATACTGACAAATCGGTATATTCTTATCACTATTTGCAGTTTTCACCTTGTTTTGGCCGTGTAGCACTCGGACTATAAGGGCTGTATCCAAATTGAAGTTTGGTACTGGATTGTTAACCGAGAGGGCCACCTTCTTAATCAAGGCACCTTGAGCGCCACTCAAGCAATCAATGAAGCCTGTTAGATTACAGGTTAGCAGAAGAAATTTCAAAATATCTATTCACTTCTATGATAGACGGCCCCTTAAACCATCATTTTGCCGTTTTTTAAGCATAATTTGAAAACTACTCGGAAGAAAAACGTGAAAATTTGGATTTCCATAAAGCAGGACTTAATAAATCTAAATACATAAAAAAATGTAGGTTGCAAGTCATGATTTTTTCGAATATTAATTTCATAATTCATAATTCATATCATAAAATTATAAAAATTGCAAATTCAGTGTATTTATGTTTGGGTATATTAGTATTATTGCTACTCAAAAAATTAGCACATTAGGAGCATAATTTCAGGAGATATAAATAAAAATATGAAAATGTAATTTAACATTAGAAGCACTAAATTTTGAATATTTATAATTCAAAAACTTATCATTCAAATAACTTGAAATTTGGTGTCTGGGCATAGTTTGAACCGAAGATTTGAAACTTTAAAATTGGGTATTGCCATTGAAAAAAAAATGAAGTTTGGATTCGTTTTAATATGTAGATGGCCCCCTAATCAAATTTTATATACATCATTTAAAAGTAGACTTTATTTCCAATCCTTCGGAACCAGTAACTTTCGTCTACGATAATTTGTTGAGGCGTTAGTACGGGGCGTTTACTTTTTTTTCCACGACTGTACATAGATAAAGATATGTTGATATCACAAAATATGTATGAGGATACCTAATCTAAATGTATAACGAAAATTGAATATGCGATGCCAGATGTGGTAAAAAAAAATATATACAATGATACTTCATTCATCGTCGTAAGCTACATATTAGTTGAGACAAAGGGATGTTGAAAAACAGAAATAATATATTTAATTAACCAAAAGTTTAAAAACTTTTTCATTAAAACAAAAAATTACTATTTCAAAAGCTATTAAATATTTAATTTAGTTTATTAAAGCATTTATGTAGATTTTTTTTAAGTAAAATATTGGAAAAAGAATGTGGTATATTTCTTGTAAAAAAATTAAAACTATGTATAAAAAAATAATACTAAATATATATATTTCATGTTCTTTTGTCATCTTTTTGACAAGAGAACATGAAATATATATAGAGATTGAGCCAAAAAAAGTTCTTGACATATTTTTAAATTCTATTAAAAATTTAATTGAAGTAAATTTTTTATCAACTGAATTTAGAATTATTGTTAGGTTTCGTTTTAAAACATTTTATTATAGGTATACACGCTTATATACGTATTTACTGTAGCAAAGAAGTATTTGTACTGTACTACAATTCCCTACAAGAAAACATAAATTATAAAACTACATACATAAAAATGTTTAATTAAGAAAATCGCAGAATCAACGAAAAAGGTTGCGACCCAAAAGGCCTCGTCCGCAGTGGATTAATTTCAAAGCTGTCATGCATTCAGAACAAAAAATTTATTTTAAATGTATTTGTGGTGATGTGTTAGGCCTAGAGTACTGCGTAGCAAAATTAAACTCTTTGAAAACACATTTGAAGGCAATGTCGCAGACACCGCCCCCACCGAACTTTCACCACAAGAAGAAATGAATACTACGTAAAAAAAGTAACTAAAATATGCCAGTGATATCTCGAATGAAGCCGAATCCTAAACTGTGAATAATCACACCCCACATTCTCAACCATGCATCCATATTAATACTTACACTGTTAAATTGTTTTATAAATAAACATAACAAGCTGGGATGACCGAGAATAGCTCGGTCAAAATTAGCTTTGTGTTCACCACAATATTCTCATTATATCATTCTCATTCTTATCATAAAATATCATGCTATAAAGCATGTTATTTTATAACAGTATTATTTACAAAAACAATCAACAGGAAAACTATGTACGTACGTGTTTCTAAATATTACGTTATTTACACATTTACAACGAAAAGACACCAATCCAAATTACATTTTTAAATCCCCTCTGATTGCTTTAAGCATGTATCTCGAGTCCTATTAAAAATTTCTAAAAAATTCCATCACATTCTGAAAGACTATTTTTTCGCCAAATATAGTCAAATTTGGCGACATTCTTTCATTTGGCGTCAAGTATGTGTTTTGGCATTCTTAATCTTGAAAGTCGATTTTTTGACCAAATGTCACCAATATTTTGCCAAATATTGCCAAGTTCGCAGCTTAATGAACCTGACCCGTACATAGTCACCCACTATTCAAATGTGATCGAACATGTGAATTAGTTTAATGGACTTCTGGTAATCAAAAACGGTACGATACAAAATTTAGTCAAAATCATTTATGCTGTTTTATATGTAAAATTAGCTTGACCCGTAGTGACCCCAAAAGACCATTAATCTAATTTTCTCGAGAATGTGACCCAGCCCAGTGATCTTCTCAAGATCAAAAACGGTATAATACAAAATTTTGTCAAAATCGCTAGAACTGTTTTTTAGATAAAATTAGCTTGACCTGTACAAATAATGTACCAAAATGACCCGCTAATCGAATTTTCTCGAACATGTGACCGAAGCCAATGGTCTTCTTGATCCCGAAAACGATAGAATACAAAATTTAATCCAAATCGTTAAGGGCCGTTTTCTAGAAAAAATTAGCTTGACTCGTAGTGACCCACAAATGACCGAATTTCGCGAACATGTGATCTAGCCAAATTATCTTCTCGCGCCCAAAACGGTATAATACAAATTTTGTCAATATCGTTTGAGAATTTTTTAAATATAATTAGCTTGACCGAGATCATTGTGACCCAAATTGACCCACTATTCGAATTTTCTCGAACATGCGACCTTAACCAATGGTCTTCGCGATCCCGAAAAAAATAGAAAACAAAATTTATTCAAAATCGTTAAAACCATTTTTTGATAAAATTATCTTGACCCGTAGTGATCCAACAATGACCCGCTAATCAAACTTTCTCGAATATGCGACTTAGTTCAAAGATCTTCTCGTACCCGGAAACGGTATAGTACAAAATTTTGTCAAAATCGTTTGAACCGTTTTTTAGATATATTATTTTGACCCTGACCCATCGTGACCCAAAATGACCCACTAATCGAATTTTCTTGAACATGCGGCCTAACCCGATGGTCTTCTCGAACCTGAAAACGATAGAATACAAAATTTAGTCAAAATTATTTGAGCCATTTTCCAGATAAAATTATCTTGACCCACATTGACTCCATAATGACCCACTAATAAAATTTTCTCTAACGTGTGACTTAGCCCAATGGTCTTCCCTTAATCGAAAACGATAGAATACAAAATTTAGTCAAAATCGTTAGAGCCGTTTTTGAGATAAAATTGGCTTGATCCATAGTGACACAAAAAGGACCTACTAAATGAAATTTCTCGAACTTGCGACCTAGCTCAACAGTCGTCCCGTGCCCGAAAACAGTTGTAAACAAAATTTAGTTAAAATCGATTGATCCGTTTTTTAATATAATTAGCTTGACCCTGACCCATTATGACCCATTATGACCCACTAATCGAATTTTCTCGAACATGTCCCAATGGTTTTCTCGTGCCCGAAAATGGTAAATTACAAAATGTAGTCAAAATCGTTTGAGCCGTTTTCAAGATAAAATTTACACACACACAATCTTTGCTCGTATTATAATATAAGACAACAAGATAAGCATAATCTATTTTTCAGCATCCAATCCTAATTCATTCAAAGCCCTATCTCATGAGCAGAAATACTTTTTTCAAATACAATTACTGCTCTGAATTTTTCGTTGCTTAAAGCATTAACCCACTGCCAACGACGACAAAGCCTTTTTAGTTGTCTCTGTGTTTTTAAATTTAACATTTTCCTCGGTAGTTTTCTGATTCATGTTTCATTTTTTGGTGGGAGAGCGCTAGCACAGACCAAATATTTTAATATGTGCGTTCCAGAGAAAGACATTTTAAGTTATTCACTTTAAATTACAATTATATTGATATGGATAATGATATATATTATATATATATGTGCGTGTTTACATATGCGTCTGCACTTAAGCCAGCAAAAATCAGTAAATTTACAAAGATAAATAATTCTGCTAAGAAGGATAGAAACATATTATCTCACGCTAACTATTAGTTGTAATGCGTGCACAGGTTCGGAAACAAACCAAATAACTATTATTTACGTATTCTCTATCAAGACAGCCATAGTTATGCTGTTCGGAACTTCAATGAACTAAAAAAAAAGTAAAATAATAAAAATATTGTTAGATAATTAGCGGTCAAGTAATAAAGCTAATAAAAATATTATTAGATAAATAGCGGTCAAATAATAAAACTAATAAAAATATTATTAACTAGACAAAAATAATACACATCTTATACGTAAATTCTACCTATATGCATAAGTTCTGAAAATACAACAAAAAATTATGCATTTTTTTTTTTTTTGGGGGGGGGGGGCAGGTACTACAGAAAGGTAAGTGGAATAATGTTGTTCAAAATTTATGCAGCATAAAACAAGAAAGACAAATCATGCATCAAGTATGGATTATGAAACACTTTCCAACACATTCAAAATCAAATCCTGTAGCAAAACATCACCGTTTATTTGAAATTTGTAACAATTTGGAAAACGCATAACACATTTGAAAACCCAATTTCAGGAACTGCTACCCTAGCCAAAAATGTAGCCAATTTCTGTTTGTGCAATTCTGTATATTAGGAGCTTGGAATAGTAAGGAAGAACTCGTAAAATAGATTTTTTGTTTTTTGTTTTTTCCGCGTCAGATAAATGTAGGCAACACGTAGGTAAGTCGTTTTGCCCTGGTTCGCCCTTAGTACTCTCACAGTGTCGAGCTAAAGTGAGTGGTACCCTATTCTATAACACTAGTTTCAAAACTTTGAGCTTGATTTCCCAACATCTCAATTTCGAGATTCGCCCTTACTATCCTAAGCTCCTGATATCATCTATAGATTTCTAGTACTCCAAAATAAGGATTAGTTAGAAAACGCATTATATCGTTCAAAATTCCCCTCTAACAATTTCCGTAAAGAGGCGTAAATGTACTCGAATTATTTTGTGGAGCCCTGTTGATGTTTCATAGAATTTATACTCACCAAATAATATAAAAAAAGTTAAATTTAAAAACGTACACCACAGTTGAAATAGTAGTTCACACAATTACGCTCATAAATTGTAAGACATTCCCGATGTGGACGCATGTAAATAATAATGCTGCAAATGGTCTTAATGCTTGAAAATCAGTAATGAAATGCTATTTGTATTGATAGAAATGTATTTTTTGGGACCCTACAGCACGTTCTGGTGAAAATCATGTACAAACTCGTGGTGATCCAGGGGTTTACGATTTTACAAAGGTCAAGCGGAAATTCAACTGCTCTCCTAGAAAGGCAAAACAAGAAATATTTTGAAATGCATAATCATTCTTACTTGCAGCAAATAAACAATATAATTCAATAAAAATGGAACTAGTATTTATTTAAAATATAAATGTATTTATTAAGTTGTTACATATATAAATTTATAACATACATTTTGCAAAAAATATCAGAAATCAATTAATGCATATTTAATACCGATGTCACTACTTATTTTGATAAACAACCAGCAATACAAAATTAAACTATAAATAAAACGATATAAAGTAAAAGAAATGAAACAAAAACACGAAAATAATAAGAAAATAATATTTAAGTGTTATAGAATAAATTTTAAAAATATGAAAGTTTATACACTGTAAAAAAATGACATTTTTACAGTACAAAGTACTGTTCATCTCGCGCGCAAACTCGATCACAGCGAATGTGCTGTATTTTTCTTTGGTTTCCTGACTATATTAATATGGAAAATACAGTAGTTGAGTAAAATTAACAGCACAATGTGCTGGAAATTTGGACGCCAGCAGTTTGTGCTGTAAAAAAATGCGTCCAAATTGACAGCACATTGTGCTGTTAATTTTACGCAACTACTGTATTTTCCATGTTAATATAGTCAGGAAACCAAAGAAAGATACATCACATTCACTGTGATCGAGTTTGTTCTGGCAAATATACAGTGGTTTTTTTACAGTGTACGTCATCAGCAACCGGCCACTGCCTACACTGTTCAAAGAAATAATTTAGGACAAGTGATTTCTATTCTATGAAACCTTGCATTCTCAAAAAATATTTTTCACAGAGAAGTATAATTAGTTTTTAAACAAATATACAAAACAAAAATAGACGAAAAAATAAAATAAACATCAATATAGACCAAATCATAAATGATAAAAATTAAAAAGAAAAAATCTTGTTACTGACTACATAAACTATTACAAAGTAATGAACTAATATTCAAGTGAGTAAACAGTTTACGGTTAAATATAGCAGTGATACTTGGAATTAAAAATATGAGGGCACGTGGTATTTTTTTTAAGTATACCATCAATAAAAGCTAATTAATACAGAAATGGTTAATTTAAATATAATTGTAAATTACTTAATGTTTATAACCTCTTAAAACTTCAATTCATTAAATTAATAAGAAAATACAATTGGAGAATTCGCATACTAATACTTATATATAAAAATATAAATAATTATTCATATAAAAAAATAATTGTCATTAAATTAATTTATATTAAAAACTCAATTAGAATATTTTTAGCTACCAGGCAACGAAACTATGCTAAACAGTGTAGTGTCGTCATCTAAGAATAACTAAAAAAGGAATAAAATAAAATACATAACATAATTTAAAAAATAATTATTAAATGAGCAGATATTTTATAATATTTACTTAAAAACGAATACTTAATTATATGATGTAAAAAATAAGCTACTAGCTTAAACTACTTAAATAAATATATCATAACAATAATGATAAAAAAAATTAACTTTTTGCTGAAAAATAATTCGCATTTCTAAAATATATATTCGTATTTTTAAAAACTTACTTTTTGTACATTATTCATTTTATATAATATGAGTTATAATTAGATAAAATTAGTCTTAATTAATTATGTGACCAAGTAAACTAATTAAATTTAATAATTATGAATTACTTAACTACTTTATTCTATTTAGTTTGAGTAATTTTAAGAAAACAAATTAAAAATATGCCATTCTTGTACACAAATCGCTAACAATACGCTATTAAAAGAAATTAGCTTTAAAATTAAAACACGAAAATTACAAAACAATATTAATTACTAATTTGTATTACTGAAACATTTTGATTTTAAAAAATTTAGTTATTCTTTCTCTTTAATATCATTAAAGCGTAAACAAAATTATTTTTTTAAACTTTAATTAATTAAAAATAAAATTTCCTTTTTCTTTACTTAATTTATTATTTATACGAAATCAGGAAACAAAATTATTAAAAAGCAACAACTTTTTAAAGAAATTTTTTATCAAAGAGTAATAAGAATATAAATGCATTAAAAAATCATACATATATGTTAGCGTGGTCCTTATTTTTTCAAGTTGAAAATATTTTATGCACTATCCTCTCAGTTTGTTTCTTTATATGCAAAATGTTTTTCTGAAAAGATTTAAATTAACCATCAATATTACCTTTTACAACGGCTCTAAACTATCAGCAGATGGTTACATACAAAGCTACTGCGAATCTACCTCAATTCTTGCTGCATGTGGTTCCAAAATAATACACTGCTTAACAATTACTAAGGAACAACTGATTTTTCCAAAGAAGCGTTCCCAATGGTTAATCAAACATAGTGAAATTAATTGCAGATGTTGTACTAAGACAGGATCTGTTGTCTTCCTGAAATGCAGTGCACGGGAGCTCTTTTATTCATTCGAAAATGCATGCAGTTAGGTGTTTAAAAAAATACCGCAATAGTTTGCTGAACTAATATGAAATTCCTTGTGGTATAGCAATAATTAAGACAAAACGTCTGCAAGACATCATTTGAGTGCTTACGATCATGAAAGATCAGTTGGACGGCTCGAAGCACGTCAAACTGTCACTACTCTAGCCACAGCAATGGGAGTGTCAAAATGTGTCATAAAAAATCCCGATAAAGTTGGAAATGCTATGCAAAAAGCATGCTGGTGGTCATGGAAAGAAAAAACGCCTCAAGAGGATCGATATGCATCCCTAGTACAAAAAAGGAACAGAAATTGTACTCCTAGTCAGATAGCTGCAGACCTTGAAACCGCTACCGGTTCACGTGTATCTGCCAGAACACTTTTTAGACATTAAATCAGGCTGGTTTGTATGTACGGAAGCCTGTTCAGTGCATACCTCTTAAACCGTGCCATTGTCGAGAAAGATTGCGTTGGTGTAAGGAACATATTGGTTAGGGTCAGCATTAGTGGTCCAGAGTGATGTTTTCCGACGAATCCCACTTTAGTGTGGGAATCGATTCTGGCCATCAGTTAGTGTGGAGAGAGAAGGGAACACGCCTCGCACCACAGAATGTTCATGAACGTGTTCGGTATCTCCAAGGCGTGATGGTGTGGTCAGGCATTATGGACAATGGCAGAACACCACTCCATATCTCATCTTTGAGCGAGGTACCGTAACATCAAAAAGGTATTGCAGAGAGATTATTATCTATCATGTTTGTCGTTTTAGGGATGTGGTAGGTCCAGATTTTCTGTTTATGGACGACAATACGTGTCTACACAGGAGCGCTGAAGTATCGGACTCACTAGAAAATGAAAATATTGAACGTATGGAATGTCCCGCTTTCTCCCCAGACTTAAATCCTACAGAACATGCCTGGAATGCTCTTGGCATGCGTGTTTTTCAAAAAAGTCACACTCCCCTGAATAAGCCTTGAGACAGGAGTGGAACAGTACCCCCCAATCATTCTTCCGTAGTTTAGTGTACAACATGAATAACAGATGCAAAATTTGCACTAGTATGCAAGGAGGCCATATCACTTACTGTGAGACCGGTGTCTATCATCCTTCCATCTGAAAAGACCTTTTTTGAGACTCCGAGAATTTTCAAAGAAGGCATTTCATTTTTCTTTTGTTATTCCGCTTCTTGTCCACTTTTGTTATTCTGATCTAATAATCGGATGTGGTGCGATCTGTACCATTTTGCATGATAAACACAACTCTCTACCTTTATTAGCTATGTACTTAGTTTCATTTCTTCAATCATTGGCTGTGATTATTTATTTCAAAAAATGTCTCTCTTCCTTAGCAATTGTTAAGCAGTGTAATAATAAAATTTTACAAATGACCTGCCGTGAGTAAATCTTACAAGTTCTATACTTTTAATAGAGTTCTTTGTAATTATACAATTAATTTTGAAATAACATTTTCTTTAATATGCAGGCTACCTGAAGATAAATATGTTATTTTCAAGATTGTAATTGGAGTGTTTTCCTTTATTAAGTTATCCAAAGTATAGTTTTGATAGTAGTAACTTTGTAAGAATCAATTAAAAATATAAAAACAAGTGCAAGCTGTAGCCCAGTTTTAGAAAAATCACAAATTAATACCTTAGGTTAGGTAAGTATTAATATACACTTAAACTTTTTAACATTATACTGAGATATAAATCTGCTTAACGAAATTACTGGCTATTGCAATGTCGAATGCTCCCGTGATAGCGAAGGCTCGTAATGTCGAAATTTCTGTCTTTCTGTCAGGCAGTGAAATTGCAGCTGCTTTTGCTGTATATGATATCCCAAAATTATTAGTTGTTGTACTAAATGTTACTATAGTTTTTTAGAAAACGACCAGCAATACAGAAAGCGTGAAAGGCGTATGTCATTTGCTTGAACAAAATGTGAAACGGAGATGTTTTTTTTATTGTTCTTATCGTTTAATTGTACCATAAGGATTTTTTAATGTAATACATGTTTAACAAAAAACTTAAGTGGATACACCCGAATTTAAAAAATTCAAATGTCTTTGTAAGGATATTGATCAGACAAAATATGGAACATGAAGTCAGGTGCAGATGCTCGAAAAAGGGAAAGAAAATGCTCTAAAACTTATTTGCTCTTTCATAATACAATATTAAACAAAATCCAGGTATTCAGTTACAAACGCAGGTGGGGCTACTATGAATGATGGTCCTTTTTATTAAACTGGGTATTTAAAAAATGATTACATATTAGTTGCAGAAATATCAATTCAAAAATTTATTAATTTTGTATGGTATTTAGTAGGCGTAAGTACATGGTGAGTCAAAATGGATGCCCGAATTTTAAAGGTTTACTACTCAAAATGTAATCAATGTACTTATTCAAAATTTACATACTGTAAAAGGTAATATATACAAGTTACGAATAGTAGTTTGTAATTTGATTGGTCGCATATCTGCCGTAGACAAAGAACTGTTGCCTTAGCCACACTGTTAAAAAATTGCAGCATTCTGGCAGGTCATTTGACCGTTTTTTCCGAAAACGGTTATACAACCGTAATTTAACACTATTCTGACCATATTATTGGCCATTTCATGATCAGAATACAGTTAAATTATGGTTATGAAACCGTTTTTTGAAAAAACGGTTGAATGACCTGCCAAAATGCTGCATATTTTTAACAGTGCACCACGATTCCTAGATCTTTCCCTGATGCGATTTTTATTGTGGGTTTCGTAAAGGGGCGCGTTTATGTGCCTCCAGGTTCAACTGACATTGCTGATTCGAAGGCTCATGTCACAGCTGCTATATCGGTAGCATCGATGAGACACTCTGTACTCGGTTTGGCAAAAATTACGTTACAGCCTTGCCGCATATCGTATAACAACATTTTGTATAGTAAATCTTTGAATTTGGGGTATACATTTTAACTTACCCTGTATAGCTCTAACAATATTTTATGAAGAAATGATTCTCGGAGATGGGAAAGATGCAACTTGATAAAAAAGACAATGAATTAAACAATTTTATAAACTAATTTTAAATAAGAAATTATCTAATATAATATAAGAGTAAATCGAAAAAAATATTTGAATTGATTCAAATTACGAAAAAATTTGCAACTGGATTCCGTGAGCTGAGAAAATAAAGAAAGAAATTTAACCGGATAGGAAATAGCAAAATCAGTAAGAGTTTTTTGTGATAGAGTGGAAAACAAAGAAAGATAGGTGAAAAAAATTATTCTCTATTTACCAAAGATGAATAAAAAAAAATTGTTTACCTTACAAGTAACATATCGTTCTGTTGTTTTCATTCTGATATTATTTAAAACTTGAGAATATTTTAAGTTAAAAACTTTAAATCTATACTTTGTTAGTTTTATTTAATACTTAAATTATTAGGTTGTATCAAAAGTATTTTCGTTTTTTAATGCATATATAAGAAAGCTTGCACTTGACTACCGCTATTGTTTAAAATAAAATGTCCCAAAGGAAGTTATATGTTACTCTGCATTATATAAACACGTAGACTTTTTCCGTTTAATTTTAGTTCCCATAATGGGTTTAGGAATATCGATATTTTATCGATCTTAAGTCAATTGTTCAAACCAGGCTCTGAAGCTTTTTGCAAAATGTGAAAAATTGAAACAGGGGGAGGGGGGTGGAATATGAATATTCTGATAGCTCAAAACGTACTCAAACATTTTAACGAAGGAGATCTCAACTTTGAAATATAACATTAAATGGCTGGCCACAAGTTGTGAATTTTCAAAAGTTTAAAAGGAAAGTAGAGCATAATCCAGTCACTAGCACCCGAAAAACTATCGTAGTAATTAGAGTATTCTAAGCACACCGCTTGTAGCCACCATTATTACATAAGCTTAAGATAGACATAAGAAATGAAGAGAGGGTAGAAAATGAAAAAAAACTTTTGATAAACCCTAATGCTTTGACATGCCGTGGATAAAAAAAATATTGTATACAAAGGAGTATTCTACGATTAAAAAAACGTAAAATACTCTTAAATTTCAATCTCGATGAGATATGTGTTCTTGATGTTAAGGATATTGAAAAAGAAATACTAAAGAGATTGTTATGAGTACTAATTTTCCACCGCTAGTTTTTTAATGTATTGGAAAAATCTAGAGTCTGCTGCTATTGAATTTTTTAAAACTAAATCTAAGTAATGACGACCCTAATATATTTGCTAACACTTTTGCAATAAATTAACCATCTGGAAAATTGAATATCATAGAGTTAGAAAATTAAAATTATGCAATTAGTATTAAATTTTCAATAAAACTCTGAAGCAGACGTAATTAAATTTTGGATGGAATTTTCACGTTCGAACTAGTTTCGTGCTTTTCTGAATATGCTAGATAACCCTTCAAAGGTAGAAATAAAGTGAAATAAAAATCATTCTATAGAAATAAAGTATTAGTTATAATTTCAAAAATATTGAAAAATGAAATTAAATTCTCAAGTTGAAAATATTATTATATTTCAATAGAACCAAATGCTTATTTGAAATTTTGTTTATGTTTCACATGTTTTACTCATTATTTTATTTTATATTCAGTGCTGATCATATTATCGATGATAATGTTTATGAGCAAGAAGACACTTTTGTTTAAAAAGCATTGAGAAATAAATGCGATTATGTGTAATTTAAGCCCTTTTCTATAATATAGAAAATTAATTATCTGTCGTTTCAAATGCGCTATTATATGTGCTATTATAATGCAATTGTTCTTGATTATTCTAAAACTTTTAATCATTAAATTTTAAACTATATTTATTATTCTAATTGATATAATAAAAAAATAACGATGGCAGAGTTTAATAATAAAAGAAAACTGCCCAGTTAAACTGATGGCATTGAGCTCACAGGCTGTTCACATTAATTGTTCAGTGTTATTCTAAATGATGGACCCATTTTCAAAAAAAATGTATTTATTAAAGTACAAATCCAAAATGAACAATCTTTATCCATTGAAAAGAGGAAGTTTCAAAGTTTTCTTTAAAGGCATTATAAATGTTCAATGTGCCCACCGTTAATACCGAATTTGGTACGAAATGACCGCTGCACTTCAATTTGCGACTCACTTCTTGCGAACTCAAGAACGCAGAAAACCTTTTGCTCCACAGTAGCCATCTCACTCACAACAGACAGTGAAATGAAATCGCGGTCTATTGCCGCTCTACCTCTACCGGCCGCTTCTGAATCATCACCGCTTTGAAAGCCGTGCACTCAGTTACAGCAGATACGCTTTTTCGTGTGTGGGACAGGTTTTGCTATCGCGTAGATGTTTGTGGTGCAACAACTCATTGAACATTTATAATGTCTTTAAAAAAAACTTTGAAACTTCCTCTTTTCATTGGTATAAATATGGTTTATTTTGGATTTGTACTTTAATGAATAGAATTTTTTGAAAATGGGTCCATCATTTAGAATAACCCTGTATATTAGACTCTTATTTCTGTCTATTATTCATAAAATAGAACTCACTCTTTTTTGAGCAAAATGGTAAATAATTAAAGGGGCATTAGCCACCGTCCTTCTTTATACTTAACCCATGAACCTCCAAATCTAATCAGGGAAGCGCCTTATCAGAATAAACCGCTATATCAAATTTGAAGCAAATCGAATAATTCTACAAGAAAATCCAATTATCTAAATTAAGGGCGGATTAGCCCCCAGTCTCACCCTTTATACTTAACCAATGAACCTCAAAATCTAACCAGGGAAACGTCTTATCAGATAAACCTGTATACCAAAATTGAAGCAAATCGGATAATTCTGCATAAAAAAAAACATTTATCTTAAAAGGGGAGTTTAGTCCACTTCCACCCTTCATACTTAACCAATGAACCCCCAAATCGAATCAGAGAAGTGCCTTATGAAAATAAACCGTTATACATAATTTAAAGCAAATCGGATAATTCTGCATGAAAAACTCGTTTATCTAAATTAAGGGGGACATTAGCACTAGTTCTCCCTTTATACTTAACTAATGAATCCCCAAAACTAACCAGGAATATGCCTTATCAGAATGAACCTATTTACATAATTTGGAGAAAATCGGCTATTTCTATCAAGAGTTATCACGTTACATACATACATACAGAACCTGTGGGCAAAGCAGCTCTCAGACTTTGATAGCCTGTGAGCTAAAAAGAGATAAGTATTAGAGAACTACTATCTGCCTTTCATTCTGACCTTCCTGTCCTTAGACTGAGGAAGAATACTAGAAAATTCTATTCATCTTGAAACCAGAATTTCGAACTATAATATCTGTTGTTCTGTTTATCGCTCCCGTTCAGTCTAAAAAGAATATTTACTTCGGGTTTTCTTTAATTTAAAAATAACGGTTTTTGATTAACTTCTGAAATTTGTTTTATCGGAAATAACAGTTTTTTTTTTCTGGCTTTCGGTTTGAGATTGTGATCGGGTTCAAAGCCCTGATTTTAATAAATTGTCAAAAGATATACACTTAAATGCAAAAACATGCTGAATAACACCATGAAATTAAGATATGCTCCAGGCCTTTCGAAAGAACTTTGTATTTCTTTTTCATATGCAAAGAAGACATGCTACTACTTTGAAGTCAGGAGCAAGACTGAAAGGAAATAGAATAGAAAGAGAAGTGTTAAAGAATAGCCAATATGAAAGCAGAAACATCAATCAATCCTACAAGAGCACTGCCAAATCGAAAGAAGACAGAGCAGAAAGAGAAATATTATTGAAATTGAATAAAAACAGAAAGGTTAAAAGAAACTATAAGAAAATATGAAATATATATATTAAACCCAAAAAAGAAAATAAAGAAATTAATTAAATTAAGAAATTAAAGAAATAACTAATTAGATATAATAATAATGATAATAAAAAATGCAATTAGAATAGAAATGACAAATAATAGTATATAGCTACAAATATATAAATTGAACACAAAATAATAATATTAATTAAAAAAATTGATGGTTTGACTTTTCGAGTTTTTCCAAGCTGCAGAGCGAGCATTTTGGTATTTAAGAAAATTTTAGCATTCTGAAAAATAAAACTATGGCCGGAATCCTAAGTAAGTCTGGTAATAGAAGATTTAGAAATTCCGTATTTAGAAACATGGCAGAACTGTTCTTTTTAGCGGGTTTCGATATTTCTTTTAGCTTGAACTATGTACGATAAATTCCAAACATTACAAGGAAGATTACAGGTTCCCCATTTTTGAAGATCTGGAACAAGAAATTTATTTGATGGGAGCTTAAACTGATCGACAAGTTTAAAGTTAACATAAAAATGGTAATGTTTTAAAACTTTAGCTAATTCAAAACATCCAGGAGAATAAAAAGGCAGCACAATCAATTTATCAGGTTTAGTTTTGACAAATTTAGAAAGAGTAGGTTTTTTAGGGGGGTTATTGAATTTATTCACAGCATTATCGATAACAGAAGGGTTGAAACCTTTTTCGACATAAACAGATTTTAAGTTCATCATAAAGTGATGCAGAATATGAAGAAATCTTCATAGCATGGTTTACATGAGCGCAAATGACACCCATTTTCTAGTTATCTAGGGGATTTTAAAGAACATGCACAGAAAAGGGTTTTCTATACACACATATTTTCAAAAAGTAAATCTAGTAACAAGAAATACTAGCAAAGGAACCTACTGCAATTTTCTAACTCAAAAGTCAACGGGATATGTGGGTCGATACAATTGACATTTTGAAGAATGTTAGAAATATCAAAAGTATTGTCAACTAATACGAAAGTATCCCCAATATAACGCAATCGACATTTAAATTTGAGCAGATTCAATAATTTTCCTTAAAAATAATATCTATAACTGTAGTGATAGCATTGCGATAAGGGATTTTTCATACTTGAATCGTCAGATTATTTGTAAAATTTGCTATGAAATTTGAAAGTAGTATGAGTAATTCAAACTTTATTTAAGTTAAAATAATTTAAGTAAATATTTTGACTTCAATTTCTGACTAATGGCTTTCACGTAATCTGTTTTCTAAAGGTGAAAGAGTACCTTCAATTGGAACATTGGTAAATAACGATTTGACATCAAGTGATAACTTAAAACAATTGACCGGCATGACATTTTTTAATTTATTAAGAAAATCATAAGTTTTTTTATGGTATGCATTTTAGTAATGCATAAAGCAGAAAAAATAGCAGCACTAATATCAGAAGCAATAGGTGATAGGGAAGCATTGGTTTTATGAACTTTAGTCAGAGCATAAAAACGAGCACAGATGGCTGAAGAAAGAAAAACATTTTGTTTAGTGCAATCATTTATCACAACACAATTTTTAACAGCTTTTTTTTATATGGGGATCTTTTTGACTTCAACGTAAGAATTTCGCGTAAAACGGCTTAAGCCTTATCAGAAAAATCTTGTTTATCCATAAGAACAATTTGACCACCTTTATCTGCGTTAGTTATTGTTAAATTATCACTAGATGTAGTTAATTTAAAGCAACATGTTGAGAGCGTGATATGTTAAGGGTATAGTTTAAATTATTAATTGAAATGGTATCTGCATCTATGGGACGAAAAATTTCGTTTGATAAGGAGTGAGTTTACTGCATTTAAAGGACAATTCAATAGGAGCAATTATTTTGGAAAAGAAGATATGTACGGCTAAGAAAAATTTAAATCAACCTCTAAAATACCTTTTACCACAGGAGTTAAAGTGTGAGAAGAGAGATTAACAAAGAAATTTTCGTTTCACAGATATTTGTTTATGTTTTGAGGCATTTCTTTCTTATCACTCAATGAAGACTACTTTTTATAAACCTATGATGAGTAGGTTTTACAGTATACCGGCAAGGCCAATTTTTATTCTCCCTTTCAGAGAAATTGTTCAGGTTTTTACTGATAAATAAATGAAGATCATAAACTCTTCTTCAAATTTGGAGAGAGACGTCGAACATCTTGAATGTGAACTTTTAAGATGTTAAAGTGTGAACGAATTAATGATTTAGGAATTTTGACAGAATTACTAGCTGAGCACTTTATTTGAATGGATTTTTTCTTAAAATTTTGAAGGAAATTTTAGGTATTTAGAAATTTCTTAAACTTAAATCTGAGTTTAGATAATCTGTTAATTTGAGAAGCAAACATAATAGAAAAACAAAGCAAAAACACTAAACATAATTATTATAAAATATTTAAAAAAAATACCTGTATTCACAGCCAATACGTAAGCGTGTGAAATTTCTTAATAACTCAAATTTCCTTCAAAATTGCAAGAAAAATAATATTATTCTAAAACTGATACTATAATGTTGTAATTCATAGTATAATGTTTAATTATAATGTTGCAAGCACAACAAATATTTTCTATCCTTTCATTCATAGCAACTTATTTTCTTAAGTAAATATATTCACTAACTATAAAAGATTCTTTTCCTTTTCAGAATCTATCATCATACACATTTCATTAGGAAATGTAGATGTTCTGTACGAAAATAAGAAAAAAAAATACGAATTTATATTTTTTCTAGATTAATGTAATACTTGTTTCTATAATAAAGAAGTTAAATTACATAACATAAAAAATCTTCTTTTATAATAAAGAAGCAAAACTTCGAGTTGTTTATGAATAAATTTTAAATAAATCATTAAGGTTTTCTCGAGTATGTTCTATTTACAGATACTTTAATTAAAAGTGAGGACTTGCTTGAAAATGTGTATCATAATGTATTTTGTTGTTTTGACAGTTTGTAATTCTTTTAAACAAACGTAATTGTAAAAAAAAATTGCACGTCTTATATTTTATATAAATTTTTTATTACACAGGCTATAGGTTTCTAATACAGATAATTTTAGAAAATAAATCAACATTTAAATGTCTTTTAATTTTTAACTCACTTATGGACCGGGATTAAAGTTTAACCCTTAAATGCATAGTGTAACAAATGAGTTACGTGATCTTTTTTTCCCATTAGACCCTTTCTATTGACCTTTTTGTAAAATATTATGTGTTACGTACGTGTGATAACATACATTTAATATCGTGAAGTTGTTTTTGTTCTGATTTTTTAGCAAGGGAAGGTAATAACATCCTGTGCTCGACAGACTTTTTTCTCCGTATTTATAAGTTAGTCATTATTAATTCTGAAAACTATTTAAAGCATTATAAAAATTATTAAATCGTCGAATAGCTGTTATTGCGCAGAGTAACACCTAGAGGTAAATATATATTAAATTCGTCATTTTTTGAGCATTATTTGTTTCGTTACTCAGAAGTGACATTATGGCATTATGCCAAAGAGAAAAATATTTAATTATTTTCCTTATTTTTCTAGCGGATAATTAATAAAAACAGACTCGAATGTAATGTTTTCCGAACAAAATAAAAAATGATGCATTAAAAGGTTAAAACATTTAAATTTGTTCGCTCACCATAATGCGGTTTTGTCATATAAAACATCCCATTATGCTATAGTATAATCAAAGGCTTGATTTAAAAAGCAATATAGGGTAAGGTCACCAATGATGAGTCATTATATTCAGACGACACTAGAAGTGAAAAGCTAAACGTTCGAATTGAGCGACAATAGCAGCGTTTAGAATGTCACTTCGTATCAAACCGGATTTACAGATGCCCCTATCATTCCTGCTTTCCTTTTGCACCCATTTACAAACACAAGCTTAAAACCCCTCCCTTGCAAAAAACCGGAAGCTGCGTAATTTTTTTCTTCTGAATTATGATTGGCTGATTAGGGTACTGCGGCACAAACTTCCAGTGTAAACATACACAGAAACCGTTTATGGTCATTTTCGCGTGTGATAATCTTCGTTCTTTTGCTTTATTGATGATTAAAATGTTTGACCGCTTAATGTTAATGAAAACTTTGATTGACATCTTTGTAACACCAGAGCCAAGACCGCCTCTAGCCAATTTTCTGCTTGAGGTGAACATTATTTTGCCGCCCTTATGACGCAATCGTTTTTTCACCATTACACAAACTTTTTTTAAAAATAAGTAAATAATATAATAACTACAATTTTTTTAAAAGAAGACAAGTATTTATAAAATTTGTTTACATTTAAGAAATTTAAAATAATCAAACTACGTAAGATATTTTGCATTAAAAAAAAAATACTACTAATACCGCTAACTTAGCATTAAATGAATAAATCATATTCTACTAGTCTACTTCTACAAGAAAGACTCATACAAAGAGTAAAACTTACACTTCAAAATCCCTTTTATAGGGGGTCCCAGAAAAGACTAAAATTCCATTTTATTTTTTTAACTAGAATTTTAATTATTACAAATAAAATATTTTCATCTTAATTAAAAAACATTAACTATCTAAATGAAGACAGATAATGTTAAGCGAAGACAGTTAATGGCAAGCTAATGTTAAAACTGTGGGAGCATTTTTGACAAATTTCATTTTCACTATCTATGAAAATAAAATTCTGGCGCCTGGGGCACAAGCCCCAACTGACCCTCTCTTGTTTCGGCCCTGACTCTGCCCGACCCTCCCCTACGGCTCTTTCAGGGCCATCGCTACGAGATTTTAATGGAGGGGGCCTTAAATTACCAAGTGAAATTTCAGTATCTGCCTACCCATTGGCAAACAAAAATAGATAGTTCTTGAGGTTTGCCAATTATTTTTATAATTTTGCCAAGTTACCACAATTAGAAAATATAAACAGTTTTTATTTGTAAAAAGCTTAATAATGTTCACAATTACATTTTTAATTTTTGGCCAAGTCTATCAGAAATAGAAAGTGTATTATAGTTTTTATTAACGTTTAAACAAATTTGCCAACCAAGTTTGAAAATTTGCCAAGTGTAACAGCATTCGCGAAAGTTTTTTTTTTTTTTTTTTTTTTTTTTTTTTTTTTTTTTTTTTGTGGGGGTAGTGGGGTGGTGGGGAAGGCTACGCCCTCCCCCCCGCCCTTAGCGAGGGCTGTGGCTAAGTTTAATAAACAGTATTGAGCCAAAACATGTCAAACATTTAATCAATCAAATTATGTATAAAATTTGTGTATGAATTTCAAATTGCAAAATAATGATATCAGTAACAAGTTAAATATCTTTTTGAAATCGTATACACAAAACAAAATCCCATTATATATTAATTGATATAATATATTATAAAGGTCTGCACGGGCCAACCCGACCCATAGAAAGAAAAATTCGGCCTAGTATAAAAATTAAAAGTTCGGCCCGAGCCCGATTCGCCCCAGTATAAAAGTTAAAAGTTTGTCCCGAGACCGGCCGCTTTTTCAAGAAGGCTCACGTTTTGAGCACTTTATCGCCAGAGTAACGGTTGGCGCGGGGATGAATTCAATGCTACACACACTTTCTCGTTCATGACGTCTTACGCGTAACGAACAGCAACCCCATTCCTTTGCTGAGAGATTTCTGTTTTTAAAACGAAGAGCTTTTTCGCATTAAAATGCTTTTAATTGTACAATATATATAATTCAAACATAAGTTATGTTTTTCAGTTCAATAATATTCATTTATTTCATTAATTCGTTATGTTCAAAGAAATTGAGAACGTATTTGATTTTTTAGGAAAAATAAAAATAGAGGTAAAGATTTTTTTTGTAATAAATATAATTCTATTGATCATGTTTTTATGAACCAATTGAACTTAGTTTTATTAGCATTACTACTGAATTAATTTAGTTTTTTTTTTAATTAAGCGGCATAATTGTGTGACTTGTTGATTGCATTAATAAAACATATTTTCATTGAAATAATTCATTAAAAATTAATTGTTCTTAATTTAATTGCGATTAGACATTAATAGGAAGTTGAAACTAAAATCAATTCGATTATAATTAGATTGAAAAATAAATCATAAATTATTTAGCTGCATCCTGCAATTAAATCAATCAGTTTAAATAATTGCAAGTTGATGCATACTATTAAATCAATTACTATTACATTTTAATGCTGTTAAATCTTTATCCTTATTTGAGTTTTTATGAAAAAGAAAACATTGGTCTGCCCCTAGTGCACAAAATTAAAAATGTTTGAAATTCTTCAGTTTTTTATTTTAAAATTTTTGCACATTTTAAAATATTATTTTGTCCTAGTTGTTTTATTTGTTATTTTAAAATAGTCATTCGTCATATTTGAATAAATCATCTAAATTCTCTCGGATGAAATCCATCCCCCCCCCCCTCTACACACACACACACATTCCATTTTTCGTCATTCTGCACACATATTGCACTATTTATTAACTTGAAGTGGCAATAAAATAATGATCAATCGTCTGAGGCAACCTCCCATTTCGAATTTTCTCTACCCCCCCCCCCCTCTCCTCCAGCACACTGTTTTTTGACCATTTAAAATTCATTGTTGCCTTGCAGAAAAGATTAGTTAAAATTGTGTTTTGCTCTATCTGTTTATTTTTAAATAACAAATAAATAATTTACCCTGAAGAAAAAAGAAAAGGAAAAAAAATAGAATGAAAGATTAAGAAAAAAAAAAAATCAGGATTAACCTTTTGTGCACACGCTTTCATTTTTTTTTTTTTTTTTTTTATTAATTCTTTACATTTTTTAAAATTTTTCTGTCCTATTTATTACTTTGAAGTAACTATAAGTAAAGAACCCATTATTCAAATTCTCCCCCCCCCCCCGAAAAAAAAGAAAAGCTTATTTTTCTTTCACCTCCCCCACCCCCCACCAAAAAAAAAAAAAAAAAAAGTTAAATATTCCAAGTTTTTAATTTTTTGGTTTATTTTTCTATTTGTTAATTGATAAATTTAACTATTTAAATCTACAGCCCCTAACTATCATACATAGTTAAAAAATTTCTCTAGTGATTTTATTTGTTATTTTGAAGTAACAAAAGATAGTCATTCAATATTCCTTCTCCCCCACCTCCCCTTAAGAATTTCATCTCACATTAAAAAGGCAATTTCAAAACATCCTGGTTGGGGATGTGATAGGTTTTTTTTTTTTTTTTTTTTTTTTTTTTTTTTTTTTTTTCCCTGGTTTAGCCTATTTTCACTCGACTTTGGGTACTGTTTCTGCAGAATTATTTGGTATTAAATTAATTATATAAGTTCAACGCAGAAATTATAGTAATTTTCTGTCACAGGTATTTTTTTAAATCTGTGCTTATATAAGACAAAATGCACTGAAACTGCATTAATTCATCCTCCCCATAAACCCATCTTTATATATAATCAAATATCTAGATTTATGAAGGTAATGAGTTTTTGTTTAACAGGTATTGAATTAATAATACTCAATTGAATGAAAATGTAGATTTTGGAGGGGATCAAGTAATCAAAATTTTAGTCAATGTCATCAAAAGTAATAAAGGCCTTTGATAAAACAGAGTATAAGAGTTCGTAATACAATTTCTTTCGAAGAAGATTTCTTTCTAGAACACATAATTGAAAATATTTTTTTAATTTAGGTAGGACTGTTATTCTAAAATATGCTAGTTCGTCTTCCGCCATTTCGGTTCAAAACAAAACACAAGACGACGATTGGCGTTAGAGCTGGCTGAACGTTCCCGCTTTCGCCAACTCGCCGAGGGTGGTGCTGAAAACGTGAGTCTTCCTGAAAAAGCGACCGGCCCGGACTAGAAAAAAAGTTAAAATTTCATCGGCCCGGCCCGAGCTAATTTCTACAAAATGTTGATTTTTCGTTGACTTGGTTAAAAATTTGTCTCGTACGGGGAGTTCTGACCAAAAACACTTATCTAGTTTTTTTTTTTTTTTTTTTTTTTTTTTTTTTCATGTTTATAATTTTCATTTTTATAGAAATGTCGTAGCCTGCGATATTTTATTTTTTTAATGAATTTCTATTTGTTGTATGTAAATGTTTCAGTTATAATTAATATTGTTAATCCATATTCCATGTATTAGAGATTTAAAACTCTGAAAAATGCTGTACAGTAAAATCTTCTAAGACGGAATTGCACAGGAAAGAAAAAAAATGTGTTATAGACAAGTTCCCTTCTTCGCAGGTGTAAATATATTAAATATTCTTTTCTTACGTATTAGTATAATTCATTTTGTATGGATCAACACATTTTTCTGTTTAAGACAGGATTTCATTATAAGCAGGTTCTTTTTTCACACGTTTTACTATATTTTAATTTAGTTATATTTTAATAAGCCTAAAAATACACTATTCTTTAAAAAGAATAAATTTTAATGTTTAATTATAGAATAATGGCGATTTAGAAATGTATGCTTTTTTTTTTTTTTTTTGTTCCAGGCCAAATTTTACTGATCTTTGAACGGACGCCGAGCCAAGACAATGATTTTCATAGTCAAAACCGGGACTTAAAATTTTGGACCGTGACGAGTAGGAAGAATGAAACCAGTGCCGGCTCGGTACGGTTGGTTGGTTGGTTGTGCTTATGACGGCTAATTATCAACACGAGGGATATAGGCCCTAAGGGAAGGGGGAGTACCCTCCATGGGGATCTTTATAAGGGAACCTAACCCGTATTTATGCTTGGAAAATCCAAGGTTAGAAGAAAACCACGAAAACTCCGAACGATTAGGCCGACGTGCGCGATTGGGTTCGAACCCAGCAGCTCTCGTCTACCAGCTTCGAGGGCAGAATCTCTCGGCCACTGGTGGGGCGGCTTGGTACGGAAAAAATAAGTTAGACCGGCCCGGCCCAATCCTTCAGGAAAACAGTAAGGTCCGATCCCGGCCCAGCCCGAGCTTTCAGAAAAAGTATGGCCGGGCCCGGCCCGAGTGTCGTGAATAAAAATAGGCTCGAGCTCGGCCCATGCAGATCTCTGCCATGCTACCAGGCTTTATTATTATTGTGGAGAGCAACATCAGTACAAACCTTTCGTTATATATTATATTTTTTGATTATTACAGAGACACACCATTTCTCTCAAAAGAATCTTCTATATAGTCTGTAATAATTTACATTTTTGACTCTCATTAAAAAAAATTAGTTACTTAAAAAAAGACGAAGTGCCTGTTCTGATGTTGCTTTCCATAATAACAATACAGTCGAACCTCGTTAACATGAACCTCAAGGGGAATCAAAATTTTGTTAATGTTAACAGTAATTCATGTTATCAGTATCAAATCTTTGTATTCGTTTTCATAGGGGACTGTGAAAACAATTCATATTAAAAATAATCCACGTTAAGCATGTTCATGTTAACGAGGTTTGACTGTAAGGCCTGATAGCATGGTATATCAATTAACATATAATTATAATACGTGCATTACAAGAAGCAGATTTTTCTGTTAATAAACTATCAAAAATCGCATATTGGTAATATTTAAAAGAAAATAGCTATTAAAAATAAGGCAAATCTTTAAGACCTAATTTCCCTTTATTTTGCTTTGGGGAAGTCATTTATTACGATATCGCAATCAATATTATAAAGCCATCAGATTATCAAGCTAAAAATAAATAAATAAATAAATAGATAAACATACTGGAGCAAACTTAACAATATATTATTGAAATTAAATAGAAAAATTATGATATGCAGAGAAAATTACCTTATCATTTCAAATTATCTCTATGAAGATTTAATTTTACAATAGTAATACTATTTTCAAAAACTATCAACAATGAAGTATTTAACTCTATAATAAATTCACCTTGAATTTTCTTTGTTAAAGGAGTTTTTTATATCGCGATAATCAATATAGAAAATAATCTGGAAACCAAATTATTCTTACGAACATAAAATAAATAAATGAAAATATAATCATCGCAAGACGCGGGAAAAATTCCAAAAATCCCTGTACGTAATTGCGAATAAACTTTATTGAAAAGAGAACATTTTTTTTTTTAAATTAAACTTAAAGATTAAAACCGGATTCCTTATTATTAATGTTGAAAAATCGTCGAGAAAACGAAAAATAAATAAATAAATAAATAACCCTTTAATTTTACTACAGTGAAATTTATTACAGTTACTTTGAAATTTACTACAGTGAGAGCTAAAACATTCTAACAGGAATTCGTTTTTGAATATAAAAAAAATTGGCGCAAAAGAGCAACAACGCAAAAAATCGTATTGAAAATCGCGGGAGACAAAATTTAATTTATTATGCTAAATGTTTAAAACAGAATTCCTTTTGTGGTCATCAAAAAATCATCGCGGAAAGAAAAAAAAAAGGAGGGGGCTAAAACTTGCATTGAAAATTGCAAAAACTTCCAAAATCGTGGTGGACAAAATTTACTATATTAGGCTAAAAGTTTAAAACTAATTTTTTTTTTCTTAGCGATTGTAAAAAATCGCAGCAGAACGAAAAAAACCCCGCCAAGAATCATATTGAAAATCTTATTAAAAATCGGTAAAAAATCAAAAAACTTGATAAAATTGTAAAAAAAACAGTAAAAGCGCAAGAAAAAGCATTGACAAAACTCTCAAACGATGGAAACAACAACACGCTAAAACGAGTGAACTGGCGATGTTTGTTTACCCGAAAGGAATCATGCGTAAATGCTGGATTACTGCCCTAGGAGCTAGCAGGAGTGAAAATGACCTAGGCTAGTTTCATCTTCAAACTGGCTTTTTCATTGGAAACGAGGTCGGAAATACAATGATGGTATCAGCGTGGATTGAATCAGGATTAGCGGTGGCATTGTAAACTGTGCTTACAAGGAGTCATAAAATTGTCCTTTGATTGTCAGATGAATTTGTTTCAATAAATCCTCACACGTCACGTGAGTATGCACTCCTCTTGCCGAAGCTTGTCCTTTTTCCAACTTTCAGCAGAGATTTTTTAGGAAGACTCTTAAAGGGCAAAGTTGGGTTTCATGTGGTGTGCTGAAGTTTCAAGAAAAATAAATGAAGAAAGGTGAGTTATAGTAACTTCTGTAAAGTATAAGGAACTTGTAAATATATTGGTACTATCAAAATAAGTTTCTTAAGCCAGATAGTAGGGTGGACCAAGCCCAGTGCTTCAGTGGTCAGTACGTCTGACTGCCACTCTGCAGGTCGAGAGTTTAACTCCCAGCTGAGAAAGGTTCCGTAAATCTTGCATTACTTCGGGGTCAATAAAATGAGTACCAAGCTAACTTGGGAACTAAACACCGACGGTCCCGACTTTGGCTGGTCGGCACACATGCTGTACAGCAACTCGAGTCCCAGGGTCAAGAAAACAGGGATGATTACTGTAGTTCCTGATGATTCATAGATCCTATACACGCGGGTTTAGATTTTTCTAGTGGAGTGGGCCGTTACTGGTGCTGCTTTTTCCATGATTTCAGCAGCGATGGCGCACACTTACTTTTTATGATTTATTACTACAGGCTGTCATTACTTGAAGTAACCTTGTTAAGTACGTCTTCCGCACATTTGAATCAAATTATTTGAGTACAAATTTATATTATCCTATTTATTTTGCTTTTGTTCGTATTTCATTATAATCTATATACTCAGACACTCTTGTGTAAAGAAATGGCATAGTTGATTACTCTTTTAGACTAGCGTCTACACCCGCATATCTAACTTGGACTTACAAATAGTGTCTACAGCAAGCGCTGAAAATATAAAATATAGCTCTAAACTCTCCCTTTTCAGTACAAGGTGGCTCAGTGGTATGACGTTATTTTCCGTTGCTTTAGACGCTATATTGTATCCAGGAACGGAGTTTTTTTTTAACACATTTAATTAAGTTATAAAATATATTTAATACTATAATAAATAATTAATATTTTAAACGTTATAGCTATATTAACATTAGCGAGCACTGGTGGACGTTACAAAAGCCAGTGGGAACGTCAGTGGAAGTTGCATTCGTAAATGTTTCTATGACATCACTGAATTGCTGAAAGAAGAGAAAGTTTTTGAAGCCTTCTGGATCCAAATAGAGTTTTCAACGCTAATTAGACAAATTTAATTCCTGAGAAATCCAGTGTTTTGGAAGAGAAGGGCACCAAAGATGCTATAAAATCAACCAAGCTGCATCCAAGTCTCCATAACTGTCATGATTGCATTTTCGACCTCTGGAAACTAAGTGGAACCTATAATCATCTACTATTTTGAAAGAATTTCTGCACGAGTTATTCACTGCGTTATGCGATCGTGGAGATCGGGTGGAGCAGCAACGAGTGTATTACTGCAAAATCGCGTTATGAAAGGTTATGAAATGTCTTCGCCAATTTTTCTGCAAAGAATGATGTTCAACTGCCGGTATTTGTGTTTCTGGACGGGCAAAAAATGCACTTTACACCTGTAACCATCAAACTTTGCAAATTTCTGCACATAATTCTATCCCGTTATACCCAAACGCTACCCACATCTTTCAACCTACGACGTCGTTGCTTTTTGTTCATCAGAAGCTCTGTGGAACAAGGCCATTCTTCGCTGGCTCAAGAACCATCCAAATGAATCTGTGACTAAATTGAACATCACCTTGATACTAAAAATCTTGTTAGGAAACTATATGATTATGATTGCAATAAAAAATCGTTTCAAGGCAAGGGGACTTGATTTCTTCGATGAAACGCTGTAGGTTACTCAACGTGCAAGGACCACATCATCAACAACGTTTAAAATGGTACCCCTTATAATGCAGCTCTGAATACTGAACTGTAAAATCTATCGTTTGTGGACTTCTATCAAGTACTCACCAGGAATGTAATGAAGAAAGTCGGAAACAGTTTTTTTATTTTTATTTGCGCTTGATGCTCACAAGACTCAAGTGAAGAACTGGAAGATTTATGGCGTTTGTATAAGCTTAAGAAGAAAAAAATTAAAGCATTCAAATTAAATCTTTGGAAAAGACAACAGTCTCAGGGGGAGAAAATTACTCAGACTCAGTAGACACCAGGATATCCAAACCAAGTACAAGCTCCAGTAACATCTACAACTTAGAAAAATTTCCCATGAATCTAAAGATTGTTCAACAGGAGGAGAAAACTTACGACTAAGCAAGTTTTATTAGAGCAGGAAAATTAAGACCCTTCCACAAACCCCTGAGCCTCTGAAGACCACTCTCTTCGGTTAAACGAAACTCCTGAATGTCCATACTGTTCCGAAAGGAATGGGAACAGAAGATCCTAGAGAATGACTTTGGTCCTGACATCGCAAAGATGGCACGAGTTTCAAAAATCCAAGGAACGGACGAAGCAAGAAGCCGAACAATAAGAAGTAAAACAGAGAGAAAGAGCGGCAAAACGGGCACCAAACGAAGCTATAAAGTCCTGCAAAGAAGCTAAAAAGGTCAATAAAGAAGGCAAGAAGGCGAAAAAAGCCTAGGACCAAAGCCGGCAAAAAATTTTCTAAAAAAGTATGGACTGTTTTTTTATTACTAGTGCAGCAATGGGCCATTACTGATGCAATGCATGCTACATGTGATAAAATTCATTATTAAGGTCCGTTTTAGGTTTTCAAGGGAAGTTTAAAACAAAAACTAGTGAAACATATGTCTTCTTATTTTCAATATAGTATCAAAATTTATCATTCAACTTCACAACACAATTGTCTGGAACTACCCTATAACAGTCACTGGCACATGTTAGGGATCTCATTAATTTAATTCCCATTTGAGTTGTAACAGTTACTAGTCGTGCGCCTGGATTAAATAATTATTTCATATTGAAATGAGTTGGAAAAGTAATAAACATTTATGGTAGATATTAATGACGAAACTATAAAAACAAAATAAAAATGTATACTTTTCATCAGTAAATAAATACATAGAAATGCATAATTCATCTTTAAAAAATTAAACTTAAACTTACACTATTTGCAAAACTACATAAAAGATGACAGAATACTAAAAAGATGTTAAATTATTTTAATACCTTAGTACTTTCAACTATAAAAAAACATAGTCTTCGTCTGAGGAATATAAGAAATACAATTGTTGTTGGCGTCTAATTTTCAAAATTCACGTAGATGGTGACGAAAGGAGTGAAGGTTGAAGTTAATTTTTAGATCCGCAAAATATTAATAAATGATACATGGATATAGGGAAGTAGAATATTACTCGTTTTATTATTATTTAAGTAAACTGAGCCAAATTCTTGGTATATTGTAGGATAAAACGTCATTGCAAACAGTATTTTCTTTAGTAATAATATCTATGGATTCGCGGATGATTAAATTATGATAATTCTTTGAGGGATATATAATTTTTCCGTCTTCGAAATTAACTTGTATATTCTGCTTCTGGTTAAGTCTTGACATGGCTGTTGTAGGTCGGTTATACTTTAAATCTCTCAAATGTTCTTTAATACGGACTTTAAGTTTACGTGAAGTCATTCCTATGTATTCGAGATAAATATTTTCTGTTTTCAGAGGAATTATATATACTCCAGAAATTTCATCTTTCGGGATCGGGTCTATTTTGGCTCAAATTAGATTTTTCAGTTTTGCTGGAGGAGTGGCGATTAAGTTTACGTCAAAGCAAAAAAGTGCATGTCTGAGTTTTTCGAAAAGTCCTGGTATGTACTTCATCTTACAATATCTCATATTACACCGTGGAGTTTTTGTATTTTCATACGGTTCTTCTGTGAGTTGATTAGCTTATCAATAATGCGTATTGGGAAACCATTCTCAACTGCAATGTTTCTAATGGCATTTAATTCATTTTCAAGGTGATTAATAGAGCAAACACTAAAAGCTCGTCTTACATAAAAGTTGAACGGAGCAAGTTTGTAGTTAAAGGGTGATGTACTTTCAAAAAGAATGGTGCTGTTAGACTTATTTACTTTTCTGTAGACTGTGCGCTCAATTGTTAAGTTTGATAAATCTTTAATTAGCATTGCGTCAAGAAATGATAACTCGTTATTATTTTCTATTTCGATGGTAAATTTTATGTTAGGGTCCATATTATTTATTCTGTTAAGAAATGCGTACAATTCAGAAAAGCCATGATCCCATACTATGAAAATGTCGTCCACATAGCGATACCATACTGATGGAGTTAAAACGCTGTCTGCCAAAATTCTTTCTTCAAATGGACGTAATTTGAAGTTTAGTGATTGAGAATTAGACGCCAACAACAATTGTATTTCTTATATTCCTCAGACGAAGACTATGTTTTTTTATATTTGGTATTAAAATAATTTAACATCTTCTTAGTATTCTGTCATCTTTTAAGTAGTTTTGACATAGTGTAAGTTTAAGTGTATACTTTTCGTTAATACACGGGAGGTAATGTATCAATAATTTTAAGAAATATATTTTATTTTATTTCTGATTTAAATGTTGCTGTAAAATGGAAATGTATATGATAAATATTAACATATTGAACGAGGAAGCGTAAAAATATGTTTTCTATGCGTTAGTAGCTGGAATTAGTGCTCGTACTGAAAACTTTTGCGAAGAAAAAATAAATAAATAAGAAGTAATTCAAGCCTAAAGAACTTTGATGTTGATACAAATGTGTACGATTTACTATTGAATATGATAATGATCATATATTTTTTAAATAATAGAAATATAAATTATTTGATAAATATTTTTGCAAATACTTTTAATTGCACCTACAAGTTATTTTATGATAAAAGTGATTATTTTTCAGCGTATGCCTTCTGTTTACTTTTAAGCTTCTAATAATCCAATCAACAGAACATACATATTTTGAATTAACAAAATATATAAATGATTTCATGTTAATTTCACGATTTTTCCATCTTGATCATTAGCAATAAAAATATGTTATTACGTTACAGCATATAATTCAAAAACCCATTTGTATTTCTTATTTAGAGTTATTGATTATTCTAGTACTAATTTATTGAATCTCCAAGTTCATCTTATTTATCTAGAAAGGAAACAAATTAATTAGTTTACGTTTATTTATTATAATTAATTATGTTTCACTCGAACAAATTAAAAATAATGTTTTCATTTCGTAATCCAAAGATGGAAAATAACGTCCTAGATTATTTTATTTATATTGATGAGATATTCAATTAAAATTTATTTGGCTGGATTATTTCTGTAAGAATTTAATACTGGATTAACTTGGCCACGAAAAGAATAAAACTCGTAAGTAGTTTTGTTCTTTTAAAGGTTAAAATCGTTTTTAGGCAGTCCGTGTTACAAATTTCTACTTTTTTATTTCCAAGTATTTTCCATTCATTTTTGTTCTTGAAATGTACATTTTATATACATATCTTTTCACATAAGAATCTTTAAGGAAAATTAAAGAATTGAAATTTTATCAATGTGTAGAATTTTATATAGATCTTCTCAAATACTTAGGGTCCGTAAATATCATGTGGTATTTTCTAAAATATAAAAAATATCCGATATCTTGATATATATCCCATATTTTACAAATAGTCAACTTATTGATTATTCTTAATATGTTCAGACTAAATTTAAATTAAAAACTGAAACATATGTAACATAGCATGAAAACCTTATAAAAAATATTCTGAACGTAGTTTACCTTTCCTTTTTAACTTGCATAACAAAACTGAAAATCAACTAATTGAAAACAGATACAGCTTGTTTTTCATAATCAGAAAAAATAATCTAGAGTATTTATCGAAGTAATTTTTTTTAATGTTTTACAGAAAAAAAAAATACAAAATAATTTATTTTATTGATTAATTTGAACACAAATCTTGTCTGTTTTTTTATTCCCTAACCTATTGTTCAGTTTAAAGTAAACTAAACGAAAACAAGAAAAGAATATTTCTAGTGAATCTGAAATAGACCGGAATGTGTCAGTACAGACCGCCATCATCTCATCGAATTGGCGGCTGAAATTCCAAGATTAGACAGAACTCCATTAAAATGTAACTGGTCTGCCAAGTCACACTTGCAAATCCGGTTTTAGTGGTCCATCGGTAGGTTTATCATTGTATTTTCCAGCACCCAAAAGTATAAAAACATGGAGGACTGGGAGCAGCAAAACAAAATGGCAAGTGATCCACTGAAGTCGGGTTTGCAGGTGTTTCTCGCCAAGATGTGACATGGCCGACCAGTTGCAATGCAATATGCGAGTCGAGGTTTAACTAATCCCGGAATTTCAGCCACCAATCCCATCACATGATGGTTTGTGTAGCCGCTTTCCGGTTATAAATAACTGATTATCTAGATTAGACAGTATTGGAAAGAAAAGAAACAATCGATTCGGTCTTAAAACGACTAACTGTCACAAGGTGACGCCACATATCAGTGAAAGATAAATCCTGATATGACTTCGTTCTATAACTTTTTTAATTAACTGAACATCTTTTCTCTTCTTTGTGCGAAGAGAAATTTGATGACTAAGATATTTTTAACCTACAAGTACATGTTCCACACCCTTTAATTATTAGTTGGTATGGGGTGTGTCGAAATATATTGTTAAATAATTCATTATTATTGAAGTAAATTAAGTGGGCCCCTCTAATTATCAGCTCACTACATTAAATAGACAGTTTATCTTCCAATGGCTGTTCTAAGTAAATATTGTTCAACGTAATTATTGGTTCTGCATTTTAAAATTAAGCTTCAATCGTAAAGCTTATGAAAATGTTTTTTGAAAGTGAGATTTGGGGGGGGGGGGTTAAAAATTCCCTGTTAGAGCAAAAGTTCTTTATCCACAGACCGACAACATCAGTAAAAGTCGAAAAACGCATTTACACTTGTTTTGTCTGAAATATCATACACAATGATATTTTGAAAATAAATATTGAATGTGTGAAAATATCAAAACTATCAGACTCGATGATATTGGGAAAATAAATATGGGATATATATATATATATATATATATATATATATATATATATATATATCTTATAAAATATCAATTAAAATATAAAATTTGTTCGTGTAGATCCTATGTGTGACAAGAAGGAACCTCCTATGAAGATCATGTAACTTTCAGGTAACCTTTGAATAATTTTACGAAGTCCAGGTAACGTTCCTTGATGTTTGACATATGTAATTGCTTTCTTTTGTAATATGAGAGAAAAAATAATTCACAAAGGAATCCATCAGATAAAATATAAAATCATATTAATATATAGGATTCTATATTTTCATACAGTTACTAAATGTTTCTGTAAACTTTTCTAGGCCAAAAAATTATGATAACAATATTTTATTACATTATTATTATAACAATATTTTATTTAATGCGCGGAAGATAATGGCTACGTAATTATCTATAACAATAAAGATAGAAGTTTGTCTGTCTGTACGCTATGTTCGGAAGAGAATGCTGTGCATAAGGCTACAAGATTTTGCAGGAAGACCTCTATGTCTGTAGTTTTGCACCTCAAAGCAAATTGTTGAATTTTTTTATCAGATAAAACAGAAATTATCACAGTAAACAACGCAAAAGATGCCCTTGAATTCCAAAGCTTTCTAGAGATTCCAAACCAGTGAATAACGGAAGAGGGATTAATACTCTTAATTTTTTTGCTTTTGTCGAATCTTATGTCGTCTTAACTATCCGAAATACGTAATAAACAATTAAATTTAAAAAATCAAAAAACCCGACTGCGTAAAAAGCGAACCAATTAATTATTTCTCATCAATGTGAAACTATTTTTTTTAAATTCCTACTATTAGCTCACACATCTTGCTATATATATATCTTGCTCAAATTTTCAATCGTTTATAAAATACTTACTATTCATCCAATCAAGTCAAATAATTTTTTTAAACTTGTAGTGGATGACACTTGATGTTAATCCAGTTCTTTTTCAAACATTAATTAATTAATTAAATTAAATTAATTAATTTTCAATAATCGAGAGAGCCCTCTTCTTGATCAAGGTATTTTAAGACCGAGAGACCCCTCTTCTTGATAAATGAATTTTCAGCGCCCCTCAAGAGGCAAGAAGAATGGGAGAAAAAAATTCTCTTATTGACCTAAGTAGGAATTGACTTAAAATATATATTTTTTAATATTACTTGTTTATATTACTTACCTATTTTTTATTTACTTGTATTGATTACTTTTAAGCTGTGTTTAATTGTTAGTTCCTATCTATAAACGCTGTTTTGATGAGGTCTATAGATGTCTATGATGGTTAGAGTTGCAGTAAAGCTAGAGATCCTACCTACACATCTTCCTTGTTGCATAATATTTTAACGAATCTTCTGGCTTTAAAATAGTCAATGAAACATCTTCTTCATTTTGAAAGACCTATCCAATGATATGCCACTCAATTGGGTGCGTAAATTGTTTTTTCGTCTCTATCGCCATTTTGTATTTTACAGCCGCGATTTTGAATTTATAAAAGCAAAACCTAGCCTATAACCATGGAGCCGTTAAGACGAATTAATAGAGACCTCATTCATTAAAATCCATCCAGCCTTTGGGATGGTTAGAGAGTATAAAGAGTAATATATATACACATAACCCTTCTTTTCTGTCAGGTAAAAAAGAAAAGCCAGCAAAAAAATCCACGTACTATTCAAGTTCTAATAGTGTAGTTCGTTTAAAAAATGCATATGTTAACCATTTAAAAATAGTAATAATTTACTTCAAAACGTCGAATTTGTGTTTTTTCCGAGCTCTTTGAAACGCGCATCCGCTGAACTTGTGAAAAAATTGAAAATACTCGTTTAAACAGAAATTGTTTTTTAGTATCACTTCTTCTTTAAAAAAAATTATTACTTTTAATCTTGAAAACAAAATCAGAATATCGTTGCGAAGTTTTAACTTTTTCCTGCAATGTTTAAAAAATCTGCAAACGCTCTTCTGACAAGAAAAAAGATGCCCATGTCTACATTTTCTTTAAAAACGGCCTAATTCGTTTTATATAAAACATTATTATTAACCCTTTCGAAAAAATTCTTTTTTAAAGTCACTTTAGAGACTTCCGATTTTTTCTGCAATGTTTAGAAATCTTTATTGAATTTGGGAGTCAAAATACTGAAAAAACAAAAAAATGCGAAATCGTATCTACGTACATTGCCCTTTAAAACAACCTCCTTGGATTTTAAAAATATGAATGATAATACTTCAAATAAAATTCCTTTCCGAAATAATTTCGTTTTTCCTGTAATTTATGAAAATCGGCATCTATATTCCTGGTGAAAAAAAAAAAAAAAAAAAAAAAAAAATTAACCTGCCTACATATACCTTTAAAACGACGTTTAGGTTAAATTATATAGATAATGGCACAAAGTGTATAACGCTTCCGGGAGTGAACTCATCCATTTCCTGATACGCGGGCATGTTAGGCTTAAGCATTCCGATGCCGTATTTGCCGACCGCCTTATTTAATCTGTATCTATTCGTAGTGTAACATATTCTTCTTCAATTTTTCTAAAACCTTCAAAAAGTATACAATTATAACACTTTAAGATCCAATTTAAAAATAACCAGATATCAACAGAAGGCTTCCGTGTTTACAAGCGATTACCGTTGCCATTCATAAGCACAAAATACAAATCTAAAAACAAATGAATGACTCTTTCAGCTATTCATTAAATGCTCTTAAAATATTTTGCAGAAGCATATTAATATTTTGAAATACGTTTTTCACTTTTGTTTACATTTATCTATAGTTTGAATTCAGAATACACTGTTAAAAATATCGCGAAAAATTACCTGTTTTTCAAGGTTATCTATTTTCTGACCAATGAGAACGCCTCATAGTGTTCAGTGAATATAGCTGTATTCTGTTATTCATTCCTGTGAATTATTTTGTACGGGATTAACATTTCCTTTCTAAAAATAAACGTTCGGATGTCTACCGTATTTTTTAATGATTCGTTCAAAGAATCATTCATTTGTTTCTGGATTTGGAATTTGTGTTGTACAAGTGGCATCACGAGCGAATGTTGATCTGATTTTTTTTTTTAAATCTTAAAACGTGTTTTCTTTTTCAATATTCGCAAAAGTACATTTTTAAAAAGATTATTCAAAATAAATTATCATTTAAGAGATGACTTACAATCAATTATCTACATATTCTGCTGCGATAACTTCAGTTAAAATTAGATTATCAGCTCTATCTATCCCTATATGAAAGTAAACAAACAATTGATTCATTCGTTTTGAACTTTTAAAATATTAAAACAAACGTTTATATGCTCTGTTGCGCCATCTGTCGGTAGTTAAAATTAAAAAAAAATAAATTTTCTTTTTAAAATGCTCTTTGAATTCTGAAGGCATTGGGAAAAAAATGCATATTTCTTATAAAATGAAATTAGAATATCAGGAATATATAATGCCGTGTACTACATAAATCAATGCATTATTATAATAAATAAAATTTTGTATTTTGTAGGGAAAATAAATTTGTAATTTAATAACAGAATTTGAGAAAAAAATTGTTAATGCAATTAATAGTCGCAATTTACTTATGTGATAAAAGATAATTTTTAATTATCAAAACTTATTACATGTTTCTTTTATGCATGTTTAAAAAAAATCGGGATTTTCTCTGTTCAACTTTTTAAAATTTAAGTTATATAATTATTATTTTTAAAAACAAATAAACTTTCTGTTGGAATTGTCTTTTACCCCTTTTGTCCCCATACTATGGGGTAAAATAGTTAATTGACAATATGTTTTAAAATAGCATTATTAGTACTAATTTGCACGTTTTTGTGAGTGAAGTTCATTTGCATATTTTATGTCAGTATTTTACCCATTCAAATAATAATTTTCTTGCAAATTAATTTTCAATGAAAAATGGGTTGTTTTTACTTTACCCCACCCGACCGTATTAGTCAGATAAGACAAAATTTATTACTTCACAATTCTTTTTATAATGCAATGTATAATTTCTATATAATTTGTTTGAAAATGCAAACACGTCATTCTGCCGGGCTATATTCTAGTAATATTAATATTAACACTTTTAAAAAAATCTTTTATTAAACCCTCTTTTTGCTCTCCCAGTGACTTCGGAGATAAGATTCCCATTTTAATTCTTGTTTAGAACATTTTCATTTCTGCACATGTCCTGGAAAATGCTGCATTTTCAACTGCGAAAGATATCTTTATGTGTTTAAAAAGGGTAGAGGAATGGTGTTTTTATTACTTCGGTTTTCTCATTAATTTTTAGTTAGGCTAGAAAGTTTAATACATCTGCACGTCAGAAAATGAATCATGAATTACTACAAGAAGTGGCTGTTAAATAAAGAAACTAATTCTGTAAAATATTTTATTTTAAATTTATACATATATAGCCATTATGCCCTTCAATCTGCATCTCTCCTTTATCCCTACAGCGCTCCATAGGAATTTTCCGTTGTTTGAAACGGTGCTGGAAGTCGTCTCCTGTGAGTTCTTTCATGATGCGTCCCGCTTTTTCTGTCACAGTTTCAACGGTCTGAAATCTGCTTACTTTTAATGCAGATTTGACCTTGGGGTTCAGATAAAAGTCACATTGTGCTAGGTAAGGCGAATAAGGCGGATGGTCCAATAATGGGATGTTATACTTTACTAGAAACATCTTGACAGACAATTCAATATGAGCCAGGGCGTTGTCCTCATGAAGCTCCCATGACTTGTTCTTCCGCGATTCGGGTCGTCTTTTTGTACTTTTCGATGAATTTGAGCAAGGACCTCAAGATAGTAATGTTGATTTATAGTTTGACCTGCGGGAACACTGTGAAGGTACACAATCCCTTGAATATCGAAGATTTTCTTTGTTGTTGACGTGGAAGAGCGACTCGGGTGAAAATTATCTTCAGTGCATTCCCGGCCATCTTGGAAACGCTTAAACCAGTCAAAAGCCCACGCACGTGATAAAAATTCATTGCTGTATACTTCTTTAAAAAATATATGAGTTTCAGTAGCGATTTGCCAAGTTAAAAAAATAAATTTCGCATTAATTCGTTACTCTTTTAAAAAAACTCAACATTTTCCCGACAAAACACTAAAGCAGGGCCCAGATCAAATTAAGATCACGGCCAGACTAATCTAAATACAGCAAATTTAGAGGCGGTAATCGATACAGGAGGCTTTACGCTACACAAATATTGGTCGTACGAATTTGGCGCATGCGCAGTTCTTCTGTAGGAGCATTAGTCTCGTTATTAAATAGCCACACCTCATACAATGAGAGCCCTTAGTTCGTTTGAATAGATTTTCATTAAAAAAAATAAATTAATATAATTCGAAGGGTGTACGCTGCCGAAGGCAGCGATATTCCCTCAATTAGGATTGTTCGGAAAGATTTTCTTTAAATGTTATTAAATCATTTAATACTGATTTTAGGTACATTTAAGGTTATTATCATAGATACGATCAACCCCGAACAGGACATCTAGTTTGAAATATAATCATTTTATATTAAAATGATACTGTGAAACTTAAAATTAAATGATACTGTGAACTTAAATTTGATATTAAACATTAATGACGAAAATATAATAAAAATCTATCATAAAATTATTTTTATTTTATTTAATAAATCGACGAGGCTAATTAATCACCATCTTTTAAATGTATCACAGTTATAATTTCTTTACATAATATGTTTTCAAAATATTTTAGCTGAATTTATCTCTAATTTTAGCCAAAAAAAATATCAGCATTACCGTACGACTGCTATTTATCTTTAAGCTTCTAATAATTCGATCAAAACAGCAGATACGTATTTGAAATTACTAAAACAAACTAACCAATAAAGAATAATTTCTGGATTTGTACATTTTAATCTTTAGAAAGGAAATACATCATTTTATGATATTAGCGTTAACTACAAAAAAAAGATTTGTTGTACTCGTTTAGCATTACTGATTCTTCTAATCCATCAAGTAATTAATTGCTAAGTTTTTCTCATTTATCAGAAAAGAGAAAAAATAAATTCGTTTACATTTAGGTATTTGAATTAATTATGGTTTATTCGAGAGAAATTTAAGTAATGTTTTCGTTTTATTATGCGATAACGGAAAATATTTTCATAGATTATTTTCTTTATATTGATGAGATATTCAATTAAACTATATTTTGTTGAATTGTTTCTAATGTAATTGAAGATTTGATAAAATTGCAATGAAACAAAAAACATTTCTGATCCTAAAAATCATTACTAGTTTTTACCAAGTGAAATAAGGGAGTTTTTAACTGTTAACTCATTACAATCTATAAAAAAATGATTAAAAAAAATCTGATCGCTTTTTTCATTTTTAAATTGATTACCTTTAAATAAAAAATAAAATAATTTAATTTGTGTAAATTAGTAAAAGAAATAACTCTATGAAGACTATTAGATTAATTTTAACACAATTATTCAATTGGTAAATAAATCATAACAGTTGAAATTTTCCAAGTGGGTGAAAACAGTTCGGGTCAAGATTCGAACCAGGGGTATCTTGGCTGAAGCCGACAATTCTCTAACGACTGAGCTATCCCGAACGAAACTGGAGGGCTAATTCATTCAACAAAACTATTAAAGATCACAATATCTGATCTGACATCTGAATAAGTTCAACTGAATAAATCGAAAGTTAGTTTTTTTTTTTGGAGCTGCAGTAAACGCTGCAGCCGTATTTTTTCCGGGATGGCTCAGTCGATAAAGCATTGGCAGCTTCAGCCAAGATATCCCTGGTCCGAATCCTGGTCCAGATTCTTTACACCCACTTGGAAATTTATAAATGTTAAGATTTATTTACCAATTGAAAAATTGCGTTAAAAATTAATCTAATATTATTGCGCAAGAAGCGATTATTGCAGTTCCAAAAAAATGAACAACGATTTATTCTGTTGAGCTGATTCAGATGTTAGACCAGATATTGTAATCGTTAAAATGTTTGTTGGGTGAATTAGTCCAGATTGGTCCGGGATGGCTCAGTCGGTAGAGCATTGGCAGCTTCAGCCAAGATATCCCTGGTTCGAATCCTGACCCGGCTTCTTTCCACCCGCTTGGAAATTTACAAATGTTATGATTTATTTAACAATTGAACAATTATGTTTAAATTTAATCTAATAATATTTAAAAAAAAAAAACGCTGCATGCGTTTCGTCCGGGATAGCTCAGCCGGTAGAACATTGTCGGCTTCAGCCAAGATATCCCTGGTTCGAATCCTGGTCCGGATTCATCCCACCCACTTAGAAACTGACAAATATTAAGATTTATTTACCAATTGAATAATTGTGTCAAAAATTAATCTAATATTATTGCGCATGCAGCTTTTACTGCAGTTCTAAAAAATGACCTTCGATTTATTGTGATGAGCTGATTCAGATATCAACCAGATGTTGTGTTCGTTAAAAAGTTAGTTGGGTGAATTAGTCCTCTAGATTCGTTCGGGGTAGCTCAGTCGGTAGAGCACTGGCTACAGCCAGGATAGCCCTGGTTCAAATCTATGAAAACTAGTGAAAAACTATTGTTGTTGTTTTTCGTAGGTAATGATCTTTTACAATATAAGTGGTTACTAGAATAATAGAATACAGTACAATCCTTATGTAGAGCAATCCATCGAATTAAATAATGTATGAATATTGTTAATATATTGTTTTCTATATATTTAAATACATATTGAATGATTTTGTAAATGTTCTCCAGTTCAAAAAAGTTGTTTTGTTAAGAAAATACAAGACTTAAAAATGTGTTACTACAGCTTTATCATTTATGGATGATACGTAAGACTTAACCGAAAGCGTCATTTTAGATAAACAAATCTCTAATATCCGAGAGGAAATATTTATTTCAATTATCGAATGAAAAAATTGTCAACTGAATTACATAGCTGGAGAAGGAGGTAACGAACGAGTTGACTTTTTAGTTAAGCAATCTCTTTTGGAAAATACAGACTCGTTACAATTAAGCTAATGAAATTTTAAAACGATAATTAAATTTAAATCTTTGACAACTTAAAAATGTATATCTCTTTAAACTTTAAAAAGCCCTCCTCGAATGTATCATTTTTTTAAATTTCAATTTTTTTTTTTTTTTTTTTTTTTAATCAAAAAGTACGTGTAATATACGACTTACGTCCCAAAATTTCTACTGATCACCTTAGCTGTAATACCATTCCATTCAAACACGCATAATTAAATTATATCAGTTTCCTTCAAAATTAGTGAAAGAATGGAAAATATTGAGACGCTTCGCATACATCCAAATGTTTATAAACAATGTCGACACAGAAGTGACGATACAGATGCGAGAAAAATATGTTTCCCAAGTGACTATGGCTTTGTATATTCTTTCATAAAAGTAAACAAGTTGGAAATTGTATGGCAAACGTGGCAATTGAGGTGCTTTCGTACTATAACTAGTTTTACAAATATTCAGGTCTTATGTGAAATAGCTGTTGCACTCTTATGTAAAAATGCATGAAAGTTAAATTTATTACGATTATATATATTGAATTCAGTAATACGGTAATAATAGGACTCCATCTTAAATAGAAGGTAATCACCATGGCAACTTAGAATCATGGGATATCATTCAATTAATTATGTATGATAGGATTTAATAGAACGAAGAAAACTCAATTCTTCAACGATTATATATATTAAATTTCAAAATATTCGGTTGGGTAGTTTTTGCGCTGTTATATGCTGAAAGACCTGATGACGACCATAGGCGTTACGTATTTATACAATTACGAACGCACTTGAAATCTGTCTACAGACATCTGTGACTGGGGTACCTTAGGCAATCATATTCATTATATATATGAAAGCTGAATTTTGTGCCCAAACATTTTAAATTAAACTTTACATTGACTAGAAAATATTTTTTTTAAATTATAATTACCATCCAATTACAGGGACGAAAAGAAATAATAAAATATTAAATCTTTATTATTTATGTATTGATTAATTTCGAAATATGTTTATATGAATAGATATTTTTAATAAAAATAATGTATAATATCTGTCTGAATTTTGTATAGTATTGTATTGGTTATTTTTGTTATGTTATAGATTATTGTACATGTACAGTGTTGTTCAAAACCTTTTTTTTTTAAATACTGATATCAGCGGTTGAATATTATAGTATCATCTTGGACAGTATTTAAAATTATACATAAATTACATGACTACAGACATACATAGATAAAAATATTAAAAACAATTAAAACATAATTAAAAGACATTGGTATTGTATTGGTTATTTTTGTTATGTTATAGATTATTGTATAATGTTGTTCAAAATCTTTTCTATTTTGTTTTTAAATGCTGATATTAGTGGTTCTATTGTATAGTATCATCTTGGACAGTATTTAAAATTATACATAAATTACATGGCTACAGCCATACATAGATAAAAATATTAAAAACAATTAAATGTAATTAAAAGTAGACGTTTCGGCTATTTCGGTAGTTCTCATGAGTATTCGACAGAGTCACAAAACATGCAAGAGTAACAGCAATTGATAATAGTTAAAATTACGGTTTAACCAGGATACCATAATCCTCCGGAACCTGGTTAGCTTCCTTAATTGGAGATTCAGCCATAACAGGTCATCCAACCCCCAAGGAAGACGCGACTAATGTCACGGAGCAATTAGATTTCACAATTTGTGCATTCTCAAAATCGGGAACATGTTAAACTCAAGTGAATGAGCATCCAATCTTGAATTTAGAGTACCTCTATTGAAAGCATTTTTATGTTCCTCGAGTCTTACATTCAGAGAGCGTCCAGTTTCACCAATGTAAATCGAGTTGCAAACTCTGTAAGGAATTTTATAGACGACACTATTCAGGTATTTAAAACTGCTTGTTCGTATGAATTCTCTGATGATGCTCTGTAATAAAAAATCCCTTTCCGGACCTTGTGAATCTGATTGGATATAAACCTTTGGCTTAATAGCAAGGGTTCTCAGGAAATAAACACCGATTCATTAATATTAGAAGTTTCAAAGGAATGTAACATACGGATAAAGACGGAAAGCGCTCAGCATTTAAAATAATTTAAAAAGAAAATATAAGAAAAGTAAAAGAATAAAAGAAGTATGAGATAAGAGAAAAGTTCAAGATGAATCAGTAAAGATTACACTAGCCGGCGATGGTTGTGTTTTTTATTTTTTAATAATTGAATTTTATGTATGTTTTAGCACTGAATCCGAAAATAACCTTCATTTTTAACTATTCCGTCAGGATTTTTGGGAAATCGTAAACTTCAAAGGCAAACATAAAAAAAAAAAAACGAAAATCAGATAATAAAAAATAGAGAAGATAGCTGTGTTTTTCAATTTTTGATAATTGACTTTTGTGCATTAGCGTTGAATCCCAAAACGTTTTTCATTTTTCACTATCGCGTCAGAAATGTTTTGCAAATCGTGATTTTCAAAGTTAAAAAGCAAAAAAAAAAAAAAAAAAAAGCGAAAATCTGATACTATAAAATAGATGTAAAACACTTTTCTATTCAATTTAATTTTATTTAATTCAATAACTTAATTTTATTTAATTCAAAAATCAGTGTCCCTTGAGCTACCTAAAATTTGGAAAGAGATATTATGCGGTTTTAATATCAATAGTAAAAATTAATCCACGTACACAAACATCCAATTTCATTTTATTTTATGTTTGCACGGATTTTCACTATGCATGAAGTCTCATGACATTATTTACCTAGTTATTGCTTTTAAAATTTAGTTGCGAAAATAGTTCAGTCATGAATGATTTTGAAAATGTCACCGTTTGTGCGATGAAACGAACGCTAATCTGAATAAAGTTAACCCTTAAATGCCTGAGTTTTCAAAACTCATTTAAAAAATATTTTTCGGCTTTCTTTTTTTAAATAAATCATGGGAAAATACTTTTAAAAATCATATTTTGGGTTAAGTATGGTTTACGGCTAAAAAAAAGTTTGTTACTATTCGGCAAAACTGATCTTTAATTAAAAAAATAATTTTCCTTGATAAAATTCTATAATATTAAACACACAAGAATTTTGAGAACCATGATAAGAAATAAATTTTACTTGCTCACTGCAGAACAAAATAGGGTATTTCGCAAGCTTCCAAACAAAACAAAAATAACAAGTATCAACAATTGAAAAAATAAACATATCTTTATTCTTAAACAGCACAAGTGTTGCCATCAAAATGTTGAAAATCGATTTAACAATATTTTTAGAATGTATTTTATTGCCAACATTAGGCATTATAGCTTCAATATTATTCTAATTGTATTTGTAAGCCTAAATTGGGTATGTTGCCGAAAGGCAACACCCGGCATTTAAGGGTTAATTTATCACTTTTGCAGCATTTTTAGCTTTGTGTCAATAACGATTTTTTTGCGTACACTGGAGTTTTTTACAACTAAAAACCTCTATGGTCCGACGAGGTGTGTATGTGTGTGGGGGGGGGGGGGGGGGTACTTTTAACTTTGAACTTTTTAATTTTGAAATTTACTATTTGCGAAAAAATCCTCACGTGATGGTTATAAATGGAGGTCACTTTCGGATTGAACGCTATAAAATACATAAGAATCAATTATCAAAAGCTAAAGAACATGTCACAATCTGAATTTTGCACATTAGTGTTATTGAATAAAAAGAAATTGAGATTAAAAATGATTTTAATTTCACATGTTTGTTTTCTAAGTATATTTCAAACCAACTTATTATAGAATGGAAAATTGCAGATTAGATGCTAAACTGCGGAGTGTGTCTAAATGTATAATATTTCTGTGTGGTATAAAATTCCTATTTGGTATTTTATGACGTATTTTATAGTCGTTTTCATTTCTGTGAAGTTTATTGTCTTTTCGGGAAAGTTCTAAAACAGCCAATAAAGCAAACACAGGTATTTCGCTTTTTTTTGATAATCGCTCAATTAAATCGAACTAGATTTTTATTAGTGGTTAGAAATGGGTATACATTTTAAGATGTCGTCAAATTTTTAAAATTGAAATTTCCAAAGAAGGCCGAAAAAATATATAGAATAAATAAGAATGTATTCTTAAAAATACATAAAATTACTAAATCGTACACAAAATAAGAAACTCTATATGGACTTGTATGCACTGTAAAAAAAAAAAAAAAAAATCCGACCAAGTTTCCTATTGGAGACGGAAAAGTAAGTGTCCTTATCATACCGGAAAATTTTCCGACCCAGCTCGGAATAGAATCCGAAAAATACCATTTTATTTACTATTTCCCTTTTTTTTACGGATTTTATTCCGAGCTGAATCGGAAAATTTTTCGGTACGATAATGGCAACTATTTTTTCGCCCCCTACAGGAAACTTGATCGTATTTTTTTTACAGTGTCAATAAATATGATATAAAACCTAATATTTACGTTTCGAACTGGTTCTGCAGTCGTCCTCAGCATAAAATATGATGTTGAAGTGATTTTCATATTTTATCCTCTGAACCATTGCAGAAGCAGCTCAAAACCTAGATCTTATGTTTTGATCATCATAATGCTATGAATACTCTATTCTATAGTAATTATTTGGTTGTGAAATTCAGCGATATATATCAATCTCGATACATTTATAATAGCTTAATGTCATTAAAGTGCACTGCATATGATTTTTCTCCATTGACCATAATGAAACGGAATTCTTTTGAGTTACCCTGTAAATGAACTATTAATGCTACTCACTTCATATTCAATACCGAACATGCCGTGGTAAACATCATTAACATGTATGAATTTCATGAAAATTCGATTATATTTACACGAGTTAGAGCGTGGACAGATAGATGGCCAGACGGCTAAACAAACAGAATTCATGAACACTTTTCAACTATGTTGGAAAGTGTTAAAAAATTTATGTTTTGTATTACTAAGTTGAAATGTCTTTTTACTTAAAAAGAGACCCACATTTATAAAAAAAAAAGAATTTTTTGAAAATTTCTGGGTCTGAGTGACGTAGGATTAGGAAAATTCAACGGCATCACTGGTTTAATATGCCTCCCTAAATGCCAACAATATACAGTAAAACCTCCATAAAGCGACGCGTTCCGTTCCAATAAAAATTGGTCGCTTTGAGAGGTGGTCTCTTAATAGAGGTCATGTTTAAATCTAGATTTTAATTGTTGAAAAACGGTAACAATTAATGTTACTAATTTTTCACATTAGGAAAAAATATGAAAATTTAAGTATCAAAACAAAAGTTAATTACATAAGTTAATTAGTGCAGAGTTTGAAAAATGAATACCTTGACGTTTGCTTTGATTTTACTGTTTTATCTTCTATAACTTTTATTTCGAAGTTCAGTAAATAAATGCAATTTTTTTGGACGGGAACAAATTATGACGATTTCATTAGTTTATCTATTTCTTTGAGAGTTTCTTGACAGAATAGGGCAGGGAAGTTTATTGACCGTCATCCTTACTTTGTCATCAGAGTTAAATTCATTGCCTAAAACGGCACACAGGGGTTTAAACACTTAAAAGTTACCGGAATAAATGAAAATTCTAAACTTAGTTTAGAAGTTTGATGAAAATGTGCTCTCCGGAATTATTATTCTAATAAAAACTTCTTCAAGCGACCAGGAAAAAACGGAATTTGTCTCATTTTCTTCAAAGAAATTGGTCGCTCATAGGGGGAGTTCAACTGGGGTGGTCTCTGAATAGAGGTAAAATTAGTATTGAGCCTATGGAATAAATTTCGTTCCATGAAAAAATGATCGTTCAGGGAGGTGGTCGCACATGGAGGTTTCACTGTACCATGATTTCAAAACCATAGTTTTGATACTGTAGACTACCGTAGAAGAAATGTATGTATGTCTGCTCTGAAAGAAACATTTGTTGCTTTGTTCCAGCTATTCCGCTAAAAGTGTTGCAGCACTAAAAGTATGATTTTTTTTATAACTACAGCATGTTTTTGACATTGAAGAACGGCATATTGAGCATTTATTGGAACATATTAAACATTTATCGGATAATGTATTGCACATTAAAATACATAAGTGTACTAACAAAATATTTGAGTGCTATAGCGCCAACTGTCGGAAAGTTTTTGTACTACAAATTATTATTTAATAAATAACGAGCGCATCATTTGAATTATAGTTTTGATTTAGTCTCAATCCGAGCAGGAGAACTCAGCTCAGAGTCCTATGAATTGGACAACTTGTTTCCTTACAATCCTATATTTCTAGGGGTACCATAATTACTGTCCATTCTAGTGTTATTCTTCTTATTATTTATCCCCTTCTTATGTGATAACATTATTTTTTTTTGCAGGAAAATGCGATGTCAAAATTGTATTTTATCTTACTTTTATTTTATTATAACAAACATTTTTTCTTGAAAGATTACGTGCAAATGTTTTATCTTTATTTATTTTTTTATACTATGTATAGTTCGATATACATATATGTGCATGTGTTTTAATTTCAGTATTATTACTCATTGGAAGATATGGGAATTAATTACATTTTTTATGTAATGTAAACCGAGCACTTAGTTGCTACTATCTCATTAAATGTCAGTAAATTTTCATATAAGTATAAATTAAATTCTTTTCTCTCGTAATTATCTCAGAAATATCCTAAGTAATCTTATTTATTAATCTTTTTTCTTCCTATAACATTCGAATTTAATTTAAAAGTTAATACAAATGCGTAATAGAAATTTTTATTTCCTAACAGAATTAGCGATCCAATTATTAAAATATCGATACTGTGATTAAGGAAGAAAAAAAGTAATTTTAGTTGAAATTAGGTAGTAAATGAATTGCAAAATTGTTGGTTTCAATTACTTTCATTAGTGTTTTTGATTAATTAAAAAGTTAAATGGAAACTATTGTTATTTTGCAAAATATATTTTAAATCAATTGTACTTACGTATTAAAGCATCTATAATAAATATTATAAGTAATATTATAAAAAAGTAATATTATAAATAAGTAATATTATAAATAAGTAATATTATAAATTAGAAACATTTCCGTGAGTGACGCTGACGCCATATTATCGGTGGCAACTCCTGCTCAATAAAATTGGCTTTTACTGCATTTTTCTAAACTTCTAAACATAGCATCGTTTCGTATTTTACACTTTTGAGTAGGAAAAAAAAGTGTTTTCATAAATGGAATTTGTTTTAAAACTGTATCTTAATTAACTGATTTTCTATGGTTTTTAAATTATTTTTCAAGCATGATTTGTTTTAAATGTGCCCCTATGGTGTGGAGCTCGATTACGAAAGATTAACCAATTTGCACTTTAAATTATATACTGGGTGGTCACATTAAAACACCACTACTCTGACCTCCTCATATCGAACTACTTAGTGTAAATGCTTCAAATTTTCTGTATATAGTATTCAAGACTTGGGGAAACGGATATGGGAAAAAAAAAGTTTCATGAACACCGATAGATGACGCTGTACAACAGAACATAGGAAAAAAGACAACAATTATAAAAAAAGAAAACCAAACAAATTAGAAAAAGACTTTTTCCGTTTTAATTTCTATTGCCATACTGGAAAAAAAAATAAATACAGTAAACTCTCAGTAAGGCGGACTCTGTGTAAGACGGAAATCTGTCTAACTTGGAAAGATTTTCAAGTCCCTGCGAATCCATATACATAGAATAAAATTTGTCTAAGGCGGAATATTGTCTACTACGGAAAATTTTCTCGGACCCGATCGATTCCGCCTTAGATAGAGTTTACTATAATCTTAAGCTGCCATTTTTCTTCAATTTCACTTTTTAAGAACAAAATTTTCCATAAACCCATGATTTGCAGCCATATTCTGAGTATAAAAGAGGATAAAATCCGGGGCGTATGTTATTTCTTCTGAAACATTTCTATAATGACAAAACAACCAGTCATGCGTTTCTGACAACCTGGCCATTTTGTTCTCCGGATCTTAATCCGTGTGATTTTTTTCTGTCGGGAAACCTAAAAAATCTTGTTTATCGAATACTTCTATTAACCTGGGCATATCCGAAAGAATGTATCACTCTACGTGTGAAAAGCGTCTCAGCCGACTAGTTTAGATCAACAGTTGAACAAACTGTCCACAGACATCAGATTTTGCATCTTCATGAAGGAAACCATATTGAGCAGTACCTTGCTCGTAGATAAGGCCCTTGTCACGTGAACATTTGGTATGTTCAAATAAAGTTTGTTGGGATGCATTTTTCAGCATATTGCCTGTTGTACAGCGCCATCTATCGGTGGTTTCTGAAACTGATTGTTTTCGTGTAATTCGTTTCCTCATCTCTTCAGTAGCACGTGCACAAATTTTGAAGGTCATACATTGAGTAGATTAATATATAGAAAGTTCGAAGTAGGGGTGTTTTAATTATGACCACACTGTAAAAAGTTTAGCAGTTTGTTTCCGGCTAATATTCCATAACAAAACTAGTCGGAGGTGGCAATCCCAAAACTTTCTTCTATATCATACATGTTAATACTTCCTGAAAAATGCAGTAAATCAGCACCACAGGTTAGATGATTTACACCGAGATCTAATTATCAACAACTTTGACAGCTTCTAACTGTATCTGAAGTTAGATGAAAATCCGAGAATTAGTTTCTTAGTTAGAGCTATTGCGGAAATCGTGAAAAATGCCGCATAGCAGCGCCACCTGATGGGCGATTTTCCCCAAATACTAATCAGGGCCAGTTTATATCAAGGTCTAACTAAATCAGAAGTTTTGTGAAATTCCGTGCATTAGGTCTTGAGATAGAGCGTCCACAAAATTTTTGTCAAATACAGACTCACAGAGTGACAGAGTGACAGAATGACAGACAGAGTGACAGACAGACATTTTCTAAAAATTATCAAATCTTGTCAGGGCATTCTAAAACGCATAAATCCATCGAAAACCGGAAGTCGAAAATTTTCACGAATCCAATACTTTCTTCTTGTAAAGATAGAAGAAAGTAATAAAAAAAATGATCAATAAATGAAAACAATAATGTAAATAAAACACAAATTTAACAGGCATGTAATAGAATTTCACGCTTTGACCACTAAAATCATCAGAATCAAAAGAGCTGCTGTAAGTAGCGTTCTTTGACCATTTCTGCGGCTAGTAATTCTTGGCAGGCAGCTAATACGAAAGTATCTCTTTTAATAAATTTCAAAACTTTATTTGAATTCATCACTGATATTTTTCTTATAAAAATTGCTTTTTGGTATTTTAGGGAAATATAAAGAAATATAACAAATGTACATAAATACACTATTATCGTTCTCAATAAAAATAACAGAGAAAAATATTTTTCACCCATGTTCTGCAACCCCAGTTGGATTCTCCTTTATTTAACACGTAAAAATAAGTGAGAATACCACACCACAGAAAAACCCATGGTTTGAGCAATGAAATTCTTTTCTGTTGCATTATTTAGTAAATGCAGATACATTTACCTTTCCTCAAAAAAGTAAAATAAAATAATATAAACGAAGAATTTATTTTTATATTTGTTGTTTAAAGTCAATATGACTAATCTTTAATGAGTATGGGAGGTTTTTATTTTGAAAAATAAGTTTTTTTGTAAAGTTTTTAAAGTTATTAACCATTTGGAAAAATGGTTTTTGTCCTCGTCAGGGTAGGAAATCAAAAACATATCTGAAACGTTTTATTGGTTTAATCCCCATTTTATTCGTTTTCTGATTGGTCTATACAGTAATATGTAATTTCCCTTTACTTTCAACAGATATGGATACTTCTGTTACCACTATGACAAAAAAGTAATAAAAACTACAAAAAAAAAATTAATAACTCAGAAACAAATTGAGATACAGCTTTCAAACAAACTGCATTTAAAAGTACATTTTTTTCCCACTATACGACGGTGTAAAAAGTAATATTGTGGGATGTTTAGAAGTTTAAGAATGAAATTTTATTTAAAATGGGTCCAGGAATATTAATGTTTAATCCATGGCGTACGTAATGTATCATCAACTCCGTGCGAAGTTTTATTTCTTAAATTTTAGTCTTTGAAAAAATCATTTTCCAAATGGTTGTTGTAATTTGATAAATTGCTTTTTTTTTAATGTTTAGAACCGATCTCGATATACGAGGGAGTATCAATAACTTTTCCCCCCCTCTCGAAGAAATAATTGACTGAAATTTGTGAAATTACTATATTTTATTAGTCCATTTAGGGTTCCGTACTTAAAAAGTAAAAACGGTCTGTCCGTCTGTCACAGCCATTTTACTCTAAACTATCGAACGTGGCTAGTTCAAATGGGGGGAAGTAATAACGTCTATTGACCCACATATTTACAGATTATTAAACATTCACAAATATACTTAGGAAAAAATGTAGAGGGCTAAAAGTTACTTGAAAAAAAATCTTTTCTTTGTATATCGTATGCAAGCTTTCATAACGCTGAACTCAAAAGTACATTTCATTTAATTTTAGGTATTATATTTTCAGGGATATCGTTGAAAATGTAGAGCAAAAATATGTTCCTCCCATCTATTTCCGAATCTACTGAAACTAGAATTATGAAAAATTAGAGGTAGTAAACTTTAATTTAAACCTTGATGGAAAATTATAGCAATTACCCTAGGTTACATAGTTTTTGAGAAACGCGCATTTCTCTGTTACACACAAATTTCGATTTGCGGGCATTCAGAAAAGGTGTCGAAGAGCGCTGGAGATACCTATTGCATCAGCAGTATAAAAGCATTGTTAATAATGGTTAAATGAAACACTTAAAAACACGGACGGTTTTGATATACATTACGACAGGAGCTGCGTACTCTATGTACTATCGACTTTTAAAGCCTAGATAGCAACTTTTAATGATATTCAGGGTTCGGACAAAAATATGGAAACACATAAAAAAAGGATATTATAGTGCCCGAAAAATCCCTTCTTATGTTGTTCCCTTTTCATTATTTTTGTGCTGACAGGCTTTATGAGTTCGATATTTAGTTCATCAGTGATTTTTGCAGCTGTCGTCTTCTTATTTTTCGTCACAATCAACTTTAATGACCGTCTGTCACGATCATCCAACATACACTTTTGTCCGCATTGCGACTTAACGGATGATGTTTTTCGCTTTTCCTGTATGCGGTATAAATTTTCGATACGGTGCCTCTTGAAACATGAAACATTTCGGCTTCCTTGGTTACGAAAGCACCCACCATTCAGGCCCCAACATTTTGTCCAAGTTCGAATTCACTTACAAGGGGACCACCAAACATGATGCGCACATTTTTTGATAATTTTTAAGTACGTTGTAGGGGTCACACCCCTAATTATTCCTGTGAAAGGTTTCCTTCAAATGGGCCTTAGTTTTTAAGAAATTGGGGGTCAAAGTTCAGCATAATTTTCAAATACCTATTTTTGCTGTTCTCAATGCGTAGTTAGTGGCGTCGAGGTAAAGCGCGAATACGCTATACTGCAGACAGCGGGTTCGGACCCAACTTGTGCCTCCGTTTTTCTTTTTTTTTATTAGTACTAGGGGACTCTGCCCCCTACGAGCTACGCTCGTCAACCCCCGTTCAGACACCGCAGACTCATAACAGCACGCTAATTTGACCCCCTTTTAAAAGATTTCGGAAGATTGAATTATAATTTGAATCTGACAACTATAATCTGACGTAATTTTCACCAAACTTTTCTTTCTCTTTTTAATATTCGCGTCAAAATACTTTTGTTAGAAATGAAATATTATGATCATCTTAAAATGTCAAGTAAATGTCTCGCGCAATTTTTAAATTAAAACTGTTTTGCAATATTATTTTTTGTTCATTTTACGTAATAAGTGTAATATGACGTAAATTCTTCTATTTAGGACTTCTAACGCATGTTACTGAATTTATTATTTTACAATATTCTTTCTCATTTAAAATTCACGTGTAACCATAGTTTTTATGACGTAATTTGCAATGAGTTCCTGCTTTTTATATTTTTTGTTTATAATAGTCACGTGTAAAATAAATTTTTAATTTGAAGCAAACATTATCGGTTGCGCTTTTTATACAGTTGGCAACAGTTTAAATTAATACAATTTTCTAAAATTTGTAAAAAATATCTCTCGAAATGCTGAAAATTTGAATTTAAAATAGAAATAAAACCTCGAAAAATTATTCAAATTAAAAAACTAACTGCAATCTGCACACCGGGAAATTCTGACGCATAAAATGATCTAAAAATGATTAAATTCCTATGTACAGTTTTTGCTCCTATAAAACTTTTTTAATGGAACGATTTTCTCCAACTTTGGCATTAAATATCTCTTAAAATAATTCTTCGATTTGAAAACTGTCTGCATCAGCGTGTTTATCAAACATTTTTCTATAATACTACCGATTTTCATATTTTTGTATGCAACAGTTTTTTTAATATTAACGAAGAAAGACCTCCGGTCACAAAAAATTCAAAACCGGCGGCGGCGGCGGCGGCGGTGACAGCGGTAGTTACTTTTTTTTAGAATAGAGAGATTATGTGAATTAGGAATTAGGCAGCTTTGAACTTTTTGATATTTTCCTAATTAATTACATTTACATTTTCGCAATATTAATGAAAATTTATGTTTTTTCTGCAATTTTTAAGGTAATATTTCTATAGACTAAAATTAATCTAATTTATGTCTAGAATTTTTGTGGAATTGTTTTTATTAAATTTCTTATTACTTTTCGGTTAGCCGGGCTCCAGTGTTATATATACATATATATATACACACATATATGTACGTATATATATGTACACATACACACATATATATACATACATATGTATATATATATGTGTGTATTCATCTATCTATATATTTATATATATACAGCACTGGCACCCGGCTACCCAAAAAGTACCAATTTATTATTACCATTTTTATGATTTAAGCGCTGATCTATAATAATATATATGTATATTTTGTTTACTTTATGGAATTTTATAATTTTTAGCATAATTTACACAAAATATTTTTCATGTTGAATAAACGTATTTACGATTAGATAATTTCAATACCATATTTACAAGAGTAATAAAAATTAAAAGTAGTGACAATTATATGTAATTTTTTACCAGTTGTATAAATTTTTAATGCCCTCCAAATACCTTTATCTGTAAAGTTCGAACTCAACACAATTTTTTATTTGCACAAATATAAAATGACAGATTAAATTTAAAATATTTTTTCATTCAATTATAAATATTGTTGACGTCATTCTTAAATATTCAGCTGGAAATGCAATAATGAGAGATATTTATTCTATAAATAAAAAATATTTTAAAAAAAATCGTCTGCTGTGCTTTCGCAGTAATATCAGAAGAAATAAAATTTTCCTTTTATTGATCTCGTTCAGCTATTTAATGAGGTTAAAAAATTAAGTATTTAAAGAATATATATTATGTTAGTTTGTGCGTTCTACCAATATCGTTAAAAAAATTCATACAAAGAAACTGTTTTTATAGTAATTTTTTAATGCTATTTTATGTTTTGAATATTATTATGATATGTATCACTCGATTAATTTCATATTTACTAAATAATAATGGCGATGTCAGTAATGATCAACATTTCATTAGTTAACATATTACATTCGTTATATTTAGAACAAATGAAATATTGAAAGTATTTTGTTAACTTTTTGCTTGTCAATTATTATATATATAAAATGTAAAAAAATATATATTATGCCTTATTTCATAACTGTGATAAATAACAAAATATACATAAATGTAAACAGCAATAGTAAGTTTTAAAAAGATGATATAGTTACATATAAATTAGTTTAATAATATAAATTTTCTTTAAAAAAATCGAAAATGTAAATGTAATTTAATAGGAAAATATCAAAAAGTTCAAAGCTGACTAATTCCTAATTCACATAAAATTAGTAACATGTCAAAAATATAATATTAATTAAAGAAATAAATGAAGTCACAAGCTGGGTCCGAACCCGCTATCTGCGGTACAGCGTATTCGCGCGTTACCTCGACGCCACCGAGTACGCGCCCGTAGCGGCAATAAATAGGTATTTGAAAAGTATGCTGAACTTTGACCCCCAATTTCTTAAAAACTAAGGCCCATTTGAAGGAAACCTTTCACCGGAATAATTAGAGGTGTGACCCCTACAACATACTTAAAAAACATCAAAAACTGTGCGCATCATGTTTGGTGGCCCCCTTGTTAGCTCAGATGCAAAACGCTCACATCTACACAGAACACTGTTCTGACAACGACTGACACTTGCAACGTATTTAGGGCATTGTACAGGTGGCGTTAGTGGGAAAATACAACAGCGCCACCCACAGAATTGGGTAGAATTAACATGTACGCTCAAGCATGCATTTCACGAAATTTTTCCATATATTTGTTCAACCCCTGTATTTGTGTGATGCAATGCCCAATATCAGTAAAAAAGCAATAAACGTCAAATTGTTAATAACAGACTAATTTAATTTGAATTAATCACATAAAAACTATAGGATTCGCGACTAGTTTGCGTTGAATGGATTTCTGAATAGCCTCCCGTATCTTTTAAAGTCAATTAAAAACTATCTGGGAAAACGCTGCACGGACAAAGGCGAGTTGCAACTTTGCGACCTCCTTTTGAAGTGCGCTAAGTACAACGCCAAGTTTAAACTTTGAACAAGGACTTTTTTCTGCTACACTGTAAAAAAAAAGGTTGCTACTACACCGAATTTAGAATTATGAAATGCCAAATGAAGTTTAAATGTACAGTACTTTTTTTGTCAGTACCGAATTAAGTTCATCATAAACAGATTAATATAAGCCTAAGAAAAGAGCTATACAGAATAGCAATATTTGATTTTATTTGGGCTTCACATTTCTTTGAACTTTTACGGAATACCCATTCATACTTTTCTAATATATGCAGCTATACCCAACTCTACGTTGTACAGTTTTTTACGAAGTCTTATTATTCTTTTAAATGATACAGTTAATAATTCAATTGTTCATTGCACGGAACCCCTGAGCGCAAGTAATACTCGCACTTGACCGTTTATTTTTATAGTCACCGTGCGCAGTCACATACTTCTGCAAATTGTATTTCAAAGATAATGGGGGGAGGGTGTATTCCAGAGGGCGCAATACTAGACCCAAAGGGGGCACTTACAAGGGGTGTCCGCAAAATATAGGAAAATGCCCCCGCAGAATCAAATTGGGGGGGGGGGGGTTCTCGGGAGATAGAAACATAAACAAGTAATCACAGGCCTTTCCAACAAACAATATGTCACATGAGGGGGGGGGGGTTCGTAGAAAAAGACTCCCCCTTGGGTCTACTTTCCCGTCTCCTGGAAGACACATTCATCGCCCCCTCTTTGAGATGCCCTTTGCAGAAATGTGTTACTCCGCACGGTGACTATATAGGAAAGGTCTTATAAAATGTAGCAGTTTCATAAATTTCACTCAGTTATTTCTATGTGAGGGCAAAAACTTATTGATTCTCCCCCATATGTACTTTTTTGTATAAAAATATATTTGAATTTTCAAAAAAAGCAAATGTTTATAAAGTTTTATTGAAAAATGGACATTTTTATTTTATTTCCCTCGATGTTACACTGACTACAGTGTTCCGTAATCGTTCTACAGAGATTAATCTGAAAACAATGCAACCAAAAGTGCTATAAAAATATGTTTGTCTAGATTTTACCCGGCTGAAAAGAAGGGTCATGTGTTTCACGCGTATCTGTGTAAGTGGATTTCTTTATACCCTCGAAACACCCCAACGGCTGACTGGGTTTTAATGAATGAGGTATATATTAATTCGTCTTAACGGCCCGACGGTTATAGGCTAAGTTTTGTTTTTATAAATTCAAAATGGTGGCCGTGAAACACAAAATGGCGGTAGAGACGAAAAAAATGACGCACATTATTGAGTGGCATATCATTGGATAAGTCTTTCAAATTGAAGACGATGTTTCATTGACAATTTTACAGTCAGAAGTTCCTTTAAAATATTATACAACCTGGAAGTTGTGTATGTAGGATCGCTAGCTTTACTGAAACTCTAACCATCATAGATATCTATAGACCGAATCAAAAGAGTGTTTATAGATAGGAACTAACAATTAAACACAACTTAAAAGTCATCAATACAAGTAAATAAAACAAATAGGTAAGTAATATAAATAAGTAACATTAAACAAATATTTTAAGTCAATTCCCACTTAGGTCAATAAGAGAATTTTTTTCTCCCATTCTTCTTCCTCTTGAGTGGCACTTAAAATGCCATGATCAAGAAGAGAGCTCTCTCGGTCTTAAAATACCTTGATCAAGAAGAGGGCTCTCTCGATTATTAATAATTAATTAATTTAATTTAAATAATGAATTAATATTTGAAAAAATCTGGATTAACATCAAGTGTCATCCACGACAATTTTAAAAAAATTTATTTGAGCTTGATTGGATGAATAATAAGTATTCATTAACGATTGAAAATTTGAACAAGATATATATAGCGAGAGTATGAGCTAATAGTTGGAATTGAAAAAAATTAGTTTCACATTGATTTGAATTAATTAATTAGTTCGCTTTTTACGCAGTCGGGCTTTTTGATTTTTTAAATTTAATTGTTTATTTAATGAATTTTTTTTTTATGTTTTGATACAGTGCTCAACTGTCCAATTTAATGTATCACTTTTCAACAAAAAACAGATTTTGTTATGTTTATAAAAAAAGAGGGATGTGGAAATAAAAAAAAGTATCGGTCATGGTACATATAAGATTTCACTAGGAAGAAAAAATGTGTTAATCCATTGCAAAGTTACTTGTCATAAAAGTATTAAAAACACAATTTTTGTGCATAAAATTAAAAAAAAAGCTTCTCGAGAACTTAAAAAAAAAGTAAGACATTCAAATATCCGAGAAAAAATAGTTTGTTTCTGTCGCCCATTCTCCATTAAAATTGTTAAAGCAAAAGAAAAATTAAAAGCTTGTGTGAATTGCTTAACATATGTTTAAGGATGAAAGGGCGTCTCTGAAATCAGCATACGTTGTTTACAATTTAAGTCTTTTAAAATCTGTAAGAAGCGATAAATTTATGTTGGAGTCAAATATTAGGCAGGCAGGCGCCCGTATGAAATACTGTGATATCAATTACAAATAACAATTACATATTTTCTGTAAGAATAAAAATAGAGGAATCTAACTAACCAGGGCTACGGTAAATGAAATGGCTTCTAATCCAAATATTAATAACACGCAAATTTTTTTCAAATGACGTAGTTTCTTTTGATGAAATCAATGAAAAATGATATAAAGGCACACTTTATAAGTTGTTCTATCAAAAATCTAGCAACAGCTTAACTTTGGTGGCCCTCGATTTGCCGTAACAAAACTGTTTCAACTTAACCCTTAAATACGTGATTTGTTATTTTGTTCCTTAAAAATTATATATGATTCACTGAAAGGTTTATTACACAGGAGAAAAAATAATGAAAAAAAAAAATCAGAGATACGTTTTCTATATAATACGTCAATCTGTTCTTCTGTTGCACGTCTGCAATACAAGTAAAAACTACTCTCCTATGGCTGTTCTACGCTAAAATATTGCAAATTAGTAGATATTTTAATAAGTATGTCTCCAAATACCTTATTTTATATAATTATTTATTTTAAAACTTAACCTTTAACCGTAAGTACAGAACTTGTGAGGAAATATAAATTATTTGAAAACAACGTTTAAACACACAATAAAATAAGTTAATTTGATCAGACGTATACGTTTCGTTAGTACTAGGACTCACAACCTCAGTGTAAAAAACTTTAAACTAGTTTATCTTATAGCAAGAATTTAATTTCTCATAGTCTTAATAAATATGTTAATAATCTTGATTCTCCTGTTACTGCGGTTTCCATTTCTAACCGTATCATTTTACCATTTTATAATAGCATTGGCTTTAAGATGGCTAATATCTTAAGACATTATGATTTTAATGTGGTTTTTAAACCAGTTAATAAATTAGCTTTTTCGCAACTTAAGGATCAAATTCTTCCTCATAATTATTGGGGCGTTTACAACATTCAATGCCAATGTGGTTTGTCCTACATTGGACAAACTAAACGAAAACTCCATTACAGAGTCAATGAACACAGAAACTATGTAAAGAAAAAAGAAATCCTCTATCGCCTCTCATTGCTGGGGGGAGGGACATAATTTTAATTTTGACTCAGCTACCATTATGAAGAAATGCATTACTCCCCTGGATTTAAACTTTTTTGAGGCTGTTCATATCCATAAATTTAAAGACTCCTTGGTTAATGATTTATCTAGTACACCATACATCTCAACTTTCTGGGTGGATTTGTCGTGTCACGACACTTCACTTCGCATTAATTTCATTGGCTGTTGGAACTTGATGGTCTTTTGGTATTATGTTTTGACATTTGGATTTTTCACCGTACATGTAGTTGGGGGGGGGGGGGGATATTGTTTTTAAAGTTTTTTACACTGAGGATGTGAGTCCTAGTACTCACGAAACGTATACGTGTGATGAAATAAACTTATTTTATTGTGTGTTTAAACGTTATTTTCAAATAATTTAACCTTTAACCCTTTAATTCCCATGATACAATACGTTCTAGAAATTAAGTGGTTCAGAGAATCTGGCTTTACACCAGAATGTTCCAATGGTTAATTTCGCTTTATTTAAATACGGAATGTCTGTTATTAATTAAAGCAAATATTGCTCAAACTAAACTAATATTTATTTAAAGTGATAAAATACTTTTTAACAAGGCAAAAAATTACCTTTATTTATACATATTAGACATATGTTTCATTGCTCCGTCGGCAACATTATCAATAATACATATGATGCATCATATTTATTATTGAGAATGTTACCGTTTGAGCAATGAAACATATGTCTAATATGTATAAATAAAGGTAATTATTTGCCTTGTTTAAAAGTATTTTATCACTTTAAATAAATATTAATTTAGTTTGATATATTCAAGTGATTTTCATACAGTTTTCTACCAAATATTGCTATTTTAATTTTCGGTGAGCATTAGGAACACATAAAAGAATCTATTATATTCAAAACACTGTTGTTTGCATAATGCAAAGCTGCGCACTAAAGAGTTAATTTTAAAATAAAAATTATCCTTGTATTCGATAACATACAACCTTAAAAGTAATTATGATAGAAATACTTCTGAAACATTTTTTGCACCTTTTGTGACAAGGTAGGCCAGATTATTAATAATACTTGAAGAAGGCAACATTTAACATATTTTGTTATTCTTGTATTACATAACTTAGAATAAGCTTTTAAAAATACGAGGGAAGCTTTATTAAATATGAGCTTAGGCACTACTTCACTTTAGGCAGAGCTGGATCATTACATGCTTTTATCTGAACTCTTATATAAAATGCATAATTTCTTCTACGGTCACCTCCTGGACCATATGCAAATTTTAAAGTGAAATTCATTTATCAGAGGAATAAATAAGTTTCTTTCAGAAAAGGCACAGAATTGCAGAGGAGTAAAGACAATGTTTGGATGGAGGAAATTTTTGAACCGAATAGAGTGCAGTTAAAATTTATGAAGCTTCGAAAGGGAACATTTCTAATAATGATTCATTTAAGCTCAGTCTCTCGAATTTCCATTAAACGAATTTTTTTCTATGTACACTTATAGGTATTTAAAAAGGAAACCGTGATTTAACCTTTTCACAACCAGAAGGTGGAAAATCAAGTGCTGAACTAAAATAAGTCCATTGGTCTCCAATGGACCCAGCTGGGATGAATCCAGTTTAATGTTTCATAGTTTTAAATATTAGGCTAATGCTTCAAAAAAAGGAAATTCATATGAAATCGCGTAGTCTTTGAAATACTTTTATTCTGGCATATGATGTCTTTTGATATTATTTATAAGTGTTAAATAGCTGAACAAAAGTCAGATAAAGGTACTTTGAGTCCGTTGATAACATGCATCGCTGGACATGTAGGAAACATGTCAATCGTTGAGAATCTCTTAAGAGAATCTCGTAGAAAATCTCTTAATCATAAGAATCTCTTGGAGCGAGGCAGTTAAAAATCCCGAATTAGAAATGACAAGTTTCAAATAAAGAATCTTTTGTAAGTGACATTTTCATGTTATTGTATAGTAAATGTTTATAAATAGTCCGGCTATAAAGCCGATTGTAGTAAAATCAAAAAGTACAAAGTAAAAAAGTACCACACATAAGGAAATTTTGTTTTTATATTATTTTACATACCTACAAAATAGAAAATGTTCAATATATGTACAATATATCTTTAAAAGAAACATATAAGTAATATAAACCAAAATTGTTTACGTAAATGAACATTACGAATGTTTAATTTTAAATTTATATACATTTATATCATAATTTGTATTTTCAAGATTAAAAAAAATTATTTCTCAAAAACGCCTAATCAAAATGACACCTTTTTTTTTTACAATTAATCAAATTTTTATCTATAAAAAAGGGAAAAAATACCGATAATATTTGAAATTCTTATTGCATTTTCTATTAGTCAATTGTTTATTTTTAGAACAATATTTATTTCTTCGAATAATCCATTAATTTTTATCATTTTAATGAACATAATGAGAAAAAGTATCTTTTTAAAAACAGCAATTTTAAGTACCAGAAGTATTCTTCGAAGCCAAAATAAATGCAAACCGTAAATAAGAAAAATGAAAATATTTCATACAGGAAGAAGAGAAAAAGCCACTCGAAATTTATTATCAGCTGTTCCTTACAGAAAACAGAACGAAAGAAATACTCAGTGGAAACAGCGGTTCAGAAGCATTTACTACAGAAATAGCATCAATATTTATTCAAGATTTCTATTACCTCAAGTGTTTCTCTGCGACTTTTTCAAGAAAACTATCTTGCATATTAAATAGTTTAATAGCAGATTAAGTGATTTAAATACCGGCAAGATTTTCTCTCTATTTCTAAGATTTAAATATGTTTTTAATTTATAAAGCTGCTTTGTTTTATAAATGTAAAGAGGAGATTAAAAAAAAAAAAAAGACATTGTAACTTTTTATTTGAATTTATTATATCATCGTCGGATAATATTTTCTACAATTCATAATGTGAAAAATTATATAACTTATTTTTCATATTTTATGTTTCGTAGCATTAAATTACCATAAGAGTTTATCAAATGTTTTTGTTTTAAAACAAACTTTATTTCCTACAATTATGAAAATTAAATCTAAATTTCAATTTACAAAGTCGATTTAATACATAACACATAGGGGCGATTTAAAGTGAAGAATATGTTATAGCCTTTTATAGGAGCGTTCATAATTATATAAATACGTAGCACCTACAGATTTCGTCTGGTCCGTCCGTCTGTCCGTCTGTCTGCATATAACAGAGCAAAAACCATCGAATCGAATGGATTCTAATTTAATGTATATATTTTTTAAAGAATTTTGTCGAGTCATTTCAAATTTTATGGAAATCTAATCAAAACTTAAAAAGATATTAATAAAAGTTTTCTTCATTTTATTAAATCTTATCAGACATAATTAATTGAATAATATACAATGACAGGAAATTTTTCTAATTTGCCTTGGTGATTATTCTATTAAATGATATCCCATGATATGTAATGTTTCTATGTTGCCATGGTTTTTGCGTCCTATTTGAGATGGAGTCCAATTTTATTACCCGACTGAAAAGAAGGGTTATGTGTTTCACGCGTATCTGTGTATGTGGATTTCTTTATACCCTCGAAACATCCCAAAGGTTGGATGGATTTTAATGAATAAGGTCTCTATTAATTCGGCTTAACGGCCCGATGGTTATAGGCTAGGTTTTTGTTTTTATAAATTCAAAATGGTCGACCGTAAAATACAAAATGGCGGTAGAGACGAAAAAAAAATTACGCTCCACATGGAGTGGCATATCATTAGATAGGTCTTTCAAAATGAAGACTATGTTTCAATGACTATATTACAGTCAGAATCTCCGTTATAATATTATACAACCTAGAAGTTGTGTAGGTAGGATCTCTAGCTTTACTGCAACTCTAACCATCATAGACATCTATAGACCTCGTCAAAACAGTGTTTATAGATAGGAATTAACAATTAAACACAACTTAAAAGTCATCAATACAAGTAAATAAAAAAATAGGTAATTAATATAAACAAGTAATATAAAAAAAAAATATTTAAAGTCAATTCCTACTTAGGTGAATAAGATAATTTTTTTTCTCCCATTCTTCTTTTCTCTTGAGTGGCGATTAAAATACCTTGATCAAGAAGAGGGCTCTCTGGGTCTTAAAATACCTTGATCAAGAAAAGGGCTCTCTCAATTATTCAAAATTAATTAATTTAATTTAATTAATGAATTAATATTTGAAAAACAAACTGGATTAATATCAAGTGTCATCCACTACAAGTTTAAAAAAATTATTTGAGCTTGATTGGATGAATAATATGTATTTTATTAACGATTGAAAATTTGAACAAGATATATATATAGCGAGAGTGTGAGCTAATACTAGGAATTGAAAAAAAAATAGTTTCACATTGATGAGAAATAATTAATTAGTTCGCTTTTTACAGAGTCGTTTTTTTTTTTTAATTTAATTGCTTATTTCCGTATTACCGAATTTAATGTATATAATCGTAATAAATTTTGCATTCATACATTTTTGCTCAAGATTGTAACAGTTATTGCACCAAGATCTGAACGTTTATAAAACTAGTTATAGTACGCACAATTTCCGACTTGTTTATCACTTTTATAAGTAAAAAAAAAAAACAACAAAAAAAAAAAACCAGAAAACAGTTTCATTCAGAATACATCACACTTACGCATTTATTTGTCTTCGAAACAAAAATAAATATATTCTGTAAATGGTTATCATTAAAATATTCATGAAAAAAGAAGAGTCGCTGCAAATTTATTATCATCTGGATTCTAAAAAATATAAAAATAAAAGGATATGAAACGAAAGCGTTTGAGAAGAATTACTAAAGAAATAATTTCAATATTTGTTCAACATTTCTATTTCAGTAAGAGTTCCTTGAAAGCTATCCTGAATATTAAATTCGCTTCAGAGAGTATCAAATGATTTGAAATAAGAAAAAAAGTTTCCTAATAATCATAAGATTTAAGTCCACTATTAATGATTATTATTTTTATATAATTTTAATGCTTTAAAATGGTTTATATTAAAGTCGAGATGCATTATAGTAGAACTACATTAAAGCTGATACAAAATACAATTGAAGGATGTACATTTGAAGCTATTTTTAATTAAAATAAATCGATGCTAATTTAAATTTTATCGGGTCTGTTTTTAAATTTTTATTTTTTTAATAAATATTATTGTTTCGAAATTAAAAACAAAACTTTTCGATTATTTTAATATTTGTTATTTTTAAGAACATGGGTAATAAAATTGCCTTTCGAAAAACAACACATTTAAACACTCCGATTGTACTTCAAAATCAAAATAAATAAATTATATGAACGAGGAAAATTAAAATATTTCTATGTAACAAGAAGGAGAAATGTCATTTGAATTCATTTTTATTTTTATTTTTTGGGGGGTAGGGGAATATTTGTTTTGAAAACTACTTACTTATGTTTGAGTTTTCACACATCGCAATTAATATAAACACTAGCAAAAGTCATTCTTTGTTTGGATTCGCGAAGTATTATTTAATAAGATAAATGTTTGAAAGTAACAATATATTTTTATATTATTCTTGCACCTTTGTTAAGCAAAAACGTTACTTTACGTTTTGGAGCATTTTAATTTTAGAAATGTAAATTCAGTCAACTAACTAAGAATGTTCTCTGATTTTTTTATTTAGATATAAGAGTGGTATAAATAAAAATATTTTCGAAGCAAAATTTTACAAAATATTTATATAATGAATTTAACAATTAATTTTATATGTTTACAATTCTTTTGTTGCCACTTTACAAAAATAAAAACCATAATACAATTTTTTTAAAATGCGTGAGTATCGTCTGCGTAAATAATTTAACATAATAAGAATAAATTGTGCATTTGAATTCTTAACACTGAAAAATATTCTTATAAATGAATGTAAATAATTGAATTTTCACAAATTGTAATTCATTAAAAATATGTTATAATTTTCATAAAAAAGGGTATTTTAAAAACTTCATAAAAGAAATCGTAACTCCATGATTTATTTTTTCTTCTGAAAAGATGCGTACTTCATTTTGTATTTCCAAAAATGCGTCCGTAATGGAAAAACATGTAAAATAAATTAATTAAAATAATAATTTTTTTAATAATATTGTGCAAATCTACACTTCAGAATTTATGTTTATGTTTAATTTGAAGTCAGAATACTGAATAGTTTTTTTGTAAAGTGTACGATTAAATGTAATTCGTGTAGCCTAGTACAGGATTCGGTTCGCTCATCCTAATTATATCTTTCGATTGGGTTTTTAATTTTTTTAGAACAAGAGCCACGTCTTAACTTTGTATTTCTTAAAAAAAAGATTATAATTGTTTATGGACATGGCTCTACAAATGGCGAAAAGTCTACTGGTCAGTAAAAAATATTATTTATATTACAGACATCCTCCGACTCACGTATTACGCGACTTACCTAAATTCGCAGTTACGTAATAGATCTCGAAATGTACATTTGTGAACATATTAGCGCGTTAATACGCAATAGCAGTTGCATACTTTCGATATTTATTTTATAAATAAAACATATTGGTATACATTACTATAGTTTATACATAAGATAGATTTATATTTCTATTGATATATACATTCAAATCTATAACAACAAACTTAGTCTTTATTGGTAGTTATTCATAGTAGTCGTTAAATTCATAATAAATACAGCTTGTGCTTATAAAGGATTATTTTATTTTGTGAGTGCTATTCATTTGCCTTGCCAACAGAAATTCACAGAAAAAAGGTTAAATTAGTCTTCTTTATTTATTTCTTATTTTTACAGTCGTTTGATGTAGATTCAAAATTGTTATAAATCGATTCAATCAATCAATTTTTCTATGTTAGATTTATAGATTTCGTATTCCATGAGATAATTGAAAAGCGTTCATTCAGTTTCTTTTTATATTTTTTCATACCTTTAAAGTGTATATCGAGTAAATAATGTTGCATATTGCTATAAAATAATACGATGTAAATAATATATATGTCTATATATGCATATATATATATATATATACTGCTCAAAAAAATTAGGGGAGCAAGCAAAGAAGGTGAAGAGAACAGTGCAAGACAGCTATGTATGGGCATAAATTATGTGTATCAATGCGTAATACAGAAAACAAAGACTCAAAAAAAAATGTAAGGGAGCTTTTATTCTTTGAAAAAATGAAAAGATGGTTTAGGGCAACAATTTGGTTTCATGTAAATGATAAAAAAAAAATGTATTGTTTAGAAATGATACAAGATTTTTAATATGGCATGTGGTCTCCTCGAACAGCTAAGACTGCTGCACACCTGTTTTCCATGGATGCGATGAGGTTATCGATAACACTTTGGGAAATACTGTTCCACTGCACAAGAATTGCAATCTCAAAGTCCCGGACAGTAAAAGGAGGCCTCGGTCTCGCAGCAATTCATCGTCTGAGTACGTCCCAAACATGCTCGATCGGATTTAGGTCAAGAGAGCATGCTGGTCATTCCATACGCTGTATTGTTTTAGCTTCAAGCATGTTTTCCACAAGACGAACTGTATGAAGTCTGGCATTATCATGCATGGAAAAAAAGAAATCACTAATTGCTGCAACATAAAATACGACATGAGGTCTCAGTATATCGTCTGTATAACTTCGGACAGTCAAAGTGCCATTCCGAATGATATGCAAGCCCGTACGTCCCACTATGCTGATTCCAGCCAATAGCATCAACCCACCTCGTCTGTAATGTGATCTTTCACGAACGAATGTGGGATTATTTTGAGTGTCTCTTTCTCTCCATGCCAAAACACATCAGATGTCACATCCAGACTGAATCGGGACTGTAAACAGAATTTGACTTCAACAACATTGCCTCCAAACTCGATGTTCAGTTCCCAACATTCTTTGGGCCGCACAGTGGCTTGAGGTCAGCGGAATACAAACCATTGGCTTACGTACATAGAGACCACCCTGGTGAAGCCTATTTCGGACTATTTGCTTGGACACCCTTTGCCCTGTGACGAAGAACAACTGTATTTGCAGCTGAGTAGCATTGCCCGTTCCGCCTCGAAGAGCTGTTAACAGGATATATCAATCATCAGTTTCTGTGTTAGCACATTTTCGACCTTGCACTTGTCGATGACTACCATTCCATGTGACTTGGAATCGATTCCACAGACTTTCATGGACACTTCTTGCGACTCCAACAGCGTCCACTACACTTCGTTGTGTTTCGCCAAATTCAACTGTCCCGATAACACGCCAAGCCATGGATTGCGGTAAATCATGTTGTTGTGACATTTTCAAGCCACCTTTTCTCAAAACACAATTGAATTTTACAACTGAGTAAGTGAATATGAAGGGCATTGCTCACGTAAGTCGGGGGATGCCTGTATTATATATTAAATTACCATACGAGCATATCAAATGTTTTTTTTAAAGGAATAATGAATTTTCCATAATTATGAAAATTAAATATAGTTTTCAATTTATAATGTCGATTTAATACTTAATATATGGGGACGATTTAAAGTGAAGAAAATTTTACAGCCCTTTTCTAATCACTTTTATGAGTTAAAGGATATAAAAATGAAAACATAAAACAGTTTCTTTCAGAAAATATCACACTTTGGCATCCAAATGTCTTTGAAACAAAAATAAATATAGTCTGTAAATGGTTATCATTAAAATATTCATATAAAAAGAGGAACCACTGCAAATGTATCCTAAAAGAGCAAAAATAAAAGAATACCCACAAAGTATTTCAGAAGAACTTACTAAAGAAATAATATCAATATTTATTCAAGATTTCTATTTCAGTATAAGTTACTTTGCATATCTTTTCTTGAAAGGTGTCCTGAATATTAAATTAGCTTAAGAGAGTATCAAAGGATCTAAAATATGGAAACAAATTTATTCATGTTCGGTCCGCTATTAATGAATATAATTGCTCCATTATTATAAAACAGTAAAATGGTTTTTATTCAAGTCAAGATGCATTAAAGTTGATTTAAAATGCAATTGAAGGATTTACATTTGAATATCTTTATAATTAAAATAAACCGATATGAATTTAAGTTTTATTGTGTCTCTTCTTTATAAATTTCGGTAAGACTTTCCTTGCATCTCTTTTATACTTTCTTCTATCTTCAGTATAAGAAAATATTGTAATCTAAATTTTTTTCGACTTTCGGTTTTCGACGGATTTACACATTTTAAAGGTCAGAGATCCCGAAAAACATGTTTATAGAAAATGTCTGTCTATCGGTGTGTCCTGTCCATCTGTCCGTGTTTCTGTCGCCATTGTACCATTAAAAGGTATATGAAGTTATGCATGGAATTGAACCAACTTTTTAAAAAAGTTTTTGGCAATGACAAGCAGGTCCTTCCTTCATTTGGAAGAAATCTGCCGGAAAAGGGCGCTGAAATATCGATTTTTGTGCCATTTTCAATACTGTACCTTCGAAGAGTGTAATAAGTTATGCATAAAATTGAACCAAATATTTTGTGTATTATTTTGGTCAAGACAAGGAGGTCCTCCATGAATTTTGAAAAATTTCTCTGGAAGGGAGCGCTGTAATACCGATTTTTGCGTAATCATCTTAATTTTTCGTAGTTTTTTTCTACACCAGTGGCTCGTGAATCGACGGAAACTTCCGATCCTGAAAAGCCGACTATTCGTGATTTTAATAAATATCTTGTTCGAGACTAACACGTTTTCACTCCGATTAATTGTCTGCAGCAGAAATTTAAGATGAAAGTCAAAGTTGCTATAGTATTGAACTAATAAAATTGAAATATTGACATCTGTAACAACATTTTGAAATAATAAAACATATAAGATAGTAGAAAGATTTGGGTTTGGCACATCCAACTGGCTTTAAAGCTTTTAAATATTAAATAGCTTAAAAGAGTATCAAATGATTTAAAATATGAAACAAAAATTCTTCGAATTCGTAAGATTTAAGTCCTCTATTGATAACTATAAATTTTCAATTATTTTAATACTTTAAAATGGTTTACATTAAAGTCGATATGTGTTAAAATGGGCCTACATTAAAGTTGATTTAAAGTACAATTGAAGGATTTACATTTGAATATCTTTTTAATTAAAATATACCGATATTAATTACAGTTATATGATGTCTCTTCTTTATAAATTTCAGTAAGACTTTCCTTGCACCTCTTTTCTTGAAAGCTATCCTGAATATTAAATCAGCTTAAGGGAGTATCAAATGATTTAAAATATAAAAAAGAAATTCTTAATATTCGTATGATTTACATTAGCTATAATTGAATATAATTGTTATATTATTTTAATACTTTAAAATGGTTTATTTTAAAGTCGAGATGTATTAAAGAGGGTCTATATTAAAATTGATTTAAAATACAATTGAAGGATTTACAATTGAATATCTTTTTAATTAAAATAAACCGTTAGTAATTTCAATTTTACTGTCTTTTTTATAAATCTATTGTCAATTTTATTGTCTTTTTTATAAATCTAATTTTTTCCAACTACTATTATCGTAAAATCATGTCCAGAAATCACTTAAAATCTTCCAAGTATTCCGTAAAATCATCCAAGCTTAATGTAGTTTCAAATGATTTAAAATATGGAAAAAATTTCTTCATATCCGTAAGATTTAAATCAGCTATATTTACCCTATATATATAAAATCTTAATGAAACGAATTTATGAAACGATTTTATGAAACGACTGTATGGGACGATTTTATTAAACGATTGATTAAACAACTGATTATATTTCGCGGCGATTTCTTCTAAAATATGGAATATTATGCGATGAAATTAACATCGAAAATCCATATTGATGCACAGATCTCTAAACTGGTATTAGAATTTATCAATTCGAGTTAGTTTTCGAAATTTTATTTTTTTTTCTAATTTTAAACAATTTTCTCTAATGATGGCAGCTCAAATTTTAATCATAACACATTTTTTTGCACATTTTAGAAAAGGTTATTATTTAAAACTAATTTGGCGACCAGTTATGCCTTCCTTTAAATGTATGGTAAGAAATGGATTATGTTACCTTTATTCATAATTGAATTTACTTGAACAATCTTTCGTATCTGATGGAAAGAATATGTCTTTCCAACAAACTTTAACCTTTTATCTATGAACTAAGATATGATTATCTACAAGGCAGCATATGAAAAGAAACATTCGTATGACTATAATAGAACCTGAACTAGGTTAAGTGCATGTCGTGGTAAAGTATCGTACTGGTAAAATTTACGATACTAATAAATCTACAAAAGTCATCGAAAATTACGATTTATAGTTGTGTAGGACAACACGAAGGGATAACAACGAAAATTTACAGCTAACCCTTGACCAGAAAGGACCACACAGATGGAATAAGTTAAACAAATATAATTGGGATCAGCAAAACTCAACCTATACGATTGCAACACATAAATTCAGTTTCGTCCAATGATATTCGCCTGTAAAGATGGGCGGTAACTCTCTATGCAAATTTTATAGGTATATGGTATAATTTTATGTTTGCATATGTAATTTAAACAGGACATTGTGATTTTTTGTTTTTCTGTGTATGTAAGAGACAGATTTCACTTGCAGATTTGTCCTCGATGCAGTTGGCAGCAAAAAAAAAAAAAATAAGATGTTGCTGGAGTCCTTATAATATATATTAATACCTTGCTTTTGCATCGTATAACATAAATATATATATAAATGAAATTTAGCCTAATGTGGCCTTAAAAAAAAGGCGATCCTGTATAATTAAATAGTGCTTCAATCAATGGATTATTTTATTTGTGATGATGATTGGGTTTCACCCGTCTACTGCAATGTTCCATGCTGCCCGGGGCAGTAATCCAGGTAGAGAAATTTATGATTATTTCCATTGTGAATCAGTTATAGTAATTGCATATAAAAAGTCACAGACTATGGTGATATTCACGTGTTATAAAATTAATTAAATAGATTGATTAATTGAAATAGGTAAAAATATATATAAAGATTTATCATCAGCATTACTATTAAAATATATAACCCACAATATGTAAATAACTTTTTTTATTGTAAATTTTCTCCTATAATAAAATGTAATCAAGATTGAATATGAGTAATCTTTTCTTTGTTTTAATACTTAATTAATATTTTTTCTCTTATAGATGTGGGAATGTAAAATAAATAATCTATTTATCCATATGATTTGCTAAAAAAATTATTATATGAAAGAAAATACAGACTTAGAAGGTAAACGATCTGCGAAAAAAATGGCACAGCGCATTGATTAATTATAATTTTAATATTTAATATGTTAAATTTTCCTTGGATTTCCCTGAAGGGAATTGTTAATTATATCGCTTACCTAGAGTCATTTGGTGCTAACACTGTACGAATAGTAAGAATCATAAAAATTAATCTCCTCATATAAAATTAATATTAATCAACCTCATTACCTGTGTTGCAATGTATTAAAGTTATGGATATATTTTAGCAAGTATATATCATTCCAGCATATGGGAGTGAGCTAGTTGTGATGGTGCCTCAGCCTTTTCCTAATTATATTAATTTAATTAATTTAATTTTAGGAGACCGAACCATAGGTTATTAATAAAAAAAAAATTGTTTTTCCTTTTTTTTTTTTTTACGTGTATCACCATAGTCGGTTTTAGTAGTACATATGAATCGGCAAACAGAAATTACTATACTACAAGAGAAAATATTATTGTGCTCATTATATAAAATTATTATATATATATATGTATATGTAACTTACAACAGAAATCGAAAAACAAAATTTCTTTGTATTTTCACTGAGTAATGAAAATATCTTATGTACATTGTAAACTTCAATAATAATAGTAATTATATGTTTGATGGAAACAAATGAGTAAATTAATATGATAAATACAATCACAGTACTTAATAAATAAATAATTTTGGCCATAATTATTAAATCACTGTGTATAAAATTTGCAAATTTAATGCAGTAAGCGAAATTAACAGTTCGCTATTTTATAACACTGTACATTTTTTTAAAAACCCTTTTCACTATTTCGCAGTGTTGATGTGTATTACTATGTTTTAAAATTTTATTTACATGTATAAAATTGATATTAATAACTAGGCGTTATTTTTTATGGTATATTGTGTCGCTCTTGATAAAAAAAAAAAAAAAAAAAAAAAAAAAATATTACTTAGTTTACATTATATTCTTATTTAATGAGTAATGATTGTAAACGTAAAAGTCATAGAGATAATACAAGGGTAAGTGGAGTTACAACTAGGAAACAATTAAAAGAACTGGCAAATACAAAGAAAGAAAGTAGTGTAGATTCAAATAATAATAAAAGTAGTAACAAGAATATAAATAATAAAAATTGTAATAAGAAAACTACTATTACGATTAACAATACACCCCAGAAAAACACATATATCATGGCCACTGACAAGATAACTGCTGAAAGTGTAATCGGTTTACTACCTAATTATGATGGAAAAAGAGAATCTAATATAAATTCCTTTTTATTAAATTTGATAATTTGATCAATCAAACCGAATTAAGCCCAATTTCTAAATTAACGATTCTAAAGGCAAGAATCGTTGGTCCCGCTAAAGAAAAATTAATGGGGGATGGAAAATTATTTTCGGAGAGTAATTTAGACAATTTCAAAAAGAAATTAAAAGAATTATTCGAGATAAAATGTAGTTTTAGTGAGGCACAAACAAAAAAATTTTTCCCTTAAGCAGAAACCGGATCAAAATATGGCGGATTTTATATTAGAATTTAAAGCAGCAGCGGACTTATATATAAAAAAAAGTGGACAGGATATTGGGGATGATAATGACTCCAAATTTACGCAAATGGTAAAGTTGTCTAGATTTCTGGATGCAATTAGAAGCGATTTTAGCTTAGAAATTCGTAAGGATTCTCCGAAGGATTTTAACACTGCATGTGAGATGGCATTAAAATTAGACAGAGCTTTTGCACATGTCGATGTTAAAGATCTCAATAATATCGCTGCTAATAAAGACCCTGAATTAGTGAAGGAATTAGTACTAGTAATGAAGGTATTAGAAAAAATGAATATGGAAAGTGCGGAGAAAATTAAAATATTGACTAGTGAATTAAACAACATTAAAGTACATATGAATTCGAATGCAAATAATGTAACTAAATATTGCGATCATTGCAATTGTAAAACGCATTCCAATCAAAATTGCTGGTTCCAAGGTGAGAAAGACCACAATAAAAGTAATGCCGCTGAGAGAAACAAAACAACCCCTCATAACGAGCAGAATTCAGATAGGAAATTCGGAAGAGATAACAGTTACCAGTATCAGGGAAATTTCCCACAAAATTCTAAATATATGCATCAAATTTTCCATCCGAACCCTATGCATTATGCTCCTCCTAACTACATGTATTACCCCCCACCCCCACCCCTCGTTTTTTGTTCGCATCGAGTTACTTTTGTTCAGACTCTACTTACTTCGTAGGTAGGTTTTCACAGGCTAGTGGGAATTAAAACATAAGGGTTAATAATATACCTCCTGTAGGCATAACACAGTTTAGTTTAACACTGTTAAATTATGCAAATAAATAAATAAATAAATAATACATTTGTGTTTAACATTTGACCCATAATCGTAAAGATACTAGTACCTGTGTATCATACAATGTGACTCTCAATACATAATGCATATACAAAACATATAAAATAATGAGATGTTTAGGTATTGCTTATGATAAATAATATTATTAATAGGAGCGCATAGATTGGCCAATCTTTCAAAAAAAAAAATACCTAAAATATTACTTATATTTTATTCTCCACAACAACATTAAAACATAAATTATAAAAACATTCAATCATTGAGTGATATTGGATTATTTAGCGGGAGTACATATAAATTTTTATAATGTTAGTCGTGCTTACGAGGTACACATCAAGACTCATTGTACAGATTATATTTTAGGACTTTCTTACCTTCAAATTGTTGTTTCATACCTCGACTAGTACTATATTATACAAACCTTAAGGGGTACCAGTAAAACTTACTCCTTCATTTCTGTTCTATCCATTGGAGCCAACAGATCTGCGCCATTTACATTGTATACGAATTAGGCGGGATACTTGTCTTGCTGATGATGTTTTCTTAAAAAAAAAAAAAAAAAAAAGAAAAAAGATTATTAATGAATGTTGCAGTTATGAAAATGTACATTCAGGCCTAGTCATTCTCGCATATTCCTAGTGTTGAGTCAAATATGGCACGATTTCAGTTTTTTTTTCTTTGCGCTCCCAAACCGGCAACGCTATTACGGTGGCGACTAGATACTGTGGGAAAATTCATGTAATCTAATCAGTTGACCCCTCAGTCGGTCCCGCGCTTTTGCAGCACAGTCCATAAATTTTCATGGGGGAGGCAAAGTGATTAGGACTGTAACGAGTTTTTTTTTCTTTATCGACAAGTCGATCTTGCAACCAGTTTTTCCATAGCCGAGAGAGGAATGAAAGGTCTCTTCCTGCTCTTGAAATGAATCGGATTTGCGCTTAGGAGAAACCTGATTCATCTCTTTCTTTGAATCAAATATCATTTGTTAAGTCAGATAATCAAATACGAGCATGTTTGTTTTAGTGGCAGTTAGCGATTCAGAAGCGATGTATATGTAAATATACACCACTTATTTAAAATAAATAAATAAAAAAAAATAATAAATAATAATAATAATAATAATAATAATAAAAACACATACACTCTACCAGCGAAACAATAAATTAAAGAACCAGTAGATTTGGATGATATAAAAATTTTATATCGTATGTTCACGAGTTCATAATGTAATAATTGTATACAAATTTTGTCTTTCTGAGTATTTTATTATTATATATGAAATATAATGAATTGTCTTTTATGTGTAATGTTAGTTTAAAGTGTAACTGTTTGCCTATTCATATTTACATATCGTATGGTAGAAATCTGGCTTTTATTATCTTACTTATTCCAAAATTGGTTGCTTTGATATACAATTGGCTAATTTAACATTAAATTGTTGAGTGCTAAATTGCAAACAATGGAATAATTAATAAATACAGTGCAATCTACTACGACAGTTATGCCTCGACGACGTGATCCGTACACCAGAACTGTTGGCGTATAAAAGGACTTGCTATGCACATCTTCAAGCCATCCAAACCACTATGATACTCAGTGAGTGTCAATGACTCTACATATACAACATAGGACAGGATGCACACAAAGTGCTGGACAATGACTTGATATTTTATATTCCAGCTGAAGGAGCAGGTTCAAGTAAAAAAAAAAAAAAAAAACACGTTTCACGCAATTTTTTTTTTCCATATTGGAGGCGGAGATGATTGAAAGAATATGTCTTCCCAACAAACTTTAACCTTTTATCTATGAACTAAGATATGATTATCTACAAGGCAGCATATGAAAAGAAACATTCGTATGACTATAATAGAACCTGAACTAGGTTAAGTGCATGTCGTGGTAAAGTATCGTACAGATAAAATTTACGATACTAATAAATCTACAAAAGTCATCGAAAATTACGATTTATAGTTGTGTAGGACAACACGAAGGGATAACAACGAAAATTTACAGCTAACCCTTGACCAGAAAGGACCACACAGATGGAATAAGTTAAACAAATATAATTGGGATCAGCAAAACTCAACCTATACGATTGCAACACATAAATTCAGTTTCGTCCAATGATATTCGCCTGTAAAGATGGGCGGTAACTCTCTATGCAAATTTTATAGGTATATGGCATAATTTTATGTTTGCATATGTAATGTAAACAGGACATTGTGATTTTTTGTTTTTCTGTGTATGTAAGAGACAGATTTCACTTGCAGATTTGTCCTCGATGCAGTTGGCAGCAAAAAAAAAATAAGATGTTGCTGGAGTCCTTATAATATATATTAATACCTTGCTTTTGCATCGTATAACATAAATATATATATAAATGAAATTTAGCCTAATGTGGCCTTAAAAAAAAGGCGATCCTGTATAATTAAATAGTGCTTCAATCAATGGATTATTTTATTTGTGATGATGATTGGGTTTCACCCGTCTACTGCAATATTCCATGCTGCCCGGGGCAGTAATCCAGGTAGAGAAATTTATGATTATTTCCATTGTGAATCAGTTATAGTAATTGCATATAAAAAGTCACAGACTATGGTGATATTCACGTGTTATAAAATTAATTAAATAGATTGATTAATTGAAATAGGTAAAAATATATATAAAGATGTGCATCAGCATTACTATTAAAATATATAACCCACAATATGTAAATAACTTTTTTTTATTGTAAATTTTCTCCTATAATAAAATGTAATCAAGATTGAATATGAGTAATCTTTTCTTTGTTTTAATACTTAATTAATATTTTTCTCTTATAGATGTGGGAATGTAAAATAAATAATCTATTTATCCATATGATTTGCTAAAAAAATTATTATATGAAAGAAAATACAGACTTAGAAGGTAAACGATCTGCGAAAAAAATGGCACAGCGCATTGATTAATTATAATTTTAATAATTAATATATTAAATTTTCTTTGGATTTCCCTGAAGGGGATTGTTAATTATATGGCTTACCTAGAGTCATTTGGTGCTAACACTGTACGAATAGTAAGAATCATAAAAATTAATCTCCTCATATAAAATTAATATTAATCAACCTCATTACCTGTGTTGCAATGTATTAAAGTTATGGATATATTTTAGCAAGTATATATCATTCCAGCAGTATCTAAACAATATTCTGATAGATATATCAAGAACTTGGTATTTTTATGTTAGCGTGACGCAGGCGATAAATCGCCAAACATTTCTACCGTCGCGTTTTTTTTTTTTTTTTTTTTTTTTTTTTTTTTTTTGTATTTTATTATTATTTTATTTAAAATACAAAACTTTCATTTAAAAGTAAAACGTTTAAAATTAATGGCTTTCACTACTTTCTATTTTTTTAAACGAAACGGAAAGAGAAATATTAGGCACAGATGTCATATATTCACCGAGGTACCTAATTGGCGCCAAACTGACGTTAATTTGCCTGACATGGTAACCCGGCTATTATTGCTTATTTATTAATATATGTTTATTTACATTTATTTTCTTTTTAATTAAAAATTTGTTAGAAATTGTTTTGTTATATAGTTATTAACTAAACTTTTATTTATTCATTGTTATTTCATTTTAAAAATAATACAAAATAATTAAAAAATGCATATGTAACTGGTATTTGAAAACGAAGTTTTTGCCAAATTGTCGTAAAAAAAATGTGCGAAATATAAAATAAGAAAACAAATCATGACATTTAATTTCAACTTCAAAGCAATGTCTGAATGGTAGTACTTAGTTATCCCGTCGACAAATTCGCCAAATTATATAAATCGCCAAACCACTCGCCAAATTATACAAATTGACAATATTTGTATTTTAAATAACGAAAGAACAAATAAGGTAGTATAACATTAATAAAAATTCAAATAAAACATCGAAATAAAAATAACTTGATGACGTAAACACGTGGAACTTCCTTAAAGTCAAGTGAATGTGACATTTACGATCAACCATTATTGGCATTTAATCTTATAATTTGGCGATAGATTTTTGGTCAACGGGATAACCAAGTAGTACCGTTTTAATTTACCACACGAAAAATAAAAAAAAGGCTGACTAGTGAGTTAGAAAAAAAAAAGCTATTGGCGAGATTTGCCCTCGGCTAACATAAAAGTGCCAAGAATTCTTTGACATCATGTCAACCTTTTATGTAGTTTTATTCGAGAAAATAATTTTGATTTTTTAATCAAAATGGAAACCTTTCATATGAAAAACGAAGGGATCAGCCCGTAATTGTTTATGGCAGTTACCTGATTTGGACTATTATAATATAGGTGAAATGATGGCGATAGAATAATATTTGGTGACTTATCAACTGTAACTGACTAACATTGAGTTACCAAAATGCCGACTGGAGTATAAAAAGCGAAGGGATTTGTCAGTAACTGTTGATGGTAGTCACACTTGGGCTATTATTATAGAGATTGATTTCAATACTAAAAACAGCGCAAATAATAATATTTCCTTATGATTAAAAATTTATTTACACGTGACTATTAAAAACAGAAAAAAAAAACTTTAAAACTACTATTAAATGAGTACACGTTAAAAGCAGGAAAATATTGAAAATTATGTCTTGAAAATTTTATTTCTACGTGAATATTAAAAGAGAAAAAAAAACTTTAAAATAATAAATACATTAATATGCGTTTAACCCTTTCAGGGGCAAGGTACTTCTATTCGTAAAATATTGAAATCGGTGAATGACACCAGAATTTACAATCAAATTTATTTCGAAATGCAAAAAGGCTTTTGTTCACTTACTTAATAAAAGGAAATTTTTCCTTCTAATATTCTGGTGCCAATGTGGCATTTAAGAATTAAAATTAAGTGGTACGAAAATGAACCACTGCCCTTGAAGGGTTTAAAGCAGTAAATTGTAGTACTTGTAGAAAATTGTATTATGTGAATCATTTTATAACGCTGTTAAAATATACCGGGAGGCAATACTCTGTTTACTTGATTCTTTTTATTTTAGCTTCTTTTCAAATGTTAAACTGATCTTCTTTAATCAAACACGTAAACCACCATTGAATGCATTAATAGCAACAGATTCGGCCTTAAATTTTCGCTGTCAAAGATAATTGAATGGAAACCTGTTTAGAAGGCGATCGCTCAGGTTTTTTCATTATAATTCAATCTTCTCTAATGTTTTAAAAACCGATCAGATTAGCGTCCTTTTAGGGTCTGTGGTGTCTGAATGTGGGTTGGGGAGCAAAGCTTGCAGGGGGCAGAGCCCCCTAGTATGAATATAATTGTCATATTATTTTAATACTTTAAAATGGTTTACTTAAAAGTCGAGATGTATTAAAATGGGCCTACATTAAAGTTTATTTAAAATACAATTGAAGGATTTACCAGATGTAAATTTTCAACTGGGCGAAAAATCTCCGAACCAGGATTCAAACCAGAGATCTCTTGGCTGAAGCCACCAATGCTCTACCATCTGAGCTATCCCGGAAATGTCTGGTGGAAGTGTTTCACCCAGCTAACCTTATTGATTGTAGCATCTGGTCTGAAATCTGGTTCAGCTGAACAGAATAAATCGCAGGTAATGGAACTCCAGAAATCGCTGGATACGTAATTACACTATATTAATTTTAACACAATTATTCTAATTGGTGAATACATCATATCAGATGCAAATTTCCAACTGGGCGAAAAATGTACGGACCAGGAATCGAACCAGGGATCGCTTGGTTGATATATTTACCAATTGCAATAATGATGTTAAAATTAATCTAGTGTAATTACGTATCCAGCGATTTCTGGAGTTCTGCTTAGTTGCCAACCCAATAAATAAAGGGTAATTTAGAAAGCATTTTGAAGCTTTTATGATCATTTAATACATTCATTACAGTATTCATTTGAAATTTTGATTTTTTTAGAAACAGTTCTTAGTACGCATTTATATCTTAAAATTAACCATCATGTCAAATTCCAAGCTTCTCCTCTAACGGTCTACTACCTCTCTGTTGGTAATGGCACTAACATAAAATACGTATGTTGAAACAGAGACTGTCACCATTAATTTCCCGACATTAATTTTGAAATCGGATTGGTAGTTCCTAATATTCCATAGAAAACGTAATTTAGAAAGTTTTTAAAGGCTTGTTCAAAACGTTTGTTGTTCCTGCCAAACCAAGCTGGTAGTGACACCCGCATAAAATATAAACTGTGTAGGATTAGAGACTATTACCATTGATTCGCAGCCATTCCTTTTGTAAACGGTTTATTATTTCCTGAGACTGCATACAAATCGTAATTAAAGACGTTTTGAGACTGCTTTTCTCTCATTTCCTTCCCTTCACCCCTTTTAAATTTCGAATTTATTTTCGACTATTCTTAGAAGGCATTTAAATGTTATAAATAACTGCATGCCATATTTAATTTATCTATCCTCTTTAGTATCACAGAAATCGTAATTTAAAATGTTTTTCGCTCCTGAAACCCCCTGGTGGTTGTGGCACCAACATAAAATATAGCTTATGTTTTAGCAGGTTTTATCGCCACCAATTCGGAAACATTTTTTTTATTTGGTTTGATAGTTCATGAGATTGCATAAAAATTATAATTTAGGATGTTTTTAGAACGCTTTTCGCTCACTTCATCCTTTTAATTTTCGAAATTTTTTTTCGACGGTTCTTAGAGAGCATTTTTATCTTATAAGTAATTACCATCCCAAATGTAAAGTTTCTAGTCTCTGCAGTGCCACAAAACTCACAATTGTGAACGTTTTTTGCTCCTTCAATCCCCAGGTGATAGTGACACTGACATAAAATAGAGCCTACGTTGGATCAAGGACTGTCACCCTCAATTTCCAGCAATAACATTTCAAATTGGTTTGGTACTTCATGAGATTGCGTGGGAATCGAAATTTAGAACGTTTTTAGAACGCTTTATGGGCATTTTCACCATTTTTAAATTTCGAATTTTTTAAGAAATGTTCTTAGAGATCATTTATATCTTATAAATAACTATCATGCCAAATTTCCTGTTTCTAAGCCATTCAGTAATACAAAAATTGAATTGTTAGAACGTTTTTTGCCCCAGCACCACCTTTTGGGGTAGTTTCACAGACACAGAAAATAGCCTATCTTGGAGCAAGTCCTATCACCATCATTTTCACACCATTATATTTTAAATCAGTTCGGTATTTCCTGAGACTGCGTAGAAATCGCAATTTAGTAAAATTTTTAGAACGCTTTTCGCGCATTTCACCCCTTTTAAATTTCGATTTTTTTTTCCAGGAAACGTTCTTAGAGATCATTTATATCTAATAAGTAACTACCATGCCGAATTTCATGTTTCTAGGCCCTTCGGTAAAACAAAAATCGCATTTATAGAACGTTTTTTGCCCCTGTACCACGTTTGGGGTAGTTTCTAAAGTATAAAATATAGCCTATCTTGAAGAAAGTGCTGTCACCATCATATTCACACTATTATTTTTTAAATTGGTTCGGTAGTTCCTGAGATTGCATAGAAATCGAAATTTAGAAGGTTTTTAGAACACTTTTCACTTTTTGTCACCTCTTTTAAATTTCGATTTTTTAAGGAAATGTTCTTAGATATCATTTTTATCTAATAAGTAACTACTATGCCGAATTTCAGGTTTCTAAGCCTTCAGTATCGCAAAAAACGCATTTTTAGAGCGTCTTTTGCTCCTGCACCCCTTTTGGGTTAATGGAACCGACATAAAATATAGCCTACATGGGCGCAAGGGCTGTCATCATCATTTTGACAACATTATTTTTGAAATTGGTTCGGTACTTGCTGAGATTGCATAGAAATCGCCATTTAGAACGTTTTTTAGAACGCTTTTTGCGCATTTTCACCTCTTTTACATTTTAAAAATTATAAGAATGATCTTAGAGATTTTTTATATCATACAAGTAACTACCATTCCAAATTTCATGTTTCTAGGCCTTTCAGTAACTGAAAAATCGCATTTTTAGAACTTTTTTTGTTCCTACACCCCTTTTAGGATAGTGGCATCGACGTAATATATAGCCTATGTTCGAACGTGGACTAACACCATCATTTTGATGTAATTACTTTTGAAATCGTTTTGGTAGTTCCAAAAATTACCCCCTACAAACAAATTTTACTTCTGTATAATGTTATTATAGATTAAATATTGCTTAACTATTTACCTATATAACAATAGGCAATATATACGTATGTTGCCTAGTATTTAACCTATTCCAAGATGCTCCCGTGGAACTGTAGTTGAATCTTCTAATGCTATATAAACATAAAGCGGTATTTAAAATATAAAAAGACATTGAAGACATGTATTTAAATGTATTATTAGACAGTCGTTATAAGGACAATATTTACATGATTTATTTATCAATTTTTGTATTTCGTAAACATTAAACTATTATTTATTTTAAAGAGAGGTTTTAATGTAAAAAAAGAAGAAGGCGATTTTAAGAGAGTTTTTATAAACACTTCATACAATAATATATATATACTAGAAAGGTAGCCCGTCAAAAATGACGGAAATTTAGATATAAAGATATATACAACTCATGTGTAAGAATATGAGTTTTCTCATTTGTTCCGCAGTGATAGATGAAAATAACACATTTTAAGAACGAAACACATTTATGAAAAACTGTGTACAGTAGAAGACCACTAATCTGCACAATTCCAAGTTTTCTGCAGATTTTTGCGGTCATGTCTATTCAGTCTTTGTTTACATTTTTTTTTAATTCATATATTGGACAATTTAGATTATTAAGCCTTAAAAATAAATAAATTACACACTTGAAGTAAGGTAAAAACTATTAAATTATCGTATACGATTTCATAAAATGGTATTATATGGTATTATATGTGTGTGCTTCACGATCTTGGTTACGACTTTGGCGAAATTGGCTGCAACTTGTCATAATTCTAATAGTGTGGTCCTCTATAACAAAAAAGTAACCAGTTTTTAGTAAAATTTCTGATATAAAGTAGTTTTCAAAAACTTGTGTAAAATTGCAGGCCGTTCTCATGTTATGCCAGTCCTGGGAATAATATTTCTAACACTGAAGAGTTTCCATGTATATGTGGAATTTAGAAAAGCTTCTCCAAAAGAAAGGTCCTGAAATGACATTGTAATTCCTCTAACTTCAAAGTTTAATCGGGCCCTGATGTTGTTTATTGAAATCTAATAAATACAGTTATTTTGAATATTACAAAAGAATTAAACAGCTAAACTTATTTAACTTAAACTCGCTGTTACTTCCCGATGTTATTTTTTAGTATTAAGAAAGGAAATTATTTAAATTTTTCAAATCATGCACATTTATAATTTTTTTCCGTCTTTAATAACTAAATAATGAAAAAATATGCTTTTGTTCTGATCTCATAAATACGACAATAAAATAATGTAACTAAGAGACATTGCAAAATTAAATCTTTGGGATTTCAAACCATAAACAAATGATACCGCCACCATTTTACATACTATGACGTCATTAGAATATTGTCCATTGATTGTTGGAGAACTTACTTTGTGAATAATTACCTCAATGATTTAATATTTTTTATGGTTCACGATGAATGAATCACTTGTGTTTGTTTAGGTTTATGGAATGAGATATTAAGCCGTGAACCCAATTTCAATTAAAGTTATCCAAAAATATATGTATTTTTAATCGAAATTAAAAACAATGCTTTAATCTCGAAATAAAATGTTTTAGTTTGTATACTTGGTTATTTCTGTTAATTATTTATTTAGGTACTTTTCCATTATAGAGCATTTTTAAAAAAAAATCTTGGCGTAATTCGGGCATCAGAAAGTGAGATATGTTGCCAAAATATACAGCTATGAAAACAAATCTAATGAACTTTTATTTTTGTTTATATATGCACTTATATACATTAAAAAATCGTTTCTAAATATATATAATATTTTTTTATATACAAATTACGGCACAGATTTCAGATATGAACCGGGATACCTATGGCGCTAAAATGGTGTTATTTTGCCGGCTATTGTTTTTTATTTATTAATAAATTGTTTAGGCACAGATGTCATATTCGCCCCATATTGGCGCGATTTTTTTCCGACGCCGATTTGGCGAAAACATCAACAGCATAAGCAACAACATCCGGGTTACCATATCAAGCAAAATAACGACACTTTGGCGCCGGTTAAGTATACATTGCGTATATGACATTGGCGTCAGAAAAAAATCGCGCCAATATGGGGGGAATATGACATCTGTGCCATTGTTTATTTACTTTTATTTTCTGTTTTTAAATTATATAAACTGCTTTGCTCTATAGTTACTATTCAAACTTTTATTTATTTATAGTTATTTCCTTTTCAAAATGATAGCAAATAATTTAAAAATATATAAGTAACTGGTATTCGAAAGCGAGATTTCTGCCGAATTGGCGTCAGAGAAAAATCACGTCAACCCCGAGGCGTATATGACATTTGTGCAAAACATACTGGCACAGATGTCATATTCGCCCCATATTGGCGCGATTTTTTTCTGTCGCCAATATCATATAGGCAACAGGTACGTAACTTACGCCAAAGTGTCGTTATTTTGCTTGATGTGGTAACCCGGATTATGTTGTTTATGCTGTGGATGTTTTCGCCAAATTGGCAACCGAAAAAAATCGCGCCAATATGGGGCGAATATGACATCTGTACAAAATTACTTCTGTTTCTTTATAAAAATGGATAAATAGTTTTTTTTTTACATTAAATAAATTGTATACATATGCAAAAAATTGCTTGTGAGTATGAAGCAGTAAATAGGTTGTCAGAAAATACGTTGGCAAACTTCTTTCTCGCCAAGAAACTTTTCTCCGAAGTATTGTACGTACATAAGTAATGATTGCTAGAAATGCATTTTTAATTATGATATGCGCTTTTATGTTTCACTACATTTATGCATACTATACCGTGTGTATAAATGCTACAGTTCATATGCAGGGCTACACAAAAGAATTCGTAAGAGTTCCTGTGTATGAGAATAAATTGCTTAAAGGTGGTTTTTAAAGGAGTTATGCAGTTTTACGCTGAACTGCATTTAGATTGCTAAGAAATGTTTGTAGAATATAGATAAAATGATATACAGGGTCACGCAAAGAATTGGATACATAACCGTCTATGGATGATAATATCTGGAAATATGATTTCAGTAGCTTTAAGAGTAGCTTAAATTAAATTTTAGCTAAATAGTGGCATGTAATAACGGTACTATTGCTATGGACGGTAACTGCTGAAATCAATTTTTTAAAAAAATTGTGCGTTTTCTAAAATGTTTACTTAGTTATCTTATTTACCTTATTTCCCTAAATAACGAAGTTTTGTTAAAGCAATCAGGATGTGTTGGAAAGTGTTTCATATTATATGCTTAACGCAAGATTTTTCTTTCTTCTTTAGTCTTATTTTGCATTTATTTTATTCTTAATTTTTAGTCTTATACTGCTTTATAGAAACTTTGGCACAGTTGTCATATATACCCCATATTGGAGCGATTTTTTCCGACGCCAATTTGCGAAAACATCAACAGCATAAACAACAACATCCGGGTTACCATATCAAGCAAAATAACAACACTTTGATGACAGTTAAGTACCCGTTGTGTATATGACATCTGTGCCGAAACTTTAATATTTAATGTTTAAACTCTTCGCTCCACTCACCTTGCATATAGTATAAACTATAACACAGATAGCGCAAAATAATAGACAGTTTGATACTTTTCCACTGTAGGGGCTTTGGCATTTTTAAAAAAAAGTTTGGTGTAATTTGGGCATCAGAAAGTGAGATTTGGGTACTTTTCCGTTATCCGGATACCATTGTCGCCAAGCGTAATAGTTGGCGCAAAATGAAAGTCACGTGAATTAAGGCATTTGAAAAATAAAAGAAAAAATATTGTCGTACTAAAGTGAGCATTTAAAAAATATAACATTTGAAAATTCCAGACTTTTACGAACTATTTCATTAAATCACAAATATATACTTAAAATAATTGAACAAATAACTGTTATAAAATAAAGCAATAAAATAAAACTCATATTAAACTGCTGGCATAAAATTACAAATATCTTTTAGCATTTTGAAATAATTGGCGCATTAGCATACATGGTACTTTTCCGTTATACGGACAGCATGCTAAAATGTATGCTAATGCGCCAATTATTTCAACCTTGATCGTACATTTTTATTGTAAACCATGCGAGACATTGTGATTTGATATTTATGAAACGTGAATCACGTGAATGATTATTGTTTAACCTTAACCTTGGAAAGCTTTTTAATCTGCTATTAATCGAATTAAATTTTTTTTTTTTTTTATAAAGTTGTAGTTTACTTTTACTGCTGATGCTGAGATGGATTTTATCATTTGCAATTACCAGATGATGAGAAAGTTGTGATAAAACTGTTTCAGGAATTTGGAATTCTGCATAATAAAAGATTGTGTTCAAAAAATCATGAAATGAAATTATGGATGAGTTCTGGAAATCCGAAATTGAGTTGTAGCTTACGATCATGCGAAGAAAGCGTAGAAATACGACAAAAAAACTTGGTTTAAAGGATCGCGGGTGACTTTTCTTAATGCTTTGAGGTTTATATATTTATCGTGCAAAGAGTTGACATCGATTGAGTTTTGTGAGCTGCAACTTGATATGAACCACAACACAACAGTGGAATGGAATAGTTATTCGAGAGAAGTTTGTGCAAATGCTTTATGTTCTCGACCAAATAGAAAAATCGGTGGACCTAATAAAGTTATAGAAGTAGATGAAAGTCATGTATTATTTATACAGATTTTTGGAAAGGATATAAAACAGATGAACTGCTAAGTGCTGGTTATGATCATTTCACAGTAAATCACAAATACATTTTGTCGACCCTAATACTGGATGTCATACTCCAAATGTTGAAAGATTATGGGGCATCGCAAAATGGCGCAACAAAAGACATCGGGAAGCTGTTCGTCATCATTTAGAGTCGTATCTCATAGATTTTATGTGGCTACGCCTTCATTCAAAAAATGAAATGTTTACTGCAATACTGGAAGATATTTATAATTTTATGGCAGCAGTTTAATATGATTTTTAATTTTATTACTTTATAGTATAACAGTTATTTGTTCATTTATTTTAAGTATATATTTGTGATTTAATAAAATAGTTCGTAAAAGTTTGTAATTTTCAAATGTTATATTTTTAAAATGCCCACTTTACTATCGAGAATGTTTTTTCTTTTATTTTTCAATTGTTTCAATTCACCTTATTTTCATTTTGCGCCAACTATTGCGCTTGGCGACAATGCTGTCCGTATAATGGAAAAGGGTACATATGTCATATTCGCCCCATATTGGCGCGTTTTTTTTCGGTTGCCAATTTGGCGAAAACATCAACAGCATAAACAACATAATCCGGGTTACCACATCAAGCAAAATAACGACACTTTGGCGCAAGTTAAGTACCTGTTGCCTATATGATATTGGCGACAGAAAAAAATCGCGCCAATATGGGGCGAATATGACATCTGTTCCTGGAAAAGTACCGCATACATTTTGGCATGGTGTCCGTATAACGGAAAAATATTGAGAATTGTTGTCAAATCATATAAACAGCTATGAAAACAAACTTGATGAGTGTTTTTTTTATATGTTTATTTTATATGTATATTATTCATGTTTTTGTGTACAAATTACATCTGTTTCTGTATAAAATTAGAGAAACGGCTTTTTTAATCGTATAAATAAATCGTATAAATATCGAAAAAAATGCATGTGTATATAAAATGAAACAGTGGATAGGTTCCGGGAAAATGTTGCCAAATTTCTTTTTTCGCCAAGGCACTTATACTGGAAAAGTACCTAAAGCACATTAAAATCGCGCAGTTAGGAGCTCATACAGTACAGCGTCGTCTATTGGCGGTTATTTTATTAGTAGCATCGGGGGGAAGATGTAAAGATGTACTTTAAATTCTCACCCATAGATTTTGAAAAAATATCTTAAAAGAGCGGAGTTTAAATTAAATTTTGGTGACCTGCTTTATGAAAGATTAATAGTTATAAATGGGAATTTCACCAAATCAGCCAGCTATTGCCAAGTTGACCAACATTTGGCGCTACTGTGGTAACACTGCATTAGTATTTTTCAACAATTACTCATTTCAATGAGGTGGTCCTACCGGAATCGTGAGGGACACACAGAGACTTGGATTTTATATAAATAGATATATATCTCTTTTTTTTCAGAATACAGCACATTTAAACAACCTAATGTAAGTTGAAACTAATAAAATAAATATATTTTGTAAATAGAAAAAAAAATTAACATATTTTCATACAAGAGACGAAAAAAAGTCACTTGAAATTTATTATCATCTCGTCCTTACGGAAACGGAAAGAAAAGAAATACCCAGTGGAAACCGTGGTTTAGAAGAATTTACTAAAGAAATAACATCAATATTTATTCAAGGTTTCTATTTACCCAAGTGTTTCTCTGCCTCTGTTTTCTTGGAAGCTATCGTGAATATTAAATTAGCTTAAAAGCGCATCAAATCATTTTAAAAATGACATTTTTATTCTTTCCATATTCTAAAGCTTTAAATCTCTTTCAACAAATAAAATTTATTTATTATTTAATACACTTAAATGGATTATATTAAATTGGAGAAACATTACAGTGGATATACATTAAAGTGATGATTTGAAAGAAAATTGAAGCTTTTGTAATAGTGAGTTGGTTTTTTCTTTTTCAGTATTAGGTCCATTATGAAAATTATTATTTGTTGAAAATCCATCACCTAATTTTTCAGATCCTGTGGTGTTGTAATTTCATCCATAGCAATTTTCAGATTGTTAGCGTAGTTCTTTAACAAGCAGTTGATTTTTTTGAAGTTTGTATATTTTGTCATATAACGATACTGATTTCGCAGAATGGGTTCAACATTGATTTTAAACATCATACATAGATGATCGCTTATGGAGTTGTGACTGTCGTCTATTTGCCATGAATCTAGTATATTCCTTGACGAATGGGAATACTTTAAACTAGAACAAATTGAGAATATTTGCAATTTTAATGCGTATTGCGTTTTTGTAAATTTTATTTTTAAAACAATTATTGCTTCGATTCGCCAAATTAATATTTTGCTACTTTTATATTTATTATTTTTATGAACATGTGGAACAAACTTTTCTTTTGAACCAAACACACCAAACGTCCAACGGAACAAAAATAGAAAAATTCTATAAATAACAAGAAATTAAAATATTTTTATACAAGCAGAAGAAGAAAAGTTCACGTGCAGTTAACAATCATTGCTCTCTTACAGAAGCAAAAATAAAAGAAAAACCTTCTAGGAAAAATGATTCAAAAGAATTTACTACAGAAAAAACATTAATATTTATTCTAGATTTCTATTTCGTCAAGCGCTTTTCCGCGCCTGTTTTCTCACATGTTATCGTCTTTATTAAATTAGTAATCATCGGAACAAAAATAGAAAAATAGAAAAAAATCTGTAAATAACAAAAATTTAAATATTTTCATACAAGAAGAACAAAAAAAGCGCATTTGAAGTTTATCATTATTATTCTCTTACGGAAGTCAAAATAAAAGAAAAACCTCATAGAAAAAGTGTTTCAAAAGAATTTATTACCGGAGTGACATTAATATTTATTCTAGATTTCTATTTTTCTTAAAGTGCTTCACCGGGTCTCTATTGATGAACTTTGTCATCTTTATTAAATTAGTGTTTATCGGAACAAAAATAGAAAAATTTTTCAATAAAAAAAAAAAATAATAATAATATTTTCATACAAGAAGAAGAAAAGGTCATTTGTAGTTTGTTACCATAGCTCTGTTACAGAAGTCAAAATAAAAGAAAAAAACTTGTAAAAAAAAGTAGTTCAGGAGAATTTACTACAGAAATAACATTAACATTTATTCTAGATTTCCATTTTCTCAAGTGCTTCTCCGCGTCTGTTTTCTTAAACGTTATCATATTTATCAAATTAGTGCCCATCGGAATAAAAATAGAAAAATTCTGTAAATAACAAAAATTTAAATATTTTCGTACAAGAAGAAGAAGGAAAGGTCATTTAAAATTATCATCACAACTCTCTTACAGAAGTCAAAATATAAGAAAAACATTGTACAAAGATTAGTTCAGATGAATTTACCTCAGAAGTAACATTAAAATTTATTACAGATTTGTATTTTTTAAGTGCTTCACGTCGTTTGTACTCTCGAACATTGTCAACTTTATTAAATTAGTGTCCATCGGGACAAAAATAGAAAATTTCTGTAATTAATAAAAAATTAAATATTTTCATACAAGAAGAAGAAGAACAAGAAAAGGTCATTTGAAGTTTGTCATCATAGCTCTCTTACAGAAGTCAAAATAAAAGAAAAACCTTGTAGAAAAAGTGGTTCAGGAAAATTTACTACAGAAATAACATGAATATTTATTCTAGATTTCTATTTCCTCAATTGCTTCTCCGCGTCTGTTTTCTCGAGTGTTATCGTTTTTATTAAATTAGTGTCCATCGGAACGAAAATAAAAAAATTCTGTAAAAAAAAAATAAATATTTTCATACAGGAAGATGGAGAAAATTTCGCTTGAAGTTTACCATGATAGCAGTCTTACAGAAGTCAAAATAAAAGGAAAACCTTGTAGAAAAGTGGTTCAAAAGAATTTGCTACAGACATAGCATTAATACTTATTCTAGATTTCTATTTCCTCAAGTGCTTCTCCGCGTTTGTTTTCTTAAACGTTATCGTGTTTATTAAATTAGTGCCCATCGGAACAAAAATAGAAAAATTCTGTAAATAACAAAAAAATAATAGTTTCATACAGGATTAAGAAGAAAAGATCACTCGAAATTTACATCATAGCTCTCGTACAGAAGTCAAAATAAAAGAAAATCTTGTAGAAATAGTGGTTCAGAAGAATTTACTACAGAAATGACATTAATACTCATTCTACATTTCTATTTTCTGAAGTGCTTCTCCGCGTCTGCTTTCTCGAACTTTAATGGATTTATTGTATTAAATTAAGAACGCATGATATGACTAAAAATATATAATTTCTCTTCTTCATCTTTGATAACAATTAAATCTGTTATTGAGTGGGTTATCAATAGCAATAGCAACAAATCATATACCCCTTGAGGACGGCATGAATACAATGACATAGATTTTATTTATTTAGTTTTAATAAATAACAATCACATACTTAGACATTTTATAGATAAATAGACTATCTTCGCCCGTCTACATGGTCGCTTGGAGTGGGGAGGTAGGGGGGGGGGGAGGGGGAGATGACTTTTGAAGCTTAAAGTCCGTACTTTACCTGTGTCCTCCAAAGTGCATTTTAAATGTAAACTGAAAAAAAAATGAAATAGTTTATTTTAAATTATACGAGAATAACTAATTTAAAAAAATAAAAAAAAGCATGTAAATAAATATTTCGCTATACAAATAATAATTTTATTCATGAGCTCCTAGACAAAGCCCTGCCCGTGCTTATCTATAGGGAAGGGAGAGCTTTCAGATAAAATAAACAATTATGGGATAACCTGAGATATAGTATGTTAAATATTGTAAATGAACCTTGTCGGTTTCGTTTTCATAAATTGTTAATACGGTGATGAAAATAAAAAACGGGCCCTGCGTGCTTCTCAGCTACAGATCGTTAATACATAGAGCACTATAAAAAAGTCCCGTGAAATTTGCATACATAAATTGTTAAAATGACAGTCATTTTAACCTGCCATTTCTAACCTGGTTCATTCTAACCTGAGTAAAGAATTAGCTGGGGCTAGTACTCGAACCTGAGTCCACAGCGCCCGGTCATGTTGCTTTAACCTATAAGGTGCTACCATGGCCGACGGCCTTGCTCGGCAATTTTTCACTAATAAATCATGTTGGGGAAAGCCACCGGCCGGCAATCAGGCAGCACAGGATGACGGGAAATACGATAAATAAATTAATATTCCATCGATCCTCAATATATATTAAAGCACACATAAATTATCGTCAGAATTCATTTGTATTAAAGGTACATATATTAAGACCGACTTAAACATAACTAATACAATAACCTAACAGGAGTGGAAAATTATCAGGTGCCAAAACTCGAACCTTGGTCTATAGCGTACCGTGCTGTTGTTTAACCACTTAACCTTGAACGACTTCCTATCTCGGCGACCTTTAATCCCACCATCCTGTGTCGTCTGATTGCCGGACGGTGGCGTTCCCCAATATCGTTTATTAGTCGGATATTGAGAAAGAGAGCTAGAAAGTCGTCCAGGGCAGGTTATTAGTTGGAGCAACAGCACGTTACACTGTGGATCGAGGCTCGAGTCCTGGGCTCGGCGAATATTTAACTCCAGTTCTGTTATTGCATTAATTGTGTTCAAGTCTGTCTTAATATATGTGTCATTAATAAAAATTAATTCAGACGTTAATTTATGTGTGTTTTAATATATATTGAAGATCGATGGAATATTAATTTATTCATCTTATTTCCCGTGATCCTGTGCATTCTGATTCCCGACCGGTGACTTTCCCCAACATGGTTTATTAGCGAAAATCTGCCGAGCTAGCACGCCGGTACGTTGTAGGTTAAGGTTCGAGTTCTGGTCCAGCTATTTTTTCACTTCTGTTCGGTTATTTAGTCTGTCTTAAAGGGTTGGCCACTCAGCTTCTGATTTCCCTCACAAATATAAAGTTTACGGGCATTTGATGCATTCGCATATTTAAAATATCTCCTCGGGAAATTAATATTTTTAACTTCTATTTCTTGCGTACACTTCCTAAAATATGTCTCTTTTTTTTTAGTTCTCAAAATATTTCTAAAGTATAGACTTAATTTTATAGAAAGTGTTAAAATCTTACTCACAGTTCGCCCGCTTTTAACACATAAAATATTAAATTCAGTATAGATTTTAGAAATATTTTGAAAACTGTGAAAAAAAGAGATATCCTTTAAGAAGAGAATACAGAAAAAAGATGTTAAAAATATAAATTTCACGAGAAGATATCTTAAATATACGAATGCATGGAAAGTCCATAGACTTAACATTGCGGAAGAGAATTCCGAAGCTGAGTGACCAGAATCCTTAATATATGTACCTTTAATAAATGTTTAAATGGAGTCTCTAGACATTTCGTCTAATCAAAATATAATTAACCAATAAAAGTAATCCTTAGTAACACAAACCAAATTTATAAAAGTATAGTTAACTAATATTTATTGAATTAAGAAACCTTAATTAGAGGAACTATGGGAAATTCAGTAGAAAATCAAGCTTTCCAAATGAGAATAGCTCCATAAACTGAAGAAGGACATATTTATTGCAATTACGGAATTTCAGAAAAACTTTCTAATTCGTTGAAATTAAATATAATAAAGTTACAAACAAGAATAAATCAATCTGTTTTTCATCAAAACTGTAAAAAAGGATTTAAAAGTGAGAAATATTTTCTATAAAAGAGGATATCTGGTCATATTTAAAATAATACGACTGAAAACTTTATATATCGACCTAAAAATCTCAAAATAATGATTAGTATAACAAAAAAACACAGGAAAATATGAAATGAAAACTTTTTAGCTCTAGACCATTATTATTAGTTGTTATAATTTATGAGATTATGTTGGATTTATTTATGTTGTTTTAATTAAATGCCTTCACTTGCAAGTTCTTAACACAAAGGAAGCCTCTATTTAATCATTTACATAACGACGCACATAATGAGGAATTAACAATTTCTGTGTCTCTATTTGAATAGTAACACGAATTATCTCTCACAAAGATAATGTATTTTGATTATTTAGCTGTGCATTGTTTCATAATATGTCAGAATAGTGTATGACACTTAAATAAAAGCTTTTGAAATTCATTATATTTATCATAACTCAGTTATTTGATGTACTCTCTAATAAACAAATAACATGGAACACTCATATTGTTATTTTGTTTTATTTGGATTTACTTTACTAACATTTGTTTTTAAAGATTAATTAGTGGTTGTTCAATTTTAAATTTTAGCACTATAGCTGATGACTTTGTTTCTTCAGATAGAATGCACAAGCCTGCGATGGTTATAATTTTAAACTTTTAATAAATAGCGGTGAATCCGAATATGACTTTCATTTTTAACCAACACGTCAGGAGTTTTCGCAAATCGTAAGTGTCAAAAGGGGATAAAAAGTAGCGAAAATACGATACTAAAAAATAGAGCAGATGGTTGTGTTTTTTAACTTTAGATAATTGATTTTTATGTACTTTTTTAGCGTTGGATCGGATAAATGACCTTTATTTTTAACCATAATGTCAGGGGTTTTCGTAAATCGTAAATTTCGAAGTTAAACAACAACAACAACAAAAAAAAATAGTGAAAATCTGACATTATAAAACAGATGTGGCGGTGGTATTTTTAAATTTTCATAATTGCTTTTAATGTACTTTTTAGTACTAAGTCTAACAATGGCCTTCATTTCTAACCATTCCGTGAGAATTTAATTTTAAAATTAAAAAGTTATAAAAAAAAATTAAAAAAAAAAAGGTTAAATCTGATGCTGTAAAATAGATGTAAAACTTTTTTTTAAATTCAATTTTATTTTATTTTATTGAACAATTGATTAAAAATTTTGGCTCATATTGGCGATTCTTACGGTTAAACAGCTCTCAGGGGTTAGATGAGAGGGAGGAGATTCAATTTTAACTATGAAATTTTTAAGTTTGAAATTTTCGATTTGCGAAAATTCCTGACGTGATAGTTAAAATTGAAGGTCATTTTCGAATTCAGCGCTACAAAATACCTAAGAATAAATTATCAAAAGCTAAAAAACCCAACAAATACATCTATTTTATACTATCATGTTTTCGCTATTTTTTGACTTTTAACTTTGAAATTTACTGACTTTGAAAAACTTCTTATGTGATGGTTAAAAACGAAGTTAATTTTCGGACACAGGGATACACAATTTATAATAATCAATTATCTAAAGCTAAAAAAACACAACAAACACATATATTTTATACTATCATGTTTTCGCTATTTTTGGCTTTTTAACTTTGAAATTTACTGACTTTGAAAAACATCTTATGTGATGGTACAAAACGAAGTTCATTTTCGGACTCAGGGCTGCACAATTCATAATAATCAATTATCAAAAGCTAAAAAACACAACAAACACATCTATTTTATACTATCATGTTTTCGCTATTTTTTGACTTTTTAACTTTGAAATTTACTGACTTTGAAAAACTTCTTATGTGATGGTTAAAAACGAAGCTTGTTTTCGGACTCAGCGCTATACTATTCATAATAATCAATTATGAAAAACTAAAAAACACAACAAACACATCTATTTTATACTATCATGTTTTCGCTATTTTTTTGACATTTTAACTTTGAAATTTACCGACTTTGAAAAACTTCTTATGTGGTGGTAAAAAACGAAGCTCATTTTCGGTCTCACGGCTACAAAATACATAAGAATCAATTATCAAAATCTAAAAACCATGACGCAACCGAAATTTTCCAGAGTAGCGATACTTTTTTTATATCAAGATTTATTTGCATAATAAACAACAGTAATTTCCGAAAAAAGTAACAAAATTTGTTTTAAGATCAGTAAATGGTGTACTTATTTAAAGAAAAGCCCATTATACTTAATTTTTAATGAAATAATTATCCTGTAATGCTTTATTTGATAAATATAGCAATTATTTCACATAAGGTGAGTTATCTCTATTAATATTAGAAATGAGCAACTTTGTTTTTAGTTTTAATCTCTGGAAATGCAATTCAAAATATATTTTAAAAATAATGATGGCCAAATGGTAGTGACCGTCTGTGCTCCAACATAATATATTTTATGTCCGCACAAGAATCCCCAATTCGGTGCAGGAGAAAAAAATGTTGAAACTGAAATGAAATTTTCAAATTTGGTGTGGTGATTACTTTTAATTCTGTAATTACTTACTACGAACGGTTTCTAAAAAAGTCGAAAGTTAAAGCGGTAAAATGAGCTGAAATGGTCTAAAAACGTTCTAAATTACAATTTATTTGGAATTCTTAGAGATAGAAACTTAAATTTTGCCACGGATGTTACTTTATAGACGTAAACCCTCAGAACAGTTTTTCAAAAAATTCGAAATTTAAAAGGTTGCAGGAACAAAACACAATTGAAAATTTCGTTTTGGTATATAAGCCTAGAATTTGAAATGGTGGGTAGTTTTAAGATGTAAAAGCCCGCTAAAAATGGTTGCGAAAAAATACGAAATTTAAAAGGGTGAAATGAGCGTAAATCGTTCTAACAACGTTCTGTATTACGATTTATTTTGAATTGTTAAGGCTGCAAACTTGAAATTTCGCATGGTGTTACTTTAAGGACATCAACGCGTGCCCAGAACAATTTTAAACGGCACAAAAATTTAAATTGTTCTAGTATTGACGTTTATGAGATATAGTTTTATAGAAGCCTCGAATTTGGCATGGTAATTTCTGTAGCGGTGTAAATGCTCGCTAAGAATGGTTTTCGAAAAATTCGAAATTTGAAAGGGTGAAATGACAGAAAAATGCAGTAAAAACGTTCAAAATTACGATTTATTTGAAACCGTTAATGCTAGAAGCTTTCTTTCTTTTTTTCTAACCGATGACCAAGCCCCTACCTGCCGGGTTGTCACAGCTGAAGGGTTTGATATATTGTATCGGGGCGGGTGACGGCCTTATCGCTACGTAGCGTCAATAAGTCTGACGGTTGCCTTGTTCGTCTGTTATCGGCAGCGCCTACTGCCTTAGATATGTACCTTTTTATGCCGGTTAGTAGATAATGTTTATATATTATTGTTTGATATCTGCCCATTGATACTCAAGTTGATCTCGTAATTTAGAACCTTGATCAGATGACGAGACATTCACTTGGCAAAACACCTCTAGAGGTGTTATTCACAGGTAACTTGGGAAACTTTGAATCCACGACGGATTTTACATGCACCAGGTGGCATTAGCTTACATAGCTATGCTAGAAGTTTAGAATTTGGCATGGCTGTTACTTTTAAGACGTGTCCAGAACAGGTTTATAAAAATTTTAAATTTAAGTGTGCGCAGGAGTAAAATATTTTTTATCTAAAATTGCGATTTATGTGACAAGAGTTGTTACAAAAACCTTGGAATTTGGTATGTGGTTACTTATTTGGTGTATGGTTTTATATGGTGCTGATACGTTCCTTAAACGGTTTCTAAAAAAATATCAAAATTTAAAAGGTTGAAATTGGCGGGAAACGTTCTAAAACTTTCTAAACAATGATTTATCTGAAACTGTTATGTATATAAATTTGATATTTGATATGACGGTTATTTCAGAGATGTAAATTCATCCACAGACCAGTTTTAAAAAAATTGAAATTTTGAAGCGTGCAATAACAAAAAAAGTTCTAAAATTGATGTTTCTGCTACATATTATAGAAGCTTGGAATGGAGCATAGTGGTTAAGGATAGAAATTTACGTAATATTTGGCATAGCTGCTAGTTTAGAGAGCCCCCCCCCCCCCTGTAATGTAGTAATCACATTTATTATTTATTTTTTAAATTGTAATGCAGCATTATTATCTCACGTTTTAAACTATTTATTTTCGACGCAAAACATCGTTCAAGTCGCCTTTTTTCTTACCTTTTTACCGCAAGTAACAGAACTTTTTATTTCAGCTTTTCCCCCTCTTCTCGTTCTATTTTTAGAAACAGTGCGTGTTGCAAGTGACGTCAACCGCGTCATATTAGAAGTGTGTCTTCGATTGCCTTTTGAACGTAGTTTCGTTTTCTCCGTGCTGTCATTCGTTCTACAATTCATACGCAATTTTAATTTAACAAATAGATTTAAATCATTTCTGGAGGTAGTTTTGTAAACCCCTTTTATGTAGTACATATATTAATTAATTAAAATAATAAAACTTTGTAAAAAATCACCATAAAGTAAAAACAAATCTATGTTTTGTTTTTATTTTATGGTGATTTTTTACAAAGTTTTATTATTTTAATTGCTTCATATCGCTAGTTTTCGGTGCTGTTTCGCTACATATATTAATGCAGCCAGTTTTTTTTTTAACAGATTTGAGATTTTAAGATTTACGAAATTTTTAATATGTATTATTTTTGACAATGTGATTTGTCTTTTGAATTTCGGGCCTTAAGCCTAAATCAAAGAGCGATGTTCTTCAATAGCTATATCTCGATATCTAAAAGTTTATCTTCGGTCTCTGGCTTTTTAATTTAACGCATGATCGATTTTTGGATTTTTATAATGAAGACATTCTCTAAAGAATTATTTTGAACCAGCATCAAACCAGCATTCATTTTTATCATGGAATTACTTCAAGTTTTTAATAATTTTACATGGAGCGATTATCTGATATGTACAGTGACCAGATTATATACTACCTCCTGCTTCACCTCTCTCCATTTCTCAAGAATAAAGTTGGATTTAATATGATTATGTGTCTTCATTGAACAAGCCTCTTGTGTCAACTGTTTGTCCTTTAAGTAAGACAATTCCTTTTTATTTTTACTGCAACTCAATTTATCTTATTCACGGCATCTCTTTAAATTATTTATACCACCCCCTCCCCTTCCCACAGAATTCACCTTCAGAATAGTTTTTAAAATTTTTGAAATTTTGAAGCGTTTAGCAACAAAAAACGTTCTTAAATTGCGATTTATGCGATATAATTCTTATAAAAGCTTTGAATGTGGCATAGTAGTTACTTTTAATACGTAAATGTTTACTATGAATGGTTTCTAAAAAATTTAAAATTTATATAAAAATGAAATGAGCTGAAAACCTACAAAATACATTCTAAATTATCATTTATTTCAGGGCTGACACAGTCGACTATTTTTTAATTCTAACTGACACCATTTTCTCAAAACAATGATCCTTAACAGGCACTTTGGCAACATTTGCAAGAGAAATATACTTTAAAATTTATATTAGAAAAATATTGGTGCGAACCATGGAGGAAAGAAATAGATGGAGTTGCAGTAAGGTGGCTGGTGGTGACTCCAAAAAAGTAACTCTAAAATACGCTACAGTAGGCCCAAACACAAGAACGTTCTTTTACGTAAAAAAGAAGAAACCTTTTAGTAATACAGTTTTTAATTCACGATACAATGGAATGCTGCTTTAGAATGCTTAAAAATAAGCAGATCACTTTTATTTAGGAGAAAAAAATGCACGAATGATGTCAAAGGATTTGGTCCCTGTTTCAGGTGCTTATTTTGTCTAGGCCTACTGTGGACGTTTAAATTTGAGCGATAAATCTTTTCATATTGAAAACCTTTTTTACGGCATACTGCATCTCCATTTATCTCTTTCCTCCATGACTGCGAACGGAATATAAAAATAGTCGCATGTGGCAGTCCTGTTATTTAGAATTAATTATAGTTCTTCTCTTTAAGTCTTGTATTCGCTTGATTCAGTACAAGAATGAAGCGTATACGCTCAGGAATACTTTCTTCAATTCACGAAAATATTCCTTGCATCTCTGCTGCCAGTGTATATCCGAGAACTGAAGAAATTTCCGTTATTTTTTATTCGTTTTAGGACAGAAAATTTCCAAAATTTTATAAAAAGGAATTATTTAAAAGGAAGTTTACGCCTCTCGTTCTTCCGTGGACCCCCCTTGTCTTTGAATCTGGGACTGCGCTTTTCGAATCAAGCATCCTAACAACTAGGCCAGCGACCACTAGGCAGACGGCAAATTTAAAATGAAGATACAAGTTTTCTAGAAGTGAGGGATTGGTAAGGCTTGTTAAATTTCTTGTTCAGAAAGCTCGGAAATTTAAACTTAATTGTAAGGGCACTTCGTCGTTATGAAATAATGGTTGGTGTTTTAACATTTATAGAACAATCAATGATAATAATTATTTAATATTCTACGTATTTGTAATAAGACATACTTTCATTGTTAGATATAACATATGCATATTATTTTTATTATTTCATAATGCATCTTATTTTTTTAATTAAATTCGAGAAGAAATATTTGCTTTTCTGAATAAGGTTGTTTTTTTTTTCGATTGAATCACTACATATTTTTTTAATGTGTCCGTTTAGAATATATTTTCCATGCGAATGTTATTTTAATAGTCTAAAAATATATATTGCGAATAAGTTTAAATGAATGAAAAAATTCCTAGTTTATTAAATTCAAAAGAATTATTTTTGTTTTTTTATTTTCAAGTAAATTCGAAATTTTAATTTATCGAATTTTCGGTTTTTCATTTAAAAAGTAAATTCGAACTTTGTTATTAATACAGCCAATACGCATGCGTGCAAGGAATATACGGATTTTTTCTTATTTTTCTTTTAGATTTCCGGAAGAATTAATGGAGAAAGTATGTTTGCTAGGACTACGGAAATCATTCGTTTAAAAATTACAAGTAAAGTAGTGCATAAAGACGAATTTTTCTGACAGTGTTCAAAATGTTGATTAATTAGTAATTTTTGAATTAACCCTCGCAGTATAACTTCTTCTAATAAAAATAAGCATACAAATAGGGCTGGGAATATTCCAACAATTACGCGAGTAAAGCCGCGGTTTTCTCTAGTCAAGTATATCTTAAGCATTACATATATATATATATATATATATATATGTAAGGCTTGATCAATGCAGTATAAACTTCAAGTAATTAAAAAATAGTATGCGAATATTACGAATATTTTTATTTTTATTTTAATTTCAAACTCGTAAAAAGCTTTTATACGGATACGTCAATACACGCTTTAGTTCCGTATCAAACGTCTATGAATGTTCATGAAATTTCAGTTACAGAGCAAGCGCAAAATTTTATTAAAAATGAAAATTTCAACAAGTAAAAAGGAAATTAAAAAAATCAAAAAACCCGACTGCGTAAAAAGCAAACTAATTAATTATTTCTCGTCAATGTGAAACTATGTTGTATATTACTTACCTATTTTTTTTTATTTACTTGTATTGATGACTTTTAAGTTGTGTTTAATTGTTGGTTCCTATCAATAAAGACTGTTTTGATCAGGCCTATAGAAGTCTATGAAGGTTAGAATTGCACTAACGCTGGAGATCTTACCTACACAACTTTCAGGTTGTGTAATATTTAAACGGAACTTCTGACTGCAAAATAGTCAATGAAACATCGTCTTCATTTTGAAAGACCTATCCAATGATATGCCAATCAATATGGTGCGTAAAAATTTTTTTTCGTCACTACCGCCATTTTGTATTTTACGGCCGCCATTTTGAATTTATAAAAACAAAATCTAGCCTATAACCATCGGACGATTAAGACGAATTGATAGAGACCTCATTCCTTAAAATCCCTCCAACCATTGGGATGTTTCGAGGGTATAAAGAAATCCACATACCCAGATATGCGTGAAATACATAATCCTTTCTTGGCAGTCAGGTAAAAATAATTTAATGTTCCAAATATACAGGGTATTCATAAAACAATGTTCCAGTTCTAAATTTTGATTGTATCAACTATAAGCGTCGGAGAGTGTCGGTTCAAGGTAACTAAATAGCGATTAATTCAAACAGATAAGCACTTGCGCGAGTACTGTTTTGTTATTGGCTCAATTGCAGCGCCACACACACAAAATGACGACTCCTGAGCGTAAAGCGTTATCGCTGTGCGGAAGATTTAAAAGACGTAAGAGCCATGCGTTTTTTTTCCTTTGGGACTTTATAGAAGATCGTGTCTACGTTCCGTCACTAACCAATGATTTGTTTGAGTTGAGACACAAAATTGAAGAGGCTATTGTTTCCGTTACTCCGGACTTGTTAACCGGAGTATGAAAATAATTGGAATTTAGGTTGGATGGTGTGTCGTATAATTAAAGGTACATCTATTGAACATTTGTAAAAAAAAATAGGTTATTTTACCATCAATTTGATGCATGTTTTGTTCTAAATAGTTTAAATTAAACTGTTTACAATACATCATTGAAAGTGGGACTTGTTTTGCGGACCTCTGAATTATATTACCCTGTATTATAACCCATCGCGTATAATGGGTCATTCTTCAAAAAGTATAACATTTCCGTCACATGCATTTTACAGTAAAAGTTTTAAAGAATTATTAATTTAACTATATTTTTTAATTGCTATAAAATTATGTCCATATCAGTATCCACCTTTTTTATAATAATTTTTAATTTATTTTTTGGGGGGTCACAGTATGCGATTTCTCACCTCCGTGGCATGTCACACACCTTGTGTGGCTGTTAATGTTGCTTAATAACTTGTTTAATTTTAAAAATATATTTACATATTTATTATTCCTTCCACAAGTGTCTCAAATACTAAATATTTAAGCATATTTAAAATATTTATATTGTGATTTAGTTTGTCTTAGTAGAACAATTAATTCTGTCACACAATAAATTCTCACGTCCATTACTGAAACATAAAATGCCATTTTTCACTGATAGATGGCAGTATTGGCATCACATTTTATTTCCTATAATACAAGTCATCCATCTCGTTTACTTACAGCTATAAAGAAGTTCTGAGTTTTTAGTTGAGAAACAAGAAATGGATTTTGTTTTTAAGAATCAAGTGTGGCTATTGAGAACTCTCACTTCCGTGAACTTGAAGTTCACGTATTTAAAACAATGTAAAAATACATGTTTACCTGTTTTAATATGCTTAATATGTGCAAATTGTAATACCAAAAAAAAAAAATAAATTTCGTTACTTGAAAAAAGCATACATTAAACCTATTTTTATAGAAGATCCCTCACCTCCGTGAATTAAAGCTCATCTGAGTGAGTAAGGTTATATATATATATATATATATACAGGGTGTAATATGTTATCTATCGCCGACCTTTAATTTTCTCAACCGTTGGTCGTAGACATATAGTTCCAGTTACAAAAACGTTTCAAATGAGGTAAATATTCATGATGTGGCGTTATATAAAGTAAAAAATCAATTTTACAAAAATTACAGAATCTAACTTTTTATACGGTCCTCAGTCCCCATAGTTATATTTAGTAAAAGTTTACACATATCATAACAGATATAACACAAAAGGTTTGAAACCTGTACTACAAAAATTGACAGAATTATTAAATTTCAAAGTTTGAGGTTTTTTCGCATGATTTTGTCTTTCAATGAGGGATCAGTTAAAAGATTAATTAAAGTAATTCGAGATTAAAATCAGGGTGCAATGTTCTTTTTACGACGAAACCACCTTTAGCCGGTATCGCCAAATTGGGGTATCACCCAAGAGGGTTATTTCATTAAAAATATTTAACTGACATTTAGGGGTCGTATACAAAGCGAAGAATGAAATATTTAAATTAAACTGAAAAATAAATATGAATTTATTATAAAATTAGAAAACGGTCTACCATATAAACTGAATATGTCAAATGACGAAATCTAATAGAGATACTGCTCATAGTGTTCTCCATTTGGTGGCAATGCACAATTGAATGCGTGACAGGTTACAGCTCAGCAGGTGTGTAAACTGTGCGATAATCAAGGATGATGCGCTGCTTCAGATAAACCAGAGAAGTGGTCTCAATCACATAGACCTATCCCTTGATATAACCCTAGAGGTAGAAATCCATGGGTGTCAAGTCCAGTGAAAGCGGTGGCCACTCTACCAGACCACCATATCCAAGAATCTGTTGACGGAATTCGGTGGCCAGATACGCCCGGACGTTTGATGTTTTGTGTGGAGAGGGCTCCATCATGTTGAAATCACACTCGGCATGCATGCCGGAGAGGCAGATCTTCATATCAATCACGTACCGTGTTTGTCGCAGATGCAGGTGACGATCGCCCATTAAGGTGCCATCGTAGAAGATGGGTCCAGCAATATGGATTCCCGATATACCGCACCACGCGTGTCGTACAGCGCGTGCGATGTGGAGATTTTCCAGAGACCAGTAAACCACATTGTGCACGTTCACAATGCCACTTCCAATAAACAATGACTAATCTGTCACACAGAGTGTCACAAATCAATGACGGATTTTCCTCTAAGGTGTTGAGCATGAAATTACAATAAAAAATTCGTCGTGTGTGGTCACCCAACATCAATGCTTGCACCAGTGTCGGATATGGTATGGATGTTCATCAAGTGCATGTAAAAAATGCCAGACTTGCTGACATCATGCCTCGCTTATTTTCGCCGAGCTCAATTGTGGAATTAAAAGGGCGAATCTCAGCACCTCCTCCGGTGTCACTCGAACATTACACCTTGCCTGTCCACTTGTTCTGGGTCGTGGTGAAACAGAACCAGTCTCTCTAATATGGTGCAATGCATTAGTTATAGTTTCACGCATTGGATGTAGATCCTTAGGGAAACGTTCTGAATAAACACTCGCAGCCTCTCCGGCATTCCTTTGACATTCACCGTAAATAAGTATCATTTCGGCATATTGCATGCATGCGTAGCTTGCCATCACGATCTCAGCGCTGGCTAGCACGTCCACTGCTAGATGGTTCATGTTTTATCCCGAACGTGTGGCGCTGCGATAGTATAGTAATTTGCACAATCCGAATTTTCATGCTCGCTATAGCTCGGCTGGTCGTTTCTATTCCGCTGCCAATTATCTAGTCCTTAGTGAGTATGTTTTATTTTCCGGTTGTCGATTCTACCTACGTTGATGTTTGAAGGATGTTCGACCCATAAAAGAATTAAACAACACTTTGAGCAGTATCTCTAGTAGATTCCGTCATTTGACATATTCATTTTTTATAGGAAACCGTTTTCTGATATTATAATAAATTGATATTTATTTTTCAGTTTAATTTCAATATTTCATTCTTCGCTTTGTGTACGACCCCTAAAACTCAGCTAATTTTTTTTAATGAAATAGCGCTCTTTGGTGATACCTCAATCTGGCGATACCGGCTAAAGGTGGTTTCGCCGTAAAAAGGACATTGCACCCTGATTTTGATCTGTAATTACTTTAATTAATCTTTTAACTGATCCCTCATTGAAAGACAAAATCATGCGAAAAAGTCTCAAAATTTAAAATTTAATAACTCTGTCAATTTTTGTAGTACAGATGTCAAACTTTTTGTGTTATATCTGTTATGATATGTGTAAACTTTTACTAAATATAACTATAGGGACTGGGGGACCGTATAAAAAGTTAGATTTCGTAATTTTTGTAAAATTGATTTTTTATTTTAAATAATGCCACAACATGAATATTTACCTCATTTGAAACGTTTTTGTAGTTGGAACTATATGTCTACAACCAACGGTTGAGAAATTAAAGGTCGGCGATAGATAACGTATTGCCCCCTGTATATTTATTTATTTAGGAGTAATCTAATTAAAATTAAGTAGGACCATTGTTCATGGTTACTTCTAGTAAGTAAAAGTTTGATATAAAAAGGAAAAAAAGGAAACGTAAGGTTTTGAAATTCAAAAATATTTTTGTTGAAAAGGTACACTTTCTGGAGAATGACCCATATCCAGCAAACAATCAAAATACTTTCTTGCATTCCTGATTTTTTTTAGAATGAAACAAAAATTTAAATATTTTATTCCAAACATTATTAAAGAGAAAAAAAAGACGCGTCATTCAAAATTTAACTTTTTTATATTCTAAAATATACAGTGCGTATTTTATTTTCATACCAATAAATTCAAAACTTTTTTTTATTATTCAAAACATGTTGTGAATATGTCAGAGAAACATAACTTTTTCCCTAAACTCCTCTGTTGAAATCTATCTTTTTGAAAAGCGAAAAGCAGAGAAACGGGGAAAAAACATATTTGACTTTCAAATAAGGAAATATTTTTTGAAATATATACAGAATAGCGTTCTTCGAAATTCGTGTTATAATGATTTGCGATACATTTTTTTCCTGTGCTGCTTCGTGTAGGAAAATAAATATTCACGAATCAAAATCCGTCTAATTTGACGAATGAAAATGTTTAAAAGAACTGATTGACTGAATTTGTAAAAAAATAAATATATAGTTACAATAATTAATCAATATTATATTGGCTAGTCAAACTCTTAAGGGAACTGTTTACCTTTACAACATTTTTTTTTTTTGCTTTAACAAAAATGGTGAACTCACTGGTTTTCAATGTTCAACTAAAAGAACATCTTGAAACAAAATATTAATTGCATATTTAATTAAAATTTTTAAAAAGTAAAAAAATATATAATTTTTTTAAATGCCTACTACTTTTTTAAATATTGATATTTTTGCTCATTTAAAAAAAAAAAATATTTTCAGATGTATATTACTCAATACTGCGCATCGATTTTTAGATACATCTAATATTATATTTAATATAATTTTTTACTGAAATATATTGCGTAAAACGATGTAATCTAAGACATCTTCATGCTCTTTTATTTTTAAACAAATAACAAAACTAGTCGTTGGGGGCCGTCGAAATACTTACCCATCATTGATATGCATAATATAAAATATGAAAATAAAACATGCGTAAACTATTTATAAAATCCATTGCAATTCCAAAATAAAATTGAAACATATATTTAAATAATTTTAATACATAGTGTTGCTCTGTTACTGAATTGCAGGTACTACTTGATTATCCCATCGGCCAATTTTGATAAATCATATAAATTGCCAAACTACTCGCAAAATCATACAAACTAGCCGCTCCTGGCAACCATTTTAGTCTGCGTTAAAATTTATGTTTGGGAAAGCATGGTAAGCATTGTATCATGTCATTTTTATTCATAATTTAATTTACTTGGACTCCCTTAAATATAATTAATACAATCCTTTAAGCTAATATTAGTTTTTGTTGCTTTAAAATATCTCAATTTGTTTATTTTCTGTAAGCAAGAAACACTATTGATTTACAATGGAAGTCTATGGAAATTTGACAAAATATTAAAGATATCTCCAAGTTGGCGAAAAACTTAGCGTCATTTGGCGACGGAACAGATACATAGATTGGCATCTTAAATAATGAAAGAAAAAATAAATAAAGTCAGCTGATTATAGAGTGGTGGGTTATTCGTCAGCTGGTCACACGAACATGAAAAAAAAATACAGTGTGCAAAGGAAAGTTCCTTTAACCATAAAATACTTGCGAACGAAGAGAGCTACAGCTATGGAAGTGAGGTAACGGTATAGTAAAGTGACTACGCCCAATTTAATGCAAACTACGGCAGCGCCCCCTAGTGGCAAAATTTGGAATATAGCTACTGAAAATTGTAAACGAAAAGAAATAGAGCAAAACTTCCAATTAGAAAGTTTTAGCGCATCAATTAATTAGTACTAAACGACATCTGGTTCACATGGATAAGATAAATCGTCGCCTGTATACCCAAAAAAGTCCAAAATCGATGCAGTCTATTTCGTGTAAACGTTTGAATGGAATAGCCAGAAGTATGAAGAAATACGCACAATTTATGGAATAAATATGTTCTTATCTCAATACATTTTGATAACATCACATGAAAAACAAAAACGACAAACTTTCTCACAGTGATAAAAAGTTAATATTCAATATGTTCGAAAAGTTCGCCATTGCTCACGATACACGTTTGTATTCTTGAGAGTTTAATTCTACATGCCACATTTCTCAGCATGCAACGTCTATTGCTAGTCTCTTCAATACGACGACATAGATTTAACTCTTTCAACGGCCGTGGCTAGACGGTCTAACTACCTAATTTTAATTCCAAAACTGACAAATGGCAGCAAGAATAAAGTTTTGCTTTTCTAGTGAAAATTAGCGGGTTTTTATTTTCTAAGAAATTCGTTTGAATATTCTGGTATCAGTAAATTCCTTCATTAGTTTACGAACAGAATTCTTCTGCCCCTGAAAGGGTTAATCTAAAATTTTAAATACATTGGAAATTAAATTTTTACAGACATTACAGCACAGTACAACGTCACAATCTGAAATTGTGCACATTTACGGAATGTGAATATACAAAGTAGAATCGTCACTCATCGATTTTGGACAATTTTGGGTATACAGGCTACGATTTAACTTATCCGTGTGAACCAAATGTCGTTTCGTACTAACTAAATGATGCTCTAAAACTTTCTAATTGGAAGTTTTGCTCTATTTCTTTTCGTTTACGGTTTTCAGTAGCTATCTTCCAAATTTCGCCACTAGGGGGCGCTTCCGTCGTTTGCATTAAATAGGGCGTAGTCACTTTACTATACCATTACCTCACTTCGATAGCTGTAGCTCTCTCCGTTCGCAAGTATTTTATAGTTAAAGGGACTTTCCTTTGCACACTGTATATTTTTTTCATGTTCGTGTGACCAGCTGACGAATAACCCACCACTCTATAATCAGCTGACTTTTATTTTTCTTCAAGATATTGGGTTAGCTATAATTTGACAAATTTTCAACCGGGAGGAAATGACTAATTTTTTTTTTCTTTTTTACATGTTTGGGAGGTTACCGCTGCTCAACCCACCCACGGAACCGCAGCTGACGTTCACGGAGCTTCATGATACAACTCTCTGAAGCATTTTACAAATTATCGGCCGAGAGGAAATAACTGACGAAATTTGCACCTGGCTTGTTCACGCCGGCGCCTATACTCATGTTTTTCGCTGTGAAGCGGCTCTTGAATTCATGTTTTGCTTCATCTGCGGCGCGGTACTTTTGCATATTCAGACACTGTATGTAATGACACTCCCCTCTCATATTTATTAAATTGAACTCGAATATAACAAGCAGAGTTGATTGTGAATGTCTGAAAGTTCGTAAGGAGTAAGCAAATTACTTAGAGACATGATTTTATTGACTGCATATGTACGAATTTACTATAAAATGTCTTAAAATCTAAAGAAATATGGACAACATGATATATCTCATTTTCTGTAAGGCAGAAGCCACGCCCTTAGTCAATGATAGCTTTTGATGAAACGAGAATTCTCGTTTCCCGTCGTGAATGTATAAGGTTTTTATTATTGAATTGTTTTTACGACTGAATTTTCGAATATTCAAGTGTGACCAACCTGTACTGCACGCCTTCATTTAACAGTGGATTGTGACCCACCGGTGACGCACGCGCCCAATGTGACAGTCAAGCGTGACCCACTGGGGATGCACGCCACCCGATGGGGCAGTCAAGCGTGACCCACCGGTGATGCACGACGGCGCGAACGTGTTAATTTGCATAACTTTATTCCTCTCATTCAGTAACTATAGCTTGCTAGAAATGTCTTCGCAATTAATCGCAAATTTTACAGAAGATTTTATTTAAAGAATTGGAGTATTTTTGAAAGGAAAAAATCCTATAATTGTAAATGTTCGTAATAAGCATATTCTTTTCTATCTTATCTTAATGTGGCAGATTTATGAATCATTCATAAGAATTGCAAAATAACTTCTCGAAACTGTTTAATGTCACATCTAAATTAAAATTAACCAAGAAAAGTACATTTATCTATAAAATATCATTCGAAATTATGAAAGGCTTAAATCGTATGAAATGAGAAAATTTCAACGAAACTTGACACAGTATTTTTGACTTCTGTAGTGGAAATGATTTGAAAACGTAGATGACTGAATAAACATAATGTATACAAAGAGATAAGATAGAAAGTCGGAAATGAAAATTTATTTCGAAATTGCATTTCTGTTTTGAAAAGACAGCGTGAAAATTTAATCTAATACAAATACGGAAAAGTTATGAAGTAAGTACAAGTAAAAAAATATAGACTTAGAAAAACTTATTTCAGAATTCTATTAAGGTTTTCTGTGTGTTTTGTAACATTTTATTTCTTATTGGAAATTTGATTTTCTTATTAAGAGTTTATTTTGTTAATGGAGTTTCACTTATATTTAAAATATAAGATTAATGTTTTTTGTTTGTATTTCTAAAAACGTATATTAAATATTTTGAACAAATATTAACCTTTTTTCGGCATACTGATTTTTGGAGATTCTTTATTCATTAGGTTTTGTGAAAAAAATAAAGAATATTGCATGAGTCCCATTTTATTAAATTCACAATGTCGCTGTTCGGTTATACATGTTTTTTTAATATTAATTCAAAAATTACAGTTGAATTATAAAGGTCTTAATGAATATATTCCCTTTTTATGATTTAATATTAATTTACTATTTTAACAACATTTCTTAATTTTTTTGAAGCGTTTTCAATATATTTTTTAAGGAAATTTTCTATTGATATTGTTGTTTCGTTGTATTTACAGGATAGTCACAAAAAACCTAAAAATTGTAAAAATCCAATAATATACAAGGTGATTCAAGAAAGTTTTCAAAATGACACGGCAAATCAGGCATACAATAAAGATAAAAAATCACATAGGAACATAGGATCGAAAACCACTTATTAGGATGTGCGAAGCGAATCCTCTACTAGGCTATACAAATTACATTTTGTCGTACACTTTACAAAAAAAAACAAAAAAAACTATCCAGTATTTTGACTTGAAATTAAACATAAAAATAAATTATGATCTGTAGATTTGCACAATATTATTTTTTTTTTCCAGAAAAACGTTAAAAAAAATTATTATTTTAATTAATATATTTTACATGTTTTTCCATTATGGGCGCATTTTTGCAAATAAAAAATGAAATACGTATATTTTCAGAAGGAAAAATAAATCATGGAGTTACGATTTCTTTTATAAAACTTTTAAAATACCTTTTTTATGAAATTTATATTATATTTTTAATGAATTAAAATTTGTGAAAATTCAATTATTTATATTCAATTATAAATGTATTTTTAATTACGGTAAATCATTTACGTAGATGATACTTACGCATTTTAAATGAATTATATTATGGTTTTTTTTTTTTTTTGTAAAGTGGCAACAAAAGAATTGTAAACAAATAAAATTAATCGTTAAATTCTTTATCTAAATATTTTGTAAAATTTTGCTTCGAAAATTTTTTTATTTAGACCAGTTTTATATCATAAATAAAAAAATTCCGAGGAAATTCTTAGTTATTGGGCTGAATTTACATTTCTAAAATTAAAATGCGCCAATACATAAAATAACGTTTTTGCTTAATAACAATGCAAGAATAATATAAAAAATATTGTTACTTTCAAATATTTATATTATTAAATAATGCTTCGCGAATGCAAACAAAGCATGGCGTTTGCTAGTTTAGTCACATATGCAGTCACATATGTCCTAACTAAATTTGGATTGACTTTAATAACTTTCAGAAAACTGAAGTATATTATAATAAAACATTTAACAAACATTCTCACCTTTGTTGTAAATGTGATAACATCCAACAAAAGTGGTAGAAGTTTTATACATGGTGGCAGTATGCATTTGACGGCCCACATTTTGGACTGCGATTATCAATCCATACGGTATCATCGATTGCGTGAGCAACATGTTTTTCCAGATCTTTTCGTGATATTATCACATTTCACACAAAACAAGGTACATACCGTTGCATTTTCATTACAATGTTTTTATTTTTCTCGGAATTATTACCGTCATCCCGGGTTCAGTTTGAATGAAATAACCTGTATTTGTAACTAAATAAGAATTTTGCGACCCTATGTTCCTATGGGATTTTTTATCCTTGTTGTAAGAGGATTTTCAAAGAACAGACGATAAAATATATATTCTTCGAATCAGAACTTAATCACATCAATTCAATAAAGTATGCAGAACAATTTTTATCCATTCAAAGTAAATCGGAACTCTAATGATTAAAAACTCGGATAAATGAAATATGAATAAGTTTATTATAACCAAGAAAAGCCTTGGTTCAGATCACATATAGCGGTGATCACTCGCTTTAAGAATTTAATTACATCTACATTAAAAACAAACTAAAAATAGTAAAGTAAAATAGGGTTGTAATAATTCTTGGCGATGACTAATTTTTGCTAAGTCAAACAGAAAAAAGGGTGTTTTAACATTGTATACCTGATTTGCCACGTCATTTTGCAGACATATTTTTCAATTATCCTGTAGACAATAAACACATTTCAGGTAATAATATCATAAGACGAAACGCAATTTTTCACCTTGATTCAACTTAAAATATATAATGTGAACATTAAAAAGGTCCACAATCTTACTTAAAAGGTGACTAATGTAATGAAAAAGATGTTACAAGCTTAAAATATACATTTTATTTAAAACTTCTTAGTACTTTCAAGCCTCCCAGGTACTATAAGGGAATCAATATAAATCCTCTGTAAAAGCAATCAAGTATGTAACGACGCCCTATCGTACAATATCCCCAGTTTGTGGTTCAATATCCTGAAAATAAATTCCGAAAACCTGAGCAAAATTACGTAATAAAATTTAAAGTACAGAAGTTAAATATTTTTTTTTTTTTTACCCATGGAAAGTGACGTATGAGAAATAAGGTGATGTCATAAAATAAATGGAACTGCAATTAATTATAATAATATATATGTCCTCTAATTAAATCCCATTCAAGAAGCAGCTACTACTATACTTCTACTTTTAGCCCTAGTAATTATTGGCTCTCTCATTTTCAAAACAAACTGAAGTATTTGTATAAATAAACAACATTTAGTTATTAAGATATTCTCTGATGATGAGCCTGAAAGGCTTGAAAGTACTAAGAAGTTTTTAAATAGAATGTGTATTTTAAACTTGTAACATCTTTTTCATTACATTAGTCGCCTTTTAAGTAAGATTGTGGACCTTTTTAATGTTCATTTCGCATTTCAGGTTTCACGAATATTTAAAGAATGACACTCGTTGGATAATTTCGAACATTTTACTGCCGCTATTATCGCCAAGAATTTCCGTGGGACTCATAGGATGATTCTTTCGAGTTTAAAACCCACATATCTAAACATAGCTTTTTATAACTCAAACTACTAATTGGTCATTTTGAAGCCCTTCATCTACTCAGAAAAGCTCCTGGACCAGGTATCGCAATGGAAATTTTAGGTGCGTTCGTAATAATATAAATACGTAGCACCTATAGTCGTCGTTCAGTCTGTCTGTTCGTCTGTCCGCATATAACCGAGAAAAACTACCCAACCGAATGGTCTGAAACTTTAAATATATAATTGTTGCAAAATTTTGTCGAGTCATTTCAACTTTTATGAAAATCGGATGTATAGTTTAATGACAGGGACAGTCAAAATATTCCCGTTACATTACGGCCAATGGGAAAAAAATTATTGCTAGTGCATTTAAATGATATTACAGCATTTCGAACAGAATGAAATTGATATGGACTTATAAAGTGCGCTAAAATATACATTCAGTAAAATATGCGGTGCAAAAAATATTTATAAAACTACACTGCTCAAAAAAATTAGGGGAGCAAGCAAAAAAGTAAAGAGAACTGTGCAAGACCGCAATGTATGGGCATAAAATGGACAGTACACGTGTATTAAATCGCAATACAGAAAAAAGGCGCAAAAAAATTGTAAGGGCGCTTTTATTCTTTGAAAAGATGAAAAGAACATGAAAAGATGAAAAGAACATGAAAAGATGGTTTAGGGCAACAATTTGATTTCATGTAAATGATAAAAAAAATTATTTTTTAGTAAGGATGCAAGATTTGTAATATTGCGTGTGGTCTCCTCGAACAGCTAAGACTGCTGCACACATGTTTTCCATGGATGCGATTAGGTTATCGATAAGATTTTGGGGAATACTGTTCCATTGTTCAATAATTGCAATCTCCAAGTCCCGGACAGTAAAAAGAGGCCTCGGTCTCGCAGCAATGCGTCGTCTGAGTATGTCCCAAACATGTTCGATCGGATTTAGGTCAGGAGAGCATGCTGGTTATTCCATACGCTGTATTGTTTTAGCTTCAAGTATGTTTCCACAAGACGAACTGCATAAAGTCTGTCATTATCATGCATGGAAAAAAAGAAATCACTAATTACTGCAACATAAAATACGACTTGATGTCTCAGTATCTTGTCTGTATTACTTCGGACCGCCAAAGTGCAATTCCGAATAATATGCAGGTTCGCACGTCCCCCTATGCTGATTCCAGCCAATAGCCTCGTCTGTAATGTGATTTTTCATGAACGAATGTGGGATTATTTTGAGTGCCTCTTTCTCTCCATGCCAAAACACATCAGATGTCACTTCCAGACTGAATCGGGACTCGTCTGTAAACAGAATTTGTCCCCAACAACGTTGCCTCCAAACTCGATGTTCAGTTCCCCACCTTCTTTGGGCCGCACAGTGGCTTGAGGTCAACGGAATATAGACCATTGTCTTACGTGCATAGAGACCACCCTGATAAAGCCTATTTCGATCTATTTGGCTGGACACCCTTCGTCCTGTGGCCAAGAACAACTGTGTTTTCAGCTGAATAGCATTGCCCATTTAGTCTCGACGAGCTGTTAACAGGATATACCGGTCATCAGTTTATGTGTTAGCACATTTTCGACCTTGCACTTATCGATGACTACCATTCCATGTGTGTTGGAATCGATTCCACAGTCTTTCATGGACACTTCTTGCGACTCCAACAGCGTCCACTACACTACGTTGTGTTTCCCCAAATTGAACTGTCCCGATAACACGCCAAGCCATGGATTGCGGTAAATCATGGTGTTGTGACATTTTCAAGCCACCCTTTCTCAAAACACAAGCTGGGCAATTGAATTTTACAACTGAGGCAGTGAAACATACGTTTCTGCAAAATCCCGATTTCTGCACTTGCCTCATTTTTCTAGTTTTTGACGTCATAAACTTTAATTTACATGTGAAGTTTTCTTTATCTGTTTTCTACAGCACTTTAAATTATGGATGATTTATTTTACGTTACTTATCGCTGTAAATATTTGCGTAATTTCGTTAAAACCATATGTTCCCCTAATTGTTTTGATCAGTGTAGTTATAGTACAAACGCACCTCATTTGCCACGTTTGACGAGCAATTTCCAACTTGTTAAATTTTGGAATAACCTAATGTACTTGTCATTGTTAAAAATGTATTTTTTCTATTAAACATTAATCTAATATTGTATAACAAATTAAAAATTTCCTTGAATAATTGAAATAATTTTTATTAATGAGTAAGCATTTGTTAACATGGCAGTTATAAAAATTGCATGTTAAAAATATTGTGAACCTATGCATTCAATAATATAAGGTTTCCACCGCCGTGAACTGATATATCCGTTCACTAAGATGTAGGTGTCGCTGCAATAGAAGAATTGTTTAAATAGATATAATTCCATATAGATAATGCAGTTTCAAAAAACTGAGTAATAATTAATACTCCCAAAGATTATATTCATATGAGTAGTTTTATCATGTGTAGTTTTTATCATGTTAGAAAAATCATCTTTTTTTATCATTTTTTGAAAGAAAAACTACAATTTTGCCCTTTCTCTCGACGGTCAGGGGGTTAAACAACCACAATAAAAAAGAGAAAAAATCTTTTCAAGCTTTTTCATTCCAAGTCTGTTACGCAATTCAGAATAAATTATTTGATGTAATAATCCGCTCTATCCCAGCCAATGGAGCTGTTGCATTCAACAGCTGATTCAGTAGGTGATTTCAAATTATCTTTCTTCGATACATATCTTTACAAGAAAGAAGCAAAGAAGCCCGTCACTCAGTGACAGTAAATTTTTCTATAGTAACGGGCTCAGTAAATGTCCAAGTAAAAGTGCCTTCATTTGTTAAAAGTTTCATCGATAGTCTTCTATGTGAAGCGGCCTCATTTGCTTCAACATCTTTAAATTTAAATTGTAATGATTGATAATTGTAGCCAAACCATATGCCACCTAAATTTAAGGTGGTGATTATCTGAAAAGAGATTACTGTGAGGACCATCTAGCAGTAAAATATGTAACTATCAAAAATGCATTGTTCGTGGGTAGACGGAAGAAACTACTGATAAGTTATTAACATCCGTACATTATACTGAGGACAAGTTGAAAATATTGTTAGATGGCTACTTACATTAACACTTAACACCATCAGTAAGCCATCTTAAATGAGATCTTTTAAGGAATTTTATTTTGATAAAGGGCTGTAACTGATTAAAAGATGATCGTAAGTACTAAGAAAGTTCTAAGTCATCTAGTCAAGTTCCAAAAGCGACTTTGCAGGCAAACTATTTACGCAAATTTAATTTTGTTGTTTTTAATCTTTTTTTTTTGAGAGAGTGTGTTTTGCGCACATACACTCTAGTTCTCATTATTCCGTTCTTTGCTGTTCTTAAGTTATCAAAAATCGCTTTAAATTTTAACAATGGGATAATCCATGATCCGTCTATCACCTTAGCAAAAATTTTAAGAAACTGTGATTCCGTAACCTGGTTTATGGCAAAATGATATATTTTACCGAATTTTCCGTTGTTATAAATATTTTCTTTTCTTTTTTTTCTTTATGAGTGTATGTCGGAAAGACATTTACATGATAATTTAAATACTTGCCTCAATGCTATTTGTATAATTAATTATCTAAACTGTGTTCATAAAATTACACATATATATAAACATTTTCCTTGATGTTTATGTAACTTCTTTCTTACGTTAGAAGATGCATTTGTCAGAATCGCCTGTGTTTTAATGCTGATTTTGTCTGCAATTATGTTACGGAATATTCTCGAAATCCTCAACTTAGTTCACGGACACGAGAATTTAAAATTAAGGAAATAGATCCTAATTTCAAAAATAAAAATAACTTTATCATCTTGTATACTTTACAGATTTATGCGCACACTAAAAAACGAGTTGGAATAAATTAAGTATAAAATAAATAGAACAGCATTAAAATTTAATCTGACATATTCTTTAACCACAATCTATTATGTACACCAATTGCGTAAATAACACAATCATAATAAAACATTATTTTAATGGATGAAAAGTCATGTTTTCGCTTGAAAATGACGTCATTCTCTTTACCGTAATCATTCCACGCTTACGTGATTTGATCATCATTTAACGCAATAGTTTTAAAATGTTTTAGTTCTATAAATTCAAATGGACGTTTCCCGGGATATGCAACAGACACGTCACTGTAGGTATATGCCCTCCGAATAAAAGTGTTTTTTGGACAACCGGGAAGCAGTATTAACATATTCTTCAGGCCCATTGGTGCTTATTAGGTAGCTTTCATTACAAAAAGCTACCTATTGCAGCCATTCGGAGGAAAGCGATTTAAAAAAAATTTGGTATATTTTCATCGATCATGACCCCCAGACCCCGAAAACACTTTCCGTTCAAAATTGACATATATATATATATATATATATATATATATATCTGACCTTTGTCACACTGTAACTCTCTTATTTATGAACCGATTTGGATGTAATTCCGTGTGTACATACTACATACTAATGTCTCGACAGAGTTCGTTGGCCAGCTTCATCCGCCATTTTGTTTCAAAATGGCAGCCATTTAAATTTTTTTCAAAAAATTTAAAATTTGAAATGTGGTACCAAAAAATTGAAAATGGAAAAATATTTTTTTCTTATGTATTTGACCTTTATACAAAGATTCCGGAGCAGTTTTTGTTTCGTCTATATCTTAAAAAATGGCTGAGTTATAGCATTTTGAATTTCTAGCGTGGCTGACATTTTGAAACATCCTGAATTTTGTCACGCGATAAAAGGCGTATTTAAGAACCGATTTGGATGTAACTTCGTTTATACATAGTACATACCAATGTCTTGACCGAGTTCGTCGGCCAGCTTCATCCGCCATCTTGTTTCAAAATGGTGGCCATTAAAAAAAATAAATTTAAAATTTAAAATAAGGTATTAAAAAATTGGAAAATGAAAAAGATTTTTTTGTTTGGCCTTGATACAAAGATTCCGGAGCAGTTTTTGTTTCTGAAAATTTGTTCTTTTGTTTATATCTTAATAAATGGTTGAATTCTAGCACTTTGAATTTCTATCATGGCTAATATTTTGAAACAATCTTTTATTTGTCACGCGATAACACCCGTACTCGCCTATTTCGATGTAAGAAGGCATGCGGATAGTATACCTCAATATCTCGACCAAGTTCGCTGGCCAGCTTCATCAGCTATCTTGTTTCAAAATGGCGGCCATTAAATTAAAAAATATATATATTTAAAGTGAGGTGCAAAAAAATTAGAAATTGAAAAAGGTGTCTCTTAAGAATTTGACCTTGATATAAGGATTCCGGAGCATTTTTTGTTTGTCTTTATCTTAAAAAATGGCTCAGATATAGCAATTTCAATATCTAATGTGGGTGACATTTTGAAAAATCTGATTTTTTGCCTGCGACAGCACTCGTATATATCAATCGATTCCGATGTGAGTGAGCATGTGCACAGCAATTACTAAGGTCTCGACCAAGTTCACTGGTTAGCCTCATCCACCATGTTGTCTTAAAATGGCAGGCACTTTAAGAATTCGCCGAATTTGGCAGCCAAATATAACTTACTTTAAATAAAAGCAGCTTGGATAAAGCTGACTAATTTCGCGAAATTCCCATTCATAATGATTTAGATAGTCATAAAAATTAGCATTGAATCTTCTATATTCGGTTTCCACTAAATTGAGCTTCGTGTGTTTGGATAATATAAGTTGGCTTTTTTAAAATAAGGAATTGAAAGCTACCTCTTCCACCCGGCACTGGCCGGAAGGACTTTTTCTATATACCCACAGCATACGTGACATGGGTATAGTCTATATAATTTTTATTCGAATATGACATCATTTTCAATGAGGGCATATATGTCACATCCGTTTCATTCGCTCGTTATTTACGTTTGGACTGTGATTTGGGGTCTTAAGCACTGCAATAAAATAAATAAAATAAAATGAAATAAAATGAAAATAAAAACGTTCACTACAAATGTATATAATATATCTAAAAACTTATATTATAAATTTTGAATACAGTTTTCTAATATATGAAATAATTATTATATATTTTACATATATTTATGAGTAAGAGTTCGTACATATAGGAGAAAGACAAACGTGAAACAAGCAAACCGATTTCATAAACACTTTTCAACTGTATTGCAAAATTTTTAAAAGAAAATTGTTTCCGGAAATATTACGAAACTTAATATGTTACTTTTTAAAATTAAAATAAAATAGAATATAAACTCTTTCGTGTTGCCCACAATTCTGAAAACATTCCTTTATCTCCAGAAAACTTAGAAGAAAATAGATTTCAGAGATTTAAAGAATCATTTCTGAAACAAAATTATCGGTAATTTTCGGAAACGTTTCGGTGTCATTTTTATAGCGTTTTAATCCGTTTTCTCAATCAGGATGTAATATTTTTTGAATGCTTTTATCCTTCAAGTAAGCATTTTCATGTTCAATAGACAAATATTCTAAATTAACAACATTAACGTTAACAGTAATATTAACATTTTTTGGATTATTTTGAATGGGGAAATTTTGTTACGCAGCTAAAAGTGGTTACTTGAAACGAGATACCATCAATGACACCGGTACTTTGTGATGAGAAAAATTGATTAATACAGTAAAAACCAGGGATCTGGAGTCGATGGGAAAATGTCCGTTTGCGACTCCTGGATATTTTAACGACTCCGACTCCGACTCCTATTCCGATTCTAGACTGACTAATATACTAGTATTGGCAGTTGGTCAAATTAATGATGGAATATAAGAAAAATAAAACTAAAATATTAGATGTAGATTTCCAACTGGGCGAAAAATATCCGGACAATGATTCGAACCCGGGACATCCTGGCTGAAGCTGCCAGTGCTCTGCCATCTGAGCTATCCCGGACGATTCTGGACGAACTATTTCACTCAGCCAACCTTGATGATTACAGCATCTGGTCTGAAACCTGGTTCAGCTCAACAGAATAAATCACAGGTAATGGAACTCCAGAAATCGCTGGATACGAAGTTACACTAGATTAATATTAACACAATTATTCTAATTGGTAAACAAATCATATAAGATGTAAATTTCCAACTGGGCGAAAAATGTCAGGACCAGGATTCGAACCCGTGGTTCCCTTCGGGTTCGCCCTGGTCGGGTTCGAATCCTGTTCCGGACATTTTTCGCCCAGTTGGAAATTTACATCTAATATAATTTGTTTACCAATTAGAATAATTGTGTTAATATTAATCTAGTGTAAAACTAAAATGTCACTACACCGGCACTGATTCTCCTTTTAGGGCTTCAAAAATAAAAATAAAGAAATTATATTTTCCGCTTTATTAATTTTACGATTTTGCGCCGGCAAATCCGAAAATTCAAACTATCGTAGTCTGAAGAAAACAAAATGGAATTTTTACTATTTTGGATCTGCGGACTGAAAAAAAAAAGTGCAATCGTTACAATTTATTTATTGTTTTGTTGTGTCCACCAGACTCGAAAAATGTCTATAGAAAGTGGAAAAAATAAAGAAGATTTTGGATTGGGAAAATTACTTTGGAAATATTTCGGATTATGTGGAGAGAAAAAAATTTAAAAATTACATTTTTTGAGTTAATTTTACAATTGTGGCTTTATTTTGTGTTCTGCAGACCTGAAAAATCTATAATTCAAAAGGTGAAAGATAACGAAATTTCATCATTTTATCGTTATTTAGGGTACCGCCGATTCGGAAAAAAATAATTGCAATTTCATCTTATTTTGACTCCTATGCACAAAAAGAAAGAAAGAAAGAAAGAAAGGGTATTTAAGAATTTTGACTTTCGGTCTACAGACCGGAAAATCTGAGGGAAAGAAGGGGAAAAGGCTTATATTGCAATGCTATACCGGGTTCTTAGTTCTTTTACCTCCAAAAAAAAAAAAAAATATATATATAGTTTTCGCATAACCTCCGGTAAGAGAGCTGCATGAGCCGAAATCTTGACGCCCGTCCCCTAAAAAGTTCGGCGATGCCTTTGTATTTATTCTCACCACAATCATGCCCATCGTAAATTGTTCCTATTTTATCGGCGTAGTTTGATTCTTTCAAGTTTGTTATATTGGGCTTGTCAGCTTGCTCAGTTTTTTTATCAATCTGATCCGACTCGTTAATATACATAGTCTTAATTCTACTTACACAGGGTGTTTGAAAAATTTGAAAAATTTTCGGCACCAGTATTATATTATAGAAAATCTCTTGTTAAAAAAAGGCAATGTTTTGCACACACACACACACACACAAAAAAAAAAAAATTCTATTTTTATTATATTGGTATATAAGAGAAAAAAAATTATGTATGGCCTAGAAAAGTCCCTTTTTTGCTTAATGTGGGTTTTGCTACCTCCTTTCAGCTTTTCCTGCCCAAGCTTGGCGAATGTAACTCTGAACATTGCTAACTTTTTCTCTCTTTTTCATACTTTATAGTAGTTTTATAACTACAGTTAGACCATTTTAAAAATTCTTAAAGGTACTTTTCACTTATTCATATTAAGTTTTAACTTAATATTAAACTTTTTTCTTTTAAATTCTTAAATATTTAATCTCCTATCCTGTTAAGCTGTCATCAGCTAGGAAACCCCTCAATACTGCTCACCTGTTCAGTACCTGTTCAGTGCGTTTAACAAAGATTTCATTTTCTATAAAAAGATACTGGTAGTTTTCCTTGAGAAATAACGGTATCCGTACGAACCATGAGGCATTTGTACCCCAGGTTCTATCCGCAAACCCCAAAAATACGAGGCGAAGTACTTATATACTAAATGTAAAATATGTACTACAGTTATGAATTAAAGCATATTTCATCTACTATGTATACGGATAGAACCCTGTACTTACTCCGTACCTATCCCTTGTATCTACTTTGCACACCGCAGTCAGTCGGTGATCTTTAACTTGAGTAGCCCGATGTAGTCAATAAATAACAATAATAATTCCTTTTATTGATTGAAAATTACATATAATTAGTTTAAATTCACTTTAAAATATCTAACAATAAAATCTGGAGTCGGAATCGAACTCGGCTTGTTTTTTAGCGACACCGACTCTTTTGCTCAATAATGGGTCTTACTCCGACTCCGACTCCAACTCCGCAGACATGGTAAAAACTACTTTCAAGCGTTTGTAAAAATTACGAGCACACACACACGCCAAAAAAAAAAAAAACTTTTGTTTCAGATATTCTTTTTTAAATGTCGAAACTCTGTTGATTTCGGAAATTTCATAATACAAAGCTTTCAGGATTTTTCGATAACTCGGAATGGGTTATATTATATATTTGCATACAGTATTAAACATCTATAATATTTTCGGATTTGTCTTTTTTTTACAGCATGTAGAATGGAATTATATAAACATCTTTTTCCGCAGTTTGTCAAAAATCACCTTTCTCAATTTTGTTGTCCTTTGCTGTTTAAATATGTGTACATTAAATACCGGCTATCCCTAAAACGACTGATGGATTTTAAAATTCAATAACTTGCAAACGGTGACATATATTAAAAAAAATTCTTGCAGGAGTGTTATATAAGATGTCAGGAGTTTTTATGCTGCGATTCTCAGTTTTAGTTACAAATAGCATCGATAGATAGCGCTGCGAGCAATAACCGCTAAATCCAGGCTCGATTTTTCGGCATGCCTCTTCTTCCATTCGAAAAAAGGAGATTAAACTGCATTGAATGGATCCCGAAATACCAAAAATCGGGTCTGGACTGAGTTCCTATTGCTCTCAGCGCCATCTATTGTTTGAAATTCGCACTAAAACCAAGAATCACAGTAAAAAGTCTCCTAACATCATACATAACCCTCCTGCAAGAATTTTTTTAATATCTGTCACCGTTTGCAAGTTATTGAATTTTAAAATCCATCAGTCATTTTTGGGACAACCGGTATATATTATACCCATACACTGTAAAAAAAAACCGGACTAAAATACGGAAATGCTACTGGCAATCTAGATGCCAGTAGTATTTCCGTATTTTAACGGAACTTTTTCCAGGAAAATTACAGAAAATTTTCCGTGTTTTTGGAAATTAACGGAAATTTTTCTGTAAGTTACCTGGAAAATGTTCCGTTAAAATACGGAAATAGTACTGGCGTCTAGATTGCTAGTAGTATTTCCGTATTTTAGTCCGTTTTTTTTTACAGTGTATAAATAGGATCATAATATGTTGTATTTACAAAATTTACCTGAAATATTTTATTTACTTAGTTTCAAATACTTGTTAATTAAATTTCATCTTTAAGTATGAATACCTGTGCTTTATTGCTTCATGCAATGGTAATTTTTAAACATTTTTCATGGCATGCAGATTGCAATCCCTCAAGAATGCTTTTAAATATCACATAACTCCATAATATGCATATCTTAGTCTGGAATTTCTTCAAATCTTTTATTCCAGGAATTCTGAAAACTTTTCATAAACTGCAGAAGTTTTATGGTGATGTGAGAGCTTAAAATTAATTTCTCGAAAGCACCTCAAATTATCCTTAACCACAGCATATTCAGATTTATTTTACTACTTTCCGGATAAAATTAATTACGAGTAAGATGTTTATAAGTAGACGACGCTGTAAATATGTGTTGTAAAAATGCGCTTCAGATAATGATGTTATTGTGAAATTTGTAAAAAGGATATGTGAAATTTAAACAGATTTAGGTTCGATTTTTAAATGTAAATACATGTATGCGGAATATTTGTATTTTTACATTATTTTAGTTTTCCCAATTTTGTTTTTCTGTGAAAAGATAGAATTTTGAAATAGATTTTTCACTCACTTCCTGTTATGATAGAATTATAAAAATAATGTTTACTGGTTGTTTGCGATAAGAGTAGAATAATTTAATATTTTTATACTTTAATTATAAATAAATTAATTAATTTAAAGACATTTACTCGTTAGTTCAACACTTCACGTTTAAAAATGTTTTTAGCTAGGCTTTATCTTCCACAAAAGAAAAATAATATTGAAAATTATATTAAACAGAAGTCGATTTTATACGTTTGTCTCAAAAGTCGTTTCTCATTTCTAAAACTCGAGAAAAAATATTATCGGAATGTGGTTTGCACGAACTGAAGAAGTCTTATTTTATTATGGCAAAAGAAAACAAAAATCAACGACAGGTTGCATTTCTAAGGTGCACGTTAGAAAGATATATAAAAAATGTTGAGATATACAACAGGAATATATTCACAAGTTCTCTAAAATGTTTTGTTATTAAAATATTCTTCGTACACGTTCACAACGGCGCGGTGGGTCACACTCGACTGTCTCAGAGTTGTCAAGTCTCTGGCTTTTTGCACACCTCTATTATTTTAGAGAAAATGTTGTTCCTTTAAATCCTTCAATTGTTCTAAATAAATAAAACAACGCTTTCTGTATTAAAATACTGGTATCCAAAAAGCCGGAGACTTTTCAGCTCTGAGACAGTCGAGTGTGACCCACCGCGCCGGCGTGAACGTGTTAATGCATTAATGAATATTTATAGACAATGCTTTACATTTTCCATATAACATACAATCGATGGAATATAATCGACAACTAAAGAAATAAATATGATATTATTATTTGTGTCATTACTATTTCAAACATTTTAGTCGCATTTTTATGGGCACGTCAATACGGAATTTTGCTCCAGACTTTGACTCGGAGATATCTGCGGATATTTTCATAAATTTACTTACAGATTAAAAGTTATATTTTAGTAGAAAAGTGAAAAATTGTAACATGTTTTTATAGTACAGAAATATTAGTTCATGTTGCATGTCAATATAATAGTTAAAATATTGTTTTGGTGTTTTAATATTTTTACTCACAGCATGAAACGAAAAAAAAAAGATTTTTAAAATATTAAACAGTAATAATAAAATAACAATAGTAAGTAATTTTTAGCAACAACAACAACGATAAAAAACGACTTTAAGAGATTGCTTCTTAATGAGTTTTTTTGGCAACCCTGAATTGGTATCAATATTAGAGTCATGCAAATATCCGACATGAACCCGAAAGTTCTATTCAATGTCAACTGGAAATCCTACCTGAACGTGACGCATTACAGCCGATAAAAGAAACAAAAGGGCATTATTCTATATTTTAATGAAATTGTGTAATACTGTGTAAATTATGTTTCTAATGTCAATTTATCATTTATGTGGAAGCATAAACATATATACACTCATTAACATTCAAATATATAGTTTTTAATGAGAAACAGTATTTTGGGTAGTATTTCATATGATGATTTGCTAATTCCGACCCGCATGAGCAGAAACTTAATTGAACTTCGATCCGACAAACTACGAAGAAGCCCTTTGCCAATCCGACCGACTAAAACCGTCATATTCGAACGAATTCGGGTTACCTGAGACATCCCATCCATATTTATTGAATCTCATTGTTGTCAATACATTTTTTAACGAGCAGTAACTCATACAACATAAAATTTTCTTGAATTCATAATTGAGTAATAAAGGGTTAAAGCTCTAATGATACTGAAAGAAACCATCTGCAGACACAATCTTCCTGGAGGATACATTTACTACAATATCTGCATAGAGTTGACGGAGTGATCTAATACACTTAGGTTTTCTCTTTTCAAGTTCACTTTACAAGTGTGACATAGCTTTAAATGTTTTATGTTCTATGCGGGCCCTGTATTGAACATATCAGTGTACAATGTTTATTGACGATTGAACTATTTTTTATTTATAAATTTTAGCTCTGGATTGAATTCTTCAATTTCGTCCTCATATTCATCTTCTGTTAATTATACCCAAAAATGTTAATTCAGTTATGATTTTTCTGTCAAATTACTACAATATGAATAATAAGATCTAGATTTTTATTGTGACAATATCTACTTATATTTAACGTACAAATGTTCATTAACGGAAGAATTTCTTTATTTATAAATTTTAGTTCTGGATTAAATCCTTCAGTTTCTGCCTCATATTTATCTTCTGATAATGTACCCAAAAACGTTAATTCAAATATTATTTCTTTAACATCACAAGAAACCGTTACTAAAACATTATTGCCCATTGCGAGGAAAACCTTAAACATTAGAGAAATGATTAAGGAAGGCTTGTAAGGATGGTATTTCCAGACCATATTTCAATGTCTTCTAACACTAATATATATATATATACACACACACACACACATATATATATATATATAGGAGAGAGTAGCCGAATTTGGACCACTTCACTTATTTTCACTAAATAAATAAATCTTTAGAACAATTTCTTTTTGAAAATCTTAAGTTTTATTTTAATTAAATTTTTTTTCAAAAGTCGTCCAAATTCAGCGACTGGTCGCAAAAATTGGACCCCCTGTCTCATTATTAATTGGACCAAACGTCATTGGTCTGTTTTAATGAGTAGGGAATGTATCTAATTTTATTCAAAGCAAAGTTTGCGATTAATGAAACAATCAAAAAAGCAACAGCAATGAAACATACTGAAATCAAAAGTTTGAAAGTAAGAATAATGTTTTAAATCAAAATGTATTCAAAATATAAATCAAAGTTATAAGTAATTAAGAATAGAAATTATTGAACTAATTACCATTTACTTAAATTTCATGTAAGAAGTGATCCAAGGTTTACACATGAATTTCGTTTGTTCATTTTTTTATTCCAGCGCACACAACATGAAATGAAACCATATTTGGCAATCCGAACACTGAATTATTTATGCTATTTTATTTTTCTTGCAAATTAGAGGAAAGCAATCATCACTGTCTTAATTTTTCTTTTTAGATTCTGAATTATTAAACTTTTTTTGCAAGAGAAGTTTTATTTTCCTTATGTCTGTAGTTCTTTTCTTCCGTCATTTTCTTTTTTAGAATTGGGCTTTTTTGAAACTTGATGTTCCAATTGCTTTTGTGCTTTGAGAGCTTCCTTTTTGTCGTTTGTTTGTTTTTGTTTTTTAATTACAAGGTTTGCCTTATATGGAAAATATGTTACCATAGTTGATTTTTGGCTCCCCCTGTACTGTGAATTAACTGATTTTGGCAAGGGAGATAACATTTATAATGATTCTTTGACTCTTCGGAATGTTTTGTAGCTGCAGCTTTCTTGAGAGTCAATCGCTTCACAACTTACTTATTCCTTTTCTTTTCCTATATCTTTAACAGTTTTTGCTATCACTGATGTTTTCCTTCCAGAATGTTTGTCTGTGCCGTTTTCATCAATTTGTTATTCTCTTATTTTTCAGTAGGTTTCATGATTACTGACTCTGACGCCGAAATCTTGCTAGCAGGTCTTGCTTAACGGATCTATCTGCATTGCCTATCTCCTCGTCAGGAATAAGTGATGAAACAGCTGCGAAATGATTAGCGTATATCTGGTCCAGTTTCAGCAACTCAAATTGATGCAATTAAGGCAACTGTGCCATTTTTTAGACAGATAAGCTCAAGACAAAGAACAAAAACGAAAGCAAACAAATCCGCGAGAAAATTATGCCCAATAAACACATGAATTTAGATATGTATATGAAAACATAACAACTTACCTTAGTTGTATTGTCTTACGTTTAGGATAAAAAAATTAGATCCAAACAGCTAATTTTAGGTTTTTGAAAATTGTCTGAACATAGCTCGTAGGCGGGTGCTTCTACTTATCATAAATGACTTCATTCTGATGAGTAAGATTTCAGTGGTAGACTTCAGCGGTAGATTTCAGCGGGTCATCTTTCTGTAATTAATGGCAGAATTGCAGCGGTCCAAATATGACTACTCTCCCCTATATATTTCTAGATGGAAAGATATTTTGAATATCGAAGATTAAACGGACACTTCGACTGAAAGAGAATTTTTTCTATTTGTGGAATACAAATGTGTAGGGGAATACGATTTTTTCAGGATATAAAAAAAAAATCCGAAGTATGACAAATAATTCTGTAACCTCTTTCGTTAAACGTTGCTTAAAAAGAAAGCGTGTGCCATTGAGATTTTTTTTTATGTTTTTAAATACACAATGCGCATTTTATTTTTTATATAAAACAATTGAAATACTTTTCTTCTTTATTCAAAACGTGTTTTGAATATGTCATACCAACGTAACTTTCATCTAGATCTCCTATGTTGAGAAATATATCTTTCTGAAAAGAGAATGACAGGAAAAAACAAACAAACATATTTGACTTTCAAATACGGATAAACTTTTTAAAACATAAACTGAAAAACTAAAACAAAAACTCTTTGGATTTCATGTTAAGATAACTTTAACAGTATTTCTCTTGAGTGATACTTTGAGTTAAAACAAATATCCGGGTATCCATAATTTACAAAAGGAATAACAATAGAATAATTCGAAAAGTATAAACGTTTATATGGAAAAGTTCCAGGAACTTTTAAGGAGCTAGATTCAGTAATGAAAAAGCCGGACTGTTTGTTGTTTAGTTCACTGCAATGCTATATAGCAATAATCCAGATGAATGTTTTCTAGGTACGCTAACACAATGAATGCAAGATATAGTCTCTTTAAAAGAAGATTTATTCAGCTTAGTCCGTGTTATAGCGAATTTTTATATCCGTGAGATTATTGTAATAGGTACAAGTGTAGTGACCACAAAATCATACACTTTTTAACTCCAAGTTTTTTGATAATCAAGCCATTGCGAGTGGAAGCAAAACCAAATTAAAAGCCGTTACATGTTAATCTATTGAGAAAGTTTAAATCATTTGGCACAAAGAAGGGCGTGTTCAATACTTCAAATTTGCACTTACATTTGAGGCAGTGACCATATATGAGAGCAGCTGATTTGAACATTTTATGTCCACCGTAGTGGAAATTGCTTTGGTGTCTACATTGTAAAGAAAAAAAAAAAAAAAAAATCCGTTAAAATACGGAAACTGTACTGGCAGTCGAGACGGCAGTACTGTTTCTGTATTTTAACGGAATTTTTTTCCGTAAGTTTTGTGAAAAAAACGGAAATTTTTCTGGAATTTACGGGAAAAAATTCTGTTAAAATAAAGAAATAGTACTGGCGTCTCGATTGCCAGAACAATTTCCGTATTTTAAAGGATTTTTTTTTTTTTACAGTGTATAACAACAATGCTGTCGCATTGGATGATGCCTATTTATACACAGAAATAATTACACAATACAGGCATAACAATTTTGTTTCTATCCATTACATATATATATATATATAACTTTTGAAAACGCAATCGCATATATGTCTAACCTAGGGATTCCAACCCGGATCCTGAGCGCGGCAGAAGCACCCGCTTATTGACCACACCACTGGGCGACTGAGCAGCTGTTGATAGTTGGGTGAATCAAGAATTTGTTTATATTAAAGCTGGAAAAGGTGCAGCTGGTTTGCACTTATTTTTATTAATTGCATCGACGGGCGGCATTTGAGAAATTACATTAATTCTTTTTTTTTCTAATTTCTTCTTTTAATTCGTATTTTATTTGCAGTTGAAAAAAGAAAATTGAACTGATAAAAATTTAACGACAGCTGACATCTGGAAAGGAAAGATATTTTTAAAACACAAGGCAAGATTTTAAAATTTGGAAAAGGTCGGATAAATAACAGATAATATTTAATTAAAAATTACAAATATATTTGTTTCCGTTCGAAGTCAGAATCAAGATGCGGATTTAGATATTCACGATTAAAAAACTACCTCACAACAATATGTTTTCCAACAATAAAAATGAATTTAATATTAGACGTTACAGACTTTAAACCAGCATTATTCGAAAATTATCTAACCAAATGACTTATAGTTTATTAGTCCAAGATCAAATTTACCGATTAATCTAAGTATGATATAAAAATTCAGTTTTAGAATTGAAAAGTTTAGAGCTTGTTATAATTTATGTATGTAGATTGCCTCATGAGCAAAATTTAGTTAAAGTATTAATTAGAGGACTTATTAGCAATCAATTACAGTTAATTTTTTATAGGATTATTTGTAGCAGTGTTATAGGAGGAATGCGTTTCTTTGTTCCAGCATGGCATATTCGAAATTTTTCTTCGGAATGTTTTTATGAGCAGGGCACATCGATATCAGAAAGTTAGAGATCGATGGAAAAGTTACCATTAATTCACATAATTCAGATTAAATGTGCCGACAAACTTTTCACAATTATACTATATGTTCGTATTATAACACTAATCTCCTTAATTTTTTTTCTAATAAATGAAATTTTGAAATGTTATTTCTAAAATTTTCCTGTGTATAATTTATTGGGTCAAGAAACTTTAAAAGAAGAATTTCAATTCCTTTCCATAAAAATGACATAATTTGGAATGCACTTTTACTTTAGTTAGTAAGATGAAACTGGGACACATAAGTGAGACAAAGTGTATGCAAAACAATCGCTGCTAAACGCTAAAATTCGCGTAAAAATTTCGTGAAAATTAAAAAAAATGTAGACGTCAAAAATTACTATATTGGGCAAAAAGATTGATACTAGATTCTTCTTACGAATGCCAAAATATAGCGTCAAACGGGAAAACATAGTAAAAATCGCATTAAAAATAAATAAAAATCGCATTAAAATCGGAAAATTTTTAAATCCCATAAAACACGGCAAACAATTAAAAAAAGCCCATACAAAATTCGCCGAAAATTCAATTCACTATATTGGGCTAAAAGACTGAAACCAGATTTCTCTTATGAATGTCAAAAAATCGGGGCGGCACGCAAAAGAAACGCTAACAATCACATAAAAAATTCCCGAAAAATTAAAAAATCGCTGTAGAATTCCAAATAAAATTTATGGTTTTTCGGACAAAATTTATTATACTGTGCTAAAATAGTGAAGCCTTCTTCATTTTACTAATATGGTAAAATCGCCATGATACGCAAAAAATGGTAAAAATCCCATAAAAAATTAAACAAACAATCTAAAAGTTGCCTTCAAAGTGTATAATGTCGGTTGAACAGGTACCTTCATGCAAATGTTTCTCGCTGTGCGTGCATTGGTCTCTCCAGAAAACTTTTATTAGACACACACACACACGAACGTCTATTTTTTTACTATAGATAATCAATTCAAAACATCACAATTAAAAAAAAATAATATATAATAAAAAAAAACCCGACTGCGTAAAAAGCAAACTAAAAAGAGAGAAAGAAGTTGACGTAGGAAAATAGTAGAGTGTGTAATTGAAATACTTTTTTTTAATTTAAGTAATTGCAGCCGAAGGTATCAGATTCACGTTTAGGTATGTACTGCGGCTCCTTCTAACTGCACATTTGCCTCCGACTTCAATTACTTAAGTAAAAAAAAAAAAAAGGATTTGCATTACACACTCTACTATTTTCGTACGTCATCTTGTTTCCCTCTTTTTAGTTCGCTTTTTACGAAGTCCGGTTTTTTGCTTTTTTTAATTTAATTTTTTATTGACGAATTTTTAGTTTATATTACTTACCTATTTTTTTTTATTTACTTGTATTGATGACTTTTAAGTTGTGTTTAATTGTTAGTTCCTATCTATAAACACTGTTTTGATGAGGCCTATAGATTTGCCGATAGTCTATGAAGGCTAGAGATCCTATCTACACAACTTTCAAGTTGTGTAATATTTAAACGGAGCTTCTGACTGTAAAATAGTCTAGGAAACATCGTCTTCATTTTGAAAGACCTTTCCAATGATATGCCACTTAGTAGTGTGCGTAATTTTTTTTTTGTCTCTACCGGCATTTTGTATTTTAGAGCCGCCATTTTGAATTTGTGAAAACAAAACCCAGCCTATAACCATTGGACTATTAAGACGAATAGATAGAGACCTCATTCATTAAAATCCATCCTGCCGTTGGGATGTTTCGAGGGTATAAAGAAATCCACTTACCCACATGCATATCCAGATACGCGTCAAACACATAACCCTTCTTGGCAGTCGGGTAAAATAAGGTAAGAGATTGTTTAAAGATAAGCTATCCTTTTCTTATTAGTTTAACAAATGGATAAAATACGAATAGAACATAATAACTCTGAGAAGATACATAATGAATTACACACATGTTAAATGCATCGTTGTTAGAACGATCATTAATACGTTACACAAAAAACGACGTACATTTTAGAGTGTAATAAAGGACACGTCCTTTTTTATCTCGTTGTTCTAAATATTTCCAACCTTGTTTTTGCAATCTATTGAAAAATTAGTTTATATTTTCGTGTCCAAGAAAATTTTACATTACATTACAAAGTGTTCTTATAAATATTTGTGATATATATATGTAGGTGTATAATGAATTAAACACAGTTAAAAGAATTAAACACATGTTAATGGATTAAAGAAATGAATTAAGCGCATGCATCGTTAGAACGATCATTAATATTTTACACAAAAACGACGTACATTTTAGAGTGTAATAAAGGACACGTCCTTTTTACCTCGTTGTTCTAAATATTTCCAACCTTGTTTTTGCAATCTATTGAAAAATTGGTTTATGTTTTCGTGTCCAAGAAAATTTTACATTACATTACAAAGTGTTCTTATAAATATTTGTGATATATATATATATATATATATATATATGTAGGTGTATAATGAATTAAACACAGTTAAAAGAATTAAACACATGGTAATGGATTAACGAAGTGAATTAAGCACATGCATCGTTATAAAGATCGTTAATACTTTACACAAAAACGACGTACAGTCGTGGAAAAAAAAAGTAAACATCCCTACTAATTCCTCAACAAATCATTGTAGAAGAAAGTTACTGGTACCGAACGATTGGAAATAAAGTCTTCTTTTAAATGATGTATATTAAATTTTCTTAGGGGAACATCTACATATTAAAACGAATCCAAACTTCATTTTTTTCAATAGCAATACCCAATTTTAACGAGATATTTGAAATCTTCGGTTCAAACTATGCCTAGACACCAAATTTCAAGTCATTTGAATGATAAGTTTTTGAATTATAAAAATTCAAAATTTAGTGCTTCTAATGTTAAATTAGATTTTCATATTTTTATTTATATCTCCCGAAATTATGCTTCTAATGTGCTAATTTTTTTTTTGTAGTAATAATACTAATATACCCAAACATAAATAAGCTGAATTTGCAATTTTTATAATTTTATGATATGAATTATGAATTATGAAATTAATATTCGAAAAAATTATGAATTGCAACCTACAATTTTTTTTGATGGATTTAGATTTATTAAGTCCTGCTCTATGGAAATTCAAAAATTTCACATTTTTCTTCCAAGTAGTTTTCAAATTATGCTTAAAAAACGGCAAAATGATGGTTTAAGGGGCCGTCTATGATGGAAGTGAGTAGACATTTTGAAATTTATTCTGCTGTACTGTAATCTAACACGCTTCACTGGCTCCTTGAGTGGCGCTTAAAATGCCTTGATCAAGGAAGGGGCTCTTTCGGTTAACAATCCAGTACGAACTTCAATTTGGATACAGCCCTTAAAATACGCTCGTTTTAAAATAATTAATTTCTCGGAAACGTATGGTACGAATTGCATAAAAATTCGTTTTTAGGCTAATTGAAGGGTGTAGAGTTCATTTATGCTGTTAGAATTGGGTACTGCTATTGAAAAAAACAAAGTTATGGTTCGTTTTAATATGTAGATGGCCCCCCTAAGCAAATTTTATATACATCATTTAAAAGTAAACTTTATTTCCAATCGTTCGGTACCAGTAACTTTCTTCTACGATAATTTGTTGAGGAGTTAGTAGGGGGTGTTTACTTTTTTTTTTTCCACGACTGTACATTTTAGAATGTAATAAAAGACCCATCCTATTTAGCTCGTTATTCTAAGTAATTCCAGGCCTGTATTTGCAATGGAGTGAAAGATTATTTTATATTTACTTGTCCAAGTAAATTTTACATTATATTACAAAATGCTCGTATAAAATTTCTAATAATGTTTAATATTGCATAAATATGAATTTTGTCACCGAAAATAATCTACAAGGACTAAATACTCTTGATCAGACATTCTATATTAGATTTCATAATTAAAGATTCGTATTAATTTCTATTTATGCATCTTATAATCATAATTGGTTTTGTAAAAATACATGTTTTCTTAGATTATTTTAAATATAGCTGATTTACGAATCGTTCTGAAAGTATGGCAACATAATCCCAAAATTCTTTAAATTCGACTAAAAATTAATTAATTTTAAATATAATATATTTTAAAACAAATAGTCATATGAAATAATGATAGGCTTAAAACGTATGCCATGTGTAAATTTCAACGAAACGTCACACAGTACTTTCAAACTTACCAAGTAGGAATTACTTGAAAACATATATAACTGAATAAACATAATGTATACATAGAGATAAGATAGAAAGTCGGAAAAGAAGATTTATTTTGAAATTACATTTCTGTTTTCTCATGGAAGCGTGGAAATTTAATCGAATACAAATGCGAAAAATTTAGGAAACATGTGCATGCAATAAAATAAAATAAAATAAATATAATATAGATTTAATATAGATTTAGAAAAAGTTATTTCAGAATACAAGTTACGTTTCTTTTGCGTAACGGTACATTTTCGCATTACATTTCATATTTCATGTATTACAAATTCGAAATTATTAAAAATATATTTTGTTAAAAAATATGTATCAAATAAAAATAAATAATGTAAAAATAGTATTTTTTTAATCGTAAATAAATTTATTTAGACAAAAGATTACTTTTATTTATTCCTTGGATTTATTGATGTTAGTATATTTCCCCTTAAATAACCAGATATACAAGTTTATACCTCATATACAGGGTGAGTTCAATATGATTGACCTGACTAAAATGGACAATTACTTTGTTGTGAACAATGATTTGAAAAAAAAAAAAAAAACCCTTTTTATAAATCACAAAAAAATGTTTCCTTTACATACTTCATAAAAGTTTTAAAAGGACCCTTTTAGGCGTACCTAAAACATCGATGTCGCAATTTATTTCGCTTTAGACGTTGTGAATGTATTGTGCACAACGCTTTGTGATTGCTATTTATGAGGTATGCCTTTTTTGCCTACAACATTAAACGGAGTGAAGGTAACCAAAGATAATGCACTGACATCCGTGTCTATACGACGATGCTTCAGAATATCTGACGTACAATGAACTACAACTTAGAAGTTTCGTGCCAAAAAGTAGTGAAATAGAGCTGTTTTGTAGGACGCAAAGATAACTTTGAGGTTCTTTTTGCACTGTCTTTAAAATGTGGCTACCTAACATTGTTTACTACGAAGTTATTGTAAGATGATTTATAACTTTCTTTACATACTTTGTAGCAGTTTTAAAAGGCTCTATTTAGGCATACCTAAAACATCGAAGTCGTAATTCATTTTACTTTAGACGTTGCCAATGCATTGTGCATAACGGCTTGTGACTGTTTTTTATTAGGTATGCCTTCTTTACCTACAACACTGAACTGACGGAAGGCATCCAAAGATAATGTACTGACATCAGTGTCTATACTACGATTCTTCAGAGTATCTAGCTTGTGATGGACCACGTCGTGGATGTTTCCAGTGTGTCTAAAAGTAGCTACAAAGAACACTTTTACCGGGTGTCCCAAAAAATGACTGATGGATTTAAAAATTCAATAACTTGCAAACGGTGACAGACATTAAAAAAATCTTGCAGGGGTGTTATGTAAGATGTCAGGAGTTTGTATGCTGCGATTCTCAGTTTTAGTTACAAATAACATCGATATATGGCACTGCAAGCACTAACCGCTAAATCCAGGCTCGATATTTCGGACTCTCCTTCTTTCATGCGAAAAAAGGAGATTAAAATGTATTGGAATGGCTTCCAAAGTATCAAAAATCGAGCCCCTATTGCTCTTAGCGCCATCTATTGTTTGAAATTTGAACTAAAATCAAGAATCACAGTAAAAAACTCCTGACATCATACATAACCATCCTGCAAGAAATATATTAATATCTTCCACCGTTTGCAAGTAATTGAATTTTAAAATCCATCAGTCATTTTTGGGGCACCCGGTAAGATTGCAAACAGAACATTGAAGAACCTTTTGTATTGTCTTTAAAACGTTTCTACCTATAATTCATGTGTGATACATATATACCATAATGCATATGGTGTGCCCTTGAATACTATTTAAAGTGAGATTAATAAAAAAATTAAAGGGTGAATTTGAAGGTCACTTATCCCCTTAAAATATTTTGTTTAAATTGGACTGTATTTATTTTCTATTTGCACATTTCCAGGCTTAAGACATACAATGCTGTTTATTTCAGAATTACTGTTTATTGATTTGTATTATTTATATAACAAATTTTCTTCTTTATGAATCTTTTTACACGCTATAATTTAACTTCGTTTCTTGAGTATCTGTGTCAAATTTTGCATTCGCTTCTGTCTTCAAACGATTCAACTCTAGTTCATTGTTGATTATAAGATAATATTCAAGTATTATCTTGGCCGTACCTATTTGGCTGCCCCTCATGATTCAAAAAGCACCTTGAAGCACGAACTCCTTCCCAAAATTTACTAAGGTCACCAAAATGACTGTAAAATAGTTTTTATAGAAAACTGTTAGATATCCTTAATTTAACTGTATTCTGATTACAATATGTGCAATAATATGGTCAGAATAGAATTAAATTACGGTTATGTATATATTATTATGATAAAGACAATATTCAAGTATTTTCAGTGCCGTACCTATTAAGGCCTCATGCTTCAAAAAACACCTTAAAGCACGAACGTCACCTATAAAATTTACTAGGGCCACCAAAATGACTGTAAAATAGTTTTTATAGAAAACTATATCTGCAATAATATGATCAGAATAGAGTTAAATTACAGTTATGCAACGGTTATATGCATTATATCATTATGATAAAGATAATATTCAAGTATTTTCTGGCCCGTACCTATTCAGAAAGCACCTTGAAGCACCAGTTCCCCCTCTAAAATTTACTAGGGTCAACAAAATGACTCTAAAATATTTTTTACAGAAAACTGTTAGATAACCTTAATTTAACTCTATTCTGATTAAAATATGGGCCTAATATGGTCAGAATAGAATTAAATTACGGTTATGCAACGGTTATTTGTATATTATTATGATAAATAAATAAATGAAAGAGTTACGCTGATAATTACCTTTGACACCATTTTTGGCACAGATAATATGACCAGATAATGCGTAACTATCCTTTTTTGTAATGTTAATGCGTATTTTAATGTAGGGTAAGTACGGGAGAGATGAACCACAGGGTCAGATTGATCTGTCAACTATTTTCTTAATGCGGCGTTCCACAGATGGTGCAACTATCTTAGTCATTTACTTAAAGATATTTTGTATAGCGTGCACAATTTTGCTTCTCAGAAAACATAATATTTTTTCAGCGAAAAATTATTATTGCTTTTGATAAGTCAAATAATTTTTTTTCATATGATTATTGTTATGCATTTAAAGGTTTTGGTGTATATGTGATCTATCTAGTTTTAATGATATAATTTCTGGGAAAATTTAGGCTTCTAAATAACCTAAAATAGCGACCTAATATTTACAGTGTAGAGTGGGTGTAGGTTATACTTCTCAATTAGGCGACCGAGAGAGATGGAGCACGTGTAGACAGGATGAGAAATGGATCAGGTTTCCTCTCGGGAGGGATGGACCATATAATCTTAAATTTCAAATTTAGCTTTTTAAAGAGCTTAATTTAAAATATTAAGGGATTATATTTTTCTGTTTTCAGAAACTGTCAACTACCTACTATATTAAAAAAGGTTCGCCTATGACATGGATATAAACATTAAGGAAATATATGATAACGAGGATGTCTATTTAGAAAATTGGAATGAAAACGAATGTGTGAGATGCGGTGAAAATTACAATAAGATGAAACAAAAAGTAGATTATTACAGAGTTTTTCTTGTTTGCGTTGGCTCCATGATGGATGTTCTCGGTTTCAAGTAACATTCGATAATTCTGGGAAGAAATTAAATAGCAAGAAAGAAGTTACTGCAAAGCAATCTTCACCAATAGTACATAAAACATTGTTATAAATAATGTTTAAGTCTGTTAAATCATTAAGATTTCAAGAAACAGATTTAATTATCATAGGTATAAATTAAAGGGTTAAATAACATTTTTTGTGAACGTAATGCTCATTAATTTAGTTGTAAGTTCATTTAATTTTCGCGTAATGACAATAAACATTCAGAAATGTAATATATGTGTAGTTATTTCAATATTTTACTGTGGTCCATCGCGCACGGAGTAGTTCGGGTGAGATGGACATCATAGTATTTTTTTTTTAATCATAAAAGAAATTCCTTTAAAGGTATGAACTTCTGCATTTGGACTTTTTAAGGAAACATCACACTCTATACATATAGGGGGCATTCTCACAATCTTTTGATTTTTAAGTCCCTCAATAATAATTTTTATTTTAGTACACATTTTTTTGTGTGTGTGTTTTTTTTTTTTATTTCATATACTGGGAAACATCACATTGCATGACTGCATAACAATATTAACTAGGTAAATTAGTTTTGTACGATGTTGGGGGTCCAAATATCAAGGAAACTCCTATACCGTCCTGTGTCTCTGATGCCGATGTTTAAGTTTGGAGCTGTCTGTATAAAATTGTTTCAATAAAAGTAATTCGATGTATTTTTTTCCGGAACTGGGACTATTATTTTATATAAATATATAGCAAAAACTTAAGCTGCACTCATTTTTAAGGTTGTTATTATTTTTTCACTTTGTCCCTGGGTTTTAGATTCCTTACCGTCCCTCTTCTAAAATTATACATAAAATCCCTCCAGATGCAGCCACAGAATTTTTTCAATTTTTTTCTCATGCAGTAGTATGCTAGAGAAAGAATGTATGAAATTCTTTGACAGGAAATTTACTGCAGAATTTAAATCAGCATTTAAATATCAATTTCAAGCATCGTGGCGTTATTGGTAGTCTTACCGTCCCCAATGTTTATTCCTTGACTTTTCGAGGTAAAATAATTTTTTTTTTATTTAATGCAATGTGAATAACTGTTTCTAAAAATCAATGAACATTGTGGCTATCACTTAGTCTTAACATGATTTGCCTAAAAATAGGTGTTAATTATCATTACCGTCCCATCCTTACCATACTTTTTTCCCTTTATCGTGCCTTTTCCCCTATACTTTCCGATTTTTTTACCTTACCGTCCATTCTTTAATACCTCTTTAAGACAATTTTATACAAAAACTTGTTACTAAAAATACTGCATTGTTATTATTTATTATTTAAATTTCCTGTGGGTACTATGCAAATTCATTATAAGTAAAAATTTAAAAGAAAATAAAAAGTTATAGTGGTAAAATGGTAAGAAAAATTAAACTCGCAAGTTTAACTTAAACCTCAGCTAAAAAAATTTGTCTGCTGACCATTTTTTCTTTATTCTGAATCATTAAGGCATTCGTCTATCTATTAGATTAAAATGTTATTTTAACAAGTTTAATTTTACCAGATTTTTATTCATGAAAGTCAAAAGATTGTGAGAATGCCTCATATACTGTGGAAAGTAAAATATATGAAGCTATATGCCTTTTACAGCTCGAAAAGAAAACGTGTCCCCTCTCTCGCATAATAACCCTATTAAATGTCTCACATTATATATATCTTTTTAATTTTAAAGTCTGATTCAGATATAATTTATTTGGTTATTTGAAATTGACAGATTTTCTGCTAGAAACTTTTAACAGATTTGGTTAATAGTATTACAGAATATTACAGAAGAAATGTGACTTTGAGAAATTTTAATCAAATGTAATTCATTTATATAACGCACAGAGAATGAAAATAATGCATTAAAATTATCTTAATTAAGAAACACCATTACAAGTTCAAAATACAATGACAACTACTGTTCAAACATTTCCTTAATGACGCACATAATGAGGAATTTCTAATTTACTTGCCTCTATTTGAATACTTACTACCAATTACCTCTTAACTAAGATAATGTATTTTGATTAATTATGGTGTGCTTTGTTTCATAATATATCAGAATTGTTTGTGGCACTTGAAGAAAGGTTTTCAAAATGTATTATATTCACCATAATTGAGTTATTTTATAATGTAAGAAACTGTAATAAGGTTAAACATGCATTTCTTTATTCTAAATTATCCAACTGCTTATTGTAAGCTTTCGTAGTAAATTTTAACACAGTTTATTTAATTTTTTTTTTTAATCTACAGTTGCTGAATATTATATAGTTTAATGACAAAGTTGCTTATTACTTATATCAGGTACTGCTAACAATATTTAAATAATCGCGAAAGTATTAGATATAGTCGCGAACAAAAGCTTCCAAGCAACAAAGACCTTGAACAAATTTAAACTTGGCATTGTGCCAAGTGCGCTTCGAAAGAAGGTAGCAAATTTACAACGCCACCGTGGTCCATACCGCTATTTTTTAGATAGGTTTTTAATTATTATTTCGGGTAATTACCTTAAACGTATTTTCGAAAATCCTTATCAACACTTCTTTGATGATTTCGGCGCCTCTAACGCTCCTCAACCCCCCCCCCCCTCCACTGAGCACTCATAAATTAAATTTTGTGTAAAGGAAAAATTAAAAATTCAATTTTCTTAAAAACTGTTCAAACTTGACTAATCGCTATAGTTTTGGTGATAAGGTTTAAATAAATTCCTACCATCTATATCTTTTCCCCAATTTTAGTTAAACTAGATTAAAAAATAAGAAGGGGGGGGGGGGTGTGTATATATTTTTGCAGTACGTTGTCGAAAATCTATCTGAAAATATAATAACTCAAATTAAAACATATACATTTTCAAGTTCGTCGGTACAAGATATTTGAACAATACCACACATGATGTAAACAAGTAATATAAGTAAATTCCTACTTAGGTGACCAAAGAAAAATTTAATATAATCCCTTAAGCTGATATTAATTTTCGTTTTATTAAAATGCCTGAATTTGTTAAATTTTCATAAGCAAGTAAACCCTATTAGTTTACAATGGAAGTCTATGGGAATTTGTCGAAATATTAGAGATATCGCCAAGTTGGCGTCACTTTTGGCGACTCATTTTGATAGCCAAATTTGGCAATATATCGTCAATTTGGCGATAAACTTGGCGGTATTTGGCTACAGAACAGGGTCCCCTCTATGTAACCCCCCTTATAAGTATGGAGATGCAATAAATGCTGATCAATAACCAATGGCCGCCATTTTTTTCTCATATAAAAAAAATTAATTAATCAAATTTAATTAATGAATTAATATTTTTAAAAAAAACTGTATTAACATTAAGTGTGATCCACTACAAGTTTAAAAAATGTATTTGAACTTGAGTGGATGAATAATAAGTATTTATTTAATGATTGGAAATTTGAACAAGATAGATATAGGGAGGGTGTGAACTAATAGTAGGAATTGAAAAAAAAAAACAATTTTTTTTCAAGCAACTAAATTAGCTCCCTCTAAATTTTTGCTGAAAATATTTCTGAATGGATAATAATGTATAAATATGTGGCTCAATAGCCTGCATAACTCTGACAAGTGCGATCTATCTACGTTCTATAGCTATAGTTTTCGAGGAAACGTATGTGACATTTAGACAGACTGACACACGAGTGATCTTATAATACTTCCGTTTTTACTTTTTAATTACTGAACCTTAAAAATGATAGGGATTAATGGGACAGTGTACCTTTTAAAAAATTTTGTTTATTTTTAAAAATATGGTTCAAATGGTGAATTCATTGCATTTCAATGTTCAACTAAAAGTACAGTCGTGGAAAAAAAGTAAACACCCCCTACTAATTCCTCAACAAATTATCGTAGAAGAAAGTTACTGGTACCGAACGAATGGAAATAAAGTCTACTTTTTAATGATGTATATGTTACCGGCCAAACCCGCTTTTAGTCCAAACTAGATTGGCCTAGGCCAAACTAGTTTATCCTAACGCGCATAGGATAAACTAGTTTTTCCTAGGCCAAACTAGTTTATCCTAACGCTCATAGGATAAACTAGTTTTTCCTAGGCCAAACTAGTTTATCCTAATGCTCATAGGATAAACTAGTTTTTCCTAGGCCAAACTAGTTTGGCCTAACGCTCATAGGATAAACTAGTTTAGCCTGCTATTCATTGGTCCGAAGTAGTTTATCCTAGGTCAATCTAGTTTATCCTAGGCCAATTCAATTTGGCATGCTTTTATTCATCCTAAAGACCGCAACGGCGCCAACTTTCTAGTTTATCCAGAGCCGATCTAGTTTATCATAGGCCAATGCAATTTGACGTGCTTTTATTGATCCCAACTACCTCTCCGGTGCCAACCTTGGGCAAAGTAGTATTGCCGTCACCCCCGTATAATATATTTTATTAGATGAGGAGTGGGATACTGTCCCCCTATCTTCCCCATTTCACCGCCGCCGGTAGTTACAAAATATGTTCCATAGGACAAATTTTGTGCTGGAGTACCAAAGAATGGGATGAGAGGTTATCATAAAATTTAGGAGAGGAAGAATTTACAGATTTATTTTTCACATAAATATCACTTGGCTTTGAATTATTTATGAATAAATGCATCATTAAGAATATCAGATGTACATTTGATGTTCTTTCAGAAATCTGGAATTTTCAAAAATCTGGCATCACCAATTTGGCCTAAAACACATATATTTTTAAGCTACCATTATTTCACAATTAAAATTCTCTTTAAAGAATAGTACATATACATTTATACGGATGGGGAAACAGCACTGTGAAACCTGTTAGAAGAATCTGTGTATGACGAAATTCTGTATTAAGCGCAATTTTTCTTTTAATCGGTGCAAACTGGATACAATAATCCGTTTGAAAAAACATAATACATTTGCTAGAGACGATGGGCCTGCTATAAAAGGAACTTAACTATAACGAAGTTTTTTCTCTCCTATCTGATTCCGACTTTGAAGGTTTTCTATATATTTTTTTTTTAGATTTTCAAGTCTCCAAGCCGTGTAAAAAAATTAGTGGTAAGTATTCAGATATTTATTTAAAAATCAATATAGTTTACAATAGAACCATTAATATCGTTAATACACATTCTGTGGCTTGGAGATTTAAAAATTTTAAAAATCCTACACAATAAAATCATCTAAGACGGAATTGCACAGGGAAGAAGAAAATCCGTTATAAGGAGGTTCCCTTATTAGAAGGTTCATCTTCTGTAAATGCATTATATTCTTTTTACAAGTAACTAATATCCTCATTTTACAGAGATCAACATATTTTTTTGTTAAATACGGGATTCCGTCTTAGGCTGGTTATTTTTTCTAAGGTTCTACCGTACTTTAATTGTATTACCTAAAAATGCATCTACTCATGTTAAAACTAGTCGGATGTACCAAGTCCAAAACTTTTTTCTACCTCAAACATGTTAATACTTCAAAATTCGCTATCACAGTGAAAAATTAAATGACAATCTCTGCTCATCATGAGGATTCTAAAGATATGAAATTCTGTTCATTAGTTCTTGAGATATGACTATCGCTGAAATCGTGTAAATAAAGCAAAGTGCAACATAGCAATCTGTGGAGTAATTTACACCAAAACCTAACCAGAAACAACTTATGTTAACGTCTAATTGAATCTGAAGTTTAGTGAAAATCCGTGTATTATTTTTGAGATACAGATACTGCGAAAATTGTAAAAAATCCAGTGCAGCAGCGTCACCTGTTGAGCGATTCACACCAAAACATAAACAGAAACAATATTAATCAAGGTGTACTTGAATCTGAAATTTTATGAAAATCCGTGCATTAAGTTCTTGAGATAGAGCTATTGAGGAAATCGTGAAAAATACAGAACAGCAGCGCCATCTATTAGGCTATTTACACCAACACCTAATCAGCATCAATTCATATCAAGGACTAACTGAATATGAACTTTGTTGAAAATCTGTGCATTAGTTCTTGAGATAGAGCTATTGCAGAAATCGTGTAAATCCTGCAAAATGCAGCATAGCAGCACCACCTGTTGGGCAATATGCACCAAAACGTAAGAATCACCAATTCATATCAAGGACTAACTGAATCTGAAGTTTCATGAAAATCCGTGCTTTAGGTCTTAAGATAAAGCTATTGCGTAAATCGTCAAAAATGCAAATAGCAGCACCACCTGTTGAGCGATTTACACCAAAAAACAATCAGCACCAATTTATATCAGGGACTACCTGAATATAATTTTTTATTAAATTACGTGGATTAGTTCTTGCGATAGAGCGCCCACAAAATTTGTGTCGCATACATACAGACAGACAGACATTTTATAAAAAACATGTTTTGGGGAATCTCTGACCCCAAAAAGGTGTAAATAAGTCACAAATTTTCACGAATCCAACATTTTAATCTTGTAAAGATAGAAGAAAGTAATAATAATAATAATAATAATAAATACATAAATTTTAATTGTGAATAATAGCCATTTAAAAAAACGTGCATAAAAAGAAGTTTGGACGTGCCAAATGTTACTGATATTTTTACTGAACAGACCAGAGATCGGTCCAAATGATTTTCATATGAGCTGGGTTGGAAATTGGACTGAACATTTCTGCCTGTGCAGACACCAAGAAGAATGCAGTCCAGCCCCAACTTAAGCTAGAAAAAAAAATTTGATTCCCGGTCCATCTCGGTCCGAACCTCTCGAAAAAAGTAATCCCAAACCAAGCCCGGACCAAGTGTCGGGAAGGAAAATTTGGCGGGCAAGTACAGACCTTTACATCGAATAACCAAAGACTAGCTTACAAAATTTTGTAAATTTGTTACCTAAACTTCTATTATATTTAATAATAATAATAATTAAAAATACGAGTTTTTAGTGGACTTCCATAGATGTGTTTGAGTTGAGCGGATTCGTTTGAATAATTTTGAATTTGAGCTTCAACTTGACTCATTTTTGAGAAACTGAATTTGAGTTTGAATTAGTTCGGTTCGGTTCTTCTTCCCCTTCATTTTGTGGAATCAATATAAGAATGTCAAATTGAATTGGCCTAGCATAAACTGGATCGGCCTAGGATAAACTAGTTCAGACCAAAGAATAGCAGGCTAAACTAGTTTATCCTATCAGCATTAGGACAAATTAGTTTGGCCTAGGAAAAACTAGTTTATCCTATGGGCGTTAGGATAAACTAGTATGTGTGAAGGCGCCTACCTTCACATATTAATATTAAGACCTTTCCTCTTTCCCCCTTTAAAATTACATTTTTAAAAATTCTTAAATTTAATTATCTGTCTGCATTCGGATTCAATCTGTTTTTTTAGCGCTCTTTTCCCTTCATAAATTAAGCATTCAATTCTCAGTCTCTTTAATATTTTAACCGCAGCGCACTACAGTTAAAAGAAAAGAAATAATTTCCTTTTCTCGCCTAATAACTAGATTCTAATTTTCATCCTTCTGCCTTAGTTTTGATGATATGCAGAAATTAATCAGACATATTACTTCTACATTTTTAGCCGTTGGTCCAGATGTTAGATAGATGTGTCATTTCAGTTATTAACCCTGTCTTTATTTTGCTTTTGTTTTTTTAACGTACTCTTTCGGCCGCTTCAATCCCATGAGAACTTTAGCAACCCCTATAGAATGCCTTTCGCGGTTTAAAGCTAGAATTCCTACACAGCCACTGGCGTTAAATATTTCTTATTAATCTTTTACATTCCCGATTCAATTTCAATTATTGTACTTTGACCACATGTCTTCCTCTCTTTAATCTCGCCATATAGTATATATATTTGGCGAAATTGTGTATGTAAGCTTGCCAACACTCCAGATTTCGAGAAAGTGTATTTTTGAGTCAGACTAGCTTCTGAACTCGCATGATGTGAATAAATCAAATGTAACTCTTTGCTCCCTTCTCCAACATTGGCCGTGTAATTCTCGGCGGTGGTGGAAACGATCTCGGTGCACAATAAAGACCTTCAGAAAATTCCTGCCTTTTATTATCTCAGCAGTTCCTTGCCTCCTTGAAATAATTAACAATTGATTTTTTTGTCTTAGAGTCATTATTCAAGCTTAGCAAAATGAACCACCTGTGCAACAACAAACAACTACTTTACAAATACTGGATAACTCCTTTACAAAAACTTGGTGCTTAAGGCCGGCATTGCCGAGGTTACATTTGGAGAAGCGGAGCACGTGATATATATATATTTCTTATTCAAAATAATTACTAATACTGGATTATTACAAAAAAAAAACTGTTCAATTTCTTTAACAAAAAAAACTGCAAAATTCATGGACTATCAATTATGGACTATGTTCATTACAGTGGCTGTTTGCACGCTTATCTAACCTGAAATGTCCACTACCTCGGTACTGAGACGCAATAATTATGACACCTGTAGTACCCGATTAGCCAGTTTGATCTTTGAGTGTGCTATCCAAAACAGATGTCTGAAACTATTTGCTGCTATTCCAGAACAGACGTTCAGTGAATGTCGCCTGCTATACGAAATAAAAGAAAAAAAACTGGTTCCCGTGATCCTGAACTAATGTGAAAATGAAAGACGCCTTCGTACAGCACTGTACCGCAGATTTCTTGGTGGTCATCGGAAAATCCATGCATCCTCTTGCCGGGGGATTCCGTCACAAAGTCCGCCAAACACCTCCTCTTTATTTCCAGCAAGAAGAGAAAGGAATAAATTATCATTCACGATGACTCAAAGTATATTTTTCTCTCGCCGCCGAAGCAAGATTTTTGTTTTTTTTGTGTGTGTTGGATGGATGCGCCGTTTTACAAACTTTCAGTAGTCGCAGCCTTTTTAATTATTCATCGCTTCTGTGACTTGTGTTTTGAGACATCTGCAAATGAACGTGTGAATTTAAGCAACTGATTGATTTCACAAAATTAACATGAACGTTTATTGCCAAAAAAGAAAAAAAAACTTTAAATACAAGTAAAATTCACTGGGGGCGCACACAAAATAAATAATTTTCCCTTCTCTATAAAAATATAATATAAGGTGAAAACACAAGAAATTAATTACATAAAAAAAAAAAAAATCATTTTTCTTGTCTTTAGTATAACAGGTAAGCTATTCTTTTTTCCTTTTACAGTATTCAAGTCATGCTACTCCCATAACTACATTTTATGGCTCCTATGATATAGAGGCATGCTAAATTTAAGTAATTTAAAGTGGTATGAACTCTGGACAAATTCTTCATATAATTTTTTAAAAAAGGGCCAATGAAAAGAAATTTGAAATATTACTTTTGATTCTTGTACCTGTATTTTCTTTAATGTATAAAATTTTATAGTTAGATGGCAAGTTTTATATATATTTACAGTGTAAATTGTAAAGTATTTTTTTTTCGTTCTTGCACTTTTAAAGGTAATGTTTGCTCTCTCCTTACCAGTTTTGTGCTTGTGCTAAAGGCATAATTATACTTTTATGTTGATTCCTAAGTAATACAGTATAGATACTGTGTGATTAAATTTTTTTGCTACCTTTTAACAGTGGATATTGAAAATATTAAAGTATTTCAAATAATGATGTTTTAGTTACGAGGATTGATTTTGCTATATATATATTGAGATAAAAAAAATATGTAAAAAAAAAAAAATCCTCATGACTGGATTATATTGCTCTTTTAATATATATCTATATATATTAGTTTTGATGGCTTCTTACTAAAATTAAGCATTTATTTTTATTAGTAACATGCTAAGATTTTGTATGTAAGGGATGCACGTCATATCCAGTTCAGTTTCAAAGTTTTTTTAATTTAGATAAAAGATTGTCCAAAATATTTTTTTTTCTTTCTTTTCACATTTCCGATTCTTATTTAATTCATTATATATATTTTTCGGTGTGACACAATGTTGCAATTCTGAGATGAGATGTTGTTTTTCTTATCTCCATTGGCCTAGGATTGCTGAACATGGTTGCTCTCGCTTAATTTCTTACATCATTAGCGCTGGTCGCATTTTTCCCCCCTTTTTAGATATTATGCGTCTGCAACTGATATGTGTCGCATTGCATTTTATATAAAAATGTTATCTATGATGATCACAGACAAAGTTTTTATTATTTTGGTTCGTGTACTTTTAAAACTCAGCAATCCTGTTGTAATCAGGCAGTCTGATGGTGAAAACCTTGTTAGATAAAAAAAAAGGGGCATAGTGTAAAAAAAAAAAGATAAATAAAATAACTTAATTTTTTTTTTCACAGAGCTTAATGTAATTTTGACACAAAAAAATGAGGTAAAAAAAATGAAAAAGCTTAAACTGGTACTGGACTGATATTATTTTTGATTTTTTTTTCTTCTTACTTGTTGTGCTTAATATATTTCTTGTGGTAGCACTTCCTACAGGTAATTTCTTTTTATATATAACATTTTATATGTTTTTTTTATGTGTATATTATATGTTTTGTCAGTCATCCATATCAATAAGATATGAAAATTTTAATACTCTAGATTACTATAAATATAGGTCTTGCAACTTTTATACTTAAGGATAAGCACTAGTGACATATATAAAAAAAGAGAGAGGATGGGTAACCAATGAGAGGACCAGTAATGGCAGTTATATTTGCTCAGTATTTAATCTTTTTCAGTTGGTTGCTACTAATTTAAGAAAATTAGATTTGGCATCTATACAGTACACTTTTCTGTTTAGATAGATCTCTCATATTCCAATTTACACGGATTTTATACATTTTTAGTCACGTCTCATTAATTTATTTCTATAGCATAAGTTAGGCTCCTTCGTTTTAAAATATAGCTCGAGTCATCATATTTTAAATTTTTTTTTCATAAAAAAAAGTCTCTTTTTCCTTTTGATTTCTATTTCTACTTTATAAAAATTTTATAACATGAGTCGTAAACATTTTATGCATGTGTTAGATATCAGTATGCTTGTTACTGCATACACACATAATTTACACGCGCACTACATTTTACATGTCATTATATTACTTGAGGTAAATTTTTAATTATTGTTTCCTGTGTTGTGTAAGTGCTTTTTTCATTGCGCTATGTTCCGGAAATAGCCTAATGATTAAAGGTATATGTTTCAGTTTTGGCTAAGTGGATCGGCCGTCCACTTTCTCAAAGGTGGAATATATTACTTACATGATACAAATGTTCAATACCTCACATTAATTTACAAGGCGTTCGCGCTCTCTTTTATTTTTTAAATGCATAATGACGTATCTCTCGTACTATTTGATACTCCGTACATGTTTTTTTTTTCTCACTCTAGCTTACTATGGGCAGATAGTGAAGTTAGATGTTTGCCTTCGTCATTTTTTTTTTAAATCTCATGTACACATTTTTATGATTTCAAGTTTAACCTGGTACTACACACTAGGGTGTATCGATTTTTAACTTTTTTTTTGTTTCCAAATTCCAAGTTGATAAAAAGTTGCTACTAGACAGCACAACTTACCACAAAAAATTTTGGATTTTTAAAAAAATGTTTAGGTCTCCCGCACAAGGCCTAAAGTTTAGAAATTTTACTTAAAAAGTAAATTTTTACAAAATTATAAAAAAAAAACCTAAAACACTTTTTTTTTAATTGCAAGTTAAAATTCCACTAACAATAAGCAAGAAAAACGATAGAAAATGTATTTCAAAAACTTAGCACAACATTTAGGTCCCCCGCACAAGACCTAAAGTTTGTTAATTTTGACGAAACTTTCGTAATTTTTAGTGTAAATGAAACATTTTTTTTTTCGTTAAAAACACCAGACTTAAGCGTATTTTTGTTACAGGAGGCATAAAATGACACAATATATATATATATATATATATAATATATTTGAAATCACAACATACATATATATATATATATATACATACTACATAAATAATATATGGGAGTTACATGACCGAAATTCTTGGATCCAGGTTCTTCAACAATAGATATGTGTTCTTCCATTAAAGATTTTCGGACACTTTTACCAGCTACAATTTCTTTTGTTATGGTTTCATCTTTACGACCATCAAAGTAAATGGCCAACAGATCGGAGGTTCGAGTTTAGCTTACTTCTTTACGAGACATAAGTCTTTCACGTGCTACTTTTGATTTGTCGATTACTGCTTCTTGTTTCTCCGCAGTAATGTCATTTAAGTCTCGCAACAGTACAGTAGCTAACTGAGCTCCAGCTCTACTAGAAATGCCCCTGCGGTCACAAGCTTGTGAAAACAAAGACAAGCGTTGTGGCAGTTCTTGTTTTACTTCTACACTTGAAACACTTTTTTGACTCGTATCAAGTACATTTACTTCAAAATCATTATCTTGGCATGATGTGTGAGACATTGAATAATCTGTACTATCACCAGAATCAATGTTATCAACAGGTTTTAAGTTTTCGACCTCAGACTTTTTTACAACTACCTGCATTAAAGCTTGTGACCTAGATTTTCTTTCTAATCGCATTTTAAGCTTTTTAGTCTCGTTTTTCTCGCACTCTGCAATTAACATCAATCTAGGACCACGTTGGTCGAGCAAAAACTCGTGTTCTAATGCCGGGACTTTTTTGTCAATAGAGCAAATACAGTTGCTGAGGTCACATTTGCAAGTACAAATATCAAACAATGCAGTTTCAGTTTTTGAATGAATGCTAGTTACTGCATCTTTGTAGGAGTTAGGATACTTCTTTCTAGGCCCTGAATCCTTTTTAATTTTCTCAAGCTGCTCATGCAGTTTTAAAACCATAAATATTGTGTTTTTGGTGCCACAAACAGGAATTGAAGCTCTTTTCCATATTTCCTCAAGTTTTAAAGCAACTCTTAACGCAATTACCTTCTTTGCAGGCTGATGTATTCCCTCTTGTTTCATTTCCATGCGTACCCACTCAAAATACTTCAAAACATCCATCTTGATTGGCAGAACATTTAACTCACTCACATCAATAGGTTGCCCAATAACTGGCCTGTCGGTAGTTTGTCTAGTTAGATGTGGTTTTTTACTCATAATGAACAACAACAACACTCACTCAATTGATTCTTACAACAAGACTATCGCACTAAAACACAACCGTAATGCTCGCTCGCGGGCAGACAACTACTCACAAGTCTGCGCGGTGATTCATAGGTCACCGCGGCACGACAGTCTGGCCTTCCCCCACCCCATCGCTTCAAGTTGACGTTTGACGTATTGAAATGCGATTTATTATTTCACTTATTTCAACAATTCCAATCAAGCCTAACGAGGCTTTAGTTACATTTAATTTTTAAACCAGCAACAACACAAATATCAAAGCACTGAAAAATGTTCAAAAATTGGCTGAAATTTACGACTTTTAGGCCTTGTGCGGGAGACCTAAATGTTGTGCTAAGTTTTTGAAATACGTTTTCTATCGTTTTTTGAGCTTATTGTTAGTGGAATTTTAACTTGCAATTTAGAAAAAATGTGTTTTAGGTTTTTTTTAAATTTTTGTAAAAATTTACTTTTTAAGTAAAATTTCTAAACTTTAGGCCTCGTGCGGGAGACCTAAACATTTTTTTAAAAATCCAAAATTTTTTGTGGTAAGTTTTGGTGTCTAGTAGCAACTTTTTATCAACTTGGAATTTGGAAACAAAAAAAAAGTTAAAAATCGATACACCCTACTACACACACACACATATTGACATTTGCACTTCATATGGTCTTGTTTTGTAATAATTTTATGACACTCACCTTGGTTAAACATGGTCATGATTCTGTGTGCTTGTACATTTTTTTTACATACTTTCTCAACATTAGTGTACATTTTCACAAATACATAGTTTTCACTATTTTAAAGTTTGCGTTTTTTTGTTGCCTTGACATTTTTTTATTTTCGGATTGTTACTGTTTTTTTTTTTACATAATGTAATTCAATACAATATTTGCACATGCATCTTAAATTAACATGCGTGAGTTAATTTCTAGCTGGTATATTTTTACACATTTGTTAATTTTGTTGTTTACGCGCGGCTGGTGACTCGTTGCTATTTTATTTATAACACAAGGTATTTTAGTATAACTGACATGATATTTGATATCGTTGAAAATGCTGTTTTTATAAAATTTATTCAAATGCATAATGTGAGCTGTTATGTACACTTTATTTATTTTTAAAAAAAGGCTATTCACATATAGTCATTAAGCTAAATCCTTGGCAATTTCTCAGATTAAAATTTTTTGTTTGTGAGTTATAGTCTCACAGGTGTCTTGTGACGGATACATACACTCATATACCATAAAGTATAACGCTTGGTATTTTGCTATTCGTTTTTTTTCTCTTTTCCAACCCTTTACTTGGAACATGTTTGGCTTGGCATAACTGCTACATTTTAGCGTAGAGTTATGCAACCTGTCGTGCACTCGTACGTTTTATGCACGCTTCTTTTAACTTCATACAGAAATAACTCTCGCAAATACAACTGTATTTTAATTTTAACCCTTTGTTAACCATTTATGCAATTTTTTTTTTCTTTTCACAAGTAGTTCATGTGTTGGATATTTATTTATGTTATACAAAATTTGCTCAGTTAGAATACAATTTTGTTCATTCATATACATACATTACACTAGTTCATGTGTTGATTTACATATTTTGTTCATTTGCTTTTACACATTGTACTTTGCTTACGATCTATTCGACAGTATTCCTTTTTTTTTTTTTTCTCACAAGTAGTTCATTGAGTAATACACACTGGCTGGTTTAGAGTATAACCAGAGTTTTCACACATTACACGGAGTTCATTGCCTTTATTAACCCTTATTCATTACATGTTGGTGATTAACTCACTAATTATGCAATTGAATCTCACTCGTATGTTAGTGTTTAGGGTTATCACACACATACTGTCCGTATATTTTGTTAGCAAATGCATAAAAAAAAAAAAAAAAAAATTAGACATTATTACAAGTAGTTCATGTGGAATTATACAATTTGTTCATGTGTTTATTTACACGTTGTGTATGCTTGCGTACACACTTATTCATATGTTTTATTTCAGGTAATTCATGAGTTTGAGGTTTCTTTTTCCCCTCCCTTCACACACATGCAGTTTTTTTTTTCCTGTTACTTTTCTATCTTTTAAACTTTACACCATGTTTCGATATTAAAATGTTCTATCAGTTTTTTTTTTTTTTTTAAATTTTAACAGAGTTGTTTGTGTTTTTTTTTTATGTGTTTGCATAATGTCATAACATATCAATGACACATCACTTTGTCTATGTACAAAGATTTTAAAGTTACTAGGAGTTATCCGTCACATGACATGTTAAACTACACACACATTTCGATTCTATTTACTTTTAACATGCAACATTTTTTTTTATCACTTTCATTAGATACATCTTACTTGAAGGTGGCAGATCGAGTAAGGTATCTTGTCACACTATAGTAAATCGTACGCAATTTCTTAGTAAATGTTTTTAATATTTCGGCCAGGTGTTAAATTTTAATAAATACACAGAAGGTCTATACATGAAAATTCAGCCAAACTAAAACCTTCGCATTATTCTCATTTTTCTTCTCCTCGTAAATTTATTTACTGAATTTGAGTCTCACTGGGTGTCGGGTGAGAATTTTTTTTTTTTTCACACGCATGTGTCTTGATTCTAAGGATGTTTCTTTTTTTTTTGGTGAACAACATTTCTTTTTCTATATTTTTCAAGGGACAGTGTATCTTTTGCTATAACACTCCTATTTTTGTTTGTTTAACTTAAAGGTATGGATCCTGTCAATTTTACACTGATGCGTTTTGAGTAGATATATATATATATATATTTTTCAACGAATGCAGTAATATCTTATGAAATTTACAGTAAAAAAAAAAAAAAAAAAATTAAATCTAACCCTTTGGTAACGATTTTTTTTTTAAATACGGTACACTTTTTTTCTCTTCAGTTACATTTTGCTGTTTGGTGCTTGGTGCATGTAGAGAATTTTTGTTCATAGTTAACACACACAGTAGTTCATAGTTTATCTTAGTTCATAGAAAAAAACCCTTACACGAGTTCATTGCGTTGTCAATTCTTTGCGTGCATCAGGGACTAATTGTCACTGTTTTTACAACTGATTTTCAAAACACTTAGGCATTTTACTTCATTGATACATTTCTTTGGTTCAGTGTTATATTTTTTTCACTTGAGGTCACTGTGATACACTTCTAGTGTTCATTTGTATACTAGCACACGTTTGTTATTTTTTTTATGCTATATATTTTTTAAAAAAAGGGTTTCTTTTTTTGGTAACTTTACAGGACTACACTTTACTTTTTTTTCATTCCGTACCTTTCTTGGCTATTCAAGGTATTTCACGTGATAAGGTAGTTTTCTTATGCACGATTTTCCAATCACTCAGTACACAGGTGTGCATTATTTTTTTGGTTTTTGTTATGCTCATTAACACATGTGGTTTATTACTGGTATATACCAGTCGTAACACCAAACGGTGTTATTTATGACTACATTCACACACACACATACATACTTTTGTGTCACCTGTTGTATAATGCTTATTAAATTTCATTAAATTTACTGTACATTTTTTTTACCATTTTTGTAAGGGGTACTTTCTCTGGAAAGTTCTTATTACCTCTTGTTTATACCTTATAGGAGTGCAATATGTTTTAAAATACACTTTAGTTAAATTAGGTTCTCAGTAAAACACATTCAGTCTTTGGTTACAAGATAAAATGATGGCAACTTTCAACTTTTAACAAATAATTTACCCCCATCTTCCACTCCTTTTACTAGTTATATCACTTTTAAAAACTTGAAATGTCACAAATAGTGCTGAAAATGAACAATTTTTATATTTACTATATTATGAATCTTTATATACAGTTTATGTCTCAAAAAAAAATAATTTTATAAGTTGGAGTATAACCAACTTTTGTAGCAATTGTGGAAATTGCTCTTGCTTGCAGTGAAAGTTCAAGCAATTTATATATTAAAATCTTCTGGAAATCATAAAAAAAAAAATAATGGTGTGCACACGTTAAAAAAAAAATAAGAAGAAAATAAGAAAACAGCTGTCCAGAAGTATTAACTGCAGTTCAAAAAATTTCAATATATTTTATTTTGGCAAGTCTTTGGTACCACCTTGCTTTGTCATGCTTATAGGCATGCTTTTTATATGAGACATGATTTATCTGTTCCTTACATATTTAGTATTTCTGTATATGTTTATAAACTGTTGGTCACCGGGTTCCCTCTACAAAATATTACATTTTTACAAATTTTCTTTATGTGTAATGTATTTGAGGGAAGACATGGGGTAACTTTTTTTTTTCTCTCGCGGTTCACTTCGTTCTTTTTCGGCTGTTGGGGAGATATATGTGAAGGCGCCTACCTTCACATATTAATATTAAGACCTTTCCTCTTTCCCCCTTTAAAATTACATTTTTAAAAATTCTTAAATTTAATTATCTGTCTGCATTCGGATTCAATCTGTTTTTTTAGCGCTCTTTTCCCTTCATAAATTAAGCATTCAATTCTCAGTCTCTTTAATATTTTAACCGCAGCGCACTACAGTTAAAAGAAAAGAAATCATTTCCTTTTCTCGCCTAATAACTGGATTCTAATTTTCATCCTTCTGCCTTAGTTTTGATGATATGCAGAAATTAATCAGACATATTACTTCTACATTTTTAGCCGTTGGTCCAGATGTTAGATAGATGTGTCATTTCAGTTATTAACCCTGTCTTTATTTTGCTTTTGTTTTTTTAACGTACTCTTTCGGCCGCTTCAATCCCATGAGAACTTTAGCAACCCCTATAGAATGCCTTTCGCGGTTTAAAGCTAGAATTCCTACACAGCCACTGGCGTTAAATATTTCTTATTAATCTTTTACATTCCCGATTCAATTTCAATTATTGTACTTTGACCACATGTCTTCCTCTCTTTAATCTCGCCATATAGTATATATATTTGGCGAAATTGTGTATGTAAGCTTGCCAACACTCCAGATTTCGAGAAAGTGTATTTTTGAGTCAGACTAGCTTCTGAACTCGCATGATGTGAATAAATCAAATGTAACTCTTTGCTCCCTTCTCCAACATTGGCCGTGTAATTCTCGGCGGTGGTGGAAACGATCTCGGTGCACAATAAAGACCTTCAGAAAATTCCTGCCTTTTATTATCTCAGCAGTTCCTTGCCTCCTTGAAATAATTAACAATTGATTTTTTTGTCTTAGAGTCATTATTCAAGCTTAGCAAAATGAACCACCTGTGCAACAACAAACAACTACTTTACAAATACTGGATAACTCCTTTACAGTATGGCCTAGGAAAAACTAGTTTATCCGATGCGCGTTAGGATAAACTAGTTTGGCCTAGGCCAATCTAGTTTGGTCGGTAACATATATAAAAATTTCTTAGGGGGCCATCTACATATTAAAACGAATCTTAACTTTGTTTTTTTCAATAGCAGTAAACAATTCTGACAGCCTAAATGAACTCTACACCCTTCAATTAGTCTAAAAACAAATTTTTATGCAATTCTTACCATAAGTTTCCGAGAAACTAATTATTTTAAAACGAGAGCATTTTAAGGGCTGTATCCAAATTGAAGTTCGGTACTCGATTGTTGGCCGAGAGAGCTCCCTTCTTGATCAAGGCACCTTAAGCAGTCAATTAAGCCTGTTAGATTACAGGATAGCATAAGAAATTTCAGAATATTTAGTCACTTCTATCATAGACGGCCCCTTAAACCATCATTTTCCCGTTTTTTAAGCATAATGTGAAAACTACTTGGAAGAAAAATGTGAAATTATGGATGTCCCTAAAGCAGGACTTAAGAAATCTAAATCCATCAAAAAAATTGTATGTTGCAATTCATAATTTTTTCGAATGTTAATTTCATATTTTATAATTCATATCAGAAAATTATAAAAATTTCAAATTCAACGTATTTATGTTGGGTATATCAGTATTATTGCTACCTAAAAAATTAAAACCTTAGGATCATAATTTCAGAAGTTATAAATAAAAATATGAAAATGTAATTTAACATTAGAAGCACTAAATTTTGAATGTTTATAATTCAAAAACTTATGATTCAAATGACTTTAAATTTGTTGTCTAGGCATACTTTGAACCAAAGTTTTGAAATATCATGTTAAAATTGGGTATTGCCATTGAAAAAAGTGAAGTTTCGATTCTTTTTAATATGTAGATGGCCACCTAAGCGAATTTTATATACGTCATTTAAAAGTAGACTTTATTTCCAACCGTTCGGTACCAGTAACTTTCGTCTACGATAATTTAATTGAGGAGTTAGCAGGGGGTGTTTACTTTTTTTTTTCCATGACTCTACATTTTCAAAAAAATAACTCCATAATTAATTCAAAATTTTAAAAAGTTTATAAAAATTAGAATTTTTTTTTTTTAATTCCCACTACTTTAAAAAAAATCAGCATTCTTTGGCGATTTTTTAAAAAAAAATTCAAATGTATATTACACAAGAATGCGCATGAATTTTTAGATACATCTAATATTACATTTTTAAAAAAATACTGACATACATAGTGTAAAACGATGAGATTTAACATTTCTTCATATACTTTTCTTAAAAAAAAAAAAAAAAAAAAAAAAAAAAAAAAAAAACTGAAGGCTAACTTTATTTGCAGATTTATCACATATATATTAAAGAACATGTATAAAAAAGTTTGAATCTCTATCTCAAACACAAACACGTTGGAAATTGCACGTCAAACGACGTGGGAACCGAGGTGCTTTCGAACTATAACTAGTTTTATAAATATTTTTCTCACTGTACATTGTACTGAATCTATATTTTAGTGCTCTTCATAAGTGCATATCAGTTTCATTCTGTTCGAAAGTCTGTAACATCATTAAAATGCACTTGAAATATATTTTCTTCTATTTGCCGTAATGTAAAGAAAAGCTTTTGACTGTCTCTATAATTAAGCTATGCAACCGATTTTCATAAACATCTCACGATATTGTTGTAATTAAAAATGACGTGTTAAAATATTCATAATGAAACATGCTTTCATTAAAAAAATAAATAAATAATTCAATATTAAAAAAGAAAAATGTATTTTTTGACCGATTTTAAAGTAAACTGTTTCCTTAACATGAGATAATTTTAGAAAAAGCAAAAAAAAAAAAAAAATTCTTTTAAGCATGAAAAGAAAATATGTTCTCAATAATATGCATTTGATAATTTTAATTCATGTCATTTTCTAAAATATGATGCAATTGTCACATTTAGGATTTATTTACCATTTTTGTAAATTTTAACTGTCAAATATAAGCATAAAAAATCAAATGTTATGTTTTTAATTGTAAACAAAGTTTTTTTGAAGAAAGTGAATGATTTTATTCAATCTAAATAAAGCCTTGTCACTGTTTTATCACCTCTTACAGTAGGTAAAACCTAAATGAGATGTCAAAGTATGTAAATATGGCATATTGTATTCAAGTCAGTTTATGGTACTTTTATTAATTTAATCAATAATAGTTATTTAATCATTCTAGGCTTAAAACTGTATTACGATGAAATGATAAATCATTTCACAATCACACTACAAAAATCTGAATTATTAATAAACAAGATGAAACCTATGAATAACCTACACAACATTAATTTTTCCAAAACAATGTGCACTGTTTCATGTGCAATATTTTTCGTGCTCAGTGTTTCATAGAATTTTTTTTTACAAACAAAATTTCGATAGTTAGTGGTTTCTAGAGGAGCGTAGATTTTTCTGGAATTTACCAACTGCTGTAAGTGATAACTTCTTTAATTTTATGGAATTCGTAAAATATTTTATCAAACCGTTTCTGACCATTTCCAACTTTTGGAACTTCTAATTACCATTATGCTTATCTCCATAACTTTATTATATATGACTAATATAGGTTTTCATAAAACATTTTCACTCTCATACTGATCGAATACATAGCTGCAAACATTTATATTATTATTAAATTCTTCAATTAACATTCTATCAGACATACTAGAGTGACTGAACCAAAAAAAAAAAATAATATTCGGTTAAATAAGAACCACTGCTGTGAGAAAAAAGCATCTTCAATAGTATCCTTGTTTCTGTTTATTTGTTTTCCTTTGCATTTTCCAATTTGTTTCTCTCTTAACCTTCCTACCCTGTTTAAATTTTACTTAACCTTAATAAAAACATTTCGTACCAGAATTTTCTTTAAAAACTAGTTAATGTATTTATTTATGTTAGTTTTCAGTGTCTTTTATTTATTTTACTTTACGAAAATATTTCTGGTTCGAATTGAATGAAATGGGTCGTTGCATTGGCATGGGTAGTTTAGACCCATTCAGGGTAGGAAGGTTAAAATTTCTCTCTTGTTGAAGCACTTGAACTAAAGCAGTTGAGCTGATATTAATTTGCCGAAGTTCAATTACTCACAATTTTTGTTCTGAAACACCATTTTATTTTACTATGCAGGAATGCCACATTAGCTTACATTGATGTTAGGTGTTTGTTTACAATAATATATAGCAGCAATAAAACTCACCGAGTTTATTAAGATATAAAAAAATAACTTTGTAAATCAACTAAAAGTCTTTCCGCAATAATTAAGAAAGATCCAACCCCTTGCCAAAAGATATATCAAAGTATCAGACATCAAAATGTGTGATATATTTTTGAACAACTCTGATTTAAAATGAGTCAGATATTTAACTAGGTTTTGTGATATTTCCCGCATTTAAGGAGTTTTGTCAATGACCGATAATTAATGATGTATATTGTAGTGGGAAATTCTCTTTTACGGCTTTAACCCTTAATTGCATAGTGCAACTCAGAAGTTCAGTAATCTTTTTTGCCATTTGGCGCTTTCAATTGTTCATTTGATTATCTATTATGTGTTACTCACGTGTGTCATGTCAAATTTAAGATCATGTTCTGATTTGTTATCCCTGGGAGGTTATAACATCTTTAGTTGATACAACTTGCAATGTGCTCGACTGGCGTTTTTTCTCTATCTTTATAAGGTAGCAATTATTAATTCTGCAAACTGTTAAATACATTATGAAAATTGTTATATCGTTGAATAGTTGTCATTTTGCAGTGTAGGCACTTTAAATTACGTATATAATTTAAAATGATCATTGTATGAGCAATTTTTTTTAAGTAACTCAGGACATTATGACCAACAGGAATACGAAATTTTTTTTTCGCTATTTATCTAGTGGATAATTCATTAAAATAGACCCAAATATGATGTATTCAAAACAAAATAACATATCATGCATTAAAAAGATAAATGCAGTAATGTGCTTCGCGTTTTGTTTCTGAAATGCGAATGGTTGTTCATGCCACATTTATGTGCGATTCTTGGTTTAAGATTTTAAGCACAAGATCTTTCTTGCATTAATGGGTCATCACAGTTAGGAATATTGATGTTATATGGGCAAACACATTTATTTAGCTACAAAGTTGCGTGTTACTTTCAAATAGAAAAGAAACCTCACGCCAAAAATATTAAAATTATGGGAACTACCAACTGATTATGTTAAGCACATTGTTGTCGGTATTACTAACCTATGAATAAGGGTTAATGAAGTTTCTTTATGTGTTTACTATAACCGTTTCTTAAAATAGGAATTGCGAAAGCTTTGCGTAGAATTACATTTTTTTATAAAATTAAATGCTTTGTGTAGAATTAAAGGATTTAAGTATGTTACAAGTGTAAGATAGATGTTAGTGTGTAAGCGTATTTATAATATGTTAAATTTTGAGGATTCGGCATAAAATTTATTTAAAAATTTAAAAGTATTTATAAATTTTAACTATACTCATGTGTGAAAATAAAATCTGTCAATGAGCCACGATATTATCTTAAATATCTCATTTTTTAAAAGAAAATTCGTGATACATCTTTTTTAGAAAATAGAATAATATCCTAAACAGTTGCTGACTTAGTTTCAAAATAAATAATTCATGTAATTTTTTAAGACAAAATTAATTAATTTGGAACAAAACATGGATAATAAATTACTTTATTGGATAAATCGAGAAATTTTCACTATTAATATTTTAATTAATAATTAATTACGGACCAGCGTGAATTGTTGTAACTATGTTATCTACCCGGCGTTTCCCGGGACCATGATAATGAACTTATATATACCTAAAATTAGTCTTGAATTATTTTATATATTTAAAAGAATATCTTTCCAAACGATCATAATGTTGGAAGCCCAACTGCCTTCGACTGCGTACGAAGTCGAATTTGTATTATTTTATATTTTTAAATGAAAATCTTTCCAAGTGAACCTAGAACTTGGACCACGCTGCATTCGGCTGAGTAAAAATATGGATATTTAGATATAAGTGTTGTATTTTTTCTTTCGTTTCAGATCGACAACAAAAGGAAGCAAAAGATTCGCGACCAAAGCAACAGAACAGCGGGGAATATTTTAATTTGTTTCCAGTACTTAAAATTGTCTGAATTTTTTTAAAGTTCTATATGGGAACGTCCACTGTTACTCTTGTGACCATTCGTGCGGTTTTTTTTACAAATACTTGCAATTATTTTACTATAAAATATAATTAAGATAACAAGTGATACAACCAGTAAAATACTATTGTGCTCCACTCATTTAATATATATCTAATTTGTAACAAAAAGCATTTCCCTTGTCTATATAATCAATCAAAATTTTGTTACTCTTGCGACCAGAGTGTCACAAGAGTCATTTAATATATACATAAGTAATTTTTTTGTTATAAATTAGATATATGTTTGTGTGTGGAACACACTTGTATTTAGCTGGGTATATCAATTTTTATCTTACTTACTCTTTGTAATAAAATAATTGGAATTATATATGAAAATTTGCTCTAATTATAGCAAGAGTAACGAATGGACGTTACCATAGGTGAAGTTTTAAGCGTCCGAAGATTTTGTAAACATTTATGCTAAAATACTGATCCTTTTCGACTAGAAAAAAGATTAGTCAATTATTTTTTATAAAAGTTAATATTAATAGTTTTATAATCAAAGAATTCTTTTTAAATCTAAATGTACCCTTGTTAAGTGTGTGGGATTTGCTTTTTCGTATTTGAATTTCCAAACCTAATGCAGAATTTTTAATTATGTATAAAAGACGAAAGTAGGCAGAGTGATTTTCGAAAAGGAATTTTTTTCAAAGTGATAATATAAATATTTTTTAAACAAATACGTCATTTTAAAGCTATATATATGTTTTCTAAGCGTATATGGGTCAATATCTGAAAACCTGACAATTTTACTTTTTTGAATTAAAGTACCAACTTTCAAATACAATTATATACCGGGTGTCCCAAAAAGGACTGACTGATTTTAAAATTCAATAACTTGCAAACGGTGACAGATATTTAAAAAATTCTTGCAGGAGCGTTATGCATAAGGTCAAAAGTTTTTTTACAGTGATTTTCGATTTTAGTTCGAATTACAAACAATAGATGGCGCTGTAAGCAATAGTCGCTAAATACAGGCTCGATTTTTGGTCCTTTCTCTTGTTTCATGCGGAAAAAGGAGATGGAAATGTATTATCCGGGCCACAAAGTACCGAAAATCGAGGCTGAATTTAGCGTCTGTTGATGGCAGCGCCATCTATTGTTTGTAATTCGAAATAAATTGAAAATCACTGTAAAAAAACTTTTCACCTTATGCATAACCCTCCTGCAAGAATTTTTTAAATATCTGTCACCGTTTACAAGTTATTGAATTTTAAAATCAATCAGTCCTTTTTAGGACACCCGGTACTATGATACATGTTTTGTCATTTGAATGCTGTAGTCTCTTGAGATCGAGGTTGTATATTTTATGCGTAGGATAAACTTTTATGGAAGAAAGTGTCTGTTAACACCATAATGAGTGTCTAATCATTGGGATTGAGATGATGCGGACTGAGGTGATGGTTTTGTCTTAAAAGCTGCACAGCCATTTTGTTGAATCATTTTGCCCACATGTAAATTATTAAATATGACATGTGACATTTATATGTTACGTAAATAAAGTTGCAATAAACTTTTTGTTTATAAATAAAAAGTTAAATAGGGTGACATGAATGATGCTATAAAAAAATACTCATCCCTATTCAGAACAAAAACTAAATATTTCTAAATATGAAACAAAGAGAAAAACAACTTATCTTCATCCACGGTGGCTAGTTGAATGGAAATGATTCTGCCAGCGGCACCTAGTATCTGTTAACATAAATGTGTGTTTAGAGGGACTGAGATGATGGTCAACCTCAGGGACAAATATATTTACTATAATATTTTACTATACAATCTATACTAAGAAAGGTTAATTATATTTTCCCATACTTTATATATATAGGTATAAATATATAATAGCAAACGTTAATAATATTTATAGAACTTCTTACAGCACACATTTAATATTGGATATTTGTACCTGGGGACAGAGACTGAAATAATGATTTCGCTTGTTTAAAGCTTAAAACTAATTATTTATGCATCATTATGTCCATTTATCATTTGTAATTGATATAACAAATGTTACAATATATTACGTTTTTCAGTTTTTGCTATATTTTAAATATAATTAAGGAAATAATTAATGAAATATAATTAATGAAAGTATAATTAATGAAATATTATTGGCAGTGGAGGCAAACTGTCCAATTTTCAGATGTTGACCAATATGAATTGTCTTTTCGTTATTTCATTTAAAATGGCGCATGCAGAACGTTAAACATTGCAAAACTAGTCGAAAATTGCAAGAGTGAATTTTTAAAAATATGTTTGGAAAGTTTAATATCATATTTTTTTAATGAAAATTAGGGGGCTCGGCCACCTACGAGCTACGCTCGGCAACCCCCGTTCAGACACCGCAGCCTCTAAAAGCACGCTAATTTGATCGGCTTTCAAAAGATTTTGGAAGATTGAATTATAATTTAAAACACAGTGGCGATCTCCCTATAAAAGGGTTTCTATGTATTTCTCTTTGACTGGGGAATTTTAAGGAAACATCAGCTGCTGTTGAAAGATACAATGGCTGTTTTCGTCTTTGATTAAATAAAATCAGTTAAACATTTCAAAATAAGCTAATATAAAATGAATTAAGTAAACAGAGTCTTTGTCTCCCGGTATTTTTTAACAAAGCGAAAAGAAAATTCTTTTTAAATAAGACATTTTAAATGTATCGGTTTTAATCTGACGTAATTTTCACCAAACTTTTCTTTATCTTTTCAATATTCACGTGAAAATACTTTCGTTAGAAATGAAATATTATTTGCACTGTCCTAACAAAAATAGTTGAAAAGATCTTCCAAAATATCAAATAAATTTCTCGCGTAATTTTTAAATTTAAACTGTTTTGCAACATTATTTTTTAGTTCATTTTACGTAATAAGTATAATGTGACGTAAATGTGACATAATTTCTCCTATTTAAGGCTTCTAACGCATGTTAATCAATTTATTATTTTACAATATCCTTTCTCTTTTAAAATTCACGTGTAAATATAGTTTTTATGAAGTAATTTTCAATAAGTTCCTGCTTTTTATACGTAATTATTTAATTCTAATTTGAAAGTTTTTTTCTGTTTATGATGTTGCATGTTTCACGTGTAAATAAATTTTTAATTTGAAGCAAACATTATTGTTTGCACTATCTATACAGTTGGCAACAGTTTAAATTAATACCATTTTCAAAATAAGTAAAAAATATCTCTCGAAGTGCTGAAAATTTGAATTTAAAATAGAAATAAAACCTCAAAAAATTAGTCAAATTAAAAAAATAAATGCAGTCTGCACACCGGGAAATTCTAACGTATAAAATGATCTAAAAATGAAATAATTCCCATGTATAGTTTTTACTCGTATAAAACTTTTTTAATGGAACGATTTTTTCCAGATTTAGCATTAAATATCTCTTAAAATAATTCTTCGATTTAAAAACTGTCTGCATTAGCTTGTTTATCAAACATTTCTCTATAATACCGCTTATTTTTATATTTTTGTATGCAATAATTTTCTTAATATTAACGGAGAAAGACCTCCGGTTACAAAAAATTCAAAACCGGCGGCGGCGGTGACAGCGTGAGTTACTTTTTAGGGTTTCGTTCATCTGACGAAACCCTATACGTCTCGCTCCTCTGTCTGTCTGTCCGTCACAGTGTCCGTTCTCAGAAACTATAGATGTCGGAGACTTGAAAATTTGCTTACTTATAGATGAACACCACACATCATACGACAAATCATAAAATTTTGAAAAAGTTGTACATTTAACCCTTTCGGCTCCCACATGTGTATTTTAAACAATTCTTTCTAAGTGAGTCCCTAATTAGGTTGCAGGCGTGAAATTTTGCGTACTTATAGATGGACACCTCAGATCAAACGACAAATCATAAAATTTTGAAAAAGTCGTAAATTTAACCCTTTGGGCTCCCACATGTTTATTTTAAACAATTCTTTCTATGTGAGCCTCTAATTAGGTTGGAGGCATGAAATTTTGCATACTTATAGCTGAATACCTCACATCAAACGACAAATCATAAAATTTTGAAAAAGTCGTAAATTTAACCCTTTGGTCTCCCCCATGTGTATTTTAAACAATTCTTTCAAAATGAGCCCCTAATTAGGTTGGAAGCGTGAAATTTTGCATACTTATAGTTGAGCACCTCACATGAAACGACAGATCATAAAATTTTGAAAAAGCCGTACATTTAACCCTTTGGGCTCCCACAGGTGTATTTTAAACAATTCTTTCTAAATGAGCCCTTAATTAGGTTGGAGGCGTGAAATTTTGCATACTTATAGCTGAACTCCTCGCATCAAACGACGAATCATAAAATTTTCAAAAAGTCGTACATTTAACCCTTTGGGCTCCCACATGTGTATTTTAAACAATTCTTTCTAAGTGACCCTAATTAGGTTGCAGGAGTGAAATTTTGTATACTTATAGCTGAATACCTCACTTCAAACGACAAATCATAAAATTTTGAAAAAGTCGTAGATTTAACCCTTTGGGATCCCCCATGTGTATTTTAAACAATTCTTTCTAAGTGACCCTAATTAGGTTGCAGGAGTGAAATTTTGCATACTTATAGCTGAACACCTCACATCAAACGACAAATCATAAAATTTTGAAAAAGTCGTAGATTTAACCCTTTGGGATCCCCCATGTGTATTTTAAACAATTCTTTCTAAGTGACCCTAATTAGGTTGCAGGAGTGAAATTTTGCATACTTATAGCTGAACACCTCACATCAAACGACAAATCATAAAATTTTCAAAAAGTCCTACATTTAACCCTTTAGGCTCCGACATGCGTATTTTAAGCAATTGGAGATTTGAAATTTTCCATACTTATAGCAAAACACCTGAGGCCAGGCGACAAATCATAAAATCTTGAAAAAATCTTACGTTTAACCCTTTGGTCTCCCCCATGTGTATTTTAAACAATTCTTTCAAAGTAACCCCCTAATTAGGTTGGAGGCGTGAAATTTTGCATACTTATAGTTGAGCACCTCATATGAAACGACAAATCATAAAATTTTGAAAAAGTCGTACATTTAACCCTTTGGGCTCCCACAGGTGTATTTTAAACAATTCTTTCTAAATGAGCCCTTAATTAGGTTGGAGGCGTGAAATTTTTCATACTTATAGCTGAGCTCCTCGCATCAAACGACGAATCATAAAATTTTCAAAAAGTCGTACATTTAACCCTTTGGGCTCCCACATGTGTATTTTAAACAATTCTTTCTAAGTGACCCTAATTAGGTTGCAGGAGTGAAATTTTGTATACTTATAGCTGAATACCTCACTTCAAACGACAAATCCTAAAATTTTGAAAAAGTCGTAGATTTAACCCTTTGGGATCCCCCATGTGTATTTTAAACAATTCTTTCTAAGTGACCCTAATTAGGTTGCAGGAGTGAAATTTTGCATACTTATAGCTGAACACCTCACATCAAACGACAAATCATAAAATTTTCAAAAAGTCGTACATTTAACCCTTTAGGCTCCGACATGCGTATTTTAAGCAATTGGAGATTTGAAATTTTCCATACTTATAGCAGAACACCTGAGGCCAGGCGACAAATCATAAAATCTTGAAAAAATCTTACGTTTAACCCTTTGGTCTCCCCCATGTGCATTTTAAACAATTCTTTCAAAGTAACCCCCTAATTAGGTTGGAGGCGTGAAATTTTGCATACTTATAGTTGAGCACCTCATATGAAACGACAAATCATAAAATTTTGAAAAAGTCGTACATTTAACCCTTTGGGCTCCCACAGGTGTATTTTAAACAATTCTTTCTAAATGAGCCCTTAATTAGGTTGGAGGCGTGAAATTTTTCATACTTATAGCTGAGCTCCTCGCATCAAACGACGAATCATAAAATTTTCAAAAAGTCGTACATTTAACCCTTTGGGCTCCCACATGTGTATTTTAAACAATTCTTTCTAAGTGACCCTAATTAGGTTGCAGGAGAGAAATTTTGTATACTTATAGCTGAATACCTCACTTCAAACGACAAATCATAAAATTTTGAAAAAGTCGTACATTTAACCCGTTGGGATCCCCCATGTGTGTTTTAAACAATTCTTTCAAAGTGAGCCCTAATTAGGTTGGAGGCGTGAAATTTTGCATACTTATAGCTGAACACCTCACATCAAACGACAAATCATAAAATTTTCAAAAAGTCGTACATTTAACCCTTTAGGCTCCGACATGCGTATTTTAAGCAATTGGAGATTTGAAATTTTCCATACTTATAGCAGAACACCTGAGGCCAGGCGACAAATCATAAAATCTTGAAAAAGTCTTACGTTTAACCCTTTGAGCTACTACATATGTATTTTAAGAAATTCTTTCTACGAGAGCCCCTAATTAAGTTGGAGGCATGAATTTTTGCATACGTATAGCTGAATACTTCAGACCACACGGCAAATCATAAAATTTTCAAAAAGTCTTATATTATTTACTCCTCCGGGCTCTAACTTGTGTGTTTTAAGCAATTTTTCTATCATCAGCCCTTTTCACCCGGGGAGCACTTTTCCAACTTTTGCCGACACCCCTTTCACTATTCTTTCATATTTTGGACCATAGCCTTACATATTTTAGTTCCACTTTTTACCGCCAGGGGCGTCTACTTACATCGGGTGCTTTGGGCCCAATCCCTTCGACTAATATATATACGGATAGTATGTAAAACGGAATTTCGTTCGGATAGAGGTTTCTTTAGAATAGAGTGAGCCCCTGGTTGCGAAATGTTAAACTAACAGATTTTTCAAAAGGATAAAGTGTATTGAAAGGAATATTAAACGAAACCCTCTGTGCGATCTGTGATCACACTTTCTCACTTGTTTTTATAATAGAGAGATACATTTTCAAAGATGAATATATGAGAATTAAGTTATCTTTCGTGTTTTTCCTATTTTGACTGGAAGGGCGGATGCAAATTTATAAGCTTTGTCGCACAACGCGAAATTATTGATATATCGCTCTCGGGATATATATATATATATATTTTTTTTTTTTTTTTGAAAAGGTTATTAGTCTTATTATTTTAAATTAAAGCCGTCATTGGTTTGAAGCTAAAAGTTTTTCTGTATTTTCTTTCCTTTGGCGAATTAGAGCTCCGGAAGACAAGGGAAAAACGATTACAAAATATGTTTTTTCAAAAGATTAATATTAATATTTTTCGAAATGGATTGAGCCGTTAGAAAGGCTTAATATACCGTCTTACAGATTGTCTGATTTTTTTTTTTTTCATATTTCAAACCGTTTGCCAATGTGGTCTTTGAAAGTGCGTTTCTGAGAAAAAAAAAATTACATTTCCCACTGCTGGCGATCCTTTGGGAAATTTCGCTCAGCGCCATTTTCCTGAAAAAAATGCAATTTTGATGAGTGTTTGTTGTAGTTTTAATTAATATATCCGCTAATTGTAACAAGAAAATCTGAGTGTGAGGTGCATGAAGACTTGACTTCGAATATTCTAATGCAAGTTTTGAAATCTCTACGTGTGGTACATTTTCCTAGCTATTGAACACATCCACGGTGAGACAGATGCAAATGCTTTCTTTTATTAGTATAGATTATATAAAAAATTATAAGAAAAATAAAACTTCTAGCTAAGTAATAAAATTCAATTAAGTTTTTTTTAATTAACACAACTCTACTAATAGACTAAAAGCAAAATTTTATATTAAAATTTGCAGATTAAAAAAGATAATCCGAAATCAAAAGTTCACAAGGAGACCTATCAATGACATTAAAATATTATCTTGTATGCTTTACTGTAAGTATGAAAGAAAAATTTAAAATTTTTTATTTGTAAAAACATAAGTATATATGTCATTCAATAGTTTTCTTCATTTATAAACATGCACTGCACATTTTATTTCTATATCTATTAAATTAAAAAATATTTTTTCCCATTCAGAACATGTTGTGAATATGTCATAAAAACATAAACTTTTCCAAGCGCTCCTGTGAGAAAATACATTATTCTGGAAAAGCGGAAGATAGATGTATAGAAGAAAATATACATTTGACATTCAAATAGGAAAAAAACTTTTTGAGACACATACTGAATACAACTCTTCGGAATTTCTTATATGACGATTTGTAACAAAATGTTTGCTTTGTGTTGCTTTTGTGTAGTAAAATTAATATACATTATCTTTGGTTATATTTTACTTATTCAAGTTTAATAAATATTGCAAATTTAAAAGAAAGTAATATTTTATTTTAATCTCCTAAAGAGCTGTAATATATATCATCATCAATATCAACCGTTTTCAATCCACTGCTGGTTGTAGGTCTCCCCAGATTTTCCCAATGTTTCCTGTGTGGTGCTTTAGCCATCTAGTTAACACCAGCTACTTTTCTGATTTCATCACTCCATCTTACTTGAGGTCGTTTCTTGGTCGTTTTACATCTCTGGGATACTACTGTAGGGTATTTGTGGTCCATCTATTGTCTTGTCTTCTGGCAATGTGCTCAGCCCATTTCCATTTCAGCCGTTTAATTATTTCAATGATGACAAAAAATTTCGTCTGACATCTTATCCAAGTTATTCTTTTTCTGTCCCTTCTAGTTATGCCTAGCATACATCTTTCTATACTTTTCTGTGTTGTTTGTAATCTTTGTACCATCCGTTTTTTAAGCGTCCATGTTGCTGCTCCATAAGTTAGTGCACACAAAACACACTTGTTAAACACCTTTCTTTTCAAACAAAAAGGCACGTTACTCTTCAGAATAATGTTGTTCTTCCCAAAAGCACTCCATTCATTTCTTATTCTTCTATTGATTTCATTCATGATACTATTATCCGATGATACTTCCTGCCCAAGGTACACATAATTTTGCATTTCTTTAATCTCAGTGTTGTTGTAAACGATTTTCGTTTTTGATGCAAATGAATTGAACATCACCTTAGTCTTTCCGAAATTTATTTTTAATACCAATTTAATGCTAGCTTCTGCCAAATCTTTTAGCATATTTTCCAATTCTTCAGGGCTGTTACTGAAAATTAAAATGTCATCAGCGAACCGGAGATGACTTAAATATTACCCATTTAATCTAATCCCTTTGTTTTCCCAATCCAGCTTCTTGAAAATATCTTCTAAGACAGCAGTAAAAAGCTTAGGCGAAACGGTGTCTCCTTGTCTTACCCCTCTTCTAAGCTTTATTTTCGCTTTTCCTTTGTCCAAACGGGTGGTTGCTGTTGCTTTCTTGTAAATTGTTTTAATGATATTGATGTATGGTTTGTCTATACCAATGTCTTCCAGAGATCCTACTACTGCTGATGTGTAGGCTGAATCAAATGCTTTTTCATAATCAATAAAGGCAAGGCACATAGGTAAATTATATTCCTTATGTTTTTCAATGAATTTCCTTACTATTTGGATATGATCCATTGTGTTGAATTCACTTCTGAATCCTCCTTGTTTTCTAGGTTGAGCTGAGTCCAGAGCTGATTCAAGTTTTGTCGTTAAACTTTGGTAAAAATTTTACAAATAACTGATACTAAGCTGATCGGACGGTAGTTTTTAATATGTTCTTTCTCCTATTTCTTGTAAAGTAGAACCACCACAGTCTTCCAATCTTCTTGTACATCTAAATTCTCAAGACATTTTGAAAACAGTAAGGACAGCATTTTTCAAATTCTTCTTCTGCTTCTGTGATAAGGTCAATTGTGATTCCATCTTCGCCAGGGCATTTAATTTTTTTCATAAATCTAATGGCTTGTAAAACTTCATCTGTCATCACTGGGCTTATCTCTTCAGTTTATGTTAAGTTTTATCTTAGATCACGTAGGTTAATTTCCCTTTGATCTTCACATTTATATAGATCAAGCAGTATTTTTCGAAAATTTGTACTATTTCGTTATTGATTTTGGTGATTGTTCCATCTACCCTACTTAGTGCAAAAAGACCTTTTCTTCCAACACATAGTTTGCGCTTAGCTGATTTTAAACTTTTGTGATATTCTAGAACTTTCTTACAAGATCGCAGTTAAATTTCTGATATCTTCTTAACGCATTTTCTTACCGTTTTACATAATTCAGCATATTTAACTCTTGATTTAGGGTGACTTTTCTTCATTTTAAATACTCTGCGTTTCTTCATATATCTACTTCTTTCTTCTCTTATTTTCTTTGTCTGTTTTACTTTTACATCACCGGCTATCTTCTTTACTATTTCTTATAGAGTATTGGTTAGTTTCTTGTTCCCTACCGTAACATCTTGCTCATCTTCTAAAATTGAAGAACTTGGAAACTGTCTGTTCTAGGTGAAATTCTTCTTTATATTTCTGCAGATTTATAATATCGATTGATTTCTTTGAGTGTTGCAAAAGCTTCGTTCTTTCAACTTCAGTATTTAACAGCAATTTGCATCCAACCAACCCGTGATCGCTTCCTGTATTGAAGTTATTGATAACGCTGCAATCCTGAATAAGATGGTTTTTGTTTGTCAAGATGTAGTCAATTTCACTTGTTGAGCCATTTTCACAACACCATGTCCATTTTTTTGGCTTTTTCTTAAAAAATGAATTCATGATATACATCTGTTCACATTCTGCAAACTCAATCAATCTGTTTCCTCTTTCATTACGTACCACATATCCATGATTTCCTACTGAAAACTCACCTTTCTTTCCACCCCCCCCCCCCCCCAATTATTAATTTTATGTTTTTATTTTTTTCCCTTTTGATGCATGGAAGCTACTTCTTCATAGAAATCCTCAATTGTTTCACCAGTATAGCTATTGTAGGTGCATAAACTTGAGTAATTTGCAGCTTGTATCTTCTGGACATTTGTATTACTATCTATTTCCAATTCTTCTTGAAGTTCCTTTAAACGATTTTCCGAAGATAGGGATCGTCCATTATACGTAGCCAAGGTCATCAACTTATGGGAGCCAAGCCGAGCCCGGTGATTCTTAGTACTTCTCTGTCTTCATGTCTTTCTGATCGTTGCCGTATCCAGGAATATCCAGACTACCGGGAATTAAGGACCGTGATTTGTTTTGTGAATTCATGATAAAATAAGGGGGGAAGGTGTCCAAATTCCTCTACGCTGGCCAAGCGGGTTGGAGGAAGCCCATCCGCGTTCGTTTCCCATGCACTAGACAAGGGTACTAACAGGCTGCACTGGTGGAAGGTACGGATTGGGCATTAAGTCTCTGCTCCCAGTCGATTCCTTTAAGTCCACCTCAAAGGCAATTAAAGGGTCTTCTCCTGGTAAATAAGTAGAAGCTTTTAAACAGCCCTATATATATATCTACCCTTTATATACATAAAAACCTAATGAAACGAATTTATGAAACGGATATATGAAACGACTGAAATGTAACGAATTCATTAAACGATTCTATGAAACGATAGATTAAACAACTGATTATGTTTCGCGGCGATTTCTCCTAAAATATGGAATAATTTGCGACGAAATTAACACGAAAATTCCGTATTGATCCGCAGATCTCAAAACTGGAACTAGAATTTTTAAATTCGAATTAGTTTTCGAAATAATAATTTTTATCCAATTTTAAAAACTTTTTTCTAATGATGGCAACTCAAATTTTAATAAAAATAGAGATATATATATTAATACTTTAGAAAAGGTTATTATATTAAACTAACTTTTGGCGACCAGTTTGACCTCCCTTAAATGTATGCTAAGAACAATGTTTTTTTTGGTATTTCATTATCATTTTATTTAATACAATAATTTAATTTAAAACTGAAAAAATTAAACCAATGTCTTTCAGTTCTTTCCTTTTTTTAAAAACGAAACGAAAATAATTATATTAGGCGCAGATGCCATATAAGCACCGGGGTACCTAAATGGCGCCAAAGTGGCGTTATTTTGCCTGATATGGTAACCTGGGATTGTTTCTTATTTATTAATAAATGTTTATTTACATTTATTTTCTTTTTATTTAAAAAAAATGTTATAAATTGTTTTGTTCTTTAGTTATTAATTATTTTTTTTAATTTATTGTTATTTCACTTTAAAAATAATAGAAAATAATTTGAGAATACATATGTAACTGGTATTTGAAAACGAGGTTTTCGCCAAATATTCGTAAAAAAAAAAAATCACGCAAAACCCGATTAAATAATGCAACAAATCCTGACATTTAATTTCAAATTCAAAGCAGTTTTTAATGGTACTACTTAGTTATCCTGTCGACTAATTTCTGCAAATTATATAAATCACCAAACCACTCACCAAATTATACAAATTCACGTAATTTTTATTTTAAATAAGGAAAGAACAAATAAATTAGTATAACATTAATAAAAATACAAATAAAACGTCGAAATATAAATCACTTAATGGCGTAAACACGTGTAACTTCCTTACAGTCAAGTGAATGTGACATTTACGGTCAACCATTATTGGCATTTAATCTTATAGTCTGGCGATAGACTTTTGGTCGATGGGATAACCAAGTAATTCCGTTTTAATTTGGAATATAAAAAGCGAAGGGATACGACCGGAACTGTTGATAATAGTAAATTGATTTAAGCTATTATTATAGAGATTGTTTTTAATTCTAAAAACAGCGCAAAGAATAATATTTCCTAACGATTAAAAGTTTATTTACTCTTGACTATTAAGAACGAAAAAAAAAAAAAAGAAAAAGAAAAAAAAGAAAAAAAAAACTTTAAAATTACTATTAAATGAGTAAGTGTTAAAAGCAGGAAAATATTGAAAATTATGTCTTGAAAATTGTATTTACACGTGAATATTAAAAGAGAAAGGAAACTTTAAAATAATAAATACATTAATATGCGTTTAACCCTTTCAGGGGCAACGTTCGTAAAATGTTGAAATCAGTGAATGGCACCAGAATTTACAAACAAAATTCGAAATACGAAAATGCTTTCGTTCAGTTACTTAATAAAAAGAAAATTTTCATTCCAATTTTCTGGTGCCAATGTGTCATTTAAGAATCAAAATTAAGTGGTCCAAAAATGAACCACCGCCCTTGAAGGAGTTAAAGAAGTAAATTGTAGTAATTGTAGTAAATTGTATTATGTCAATCGTTTTATAACGCTGATTAAAAAATCCGGGAGGCAAAGACTCTATTTACTTAATTCTTTTTATTTTAGCTTCTTTTCAAATGTTTAACTGATCTTCTTTAATCAAACACGAAAACAACCATTGGATGTCTTAACAGCAACCGATTCGGCCTTAAATTTTCGCAATCAAAGGGAATTGAATAGAAACCTGTTTACAAGGAGATCGCTATAGGTTTTTTCATTATAATTCAATCTTCTCTAATCTTTTTAAAACCGATCAAATTAGCGTGCTTTTAGATTCTGCGGTGTCTGAACGGGAGTTGGGGCGCGTAGCTTGCAGGGTTCAGACCCCCCTAATATATATATAAATATTTACAAACCTGATTGCTGTTTTGAATAATTGTTTATAAACTAATGCAAGAAACATTTAATAATTCGGTATATGCTATAAACATATATGTCATTCAATAGTTTTTTTTTTCATTTTTAAATACACACTGCACATTTTATTTCCATATCTATAATATTTAAAAAAATATTTTTTTTTTTTTTGCATCCAGAACATGTTGTAAATATGTCATAACAACATAACCTTTTCCCAGCGCTCGTGTCATGAAATAAATCATTCTAGAAAAGCGGAAGACAGATGCATAGAAGAAAATTCAAATTTGACATTCAAATAAGAAATAACTTTCTGAAACATATACTGAATAGGCCTCTTCGGAATTTCTCTTATGTTGATTTGTAACAAAATGTTGGCTTTGTGTTACTTTTGTGTAGTAAAATTAATATACATTGTTTTTGTAAACCTTTAGTTATTCAGGTTCAATAAATAACATAAATTTAGAAGAAAGTCACCATCTTTTATTTTAATTTCCAAAACATCTACAGTAATTTATTTATTATTATTATTATTATTGTTTTTTACAAATTTGATTATTATTTTGTGTAATTGATTATAACTCAATATAGCAATTTAAATCGAAAATCAAAGCTATTAAGACATTAAGAACATTTAATAATTACGTATATAATATATATATATTTGTATTACAAAATTAAAAAAATTTCGCCAAGGTTAAAATTATTCTATGTAAATTTCGCTTTCAATAGTATCCCATATATTATACCAGCTTATTAAGTTAAAACCCTGTTCTTAAACTAGTCTATTAATCTCCATATGTAAAGGTATAAGATCCTAATCCATCTAATAATATTTATTCCACATTGCGTAAATCTAAAAATGACGGTAACTACATATATTTCTTTAATAAAACCCCTTTCATTATTTAAATCCTTTTTAAAATTCGCCATTATTTCTCGGTAAACCAAACCGGTCTAAATTCTTTATTTAATTGCTAAAATATCATAATTCATGATTTATCCCGTCTAAAATCTTATTTATTTAAAATCATTATTTTGTTAAAAAATATCAAGTTGTCTACTAGAATAGTTCAATGCTTTTAAAAAACTGCTATAAATTCAGTTTTCTTTTTTAATTATCGTCTGACGGGGAAAAGGCTATCTTTAGATGCAATCTCGACAGCAGGGTCTAAACTGTATTTAAGTCTTATGCATCTGGTTTCAGATTAAAGAATGTTCTGGAAAATGTTTTCGCTCAAGGAAGCTTATTTACTTCGATGTCAATCAGACAGAAAATATTAATAAACCGGTTAAAAAGCGATTATGATTGGGAGAGAGGAATCAACTTATATTTATTGTAACTTTGAGCCGATATAATTTAAATACTGATGAGATAGCCAGGTACGGTGTGCAGAATGAAGAGAAAAAATGTGTACAGTTGCGTGCAGACATGTTTGCAGAAATATGTGTAATAGACAGCGGAATAAGCGTAGAAAGGCGAAATGTAGTGGTGTAAGAAACAGAATGAGTAGAGTGGTGGTAAGAGGAGGATGAGATTATCGTGTGGAAAGCCACAAAGAGATGGAACGTTGTTTAAGCGAGTTGTTTGATGCGAGTGAATTCTATTTTTTTTTCTCATCGACTAAATTGAGCATTCCCTCAAGAAATATTACTGATAGTGTAAATAAAACTGGATAATGCCTCATTTGACTGTATCTTTTGTGTTCTTCATCTGTTTTATTCTTTAAAAAAATCTGGCCAAAAACGCCTGTGCATTTAATCTGAAAACCTAACTAAAAATGTAATTTCGACAACCTCTAGTGTCATAATAACATATATATATATATATCATACCTAATTGTTAAAATTCCAGTTTTTTAAAAAAGTGAACTGAATGTAGAAATATTGTTTAATAAATGGAACCAAATAAGAACTACAGGGAACGAAACACATTTTATTAAATCATAATATGTTACTTTGACGTAAATTTGGTGTCTATTAAAAAAATTATATTAACATGTTTTCATCAGATTTGAAAAAAATAACATGCATGATTATGGTTAACACAGTACATTATAATATCGAGCTATAAACCAATTTTATTATGTTTATGAAATCGTGTAATACATCGTTATATTTCTAGTTCATTCGAATTTTATGCTGCATTATATGATGCCATCATAAATTAAAATTGCCATTAAATTTACGTAAGTTTAAACTTTATAATACTTTAGCAATCATACTTTCCTAAGAATAAGGCCGAATTTAAGGACATTTTGCACTTTAAATTAAAAAGGAACTGCGATAGTTTCCTCTTTGTGCATTCTAAAATAAAATAAAATAAATATTTGTAATAAGTATGGTATATACTATTTAAAATAATGCAGATGTAGTAATCATTTACAAAGTATGAAAAAAAACAGTGTTAAAAATAGTTTGTGTGATTAATTAAACAGTACTTATAGTAAAATTAATCTGTCTTATGTATAATGTACGAGGTATTCTGAAAGTAAACCTAGAGGAAATTTAATGAATTCATGCGCTTGTAAGAAAAGCGCAAAAGACTTTAAAAACCTCCATGTGCGACATAGCAACCTGTTATTTTAGCAGTACATTATTGTACTCTGTGCGAGAGTAATATTTGCACTTGACCTTTTATTTAAAATTAATTTAAATATATATATATATATATATTCGAAATAAATATTTGAAAAATTTAAAACGGTAACCTTATAATTTTTCAAAAGATTCATATGCGAATACAATTTACAACTCGGTCAAATAGATTTTGGGTTGTATTAAATACAACCCGCATTGCAATCTGTTTTTCAACTATTTCAAATGAGGTACGCATTAGAAGTTCCAAACTTTGAACGTTCACATTTTCTAACACACTTGACCGAATTTTGGCTTAGTATCCTAAGACCTTACGAAAAAGCCAAATGTGATGTCAAAATTAAATATTCGTATTAAAAGTTTTAAAGTTTCAGAACATAGAACATGTGTTGTAAAATATCGCATTTGCATATATAAAGTAGGTTCATTTATTGTTGAAAATAAAAAATATTTTCTATATTAAATAGTGTAAAAAACAATTCACTTCGCTAGTAAAACTACAATTCACTGGAACAATTTTGCGAAGTTCATGCTTTGACCATATAATCAAAAATTTCAGCATGAAGAAAACCCCTAAGCTTATTTCCTTAATATAAATTTAAAGAAGACATGATTGCTAGTAGAATGACTAATTGTGATTTTCCTGATAGAATTTGATGATTAAAATGCATGGGATGTTCTCTTTTTCTTCGGCAGACTGTATATTGAGTTTATTCTGTCATTTATGTTTTTAAATTTCTTCTACTGGAGAATTTGAAAATACAGCATGAAATTTCATCGAAGCTTCCTCATTCCAAACATTTCAAACCTTTTGAAATTTCAAATGAAGTTTAAAACTACCGAACTATAGTGTGTTATAAAAAAAAAATAAAGAAATTTCGAAAAAATGCAAAAACAATGTAAATATTTTTATTCTACTCTACAAAGATGTTAAAATTGAAGTACGCCTGTTAAAAGAAATCATCGGATAATCATTACGAAATCAGTGCATTACTCTGTTAAATAATGAGTCGGATACTGCATAATGTGTCTTCAGCCTTCTCGTAAAACAGTCTTCTAGCTTCATTGAACGATGTTTTGTTGGAAAAACTGAGTTTGAAAATGAACAACACTTTTACATTAAAAACAATACGTTGAAGAAATCACGCGTGCGGTTTTCTCAGAATTATTCAGAACATTGATATATACACTGATTCACATGCTAAAAGAGAATCTGGTGATAAATATATACAATGGGTTCTCTTTTTTTCCTTCGGCCGATTGTACATTATGTTTATTCTGTAACATATGTTTTTGACTTTCTTCTATTGGAGAATTTTAAAATACAGTGTGAATTGTCTTCGAAGTATCCTCATTCCGAATATTTCAGACTTTGTGAAATTTCAAATGACGTTTGTCAAACAAACTCATAAGACTTCTGGTAAAACAGTCATTTTGTTTCATTGAACGGTTTTTTGTTGAAAAAATGAACTTTGAAAATGAACAACAATTTTACGAGAAAAACACCATGTTGAATAAGCACACGCGTGCGCGTTTCTGAATATTATTAAGGGCTTAGACCCCCTACGCTGATTTAATTTGGTAGTTAGATATTAAGGAGGCACAGGACCTTTGAGTTTGTCGAAACAATAAGAAACATCGCCTTCTTCAAAGTACCAAAACACAAACAATATACAATTAAGATCTTTTTTCACCCTTCCTGCCTAAAATATATGTATAAAATTAATATTTAAATGTTAAATTTAAAAATTCATCTCACTAATACGTGGTTAAATGCTGCGCGCATGATAAAACTCTAAATTTTGCATAGGGAACACAATTTTTGAACAAAATAGAATCATAACATACCTACTTCTAACTTAAAACCAAAATATACGCAAAAAGTTTCGTTTAAAATTTAATTTTAGCATAAATTAAAAAAAAGTTCAAAAATCAAATGTAAAAAAAAATAAATGTCCAAAATATGTGATTTTTTTGTTTTAGCCTGTAGACTATAAAGAAACGCATATCTGGTTAATTTTTTAAAAGCTGTAGCTTATATAGTTTAAAAGTAACACTGTTTAGGAAAATTTTAGGCTTTTTATTTGGGCGTTCGAATTGGAACATGGGTTGATAAATCTCGTATTTTACATGTAAGGAGAGTCACTTATTGTGAAACGGAAAACTAACACGGTTAATAAGTGTGAAAAACAATTAGATTTCAATAGTAAAACTACTATTGAATGGAACAGTTACGTGAAGTGAGGATTTTGAGCATATTCTCGAAAGCAAATAAAAAATTGTAGTCCCTAATCAAACTGTAGAAATTGTTGAAATGCTTTTCTTAACAATAAAACAATGTTAGTGGCAGAATTCTTCCTATGAAATAGATTTTTGGAGGTATTTTCCGTGAAGTTGAATGTATATTTTTAGTCGTATGGATTAGTTTAAAGTATATAGAAAGGTTACAACAGTTATGGAAGCAAGTGATTACATAATAATGTAGGGAATATAATATATTCAAATTGCTGAAAATTAAACAAATATCAGGAAATGAAGAACGATGTTTTCCCTATTTTACTGTTAACCATACACTGTTAAAAAATATGCAGCATTCTGGCAGGTCATTCGACCGTTATTTGAAAAAAACGGTTTCATAACCATAATTTAACTGTATTCTGACCATAAAATGGCCAATAATATGGTCAGAATAGTGTTAAATTACGGTTGTGTAACCGTTTTCGGAAAAAACGGTCAAATGACCTGCCAGAATGCTGCAAATTTTTAACAGTGTAAACATAAATTTCTAGTGCCAGATTCATGTGCACATGTACATACAGACACATATGATTGACCATTTTCGTGTATCATCAAAACGATGAAATAAATGCCATCGTGGCACTTCTCTTCAATATGTAGATTCTCATTTTGTTGAATTTATTTGTAGCAAAAACTATAAAAAGAAATCATCTTTTTGAAATTTTATTTGGCATTGAAACTGTATGGTCACCTATTTTTTTGAATAATGTAGGAGGAAAAAAAATAATAACAGTGGTTGTTTTGTTTATTAAATATTGTATAAGCTGTGATAAAAGTATGGTATGTATTTCAGATTTTTTCTTTATTTATTAACAAATAGCTTCAAATTTACACATTTTTATATTCATATATGATATGCTTACTGCATAATTATACTGCATAATTATTTGCATACTTATTTGCTGTAGTCACAGAAATTACCTGTTAATAGTAAGGGATTTTTGTTGTTTTGTTGTTTTTCGATTAGTTGTTTCAAAAACACCCACAAAATTTGACGATTGTTCTTGAAACAGGGTTAATCCGTTTCCAATAATATCCATGTACCTATAATTTTTATGTCAATTTCAAATACAATTGATTTAAATTATCAGATATTAAAATGTTTTTGAACAAGTTAATTTTAAATTAAAACTTCAATCGCATTATTTGCATCTCATATATATTTTTTAATGAAATAACAAACTAAATTCCAACTAAAAATAAAAAATACTGGTTTATTTACAATTCTTTAAGCGTAAAATTAAATGTAACAGATTTAAGAATGATTCACAAAGTGCGAGAGAAACTATTCTAAAGCTCTATAAATTCACATTTATAATGAAAATAATCAATGTTGAATACTAATATAAACATTTTGAATGCAATGTTGATAATATATATATATATTGGATACAATGTTGATAATATAACAATGTTTAATATCATATATAAAATGTTTTTTTAATAAGTTAAATTTATTTTGAAATTTCAATCGAATTATTCGCAGATAACATCTTTAAATTAAATAAAGAACTAAATCCTAACTGAAAAAAAACAAACACTGGTTATTTACAACTTTTTAAGCATAATATTACATGTAACAGATTTAAAACTTCTTTACAAATAGTGATATATTTTTTAAGAGGTCTCAGGACTCTTAAAATTGAAAAAAAAGAAAAACAAAAGACAATTTTCAACATTTAGTATCATAAAATTATATGATTTTAAAACAAAATTTTTATTGGGACAAAATATATAAGTATGTTTTTTCATTTTATGTATAGTTTTAACGATATAGAATTAGAATTTACAGAGGCTCCACACCGTCAGGCATTTGACGAGCAGAAAATATGTATAACAGCTTACTCACAGGATTACAAAATAAACTTTGCAAATAGAATGATATTTTTTGTGCCTACTTATACTTCAGATAGTAATAATTACTCTGAACCTAAATAAATCTGTATTTAAAGCATTGTTATATTTTTAATACAAAGTTGTATTTAGCTAATATAAAATTTTGAAAATTTCAACAGTATAATCACCTAAAAAATATTTATTTGACCAATAAAAAGGATATTTTAGATTCAGTTTATACACACTAACATGAAACATGTGTTTTGAAAATTTCATGAAAACATAGTGAGAATTTTTTTAGATATCGCGCGCGTTATGCCCAAAAACGTCATTTGGAGAAAAATAACTTCAAATTTTTGGAAACACCATTTTAGCTTTTGAGCGGTTATAATTCTAAAAGCCATAACTTCTGTTCCAATGGGAATTTCAAGGAAACAATTACATTGAAATGTTCAGACACGATAGGATTTTACTATCTAAAAAATTAAATAAATTAAATAACATTTGGAAAATTTTGAAGCTTTAAACGTCATGAGACCCCTTAACGCTATATAATGTCACATGTATAATGAAAATAATAAATCTTGAACACAATAGATTGTTACCTCGTAAACGCCATTTGTTATAATTAAATACTTAATTTCATGGAATGAGAAAATTTCAAGGAAACTCGACACTGTATTTTAAATTCTTCACTCGAAAACATTTCAAATTATACACGACTGAATAAACATAATGCATACAAAAATATAAAATGGGAAGTGAAAAAAAAATATTTTCGAAACTGCATTTCTTTTTTTACGTGCAAGCGTGAAAATTTTATGTAAGACTACAGTAGAACCTCGATTATCCGAAGTAATTGGGACCGACCATCTTTCGGAAAATCTAAATTTTCGGATCATCGAGAATGCTTCAATTTTAAGATCAAGGAGAAATATATGCAATATTTCGTATTATCGTAACAAGTGTTTATTAAAAATAAAGCAATAGTAAAATAGAAATAAGAATAAATGATCTGAATTTTAATTTTGAAATTAAGTACCTTTTACATTTATATCACAACGATTTAAAAAAAAATGTTTTGTTTATCGCAGTTTCGATTGTGTTTGTTAGAAACCCTATCACGAATATTATTAGTTCACCAGTATCACAGTCTTTCTGCTGCTCCATTCATGCCAAATCTTTTGCAAAACACTCTAAAGCTTCAGAATGGCTAATTTGTTCGTTTTCTTCGTTCCAGTCCGCAGCTTACGGGAGCTCAAGTTGAATTCAAACGAACTCTAAGAAAGGGGATAAAAAATTTTTATATGTACTCGTAGTTCGGAAAGGAACGCTTGCACACAAGGAATATGGTAGTTAAAAAAACAAAAGGCTTTCAACATGGATTTTGCACACAAGGAATGTGATAGAAAAAAAAAAAAAAAAAAAAAGCTTCAAAATTGGATTTCGGTTAAGCGAGAGTTTCGGTTAAAAGAGTTTCGGATAAAAGAGGTTTACTGTAATACGGAAAATTTACGAAGCAAATACAAGCAAAAAATCTAATATAAATTTAGAAAAAAATGTGTTTCAGAATTCTATTTACGTTTTACTTATGCTATGTTACATTTTTACTTAATTAAAAAAAATTCTGAATACCTTAATAATTATTTTAAAAACTTCATAGATTATTAAGAATAAGGATGTATATAAGTACAGATACTAGGTTACATTTCATGTTTAAAGAATTGTTGTTTTTTTCATTTCATGCAACTATATCATATCATTAATTACATCATTCTTTCATATCATCAACTGCATCATTCTTTCATATCATGCAACTATTCGTAATTGCTTTGTAATAAACATATGCTATTTCAATGTCTTTTAAAAGCAACCTTATTTAAAGAATTTTTCAGAAGCTATGGCAAAAAGCAGCAAAAAATTCCTTACAGTCAATTTTTAAATAATCTGGCATTTACTCGTGTTTTCCAAATTTCTGGCCTTAAAAGTAGGATGAGCATTATACATGGATCATTCTGACAGCTACTTGAAATCTACCATATTTTTATAAAATCACTGTACAAAACACTTACATATTGTAATATAAATCTTTAATTATAAAAGTTGTAAATAAAATGAATTCATTATTTAGGTGTCGCAGTTTTTTACTTTTATGAACAAAAATAAAATAACGATTTTTGGTATCGATAAATATTTTAAAACAAGTTTCTAATGAAAGAAAATTGCAGAAACCTTATTTTTACGGAATTTTAATAACAGAGTGAAAATACATGTGACACTGCACACGATATTTAGAATCGAGGAAAAATGTGTGAACAGGAATTTCTGGAGAATGTTTTTCCCGGATTTTTTGCTGAAAAAATATCACCGTGCTCGTTACACGTAGGATGGATATTTTGTTCGTTTTTTCACACTTGTGAGCGTTAGTGAGCGTTATTTACCAGTTGCGCATTATATAGGAGTAGAGGGCCGATCGTCATTTATCCAAATCGCGACAAAATGCTTTATTTGGCGAGGAAAAGAATGATCGAAATACTAAATGGCGATAGCTAAATTGTTTATTTTACACTGTGTAATGGCAACACTCTCAGACACGTTGCTGAATATATGATGTTGTTTATCTTATTCAATGGTGCCATACTATTTACATCTCTCCATTTCTGGTGAGAATTTTCCGCATTTCGTCAGATATCCACTTTTAAAAATTTTCACCGAAATTCCCCTTTTTTCTATTTAAAATCTGTTTTTACCCGCAGCAAAATAAGTCAGAAATCTTTATTATTTTTTCATTTTTTAAAACTTTGACTACACTATTCTTTTTTTTTTTAATTGTAGAAATAAGTAATCAAACATTTACCCCCTCTCTGAGAACACTAATTTCCCTTTATGAAGTCCTTTCCAAAGAAAGGGTGGGTGGCGAACAAAGAATAAAATCTTTACATTTTTTTTTTTTTTTTGCTTTGTTACTCCATAATAAAAAAATAAACAATGGATCCTCTAAATAACCTTCCCACTTCAAAATATGTATATCCCCTTTGCTCCTTCAACTCTACAATTTTAAAATCTTTGAATTGTTAATTTTTTTTATTTTTTTCTGCTGTATATTTTTCTTTGTCGTAACAATTAATACTCAACCGTCTACATTTCTTGCGCTCATCCACAAAGTTTCAGCCTTTCCCCTTTCACCTCACTTGAGCTCACAAAGTTGAAAACTTTAAAATTATTATTGTTATTCTTGTTTTTTTTTTTTATCCTACACTGTTAAAAATTTGCAGCATTCTGTCCAGCCATTCGACCGTTTTTTGAAAAAACGGTTTCATAGTCGTAAGTTAACTATATTCTGACCATAAAATGGCCAATAATATGGTCAGAATAGTGATAAATTACGGTTGTGTAACCATTTTCGATAAAAACTGTCAAATGACTGGACAGAATGCTGCAAATTTATAACAGTGTATTATTACGTTCTACCACCATCAAATGATCGGTCATCTAAACTACCCGATGAAATATTTCTCTCCACTCAAAAGAGGGGTATTTTTTAGATATGAAAGTATAGGGAAAGCAAAAAAATTTCACTTTTTCTCACAGTTTAGCTATTTTCACCGATTTCAAGAGACTGTTGAACAACCCTTCAGTTCAGTAACAATGAAAGCCGCAGCAAGTGTGACTTTAAAACTTGATTTCAAACTCGATTATTTTAAAACTTGATTTCAAACTCGATTATTTTAAAACTTGATTATCAATTGCTATTAATGTTATTTATTTGACTATATAGCATTCATAATTTTCTTTAATTCTGAAATTTTAATTTAAGAAACAAACATCTATGAACTAAATAATTAAAATATCTACTAACAACTAAATTATTTTCCGCACAGATTTGCACAAATATGCTACAACATAATGTAGTTTAATTGTTCAAGTTTCAATCATAATAAGTTTACGATCATATTTGAAAAATATGAAGCATTATTTTATTTAAAAATCATATTTAATAATTAAAAAAACTTTGAAAGTATTACTATGACATGAAAAAAAATCTTTAAAATACATAAAATGTTCAAAAATGTTTTTAATAAACAAGATTTATTGGCAGACCAAAATATACTTCCACGTATCTAAATGGGCGTGTGTTTATAAGAACTGGCTGTTATTTGAGCAACCAGCTCTATGAGCAAATTTTAACTGACGCACTTTGAACTTTATGGGGAAAGTTACAGATAACTTTTACCATGGGGGCTAAACAGACCAGAACTTCCAGTTGAAATCGTGTCCGACATCCATGTATCATTTGGGATTCAAACCCAACATCCACTCAGCGGCCTTACCGCTAGATAAGCATGTGGTTTTATAACGTCTTGGCAAAATAGTACATTTTTAGTAATAGTACATGTTTAGTAAAAGTACATTTAACAGTACATTTTTTAAAATTTTTCGATATTTATTGCTTCATTTTAAATAAAACTACGTTTTTTAAAGGTATTATTTTTCAAATCGCGCGATATATGCATTTTGGAAAATTGGTTGCTTTAATCTATTATTTAATAATATATAATCTAATCACGAATTGTTATAATTTATAATGATCAAATTGGATTTTAATATATTTCGTGGTTTTGGTGCAATTATAATAGTCCTTCAGCTTCCGAAATAATTTCTAATTTAATGGAAATAAAAGAAAAAATAAAGAAAAAATTTGGAAAAAAAGGAAATTCAGAAAATTATGACGATGAATATAAAAGAAATTCCTCCTTGAGATTAGAAATATTTCACCGGAAAGGGACGATGTGATAGCGATTTTTGTATACTTTTTTCGATTTTCTCGCAGTTCTAATGTCTATTGGCAGAGACGTGAACTCGCATTCTGCTAAGCCGGCTATTCGAAAACTGTTGATGACGAATGTATAAGGAAAAACTATTGATTTTTATAAATATCGTGATCTAGATTAACTCGCTTTTACTCCGATTAATGGACTGAAGCAGAAATTTAAGATGAAAATCAATGTTGGTATGGTATTAAACTAATAGTATTAACATGTGTAACTACTTTTTGAAATATTAAAGGGTCATTTTCAAAATATGCATACATATGCTGTCCCACAGTAAAAAAAAATGTACTCATAATATATTATTTAAAACTGACTATAAATATTATATTTATTTAATTACACTACACAACATATTTCTAAAACATAAAAATAATCACTTTCATATTTTTTCCCTAAAGATGCAGATTTTTGCATCTAGTAGAAGAAAAAAATAGCTGTCCCTCTTCTGCATTTTATAATTGTGTAATACTTTTTCACTTCATTTTTCACTTTAAAAGGAAAGTAATTGGGACATTTAATGAGATAAATCATCATTATTTTAAATTTCTGACATTATTCCAACAACAAAAAAAATTTTTTTAAGAAAATCTACAAAACATTTTGTCCCTCATATTTTGTCAAGTCTGTTACCAAGCTACAATTTCATGAAATAAAGGTTGACAATTTCACCAAGAAATGGCAGCACATTTGCAATAAAAACACTTATACTAGTTAAATATTTACTTGTAGACATTTTCTTTTGCAGTTGAAAAACAACAGTGTAGTGGAGTAAAGAATTTTTTATAAAGGTGAGTATTTTTATTCGATGTCAAGTCTGTTACCTAATTTTTTATGTTAAAAATATAAGTTTAGTACTTTCTTTTGCTTGAATATTATTATCTAGTTAATATATTAAAGATTTTGTTTTGTTTCCTAGTGTTAATAATTAGCATGTAGGTTTTGGAAGATATTTTGCTGTTAATGTCAAGTCTGTTACCAGTCAAGTCTGTTACCATGTTACTGGTAAATAGTGTATAGAATATAGTAAAATAGTGTATAAAAATTCTACCAAAAGCTAAAGTGCTTAATTAATTATATTTACAGACACATCTAACTTATACATTATCACTTATTTCATTTTTAATGTGAAATTTAAAAGTAATTTTTTTTAAATGTTTTTCTGAATTGTATGCATTTATTGAAAATTACCCTAAATTGTATGAGGTAGAAGAAAGTCTTTGGAATTGGCACATCCAACTAGTTTATTTTAAGTTATTTACAGTAACAAAACACTTAAATATTCATCCTCTGGTACAGTGATGGCTGAAAATTAGATTTGAAGGGCCAATTATCAGTTTACTACTTTAAAATTTATCGTTATTTAAAAACACGATTATTATTTTTTTCAACTGCTGAAACATACGAAAAATATGCGTTAACATTTGCCACTGTTAAAAAATCTTGCGCTGACTTTTAAAATGCCTACTTTAAGCCTCTCACTGACAAGCCCGTGTTAATACGTTCACTAAGCTCCAGATTTCACGGCAGTACCATCAATATTTAAACTAATATAATTCTGTTGATTTAATGGATTTTTAATACATTGAACAATGATTAATACTCTCAAGGATTACATTCATATTTTTAATTATGTTTTTTTACATAATGTTGAAATAATCATCTTTTTTTTTAGCATTTAAAAAAAATGCAAAGAAAACAACATTACAATTGTGCCCTTTTGCAAGACTGTCAAAGGGCGGTTGAATGCAATAACAAATCACTCAAGTCGCCAAACACTTGTGGTTTCACTCTTCTAAAGGAATTGCGTTGGTATTCATAAAACGTTTTAGGTTCGAACTTTGTTTGAATGTCGGGAATATATTGCAACTCGGTATTATCATATATGTTATACCCTTATGTCATCATGATAATGTATAAAATTCGCACAGATTAGATCCAAATATGAACAGTGGATTGATATTGCCATATATTTGCTATACCCTTGCCATATGTATGATCTTGCGGTCATATATATTATAGCCTTATGCCATCATGATAAAGTCTAGAATAAGTACCAAATAGATCCAAATATGGACGGTGGATTGATTGTTGATCTTGGATATTGGATGAGATAGTTACTCAAGAAGCCCCGATAATCCATTAAAAAAGAACCGCTTTTAGAAAATCCAAATAAAATTACGGTCAATGACATTATATTTTTCGGTTGTTAATTTTCGCTTTAAATTTCGTTTTAGAAATTTTTACTTTAGTAGGTGAGACTTGTTAAATAATTTCGATGACGTTCAATGAATGGTTTGCGTTTGAACATTGTTTGAGCGTCGGAAATATATTATAGCATATGGGTGATTTTTAATCTATAATTTCAACGAATTTTTACCATTTTTGATATAATTATCTGACATACATTCAATAATAGTACACCAAATTAAAATACCAATTACCCTTTTCATTACGCTTTCGAATGTATAAGGAACGAGACCAACTTGTTTAATATGTATTAAATCTTATTTATGTTCTTTAGTAAAATCAGCCCAACATTCCGACTTACAATTGCTTTACTATTTTTAGAATAATTACGAATAATTTAGAACTTTAAAGAGCTTTAGACCTTTAGAATTGTTTGATGTGCTATGTGGGTCATACTCTCACAGCAGGAAAAATACATGTAACTATCTTTTATAATTTAAAAAATAAATACAAACATAATTAAAAGTATTTTAATAACTTTTTCATGTTCTGATGTAGCGTACAGGTATATAAATAATTACCAAAAAATCCAAATAAATTCATAAATAAAACTATATCAAAAGTTAAAAAGTCATTATCCTGGCTTGTAACTAGAGTTCTAAATATTAAATAAATTAATAATAAAACTAGTCTTGCAATAACAATTAATGTATTACATTCACGATAAACTATTTTATACAAAGTAAAATAATTTAAAATAATTTCATTATTTTTTCATGATTAAAAAATTAGTAAAATGTGTATAACCGAAAAAAAATATCAATCGCCTGGACGGAATCAATGTCCTGGATTACGCTCAATATTTTTCCTACATATGACAGCAGGGTTCTACTTTTCTGCCTATTGCAAGAGCTTTTATTTCTTTAGTTCTGTAAAGCTGTCTAAGCTCTGTAAGTAAACATTCTCAGTGGGTACCATTTTTTTGTGGAATTTTGAAGTTCTTTACCTTCAGAGTTATGTTTAATTTGAATCTTTTTCCTAGAACCTTCAGAAAAAAAAAAATGAATCGGGTAGAAAATTAATTGTGTATATTTTATCGTAGAACAGATAATAAAGTTATCCTTTAGAAATTATATAAATTAAAAAACCTCTACAAAGAATGTAACAGCTTCAACTTAAAAAGTTTTAGCACTAACCTGACCATCATTAACCTGGGTGAGGAGGGAGGGGGGAGGATGGACCAATGGCAGCAAACGAGATATATAAAACATATTTTCCCCTCCTTACAATAAACAGTTTTCTTTTTCTCGATGCTGGTCTTTTCTTCTTTTTGTATATAGTTTAAAGAACACTTACACAAAAATATAACTATAACATACATTTACAGTACCTCACTTTTTTAAAGGTTTTAATGCTGACTTAAATCTAGTTTTGGAAGAATGATCCTTGTAATAATGTTAAAAATTTATTAATTACAAATTTTTCGCTCAGTTATTGAAAAATTAATATATTAGTCTAAAAAAACACAAACACAAAAATATAATAATATCATACATTTACAGTACCTCACTTTCTTTAATATTCTAATACTGACGTAAATCCTTCGTTTAGAAGAATGATCCATATAATAATGTTAAAAATTTACTAATTCAATTTAATCGATCAGTTATTGAAAAATAAATATATCTTCCATTATGTAACAATGAATATGATGATAGTTGTTTTCATTTTCTGTAGTTTAAATATATTAATTTTAATTATATCTGATTTCCAAAAAAAAGCATAATATTTTTAAATTACTTACTTTACATACCAAATATTTTTCGCAGTTTTAAAAACTTCTATTTAAATTTTATTTTCATGTGTGAATAGTTGTTCGTATTTGTATCATGCAATCATAATTTTTTAATATTTTTCATGAGAGTCATTCCCCAACAAAGCGTTTAAATACCTCACAACTTCATAATATGCCTATTCAACTACGCTTGGAATTTGTTCTAATCTTTTATTCCAGAAATTCAGAAAACTTTTCATAAAATGCAGATGTTTATGTTGAGGTGAGAGCTTAAAATTAATTTCTTGAAAGCACCGCAAATTATGCTTAACCTCAACATATTCAGATTTATTTTACAACTTTCTGGATTAAATTAATTATATGTAAGATATTTATAAATAGAAGCTGGTTTATATGTGTTGTAAAAATGTATTTCCTATAATGATGTTATTTTAAATTACGAAAAACAAATGTGGCGATAAAATAGCTTTATGTTAGATTTTTAACTATAAATATACAAGGTGTCCCAAAAAAGATTGAAACGCGCTTACATTTTTTACCTTTTGGAGCTTCGTAGACTAAATAAATTGCAAAAGTATTCAAAATATGGTGGAATTTAGGATTACAGAGATGATGTAAACCTGAGATTAATTTTGAAAAAAAAGTTACATTTTTAAACTGTTTATACGATCACTGAATCTTATGTTACTAATAAAATAAAGATGTAAAGTTTGTTTATTTGTTGGAAGTAAGCTCTGGAACTACTGAACCGATTCCAAAAGTAATGGTATCAAAATGATGGTGTTAGTTCTCACTTAGAACATAGGCTGTGACACTGGCCGAAAGGGGGTGCAGGAGCAAAAAACGTTCTAAAAATGCGAGTTTTGGGTTACTGAAGGGCCTAGAAACATGCAATTTGGAATGGTAGTTACTTATAAGATATAAATGATCTCTAAGAACATTTCTTTAAAAAAATCGAAATCTAAACGGGGTGAAAATGCGCGAAAAGCGTTCTAAAAACGTTCTAAATTGATATTCATACGCAATCTCAGAAAGTAGCGATTCGATTTCTTTTAAATGGTGTGATAATGCTGGCGACCAGCCTCGCTCCAACATAGGCAACATTTTATGTCGGTGCCACTTCACTAAACGAGGTGCAGGAGCAAAAAGCGTTCTAAATTGCGTTTTTTCGTGATACTGCAGGGGCTAGCAACTTGAAATTGGGCATGGTAGTTACATAGAAAATATAAATGATCTCTAAGAACATTTCTTTAACAATTAAAAATTTTAAAGGGGTGAAAATGCGCGAAAAGCGTTCTAAAAAAAGTTCTAAATTGATATTCATACGCAATCTCAGAAAGTACCGATTCGATTTTTTTTAAATGGTGTGATAATGCTGGCGACCAGCCTCGCTCCAACATAGTCAACATTTTATGTCGGTGCCACTTCCCCAAACGGGGTGCAGGAGCAAAAAGCGTTCTAAATTGCGTTTTTTCGTTATACTGCAGGGGCTAGCAACTTGAAATTAGGCATGGTAGTTACATAGGAAATATAAATGATCTCTAAGAACATTTCTTTAACAATTAAAAATTTTAAAGGGGTGAAAATGCGCGAAAAGCGTTCTAAAAAAAAGTTCTAAATTGCGATTTCTACGCAATTTTAGAAAATACCGATTCGATTTTTTAAAAAAATGGTGTGAAAACGATGGCGACAGAACTCACTCCAACAAAGGCCATATTTAATATCAGTGCCACTACCCCGAAGGAGGTGCAGCAGCAAGAAACGCTCTAAATTGCAACTTGATATTAGGCTTGGTAGTTACATATAAGATATAAATGATCTCTAAGAACATTTCCTAAATAATTCAAAATTTAAAAAGGGTGAAAATGGACGAAAAATATTTTTTAAAAACGTTCTAAATGGCGATTTTTACGCAATCTCAGAACGTACCCAAACGTTTCAAAAGTAATGGTTGGAAATTGATGATAACAGCCCTTGATCCAATATAGGATCTATTTCATGTCGGCGTCACTACCACCTTGCGATTGCATTTTAAAAAAAACAGTCTAAATTATGATTTTTGTGATACTGAAGGGGCTAGCAACTTGAAATTTGGCATGATTTTTACTTATGAAATGCAAATGTTCTCTGAGAACAGTTTCTTAAAGATTTGAAATTTAAAAGGGGAGAAAATGAACAAAAAGAGTTCTAAAAACGTTTTAAATTGCGATTTCTATGCAATCTGAAGAAATATAAACCAATTTCAAAAGTAATGGTTTCAAATTGATGGTGACAGTCCCCGCTCCAACACAGCCTATTTTTTACGTTGTTGCCACTACCATCTGAGGGTTACAGGATCAAAAAATGTTCTAAATTTCGTTTTTGTGTTACTGAGGGGTTCTAACATTTTAAATTTGGAATGGTAATTAACTTCAAAGATGCAATTGCTTTCTAAGATTTGTTGAAAGAAAATTCCAAATTTAAAACGGGTGAAAATGAAAGAAAAGCGCTCAAAAAACGCTCTAAATTGCGATTTCTATGCAATCTGAGGATATATAAACCGATTTCATAAGTAATGGTTTCAAATTGATGGTGGTAGACCCCGCTTCAACATAGCCTATTTTTTACGTTGTTGGCACTACCACCTGGTGATTACATGATCAGAAAATGTTCAAAATTTCGTTTTTGTGTTACTGAGAGGTTCTAATATTTTAAATTTGGAATGACAATTACTTTAAAGATACAAATGATTTCTAAGAATTGTTGGAAGAAAATTCCAAATATAAAAGGATGAAGTGAGCGAAAAGCGTTCTATAAGCGTTATAAATTACAATTTTTATGCAATCGTATGAAATACGAAACCGATTTCATACATAATGGTTGCGAATTGATGGTGATAGAACCTGCTCAAACATAAGCTATATTTTATGTCGGTGCCACAACCCCTAGACGGTTGCAAGAGCAAAAAACTTTCTAAATTGCGATTTATGCGTTACTGAAGAGGTTAGAAACTTTAAATATAGCACGGCAGTTACTTATATAAATGTCCTCTAAGAACAGCCGATAATAAATTTGAAACTAAAAAAGGGTGAAACGAAGGGAAGGAGCGAAAACTATTCTAAAAGAGTCCTAAATTACGATTTCATTGGAATCTCAGGATATAATAAACTAACAGAAGTTACTACAGAAGTTACTTGTTGCGAATCAAGGGTGATAGTAACTGATCCTATATGGGCTATATTTTATGCCCATGTCAAGACCACCTGGTTATCAGAAACAACAAGAAAGCCTTTAAAAACATCTAAATTCCGTTTTCTATAGAATATTAGGAAATAACAACCGATTGCAACGTTAATTTTGACAAATTAATGATGGCAGTCTCTGTTTCAAAATTTTTCGGGACATTCTATTTCAACTCTGTTTCGGCATTTTATGTTGGTGTCACTAACACCAGAGAGGTGGTAGACTATTAGACAAGAAGCTTGAAATTTGACATGATGGTTAATTTTATGTAAATGCGTTCAGACGGTTTCTTAAAAATTCAAAACTTCAAATCAATACTGAACTGAGCGTACGAAATTACCATAAAAGTCTCAAAATAAATAACAATAAATCTAATAAAAAATAGTTATGCAAATATCACTTGGCATATTTCAACTATTACGCGAGCAAAGCCGCGTGGTTTGCTAGTAGGTTACATTTAGAAAAAAAAAATTAAAGATGTTTTATTACTTATTTTTGTGAACAATATTTTATTCTAGGATCAAACTTTAACGAGATGTGATACTTTGAATTTTATGTAATTTTGGAGCTTTCACTACATTAAAAAAATCGTCTGCTCCTTTTATGAATTTGAATTCAAATATGGATATAGAGTGTCCGCAAAAAGAATACAACGCGTTTTATTTTTTAGGAAAAATAAATTAATTTCAAAACTTAAAAACAAAGATTATTTTGATTAAATAGTCCTGCATATGTCTTTTTTTTCAAAAAGTTGCACTTGTTAAATTTAAAAAGTTGCGTGGGTTCCATAAATCTTATTTAGAAAAAAAAACCCTCCATGCTCTAAGAAGTACAACAGCACAATTTCCATCTCTTTACGTTCAATATTCGATAAATTAAGGTACTTGAAATTTTATAAATTATCTGGTATATCAGGTACTTGTTTTGTTTGATTTTTTTGTGGTGGAAAACTCCGAAATTTTATGGCCTTCAAAATATGATATCTACGTAAATTTCTGTGACAGAAGAATGTAATTTTTAGGTCTTCGTTCATCTGATGAAACCCTTTTTGTCTCACTCCTCTGTCTGTCTACCTCTCTGTCACAGAGACCGTTTTCAGAAAGATATATGTTGGAGACTTCAAATTCTGCATACTTAAAGCTGAACAAATCACATCAAACGACAAATCATAAAAATTTGAAAAAGTCGTAATTAACGGACGTTATTAATCAGAAAACCACAATTACAAGATCGAAAATGCATTCATGATCCAACAAAAGTACAGATTTTTTATCAAATTGCAAAAACGAGCTCTTCCACTGATTAAAAACAGGTGTCATTTCAACGGCAGATATGGACTGGCGATTTCTTTATAGTGCGATTACGTTTTTTTCTTTTTTACGCATCTCATAAATTCGAAATTAGTACCAAAAAACAGAAATTCTCAGAAATTCAAAAGATTATCTCGATCGTACCATAAAAACTCGAAAATTCGTTAAAAATCGAAAAAACAATATTTTATTTTCCTTCATTTGTGAAGGCAATAGATGTCTGATGTCACTGAATTTTCCACGATAACGAGAGAATATAAAAGAGGTGCGTCTGGCGGCCGGAAACAGATAAGGAATTTTTATACAGGACCAACATTTTTTTAAATACCAATTTTTGAGTTACGATTTTTACGCCGTCCAACATAAATTTTCATTCTCTTCTAGAATATGTCTTTATTTTTTTATTTCGACAATCGGAAGCAAAGCTAGTTAATTTTTTAATAATTAATTCCAGAATTGCATTTTTTACAAGGCAGGCCATGTGACACGGAAGAAAAAAGAGATGAATTTTTATACTAAGGTTTGATAATCGCAGTACACGAATTTTTGACTAATAATTTCACAAATTTGATTTTTTCGCATCCAGATGTTATTTCTTGCACTGATTCATAAAATATAAATAAAAAAAATCGAACAACAATTTTCTGATTTAAGAAAAAATCGATTTTTAAACTTATACAAGAGATGCTTTTTCGAACAGACAATTGGCGGGAATTTGTTAAAATTAGGAAAACTGAAGAATCGAGCGCTTTTAAACTTTGACGTAATTTATAACACGTAATAAGAATTTTATAAATTTAAGGTGAGTTAAATCTTTGTTGGGCGGGGAAAGGCAAACGAGGGCTCTGTCAAAAAATGGCTAATCTGAGAGATATTAAACGAAACCCTCCGTCTGATCTCCGAACACACTTATCCGCTTGTTACTTTTGTACTTGTTCAGAACGGATAAAAAATTTTAATTATAGGACTCCTGGACCATATAAATTTTTTAAATGACAGCTTTTTGATTATACAGCTTTTGGCTGTACAATTTGATACCCATTATCTTGATTCCAAACTGATTTTGAACACTTTTGTTTTTTGCATTGCCTATGTTTCTAGAACAGGTAAAAAATTAAAGTTCATTTCTTTTTGTACATCTTTTTCGTACAATCCACACCCTAAAAGCAGAATATTTGTATGTTTGTGAGTATGTATACGGAAATACAAGACCAGTAAGAAGTTCTTGACACATATTAGAATTCAATAAACAATTATGTAATTGGGGTAGGCGACTGGAGTAAGGTTGGAAGGCTTCATTTAAAGGAAAGTATTTTTTTCTGAAATACAAAATATAGTTGAAAAAATTTTAACACTAATTAAATTAGTTAAAAATAGTTAAAAACACAGATGTCACTATACATTCTCAGCTACAAAGAAGTACAAAAAATGCAAGCTACAATTTCTTTTGTACAATCTACTTCATATTTTAACGTGTGCACACTTTGCGATTAGAATCACATACACACACAACACAATTTTATTCTACAAATGGAGATATGGTAGTAGATTGTATTAAATAAATAGTATGTAGCTGCTTAACTTTATTATGCGTTTTTTTTCGACTGATTTGAAAATATAGCATCATCTAGTTTTAACTCAGAATCCATTTTTTTTATTTAGTACAGTTATTGTTTAATACAGTACAGTTTTTTTTTACCGTTAACATTCACAAGTTTTGATTGTTCGCGAAATAAAAAATAAGGAACATTTCAACATTCGCGAATACTTATCTTGGTTATTCGCGAATTTTGTTTTATACAGAATATTGTTTTTTACAAAGTAAACTCGCCTTGTTTTATCAATTCCTTAAGCTATTTGACACTAGAAGCTGCGTTGTACTGTATGTGTATAGCCTACGTTCCGAGAATTACGATCCTTGTATTGCGGCAAAATATAGATAAATAATTCCGATAAAACTGAAATATGACTTGAGGCTAAAAATAAACAAATCCTAAATGTTTTAAAATTCAAAACTTTTACTGGAAGTGAATTTTTTTCGCAAAAATAGTACGGGAAATTTTAAAGCTTCAACAACAACTTGTTGAGAAAACAACAAAATGTGATCCTTAAATGGTTAGGAGTCTTAAATTTAAGAGAGTAATCAAGACCGCAACTCTTCGTTATATAGACATTCATAAACAAAAGATCTGTTTTCCAAACTATCCCATATAAATATACTTTTCGATCCATCAAGTAGCAAATTAACTTTTTACAATATGTTTATAATTATTCAAATTTATCTACAGCAGGTACTTTTTAACCCTCTGACACTCTTCAAAAAGGGCAAAATTGTAATGTTATATTCTCTGCATTTTATTTTAAATGCTAAGATAGACGATTCCTTTAACATTTTATATAAATACTTAGTAACAAATATGAATGCAATCTTTGGAAGTATTAATCATTGTTCAATGTATTGAAAATACATTAAATCAGTAGAATTATATTACTTTAAATATTGTTTGTACACTGGAAAAAAATCTATAAAGTTACTAAAGTTTTTCTTGGAAACTGTGATTCCTAGAACTCTTTATGTAACGGCAACAACAAAAATTCATGTAACAGACACACTTTTGACCGAAAATAAAAAAAATCTGCAAAGTTACTAAGAATTTTTTAGGAAACTGGGATGCCTAGAACTTTTCATGTAACTGCAACCAGGGTTACAGATAAAATTTTAGTAAGGTTACTGTAATTTTTGCAGATTCATTTGTAAAGTTACAGATTTCTGTAGCTTTACAAAAACTAGTTTTGTAGATTTGCAGCTTTTTTTGTACAGTAACAGATGAAAGTTTAGTAAGCATGTAATTTTACATCTGTAGAACTACAGGTTTTTATTTTTTATTTTTTATTTTTTTTACAGTGTATTGCTGTGAAACCTGGAGCTTAGTGAACGTATTAACACGAGCTTATCAGTGAGGGGTTTTAATGCTTAATAAATATATTTTTACGTTTCGATTGCTTTTTCCCATTTAAAAAAAAAATTATAAAACCTAACCCCCTTTTATGGACGGGACGATAGTCTCAACTTTCGCGGTTTTGACATTCACAGAGGTTTCGAAGAACCTAACCCTCGCGAATGTTAAAGGATTATTGTACTTAAAAATAATTTCGATCATCAGAAGCATTTTCCCAAAAGTGACTTTCTCGTGCGCCAATTACTTGATTTATATTTATATTGAAAATGCGTCAAGGATTTCTTTCCCATCCTGTATATTTGAGTTGAGAGAAAGATTTCTTTGCGGAGATAAAACATCGTGTATGAAGCTAAGCATTCTTAGCATTGAGTACTATCGTTTTCAACGTATTTTTTGCCACTTAATAAATTTTGGAAGGATTGATGGATTTAGAAGGATTAATTAAATTTGAATTTACAGGGATTTTGTGCAATATTTGGGCGATTCTGAAAATGTGGGCACTGGACACACGTCATAACTTTAAGCCTTTCAAACATAACATTAATTATCATTGACTTTATTTGTTTTTTTTACACTGAGTTTTTAATTCTATGCAGAGACAGAAAATGACATAATTTATTGTAAAAGCTTTGTATAAATAACTTAAAATTTTATTATTTTATGCTAAAGGGGCCAATTTCAGACATTCATAACGTTAACTGCTCCAATGTACCGCCAAGAAAAAGAGTTTTAACTTTTTCCCAGGTGGTTCTAATGGTAAACAACGAATGCATAAAGGAAACGGATGATTTTTTGATAAATTCATTAAGAGATGGCACGCTGATTTATTGCTTTTTTGAAGATAGAAGGACTTTTCTAAAAGAATTTTTTTGTATTTTGTTATGTCCGAAAGTAACGTACGCGACAAAGCATTTGATTCTATTATTATTATTACTGGATAACAAAATGTTAATTATACATATATATATGTATACACATACAATTATAGGACACATTTACTACATTCTTAGTCTTAAGAATTTTTTAAATACTAAGCGCAACGTCGAAAATCTGTAACGTACGTTCGAAAAAATGTCCAAAATTTGTAAAGTACACAACTGCTAATTAAATGCTTTAATAATTAATTTTCCAAAATAGTTGCTGTCTTTTAATGTTTGTGTATAATTTTGTAGACATACTATTAAAAATATTAATATATTATATTTATAGACAAAATACTATACTATTACAGAAAAAATGTCCTTAAATTTGAAAATTTGAAAAATTACATATTGTTAACGTTTAATGATCCCACCTTTTGAGAATCTCCTATTTATGACCCCACTCAAATCTTCCATTTAAAAAGTATTTTTCATAGTATTTTGTAGAATTAGGAAATGTACAAATATAGTTCTTATAATAGAAATATAGAAATATTTCCGAATAGGAAAATCCTCTATGAACACTGTTTTGACTGTTACCTATGAACACTGTTTTGATGAGGCCTGTAGATATCTATGAAGATTAGAATTTCAGTAAAACTAGAGATCCTACCTACACAATTTCGAGGTTGTGTAATATTTAAACGGAGCTTCTGACTGTAAAAAAGTCAATGAAACATACCTAGGTAAAAAAATCAGACACAAACCTTTAAAATTTTTGAGATGTTGCAGCCATTTTGAAGGTTTCAGCGGGTATCTTTAAGGAAAATGAAAACTAAAGGTTCTCTTAAGAGAAGTATACCGCTTTTTAAAAGATTTCATACAGGTTTATTTCTGTAAGTTATCACCTCCAAATTATCTTCAATGACTTAGAAAATTTTCGTGAAATCGCTTGAGATATTTTCAGGGAAAATGAAAACTGTTTCTCATGCAGGTAATATGAAGGTTTTACTTGAAAGTTTTATTATTGCACATTATGGTATCTAAGATTTTGATATGCCTGTGTTTCCTCATTAATAATTTTAATAAATTTCTAAATTAATATTTTAGATAATACACGGAAATCATTAAGTTCAATCATTAAGTCAATGGCAAGTCTTCCATCCGTACAATAAAAAATTTTTAACTTCTGAAATTATTACAAGTAACATTACCTCTAACACGCTCAAAAATTTTAATCTCAGAAAATTCCCCCTAAAAAGAAAAACAAATCACAAAGTTATTTCGAAGCCCTTTTTGACCTTAAATTTGTCACAATTTTTTCTAAAATTATAACCAGGAACAATATCACCTCAACTCTAACACGCTCAAAAATTTCAATCTCAGAATATCCCCCTCTATAAATAAAATAATAATCACGAAATTATTTCAAAGTCTCCTTTTTATCCTAAAATTTTTCATAAATTTCTCTTAAATTCCCACTAGTAAAAATATTCCCTCAAACTCTAACGCATAGAAAAATTTCAATCAACAAAAATTGTCCCCTAAAAAAAATCTCCAAATTATTTCAAAACCCCTTTCATTAATATTTAAAATGTATTCAAACACGCACAAAAATATATTTTAGTTAAATTTTAGTATCTAACGATGGACAATGGGGCCCCAATTTCCCCCACCCCCTTTCTGTAAATGTCTTATTTAGTTTTTCATTTTAAGTTTTCCTAAAAGAATAAATTTTACTGTGTTTTTCTAAATCTGTCAAAAAAAAAAGAAATTTTAGTTAATTAAATTTCAAAATACAGAAGGGAAAATGGCACTCACCCCTCCCACCATGCCGCTCTTTCATCCAAGCGCGACAGTCAGTTCCTCTTTAAAACCGCCCCACCAGTGGCCGAGAGGTTCTGCTCTCAAAGCTAGTAGACGAGAGGTGCTGGTTTCGATTCCAATCACGCCCGTCGGCCTAATCGTTCGGAGTTTTCCGTGGTTTTCTTCGAACCTTGGATTTCCTTGCTTTCTCTTAGAAAGACGCCAGAGCACCCCCTCCCCACCCCTTTGGGCCCATATCCCAAGTGTAGGTAATTGACCGTCATAAAACACACCAACAACAGCTCTTTAAAAAAGAGGAACTAAGAATTTTGCACATACAATCTATATTACATCTACTATATTACACTATCTACATATATTTGCTAAAATAAAAGAGGCTCTTTTAATTTAGTTACTCGTTAATAATAAATTTTATATATTTTTTGAAAACATAAAAAAATATGTCCAGTAAAACCTCCCTAAAGCGACCACGTTCCGTTCCAATAAAAATTGGTCGCTCTGAGAGGTGGTCTCTTAATGGAGGTTATGTTTAAATCTAGATTTTAATTGTTGAAAAAAGATAACAATGTTACTAACATTTATCTTTCACATTAAGAAAAAATATAAAAATTTAAGTATCAAAACAAAAGCTAATTACAGTAAAACCTCCTTAAAGCGACCACGTTCCGCTCCAATAAAAATTGGTCACTCCGAGAGGTGGTCTCTTAATGGAGGTTATGTTTAAATCTAGATTTTAATTGTTGAAAAAAGATAACAATGTTACTAACATTTATCTTTCACATTAAGAAAAAAATATAAAAATTTAAGTATCAAAACTGCAAATTAATTACTACAAAGTTAAAAAAAATGAATACGGTTTTATCTTTTATAACTTATCCAACCAAGTCCTTTCGAAGTTCAGTAAATAAATGCTTTTTTTTGGGGGGGGGGAGCAATAAATAATGAAGATTTCATTAATTTGTATCTATTATTATCTATTTCTTTGAGAGTTTCCTGACAGAATAGGGCAAGGGAGTTTATTGACCGTCATTCTTAATTTGTCATCAGAATTAAATTCATTGCCTAAAAAAGGCATAAAGGGGTTTAAACACTTAAAAGTTACCGGAATAATAATAAAAAAAATCTAAATTTAGTTTAGAAGTTTGATGAATAATGCGCTCTCCGGAATTATTTTTCTAATAAAACCCTCTTCAAGCGACCAGGAGAAAACGGAATTTGTTTCATTTTCTTCAAACAAATTGGTCGCTCATGGAGGGAGTTCAACTGAGATGGTCTCTGAATGGAGGTAAAATTAGTATTGAGCCTATAGGAATAAATTTCGTTCCATGAAAAAAATAGTCGTTCTGAGAGGTGGTTGGTTAATGAAGGTGGTCACACAGGGAGGTTTCACTGTAGTCACTGAAATTTCAAAATCAATGGAGGGGAAGGCACTCTCCCCCCCCTCTCCTCATTTTGGTGGCGTCTACGATTAAAGCTGAAAAATATAGTTGGGGTTATTGCATGCATAATTTGCCCTTATTCTCTATCAGGCGTGACTTCCAGTTTTTATAAAAATTACTTCTTCAAAAACAAATGAAAAATGTATAATTCGTATTAATTTATTTATTTCAAATTTTCGTTGGAACATTTGATTTTTGATTACGCAGCTCTATTTCTGACTCCATGTCACGGGAGAATGAGAAGGAAGTACCCAACTCAACTCTGAGACCGTGTGTTTACGTTTTAACCGCCATTCGGAAAATTAGCGGGACTAATCGTCACGTTGTCATGTTGTTATTGTATTTTTTTCTTTTTGCAGGGAGTTTTTCAACAGTATAGTAGTCGAATTTTAACTAATTTTTAAGTTTATATATATATATATAGCGTAAGAGGGCTGTATTACACTTCTTTTTAATATTAATATTGATATTCGGCACTTTGTATTCACTACGCATTCGACAAGAATCATGTTCGGTAAAAAATATCGCCACATTAATTTAGAAATGCTGTGGTATGGGGAAAACTTTTTATAAGAAATTTTCGTGTACAACTAAAGATAAATTTCACTATTTTTTTAAATAATAGCGAAAAATATATTCATATATTTCCATTATATTTAAAAGTGAAAGACTGATTTTACTCCTAAATAATTAAACTTGTAAAAAGTTCAGTTGGAGGTGGGAAAGTTTTGTGAAGAATCTTGTTTGCAGGTGAAAAGTTTGATGAAGGTTCCTTGTTTTGAGGTGATAAAATTTTGTGAAGGGTCGTTTAAAGGACCCAAGTTAATAGATCCATGTATTGGAATACAAATTTTACTAGTAAGTACCTGATTTAGTTTCCTTTATAAATTGAGCAGCTATAATCTTTTTAGGTACATAACTGCTTGATTAATAATGCACAGTGAAGGTGTAATGTCTCTTGCAAATCATTTAGCAGGGCTCAATATCTTTGGCTGCAATATTCGACTCATAAAAATAATTGGTACTTTTCGGTTAGCTGTTTGCCAGTGTTATATATACATACATATATTGCATATATAAATGCATATATGTGTACATATATATACACATATATATGTATATATAACACTGGCGATCAGCTAACCGAAAAGTACCAAATAATTAAAAGAATTTTTATATATTGTAGATTAATTTATTATGTAGAATATGAAATATGGAAAAAATAAGGTACTTTTCGATTAGCCGGGCGCTAGTGTTATATATTACAATATATATGTATATATAACACTGGTGCCCGGCTAACCAAAAAGTACCAAAAATAATTTTACATGTGTATAATTATTTTAAATAAAGTAATTTTTTCATGAAAAAACAGTTAAAGACAAATTTAAAGCAATATTTTTTTCAGATGAGTGCAGGAGAATTTTTGCAATTTTTTCCCGCAACCAACTGATGAATTTTGCAATATTTTATTTCTACCAATTTGCATTTAAATGTTGCATTTTTTCTTGCACCCAATTGGTAAACTTGTGAGGTTTTTCTTTTTCTTATTTTTTTTTCATGTGATCGCTGGGTGAATTAAGCAATTTTTTCCCTGCTACAACTGAAGAACAATGTGATTTTTTCATCGTAACTGACTGGTGAATTTATATAATTATGCATTCTTTTTTCTTTACATTGATGTTCAATAATTATTATTCAACGATAATATTCAATTGTCACTTAATGTGATTAATTTAGCGATTTTTCGCTAATTTTCTGCATTCCATTTTTTTCTGCAACCGAATGAAGAATCTCATGATTTTTTTCTCACGATTGATTGTCCGCTACATTTCATTATTTTTTCCATAGCAGATTGACAAATTTCACAATATTTTAAAGCAACACACTGAAGAATTTCTCTTCCCCCCCCCCCCCCCCCCAATGACCCAATAGCAGAAAATTCTCCAAGTGTCTGCGACAGATCTTTCAGGGACTGAAAATAATCTGCAGGTAAAATGTTACAAATGAACCTTTAATTAATTAATCATTTACTTTTAATGTTTTCAAGCATTTTACTCATTTTTATTAATAATAAACTTAAGTTTTAGTAATAAATAATAAAGAACTAAACATAATATAAAGTTGGAAAAAGATCCAATGGAAAAAAAAATCTGCAAAAGGGAAAAGAAAATCTGCGGCGCACGTCACCCGTCAGGAACTTTCTGCTACCGGGCCCAATGATTACTGGTGAATTTCTCAGATTTTTTTTTTTTTCCCCTGATGACTGAATGAAGAATTTTGCAATTTTTTCTTGTAACCAATTGACGAATTTTGGGGTATTTTACTTGTACTGATTGGCAAATATTGCATTTTTTCTTGCGAGCAACTAGCGGAACTGAATATATATATACATAACAGTCGGTTTATGAATTTTGCCGATCCCCCCCCCCTCCCCTACCTAAGCTGATCAACAGATCTCGTTTTTTCTGATAAAAAGTTGATAAATTTCCATATTTCCCCCCCCCCCCCCAAACTTACTAACAAAACATTTTTTTTTCATGCGATCAATGGATGAATTAAATAATTTTTCCCCCCCATGACAATCAAAGAACTGTGTGATTTTTTTTAACCCTTTACTGACTGATAAATTTCTTGGGGTTTTTTCTTTTTCATATGACCAGTTGACAAGTTTATGATGCTTCCCCCTGACCTAATGATGAAACTTAATGTTTAAAAATTAGCAAAATTCTTCATTTGATTACGGGAGAAAGAAATTGTGACATTCGTCTGTTGCTTGAGAGGACAATTGACAAATTTCAATCAGTCGTGGGAAAATATCAAAAAATTCTGTTGAGAAATGGGAACATTAAACAAGCCAGTTCCAAATATTGTTTTTTTTTTTTTTCCGTTTCTTTACAAGGTACAAGTGTGTCCTTTATTAAAAAAATCTGTGCCTGATGGGCACTGACCCGTTTTTTCTACAGTAAACTTCTAGAAAAAAGGGCACTCGTATGCAGCGATGTAAACGTAAAAAAAAAACAAACAGAGGGTATATTCAGAGTTTCTCCCATGTTTAAAAAAGGGCAGGGTGCTTCTTGTAGGAAAAGGGCACTTTTGGATTCCGAAAGGCATGTTTTGGATTTTTAAGGACACTTTTTTTAATTTTTAAAGGCATCCTTTTGATTTTTAAAATTACTTTTAATATTTAATAGACAGGACGCTATTTTAAAGACAGCAATGAGGCAATTTTTACTATGCAAGTAAATTTTTTAATAAAGAAAGGAGTAAAGGCACTTTTTTCAGCTGGGGGCAACAAGGGTGCTAATGTTTTCCATCAGGGGTAAGAGGGCTGCTGTTTTGTAAACCTAAGGGCAGGCAGGGTGCAGCACCCTCCTGACACTGTCTACGGGAAACTCTGGTATACCTTAGAGTGTATATACAATAGCTTTTTTGAGAAACGGAAGTTAAGCAGTGTTACTGAAAACGAACCAGAAGGTATACGACATTTACCTCTGTATACCCTCCACTTCTGACAGCAAATTTTTTCTCTCTTTTTTGCGAACGATAATATTTTTTTCTGCTACCGATCGACGAATTTCGCATTCTACTCGTGACAGATCAGTGAAAATTGTGATATTTTTTCACAGTCGAATGATAAACTGTGTCTTTTTTTCAACTGATTGGCCAAATCTCGAGGGGTTTTTTTAGCATGGCTGATCGACGAATTTCCATTTTTTCTCTGATCTACTGACGAATTTCGCTTTTTTTTTACCGGTGACTGTTTTTTAAATTTTGCTATATTTCTCTTGAACCAGTAAGTATATCTTGAGGCCGATTGGAGAGAGTTTTTTTCCGCTACTGATGTACGAATTTTGCAGTTTCTTCCGTCGATCTACTGACGAATTCCGCGATTTTTTTTTAGCCACGACCGATTTGCAATTTTCTGGATTTTTTCTTTTAACATAGGTGAATTTTGAGACTTTTTCTTGCGACCGATTAGAGAAGATCGTGGGTTTTTTCTGGCGGTGCACTGACGAAGTTTTTTACCTGCAACTGATTAGCAAAAATCATGGATTTTTTCTCGCAACTGTTCGTCGAATTTTGTATGTTTTTCCACAACAGGCTGAAGAATTTCATGGTTTGTTCTCCATGACTGATGAACTGTACGAGTTTTTCTCGTGACCCATTGATGAATTTCACAATCTTTTTAATAAAGATGAAAATAAGGAATTTTGCTTAGTAGCCACTGGCCGGTAGGTTGACTTTATTTAGTAGCCAGTTACTAGCGAGTGAGAATAATTTCTTTAGTAGCCAGTAAGTGCATTTATGTCAGTGAATATTTAATTTATGGGTATATTTTAGGTATGTTTATCCACTGAGTAGCAGGTATGATTCAAAATTGAAAAAAATAGGTTTAAAAAATCTGAAATTTGCAGCAAATTTTCTGAAATGTAAAGGGAGGGTTGGTAGGGGATCCCTCCTGGTACTAATTATGCATTTTTTCCAGATACTTTAACGAAATTCACGTTTTTTCCGGATCTATTGGCAATGTTTTCGTTTCTTTGGCGTTCCTTTGACAAAATGTGCGTTTTTTTCACGATCTTTTCACAAAATTCACATTCGTTTTCGCAATTCTTTGGCAAAATTCTCGGTTTTTTTTTTTTTCGAAATTCTCATTCCCCTCCCCGCGATCCTTTAACTAAATTTGTGTTTTTTGACGATCTATTGACGAATTTTGTGTTTTTGCCATGATCCATTGACGATATTTGTGTTTTTTCTTTGCTCTATTGATGATATTTGCATATTTATGGTATTTATGGTGATGATATTTGCGTATGGATTTTCAGAGATCGTTTGATGAAATGTGTGGGTTTTTTGCGATTCTTTGACGAAATTGTTTTTTTTTTTTCTGCGATGTATTGACGATATTTGTGTTTTTTTCTGCAATCCACTGACCATATTTGCATTTATTCCAGAATCCTTTGACGAAATTTCGGATTCTTTGCGATCCTTTGATGAAATTCGGGTTTTTCCACGATCCTTTGACGAAATGTGCTGTTTTTATTGTGATTTTTTGACAAAATTCTCGCTTTTTTGCGATTCTTTGATACAATTCGCTTTTTTGGTGATCCTTTCATGAAATTTACATTTTTTTTTTTTCGTAATCCTCTGACGAAATGTGTGTTTTTTCGCGATCTTTTGACAAAATTCACATTTTTTTCTTTCCCAATTCTTTTACGAAATTCCTTTTGGAAAATCTTGCGTTTGGTTGGTACTTTCCATATTTTTAATCGTCAGTTTTTCACATTTACTCGTTGAGTGGCGACTGGCGATTGCTTATTTTCATCTTTACTTTTTAAATGAACGATTAAAGAATTTGGTGATTTTTTTTCTAACCAATGAGTGACAAATTTTGCGATTTTTCCTACATTGAATGGTGAATTTTCTTGAAAATGAAAATTTGAAATGTTCTGCAGTGAAATCCGTTGTTCTGCGATGTACGTCGCATTTATAAGCATATTCTGCTTTGGGGGATTTCATTATCTCTTACTTTTCGGACTTTTTTTGAAATTGCAGCATTTTCATCGGAGGTTTCCGATAAATATTATTTGTAATATATAAAAATTTCAAAGGGGGTGGGGGGGCACAATACTAAAGCCCAAAGTGCGGCACTTTTCTAACTTTTACCAACACCTGTCCCTATCGTGTAACATACAGTTGGAACGGCCTGTGACCACTTATTCATGTTATACACATCCGATATCCATGCTGCCACTTTGCTCCTCCCTGGGAGGGGCACTTTTCTAAATTTTGCCGGCACCTCTCATGTGACATATCGTTCAAAAGGTCTGTGACCACTTATTCATGTTATGCCCCTCCCCCCCACTTTGCCCCACCAGGGGGGCACTTTTCAAAATTTTGCTGACACCCCTCATGTCACATATTGTTGGAAAGGCCTATGACCACTTATTCATGTTATGCACCTCTAATGCTCCTCCCCCCACTTTGCCCCCCCCCTCGGGGGCACTTTTCTAAATTTTGCCGACACCTGTCATGTGACATATCGTTCAAAAGGTCTGTGACCCCTTATTCATGTTATGCACCTCTAATGCTCCTCCCCCCCCCACTTTGCCCCCCGAGGGGGCACTTTTTTAAATTTTACTGACATCCCTGATGTGACATATCGTTCAAAAGGCCTATGACCACTTATTCATTTTATGCACCTCTAATGACCCTCCACCCACTTTGCCCCCCCGGGGGGGCACTTTTCTAAATTTTGCTGACACCCCTCATGTCACATATTGTTGGAAAGACCTGTGACCACTTCTTCATGTTATGCACCTCTATTGCCCCTCCCCCCACTTTGCCCCCCCTCGGGGGCATTTTTCTAAATTTTGATAACACCCGTCATGTGACATATCGTTCAAAAGGCCTTTGACCACTTATTCATGTTATGCACCTCTAATGCCCCTGCCCCCTACTTCCCCCCCCCCGGGGGCACTTTTCTAAATTTTGCTGACACATCATGTGACATATCGTTCGAAAGTTCTGTTACCACTTATTCATGTTAAGCACCTCCGGTGCTTTCCCCCCCTCAGTTTTTTTTATTAATATGTATATATGTTTTATTAATATGTTTAGTTTATTAATATGTATCAAATCAATGTCGAACTGGATATGTAATCATTATTATGTATTGATCTGATGCAAATTTGCACAGAAGGCTGTCCGCATGCAGGTGCAACGATATAATGTAAAGAGAAGATACAGCTTTTATACCTAAAGGAAAACTGCAGATATTTCTGCCAAAATCGGTGAAGGGAAATAACAGGTTTTTTACCTGAAGGAAAACAGCAGGTATTTGGAACTGAGAAGGTTAAGGGAAAATACATGTTTTTTACCTAAAGGTAAGCTGAAGGTAATTTTAGTTCCAAATACCTTCAGTTTCCCTGAAGATTTTTTTTAAGGTTTCTTGCTGACTTTTTTACCTGGGTAGTCTTCATTTTGAAAGACTTATCCAATGATCTGCCCCTCAATAGGGTGCGGAAAACAAAATCGACTCTACCACCTTTTTGTATTTTACGGCCGCCATTTTGAATTTATAAAAACAAAACTTAGCCTATAATGTTCGGGCAGTTAAGACGAATCGATAGAGACCTCATTCTTTAAAATCCATCCAGCCGTTGGGATGTTTCGAGGGTATAAAGAAATCCACATCCCAGATACTCGTGAAACACATAACCCTTCTTGGCAGACGGGTAATAATATCAAATATTGCTGTTCTGTATTACTCTTTTTTAATCTCATCCCAATCTGTTTATAATGAACTTAATTCAGTATTGACAATAAACGTAGTGCATATTTAAACTTCATTTGGTATTTCATAAAATTAAATTCAGCGTAGTAAAAATCTTTTCTTTTAACAATGTAGCTAAGACAAAACCCGTGTTCAAAGTTTAAACTTGGAATTGTGCTAAGCGCGCTTCGACAGAAGGTCACAAAGTTTAGGTAGAGCAAAGTTTTTTGCACAGTTGTAGAACTTTTCAGAAAAATTTATGAAATGGATTCATTCTACATCTGCCTTAGAATTCCCGATGGCGGCTGTTTTTCAAAATGGCGTCTTGTGGTCAAACATTTTCAAAAATCAATCGAACTGTATCATGTTTGGAGTCATTTGGTTATGTTTTGAATCATATAAAACAAATATAATGTCGAAATGCACAACAGCCGTGAAAATAAAGCTAAATATTATAAATTTATTACACAGTTACACAAAATGATAATTCTAAATTTAAAAAATCTTACAAAATTTTCAAATTTTTAAATGAAATGAAAACAACAATTTGATTGGAGATCCTAAAACGAATTTCTTTCATATTTTTAACACTTTTTTATTTTAAAACACAAGCACATTTATATATGTAGAAATTTTATACATATATGATTTTAAACATATGTATGCATATATCTATATATCTATATATATATAAATACGTATATAAATACAATTAAATAAATTTTAAATTAAATCATTCAATTTTATGAATAATATACATTTAAGAAAATTTTAATATCAAAAGCGTATTGGGGAGAAACTGTATACTAAATTAAAATAGTTATAATTAAAATGAAATATTAATTGAACTTTTGTGGAACTCAATTATATATATTAATTAAATATTTATCTTTAAACGCATTCCAGTAAGCCTCAAGGTATTTTATTAATTGTGTCACATAAATATATATTAAAACCATTACCTAGAAACATTTAACATTAAAATATCTCAATATAAGAAGCAGCATGTATAAAATAATGCATTAAAATTAATTTAATTTAGAGACATCGATTAAAACTCTAAAAACACTAACAGCTTTTGTTTAAAATTTTACATAAATGCATGTGTAATGAGATATCCTTATTTCTTTCTAAAACCAATTACTGCTTCAGTTAATTTTGAAATTTGAGTAAGTAATTTTAAATTTAATCCGCTTTGTTTATGATACTAAGTGATTTTTTGGAAATTTGCTACATCATACTTTAATTATTTTATTTGCAAATGTAAATATTTTTAGGATTCTTTTATGCTAGATTTAAAAGAAGCTTGTTTTAAGCTTTTGTTTTTTATACCGACTGAAATGCATGTCCAGCAATAACTCTGCATATACAGTATGATTCATAAAGATTGAAACAATAGCCTCTTTTCTTAAATACTGTCCCTAGGCACATACTTCCAAATGTAAAGTTTCATAAAAAAGGTGTAAAATTTGATGACAACAAGTTTCAAACTCATGAGGGGACTGCTTGAGAACAAAAACTAATTTTTATATGGCTCCCGTACGGTAAACTATACATTCCTGAATTAAACATAAAAAAAAATTATCTTGATATCTGTAACGCTCACAGAGATATGCCCGTTTAAACGATTCGTCAGGTTTTAATGGCTTAGACATAAACTGAAATGCGCGAAACTCAAGAAACTATGTTAATTTAAGGGATTCGTGAAAATTTTATTTTATTTTGTTTATTTATTGAGATAAAATTTTGATTTTGTTTTGTGATGGTTAACACTATTTTTTGTAATCAAAATCACATCCTAAAATTTCTCATAAAGTTTTTTTTTTAAATTTAAATTATTTTTTTTAAGTGGTGTAATTTAAAATGTAGATTATTTGTCGAATTAATTTTTTTCATTTAATTAAAGAGAAAAACATAATTAAAAAAATCAGCATTTATTTAAATATTAATTTAAAAAGTTAAAAATATTTAAAATTAAAAAAATAAATGATGTAACTTATTTTTAAAAAATTCTATTTTAAGAAGTATTTTTTTTTATGTTTACCGAAGCAAAATTAAAGTAAAATAATCGAAAAAAACATGTTAGCTTTAACAATTCTTGGCTTATAACGATTTAAAGACCAGAAATGGGGCGGGGAGGATCAACATTCAGAAAAACGCAGTTTTAAACAAAGATTGTCTCCTAATAGAATGTTTAGATGCATTTTAAACGCTTGCACTTAAGTGACTCCTTCCTGTAGCTTAAACTTCTGATTCAGTTTAATTTTTGCCATTTCCACCTTCTTTCTGCACTGTTTAAACATCTCAGTAGATTTAAACAGGGCTTTTTTAAACATGGCGATATCGAGTTTTTTCATAATTTTAGCCCTCTCAACTTCATATTTTTTATTGGCCCGCTCCGTTTAGAAGTTTGATTTCATTTTGCTGGCCCCGCCCTAGGCCTGTCCTGGGACCATTTTCATTCTCGACACCCGGGCTCGTCCTGGTCTTCAGTCTTTTCGGATCTGGCCGGGCCAATACCGGGCCTTACTTTTTACTGAAGGCTCCGGCCAAGCCGCACCTAGACATTATTCTTTCCGGGCCGGGCTGGGCTCGAACCTTACTTTTTCTGAAGGATCGGGCCGGGTCTAACTATTTTTCCATAACGAACCGGGACTGGGTTCAGTTTTTTAGATCTGCACCGATCGAAATTTTTAGCCCGGTCTCCACCTCCCCCGCATACGAAAGTCATTGTCTCGGCGTAGCCTAGTCCGTGAAAAAATCAGTAAAATTTGACCAGGCCCAAAAATGTATATATTTTTAAATCGCCATTGTTCTAGAATTAAACTTTAAAATTTCTTCTTTTTTAAAGAATAGCAGCCTATATGATTCTGCCTGAAGATTTTACTGTATAGCATTTTTTAAAGTCTCCAATACATGGAATACGGACTAACGATATTAATGATGGCTGAAATATTTAAATACAAATGGATATTCATTAAAAAATAAATATCACAGCGTAGGTCGCTTCTTTAAAAATGAATATTATAAACATGAAAAAAAAATCCAAATGTAAATATTTTTGATCAGAACTCCTCGTACGAAATTTTTTAAAACCATATCGACGTAAAAATCCCATATTTTCTTCAAATTCATTTCGGCCGACTAGGCTCGGCCGAGATTTTAACTTTTTTCCGTGCCGGGCCGATCTCGGGGCGAAAATTTAGCTTTAATACTGTACCAAATACTGTAAAAGATCCCCCCCCCCTCTTATTTAGAGGTTCTTACAAAAATGTAATTTGGTTAATTCTTATGAAAGATTACTTGATTACTTTACGTGGATTTTAAGGTTTCTCATACCTTTTAAAATCTCCGTCGCCAGTGCAAAAGTGATGTAAATTCAAGTTCTCATAACTGTCCAAATACTAATTGAAATTACATAAATCTCTTTAATATATTTAAGCCGTATTTAAGACTTTATAAAATGCAAAAATAAGCACTTATCATGTAATATAATAAAAAATATAGTTCAGTTAATAATGCAAAATTATTTCACGTAGTATGTCACTATCCGGACGATAAATTAACTTAAAATAGATATATGAACATAAAACATATGTTAAAATAACCTCCAACCTGTATTTTATAGAATGAATTAATATTATCTAAATAAGTAAATATTTTTATTATTTTTAAATCATTAAATAATTATTTTTTTCCATTGTTTTCCATTTTTCAAATTCAGATGAATTTTTAAAATAGTTTCTGTCCAAAAATTTTTATATCATTAATTCATTCTATAAAGTAGAGTTTGAAGTTCATTTTAACGTAAGTTTATATTGATTAGGGCTGGGCGATGTCTAGAATTAAATATCATGATAAATCGGCCTCTTTATATCATGATATTCCGATATATCGATTTAGGAAATTGTCCCCTAGGGGGCATGACGGATGTCGGTAAAATCTAGGAAAGTGCCCCCAGAGGGGCAAAGTGTTGGCGGAGCACCAGAAGTGCATAAAATGATTAAGCGGTCACAGGCCTTTGCAACAATATGTCACATGAGGGGTGACGGCAAAATTCAAAAAGGCCTGCCCGTGGGGAGAGGGACACCGAAGGTGCATAACATGAATAAGCGGTCACAGGCCTTTACAACGATATGTCACCTGATGGGTGTCGGCAAAATATAGGAAAGTTGCCCCCATGGGGGCAAATTGGTGAGCGGAGCACCGGAAGTGCATAAAATGATTAAGCGGTCACAGACCTTTCCACGATACGTCACATGACGGGTGGCGGCAAAATTATGGAAGGTGCCCCCCAGGGGAGGCGAAGTGGTGAGCGGTTCAACGGAAGCCCATAAAATGATTAAGCAATCACAGGCCTTTGCAACGACATGTCATATGAAAGGTGACGGCAAAATTTAGAAAAATGTCCTTCCGCAGGGCGGGACAAGTGGGGAGAGGGACGCCGATTGTGTATAACATGAATAAGCGGTCACAGGCATTTCCAACGATATGTCACATGCCGAGTGTCGGCAAAATTTAGGAAGGTGCCCCCCAGGGGGGGCGAAGTGCTGAGCGGAGCAACGGAAGCCCATAAAATGATTAAGCAATCATAGGCCTTTGCAACGATATGTCACATGAGGGGTGACGGCAAAAATTTAGGAAAGTTCCCCCCAGGGGGGCAAAGTATTGGTCAGAGCACTAAAAGTGAATAAAATGATTAAGCGGTCACAGGCCTTTGCAACGATACGTCACATGAGGGGTGACAGCAAAATTTAGTAAAAGGTCCACCCGAGAGAGGGGGGGAGTGGGGAGAGGAACACCGAAGTTGCATAACAGCAATAAGCGACCACAGGCCTTTCCATCAATATGTCACATGACGGATTTCAGCAAAATTTAGAAAAGATCCCTCCAGTGGAAGTGGGGGGAGGGTCACCGGTGATGCATAACATGAATAAGTGGTCACAGGCCTTTTCAACGATATGTCACATGAGGGGTCTCGGCCAAAGTTAGAAAACTTTGCCTGTGGACCCGACTATATAATTATTATTTCATTTCTTTGGAGTTCTGGAAATGGGCTTACTTTGTGTTTTTTGGGTTGCTGAATCCGAATTTGTAACTTCCCACCAAAATTTCCCCCGGCAACCCCCCCAAAAAGGTTTTTGTTAAAAAAATCAATTTTTTTTACTGTTTTAGGGGAAAAGTATCTAGAAATTCTGAAAGTAGACAAAATTGGCAGCAAATTAGATATATGACATTATGTCTTAGGATGAAGGGGAAGGGGGGATCTGCCTCGGAACATGCGCGCGGTGCTGCGTGGACTAAGTTGCGCAATTCCACTTAACCACTCACACGTTTACATTCGCCCTACCATCTCCTCTCCGAACTTTCCTTATAAGGTTTACTTTAAGTTTTTTGAGTCGCTGAATCCGAATTTTTAACTTAACTCTAAAATCCCCCCCTCGAAACCCCCCCAAAATAGTTGTTATCAACTTAAATTTCTTATTGTTTTAGGGAAAAAGCATTACAAAATTCAGAAACTAGACAAAATTTGCAACAAATAGGATATATGACATTATGACGTAGGATAAACGGGGAGAGAGGGGGCTGCCTAGGAACAATCCCCGCGCGGTTTTCTCAAAAACGAAATTTTTTCAAAAAATCAGTTTTTTCGGGGGGTTGCACGGTAAAATTTTAGTGGGAAGTTAAAAATTCCGATTCAGCGACCAAAAAAACATAAAGTGAGTCGAAATCCAGAACTAGTATTAATTTTGCCAGGTAAAATCCCCTATTGCCTGGACTTCATAACTTAGTGCACGTAGTGTCGCAATGCAGTTCAGAGGCAGCCCTCCTCCTCCCCGTTCATCCTACGCCATAATGTCATCTATCCTATTTGTTGCAAATTTTGTCTAGTTTCTGAATTTCGTAATGCTTTTCCCCTAAAATAATAAGAAATTTATGTTAAAAACAACTATTTGGGTGGGTGGGGGAGGGTTCGGGGAGGGAATTTTGGAGGGAAGTTAAAAATTCGGATTCAGGGACCCAAAAAACTTAAAGTAAACCTTATAGAGAAAGTTCGGAGGGGAGATGGGAGGGCGAATGTAAACGTGTTAGTGGTTAAGTGGAATTCCGCAACTTAGTTCACGCAGCACCGCGCGCATGTTCCAAGGCAGGTCCCCCCTTCCCCTTCATCCTAAGTCATAATGTCATATATCTAATTTGTTGCAAATTTTGTCTACTTTCTGAATTTCTAGATACTTTTCCCCTAAAACAGTAAAAAAAATTGATTTTTTTAACAAAAAACTTTTTTGGGGGGTTGCCGGGGGAAATTTTGGTGGGAAGTTACAAATTCGGATTCAAACAAACATCTAGTAAGCCTTTTTCGAGAACTACCATGAATTTTGCTAGGTCGAGCACCTATACGGTCTCTATTGCCTGGACTAAAGTTACTAGCTGGCGTTGCAACCCGGTGTATTGCATTTTCACTGTACAAAATATTTCGATCTCATGGTAGAAGAAAAAAATCTAATTTTATTCTAAATTTTAAAAATATTTACATTATTAATTTTACAAAATTTTGTGTTATAAGCATGAAATAATATTAATAATGAAATTAACTACAAATTATTTTTCATGCATTATGTGATTTTTATGCATTTTTGGTAGAATTTTTTTTTTTTTTTTTTTTTTTTTTTAAGAGATAGCCGATATATGGGCAATGAAATGGGACTAGTTGAAATGGTTAAGTTAGCCAAATTGCTATTATCGCTAAGCTAAGATTTGCTTACTGTTTGCGAACTCACCTAGGCGAGTATCGTCAAGTTCTGCAGAATGGTTTACAAAGGTTTGTGCAAAAGTATACCATATGAGAATACGCCATGCGGTGTCTGCATGTTCGATCTTTATGCCAAAAACTCCATTTTCTATCAGAGTCTATTTTACATTTTCAATGAATAAAGACGAATAACGTAAGAAAATATTACTAACAGATCAATAATATTGAAAAATTTGAACTTTTTGATGACATATTAAGCTAAGCGCAACAGTAATTCAAATGGATAGTTTTTACATAACGGTTTTTAAAGACAATGTCAAGAAGGAATCCTTATACCGAATAATAGAAACATAACAAAAGCAAAGTCATCACCAATTCGGATAGCGAAATATGTTCCATTATTTATTTTTTTTTTCCTTCAAAGTAATGAATAATTTACTTGCCAACACTAGGAAATTTTTTTTAAGTTACAAAAAATATATATATATATTAATAATAATTTTTGGAAACTAAAGCAATTTTGAGAATTCTGAGAAGTATTATCACTTCCTCGGATTTAAAGGTAGTCTTTCGACGCGCTACATTCGCTATTTACGGAAGGGTAGTTGTGAAATACAAATAGACAGTGGCATTTTAATATGTTAAATACTTATTTTATAATGAGACAAAACCTCTGATACTTTATCGATACTGTTTTTTATTCGTATTCTTTCTTAAGAGAGTAAATGTTTTAAGTGTAGTAGATTTGTTCGCGATAGTGTTGTTAGTGGAGATTCCGATGAGGATTTTTATTTATGGAAAATTTTTATTGAAAGTTCTTTTGAAAATTATAAGCACTCATTTTGATTGCCTTTTTATTATATATATATATATATATATATATATATATATAGCCCTTATAAAATATTACAAATTATCATCTATTTTAAATATATAAATCATTAAATTTGTATATATATATATATATATATGCAGGGTGATTCAAAATAACTTACTTAGAATGAAAGGGCTAAGCAGGCATACAAAAATAATCAAAAATCACATAGGAACATGGGGACGCAAACCCTATCCGGGGCTTATAGAGGGGGTTGCAAATTATATGTAATACAAGACGAATAAACAGAAATGATTCTGCATTATTTAATTTATGCTGTTTCTCCGCGCATGCTACATATTTACGACCAATACTAGTACAGGAGATGCTCAAAGTTTCTGCAAGACTTCTGGAGACACGCATTACATGGACGCTACATGGACTGGTGCACTTTCTCAAATATTTTCAGGTGTATCTCGAACGCATTCTTATGTCACAACAATTCTTCTTACCATGTCTTCCTGCGAAAAAAAATGGTGTTTCGTAACTAGCCATGTTACTCCCAATGGTTTCACGACTCAAATGAAGATGTCTCAATTTGTGCAAGTAGCGTTTTTATGGAAACGCCGTCTAGTGGCCCTAGGTGGCGTATGCGGCCCCAAGTTCCTGTGTAATTTTTTAATCTTCTTGCACGGCTGCTTTGCCCTTTCATTTTGGCCTCGTTATTTTGAATCACCCCGTTTATACACTCGCCGTCTGCATATTACTTCATTTAAAGTAAGCTCTGTAATCTCGATAATTGTGTTTAAGATTGCACTTAAATAAAATGGACAAGTAAGTGAAAATACCTCGACGAACTCGATATAAAATTTCTACTAGGCTAAATGCGATAAAAGTGACCGCAAATTAAATTTGGACGATTGGAAACAGAGTTATTATGAATACAAAAATAACTCGATATCTGTCACCAGAGGCAAAATGCTACTTTATCATGAGTTTTAGAACTATAATAGGGAGAGAAACTAAACAAAATTGTGTTTAACATGATCTTTTAAAAGTTTTTTGAATCTTTAATTTTTATTAGCGACCCACCCGGCGTTTTCCGCGGTCCGTAAATAATAATCTTAAACAAAACTGAAGTTTGTATGATTTTATATCATTTGCAATTCTTTTAAATGAACCTAATTTCGGAGGCCGCATTGCCTTCCGCAGTGTCTAGAGTGTTCCCAACAAACTTCTTTTCGAACGAACCAGTAACCAGGGTCCCCGTTACCTAGGGCAACATGTACCTGAAGTGCTCCGCACGTGCCGGAGATAATCGAAAACCAAGTTGAGTGAGGCAATTCTCGTAGTAATTTAAAAAAAAGAATGCATCCTTAATGTTAGAAAATGTTGGTAACTGAAGTCTAAGGTAAAACTTAATAATACAGAAAGTAGCCGAATTGTAATCTAAGTTCAATGAACCAAATCCCGTTGAAATTGGGTCCTTAGAATCCGAGGAAAGAATACGCCCCCAAGCGGTGGAAAATGCCCCCTCACCTTATAAATTTCACGATTTACTTTCAACATTAACACGATATTTAATAAACAGATTAAATCCTTTATCTAACGTTACCTTTAAAGTAATGAGATTTTTAATTTACGGCTGTAGTTTGTAACGTAAGTTCATGCTGAAAAAAGAGATTAATGTTTGAAAAAAGTGGTCGCTGAGGTATAAAGAAAGACCGGGCACTGGCGGCCAAGGTCTTAACTGGAATGTAGTTGGGTATAAGAAAATCTTTTTGTAGTTTTAAAGTAGCAATAGGACGCTGAAACTATGTTAAAGAAAGTTTTAATAGAATCGGATAGTTTTAAAAGAATCTGCAACAAAGACCCCAATAAGGAGATTGATATTCAAAATCGGTGGTAGCTGAAGTCTGGGAAATTTTTTTGTCATTCATGTAGTAACAGGAGGACTTAAGAAATTGTTTTAAAAAGTATCTAGTGAATCGGACCGTTTTTAAGGGACCTATAACGAGGGGCCCAAAGAGTGCTAACTGATAAGGGCCCTAAAATGAAAACTTGTTAAAAGATCTAAGTTCTTAGCACTTTAGATCTTCAATAAGTCAAAATTAAGCATAGGGTATGAATTAATCATTAGAATAAAATTTTAAAGAAATGCGTAAAAAATGGTGTGTGTGTGTGGGGGGGGGGGGGGGGGGGGCGGTGCTTAAACTGGCCACTAGGGTCCAGTAAAAATAAGCGGGTGTTGGTCCGGGGAAAAGATTGCAAGACAACTTTAAAATTTTGCATTGAGAATGCAAGAAAAATAGATGGTGAAAAATGCATTCCGCACAAAACGTGCAAGGGGCCCCGGACCGGGTCCTATAGAACCCTAAGGTTCCCCGGGATTTTAACTGGAATAAAGTAACGGGAGAGTAACTAAATGGAAAAAGGGTTCCAAAAATGATGATCGTGTGAAAAGGAGGCAATTTATTAAGAATTTTATGGTTTAACAAATTTAAGGGGCCAGGGACTTAAGTAGCAGGAAGTTGCGTATAAAGATAGATTTTAGTAGATTTTAAAGTAGTCAGAGGATGCTAGAAATATGTTAAAGAAAATTGCAAGCAATTCCGATCATTTTTAAAGAAGCTGCACCAAGAGCCCCCTTGGAGGCGATTAATATTCAAAATTATTGGCAGCTGAAGTCTGAATCTTTTATTTATTTTTTTTTGTAGTTCATGTAGTTGATGGAGAATCTAAGAAGTTATTAGAAAAAAAAGCTAGCGAATCGGACCATTTTTAAGGGAGCACCAAGGGCCCCAAGAAGGCGATTAATATTCAAAATTGGTGGTAGCTGAAGTCTGAGAAATTTTTACGTCGTTCATGTAGTAGCTGGAAGCTCTAAGAAGTTGTTAGACAAAAAAAGCTAGTGAATCGGACAATTTTTAAGTGAGCTATAGTAGGGGGTGCCAAAAGGGGCCAACTGATAGTTACAAACAGGGCCCTAACATAAAGAAACGTTAAAATGGACAGTACTTAGCGCGTTAGATCGTCAATTAGTCAAATTTAATCATAGGTTATGAATTATTCGTTATAATAATATTTGAAAGAAATGCAAAAAGGAAATGCTAAATTAAAAAAGGGCTCTAGGGCCCCAATAAAAATATGAGGGTGTCGATCCACTTTATAACAGCTGAACAATTCGCCGAATTTTCCTGAAATTTTGAAAAGCAGTATATGAGTATCTTTTACTCTGCAAAATACTCAGAAGATGGCAGAACTATACAAAACAATATTTTCTGTTAGGATAGTGTTTTATTTAGGATCAGTATGTTCTAGTATGGAGATTTTCCGAAATTTTCAGTACACAGATGCATGCAAGTTCTGAAATTTAACGTTATAATTATTATTTGCACCCTTAATATTTATTTCAAGAGGAAATGTCTAATTTATATGCATATTTTTTTTAATCTAATTTTAATAATTTTGACACTGGAGGTTCATTTTTGAACCACTGCGCGAAAATTTATTTTTAATTTATTTTTATTTTCTTACATATAAAAATGGGCTTGCATATAAATGAGACCCATAAAATTTCAGAAAAAAAAAATGTCTTTTATTTATAAACAGAAAATTTCATTCTTGGTCCTACCGAGTATCGATCCAGGATCCTTCACTTTGGCAGGTAGACGCTTTACTGAACGGGCCAATGCGTCTTGTGAAAATACTCGAAATTTACATTCAAATTCATAGGGATGCGTACTGGGCATGCGCGTTGATGACTGGAAATAAAATAGCTACTTTTTTATGGGAGTGATGTCCAAATATTAATTAATTACTCAGATAATAATTAGAATTTTAAAATCCTGAGGATCAGGTACATTAGGAAAGGTCTTGTACTCTCTTCACAAAAATTTTGAACCTCGTACGTGGCGTTGATTTCGCTAGCCATCGCCGACAGACACATACACACACACACGCACACACACACAGTGATTTGTATATTTAATGTGTATAGATGCCTATGTTACTAGCATAGGAACAAAAAAATCTAATGCTTCACGTGTTTGTATAAAATTTTTAAAGCCTGGTTGGAACCTTAACCTTCTATCCCTTGAAGCGTGACTATCGGCGCTTGAAATTTATTTTATTGTTAAGTCTATTATTTGTCAGGTCTGAACAGTATTTACATTAAAATATGTTGTACTTTTTCAAATAGATTTCTTACAATCGATTTCTTAATACCCCTACTTTAATATTAAAGCCACCTAATGTCAAAAAGTTTGTCCCTGTGAAAGTGCAATTGTTGTCCGTTTCATAAATGATTTATCGGGAGTAAAATATTGAATAAAGAGCTATACATACGGAACATAATGACCAGATATACGAGGGTGGCTCAATAATTATCGTCCCGAGTGTGTATAAAATATTTGTACTGCGATGATTGATGTGGGATAGTGAAGCCTAACGTCTTAGATGTCTATATGCTCAATTTCAGAACCGTAGCTGCTATATTAAGATTTCTTTTTTCGCTTTAGCTGTGGTAGGTGGCACTTAGCTTGAAAAAAAGGGGGGGGGGAGACTGGTTTGGAGCTCATAGGGTTAGATTTGTGACAGTGGATGAGACGTGGCTACATCACTATAATTCCAAGTTCAAACGATAGTAGCTACGTCTGATCCACTGTCACATTTCTATCACAGAACTGCTTCCGACATGTAGTGCGGTAATTAGACGTGCTGAGTACTGGGCTTCGTGCCTAACCTAATTCCCCTTATTTAACCTGTTTTATGCACAACATTTTTTTCTTATTATACGGTATAATTGATGAGCTTATGACAAGAATACGTTATGTTACATTAAAAAAAATATTCTTTTTTTAAGGTTTTATAAAGTATTGTAACATAGAGTAAAGCTAAAACACAGAATTTTAATTAGTTTTTGAAGATTTAAAATAGTCTCTGTTAATATTTAGCACTTTAATATTTAATAATGTGAATAATATTAATAATTCTTTATATTTGAAAATTAAATGTCAATACTTTTTTTCGAGAAAGTTTAGTAACACATTTTAAAATATTATACATATGCTACCAGAAAGAAAATAATTTAATATTATTTACAAAACTAAAACTGCTTTGTCTTAAGTTTTCTTAAAATTTAACGTTTGTTTCGCAATCGCTTCTTCTCCTAATATTTTTAAGTATGAAAAATATCCATTTAAAATTGTTGAATAAACAACCAATGTTTCAAATATTGCATTTGAAATTTAATACACCTTTATTAAAAACATTTTCTCGAACGCCATATTTTAAATTGGATTTAATTTCACATTATCATAAGTTGTTAAGGAATCATAAAATACTGTGAAGCTCTTGATTTCCTAAAATAAAATTAAAAACATCCTTTCGATTTATATCGCATATGTACATTAACACATAATTAATTTCTCTTACTCAATTTCGAACAAATGTAATATTTAAGGAAATAATAGATACAACTTATGAACATTTGAATAATTCAATGAAATTTATGTTTTTGTGATTAATATATTGCCTCGTAAAACAATTCCTTAGGTTATTTGCATAATTTAAAGTTGCCCATGCATTTTATCCTTTCTTCTGTGAATATTGAATTTAAATTAGGCATGTCTTTGTTCGTGAATAATTCCTTTTATTCAATTATTAGGACATTTTAATCTTTTATGTTTTTTACATGAATGTTTTTTCACAGAAAATTGAATATTATTTTCAATGTAAACATGTTTCAATTGAAATTTTATGTTGGAGAGGAGGAGGCAGGGACGGGCAAATTTTCATAAAAACAATTTATTCAACCTCCATTCATTCTACTCAGTTTTTGTATAAGTTCGTGCTATAAGTATGTTTTATATTATCTGAGTATTAGATATCTGAGTAAAGATAGATGAAAATATTGAAAAAAAAAATAATTTCAAGATGAAATTAAAATTGTGAAAATTTTCACCTAATTCATGTGCGTGAGGAGCAAGACATACATGCCAAGGTATCTGTGTTCCGGTCGATATCAATGTCGATATCGATGCTAATTTCAATTTTCAAACTTTCTGTTTTAGCTAAAAAAGAGTGTAAAATTTATTGTCTTAGAGCTTTTAAACATTACATTTTTTACAATCCTTTAACACATTAGTCGAATTTTTTTTTTCCCTTAAAAGTGAATTTTTGTAAGATTGTGTTAACACCCGTTTTACTTTACGAATTATTTACGTTTTTCAGGAATTTTCAGCGCTGTTTTTCCCTTTATATCTATAACTTTTAAAATATTAGTCGAAAGTTTTTTATATTTATTTTTTCTCAAAAGTGAATTTTTGTAATATTCTGTTAACAATAGTTTAACTTTACGAATTATTTACGTTTTTCAGCAGTTTTCAGTGTTGTTTGTCTTTTTATATCTATAACTTTTAAAATATTAGTCGAAAGTTGTTTTTATTTTATTTTTCCCAAAAGTGAATGTTTTGTAAGATTGTGTTAACAATCGTTTTACTTTACGACTTATTTACTTTTTTTAGTGATTTTCAGAGCTGTTTGTCTTTTTATATCTGTAACTTTTAAAATATTCATGTTATTCTCATAAAAATAGATTACTTTTTTGTATAAAATTATTACACTTATTATGGAATTCTTAAAATGTATTTATTTTTAACAGTTTTAAATTGAAACTTAAGAAAATAGCAATTTTTCGGTTAATTTTATACTATGTACAATAAATAAATAAATTGCTTATTTTTATGCTTATGTCATATTTTTATGACCATTATAATAAGACATTTTACACTTAAAATTTACGAAAATTCAAAATATTTTTTTCGAAGGCATACAATACCTTAAGCAAAGGAAAATTATCAGTAATTTATATTTTATGAATCTGATATTTTCAGTGATCAATGTTAAATGAAGAGCACAATTCGACTTTATTTGTTACTATGTGTTGCTCAAAATTTACAGCTGTAAGGTTAAAAAATTGTAACTGAAAAATATAATTTTTTTAAAACAAAAGTAAGTACGTATTATATTTTAAAACTGATTTTGACATTTATAACACTATAAGTATTTCAAAAATTGTTAAATTTCTCAACAAGGTTAAATTGTTCAACAAGAACGAAAAAACATGCACTAACAAAGAAGGTATCCTTACTAGGCATTCACAGAATATGTAAAAATGGTAGTGAAACTACTCATGTATGTAATAAATTATCAGTTCAATTTAGCGGCGGAATTCCAGTAGAAAATAGTTTCGGATAGTTGTCGCAAAAATATGAAAGCGACTAGCGAACTGGTGAGCAGGATTTCTCTTCGCCTAAAACAAACGATTTTAATGAATCTGAAATTGCTTGTTAATTGTTTTTTAGAATTGTTTTAATGAATTTAAACTTAATTAATGGAAGAGTTTATTATATATAATTTTTTATTATACAACCTTGTTGCTTTTTTCTTTAGTTATTTAATTTTATCACTGGGAAAATGTTTTCTATGTTTTGTAAGATGCAGGTATCTATTTTAAGTTATAGCCAGCTTACATTTAATTTTTAATTATTTAATTTGTTTCTTTTATATTTTCAAGTTACAAATATTGTTTACTTATGAATATTATTACATTTGTAGCAATATTAATTAAAAATGTTCTATAAAGTAATAAATAATTCCTCATTTTTTTCTTTTTGTTACCTTTTTGAATGAAATTTTGTCATTAATTTATCCTCCTATTCAAGATTGTTTAAATTTAAACGGCTGTTCAAAAATAAAGTCTACAAAAAGAATTCTGCCATTATACATTTCCATAGCATAGCACTCGCTGTCTCCATAGCAACAAAATCAAATCAACAGTGCTCAATTGGAGTTATTTTTTAGCTTGAAAAAATTTAAATCAATTAAAATTTTGTTTTAAATCGTAAAATACGGTAGCTAAATTTCCTTATAAATACATATAAATATATATGACAAAAGTATAGTTAAAACAAACTAAAAATGACAAATGTACATTATTTTTTCACGGACGCTCTATCGCGGTTCCGCCGATAATTATTTTATAAACATATATGTTCGGACCTTGTGCGCATGCCGAACGAGCTCGGCGGCTTTGCGGTCATGTGACCCAGTTCAGTTGTTGCTTAGCTGCCATTGCGGCACGTTGTGTATTTCGAGCGGGTCTTATCCCCAAGTATAGAGTTGTTCTTTAGCTGCCATTGCGGCACATTGTGCATTCGAGCGGGTCTTATCCCCGAGTATAGTATGTTGTTCTTGAGCTGCCATTGTGGCACATTATGCTATAGCCGGTCTTATCCCCAATTATTCTGTTGCTTATAGCGGGAGTATTCCCCAAAAGATGTTTTATGAACGTCACTTGTTCTAACAGCGGGTTATTACCCCAAAGTCACCTCATCATTCTACATGTTTTTCAGTGTTTGTGATTGTTTGTAACATTTGTGTGCTGTGTGATATAAAAATGTGAAAAAGAAAACTATTTGTCTTCAATCTTAAAGTTACACACAGTATTCACATACATTGTTGTGGTCCGTCGATTTCACAGCGAAATAGCTGCTATGGAAAAATTAAATAGAACAAAAGGTGCTCTAAAAGGTGCTATAACGAAATTAGAAAATTTCGTAAAAGATAATACAGACGAAATTAATTACTCGAGTACCGAGCTCGAAATAAAGATTCGAAAATTACCTGAGCTTCAAGCAAAAGTATCGGAAATACGGGATAAATATTATGATATCCCTGAGATTAAGGACTTACCAGAAATCGAAAACGAGTTAGATGAACTCGAAGATCGTCTCGAGAAACTTGAGGTAAGTCTCAACCTATTTCTTAAAAATCTTAAAGTTTCTGAAATAAATGTGCATGCTGATAGTATTGAATCTATAAGTTTGAATAATATTAAAGTTAAGTTACCTGAAATCCCACTACCAACATTCAATGGTAAATATGAAGAGTGGTCAATATTTAAAGTACAATTTACAAATTTAATTATCAATAATGCCCAGTTAAATGACGCTCAGAAGCTGTTTTATTTGCGAGCATCGCTAAAAAATGAAGCAAAACAACAAGAGAGCCCAGACGATTCCTTTGAGTCATTGTTTACAGCACTTACTGAAAGATTCGAAAATCAACGTTTGCTCATTGACACTCATTTATCAGCCATAATTAATTATGAAAAAATACATTACGAGTCTTCTAAAGAATTGAGATCCTTTATTGATTGTGTAAATAAAAATTTGAGGACCTTAAAAGTATTACAATATGAACAAAACAATCTGTCTGATGCTATCCTTATCAATATTATATTGCAAAAGGTAGATAAGGAATCTCGAAAATTATTTGAATATTCGATTAAAAAATCAGAATACCCGCAATTTAATGAATTAATGTCATTTTTGAAAAACCGCAGTTCTACGTTAGAAAGCGTAAATAGATACTCTGCTTCAAAACCCTTAAACAAAAACATTCCTCTTTCGAACAAACAAAAAAATTTCATGCTAAATTCGAATGATAAATCGAATGGAAAAACTTGTATTCTGTGTAAATTGGCTTTTCATAATTTGAACAAATGTTCTCAGTTTCGAAAAATGAATGTTTCTGAACGATACGATTTTGTGAAGAAAAATAAGCTGTGTATTAATTGTTTGAATAATTCTCATTGCGTAAATTCTTGCATTTCAAAATATAATTGTAATACCTGTGGATTGCGACACAGCTCATCGCTTCATCGAGAAAAAGAAAATAAATCCAAAAATGAATTGGCTTCCCCCCAAATTTCCTCCCCTCTTGCAGGTGCGGTAAATAGAGAAACGGAAAACATTTCGATAAATAATGACAAATCTTTAAAGACCTTGAATAATATAAGTAAAGAAAGAAAATCAATTTTATTGAGTACATGCTTTGTTTTTATAGAAGATAATTTCGGAAATAAACGAAGGTTTAGAGTCATTTTGGATAATGCTAGCAATGTCAATATTTTAACTAAGGATTGCGCTGACATGCTGAAATTTAAAAAAAGGATAATTAATGTATCCGTTACAGGATTAAACGGTTATACTTATAATGTAAAACATAAAATTTCGAGTGTAATTACAAACGAAGATGGCTCTTTCAGGGAGAATATAGATTTCTTAATTGTTCCCAAAATCACGGATGTAATTCCATCAAAGCAATTAAATGTATCGGACATTAATTTACCGAATATTGTGGAATTGGCAGATCCCACATTTTTCAAACCGGGAAAAATTCACGCATTGGTTGGCGCTGAATTATTTTATAGAATTTTAAAGCATAATTCAGTTAAGATAAATGATAAACTTTTTCTGCAAGACACTGTTTTTGGATGGATCCCAACTGGGGCGCTAGAGGAGAACACGCAAACAAACAATATTACTATGTACAATTTCGTTAGAGATTTCGATGAAATAAATGATAATTTAAAACAATTTTGGGAGCTTGAGTCTATAGGCATTAAACATGGAGATCCGAAAATATCGGAAACTGATCAAGCACAACAAATATTCGATAAAACTGTCAAATTTGTAGGCGATCGTTATGAAGTTCAGTTACACTGGAAAAGAGACTGGAAGGATTTAAATGATAATTTTAATGTTGCGAAACAGCGTTTGGAAGGTCTAAAAAGAAAATTTTATCGAAACCCAGAGCTTTTTCGACAATATTCTGAAATAATCACGGAATATTTAAAGCAAGGAATTATAGAGCAGGTGCAAGAAAATGAACCTGTTTTAGACAGGGCAGTTTATTATTTGCCCCATCATGCGGTCTGTAAAGAAGATAAACTTACTACAAAGGTCCGAATCGTCTTCGATGCCAGCTCTCATGATAACAATGATTTGTCCCTTAATGATTGTTTATGGCCCGGCACTAACTTAAATCCACTTCTATTTGATATTTTAATCCACTTCAGTATACGAAATTGCCCTTTCTTCTGATATAGAGAAGGCGTTCCTTCAAATCTCACTAGCTGAAAAAGATCGGGATTCTGTCCGTTTTCTGTGGTATGATGATGGTTTAAAATCTTTCAAGGTCTTCAGATTCAAACGTGTTATTTTTGGAGTCAATGCCTCTCCATTCCTCCTATCTGCTACTATAAAGGAGCACATCAAGCGGTTTACGAACCTACACCCAAGAACTGTTCACCTACTCGATAAATATATTTATGTGGACGATTTTATATCTGGCGAAGATACGCTGCAAGAAGCTCTTGATGTTTCCCTGAATGCTAACAAAATAATGTCTGAAGCAGGAATGATTCTTCGAAAATGGATAACCAATGATGAAGCGTTACTGAAGTGCTGGCAAAAGGAAGGTTTAAATATTCAAGCAGAACATGCTGCAATAAGCCTAGGAAGCAATCTAAGCAAGGTATTAGGAATGTCCTGGAAAACAGAAGAAGATTGTCTGACATTCGAAGTCAAAAGTTTAATAGAATTCTTGTCATCGCAAAAAAGCTCAAAACGTCTACTATTGCAAGCAGTTGGTAAAATCTTCGATCCGTTAGGCATGCTGACGCCATTCACCATTAGAATAAAATGCCTGTTCCAAGAACTATGGCTAAAGAAGACAGCATGGGATGAACAGTTACCAACTAATGTGCACGAAAAATGGTTAAAGTGGCTCGAAGAACTTCCAAATTTAGCAGAATTAAAAATTCCGAGGAAAATTCTTGGTTGCTTGAATCAAGTAATAGCTGTAGAAATACACGTCTTTTCTGTTGCTAGTAAAATAGCGTATGGATCTGCAATTTATCTGAGAATAAAAAGAGAGAGTGGTGTGGAAGTCAATCTCGTGACTTCAAAGAGTCGTGTTGCACCGATAAAGGAGATAACTCTGCCTCGGCTAGAACTTCTCGGAGCCTTACTAAGTGCAAGACTGACCAATAAAGTAAAACCCATCCTAGATCAAAAAATCACATCGAAAGTGTACTATTGGACGGATTCCAAAATAACCTTATTCTGGATCAAAGGATCATCAAAGCGATGGAAGCAGTTTGTGGCTAACCGTGTCATAGAGATTAATGCACTTTCAGATTCGAACTCTTGTTATCACTGCTCTAGCAAGGACAATCCTGCCGATCTCTTGACCAGAGGTGCGAGTGTTAATTCTCTTGTAGAGAATCCAATGTGGTTTAGGGGACCAAAATTCCTAGCAGCTGATGACTTAGTGACTGAGCAAGAAACTATTTCTGTGCCAGAAACAGATTACATTCCAGAGACTAAATCAAAATATAAAAATAACCGTAATGATTTCAATTCTAATATTTCTCTTTCTCTTTTCAGGAATCCTGAAGAAGTAAATTTTTTTCTCAACATAAGTGGTAAATACTATAGTATTCTTCGCATACTGGCATATGTTTATAGGTTTTTTCACAATTGCAAATGTAAGTTAGCAGACCGGCGCAGAGGCAGCCTCACAACCCCAGAAATAAAAAATTCAGAAGTTTCTCTAATTAGATTAGTACAAAATGCAGAATTTCAGGAAGAGATTAAGGGTTTAAAACGGGAATCAAGGGTTCCCCCTTCCAGTAAAATTAAATGTTTATCCCCCTTTTTGGATCAATATAATATCTTAAGAGTTGGCGGTAGGTTGGAAAATTCAGATTTAAACTTTGATAAGAAGCATCAAATCATTTTGCCGAAGGGCCATAAGCTCACAAAACTCATATTTGAGCATTTTCACAGGAAGTATTTTCATATTGGTCCCCAAACTTTAATCCATTACGTACGAATGCGGTTTTGGCCCGTAAGTGGAAAAAAATTAGCGCGAAAAGTAGTGCATGATTGCGTTGTCTGTTTTAGGAACAACCCAGTTACTGCTAAACAAATCATGGGTGACCTCCCATCGGAAAGAGTAACTCCAAATTTTACGTTTAACCATACAGGAGCCGATTTTTGCGGCCCTTTTGAGATTAAATATAAAAATCAAAGTAAAGGGATTTTTCATAAGGTTTATGTCGCGATTTTCGTTTGCTTAGTAACAAAGGCTATTCATTTAGAAATAGTAACGGATCTAACTTCTGATGCGTTTATCGCCGCGCTTAAACGCTTTGTTTCAAGGCGAGGAAAATGCGCTTCTATTATGACAGACAATGCTACGAATTTTAGGGGTGCTAAATCAGAATTGCAAAAACTTCATGAGTTAGTTCGTAGACCGGATGAAAAATTAGCTAATTACCTTACTTCAGAAGCTATTGAATGGAAGTTCATTCCTCCTAGATCGCCCAACTTCGGTGGTTTATGGGAGGCTGGTGTAAAATCTTTCAAGTATTATCTTAAACGAACATTAAAAGGTGCTAGATTGACTATGGAAGAATTCCAAACAGTCACCACCCAAATCGAAGGGGTACTAAATTCGCGTCCCTTAACTCCGCTATCGACCGATATAAATGATTTTAATGCATTGACACCAGGCCATTTCCTAATTGGTTGGCCTATCGATGCCATTCCAGAACCTCAGTTGATTGATATAACAGAATCGAGATTATCTAGGTGGCAGAGAATCACTAAATTCGTCCAATTAATTTGGAGAAATTGGCAATTAAATTACTTGAGTGATCTCCAAAATCGTTCAAAATGGCAGGTAAAAGGGGAAAACATCAAACCAGGGGCGATGGTAGTCATAAAGGAGGACAATTTACCTCCCTGTAAGTGGATGCTGGGACGAATCTTAGAGGTTATACCAGGAAAGGATGGTAATGTTAGGGTTGCAAAGGTTAAAACAGCCTCAAATATCTTTCTTAGATCTATATCTAGATTGTGTGTCTTGCCCATTAATGAAACCTAATGTACATACCTTTTCTCATTGTCTACTTATTTTAAAGTGCACCTAAGATTTACATGTTATTTTACATTCAACTTTTCTTAAGAACAATATAGAACTATTTTTAGAAAATAGCTTAATTTTGTAACAAAGAATTTAATTTTATTGTATTGTATAGTCCTTGTTATTGCAACTTATTATTATTGTATTTGTATTGTAATATTATTTTATGGTATTGGTATTTTATTTAGTTCTTGTATTTATAGTGTATTTTTAATATTTTGAATGTGGTACGCCCATTGCAACGCGGGGCGGCATGTTCGGACCTTGTGCGCATGCCGAACGAGCTCGGCGGCTTTGCGGTCATGTGACCCAGTTCAGTTGTTGCTTAGCTGCCATTGCGGCACGTTGTGTATTTCGAGCGGGTCTTATCCCCAAGTATAGAGTTGTTCTTTAGCTGCCATTGCGGCACATTGTGTATTCGAGCGGGTCTTATTCCCAAGTATAGTATGTTGTTCTTGAGCTGCCATTGTGGCACATTATGCTATAGCGGGTCTTATCCCCAATTATTCTGTTGCTTATAGCGGGAGTATTCCCCAAAAGATGTTTTATGAACGTCACTTGTTCTAACAGCGGGTTATTACCCCAAAGTCACCTCATCATTCTACATGTTTTTCAGTGTTTGTGATTGTTTGTAACATTTGTGTGCTGTGTGATATAAAAATGTGAAAAAGAAAACTATTTGTCTTCAATCTTAAAGTTACACACAGTATTCACATACAATATACATCCACACGAGAAGAACACTCTGTATTTTTTTCATATTTTCCTGTGTATGACCGTATGTAGACCTTCCTTGTAGGTACAGTAACATTTTCCACAGTAAAAAAATATTATTAAGAAGTTCAATTTTTCTTCTAGAATAAAATGACATATCTTAATAAGAAACATAATAATCACATAACTTACAAGGTAACCACTTTTAATGCGGGCCGCGCCTAGCATTGAAAACTGGTGCATTTTAAAAGCCCTATATTACGAAGTTTGAGAATAGATAAAAAATTTCTGTTAAAATCATATTTTTTGATTTTACAGCGACAAAACTTTCTGAAAATGAAATTTTCGAAACCACTTATCGAAATATTAACATAGAAGTTTTTTATAAAGCATTTTAAAATACAAATTAGTTAATAATAAGCATAAAATAATGAAAAAAGTTTAAATATTCCTTCAAGAACCTACGTATTTGATTTTGAAAAATTACAACATTATATTCATATTTTTGGCGGGGGAAAAGTTGATGTTTTTTTTCAAAGTATGGTTTCCGGCAACCTTAGCAGAATGTCATAGATGCATCTCGCGTGTTGCTTGTCTTTCTCGTTCTTCACTAGAAACTGTAATGTCCTACCCAATAGGCATAGTAAATTTTCTTTTAATTGTATAAAAATATTAATTTACTTTAAAATTACTTTTATCAAAAGACATAACATTTTTCCGTAATAACCGAAAAAAAAGTAATTAAAATACGTGCTATATTTTGAAAATATATAAATGAATGATTTATGATAAAACATGGAGATATTATTAACTATATTTAATTATAAGTATCTATATTAATGTTACAAACAAATGAAAGCATATGAACTATTAGATAGCCGATTTTTTGTGATCGAGTTTCTTGAATGACGACATCGCTTTTTGTTGGAATTGTGTATTAATCTGCGATAGTGAAGTCCTATGCACAGTTTTCTGTAGATATTGTTTAGGAGTGGATTGTAAATGTGGAATTATTCAACGGATGCGATTTTTTTTGTCATCATTTTATACTGGGTGGTTCATCTGTTGGTTTTTTTTTAAACATGAATAGTTCACAGGTTATTTGTGTCAGCTGTAATGTGTCATGCATGTGTGAACTGTCAAATGTATGTCATTTGTAATTATGGTCTCGTTGACAACACAACAACGGTGCAACGGCACACACTGATCGCCAAACTATCATCTTACTGAAAGAGAAATTTCCAGATAGTTTAATTTCAAGAAATTCTTATGTGAAATGCCCGTCAAGATCACGCAATTAACCCCCAATGAATTATTTCCATTGGGGGTTTCTAAAAAATAATGTGTATGCCAAAGCCCCCCCCCCCCCCGCCCACAATCCAAGATATCAAACATAACATCCGGGCTGAAATGTTTGCCATGGACCCGCTCATTCTGGGAAAATTCATAGTAAATTTTGATGTTCGGATAATGACATGCCAGTGGAGCTGCGGTGGCCACATGTGCGATATTATATTCCACACATAAATGACATACATCCACCTTCTATGTTCAATAAAGAATTTTGTTTTTCACTCATAAAAAAAGAACCAACAGATGGACCACCCTGTATATAATAAAAGTATGTGTTTTAAGTCTTAAAACAAATATCTTTTTTACTATCTATATTTATGCGCATATATATATATTTAATCAGGGGCGGGACTAAATTCTGAAATAGCAGAATACCTATTTTCTAGTCTATTTATGTAAAATCCAAGTCTCTGTGTGTCCCTCACAATTCCGGTAAGACCGCTTCATTGTAATGGGTAATTGTTGAAAATTACTAATGCAGAATTACCACAGTAGCGCTAAATGTTGACCAACTTGGCCAGATATCGTCAAATTTGACGAAATATCTCCAAATTTGGCGACAACATTAAGTTATCATATATGAAGCCAACTTGGCAATAGCTAGCTAATTTGGCAAGATTCCCATTTCAAACCATTAGTATTTCATAATCGAGGTCACTGCAATTTAATTTAAACTCCGCGATTTTAAGGGTTTTTTTCAAAATCGAAGGGTGATAATTTGAAGTGTAATATACGAAAATGTACGTCTTTACATCTTCATCCCGATGCTACTAAAAACATAACAGCCAATAGATGACGTTGTATTGTCTGAGCTCCTAACTGCCCGATTTTAATGTACTTAGGTATTTTCCCAGTATAGGGGCCTTGGCGAGATAGAGAAAATGAAATTTGGCAACATATTTTCTAGCAACTTATTCATTGTTTCATATACACAAGTACTTTTTCAATATTATTTAATATAAAGAAGCCATTTAACAATTTTCTTATAGAAACTGAAGTAAATTGTATATAAAAAACAACAATAATATAGACATAAATAAAATGTTTATATATTATATAAATAAATTTAAAAGTTCATTAATTTTGTTTTCATAGCTGTTTATATCATTTGGCAAAAAATCTAACTTCTGAAGCCCAAATTATGACACACTTTAAGAAAGTACGCCAAGGCCCCTATACTGGAAAAGTACCGTGCTTTATATATTCGGATACAAAAGTTAAATTCTTGGCACTTTTCCACTTTAGGGCTTTGGCGAAGAAGGAAAATTGGCAACATATTTTCTGGCAACCTATTCGATGTTTCATTTCATATACATTATACACGTATATTATACACGAATATTATGCACGAATTGTTTTTCAATATTTATACAATTTATTTTGCATAAACTATATCTAATTGTATAATATAGACATGACCTGCGATCCTCAAAAAGCGTCAAATCCGCATAACATTTGGAACCAAGCTGTAAGGATTAGTGGTCTTCTACTGTATACAGTTTTTCATAAATGAGTTTCGTTTTTAAAATCTGTTATTTTCACCTATCACTGCGGAACAAGCAAGAAAATCTCACATTCTTGCGCATGTGTTGTATACTATATCTTTATATCTCATATTCCGTTATTTTTGACGGGCTATCTTTCTAGTTTTGGTAATAAATTTGGTTTATTAATCTTATTTCATACAAATGTTATTTACTTTTTGCTCCCAAGATCAGTTGTATAGAACGGTTTCATAAGAGTTTAGGATGCCATCAACAGAACAATTCGGCAGACATAAAAATGTCAGGCTGAATATTATATTTCTTGAAATGTCATCGGAATATTCATTAACGGAAAGATCTTTGACTGATCCCAAACAGTTTTAAAACTACACAAATTTAATCCCTCAAGTGTAAATTGAAATTAAATAAGCACAAAATATACATTTTGAAAATAAAATATCATTAAACATATTTAGGTTGCAAAGACTTGGTACAAATATGTCTGTTCTTGCGTAAATACATGACATTTTCTATTCTTTAATAATGAACATGCATTTCAATTAAATAAATTTAAATAAAAACAGTTGCTCATTAAAAATACTTCATTGCACATGCACGTTTGCAATCCTTCAACGCATCACATTCAATAGGGACTGTAAATGGTGCATGGATAATTAAACAAAATTATTTAATAGAAGAGATGTGAAAGAATGATATAGTTGGCAAAAGAACATCCCTCGTGTATAACTAACTAAATCCTACGAATAATTAACTCTAAAAAATTCATAAACATACTTTTAGAAATACATGTATATCATATCCTGCCGGACTATTACTAAATTCTAGTCAGGCATCGGTTAGATTGAATGAAATTCGTACCACACTAGTGAATCATTGCTGCTGGAGGCATCAAAGTTGAAGAATATTTGTAGCTGTTGATAGGCTGAGTACTTTGCTGTTGACAAATTTAAACAACTATATTGATTTGCTGCTAGTAGTGAGGTTGCCTAAGTCCAACCGAAACACCAGGGATTCATTACGCGGTGGAATTATTCCGTAGGTCAGGTAATATGAGTTATGGCAAAAGATTAAGAAATTCGGTAGTTTCGTCATTAAAATAGAGTCAAATATCACATTAAAATGTTTATTCAGCCACGCATAAAAATGTAAACAACTCCCACATTAATCGCGTTTTCGTTGAACCTTTAGACTAGAGCAGAAATCACTACTTCAAGCTAAAAAGATCTTAAATGAACAAATTTAGATGTTCTACTTGACGATAAGACATCTGATAACAGAGTTTAAAACATTCGAACAACACAGAATTCACTATTCTGACGTCATGCATAGCGGTTTTGTTAGCAGTTGCGTAAGAAGAAAGATTGGAATGTAAACTTCATGACGACCCAGTTTGATTCAAAAATGAGCCACAGAATGATTTGAGCTCGGTTACTCAACCAATGGAGTGCGAGATAGGCGCGTAATATGGAATAACTTCCGTATCTGCTCACGGAGGGATTTAAACGATGTAAAACGTCCGACGCCGGGAAATGCGCTGGGCGTTGATTCGTGGAATAAAATAAGAAATAGTAAAATGGCTTTTAAAAACATTGAAAAAATAAAAATAGCTTCTCTCAGAATATTATAGTTTTGGTAGCTGATAAAAATTAATGAACGGATTAAAAGTTTTATATTAACATTTCGAATGAGATAACTATTAATATACGCGTTTTAAGTTTATAGGAATTAAACTAGAAATAAATAATTAAGATTATTAAGAAATAGGGAAATAATGAATATGCAGGAAATTTAGAATAACTTATATGAATATTGCAAAGTAAAATTTTTGTATAACATATAAGGTAATTCGGGGGAAGATGCAAGTTGGTGGAAGACGCAAGTTTGTTCCTAGTGCTTTTATGTGCGAACAGATGCAAATAATGACCGACTTGTGGGACGAGTCTTGTCCCAGTGTACACGTGGTTTGCGAAATTACCTTAATTTGTCGCCTTTGATCTGCGTTATTTTTAGATCTTGGGAACATTTAACCGGGTGAGTAAAACTCTTATAATATTCTGTTGTTCATACTTAAAGTTTATAAACGGATGTTTTATTTTAAATGAGATATTAACAATATAAGTGAGTTCCACATTCTGTTATACACACAAGGCAAGCAAAAGTTGTCATAATCTTGCAGCAATTACGGAAATAAGTGTGTGTGGCATCTTCCCACTATACTTGGGGAAAGACGCAACATCGTTTAGAAATAAGCTAAAATGAAGACAAAAATTAATGAATTCTTTTCTATCTTTCAAATCACATTACCAGTACTTACAAACACTTGATCACCCATTTCTCAAACCATTAAAAACACATTGTCAACAAGCCCTGAACGCCTGGATCCACAGAAAGCCACATCGTAAACTTTCAAGACTTCAGTTCTGATCTCTTCTGAATAGAGCTTGGAGCAATGCAGCCAGAGTAGGAAATAGCATTCTGGGTTTTCAGTTACTGAAATTTATCCCTATAACCCCAAAACAATCCTAGAACATGCGTTTGATATCTCTGAGGGTTCCATTAAAGATAGAGTTGTTGCTTCCACAAGCGTCGCATATGACAATAGGCCTACACCATCATTTGATTCCACCAACATATCATGTTGGCCTATACCAGAAGTTGCTTCCAGCAGCGGATCTAGTGGCAGTGGATCGTCACCAGCAGTTACCTCCACCAGCACAGAAAAAGAGATATCTAGTTTAGAAGTAATCAGCCGTATTCCCCAGGTCAGAAAACTTAAACCATTTGGGCGTAAGAAACAAGCAGTAGAGGTCTTAATTGCACCAGAGAGGAGAAAAACTAAGCGGGAAAAGATAAAAGAAAATGTAGAGAAAAGGTAAAATAAATAAAAAGAAACCTCCGAAAAAACAAGAGTAAAAGAGACATATAAGCGCGTCTTATTCAAGTAAAGAAATTTCTCTGGATACCAGTGGTGATACTTTTGATGAGGATAATGGTGATGATTTTTGTGCTGTATGTAAAGAATACTAAAAGTATCCTTAAGATTATAAAATGGTCTCAAGTGTGATTGAATTCAGTGCATCAAATACAAGAAATGGTTGCATGAAGATTGCAATGGTGATCATTTGACTAAATGAAATGTTGTGCAGGCTTGTGTCATTATTAGTTTTGACAAAGTAAATTTGAAAAAAAATTATTTCAGTTTACAGATTTGTTTGTTTGACCATAGTTATTGTTAATTCACAGGTAATGTTCCAATATCAGGCTTATTTTTCTTATTTCCTGTGGTGTGGCATCTTCCTCGCATATATGGGGGAACATGCCACAATTATGCGAGTTTATTTAACATTAAATTTCTCAATCATTTAAACACTGGGAACGCAATTAATGAGTGTTGATGACCAATTAACTATTAAAGAGTATCGTGGTATATTTTATATTTATCTTATCATTTCAATTTTGGCTTTACTAAGCAAAACATCCTTATATGTGGCGTCTTTCTCCGAATTACCTTATATTTATAAGTTGTGTGATTTAAACCATTTTCAGAAGAAATAATTTGAAAACTACAAACTATATTTGAACTTTCAAATTTATAAATTGAATTGCGAAATTTTAATATATTACTTAAAGTTATGGATCATAAAGTAAATATTCTTTGCTGACAAAAAAAATATCCAATTACACACTTTATTCAAGTAAAGAAAATCATAACGTTAATCGACGAAAACTGTCGAGTTTAATATGCTTAATCGATTCTAAAATGATGAATATATTTTTTTTTTATATCATCAATGGAGAAATGTTATAATAAATTAATAAGATTGATTTCTAAAACATTCCTTTTGAGTTGCCCCTGATTAAGCTATTTTTACGGCTTGGAACATGCACTCACTACTACGAGGGTGTGTCAGTAAGTCGGTCACAAACCGATATGAGTGGTCAAATATGTAGTAAATTGTTTCCAAATATGCCAATAGGTGGCAGCACCGTCCAACTGTAAGAAGGCAATATCGAATTGAGCAGGGGCATTCAAAAGTTGTTATTGAAGAACGAAGTGATCGTCCTGTTGAGATTGCGAAAGAAGAAACAGTGCAGAAGGTTGAGGAAATGGTTAGAGCTGACAGGGGAACAACAATATACATCACTAAAAACTGCAACAGGGTGTTCACATAGTTTAGCCTACGGCCGACTGATGTAGACGTTGAATGTGAGGTACAGATATGGCTGAGAGTTCAGTCCAAAGACTTATGCAGCAGGTATTAGAAGCTCGTATAAAGATGGGTCAAATGTATCAATGTAAATGATGATTATATAGAGAAATAAAAATGCTTTTTAAGTATGTATCTTGGTTTCACTTTTTTTTGGTTTTTGTGACCTACGTACTGACTCGTATATAGGATTTTTTTTAAGTTCTTTTATTTCTGACAGAACTTATCTTTTTAAGTAAGTTCGCTATTACAAAAATAGTGATATTAATTTACCTGGACCTGTGTTGTTCACATGTCTTAATCTGCTTCTGTTTTTTACTGAGTTTATAATAGTGTTGCTTACAGGATTTCAATCTAGTCCATCACTACCTAATGTAAAACTTCGAACTCATATCGGGGATTTTTCAAATTTAAAGGTAATGTTTACTTAAAAAAAATAAAATTTACTTAAAAGTAACTAAAACAATAATGTTTGCAAAAAAAAAAAAAAAAAATGCAGCTAAAGAAAATGGCATTTGCTGAAATGTCATCTATTGCGTTTTTCTTTTTAAATATTTTTTCTTTGATTTATTTTTAAACGGGTTTTGATTCTCAGTTATACTTTTGCACTGTTGGTTGAAACTATCGGGATAGTCTTTTTTATGGTAATCACAAGAAACGTGGACGTAAGATGTGTTATTAATATACGCAAACTAGTCAACTGAAATTTGAAACATACACACTATATGGCCAAGGGTGATCGGCCACTTGAGATTTTGGACGTTTTGTTAAATATCTAGAAAAATACAAGAGGAATTAGCGTGAAACTCCTGGTGTATAAACAGAATTGTATAGGTCATATATTTCCGTAAAGATGTTTTCTTGAAACCCCGTAGGAGACCATCAAAATTTTGAAAAAGAACGTCTATCTTTTGGGTAATCCTGTAAAAACTAATGTAGCAAAAGCTTTCAAACTGTAAATTATGATTAAGTGGCTTATCGTAATAAAATGTATTCATTTTTATGAGAATAGCTTCTATACTCATAGAGAAATTAAAGTTTTTATAAAAAGAGTCCCAAATTGTGCCAAGTTTTTTGCTTATAACTTGTAAAGTTCTTAATATAAAAAAAAGTTCTTTTCAGAAAATATGACAAACACTATTGTGCACAACACCTTACAATCGGAATTAAAAAAGAATAAAAATTGGATGAAAAATGAGCAGGTTTACTAAACAATGTTTCACTGCGCATGCGCGAATGCAATCAAAATATAATTTACATAATGTGTTAGGTAAATGTATAGAGCAACTTTTGTGAAAGTCTCAAAAACACAATTTTAAAAGTCTGAAAATTATCGTTGATAGAATAAGCTCAAAATCTGTTATTCACAAAAAGACTCAAACAGATGAGAGGCAGTATCCAAATACATTAGTACGTGCAATATTGTGTACGGTACATTGGCACTAATCAATGTATATATGGATACAGCCCCTCATCTTTTTGCTTCATTTTAGGAACAACAGATTTTAAGCTTATTCTATCAACGATATTATTCAGAATTTTCAAGTTATGTTTTTGAGACTTTTACAAACGTTTCTCTATACATTTGCCTAACACATTATGCAAATTATATTTTGATTGCATTCGGGAATGCGCAGTAAAACATTATTTAGTAAACCTGCTTATTTTTCAAACAATTTTTACTATATTTTAATTCTGATTGCAGGATAATGTGTACAAGGTTTGTCATATTTTCTGAAAAGAACTTTTTTTATATTAAGAATAATGCAAATTATAAGCAAACTAGTATTTTGTGGCCATCACAAAACTTTCTTCTATATAAATTACGTCAATTAAAACATTTAAATCGTGCAAGAAATTACATCAATTTAGGACCAATTCATATTAAAGTATATCTGAATTTGAAGTTTGATGAAAAGTCGTGCATTAGTTAAAGAGCTATTGCGAAAAAACAATGCAGCAAAGCAGCGCCACCTGTTGAGAGATTTACACCAAAACGTACAAAACGTCAATTCATGTCAAGGACTAACTGAATCTGAAGTTTCATGAAAATCCGTGTATTAGTTCTGGAGATTGAGCTATTGTGGAAATCATGAAAAATGTTGCATAGCAGCTCCACTTGTTGTGCAATTTACACCAAAACATAAACAGCTCTAATTCATATCCAGGTATGCCTGAAACTGAAGTTTGTTGAAAACCCAAGCGTTAGTTCTTGAGATAAAGCTATTGCGGAAATCCCAAAAAAGGCAGCATAGCAGCCCCACCTGTTCAACGATTTACACCAAAAGATACAGAACGTCAATTCATGTCCAGGACTAACGGATTCTGAAGTTTGGTGAAAATACGTGCATTATTTCTTGAGATAGAGCTATTACAAGAATCGTGTAAATGCTGCAAAATGCAGCATAGCAGCGCCATCTGTTGGCAATTTATACCAAACCGTAACCAGCACCAATTCATATCAAGGAATAACTGAATCTGAAGTTTGATGAAAATCCGTGCATTAGTTCTTGAGATAGAGCTATCGCGGAAATCCCCAAAAATGCAGCATAACACCGCCACCTGTTGAGCGATTAACACCAAAAGTTACAAAACGTCAAATCATGTCAAGGACTAACAGAATCTGAAGTTTCATGAAAATCCGTGGATCATTTCTTGATATAAATCTATTACAAAAATCGTGTAAATGCTACAAAATGCAGCATAGCAGCGCCATTTGTTCGGCGATTTACACCAAAACATTACCAGCACCAATTCATATCAAGAAATAACTGAATCTGAAGTTTGATGAAAATCCGTGCATTAGTTCTTAAGGTAGAACTATTGCAGGAATCGCGAAAAATGCAGCATAGCAGCGCTACCTGTCGGGCGATTTACACCAAAAACTAATCAGCACCAATTTATATTAGGGACTACTTGAATATATTTTTTTATTAAATTCCGTGCATTAGTTCTTGAGATAGAGCGCCCACCAAATTTGTGTCACATACAGACAGACAGACTCACAGACTCATAGACTCACAGACAGACATTTCGTAAAAACAAGTTTTTCGGAATCTCTGACCTCTAAAACGTGTAAATCCGTTGAAAACCGGAAGTCGAAAATTTTTACGAATCCAATACTTTCTTCTTGTAAAGATAGAAGAAAGTCAAAAAATAGAGATTTAGGAAAGTAATTAACAATGAAATCTATTATTACTATATTAAAAACTAGTCAGATGTACCAATTCCAAAACTTTCTTCTATCTCATACATGTTAATACTTCAAAATTCGCTATCACACTGCCAAAATTAAATGGCAATCTATGCATCTCACGAGGATTCGAAAGATATGAAATTCCGTGCATTAGTTCTTAGGATATGACTATCGCTGAAATCGTCTAAATGCTGCCTAGCAGCTCCACCTATTGGGTAAATTATACCAAATCCTAATCAGCAACAATTTATGTCAACGTCTGACTGAATCTGAAGTTTGGAGAAAATACGTGCATTAGTTTTTGCGATAGAGCTATTGCGAAAATCGTGAGAATTCCTGCTTAGCAGCGCCACCTATTGGGTGATTAACACCAAAACCTAATTAACAACAACTTGTGTCATCATATAACTAAATCTGAAGTTAGATGGAAATTCGTCCATTAGTTCTATAGGTAGAGCTATTGAGGCAATTGTGAAAAAGGCAGCAGAGAAGCGCCACCTGTTGGGCGATTTACACCAACACATAATCAAGCATGTCAAGCACAAATGCAAGTCATATCAAGGACTAACTGAATCTGATGTTTGATGAAAATCCGTGCGTTAGTTCTTAAGATAGAGCTATTGTGTAAATCGTGTAAATCCTGCAAAATTCATCATAACAGCGCCACCTGTTGAGCGATTTACACCAACACGTAATCAGCATCAATTCATATCAAGAACTAACTAAATCTGAAGTTTGATCAAAATCCGCGCATTAGTTCTTGAGATAGAGCTATTGCGAAATTCGTGAAAAATGCAGCATAGCAGCGCCACCTGTTGAGCGATTTACAGCAAAAACTAATCAGCATCAATTTGTATTAAGCACTAATTAAATATAAATGTTTATTAAATTCCGTGCATTAGTTCTTGAGATAGAGCGCCCACAAAATTTGTATCACATACACACAGACAGACAGACTCACAGACAGACATTTTGTAAACATATTTTTTTTTAGAACCTCTGACCCCTAAAACGTGTAAATCCGTCGAATACCGGAATTTGAAAATTTTCATGAATCCAATACTTTCTTCTTGTAAAGATAGAAGAAAGCAAAAACTTGGCAAAATTTGTGACTGTTTTTATGAAAACACGAATTTCTCTTCGAGTATACATGCTATCCTCATAAACATGAACAAAAATTATTACAATAAGCCACTTAATCATAATCTAGAGTTTGAACGCTTTTGCTACATTAGCTGTGACAGGGTTATCCAAAAGATATTCGTTCCTTTTCAATTTGTTGACGGTAGCCTACGGGGTTTCGAAAGAAATCTTCACGGAAATATATGACCTGTACTATTCTGTTTATACACCTGGAATTTCAGGTTAATTCCTCATGTATTTTTCTAGAAATTTGACAAAACGTCTAAAATGTGTGGCCGGTCACGTTTGGCAGTATACTGTATGTAAAGAAAATGTTGATATATATATTTTATTCAGAATTTAAAAAAAAAACGTAGTTTTAATGATAACGTATTTCTAAGAAAAACAAGTAAAATGCCATTTTTGAAAAAGATAAATGTTTTTAAAAAATTTGATTTATGCTAATTAATTTTTGCTGTGATATTTAACTTAGATATTAAACAAGTTGGAAATTGCATGTCAATCAATTGCATGTCAATCGGCAAATGAACGTTCGTACTGTAATGTTCGTACTGTAACTAGTTTTATATATATATTTTGCACCGCATATTGTGCTGAATGTATATTTTTGTGCACTTCATGAATGTATATCATGAATGTATTATGAAGTGTATCATGAATGTTCTTGGAGTAATTTACTTGTAAGAACAGAAAATATTCTATAATTACGCGTAACATGTCTCATATATGTTAAACACATTTAGTATGTTGTAATATAGTCAATATTCTGAATACGGCAAACTTCCACCAGTATGGGAAAAAAAAAAGTGTCGTCACTAGATAACAGGAATTCTGCTTTTTTCAGAATTTAGTGTCGCCCCCCCTATTTCCATTATTTCATTTTCTTTTGATGGACTGATGGCTTCTATTATTATGAAACAGCCATTATAAATGAAGTGTCAGGTGAAGATGAAAGAGCAGTCATAAAAAGTTGGACATCTGATTTTCTGGTCAGAATGGGGAAAGGAAATGGCCATAATTTTTTTTTTCAAAAAAAAATCTGACCAGAAAACCAGCCTGTTTCATAATAATAGAAGCCATCAGTCCATCAAAAGAAAATACCTCGGTGAAAGCGGACACTCGGTTAAGGGGAACTCGGATAATCGGGACTCTATGTAGCTCAGTTTTAAGACTTAAAACACGCGATTTTATTTTATATAAAACGACGTCATCCGAAAGCGCTGAAGAATTCCTCATTTACGTTCCAATCATAAACATCTACAATAAAGTATGGGTAGGACGTCACTATCTCAGAATAATGCACAAATGCAGCAAAAAGAAAGCAATTCATTAATATTTTTTCAAAATAGCACGTATTTTAATTACTTTTTTTTTCAGTTTTTATGCGAAAGTGGCAACAAAAAGATATAATTGCTATTTTTCAACTATTTTTTTCTTTACTTTCTACAGAAATGGAGTACTTGACTTGCCAAAATGAAACAAATGTCGCTAAAAACTACAAAAAAATTAATATCTCAAAAATCAATAGATATACAGTTTTCAAACAAAATGCATTTACAAGAACTTTTTTTTTCCCAATACGACGGTCTAAAAGTTGAAAATGTGCGATGCTTAGAAGTTTTAACAATTGCTAAAGAGTATTGAATCATAATGCTTTGTTTTACGGCTAGCGTCTGTAATGTAACGTTATTTTTTGGAGACAAAATAAGCTGGGAGAAAGAAATAGCATTCCGGGGGCTAATAATCGGTCAAGTGCGAGTATTACTAGCGCACAGAGGGTTTCTTACAATAAATATATTAATTAGTAATTGTAATATTACAAATATGGATTTGACGTTTATTGTTTTATACTAGTACCAAACAAAACATTGCATTACACAAATATATCATTAAAAGTTGTTATGTTGGCTTTAAAAGCCGATGGCCGCATAGAGTATACGCATCCATTCGTATCTTGATGCATATTCAAACCGTCCGTGTAATTAAAGTTTAATATCTCGGCTAATTACCGAAATTTGTTTTTCGAAAATCATTATACATTGCACAATCCTTAAACTTCTGCGATCATAGGTACCTCAAGCGTCGCTCAGCTCCCTTGTTGAGCGGCCATAAAGTGAAATGTCGTGAAACGGAAAATGCGATTTTCCCAAAACTATATGACCTAGGGTAATCTCTATAGTTTTCCTGCAAGTTTTAAATCAACTTCTGGTACCCCTAATTTTTTCATAATTTCAGTTTCGGTAGATTCGGGAGTAGAGGAATTGTAACATAGTTCTGCATTAATTTTTCAACGATACGTTTAAAAATATAATACATAAAATTAAGGGGACAGTAGAGTTTAAAATCCTTAAAATATTTTTTTTTATTTTTGTAAATTTCACCTTAAATATTGTTCAAGGGTACATTATATGCATTATGGCATGCATTTATCACAAAAAAAAATTAAAAAATTATTTATGAGAAATAAAATGGAATTTTACGCGTTGTCTTAGAAATCTTCGAAAATGCCACCTACGTCTTCCATATGAATGAAAATCCCCAATATTTTTTATAAAAGTTTGGTTTATATATAGAAATAAAATAGAGCATCGAATTTTATATATTTGTATTTAAAGGTTAAAGAAAAAAATTGAAAAATTTTGAATTTTTTTTAATTTTTTGTAAACTTTATCTTAAATATTATTCAAGGGTACATTATATGCATTATGGCATGCATTTATTACAAAAAAATAAAAATAAAAATATTTTTGAGAAAAAAATGGAATTTTAATAATGGAATTTTAATATATGGTCTTAGAAATCTTCGAAGTGCCCCCTGCGCGTTCCATATCAATAAAAATCCCCAATATTTTTTATAAAAGTTTGGTTTATATATAGAAATCAAATACAGTATCGAATTTTATATATTTGAATTTAAAGGTTAAAAAAAAAAAAATTGAAAAATTTTGAAATTTTTTCGAAAAAATTTTGAAATTTTGATTTTTTTTTTACCTTGAAATTTAAATATATAAAATTCGATGCTCTATTTTATTTATATATATAAACCAAACTTTTATAAAAAATATTGGGGATTTTCATTCATATGGAAGACGCAGGGGGCATTTCGACGATTTCTAAGATGACGCATAAAATTCCATTTTTTTCTCAAAAATATTTTATTTTTATTTTTTTGTGATAAATGCATGCCATAATGCATATAATGTACCCTTGATTAATATTTAAGGTGAAATTTACTAAAAGAAAATATATATATATTTTAGGGATTTAAAACTCCATATCCCCTTAAAACAAATATATTTTTGAGTTTGATATTACGAGAGCTTTCACATGATACCCCATACAATATATAGAATATATTTTCATTTTCAAGTAACTTAAATAGCCCCTTCCCCCTACATTTTTCATAAATGTATTTATGCATGGTTAATCTATAAATATGTGGGTCAATAGCCTTTATTACTTCTACCAAATTTAAACTTTCTACGTTCCATAGTTTATAAGAAAAATGGCTGTAACAGACAGACACACGAGTGATCTTATAATGGTCCCATTTTTACTTTTTAAGTATACAACCTTAAAAAGAGTACAATAAAACTTTAAATAATACGTCAATCAAGTCTATGTTTTGTAATTTTAAGTACCATAATTTTGATAATTAAAATCACACTACATACTTCGTTTAAATGGTAAAATGAAAACAAAAATATTTCTGTCGTTACTTTAAAATAAAATTACTTTTCTTTTAACACGTAATCAAACGAAATAATTTTATTAAATAAATTTACTTAGAAGCATTTCTTTCTGAAAATGCATCAAGACACGTAAGTTTGCCATTATATTTATTCAACACTTCATACAACATGCATAATGTAAATTATGCAATATAAATTACAAGAAAATTTTCCAGTAGCAGACATCATTAACATAAGACGATGTATTTAAAAGTTAATGTTCTTTAGCTAAAGAATTCCACTTGTGTTTAACTGAGTAAATCTTACAAATAAATGACGCTAAGAAATTCCTTTACATACTTTGTAAAAATATATACATATTTAAAGTTGAAACTATTCATAATTACGTAACGTAAACTGTATTTCGGTAAAAATACTTTGAAAAATAACAAAACATATTTGAATTTGTAAATCGTTTAACGAAATTAAAAAAACAAAAACAAATGACCTTTGTCAAATAGTGTATTTTAATATAAAATAAATATTTTTTGAAAGCTAAAAATACAGAAATATACATTTTATAATAAGCGAAGAGATATTTACATATAGGTTTTCGAATAAATGACCCTGATTTTGTGTGTTTAATAGATACTATAAAAAATAAGAAATATTTAAACTTAAACTAGCCTGTCAAATTTTCTAGTTAGTGAATGACAAGTTTAATGTGTAAAATACAAGGCATCCTAATAGAATGTCCTAATTTAAAATTTACATATCATAATATTAAAATATTTATTTGCTTAAAAGATGTCATAAAAACACTTTAAAAGCAAATTAAAAACTCTTTTTTTTTTACATGTTTCAACTCATTTTCTGAGTCTCGTCAGAAAGTATAATAGAAAATTACAAATGCATAATGAACTAGTATATTGTGGCCATCACAAAACTTTCTTCTATATAAATCACGTCAATTAAATCATTTAAATAGTACAAGAAATAACAATGATTTAGCACCAATTCATATCAAAGTACATCTGAATTTGAAGTTGGATAAAAATTCGTGCATTAGTTCTTGAGATAGAGCTATAGCGGAAATTCTGAAAAAAATGTAGCATAGCAGTGCCACCTGTTGAGCGATTTACACCAAAAGTAAACAGCACTAAACGATATCAAGGTATACCTGAATCTGAAGTTTGTTGAAAATCCAAGCATTAGTTCTTGAGATAAATCTATTGCGGAAATCCCCCAAAATACAGCATAGCAGCGTCACCTGTTGAGCGATTTACACCAAAAATTAAACAGCACTAATTTATACTTCAATTCATGTCAAAGACTAACTAAATCTGAAGTTTGATGAAAATCCGTGCAATACTTCTTGAGATACAGCTCTTGTGGAAATCGTGAAAAATGCACCCTCTTGGGCGATTTACACCAAAAAATTAAACAGCACTAATTTATATCAGGGACTAACTGAATCTGAAGTTTGATGAAAATTCGTCTATTTTTTCTTGGGTTAGAGCTATTGCGATAATCATGAACAATGCAGCATACCAGCGCCACCTGTAGGCGATTTTCACAAAAAAGTAATGAGCACCAAACTATATCTTGGACTAACTGAATCTGAAGTTTTATGAAAATCCGTGAAGTAGCTCTTAAGATATAGCTATTGCAGAAATCGTGAAAAATACCGCATAGCAGTGCCACCTGTTGGGCGATTTTCACCCAAAATCTAATCAGGTCCAGTTTATATCAAGGTCTAATTAAATATGAAGTTTTGTGAAATTCCGTGCATTAGTTCTTGAGATCAGTTCTTGAGCCCACAATTTTTTTTTCACATACAGACTCACAGAGTGACAGACAGACTCACAGATAGACATTTTCTAAAAACCATCAAATCGTGTTCTGGGCATTCTAAAACGTATAAATTCGTCGAAAACCGGGAGTCGAAAATTTTCACGAATCCAATACTTTCTTCTTGTAAAGATAGAAGAAAGTAAAAATGGAAAAAAAATCATCGAAAATAAACAAGTAATCTTTTATGGGTTGAATGGTTAGATAAATTACAGCATCGCGACATAGAGGGAACAACAGCAATCGCGAAAATATAGGGCGCGTTACATGATTACTTGTTTATTTTCGATGATTTTTTCCATTTTTCATTATTCATTCGTAATTTTCTATTATACATTCTGACGACGACTCAGAAAATAAGTTGAAACATGTAAAAGTAAAGAGTTTTTAATTTACTTTTAATGTGTTTTTATGTAATGTGTGTGACGTCTTTTAAGCAAATAAATATTTTAATATTATGATATGATTAGCAATGGACGTAATTATGACTTACTACTCGCACTTATTTACATTTAAAATTTACATTAAATAATTCTTTTTGGCGTAGGATGGCGCTATTTAGACAGTATGGCAGCTGTCAGTCTAAAGTTTGGCGACAATTTTTTTTCTGTGGATGCTATGACACACCTGCTATTGTTGCAAGCAGACAAAGGAAAACATCGCGACACCGCTGATGGCGCTTTGGGTATGGCATTTGTTATGGAGAAGCTACCACGCATCGAAAATGAAAATTATTTCCTTAAGCCCGCAATTTTTTCTCATGAGGCAACATTTCATGTATCTGACAAAGTTAATAAACATAACTTCAGAATTTGGGGCTCAGAAAATTAACATGCACTACAGGAAGACGAAAGAAATAGCCGAAAAGTCAATATGAGGTGCGCATCAAAGGAGCACACGTGGAGGTGCACTCATTTTTATTAAAAACTTTGTAAATACTATTTCCTATTTTTACATTTTTCGGTACAGATGTCATATTCGCCCCATATTGGCGCGATTTTTTTCGGTTGCCAATTTGGCGAAAACATCAACAGCATAAACAACATAATCAGGGTTACCACATCAAGCAAAATAACGACACTTTGGCGCAAGTTAAGTGCCTGTTGCCTATATGATATTGGCGACAGAAAAATCGCGCCAATATGGGGGCGAATATGACATCTGTACCCATTTTTCTCATGCTTTCTACCTTTTTGGTAACTGTAGCAATGTCTCAAAATCAGGGAAATTTGATTCGGACACCCTATATATCTTACTGAATGAGTCGACTTATCCATCTTTTTTTGTTTTTTTGACTGCATCATTCTGTGAGATATTGTAAAGTAAGTCATGGTTGGCATATAGCGGTATTACATCATTGTATTGATGTAAATCGTTTTCTTATTTATAAATAAGCAACGAGAATTTTAGATGAAATATATGAATAGACTGACATGTAAATAGGATATTGAATATCTATTTACTCATATCTTTTAATTGACTATAATCAAAAATGGAATTATAAATTTTATTTAAATTAATTTTATTAAAAATATTTTGAATGATATCTGCTCGTATTTAACGTCTACCTAAAACTAGACAGCCTAGATCTAACGCTCAAATGAAATTAACGATAAATATGATTGAACATGATCAAGGTGAAGTCTAATTAGATTAATGATGAATACCATTCTAGCGTCCGACCGAGGATTTTTAGGCTGAGATAGATGATGAATACGAGTATTAGAGCACTAATCAGTATAACATAAACTTAGTTTGAACATAGCTAATAAAATGGCAGTTTATTGAATGAAACGTGACTGAAATTTTGCGATTATGTCCACATTTATTTAAAGAAATAAATGCATAACAAAAATAAAGTGTGTAAATTGATACGTACATTTTAATATTAGATTATTTTATGAATTATTTCAAATTCACATCTTATTTGAATTCTTCAGTAATATATATCTTAGGATATTAAAAAGGAAGGCATACTCTGAAATGTTCAGGAATTTTGCCGTTTAGGGACTTCAAAATTTCGCATCTATTGGCGGATCATAAAGCGATAGAAGTAAAACCAGACCGTCTGATAAAAAAATAATAATTGGTTGATTCATTTTTCAAGTTTACATAATTTCTTATAGTATGTTAATTTTCGTCCATACTGTAAAATATTATTGACCTATGTGAATACTTTTGTGATCATAACTCAAGGCTGGTACTTTTAGAAAAATGAATTTAAAGGCTGGAAAACAAGCTCAAGTTATCTAATCATGAGATTTAGAGAGACAAATTGAAATTTCATGCCTTTAAAATGTTAATCACAGTACGGCTCGCACCACAGAGTTACAATTCCTCATCTAGAAATCTAACCAAGCAACTTTGGCTGCAATGTTCACGAAGAATGATTTAAGCTGGACTTCTTTGACCTTCTGTTTAGATGCAAATGTTGAATGAGAAATCTACTTTTAATAAATAGTTGAAAAAATAAACCCAATGTTTCTCAAAGTTTGGGTTTTAATTACATGCTTACAAAAATATCGTGCATATTCTCAGTACTGAACGAAATTCCACTACAGGTGAAATGGATGATTTTTTTGGTATGTGGATTGGCCATCCAGATAAAATTAAATGGCGTATTCACTTTCACGGATTATCTCCACTCACGTGGTAAAGTCACATTCTTACTACAGCATTTTCCATTCATCTTCTTCAACCTCTGGTTCATACACTTTGTTATGTCTCCATTTAAAAACCCAGCTTTTTAAAAAACAATTGACAATGGCTATTGGATTTTCAGATTCCCAAGTAGATGTAATCATATGAGTAGCTTCTAAAACATCCACCTGTTTCAGTTTTTCTTCATTTTTAGATTTAAAAGCATCCGCTTGACTAACCGTTTTCTGAAATGTTTCTTAAATGACCTAATTACGATTTGATCTATTAGTTGTAAAACTGCTGTAGAATATGTTGGAAGGTAAAGCATTTTAATGTGATCTAATTTCACGTTTGGAATGTACAATACATTTATAAACAAAATAATCTTTCTTTTCCCTTTCTGATTTTAGTGTTTAATTTTTTTCGATACGTATCGTAAATTGGAATTGTCATCCAAAACGCCTTATTGCTTTCATGTTGAAAAGGCAATGATTTCGCAGTCCTAAAACACCGGGGTTCTTTTTGCTTTCCAATTACTAAAAGTGGAAGTTACTTACTATCACCCATGGACATATCACACCTAGGAAAATTATTAAACTCTGATCAGTATGGTATTTCTATAGATAGTACAACATCTTACAAAGATTACTTTCCAATCCAAGAATCTGGATTATCCGAAGTCTTATTTATTATGCATTCACTATAGAATAATAAAGAAGGTGACAAACCATTCATTCAAGTAACTGATGCTTCAAAATATTTGCATTTATGTAATAAAAATTAGATAACAGGCTTTATTCTCTAAAATCTATGAGAGTCTTTGACTTGAAGTGATGAATCGAAGTCGAAGCTGCTCGAAAAAAATTACACAAGCTGAAGAAAATGTATAGTGGATTGCTGGATAACAATGTTAGTATTGTCTAGTACGAAGAGAATAGATTCGATGTGAAAGTTTTCATTGCGCTCACTGAAAATCATGTGTTATCTTTTATCAGTCCTATTTTAAAGGGAAAAAAGTGAGGCCAATTTGGTGTAACAATGTTTTTAATTTTTTTTTCTATTTTCAGGATATTTTTTTGTTTATTCTTAAAATAGAGACAATATACACACACACACACATATATATATATATATAATTTTTATTTTCGCATTTGTATTCGATCTTTCCACACTTTAATGGCAAAAAATATTACAAACGGCATATATGAAAAAAAGATTTTGCTAGAAAAAATGAAAAACCTGAGATACAATTTAATGGCCAGGCAAATGATCAAACGATGATTGACTTTCGTGTATTATCTTTGATCAGTCATATTTTAAAGGGAACAAAGTGAGGCCAATTAGATGAAACAATGTTTTTTTTTCTATTTTCAGAATAAATTTGTGTTTATCCCTAAAATAGAGACAATATACATATACATATACATACATATATAATTTTTATTTTCGCATTTCTATTTGATCTTTAAACACTTTAATGGCAAAAAATATTACAAACGGTATACATGAAAAAAAGATTTTGCTAGAAAAAATGAAAAACCTGAGATACAATTTAATTGCCAGGCAAATGGTATTTGTTTTATATGTAAAATAACGTATTTGCATGTAAATATAGTACAGCATTTTACACAATTTATTTATTGCTTTAAATATTAGTTATTCTTTAAATATTGTGACCAAAAAATAACTGTCGTAAGTTTTATCAAATAAATGCGCACTGTAAAAAAAAAAAAAAAAAAAAAAAAAAAAAACGGACTAAAAAACGGAAATACTACTGGCAATCTAGACGCCAGTACTATTTCCGTTTTTTTACGGAATTTTTACCCAAAAATTACAGAAAATTTTCCGTTTTTAATCAGAAAAACGGAAAATTTTCTGTAATTTATGGGTAAAAATTCCGTAAAAAAAAACGGAAATATTACTGGCGTCTAGATTGCCAGTAGTATTTCCGTTTTTTAGTCCGTTTTTTTTTTTACAGTGCGTGTCTATTTATCAAAGATTGGACATTCTTAATACTGAAGAAAGCTACAATGGAAAAATTAAAGTTAATACTAATGAATAAAATTGGCTCCTATTATCATTTCTATATATTGTTATAAAAATATAAAATTCTTTGAATTTATAAAAAATATCCCCGGCTTCAAAATATCTAAAGTGTACGTCATTCCAACGGCCCAGTATGGTTCTTAATAAAATTAAGTTTATTAATAAAATTCATAGATAACAGTTGGTAATACACACTTATTCGGGCATTATTAAGTTATGTGGTTCATAGCAAATTACTTTAAACCTTTACATGCATACATTCCCGTTCAATAGTTACCACTTGCAGAATAGTGAAATATTACAATCACTATTTAATTTTAATGCATAGTTATGGAAGCAATTGACATTTAAGATGTTTCCTTAAAGAGGTTTACATATGTTATGTAATATTTATTATTGATTTTCAAATGTTATTTCAGAAAATAATAATACAAGTAAAATGACTTTATACAGTTGTTATAAATATGGTTTTGATTAGTTTTATTCAATGCTGTTTAAATCTCTTAGCATTTATTATGTCTATTCGAATGCAAGTTGAACCATAACACTTACACACTTCATATTGTAGAAACATTTCTTTCAATTTAAAATTTCAACTCACATGTTTAATTTTCGTCTGTGAACAAATTATGTTTGATTACTTAACGTATTATTATTTTTAATCTCTATCATGACATTTATAATGCTTTTCCACAAGAATGTGTTTAAATACCACCCAATTTCGTAATATGCATATTTAACTGCGTCTGGAATTCCTTTAAATCTTTTATTCCAAGAATTTTGAAAACTTTTCATAAATTACTGAAATTTTATGGTAATTTGAGAGCTTAAAATGAATTTATCGGTCTGTGCACCACAAAATATGCTTAACTTTAGGGTATTTCGGTTTTCATTTATTAGGTTTTGGATAAAATAAATTATGAAATAGATGAATATGGTTGTCTTAATTATATAGAACATCTTTATAAATGTTGCTGTTAAAAAAAAAAAAAAAAAAAAAAATGTTGTCGTAGATTCAGATAACTGTAAGATTTTCAAATTTGAAAATAATCGGTTATATTGTTCGAGTGCGAGTACTTTATGCTTGATAAATGTGTACTAAAATTCCAATGGGTTTTGTATGCGATAACATTGTCTTGCGATATAAACTACAGTTCTTAAATCTGGAACGTATTTTGTATTTATTTAAGGGGTCTCAGGACTCTTAAAATTGGAAAAAAAAATGAAAAAAAAGAGACCGTTTTCAACATTTAATATCGTAAAATGTATATGATTTTAAAACACAATTTTCATTGAGATGAAAGATATAAATACATTCTTTCATTTTATGTATTTAAAGAATTGCAAGATGCAGATTAAAAAAATTGCAATTAGTATTTACAGGGGCTCCAAACTGTCAGATATTTGACGAGCATAAAATTGGTATAACAGGTTAAGCGCACGATTAGAAAATAACTATCGCTTACTAGAATGAAAATTTTGGTACCTACTTATACTTCAAATTGTAATAATTACTTTGAACCTAAATAATTTATTCATTTAAAACATTTTTATATTTTAATACATAGTTGTATTTAGCTAATACAAATTTTTGAAAATTAGAGCAACATAATCACATAAATAATATTTTTTTCAACAATAAAAAGGACATTTTATGTTCAGTTTATACAGATTAATATGAAGCGTATGTTTTGAAAATTTTATGAAAAAATATTCAAACGTGAAAAACGAAAAAAAAAAAATAACAAACGAAAAAATATTCAAACATTATATGAAAATGTTCAGAAAAGATAGCAGTTTAATATCTCAAAATATTAAAATTTCGAAAATTTTAAATCTTTAAGAGTCCTGACACCGTTAAACTTAACAAGGTATAATAGACCTGTATGAGGAAAGCTATCACATGTGTTTTCCAACACATGATGGTAATAAGGTGATTGTTTTTTTGTTTGGGAACAATTAATAGTAAATATTTTGGAAGAGGATCCGGATTTACAGTGATTCCTACCGAGTTTTAAAGCAAATATATTTAAACTACATCTTGTCTGTCTTCGACACGTAAAATTTCAAATGAAATTCTCGATGGAGTTTGTAATTTGCGTTTTCAGTAAAATTTAGTTTTTTACACTTCAATAAAGTAAGTAGCTGAAGTTTATTGAACATCACTACGGTTAAAATCATCTTTAAGTAAATTATGTCTTTAGCACAACAATTTTGGAATAATAGACTATCCAGCTATCATCAAATATAGCGGACATTTATTTTTTGATAAAACTTAAAACCTGTGTATAATCGATAAATGTTTTAACATCTTTAGCTTTCCTTTGGATTTAGCTAAACTTTAAATCATCCAAATAGTTTAAATGGTTCACTGCTAACAACATTCGATTTTGTTGTCCAATAAGTTGTGATTTATTAAATTGCGCTAATGAAAAATCTGCAACTCGATAGCTTATTCAATACCATGGCACAATATGTGAGCCGCTTTTTAACATCTTTAGTTTTCCTTCGGATTTAGTTAAACTTTAAATCATCCAACATTGTCTAAATGGTTCACTGCTAATAACATTCGATTTTGTTGTCCAATAAGTTGTGATTTATTAAATTGCGCTGATGAAAAATCTGCAACTCGATAGCTTACTCAATATCATGGCACAATATTTGAGCCGCTTTTTAACATCTTTAGTTTTCCTTCGGATTTAGTTAAACTTTAAATCATCCAAATTGTTTAGATGGTTCACTGCTAACAACATTCAATTTTGTTGTCCAATAAGTTGTGATTTATTAAAATGCGGTAATGAATAATTTGCAACTCGATAGCTTACTCAATATCATGGCACAATATTTGAGCCTCTTTTTAACATCTTTAGTTTTCCTTCGGATTTAGTTAAACTTTAAATCATCCAAATAGTTTAAATGGTTCATTGCTAACAACATTCGATTTTGTTATCCCATAAGTTGTGATTTATTAAATTGCGCCAATGAATAATCTGCAACTCGATAGCTTGCTCAATATCATGCCACAATATGTGAGTCGCTGAAAGTCATAGTGATGTAAATAACTAATTTTGGAATTTATTGTTCAGTACATGAAGTGTATCTGGACATATCGGTCTATTAATAGGTAGAACAATATCACTACTAGGATAAGTGATAATTTCACGAAACTGCCTGTAGATAACAAATGAAAGTATACATTAGAAATCTTTGTTCTGCGCCCAAAAATAACTAGTTTTCGGTCAATTAAGAATATGTTACTTTCACCATTGTTACTTTACGCGCCTCATGTATCGATGGCTTAATTTAATTTTCTAACTGAAAAGAGTTTCGAAAGATAGCTCACTTTTAGTGACTAAATATTCATTTGTGGAGTAAGCTTGTTTCAGCACCAAGGAAATTAGAATTTTTAATAGCATGCAAGTAGAAATCAATAAAAATATTAGTGAGAAGAGACATGATGAATTTAGTTTCGTACACAATATAAGTTTGGAAAGAACTCGATTCTAAATAAATCAAGTGAGTAAAATCGAGGTCTTATGTGATCACAACTCTAAATACAAGCATTGCATTTCCATTTCCTCCTTTTTATGCAAACATAATTTGTATAGATTTTATCTACTTCTACTTAGAGTTTACACATGGAATTTTTGAGGCACCATGTATATTCCATAATATTTGAAGTGCGACACAGAATGTAGTTAATGCATGATTTTTATTTTTTTCTTTTATACTGCAGATTATTTTTGATAAATGAATTTTTAAAAACACAAAAGGTTCCATATATAAAACGATGTATAATACAGGTTCATCAGAAAAGCTGTCCGTGGTTTCGAAAGGTCATACCTAACATGAGATCAGAAGTAAGATAGCACGATGGACAAACCAACAACTCCCCTGTTTAGTCTCCAGTTAGGTCACAAAATAACAGGGCTAGAAGAGTTTGGTCATCTTCCTCGTGATTATTTCACTTGGAGTAGGAGCTATCGCATTCACTTCACAGCAGAGCGTGTGTATGAGTGGTGGTTTATTACATTAATGTTAGGTGGCTACTTATCATATTTTTTAGGGCGCTTTCACTTTTGGAGGCGGTTCCGACAGTGCAAATGTTGTTCTGGTTTGCTCTGGCACATTTTGAGCCCTGACGGGTACCATAGGTTATCCGTCTCTGATCTTGGTTATAGTCGATATAAGATAAAGTACGCTGAATCATGGCCGACGCTACAGTAGTTATTACGGTTTTGATTTTTTTCCATAAATTGCACTCCATGTTTTTAACGTAAAGAATTTAGAGTTTGTTTTAATAAAAATAATTGTAGGTGATTCTGTAATGAAACAGATGGTCATGATAGCGTCTGAAATTGGAACTTTTGATACACTATTAAATAATTTACGTTTGCTATAAACTTAGTTACGTCTATTTTAAATCACGGACAACTTTTTCAACCTCAATAATCCAGCATTCGGAAATGTGGAAACTTTAATATTTCGGCATCATTGTCACCTCCCTCTCCTTGACATTTTTACGCTTCCAACTTACGGGAGAAAGTTAAATACCAATTGTTTACGAATTCAAATCTTTGAAATAGAAAGCGATGGATTAGTGAAGAGCAAGGTTACTGATGCTGTGCTAAATAGAACTGCCGATGAGGCGAGTAACAGCTCAAAGGAACGAAGACGAGGAGCCAGTAGAAGAAAAGGTGTCACTGGAAAATCTGCTTTAGATAAACAAGACTGTATTTCCAAAATTGATATTCTTCACTGTATAAAATCCAAAAAATCTTGTTAAAGAACCGCTAAAAAAATTTATGCTCATAAAATTGACATTGATGTTTTGGAAATTACACGAGAAGAACCAACTTCATTGTTTATAAGAATTTATTTTGGAACGTAGAAAATATCACTTAAAGTAAGTTATTATTATTATTTATCTATTTTTCTCACATAAATATGTTTTGGCTATGAATGAATTTTTGAATAAGAGTACCATTAAGAGTATCGAAAATACTTTTGATATTCTTTCAGAAATCCATAATTTTCAAAAATCCGTCTTAGTCTCATTCCCGACGAATTCTCGAGATCATACTGTACTGTTTAATTTAGGAAATTTTAAATTTAAAACTTAAGGTAAAGAATTATATACTTTTATGCTGTAATTAAAGCATTTTAAAAAGCTAATTTACTAAAAGTCTAAAAAATAGCATATACATCTATATTTCATACGTACATTAATGCATAATTAATTTCCCTAACTTATTTTTCAAAATATTTATTATTATGCAAACTAAAATAGATGCACCTTATGAATAATTGTATATTTTGCAGAAGTTTATGTTTTCGTGTATAATTTATTTTGCTACAAAATCACTAAGTCATTTACATAAGTTTGGAAAACAAACATATTTAAATTTTGCTTCTTTGAATGTATATTAAGTACGTGTGCATTCGTAAATATGTTCTTTTCAGCTAATAAGATGCTCCTTCTTATAATACACATCTGTTTAGAGATCAGTAATTAAATTTGTTGTAACAAGTAGGAAAATTCCGGTGAAATGTAAAGTTTATTTTCAAAATAAGAAAATAAGTTATTTGAAAAATAAATTTGATAATTGATTTAGTCAAATATTGTTTTAATATATATTGTTTAATTTTATGAGTAAATATGTTTTTAATGTTTTTTTTAATAATAAATCAAAGAAAATTTAAAGTATCAAACACAGTTTTATTTTTTAACAATGTTTCACTAGATTATTACCGCTTAATTTTACCTTTAATTTCAGCAAAATATTTACTTGGAATTGAACAATGCAGTCAGTGTGTTATCATTATATATATAGTAAAACCTCGATTATCCGAAGTAATTGGGACCGACCCTCTTTCGGAAAATCGAAATTTTCGGATAATCGAGAATGGTTCGATTTTAGGGCTGCTGGTAAGGGGCGCTGTAATAACGATTTTCTTCTTCGATTTTTGTACCATTTTGAATATTGTACCATCGAAAAGTGTATGAAGTTATGCATAGAATTAAACCAAATTTTTTGCGCTTGTTTTTGGTCATGGCACGAAGGTCCTCTCTAAATTTGGAAAAAATTCTCCCGGTAGGGGGCGCTATAATTGCGATGTCTGTTCTATTTTCATTATTGTAGGGGTACAGGAGGAGAAATATATGTAATATTTCTTATTATCGTAACAAGTGCTTAATAAAAATGAAGCAATAGAAAAATAGAAACAGGAATAAATTACCCGAATTTTAATTTTGAAATTAAGTACCTTTTACATACATCACAAGGGTTTGAAAAATGTTTTGTTTGTGTCAGTTTCGATCGCCTATGCTTTAGAGCTCTATCGCGGACTTTTTAAATATTGTTAGTTCACCAGTATCCCAGTCTTACTGCTGCTCCAGTCTCGTCAAACCTTTTCCAAAACATACAAAAGCTTCAGAATTGCTAATTTGGTCGTTTTCTTTGTTCCACTCTGCAGCTTACAGGAGATCAAGTTAAATTCAAAGGAACTCTAAGAAAGGGGATCGAAAATATTTATATGTACTCGTAGTTCGAAGAGGACCGCTTTCACATAAGGGATAAGGTAGTTTAAAAAAAAGCTTTCAAAATGGATTTCGGTTAACCGAGAGTTTCGGTTAAAAGAGTTTCGGATAAAAGAGGTTTTACTGTATATATATATATATATATATATATATATATATATATATATATGTGTGTGTGTATTATATTATATTATATATATATATATATATATATATATGTATGTATGTATTGTATTATATTATATACATATATATATATACACTGTATGGCCATTAATCATCGGCCACATTCAATAAAAAACACTTTATCGAATATTTAAAGATATGCTTGTAGGATTTTTCTGGAACTTCACGGTTATGAAAAATATGTTAGACTTCACATCTATCAATGGCGAATTGAGCAGCAAAACAATTTGGGGGGGGGGGGGGCAGCAATAAATTACAGAAAAATAATAATTTTTAGGGTAGCTCTGTAAAATAAAATGCACGCAATCATCTATCGCTATAGATTACAAATATGTGGGTATTATACAATATGTGTATTCATTTGTGTAAGAATAGCACGTATATTCAGGAGATATATCAACTTTTTAAAAAATTCTGGCATTTTTTTGTATTTATCATGCAGGGTTTTCTGACAAATTTAACGCTAGTTTCTGAAAATTTGTCAAACTGTAGTAGGAATAATATAGTGCAATTACAATTTCAATATTTTAACTATTTGATGAAATATGAGCAGTTGTATTAAATATTTTTATCTGAGCATGCGCGCACGATAAAAAAATATTTTTTTACATGATTTAATACTCAAATCTATGGAGCAATTCATAAAAAAAGCCAGTAAAATATCCTGAAAATTCAAAAAGATATCGGAAATAGAGACTTCTCTTTTTCTTGGATTGGGTTATTTGTAGTGGTTTTCCTAGGAGAACTAAAGCATCATTAAAAAATGAAAATAAAAAATAAATTTACATTTAAAACGACAATTTATTGAAAACCTCTTACGATTTAGCTTTTTTTAAATAACAAATAAAAATCATCTCACTTAATCTCCAATAACTTTCGGAATTTGCATAATATTTGACTGGGTTTTTTATGTGAGTTGCTCCATAGCTGACTATGAAATCATGAAAAAAAAAAAAACTGTTATGGTGCGCGCATGCGCAGATAATAAATATTTCATACAACTGCTCTTCATATATTTACATTCGAACTGCACTATATTATTTCTACTACGTTTTGTCAAATTTTCAGAAACTGGCATTAAATTTGATAGAAAACCCTGAATGGTATAAGCAAAAAACATGGCAGAATTTTTTGAACTTAAAAAAAATCTATATATAGCTATTCTTACACAAATTAGTACACATATTATACGATATCCACATATTCCTAAGCTATAGCGATAATTCATTTCGTGCATTTTATTTTGCAGGGTGACTCTAAATATTATTATTTTTCTGTGATTTTTTGCTGGCCCATAAATTGTTCCGCTAATCAAATTGTCGTTGATAAATATAAAGTCAAACATATTCTTTAGAATACTGAATTTCCAGGAAAATCCGACAAGTATATATTTAAATATTCGACAAGTATATATTTAAATATTCGACAAAATGTCTAAAATTTAATGTGTCCGGTGATTAATGGCCATATACTGTATATATATATATATATATATATATATATATATATATAAATATTACAATTTTTAAAATCTCAATGCTTTTAACATACAATAAATTTTATACATTGCTAATTTATATTACCACGAGCAAATTGTTTTCGATATTAAAAAGCATGATCATCATTATACTGTTATCAATTTCCTTCAACACATCACAAAAGCTATGTGCCAAAAAAGTTACCACCACAAGATGCTGAAACCTTATTACAACATTTAGTGCCATAAACTTCGGTATGTGAACCATAAAGATGTGTAAGTTGAAGCATGAGCTGGTGAATTTTGAACCATGAGCAAATTACACGGCAAACTGGTAAAGCGCTAAGCCATAAAGTGCCCGTAGTTATCATTTGCCAAAAAAAAAAAAAAAAAAAAAATCTGATTAGCCCGGGACATATGTTTAACCCATAAATGATTGGTGTTGCTTTTCGGCAACATACCCAGTTTAGGCTTCTATATACTGTTAGAATAATATTGAAGCTACAATGCCTAACGTTACCAATGAAATACATTCTGAAAATATTATTAAATCAATTTTCAGCATGTAGATGACAACACTTACGCTGTTTAAGAATAAAGATAAATTTATTTTTTTAATTGTTGCTACATGTTCTTTTTGTTTTGTTTGGAAGCTTGCGACATACCCTATTTTGTTCTGCAGTGAGCAAGTAAAATTTATTTCTTATTATAGTTCTTAAAATTCTTGTGTGTTTAATATTATAGAATTTTATCAAGGAAAATTATTTTTTCAATTAAAGACCAGTATTGCCGATTAGTAACAAACTGTTTTTTAGCCGTAATCCATGCTTAAAACAAAATATGATTTTTTAAGTATTTTTCCCATGATTTAATTAAAAATGAAAGCCGAAAAACATTATTACAATGATTATTGAAAAAACAGGTATTTAAGGGTTAAAGTTACATACTACTCATTACAGTCAACAGTTCTGCATCAGGTCGGGTAATCTGGTTTTATCTAAATCCGAAACGGCCCAAACCGCGGGTTGGTTTGACGTTAATTTTTTTTTGTAGTGAGCCGGTTTCGTCGGTTAGGATTTGACGTTTAAGGATCAGCATGACGTGGATAAAGGTCGGTTTGAACAACGTTCAAAAACCTGTATTTTAGAGAACGCATTTTAAAGAAATATTGTGTCTTCTTATTGCTCAAGTAAAATAACTTATCTAAATGCATATAAACTACAATGGATGTTATTAAGTATATTATTAAGAATCAAATAATATCATAAAAATATAAACATTTTATTTGTTTATAAAAATGTACATTTTTATATGATTTATTATGTGTTATAAAAACTCGATTGAAAAAGTCTTGAAAACTCGACTAATAACATAAAATGAAAAACAAATAGCTAGAAATTTAACTAAATTGAGTTTATTTTAAATAACGAACATATTGAAGTTTAACGCAGAGATTATAATTTTATAATCACAGCATTTATATTTTATCTTATTTCATTCCACATATGAAGATGAATTTCTTCAAAGTTTAAAAATATATTTCAATAAAATTAATACTTGGTATTTTATATTTAGAAATTATGGGCATAAAAGTACCCCCCAAAAAATAACTACATAAATGCTTTGAGTAAATCATAATGAAATGAAATCCCCTCACTATACATCTTTTAACTTAGGCAAACTTGAAATTACATTTAGAAAATAATCCTAAATTTAAAATAAAATGCAAATAAATAAAGGAATTTTTTACGCTCATTTTGAGTATTTAGAATTTACAGCATACATATTTTTTTATTATTTAATATAGATTAAAAATAATTCGGTTCTTTGATGAAAGTATGCATTTCCGCTACATTACTCCAGCATTATTTTACAGTACCTCAATTAATTTACATTTTCACCGTGAGAATATACAAACAGACTAATCTTCAAGTACCTATCAAGTACTATTCAAAAGGATAAACAGTTATCATTTTACAGCAGCAAATGATTCCTTCTGATTGAATTCAGGGAACAAATTCCGCAAGAAGCAAAACGAGACTCTCATAACTGCAACCAGATGCGCTATCATTTATTTCTGCAGACCACCTGCGTGTTTATCCTTACTGAAAAGGGGAATGCAGGCACTTTAAACTTTCCGTAATGAAGCAAAATTTCAAAGTTACAGGCCCCTTTTTTTTAAAGGTTAACAGATATGTTATTGGAGGCTCTAAGTGAAGAAAACGTCCGCTATTTCGTCGGCTATTTCCTGGCTTGCGGGTAATAAAAAATTAACACTTTTAATGAATTCAAAACATTATTTGAATAGATAATTGATAGTTTTCGTATAAAGATGCTTTTGATGTTCTTATTGGGCAGTATAGAACTGCATAATAAATGTAAAAAATTTCATAGCGTTCTTAATTTAAAAAAAGAAAAAAAAACTGGGTTTTCCCTGTTTTTTTATACGGGAAACTCAGAGTTCGATTCTGTGGTTAATATAAATTCGAAATTCTATAAACTTTGAAAATATAAATGCCAAATGGAATCTAATTACATATTGTAGTGACGAGATTTGAAATGTACGTTTTCTATTTCACAAGTGTAATACAAGAAACGAAGCCAGACAGACTGTGCGTCATTGAATCAAAAGGTAGTGGCTTGAAATAAGATGATAACATTATTGCTACAACCTGTCTACATTTTAGATTGAAAAGGCATTGATATAAAAAGATGTAGGATACTCCTTGAGAGGTTTTTCACGTTAATGCGCGTGTGACTAATTAAGAATACTGCTAATTAATAATATTCTATTTTATTTATTGTATTTTGTATGCATATCACTCTGTTTGTACTTCGGTTAGAGAAATATTTTTCATATCTTGAAGTTAGGAACGAGCTATTATATTCATGTCCTATTGTATGAAAAGATCCATTGTGAAAACGACATACCAACATTTCTTTTGTATACGAGAATGTGGATAACAAAGAGACTAGGTAAAGTGAACAAAACGAAGTCGTTGGTAATGCCTAGAGCATGACTGATCAAGGAAGCGAAATGTAGTGAGAAGTAACTTGATTTCTTGGTGTTATGTTTTTCCCTCTAGGGGGAAGCTCTGAAAGCGTGTTAGGTAGTCTTGGCTGAATTCTCGTGGGTAAAGACTGGAGGTCTTTCGCCAGTGATCCCGAGAAAAGAGTTACTCCTATTGGGAGAAACGTGTTAACGAGGGCAGATACCCGAGTGGTTCTTCGAGAATTCTTGATGAGTTTGGTAAAGTGAGAAGAAAATAGCGTAGTTTAATGATACTACCCTGTACGTAGACATTATTTCAACCAATGTTGAATTCAGACAATTTTTCCGGGAGGGATTTCTGTGGCTCCGGGGGGGGGGGATTGCACTTTTTGACCATTGAAAATACAACATCTCAAATCTTCCGGGGGGACATCTCATTGCTGGGGGGGGGGTGTCCCACCCCCGGGCCATCCCCTGAATTCAACACTGATTTCAACGTATAACTTAGCATTGGGCTTGATCTGCTGTATCTGAGCCTATAATTAAAAATAATGTTTTTTGTGTAAATAATCTGTTAAAAAATTATTCTTCAATATTAACTGAATAAATTAGTATTTAACTATCATCCTTCTCACTTCCTGTCCGATATCAGGCATATATTGATGGTGGTAGCCTATCAATAAAACATCGGTTATTCGAAGTCTTTACGAGTTATTGACTGGCGTTTACGTAATTATCATCATCGTACTGACAACTAAAAAGAGTAACACTCTTTTTATGGTGGATTCCTCATTTAAAATGTATATTTATTAAATATTAGTTGAATGGAATTATTTGCATTGTAGCTTCGTATTTTTATTTTTTTTTTAATCACAAAATAAAATATATTAATACATATGTTAAAATATTTTCCCTTAAATAATAAAATGAAAAAATTCATTTATTTATTTTTCACTATACCGCTCTATAATACTATTTTCATTTCTTACCATTTCGAATAAAATCATCATAAAATATTGTGTCAGTTACATCAGACAATGTTGATTTATCGATATTTCAACCAATCCCGGAAAAAAAAAATACATTTAAAGGAGTCCGACGGGATATGGCATATCTCACTTCAACGAAAAATGTATTTCTTTATCTCTTTTCGCTGATGTACATATGAAATTCCTTACTGAATTCTGAAAGAAGAAAATTTCTAAATTGATGAATGTCGAAAATATTTCAGAGTATTATAATTTTGTAAGTTGAAATATGAGTCGTAGTGAATGTGGAATTTTAAAAGGACATTATTGGAAGTCCCTTGAAATTTTATGAAAATTAAATGTAAAAATATGTATATATGTTTATAATTAATGACAAAGGACTGTTTCTTTCACTACGGACGCTATTTCCATCGTTAAAAATGTCTGGCTTCCAAAACAGTTTCCTATTTTTATTAAGCGTTTCATAAATTATTATTCGGAAAAAGCGGCTTTTTTATTGCTGTAGTTCAACTTCTTCACAAACAACTCAAACAGTTTTCGATAATTTAGTCACTTGTTAATCTTTTACAGAGTACATTGCAATATCATATGATCTTTTGCCGATTAGCTAATCAAATCGAATAGGAGAATTTGTACCATGCAAAAATAGTATTTAAAAAGAAAAAAAAATTTTTTTTAATTCAAAAAATAATTATTGTTAATTGGGAATGTTTTCCACTATAAGATGCAAAAATATTTCCATATCGAGGATGTAACTAATTGGAATGAAATAAATCTTGTTTGTTTTTTAAGTCAAAATATTGTTGTTAAATAATTTTACAATGAAAATTACCATTAAAATTACAATTAATTTTCCATTCTAAGATACAAATAAAATTACATTTAATTTAAAAATTATATTCTTGCTTATGAGTAACTCACACTGTTGATAGACACATATCACTGCATCTTACAAAGAATAATTACTTGTAATTTTCATCCCAAGATCAGCAATATTTAGAATTTAAATTATACAAAATGTTTTACGTTTTAATTACGCCCTCGATATCAAAACATTTTTGTATTTTATAGTGGACAATATTTCCGTCTAACAATATTTACTGTCTGAATTAAAACGAACTTTGATACATCTTAATTAGTTAATTTTTTGCATGTTACGATGTAAAATATTCTCATTTAACACTGCGTCCTAGCTGTGAAAATTCTATCACTTAAAGCGTCTCATTTTCGTTATGTATGAAAATAATTTCTTTTTTTCTTTTTTCCAATATATAAATAATTATTTTAATTTTTAAAAAATCAGTCTTTTTTTTTTTTTTCTTGTAAAAGCTATAAAAGGAAATTCATCACTATCTGGAGAAAAATAATAGGATGAACTTCTTTATAATTTATACAATAACATTATCTGAATTTTTTCTAAATAAATTAATTTTCTGATCAGAAATTTCTAATTCATGACTAATTCATGATAGCAAATATTTTGTTGTTGTTGTAAAAGTCTAAATTTCATATATTATCCTGATATAATCTAAATTTCAGATCTTATAATTTTCAATTTATTTATGCAATAATCAATTTAATTAAAAAAATTAATCATTCATTTTTTAACTTTTTAAAAGTTATAAAATTAAATTTATCACTATTTGAAAAAAAGATAATAAACTTATTTATAATTTATACAATAGATTATCTGAATTATTTTTAAATAAATTAATTTTTAAATCAGAAATTTCTAATTCACAACTAAGAAAATGCATTTAGAGCAAATAGTTTGTTGTTGTAATAGTCTAAATTTTAAATATTATCCTGATATAATCTAAATGTCAGGTATTATAAATTTCAATTTATTCATCTAATAATTCTTTTAATAAGAAAAATGTTCAGTCATCGTTTTTTAACTTTTAAAATGTATAAAATTAAATTTATCACTATCAGGGGTGGGGGGGGGGAAGATGATAAACTTTTTTATAATTTATACACTAACACTGTCGGAATTATTTCTAAATAAATTAATTTTTAAATCAGAAATTTCTAATTCATAATTAAGAAAATACATTTAGAAGAAATAGTTTATGTTTGTAATAGTCTAAATTTTTGATATAATTGAAATTTTAGATCTTATAATTTTCAATTTATTTATCTAATAATAATTTTAATTAAAAAAATGTTCAGACATTTTTTTAAACTTTTAAAAGGTATAAAATTAAATTTATTACTTTTTTGGGGGAAAAAAAAGATGATCAACTTCATTATAATTTACACAATAACATTACCTGAAGTACTTCTAAATAAATTAATTTTTAAATCAAAAAGTTTTCATTCATAACTAAGAAAATACATTTAGAGCAAATAGTTTGTTGTTGTAATAGTCTAAATTTCAGATATTATCCTGTATAATCTAAATTTCAGATTTTATAGTTTTCAATTTATTTGTCTAAATCAACAAAATAGCAAATATCTCTAACCAGTTTATTAAGTATAATTTTAAGTATGAATGTCTATACGTAAATATTAAAAAAAAAGAACAAACAAACGCTTTTAAATTGTCAGTTTACTTTTACACTAATTACCCTGCTATCTGTAAGTTTTCAAGAGATTTAAGTTTACTGATTTTCAAATAATAATGCATTCTCTCCAAAGAAAATTTCATGGAAAATATTTTTTCCCCTCTATTCCTTCGACTATCCATTTACAAATGATGTCCTTAAAACGTGAAAATGTATTTTGAGCGGGCGGCAGATAAGATATTGTAGGGCATTGGACAGTTTTATTCACGTGACAACCCCCCTCCCCCTATCATCACTGCAGGGGGCATCTATGCAGCGGAAACAAACAATAAAAACTCAGTAAAATGATTCATTTTTCATTACTTTCCGATTGCTGGCCGATTACATACATAAGAATATTTCCCCGATCAATTGACTTGTAATAATAATACAATTTCCTGCCGAAGTCTGTCGACGAAATTATCTAGATAAATCGCTAGATTTTGTTCAGACGATATTATGTGAAGCTCTCCATTCGGCTACTGATCATTTCCCGACAATTCTGGTATTAGGCCGAAATTTAGCCGATATCTCTTGCTATTGGGGAATAGACTCATCCTTTATTGAATCATTTAATTATTATCATTGAATCATAATTTAACACTTAGTTGATTGTTATGAAAACATTTTTACTTTCGATTGATGTATCATAATTGGTTGCTAATTCCAAGGAATAATTCCAATTGTTGCTATCATCTCTACAATGTATTTTAAAGTCAATAAATATACTGTTAAATTTTTTAAACAAGTCGGAAATTGTAAGACAAATGTAGCAAATGAGGTGCGTTCGTACAATAACTAGTTTTATAAATATCTCATAACTTGGTGCAATAGCTGTTACACTCTTATGGAAAAATTTATGAATACAAAATTTATTACAATATTATATATCTTAAGTAGGACGTAATCCCCATGGCAACCTAAAATCATTACCTGTCATGGGATATCATTGAATTGATTACGTATGATAGGATTTAATAGAATGAAGAAAACTTTTATTATTATCTTTTTAAGCTTTGACTCGATTTTCATAAAATCTTAAAGGACTCGAAAAGACTCTGTAACGATTATATAATATTAAATTTAAAATAATTTGGTTGGATAGTTTTTTCGCTGTTATATGCGGACACACGGACAGACAGATCGACTTACGGACCCGACAAAGAAGTTGGTGCTAAACTAAAAAACTAAAAATGTAGGATACTCCTATTATGAAGATTACTAAATTAAAATGTACTATTGAATATTACTTGGAAGGCATTTTTTGCATTGTAGTTCCATATTTTTACTTTTTATTTCAATCATAAAATGAAATATTTTAGTACGTGTGGTAAAATATTTTTCATTACAATATAAAATGAAAGCATTCTTTTATTTATTTTTTTATTATACCACTCTATAATACTAGTTTCATTTCTTACCATTTCGAATAAAATCGTCATAAAATATTGTGTCAGTTACATTATACAATGTTGATTTATCGATATTTCGTCCAATCCTGAGAGAAGAAAAAATACATTTAAAGGAATCCAACGGGATATGGCACATCTCACTTCAGCGAAAAATGTTTTTCTTTTTCTCATTTCGCTGATGTACATATGAAATTCGTTATTGAATTCTGAAAGAAGAAAATTTCTAAATTGATGAACGTCAAAAATGTTTCTGAGCGCTATTTTATTTTTGAGTTGAAATATGAGTCGTAGGGCATGTGAATTTTTAAAAGGAGATTTATTGGAAGTCAGTTGAAATATAAAAAAAATTAAATGTAAATTAAAGTATAGGTTTATTATTACTGACAAAGGCCTGTTTCTTTCATTACGGACTTTCTTGCCGTAGTTAAAAATGCCTTAATCACTTTTGGACGGCTGTCAAGAAGAGTTTGCTATTATTATTGAACGTTTCATGAGTTATTATTCGGAAATAGCGAATTTTTATTGTTGTAGTGCAACTTTTGCACAAACGATAGACTTCTCCTATATTTAATCATTTAATTTTTTATACTGAATCATAATTTAATACTTTGTTAATTTTCATAAAGCATTTTTACTGTCGATTAATGTATTATAATTGTGCTCAATTCCAAGTGTTGCCATTACATCTACAATGTCCTTTAAATGCAATGTAAATACTCTTAAAGGTTTAAAAAAGCATTCTTTGCAGAAATACGCCATTTTGCTATGAACTAAATCACGGAAGATTAACTATATAAACATATTAAGAATAACATACAGACTTTGGCGCTGAACTGATATCCGTACACGAAATAAAACGTGTACCAAAATGTTCCGCAACTTCAAAATTTTACTTAAAAATGAACAGGCATACAGCAAAACTAGTTACTACAATAGATAAAATATCTCAAAAAGTTCTTTTTTTCTACAGTATATTTCTGGCGGTACAATATGTTGATATCGCTTCACAACACGTAAACGATTATTAACCCCTGGCCCGCGGAATATATTTGAAAGAAACGTGCAAAAAATGGTTTTCTTTGCTCTGAATGGTTTGAATGAAATTATAGAACTGCAAAATTACAAATATCCGACAAATGGCGCGCGACTGCCGAACTTTTCGCGGGAAAGTATCGCTATCTATTGGGAAATGGTAAATTACATATTATGCATTGGACGAACTGAGTTCGAGCTTCACGGAATTGAAACACCGATTTTTCTCTTGCCCGAACCCAGGTCGGGCATTCCAAAATTGACGCCTTTGCGTTGCCCAAACTGAGCTCGGGAGTCATAGGCAAGGGGTTAAAGAATTCAGTTATTCAAAATTATCGCCTTAGCGCTAGTGAAGAATGTGCGGAACGAATACGTCAAAAATTTTCTAGGAGCCCTATAAAATATATGCATAGAATTGGAGCAAAATATCCAAACAGCTGTAGATACTGTTGATATTAGCATGCTCAAACGTTCATGGATTGAATTAGAATATCGTCTTGATATGCTTCTTGCTACGAAAGGAGCTCATGTTCAAGTTTACTAATTCACCAGAAAAAAAAAACTCTTTTAATTGCTCTATCTCTGTATGCATATCATTTTTAGGTGCGTTCGTAATTACATAAATACGTAGCACCTATAGTCGTCGCTCGGCCTATTCTGTCTGTTTGTCTGTCCGTCCGTCGACACATAACAGAGCTAAACTACCCAACCGAATTGTTTGAAATTTTAAATATATAATTGTTGCAAAATTTTGTCGAGTCGTTTTAAGAAAATTGGATGCATAGTTTAATTACAGGCGCAGTCAAAAATTTCCGGTACATTACGGCCAATTGGAAAAAATATTTCAAATGTATTTTAATGATGTTACAGCTTTTCGAACAGAATGAAATTGGTATGCACTTATGAAGTGAACTAAAATATACATTCAGTACAATATGCGGTGCGAAAAAATATTTATAAAACTAGTTATAGTACGAACGCTCCTTATTTGCCATGTTTGACGTGCAATTTCCAACTTGTTTTAATACAATTTTGAAGTTGTACGGATCTTTTTAACATACCATGCATAATAAAAATCAGAGTTTCATTTTATTTTAAAGTAAAACTAATATGATATAATTTTATATAAATATGACTCTCATTTAAAAATAAAATTGTGACCTATTAAATTAGTTATCCAAGATGATATTAAAGTGGGTATTTTTTTGCCATCTACAAAATATAATACAAGGCTATTTGAAATGGTGGACCCCATTAAAAAACAATTATTCGAATATACTTCACATATCACAACAATTGGCAGATGAATTTAAAAACAAATGTACCAAGATGTTTTCAGTTACAAATGTTCGATGTGTGACCCTCTTGTTACATGGCATACGTCCAATATGTAATCCATTTCGTCCCAAACATTTTGTAGCATAACTCTGTCAATGGTTCTGAATTCTGCAACAAATGCGTTCTTTAAGCTCTGACAGTATCAAAGACATTGTTTATGTACCACCAATGCCGAAAACAAAGTGTTCAGAACTTAAAGAACGCATTTGTGAAGCTTTCAGAACCATTGAGAGAGTGATGCTACAAAATGTTTGGAACGAACTCGATTACAGATTGGACGTATGCCGTGTAACAAAAGGGTCACACATCAAACATTTGTAACCGAAAAAAAACTTAGTATATTTCTCTTAAAATTCATGTATCACTTATTGTAATATGTGCAGTAGTTTCGGAAATATAATTATTTTTAAATCGGGTCCATTATTTGTAATAGTCCTGTATATAATCACGCACGAAAATATGCATTAACCTCTTCCGAGTTATGCTCGATTCCGAAAAGCGTTCTTTATCATCCGAAATCTCACAAACCAAATTAATGTCTTACTGCTGTTCTCTTAATTCCTGCGTTATTCGTTGTGTGATATGTATGTTCTAGCATTCTCATGGAGAATGCATCGGCTCTGTTCTCTATTGAAGGAGGCATAAGCTGCAATCTCTGGTTCATAATATTTATTTAGTGATAATAATAGTTCACATATATTATAATTTCATCAAGTTTCTGAAAGATTTAAGGGAATAATCTGGTATTCCAGTATACAACAATTCTTTTTATAGGTATATATAAATATGATACAGACACATATACAATAAACCCAACTGAAGTGAAAAATTAGCCAGAGCCAGGAATCGAACCCGGGACCACAGTATACAAGACTGCTGGTCTAACCACTGAGCTATTCCGGCCGATGCCTGAGTCTGCAATTTCTCACTAATAAACCCTGTTGGGGAAGTCACAAGCCATCTATACGACAGCCTTGCATGACCGGGCAACGATGAATAGATTTTACTGTTACATCGATCTACGATAAATATAATAAAACACACATACTACAATATATATTAAAACACACATACACACATAAATAACGCCTGCATTCAACAGTTAAAGGTATATATAAATATTATACAGATTGGACAAACCCAACTGGAGTGAAAAATTAGCCAGAGCCAGGATTCGAACCAGGGACCACAGTATCGGTTGGATCACTGATCCCGGTTTCGATTCCTGGCTCTGGCTAACGTAAATGTACACTTTATTTAAAGATGATATTATTTTAAACTATTAATTACAATTATTTATTTAATATTTAAATTGTTTGAACAGATAAACTATTTTAAAATTAATTTAATTGAAAAAGAACAAATCTAATGAACATTTTTAATGCGTTATAAATTCCCTTATTTTATGTTTATGAATGTACGAGTCGCTATAAAAGTTTAAATACGGCACCCATGTTCCTTCTCTGCACCTCTATTCGTTTTAAAAACTTTAGTCCAGTCAACAAAGTCGCAGCTTGATCTTATATCTCCACTAAAGAGCGAAAATATTTGTGCGTATTCCACTTTTCATCAAAGTTAAATATGTGTCGCAGAAATATCTTATTTTATTGTAAAAAACGCAGGGAATAAAAAAATCATAATGAAACTTTGCGTTATCATGTGTTTATTGATATTTTTTTTTGTTGAAGCTATGTGGCATCTATTTCTGGAGCTTTGCAGTTCAAGTTCTCCTTAATTTATCGAATACATCCTTAAAAACCACCAAAATGATCTGTATAGATATTCTTCCTCCAAATCTTTGAATTCATCATCTCCGGGGCAGAGGATTGCCCTTAATCGTCCAGATCGTACAGTTGAAAATCATGAAAAAAATATGGGAAACATGGGACACTATTTATGTTTGCCACAAATGTCTTGATTATATTAAAGTGACACAAGTTCAAAATAAAATAGCAAAACATACTGTATATGGGTCTTTAAAAAGAAATTTTAAACACAAACGATTACATGTCAAAAAACAATTATGGTGTCTAACTAAATCTTAAAATAGCTTATACTTCACAAACAGAAAAATTGTGTAAAATGTTTGTTCCCTCATTATAAAGTTTTACTTAGTTGATCTAGCGTATTCAACAAGTATAAGATTTCAAAATTTATTTAACATTGTTTGAAGAAATATGAAAAACGCATTCATAATTTGAAATAGAGAAGTTTTAAAAAATGAAAAATGATTAATAAAAGACAGAAATTTTTTAAATTTGTTTATTATGACTCAACTTTTTTTAACTCTTTTAAAAACGCATGTAGTAATGTTGCAGCTGCTCTCACAACCAACTTTCAAAGATTAATACAGGGTGATTCTTAAGTCAACATATAATTTTATGATTAAAAAGATTTTATTACACAGTACGGTACTGAACCACACAATTATGGTACTGAAACTTATGCAACAACAGGACATACTTTCAATTCATGTCTAGACACTACCCAGACCAGAAAACGTTCTCAAATAGAGCAGGTGTAATCTCAGCAGCTGCGGCTAGAACCCGCTGTGCTAAGTGTTCAGTGCTGCGGATCTTCACCTGTTAAACGTACGTTAGACTTGATAAACTCTCAGGCAAAAAAGAATAATATCGTCACGTCAGGGGAATGTGAGGCACACATTCTTGGCGAGGCACGATCAATCCATCTGAATTGAAAAGCTTGATTCAGATAATACCGAACATAAAGGGGAAAATGAGGTGTTGCCGTCACCCTATTGAAAAACATCAGCATTCATACCTAATCCCATCAGATATCAACTGCGGGTCGAAAATGTAGGGCCCGTAAACTCTTGACCGCGTTATCCCTAACCACACATTCATTTTGTCTGTGTATCGTTGGCACTCCTGCATCACAGTTTGTTGTTGGTCTGCTCTGATCATTCAATTGTGTCTATTCACATATCCACAACAGTGTGAAATAAAGCTTCATCATTTAACAAGAAATTTTGCGTCAAATTATCATTTACCACAGCTTCTGGCAAGTCCTGACACATTACTTGACTGCCTGCATAGTCTTCAGCTTCAAGCTTTTGTACTACATGTATGTGGAATGCACTTTCTGAATATTTTATCTGAATATTTTATCTTATCTCCTACAGTGTTTGCGCTGTGTCTGCCGTTATTCCGGGCCTCATTGACGTTCTTCATCTACAACACTACACTTTTAAAAAATGACAGATGTTTCATAATGTACGAAAATGTTCAATAATCACGAACGCAAATATATAACAACCTTCTCCGAGTCAACTAAGATTCCAAAAAGTGTTCCTTTCTCTTTAGAAACTTTAGAAAACAATTTATTTTCGAAATTTAAAGAAGAATTTACAAAAATAAATTTTTATTAGCTGCCTGTAATTTTCTGAAACGTTTCCTAGTAGCTTTTACAATGTATTAATCAGTTTTCTGTACCCGGAAAATCGATTTTTTTAATTCTATCCATTCTCAAGTAAATAGTTTCAGCTTCATGACTGAATTTATGCATACAATTGTAGCAAAATAATATTAATTTTCATATTAATGTTAATGCTGTTGATACTATATGTTTGTCTCTTAAACATGTTTCCTGAATATCAAAATAATTACCTGAGAATGGATAGTATCCAAAAAAGTGGTATTCCGATTTGAGAAAACTGATTATGGCACAGTAAAAGCTACTCAGAAACGTTTCCGAAAATGATGGGCAGCTAATAAAAATTTATTTTTATAAATTCTTCTTTAAATTTCGAAAATAAATAGTTTACTGAGGTTTTTAAAGGTAAAGGAATGTTTTTCGGAATCTTTGGTGACTTGAAAGAGGTTATTGTATATATTCGTTCTTGTTTTATAGTACTTTTTTGTAGATTAAGAAACATCTGTCATTTTTTACAGTGTACCTGTACACTGGAATTTATTGACTAGGGACTTTATTGCCAGCCTGGTGGGCCTGGTTTCCTAAATCTACGGGCGAAGTTTGCCCGCACCTCTTCATACGTCATTCCACGAAGACGAGGAGAAAAAAAAGTGATTCGTTCTTCTTTGGTTATCAAATTGTCGTATTTACCGCAAGAAACAAATATCCAGTAAGTGTATCACTGAAATGCATAGTAATTTAAGAATTGCCCATATCATGTTTGAGAAGATTACTAAATCGGACTTGAGTGTTCGTTAAATATTTGTAAGCGTTTTATTAAATGAATTAGACTTTAAGTTGTTCAAATTATTTATTTTTTTTTTACATTAATGACAATAAGTTTTCTCTTACGTAAACTGAAAAAAAAAATCCAAATATGCATTGGTGCACGCAAATCTCTCTTTTACTACAAATGTTTGTTTCAAAAAATTTCTTAGCAATCTTTCTTGGGCATCTAATACTGGCGGTGAAATATATTTAATATTTCGTAAACATATAATGATGCTTTTACGAGAATAATTAAGAGACCCATTTCCATCCAACAAACTTAATTATTAGCAGTTATTTCAGAAAGCAGTTACTATTCATGGTACATAAGTTTGCAGTAACACTCGTGGAATGAGTCATAACGGACGGATAGTTTAAAGTACGTTTAAAAAATATATCTTCTCTCAGAGACATCATTACATACGAGATGATGCACTTAAAAGATAATGTTCTTGGCACAAGAATCCCACTTATGTTTAACTAAGTACATTTTATAAATAAATAAGCTAAGAAGTTGACTGTATCCTTTAAGCATTTTTATTTCAAGATGAAACAATTTACAGTTCTTCAACACAAACATGTTTTAGAAAAAGTCTAATAATCAAAATTATAATACATTTGGATTTCCTAATATTTAACATGGCTTAAAAATATATAAATAAATGGAATATATAAAATAATGCATCATGGAAAAAACTTCTCTAAGATATTTCCAATTATTGACATCTTTCACTTTGCGAAATTGGAAAATATGCAAAAGGATAATAATACACGGGCTAGTGTAAAAATATTCTGTCATCGACCTTTATTTTCACTAAAAGAAAGTAAAATTGACTTTAATATTCGTTATATACACTTATAAAACAGATGTTCACCCTTACAAAAGAAAAATATTTTGATTAGTGATTTTCAAATTTGTTTTGAGTAACTTGTTTAGTGGATAAGTTGGAAACATTATTCTTCAATTCTTAAAATTACTTTCCGTAATTTTGAAAAAAGCTTTAAAGTAAATTGGCGCAAATGAATCATTTAGGTGTAAGTGCAGGACACCCTTTTTACTTTCTTAATAAGAACACTAGCTTGTGATAATTTTGTAAAATAGTTCTCAATTTATAAATATTAATTATATTTGGAAATTATCAATTGGCTTAAAGAAAATTAGTGAAAAGCATAATTAAAAATTATTATTTTTAGCTGTATATTGTAACATAAATTTCGAGGTATAAAAAAGTATAAAACAGTAAAGTTATCCCGCACTTATATTCTTTACACTGATTTAGTTTACAGCTTTCCCTGAAGAACTACGCTGAAGAAAATGAAGAACCTCATTATGAAAAGATATCAGTAACAATAAATGAATAGTGTCTGGCAAATAGTAGAAATTGGGTCTTGAAATGTACCGGAGTAAACAGGAACGGTAAACTGGTTCGTGAAATCCTGACATTTATAGTTCGGGTTCTTCAAATTGTGGTAAATATCGTTCCGGTTCGTGCAATTATTAAAACATATTATGACAATTTTAAATATAGGGTGTTTCATAAAAGATGGGCACAACTTTGAGAGGAGGTAGTACACAACCAAACAAACAACTTTCATCAAAAAATGCATGAATGAAATAAAACGCAAAGGTTCTAAGGGTCGTCGAAGGTGATATAGTTATACGAGGCAAAAACACACGAAGAACGATTAAGTGACAAAAGCAAGGTGGGAAACCTCTCTCCGTACAATCGTTGAGCTTCTGAGCAATTTTCATTTGAAATTCAGTGGATAAAATGCAAATCAGACTTTTCCCTATTAGTGAAGGGTAGCATCTACCCTACATACGTTCCTATCGTGATTGTCAGTTGCACGGTCCGATCAGCGGCTTTTATGTATTAATTGAGGCGAAATTTTGCATACACGTTCTGCTTCATCCCCATATCACATTTGCATGGTATTAGCGTCGTTCTTCTACAGATAACTCGCAACAGGAATGAAGCTTTAACGTTTGCATGGACCAAGTTTCCAAAGTAGCCAGTACCTTTGAATTTAATTTCCGACCATGCATTCTTTGATAAAATTTGTTTGCTTAGATGTGTATTATCACCTCTTAAAGTTTTGCCCATCTTTTATGAAACACCCTGGATATCGCTTACTGTGGTCTCTGTAACTTTTTCTTGTTGTTATTTAGAATATTGAATGTTTGATATAAATTCGTCTATACTGAAAAAAATATGTAGTCAGCAATGACAGCATTTTAGATTTATCTTTTCGACTCCTGCTAGCAATACACCGTTTGAAAATGTTTGCCGTTTATCATCATCAAACGTATTAACAAGGTTTGAAAATAACTAGTATAACTGGCACTTATTAAAGTAACCCGCATAACATTGACTGTTCTTCGTAAGTTGAATAACGCAGAAACGTGTATTTGGAATGATGTTTCAGTCTCTCTTCTTCAGTTTTTTTCTTAGTTAGAAGTACATAAAGCTCCCATTTTTGTAATTCTGCCAATAAGATTTTTCATTTAATTTCTTTCTCATTATGTTTAAAGAATAAATGTTTTATTGGACATTTCGAAAATAACGTTATGCTATACTTTTTTTATTTTCTAACATCAGACAGTCACAGGTGTTTCATACACTGTAAAAAAAAATCTGTAAAGTTACTAAAGTTTTTCTAGGAAACTGGGATTCCTAGAACTTTTTATGTAACGGCAACAAGAAAAGTTTCCATAACAGACGCTGTTACAGGAATATTTCTTGTTGCCGTTACATAAAAAATTTTAGGAATCCCAGTTTGCTAGAAAAACTTTAGTAACCTTAAAGATTTTTTTTTTACAGTGTACTAACGTTTCATATTTATTTCATAGTTTCATCATAATTAAATATCTCTCATCTCTCAGATTTTCTAAAACGAAATCGAAACAGAGGTATAAATGTTGCTCTGATATAGTATTACTCTAGTTAAATAATGATTATAAACATTCTTCGATCGACAGAATATTTATTTTGAGGACATTCACAAAAATTTAATAATGTACAGAAGGAGATAAATACTATTGCGCAAGCATTAACAACATAATGCATTCTGTATTCCGAAAGGCCTCAAATGAACCGTTTCACAATTACAGACGTTATTCATCACAAACTCAACTGGTCTTCTTCAACTCGATTTATTTCGCTTTTTCGAACCGGACCGTTGATATTTTTGGTGAAGTAGTGCTTACTCGTCCTGCTCTTTCTATTGAATTCCGCATTTGTCATAAGCCACCAAATCTAAGCTTACAAAACCTTATAATAGTCTCTTTAACCTTTAACAAGTTTTCCCCTACGCCGTATGTACAAGAAAAGTTTGCTTGTTTCCTTGCTAAAATCTTTTGACTCCACAAATTTTAAACAGCAATATTTAATTTATTTAATGGCAGATGTATTTTGATTATATAAGGGGAATAATTTCTCAAGATTAAAGGGGTGTATTGTCCCTACTATTAGTTTATTGTATCAATAACAGGAACCTGTAGATAAGGGCTGTGAATATTACCTTTAACTCCTTGCACTTATGCTGGGTCATGTATACATAGTTACATTCACCTAAACTTCGTACGGCCTATAAACTGAGAAATTTTAGGTGTTAACCCATGTATCGAAAAATATAAATGTAATGGGAGAATATTTTGTAAATAAATGATTAAAATTGTTACATAAAATAATTATTTCTTATGATTTTATAAACTTTAAGATAATTTCGTTTAGTATTTTTAATTCCTCCAACTAATCAAACAAACGTAGAAGTAAGGTTTGTTTACAATATGTTGACAGTGTAAAATTTCATTCATTTTTCCTTCGAATGATCTGCCCATCATGATAAAAATAATATAACAGTCATATACAGCAGGGTAATCATTTTAAAATATTGTTTTGAATAAAAATATTATATTAGATTCCTGGAAAAAGTGTTATTTGAAATTTTAAATGTAAGAACCAGGAAAGATTTGCTGCCACTTTTTCCAATATACGCAAAACAGGATATTGAGCAATTAATCAAATGAAAAGTTCGATAATGAGTTGTTATGTCCTATATAAATGAAATCTAAGATTCTTCTGTAAGATAAATTCGTGGAGAAAAGTAATTGTGTTTAAATAAAGAAACAAAAAAAACGGCAAGACACTAAGGTATTTTGTATTCAATTTTTAAATATTGTATTTTATGGTGCATAAATCTAGTTTTAAACTGCTAAAATGCAAAATAATTTAAAGGGTAAAGTTATAAACCTTATATAAAATCAGATTTTTGTCGATCGCGGTTTTTTTATGTAGCGATAGTTAAGAGATAAGCGCTGATCTGTTTTTTTTTTTATTTATTTTTTTTTTTTTTATTTTTTTTTTTTTTTTTTATGACCCGCAAAAAGAGGTAACTTCCAAGATACTTTGTACGCTAATTAAAAACTATTTATTTTCTATAATTATTATTTCAAAAATATATTTTTACTTTAGGAAAAAGAAAAATGGGTAGCTTATAGGTAAATTTATAAATATGAAATAAATCGACGAATGTGGATATGAGTTATTATACAAAGTTAACTTGGTTAACTGTTGTCGTCCGTTCGAGAATTGCCTTCGTTAATCAGAACGGTTGTTTTCAAAGACTCAATTTCACATAAGATTTAAGTAAAACAGATTACATTATTTCGAACGCTTCCACCATTGTACTTAACAAAAATGCACATAAAATCCATCGAAATCTCTCTATTCTAAAAAAAAGTAACTAACGCTGTCACCGCCACTACCGCTTATGAATTTCTTGCGAGCGGAGGCCTTTCTTCGTTAATATTAAGAAAAATATTACATAAATTATGAAAATCGGTGGTATTATAGAGAAATGTTTGATAAACATGCTGATGCAGACAGTTTTCAAATCGAAAACTTATTTTAAGAGACATTTAATGCTGAATTTAGACAAAATCGCTCCATTAAAAAAGTTTTATAGGAGCAAAAACAATACATGGGAATTTCATCATTTTTAGATCATTTTATTCGTTAGAAGATCCCGGTGTACAGACTGCATTTTTTTTTCTTTGACTCATTTTCTGAGGTTTCATTTCAATTTTAAATTCAAATTTTCAGCATTTCGAGAGATATTTTTTTACATATTTTAGAAAATGGTATTAATTTAAACTGTTTCCAACTGTATAAACAACGCAAACAATAATGCTTGCTTCAAATAAAAAAAAAATATTTACACGCGACTATCATAAACAGGAAAAAACTTCAAATTAGAATTAAATAATTAGGTATAAAAACCACGAACTTATTGAAAGTTAAGTCATAAAAACTATATATACACTTGAATTTTAAAAGAGAAAGGATATATTGTAAAATAATAAATTCATGAACATTTTTTGAGGTGCTTTAGAAGCCTTAAATAGAAGAAATTACGCCACATTTACGTCACATTATACTTATTAAGTAAAATGAACAAAAAATAACATTGCAAAACAATTTAAATTTAAAAATTGTGCGAGACCTTTATTTGATATTTTGAGATGATCTTTTCAACTATTTTTGTTGGGACTGCGCAAATAATATTTCATTTCTAACAAAAGTATTTTCACGTGAATATTAAAAAGAGAAAGAAAAGTTTGGTGAAAATTACGTCAGATTAAAAACGATACATTTAAAATGTCTTATTTAAAACAATTTTCCTTTCGCTTTGTTAAAAGATACCGGGAGACAAAGACTCTGTTTACTTAATTCATTTTATATTAGGTTATTTTGAAATTTTTAACTGGTTTTATATAATCAAAGACGAAAACAGCCATTGTATCTTTTAACAGCAACTGATTTCGCCTTGAATTTCCCCAATCAAAGAGAAATGAATAGAAACCCGATTATAGGTAGATCGCCACTGTTTCTTAAATTATAATTCAACCTTCCGAAATCTTTTTAAAGCCGACCAAATTAGCTTGCTTTTAGAGTCTGCGGTATCTGAACGGGGGGGGGGGGGGTGGCGAGCGTAGCTCGTAGGTGGCAAAGCCCCCTAGTGTCCTGTAATGTGATAAATATAATGTCTTTGTTATATTAACTAAAAAAAAAAAAAACCTTCATAAAATTAATTGTAGATGTTAACAGTTTTTAAACTCTGAGCTTTACCAGAATAACAAATTAGGCTTACTTCATAGTTTCTTAACGAATGAACCTGTAAAATAGATGGCTGTGTTTCTTTGTTTCTGATTTTTTAAATGTTTGTAAAAAACTGTATAAATTTATATTAAATAAGTTTGCCGTTTTTATAACCATGCATTAATTTGGAATTAATTTCCTAGAAATACTTCAAACTTCCTGCAATTTTGACTAAATTCTTCTCGATTTCAGCATCCGTAATTTATTTTTGGTCTCAATTATTATTTTTAGGTCAAATTTTCATTGCCTTCACATTGCTGATAGAACAATTGTTTTAGCTTGGCAGTAGGCAATATACGGTCTCACATCTCTAAAACTTCATCAACAATTTCATCTACTTTCACGTTAGGATCTTGAATCAACCTTGTTTATCTGAAGTTTCTTCATTATCGCAAAAATGACACAGTTTCCGACTGGTAGTATTCAGCTATTTTGTTGTCATTTCTTTTCAATCGTTTACTATTAGACTAATTTTTATCAAAATGCAAAAGTCTTCCTTTCAAAAGTTCAGCTGATCTTTATGTTGAATCATATATGTATTAATTTTAAATACGTGAACAAATTTTCACACTGCTTACTAAGCGTAAACCGACAGAGTGAAAAATGTCCAAGTTGACAATCGACCTCCCCCCCCCCCCCCCCCCCGTGTCCTTGGAATAACGCTCCAATACTCTACCATTAAGCTACGTGGATGATACCCAACTTGACATCTCTCACTTTTAAATGTCGGTAAGGCTGTAAACGCACCACAGGATTCTCTCTGCTGGCTTGCTCTGAGTTAGAAATTTACAAAATTTCGCGTCTTTAAAATTTATTTATTTCTGCCGTAATTTCACTGCTGAAAATTAATTAAAAATTAATTAAAATTATAATCATATATGTATGTTATGAAAAAAAAATCAACTTTATAAAATCTACTTGTATTATTTCTTCTTGTATTCCCGGTGGATATCCAATTGAGTTATTCAAAGTTAAAATTTAATTTCATTGGTTTATGTCCATGAAAAGTTTATTTTATGTTATTTTCTGATAAATTTTCTCTTGAGTATTTCCTACCAAAATAATCCGGTTCTATCACAACTCGAAACTTGTTGATGTATGTACATTTCTTCTTCTATAATTTTTGCAAACCTAATGAAAAATTTATCTGTGTGTTAGCTATTTTCGCCATTTGGTGCTCCAGTTGAACCATAAAACTGACTATTTTAAACCACACTGAAAAAAAAGACAAACTACTACGAACGAGAATGTACAGTAAACGCTTTCGAGTTACCCAATCTTCCGAAAAGCGTTGTTTATAATTAAAAACCCCAGAAACCAATACGTTTCCGAGATTTAAAGAAGCCCTTATAAAAACAGTGTTTCTTTTGCTGCCACTGATTTTCGTAAGTTTTTTCGAGTACATTTTATCAGGTATTAGTCTGTTTTCTGAAACCGGAATATCGGTTTTTATGATGCTATCGATTTTCAATCTAACATATTCAGCTGAGTATTTGAACTTTTACATGTAACAATAGCAAAATAATATTTATGTTAATGTTAGTAATAATAAAGTTGTTACTTTATCATGACTGTCTGTAAAACATGTTTGTTGAATACGAAAATTATTACGTCAGAATATATAGAATCCTAAAAATCTATATTCGGATTTTAAAAACCTTATTAATGGACTATAAAATCTACTCGGAATTATTTCTGAAAATCAGTGCCAGTAAAAGAGAGTTTGTTTTTATAAATGTTTCTTGAAAGATAGAAAGTATTCTTTTTTTTGTTTTAGATAAAAGGTTTATGGTTCAACAAAATGCCAATAATCAATAAGGAAGATGTTATAAACCTTTTTAGTTAAAACTTTAAGTATCCTAACCATGTAATTCCGTCATGTAATTTTTGAATTCGATGGATGATTTACCAAACAATTTATATTAAAATTAAGTTTTTGAAGCGCAAAAGATAAATAAATATCAAAGGTTATCAAGTACAAATTTTCATACCAATATTTTTCATAGCTATTATTCTATAAATAATTAAATATGCATTAAAAATTCCGCAGAATGCTTAAAGAGTTAATCATTATATTTTGAAAATTATTGTTAGTACGTGATTTCTGAATTTATACCTACGAAGAAAGGATTCAGAACGCGTCAAGCTGTGTTTCATTAGATACCGTACTTTTTCATCCATTTTGCTGTTGCTTTAATAAGACTGTAATTTCTTAAATATTTCGAATTTCATTTAACCGTCCCAGGAGATTATAGAAAACACTATAGGGATTCGAAAAATCTAAAAAATAAATCGATTTTTTTTTCAAGAAAGGTAACCCTTTCTCCATAACACTAGGAGCGCCGGAAATTTCCCTCACGTTTTATAAGAAATAAGAAAGAAAAAATCATGCGTCAAGCGTAGATTATGAAACGCTTTTCAAAACATTCAGAATAATTTAACAAAACTGCACTGTTTAAAAAGTTAAAATATTATGTCTAATTCAACCATATGGAAACGCATAACACATTTCAAAACCGAATTTTAGCTGTTCCCTTCTAAAATCGGAAAAATATCCGAATTCTTTGAGCTGCTCTGTATATAATATATAGATTTGAATCTATTAACTGCATGCATGCTCACATTTAGTTCAGTGAAGAAATACATATACCTCAGTTGAAATTTTCCGTTCAGCAACTTCCCATAGTAAGGAGACTGGTACGTGAATTTGTGCAGTCCTGTATATCAGCTATAGAATTTATATAAAACCAGTAACATGCAAAAAGTATTTAAATTTTAAAGCGCATACCGAATTTTAAAACGAACTTCCCAGCCATTATTTGTCATAGTACTGTAACCGATTTATTTTGTGCGTCCCTGTAATGATAAACGCTATGAATGTGCTATTCTATAGTAATCCTTTTGCAGTGAAATTCAGTAATTTATTATTTATATCAGTTTCAATGCACTTGCAATAGCATAATATCATTAAAATTCTCCGTAAACGATTTTCCCCGTGATGAGATTCCGAGTATATTTATGGAAGTTAGATCGTGGGCAGACGGACAGACGGCCAGTGAAACCGAATGCATAAACACTTTTCAACTTTGTTGGAAAGTGTTAAAAATGTACACCAAGTCTTTATTTAAAGATTTATAACTTATTTATTTAACTTTTTTGTGTAATATAAATAGCTATGAATTTATTTAAACAGTTAACGACCATCATCTTATGTGTCGGGGATGTGGGACAAGGGTCCCAGGTTTTTCAAAACTTGTGTCTATAGAGATATTTAAATATTTTCTAAAGAAATTTCTGATTCAAATCGAGTTAAACATATTTGGTAGTAGTCAAATTGACTGCTCGTGACGTTTCTAGTGTTAAATCAAAATTGTTTACAGTTAGTAGCATTATTGACGTGCTTTTATTTTGAGGGACAAAATAAAAATTTAACTGCGATAATCATACTTTTAAAATCAAGATGGATCACAGAAATCTTCATAAATACAAACTCTGACGAACAAATTGTTAAGAACTACTGCTTTAGATGACGCATTTTTAAAAAAAATAATCTATTCATTTAACAGTTATAAAGCTCAAAATATTTATTTAATACTATCAATACAATCTTTTATGGAAATGTAAAATAAATTTGAAGTGGAAACACTTTAACTAAAACTATTCATTTACGAAATAAAACATTAAAGTTATCTTAATTAAGAAACATAGTTACAAATTATTAATATAATGGAAGCTTTTGTTGAATCATTTACGTAATTGTACGCATAATGAGGAATTGCTATTTTTGTCTGTATAGCAATTATCTCTTCATTTAGAGATAACAATTTTCCATTAAAATAATGCACATTGTTCCTTAATTTGTCAGTATTGTTTATAATGTTTGACGAAGAGCTTCCTAAATTTATTTAATTTTACTTAAACTAGTTGTTTTGAAATGGAAGTAGTCTAAGTAATTGTAAACATATGTAACTTTGTAATTTATTATTAAGCTACTTATTTCCAAACTTTGTTATAAAAGCTTAAAATACTTTATGTTTTGTTTGAAGTTGAGCAGAAGATGATTATCTTTTAGGATAGATTAATTTTAGAGCTGCATTTTCAAAATCAGAGTATATTAGATATTATATTCTGGAATGGTGAAGTACACAACAACAAAAAATATATGAAATGCTCAAGTCATTCTAATTGGTTTCTTCTGATCTGGTACAGTCATGGTATATATTTAAGAGATTGCACTAGCAACAGGAAAACACTCGCAAGCTAATGTTAATCCAATGGCAGTGATATGTTCAAATTTATCGTTTGCATTATAATATTTTTAAATGAATTTTTTCATATCTGATGCTGATGTCTAACCGGGTACTTTAGTACTTTTTAGATTTTGGATGAAGATTTTTTTTTTTTGAAGTGAAAACTTCTTTAGGCGCGTTGATCTTTTTTTGAGATGGAGAAAAACCACTGATTTGGAGACACCGTTACGTAACCGACATGCTAGCATTTTGGCACATAGACACTAGCGCGCCAAGCGGTGAATGGCAGGTTCCCTCTTCAGCTCAATCCTCAAAAGAAGAACGAAGCTAAAACTAACTTTTTCTCCCGGCGTTCACACAGGAACACACACACACACATTATCCGTTTTCGAAAACTTCTTTAGGCGCGTTGAGCTTTTTTTGAGATGGAGAAAAACTACTAATTTGGAGACACTGTTACGTAACCGACATGCTAGCATTTTGGCACATAGACACTAGCTCGCCAAGCGTAATATAATTGTGGTATTGTATTCATTAATAAAAATACTTTTGTACAGTATTGAATTGGAGTATGGATTTCAATATTTGGATAGTATTGAATTGTAATGGTTGCCGTTTATATTTCACCGGATAAATCTTTAAATGAAATACGAGAATTTTTGTACGAAAATTTGTTTATTTATATGTACATGTATAATTTAATAATATAATTTAATATAATAATATATATTACAAATTATTAATGTTTATTTATATGTAATTTATAGTTAAATTATATTACTATGAAAATTGTAATATAATTTTGGTAGTAATAGTTTATAATAATGAATAAAAAAACACTACATTTAAAAGTATTTCCTGCACAATAAAACATTTCCTGACGATTAAAAAAACACACACGTAATTGTTGAAGTTTTCACTTCTATTGGCACTCCCGGAGTACCACTGTTTTTTTTCTCTGTTGAGTGTTTCTTTTTCCAAAATATTTTCGAATGTGAAACGGTCATCAAATTACAATATCTAAATAGGTATTTATTTCTGGATTACTTAAGTATGCTGCTTCCATCAGAATTGATTAGGATGTAATTAGGACACAAGATCTCTCTTATTATTGTTTTGAATGATCACCAAAATAGTTTTTTAAATACATATATTATGATATTAATAACATAAAATACGAAATATTTGTAAATTAGATATAAGTCTAGTAAGATCAGTTAGCTTTTGCATAAGTGTAGTTCTTACATGAGATATTATTACACTTCTGGAAAAGATATTTTTCAGTTAGCAGTAAGAAATATTTCTATTAAAATACTAATGTCGTTCAGAAAAAATCCCTACACAATAAGATGCTTATCCCAATAAGGTAATAATGCTAATTGCATCGCACTATATGGCATACTATAGCAAAGATACGGAACAATCGTAGAAAATTGCGAACATACAATCAGCAAAAATACAGAGGGTTCAGTGGGAGAAAAATCCCCCTTAAAAATGTACATTGTAACAAAGTTACGAGAATAAGAAGTTCAAAAATATGATTGCATGAAAATATTTAACACAATTTAAGACTTTCTAAAAGTTGACTGTCAGATTCTTTGCGAATTTGTATATGCTTCCAAATATCTGAAAATTTAAATAAATAAATTTCGCATTGTATGATTGCAGATGTTATGAAATTAAGATTAAAATAAAAATAAAAATGCAATTTATACACCTGACATTAGGCGTCTGGTCTGCAGATTTAATAATTAAAAATTACAGTGAAAATAACATAGTGTTTTGATTTTTTTTCCTTTTTTTATATCGAGAGAAATAAACTCTCAGTAACCTGGGATGGAAAGTTAATAGTTTCGTATTCACATACGTACCATACATTTTTTAATGTGATTACAGAATATTCTGCTCATATAACGCAATACAAATTCATCCATATTTTCCGATAAGACGAATTATACAATTAGTTTTTATAAACACAAATTATTTTTATGTGAGGAAACACATTATACCATTTAAGATATGAGTTTCGATTACTTCTTGAGTTTATAAATTTCTAAGTACAATGGTTTTACCAAAACATATTCTCTGAGAACAAAAGTTTGTTCCATTCTTCAGATAATAAATTTTAAAATGCAACCCCTTTTCAAATTCTTATTAGAAATGTATCTGGGAACGTCCACTTTTGCGCTTGTGACCATTCGAGCGAATTTTCATAAATACTTCGAATTAGTTTATTAAAATATATAATTAAGATAAAAATTGATATAACCAGCTAAATACAATTGTGCTTCACTCTCATAAAATATATCTAATTTGTAACAAAAAGATTTTTTTCTTGTCTATATAATAAATCAAAATTTTGTTACTCTTGTGACCAGGGTGTCACAAGAGTAACAAAATTTTGATTTCATATATAAAAAAATAAAATGTTTTTTGTAACAAATTAGATATATGTTACGAGAGTGGAACACAATGACCTTTAATTGGTTATATCAATTTTTATTTTAATTACATTTTTAATAAAATAAATGGAAGTATTTATGAAAAATTTCTCTAATTGTCACAAGATTAACGAATGGACGTTCCCATCTAATATTAATTGTTTGCAGAAACAATACCATAAAGTATAGTTTTAAACATAAGTATATTTCAGAAATTGTTTATGTACCACTATTTAAGCTATCTATTATCTCTATATCTATTAAATATATGTAAATGTTCAATATGAACAATTTTTTTAATTTCGAAATTTAAAAGACTGAAGTAAGTGAAAAAATGTTCTAAAATCACTGGTAATCTGAAATTATTAAACGAAGCTCAAAATTTCTTCCATTTTAAGATGGATTGAGAAAGGAATTCACAAATAGACAAGATTTTGCCAGTTTGTTTTGGAAGTTGGATGGTAGAAATTGATTCGAATGAAGTACGCAAAATACATTTTTAGAATGTTTTCAATAAATGTCATTTTGTTCCACGTTCACAAACCTGCAGGCTATTTAAAAAGTCCTTCCGGCCAGTGCCGGGAGGAAGAGGTAGCTTTCAAATTCCTTATTTTTAAAAAGCTAGCTTATGTTATTCAAACACACGAAGCTCAATTTAGTGGAAACCGATTATAGAAGATTCAATACTAATTTTTATCAACACTAAATCCTTATGAATGAGAATTTCGCGAAATTAGTCAGCTTTATCCAAGCTGATTTTATTTAAAGTTATATTTGGTATCCAAATTCGGCGATATGTGAAGTGCCTGGCCCTTTGAAGACAACATGGTGGATGAGGCTAACCAGTGAACTTGGTCGAGACCTTAGTAATTCCTGTGCACACGCTCTCTCACATCGGAATCGGTTGATATATATGAGTGCTGTCGCAGGCAAAAATCAGATTTTTCAAAATGTCACCCACATAATGAAATTCAAACTGCTGTATCTGAGCCATTTTTTTTTAGATAAAGACAAAACAAAAAGGCTCCGGAATCCTTATATCAAAGTCAGATACTTAAGAAAGAAACCTTTTTCAATTTCTAAATTTTTTGCACTTCACTTTAAATATATATTTTTTTTTAATTTAATGGCCGCCATTTTGATTCAAGATGGCGGATGAAGCCGGCCAGTGAACTTAGTCGAGACATTGCTATATACTATCCAAATGCCTTCTTACAATCCAAATAGGTTAATAAATACGTGTGTTATCGCGTGACAAATATCAGATCGTTTCAAAATGTCAGCCATGCTAGAAATTTCAAAGTGCTATAACTCGACCTTTTTTTAAGATGTAGACGAAAAAAAACTGCCCTGAAATCTTTGTATCAAGGTCGAACACATAAAAAAAAACCTTTTTCATTTCCCAATTTTTTCATACCTCATTTTAAATTTTAAATATTTTTTTTAAATGTTCCCTTTTGAATCACAATGGCGAATGAAGGTTGCCTACGAACTCGGTCGAGACATTGGTATGCACTATGTACACACCAAGTTACATCCAAATCGGTTCATAAATACGCCTGTTATCGCGTGACAAAAATCAGGTCGTTTCAAAATGTCAGCCATGCTAGAAATTTCAAAGTGCTATAACTCGACCTTTTTTTAAGATGTAGACGAAAAAAAACTGCCCTGAAATCTTTGTATCAAGGTCAAACACATAAAAAAAACTTTTTCATTTCCCAATTTTTTCATAACTCATTTTAAATTTTAAATAGTTTTTTAAATGTTCCCTTTTGAATCACAATGGCGAATGAAGGTTGCCTACGAACTCGGTCGAGACATTGGTATGCACTATGTACACACCAAGTTACATCCAAATCGGTTCATAAATAAGCCTGTTATCGCGTGACAAAAATCAGGTCGTTTCAAAATGTCAGCCACAATAGAAATTAAAAATGTTATAACTCAGCCATTTTTCTAGATATAGACGAAACAAAAGTTGTTCCGGAATCTTTATATTAAGGTCAAACACATAAGGAAAAAATCTTTTTCAATTTTTTGATACCTCATTTTAAACTTCAAATTTTAAATTTTAAATTTTTTTAAATGGCCGCCATTTTGAAACAAAGTGGCAGATGAAGCTGGCCAACGAACTCGGTCGAGAAATTGATATGTACTTTGTACACACCAAGGTACATCCATATCGGTTCATGAATAGGCCTGTTATCGGGTGACAAAAATAAGGACGTTTCAAAATGTCAGCCACGCTAGAAATTCAAAGTGCTATAATTCAGACATTTTTTAAGATATAGACGAAACAAAAACTGCTCCGAAATCTTTGTATCAAGGTCAAACACATAAGAAAAAAATATTTTTCAATTTTCAATTTTTTGGTATCACATTTCAAATTTAATTTTTTTTTAAAAATGTAAATGGCCGCCATTTTGAAACAAGATGGCGGATGAAGCTGGCCAACGAACTCGGTGGAGACATTAGTATGTACTATGTACGCACCAAGTTTCATATCAATCGGTTCATAAATACGCCTGTTATCGCGTGACAAATATCAGGTCGTTTCAAAATGACAGCCACAATAGCAATTCAAAATGCTATAACTCGCCCCTTTTTTAAGATATACACAAAACAAAAACTGATCCGGAATCTTTGTATCAAGGTCAAACACACAAGAAAAATATATTTTTCAATTTTCAATTTTTTGGTATAACATTTCAAATTTTAATTTTTTTAAAAGAATTTAAATGGCCGCCATTTTGAAACAAGATGGCGGATGAAGCTGGCCAACGAACTCGGTCGAGACTTTGGTATGTACTATGTACACACCGAGTTTTATCTCAATCGGTTCATAAATACGCCTGTTATCGCGTGACAAATATCAGGTCGTTTCAAATTGTCAGCCACGCTAGAAATTGAAAGTGCTATAACTCAGCCATTTTTTAAGATATAGACAAAACAAAAACTGCTCCGTAATCTTTGTATCAAGGTCAAATACATCAGAAAAAAGTAATTTTCAATTTTTAATTTTTTGGTACCACATTTCAAATTTTAATTTTTTTTAAAATTTTTAAATGGCCGCCATTTTAAAACAAGATGGCGGATGAAGCTGGCCAACGAACTCGGTCGAGACATTGGTATGTACTATGTACACACCGAGTTTCATCCAAATTGGTTCAACATTCATCCAAATTCAATTCATTCATTCATTTCATCCAAATCGGTCCACATATATATATATATATATATGGATATATATATACATATATATATATATATATATGTATATATATATATATATATGTATATATATATATATATCAACTTTTGAACGGAGGGTGGTTTCAGGGTCTGGGGGTCATGATCGATGAAAATATACCAAAATTTTTTGAAATCGCTTTCCTCCGAACGGCTGCAATAGGTAGCTTTTTGTAATGAAAGCTACCTAAAACTGAAATTATTAACTACGTAAAACTGAATATTATAAAAAAAACTCAAAGTATTGCACTTGTGTCAAATTTTTGAGAATGAAAGTGTATTATTTAAAAAAATTCATTGGACTTTCTAAATTTCTCCTTTTAACGTATGTATGCGCATATATCTGTTTGCACATTCAGATGCAGTTATAGTATTTGGATACCAGTAAATAATTATTCAGCTTAAAAAATTACTGTACAATATTTTGCCAATTATAATTATGTATTTCGATTTCATTTACGATTTAAATCAAAATTTATTAACGACTGAAAAGAAAAACAAATCTTTGTTCATAGTAATTGCTATTAAAGCTCTTAAAATATAAGTCAAGTCTTGTATTCTTTAAATTTAATTTAAGGAAAGAAATCGAAACAGTAATTTTGTGTCCGAAACAGCATTAAAAAAACATATTGTTCAATATTTCTTTTCCTTTTTAAAATATACAATGTATATTTTTGAATGAAATCAAGTCCTTTTTTCATACAAAGGGAATATCATAGTGACATAAGTTTTCCCCATAGTTCTTGTGTTATAAGCAACTTTCTTCAAGAGTAAAAGATAGAAATGCACAAAAGAATTATTTGAATTTCAAATGAGGGAAAATGTCTCCTCGAAATTTATTCTATATCGCTCTCGACGATATTCCAACTATGATGATTTCAATATTTTTCTTGTGAGTTATTTAAAGCTAAAAAGTAAATATTTATTACATTCCTCAGACTGAAAAAAAAAACATAATTTAATTACTTTAGTACTGATGAACTAGGGAGAAATTTAAGTGTGCGTATAAGCATCTAAAGTTCACTAAAAAGGATGATAATTATCACTACTTGTTAAAGATCTTTAATTTTTATTTTTAGCGAATTTGATTATCGGCCAATCATGACATTATTAAATCGACATGAAAAATATTCATAAAACATTTTAAATTATAATGTGTCTCATAAGTACGGAGTTGCCATAATTAAAACACGCCTACCTCGAGCTCTCTAAATATTGAACTATTCAGTGTATGATCTTCCAATTCTGTGCACGTGGTTTTCAAGACATGGGGTTACGAATTATAACAAACGAGTTACATGAAAAGTTTCATAAACCAACGAAAGATGGCGCGGTACAACTTGTCAGACGCTTAAACGACGCATCTCTACAAATTTTATTTGAACCTAACAAATGTTCACGTCTCAAGGATATTATCCACGCACAGATTTCTACACAATATAGTTTCCTTCATGAAGATATAAAATCTCTAGTCTGTGGACAATTTGTTCAACAGTAGATCTTTACTAGTCGACCTTCTATCAGATATGCCTAGGTTAACAGAAGTCGTCGATAAACAAGTTTTTTTATGTGTCCCCTTAGCTAACTAGTCAGATGTAACAATCCCAAAACTTTCTTCTATCTCATACATGTCAATACTTCGAAATTTGTTATCACTTTGCCAAAATTAATTGGCAATCTATGCTCATCATAAGGATTCTAAAAATATGAAATTCCGTGCATTAGTTCTTGAGATATGACTATCGCTGAAATCGTGTAGATCCAGCACAATGCAGCATAGCAGCGTCTTTTATAGGGTGAATTACACCAGAACCTATTCATCATCAACTTATATCAACGTCTAACTGAATATGAAATTTGGACGAAATTCGTGCATTAGTTCTTGAGATAGAGCTATTGCGCAAATCATGCAAAATGCAGTATAGCAACGCCACCTGTTGAGCGATTTGCACGAACACATAATCAGCAGCAATATTAATCAAGGTATACTTGAATCTGAAGTTTGATGAAAATTCGTGCATTAGTTCTTGGGATAAAGCTATTGAAGAAATTGTTCTAAATGTAGCACAGCAGCGCCACCTATTGGGCGATTTAAACCAACACTTAGGCAGCATAATTCATATCAAGGACTAACTAAATCCGAAGTTTGATGAAAATGTGTGTATTAGTTCTTGAGATAGAGCTACTGCGATAATAGTATAAATCCTGCAATATGCAGCATAGAAGTGCCACCTGTTGGGCGATTTACACCAAAACGTAAAAAGCGCCAACGCATATCAAGGAGTAACTGAATCTGAAGTTTTAGAAAAATCCGTGCAGTAGTTCTTAAGATAGAGCTATTGCGGTAATCCTGCAAAAGGCAGTATAGCAGCGCCACCTGCTGGGCGATTTACACCAAAAGCTAATCAGCACCAATCTATATCAGAGACTACCTGAATATAAATTTTTATTAAATTCCGTGCATTAGTTCTTGAGATCGAGCGCCCACAAAATTTGTGCCACATACACACAGACAGACAGACAGACTCACAGACAGACATTTTGTAAAAACATGTTTTTTGGTATCTCTGACCTCTAAAACGTGTAAATCCGTCAAAAACCGGAAGTCGAAAATTTTCATGAATCCAATACTTTCTTCTTGTAAAGATAGAAGAAAGTAAAAATCACACGAATTAAGATACGGAGAATAAATGGACAGGCAGTCCGAAACGCATGACTTGTTATTTTGACGTTATTAAAATGTTGCAGAAAAAATAACATTCTCCCCAGTTTTTACCTTCTTTCATACTCAGAACAGCCCCACCAGTGGCCGAGAGGTTCTGCTCTCGAAGCTGGTAGACGGGAGGTGCTGGGTTCGATCCCAATCGCGCCCGTCGGCCTAATCGTTCGGAGTTTTCGTGGTTTTCTTCGAACCTTGGTTCTCCAAGCGTTAATACGGGTTAGGTTCCCTTAGAAAGACCTCCACGGAAGGCACTCTCCCCCTTAGGGCCTATATCCCACGTGCAGATAATTGGCCGACATAAATACAACCAACCAACCAACCATACTCAGAACATGGCTTCAAACCATGGGTTTAAGGAAAGTCTTGTGCTTACAAAGCAAAATTGTAGTTATAATGGCAGTTTAAGATTATTTACTTTACTTTTTGTTTCATTGGGGCAATAGAAATTAAAACCGCAAAGGTTTATTTCCCATGTGTTTGGTCTTATTATTTTTTTTCTGTCTTTTTCCTATTTTCTGTTGTAGATCGCCATCTATCCGTATGCCTAGAACTATTTTTTTTTTTTTTTTTTTTTTTTTTTTTTTTTTTTTTTTTTTTTTTTGGTAATCCGTTGCATCACGTCTTGAATAGTATAGACACAAAATTTGAATGCTGTACACTGAGTACTTCGATATATAGTGAAGTAAGAGTAGGGATCTTTTAATTGTGGCAACCCTGTATAAAGACGAAGTTAATTTTCAAAGTTACCCTGAACAAAGACGTAGTTAATTTTCAAATTTTCAACATTTCAATAGTTTGGTATAAAAAATTAATTTTTATAAATTATAATAAAACAACCAAACATATATTTTGAAGTAGGTTAAGCATAAATAAATCATTTTCGATATGAAAAGTAAGAAAAAAGTAAAAAAAATAACGCTGTTTGAAAAAGAAAAAAAAAGATAAATTTGAAACTTCATAGCATGCGAATTACTTTAGAGTGTACACATGGAATACAAAACCGAAAGCTTGTAAATAAATTTTAAATTGCGGAAAACGTTAAGTCGATTAACTTCTTTTAATTGTAAAAATGCATCTGAACGTAAAAATTTCTAAAGATGGGATTTTTAAAATGCGTGGATATGAGTCAAATGGCTTATCAATTTCTGAAATGTGTTGGTTACTGTCTATTACTGGTAAAGTATTGATAAAATCTATAAAATTTTATCAACAACTTACACATTTAATCCGAAAAATCGATATAATCATTCGTGAAATATCCTACAGTGATTTGATCGTAAGATAATGCGATTTGCTTTGTCGCGAAAAAACCCGGTCAAGTGCGAGTATTGCTCGCGTACAGAGGATTCCGTATAATAAATATATTTAGTAATTGTATCATTACAAAAAAAATCGTTGTTATAGAAATAAAATAGTATGAAAAATCTTTACAATGTAGGGTTGGGCACAGCTGTATATATTAGAAACGTATAAGTGGATATACCGTGAAAGTTCAGAGAAATATGAAGCTTAAATATTATCAAATATTGCTGTTCTGTATAACTCTATTTTTAATCTTATCCTAATCTATTTATGATGAACTTAGTTCGGTTCTGACAATAAAAGTAGTGCATATTTAAATTTCCTTTGGCATTTCATAATCTCAAATTCAATATAGTAATAATCTTTTCTTTTTACAGTGTGCCTAAAACAAAACGCTCCATTAGTATTTAAACTTGACATTTTGTTAAGCGCTTTTCGAAAGGAGGTCGCAAAATTGCAACACCGTTTTAGTCCGTGGCGCGTTTTTTCAGATAGGTTTTTAATTAACCTCTAAAATCCAGATAGATTTTTTATTAACCTTTAAAATCCAGTTAGATTAATACAAATTTAATTAGTCTATTTTTAACCGTTTGGCGTTTATTGCTTTTATACTACAACTGGGCACTGCTTTACACAAATATATAATTTAAAGTTGCAATCTAGGCTTAAAAGTCGATACGGCATAGAGTAAGCCACTCGTGTCTTTATGCATGCCCAAACCGTGCGTGTTTTTAAAGGTTAATATCTAGGCTAAATCTGGAAAACTGTTTTCGAAAATCATTATCTACAATCCTTTTATACTTCTGCGACGATGGGTACCTCCAACGTTCTTGCTGACCTTGCACAACTTGAACAACCACGCCCGTAATTTGAAATTTGTGTGTTACGGAAAATTCGATTTTCCACAAAACTATGTGACTTAGGGCAATCGCTACAGTTTTCTTGCAATGTTTAAATTAACTCCTATTACACCTAATTTTTTTCATAATTTTAGTAGATTCGGAAATAGAGGGGAGGGACATATTATTGCATTACATTTTCGCCGATATCTCTAAAACTATAATACCTAAAATTTAAAGAAATATAATTTTGAGTTCGGCGCTGCAAAAATTTCACACGATACCCCAAAAGATATACAAAGAAAAGATTTTTTTAAGTAACTTTATTAGACCTCTACATTTCTCCCAAATATATTTGTAAAGGTTTAGTAATCTATAAATAGTGGGACAATAGCCTTTATTAATAAAGTCATTTGAACTTTCCACGTTCTATAGTTTACGGGTAAAATGTCTTGACAGACGGATAGACAGATACAATAGTGATCTTTTAATTGTTCTGTTTTTACTTTTTAAGTACGGAATCCTAAAAAAGGAAGAAAAAAAAGTCACTTCGAACAGTTTCTCGGCAAGTTTATATTCTTAAAATTCGTTCATACATACATATATATATATATATATATATATACACAGGGTATTGCCGAATTCGACGGACAAATTCAAAGGTATTATAGTAGGTATCATGAGGATGAAAAATTGCCGCAAAACTTGTTGTCACAAACCACTTATTTAGTCATAAATACAAGGTGTTTCATCCTAACTGAACTTGTGTTTTCGGTAATGTTGTTGAAAAAAATAAAAACAGTGCAATGAAATTGCAAATATATATACCTTGTTTTGTGTTACATGTTATAGTATCACGAAAAGTTCTATAAAAATCGGCTCAATTGCTCAAGCAATCGATGATACCGTGTGAACTGATAATCCCAGTCCAAAATGTGGAACGTCAAGTGCATACTGATGGCGGGTATATTGGAAATTTCTACCACATTTTTTTGAAATTATCACATTTACATCAAAGGTGAGATTAGGTTACATCAAAGGTGTCTATTAAAAGTTATTATATTATACTATACTTTTCTGTAATTTATAACTTTCAACCCAAATTGAGGTAGGATAGAACACCCTGCATTTTGGATTAAATACGTGGGTTGAGACCCCATGTTCTATGGTGGTTTTTTGTCATCCTTCTGAATTTGACGGTCGAATTCGGCAACACCCTGTATATATATATGTGTGTGTAGCATTTTGCTACCGACTTTCAGATATTTAGGCGACACCAGTACACCTCGAAATAAAATGTAGTAGAGCAATCCAGACCATCCATTCGTTATATTGAAAATATCGGATTGCAGTCAGGGTGGCGAGAAAGACAGGCTCGAAACACATTGGGATAATTTCCCTTACGTAATGAATATAGATAGTCATCGTCACTTTTTAAACTGGTTTTATTGACAAAAACCATAGTAAAACACTTCCAGTAGTTATTCCATTAACTCTCAAAAATCTATCATCACTTCATAAGACTTTAGATGTTATAAGAAAAGGATCTACACATTAGAACGTTCACTCCAAGCAACGCAGCTTAATTAGACATACAAAAAAAAAAAGTAAAATATTCTGCTCCTTCGTCGATGTAACGATATATGTACTCCGAAAAACAGCGCGCGGACTGATACAGAAAGGTGGACGACCAATGCTAAAAGAGAGGTGGGGAAGGATGGGACATGAAACAGATTACGATTCGATGGGGAGGGATGACGTCTATAATGAACTCTTTATACGGCGTCAGAATAAAAGCGCAAATAGCGCTGGCGGACGCATGGAATTGTGGGTATAGAACACCAAAGAATAAAGGATATTAAGACATTCGAAAGAAACAGAATTTAGTTTTAGAATAAAATGAAAAAGTAATTTAATGGATTTTATAAGATTAGGGGAATGGACTAAGGTTTATAGAATAATAAAAGAATACGCAACTTTAAATGCATGAAATAAAAGACAAAAGATATTAAGATATTATTAAAGATAGGTAAAAAAGGAAAACTATTAAGAATTTGGAATAGTTTTACTAAGAAAAAAAGGCGAAAATTTTTATTATTACATATATATATATATATATATACGGGCTGTTTAATAGCCTCTGCTTATTAACCAGGAGAAGACCCTTTAATTGCCTTCGAGGAGGACTTAAAGTAATCGACTGGGAGCGGAGACTTAATGTCCAATCCGCACCTTCCACCGGTACAGCCTGTTAGTACCCTTGCCTAGTGCATGGGGAACGAACGCGGATGGGCTTCCTCCAACCCGCTTGGCCAGCGTGGAGGAATTTGGCCACCTACCCCCCTTATGTTACCATGAATTCACAAAATAAATCACGGCCCTTAATTCCCGGCGGTCTGAATGTTCCTGGTTACGGCAGCGAACAGAAAGACATGAAGACAGAGGGTGCTAAGAATAACCGGGCTCGGCTAGGCTGCCGTAAGTTGATGACCTTGGCTACGTATAATGGACGATCCCTATCTTCGGAAAATCGTTTTCAGGAACTTGAAGAAGAATTAGAAAGAATCAACTGGGACATCCTAGGATTATGTGAAGTAAGAAGAAAAGGAGAAGAGAAGATAGATCTTGCCAGCGGACATGTATTATACTACAGAGGCACAGAAGATGGAAGAACAAGCGGTGTAGGATTTCTGATTCATAAAAGGTGGAAGAATCACATCGTAGAATATGATAGTGCATCAGATAGAGTTGCAAGGTTAGTAATACAAGTGTCCAGAAGATACAAGCTGCAAATTACCCAAGTTTATGCACCAACAGTAAGCTATACTGATGAAGAAGTTGAGGATTTCTATGAAGAAGTAGCTTCAATGCATCAAAAGGGAAAATGCTACATAAAATTAATAATGGGAGACTGGAATGCTAGAATTGGGGAAAAAGAGAAAGGTGAGTTATCAGTAGGAAATCATGGATATGGGGTGCGAAATGAAAGAGGAAACAGATTGATTGAGTTTGCAGAATGTGAACAGTTGTATATCATGAATTCATTTTTCAGTAAAAAGTCACAAAGAAAATGGACATGGCGTTGTGCAAATGGCTCAACAAGTGAAATCGACTACATCTTAACAAACAAAAAGCATCTTATTCAGGATTGCAGCGTTCTCAATAACTTCAATACAGGAAGTGATCACAGGTTGGTTAGATGCAAACTGCTGTTAAATACTAAAGTGGAAAGAATGAAGCTTTTGCAACACTCAACGAAATCAATCGATATAATAAATCTCCAGAAACATAAAGAAGAATTCCATTTGGAACTTAAAAACCGTTTCCAAGTACTTCAATCAGCTTTAGAAGAAGAGCAAGATGTTACAGTAGTGAACAAGAAACTAACCAGTACTCTACAAGATATTGCAAAGAAGATAGCCGGCGATGCAGAAGTAAAGCAGACAAAGAAAATAACAGAATAAACAAGAAGATTGATGAAGAAACGCAGAGAATTTAAAATGAAGAAAAACGATCCTAAATCAAGAGTTGAATATGCTGAATTATGTAAAACGGCAAGAAAATGTGTTACAGAAGATATCAGAAAATTTAACTCTGATCTTGTCAAGAAAATTCTAGAAGATAACAAAAGTTTAAAATCAGCTAGGCGAAAACTTTGTGTTGGAAGAAAAGGTATTTTTGCACTAAAGAGGGCAGATGAAACAATCACCAAAATCAATAAAGAAATAGTACACATTGTCGAAAAATTCTATAACGATTTATATAAATGTTAAGATCAGAGGGAAATCAACTTATGTGATCCACGAGAAAACTTAACAGAAACCGATGCCATAATCCCAGTGACGACAGACGAAGTTTTACAAGCCATTAAATTTATGAAAAAAGGTAAATGTCCCGGAGAAGATGGAATTACAATCGACCTTATCAAAGAAGCAGGAGAAGAATTTGCAAAAATGCTATCCTTACTGTTTTCCAAATGTCTCCAGAAGTCAGATGTACCAGAAGATTGGAATAATGCTGTGATGGTGCTACTTTACAAGAAAGGAGAGAAGGAAAACATTAAAAACTACCGTCCAATCAGCTACTGTCAGTGATTTATAAAATTTTCATCAAAGTTTTAACGACAAGACTTAAACCAGCTCTGGATTCAGCTCTGTCTAGAAAACAAGGAGGATTCCGAAGTGGATTCAGCACAATGGATCATATCCAAACGGTAAGGGAACTCATAGAAAAACATAAGGAATATAATTTACCTCTTTGCCTTGCCTTTATTGATTATGAAAAAGCATTTGATTCGGTCTACACATCAGCAGTAGTAGAATCTCTGGAGGACGTTGGTATAGACAAACCTTACATCAATATTATAAAGAAGATTTACAAGAAAGCAACAGCAACCATCCGCTTGGACAAAGGAAAAGCAAAGATCAAGCTTGGAAGAGGGGTAAGACAAGGAGACACCATTTCGCCTAAGCTTTTTACTGCTGTCTTAGAAAATATTTTCAAGAAACTGGATTGGGAAAACAAAGAGATTAGAATAAATGGGGAATATTTAAGTCATCTCCGATTCGCTGACGACATTTTAATTTTCAGTAACAGTCCTGAAGAATTGGAAAATATGCTAAAAGATTTGGCAGAAGCTAGCATTAATGTGGGATTAAAAATAAGCTTGGAAAAGACTAAGGTGATGTTCAATTCATTTGCATCAAAAAAGAAAATCGTCTACAACAACACTGAAATTAAAGAAGTGCAAAGTTATGTGTACCTTGGGCAAGAAATATCATCTGATAATAGTATCATGAATGAAATAAATAGAAGAATAAGAAATGGATGGAGTGCTTTTGGGAAGAACAATATTATTCTGAAGAGTAGCATGTCCCTGTGTTTGAAAAGAAAGGTATTTAACCAATCTGTTTTGCCTGTCCTAACTTATGGAGCAGAAACATGGACGCTAACAAAACGGATGGTACAAAGATTACAAACAACACAGAGAAGTATGGAAAGATGTATGCTAGGTATAACTAGAAGAGACAGAAAAAGAATAACCTGGATAAGACGTCAGACGAAAGTTTTTGACATCATTGAAAGAATTAAACGGCTAAAATGGAAATGGGCTGGGCACATCACAAGAAGACAAGACAATAGATGGAGCACAAACACCCTACAGTGGTATCCCAGAGATGTAAAACGGCCAAGAAGACGACTTCAAGTAAGATGGAGTGATGAAATCAGAAAAGTAGCCGGTGTAAATTGGATGACCAAAGCACTAGACAGGAAACATTGGAAAAATCTGGGGGAGACCTACATCCAGCAGTGGATTGAAAACGGTTGATGATGATGATGATGATGATTTATATATACATCGGGTGAGTTAGGATGAAGTAAATTTACGTAAACGAAGCCAAAAATAAAACATTTGGAAGCATGTGAATTCTCATTAACAGATCAAAAATTTTCATTTAACTTTTCTTTTTTACAACCGGTGAATCGACACTGTTAACGTTTCGCACGCCGAAAGGATACTAGAATGGTAAACCGCCCACTTCTGAGAATATTGTTGCTTGTTAGACACAATTGTGTTTTACTTTCTTGTCCACTGAATTTTATTAGAAGCCTTGTTTGCATGTATTTAATTAACGTTTTGACTTGGTTGGTTTTGCCTATTGCTTAGAAATACCTTTTTTGTTAGAAAAATATCTAATCTTTGCAATAACCTATTTTTCAAATCGGAATTTTTATCGTTAGTTGGTCTTGTGTAAACGATTTTAAAATTTGAAACAGACATTTGATGCCCCCCCCCCCCCCCCCACTTTGTATATATACACATTTTTAAGCATTAAAAACTATGAATTGTGTGTACCAGGCGCTACGTGGCTCTATTAAGAACATAAAATATGTACCTTTGAAATATAATATGAAATTTTAAGAAAAAAAATGAATATAAATGTAATAACTAAGCAAATAATATATATATGACGCAGCAACATCGAAATAACTACAACACGAGACACTAAAAAATAACTCCTAGTTCTACGAATGGTGGAAAGAGAAGCATATATATCACTAAATATCGCAAAGCTTTAAAGGTTTCTCAAGACACAACTAGCTGTCATTATACCATAAGCGTAAATAACGAAAAAATATGACATTTTAAACAAGCTGGATGAAATATTTTAAAATTAGGGAATAGTAACTTATGTATTGAAAATTATAATTAGTACGAAATATACAAATATCTATCTATATATACAAACATAAAGTGTAAAAAAATACAAGAAATGCACCCCGCAATTATTCTGACAAACAATTATACAGAATGTCCCTGAATATATAGTATTTGACCCAAAGCTGTCGGACACTTTTGATTTTATATGTTTTGTAGAATATCTAGATAAATACTTGACGCATTCATCTGGATATTGAGAATTATAAAGAGCATCTTTCACCTCATTTCTTTCAGCAGAGCTTGTTCACCAGAGGATTCAGGCGATCAACAACAAATTCTATTAAAAATAACAATAATTTTTATAAAATAGCAAAATAAAATGTTTGTAATGATCTGTACCTGTAGTACATGATAATATGGATCTTGTGCAACGGTTCTGTAAATATGTGCAAGAATCGCATGTAAATTAATTGAGACAGAAAGGTTTCTATAAATAGGTCACGAAGTTTCAGCATGTTTTTGAAAATCCTGGATGTTTTAGAATAGACAAAAACATGATAAAATTTCTCGAATTTTCTAAAGAAATATTTATATTCTCACGAATATACGTGCAATTCTTTCATGCACTCTAAAAAATAGAACTATAATCTTCCTAAGAAATTTCTAAAAAACTGGGATGCCTAGATCTTTTTTTTTATGTAACGGCAAAAAAAATGTACACTGGGTTTCAAAATGATATGAACACCCAGTTTTTCAAGCATAAAAAAGAAGAAAATGTTACAAAATAATCTGAAGTCAGTCACTGATAATCAGTTTTAAAAATAGAACAAATAGTATTATTTTATAACAAAATATAATTGAAGCAGCGATTTTTGCCTAAAATAAACTGCATTTTTCCATTTTGAGGTGTTTCATAATGATATGAACATTGGCCAAAAATATAGATTAACAGCCTGTGTATGCACCAGATCTTTTAAATAATGTAAAACCTGATCAGGCATGGTGTGGACCAAACTTTTTAAATATATTTTGATCATTCCAGTAGAAGATGATAGCAGCTTTTAATTATGAATTTGTGGCATATTGTTTTCCATTTGCGTAAACAGCCCTTACTAGTATGCTCCATACATTTTCCATTGGATTTAATGCCGAAGAAACAGATGGTGGAATTACATGTACACCATTATTAAGAAACTATTCTCATGTGGTGTTTAGCGTGCGGATGGATGCATTGTCCTGTTGGAAAATCCAGAAAGGCCCTCCAATTTCCTCAGGAAATGGCAGCAAGTTTTCTTCAAGTTTATCTTTGTAGGTTAATGCACTCATTCTGCCAGAGGGAAAAGCAACGTTGATCTTACCATGAAATCCAATCGCAGCCCAAAACATGAGTGAACCTCCAAATTGCTGGCGTTTTGAAAGCGTTTCTGGTTTCTTGTTCAGATCGATTCTTTAAGAAAAGCCATCCAGACCATCTAAATTGAATTTTTTTTCATCGGCAAATGTTACTGTTTCATATTCTAACTTCCAGGACATGTTATCTTTTGCCCAATCCAGGGGGTTTGCTGATGCATTATAGTCATACGTAGTTGGGGCTTTCTTTTCTTGTACCTCATCATCTTAGAGCTCTTGACTACACTGTAAAAAAAAATCTGTAAAGTTACTAATGTTTTTCTAGGAAATTGGGATTCCAAAAAATTTTTATGTAACGGCAACAAGAAAAAATCCTGTAACAAACGCTGTTACAGGAATTTTTCTTGTTGCCGTTACATAAAGATTTCTTGGAATCCCAGTTTCCTAGAAAAACTTTAGTAACTTTAGAGATTTTTTTTTTACAGTGTACTCCGGAGAAGGTACTTTTTGACGCTGCTATCGGTGTATCTCTTGAAAGTTCACCTAAATATATTTTCCCATTGCTCATTCTTTTTAAAATGGCAATTTTTTCCGTTTTTGACAACTTTGGTGGACGTCTGGGAGACTTTTTTGCTCCATAATCATCTTTTAATCGAAAAAAAATTAATATTACTACACCTGGAGATCTTTTCAAATTTTTGTGATACCTCTGGCCGAAAGTAATTGATCCTTAAAAGCCGCAATTTTCCCTTTCTCAAAACCTCTTAAAGTGCTTTTATGAAGCATATTTCTAGAACTCACTTTGCGATAACGTTTAGAAATTTCCTAGTCTTCAAAGTATCTTTACATGCTAAACCAATTTGCAAATTTTTTTTTCTTCTTCTCGGAGTGGCATTCAATATTCCTGTTCAGTTTCCATGTCGTTTAGTGATAATTTCGATCAATGTTCTGTTCATATCATTTTGCAATACCATTTTTTTAGATAATTCATATTTTTCAAGTAATTTAAAGTGTGATATATCGTTTACAGCTACGTGTCATGTAAAATTACTGTATTTCTCTCGAGAATGGAGTTTTCTGATAGTTATTTACGAATTTTTGTCAGTATATCACAAAATTATTAGGCGTTCATATAATTATGAAAGCCAGTGCAATTATCCCCTGGTTACAGATAGAATTTTAGTAAGATTTTTGGAATTTTTAGTAGATACTTTTGTAAAGCTACAGAAATTTGTAGCTTTACAAAAACTAGTTTTGTAGATTTACATCTTTTTCTTTACAGTGTAGGGGAGATGGGGGCACATGTGAACAGGGGGCAGATGTGAACATTGCAGTTTTTCAATAGTTATTATAAGTTTTTTTATTTGAAAAAATTACCAAAGATGGCAGCACCTGTAGACATATGGTAAAAATGTTTTGAAGCTTTTTGACATTTTGTTTGTCTTTAGTAGCCAAAACACTGTTTGTAGATGTCAAATGTAAAATGTCGGTTTCAACTTTGGTAAGTGATAAAGTTTATTTATTTAGTTAGTTATTCGAATTTTAATGTTTTAACATATACTGTGACTACTATTGAATATTTTGGATAAAGTTGTTTTGCTCCCTAAAATTTATAAATGTTAATTATTTATCAATTTAACTCTAGCAGCCATGCGGGGCACTTGTGAACAGACTAGTTGGGGCAGATATGAACAGTTCACAAAAATCAAAATCTTTCTCTGTTGTGCGAATAGAAAGAATTGATAATGATAAAATGTATGTTAAATTCCTGAGAAAGAATCTCAGATCCAATTCACATAATTTCCCTGAAATAGTAGACATTTCTGTCATACAAAAAAGTGATATTGTATTGAAACTTCCACTTCCACATTTGTCAGGAAGTATACAAAGAGCAAGAAGCTCATTTGAGTTCAATTATAATTTAAATAAATTCAATGTTTCCTAAAATGCGATAAGTGTTATGTACTATTTTAGTAAACGGTATAAAACAATATTTTTTATGCATTGTTAATACAAAGAATATTATGACAAACAACTTTGTATTTTTTTTTTTTCATTTGTCTCAAACTTAGTGATGGCTTACTTCCATCTCTCAAACAACAGCTATGAATAGGATAATTTGAATTGGGATGGATATCAGTAACATTCTTAAAATGTAAAATTATCAAATTGATAACTAATATAATTCTTGGGTATGGTGTCAGAACAGCTTTATATATATTTAGTTTCATTTTAAAATCTTTTGTTTAAACATATCACTCAGAAACGAGAAAAAAAAAATATTTTTTATTTTATTTATGGTGAATTTAACTGATAATATAAATAATGGTTATGATAACAAATTAATAACAGGAAAAGAAGCATGTTAAAGGATATTTTTCCCTTGTGTTCACATGTGCCCCACAAGTGTTCACAACTACCCCGTTGATGGGGCACATGTGAACAATTTTTTGAATTTATAAAACTATTAAAAAATGTAAGAAAAACTATACAGGTGATTAAAAAAAATGTTCCATGCGTAAAAGAAAGTTCTGTTTACTATACTGACTAGTTTTTATTTATAAGAATTAATCCAATTATGAGAAAAAGCTATATTTATGCGAACTGTTCACATGTGCCCCCATCTCCCCTACAGATAAAATTTTAGTAAGCGTACAGATTTTTCTAACTTTACATCTCTAGAATTACATCTATTTTTTACAATGTAATTGATCGCAAACGTTGAAGTAGATCCATGTATTCATGTACTATAGGTACAGATCACCCCGAATATTTTATTTTGCAGGGTAACCGACATTCTACTTTTTTTCATTGAATTTATTCTTGGTCCCATAATTTATATAGTTATTAAACCTTCAATGAAAATTATGAAGTTAAACATATTCATTAGGTTCCAGAAGTTACAGAAGAAATTATTATTTCATTAGGCAATTGGCAAAACATTCTAAAATCTCGTGTATCCGGTAACTTTTGGCATTATACTGTGTTTTACTTTAATATAAAGCTTTATTTTTGTAGTTGATGAATTTTAGCTTCAAATATCTCAGTCTTTTATTAATAAATTTGCCAGAAAAAAGAGCTGCTGCTGTGCAATGCACCCAGTTATGTATGCCTAGATGAAAACTTCTACAAAAAATCTCTCTAAATATTATATTAAATGCATTTTAATACACGAATATTTAATGAAGTACACAGTTTCAATATTAATTTCAATAAAATTTAAACTCATTATCAGCAGTAAATCACTATTAAAAAATTGTGAAATTTACAGTTTAGAAAATGTTGGGACATTAATTGAGTGAAAGTCTGTTTGCAATAATTAACTTATTGTTAAAAGTAATTGATTGTGCTGATACATGTGATTTAACCACATTAAAAAAAAATAAAACGAAGGCACGTGCTTTTATTGCACAAAACAGTTTCTGCACATTGTAATTTTGTGAAATTTACATTTAAAAAACGGTTTTGATTTTACCCTCTGAGCGGTTTGGACGTATTTTTCCATTTCCCTAAAACAATTTAAAACTTTTGTAGAAAAAAATATTTTAAACAGAATTGTATTGTAAAATGTAATATCAAATAAAGGGTATGAAGTGTATTTTAGAAGCAAATAGGGAAAGAAAATTTATATTAAAATTATTTTTAAGCATGTTTATGAAAATGCATTAAAGCCCTCAAGACACTCAGAGGGTTAAAATATTATTATTGTCAAAAATTGGGTTTCTTAAAATATAGTTATTTAACAAAAGTACAAATTTTGAACCATGCTCACACACACAAAAAAATGCTATTTTTCCATACGGAGATTTTTTCCGAAATCTCCACATAACATTGCTTTAAACAAGCGGTTCTCAACCTGGGATACGTGGCGGACATTTTAGGGCTACGTGAATATATTACCGGTAATGCCGGAAACCACAAAATTGGTTTAACTAAAAACACATAAAGAAAATTGATAGTTTTAGATGACAAAGTCTCATGCGCAGTGTTGCTAGTGGGCTACTTTATTCCTTAACTAGCAGATCCGCCCGGCGTTGCCCGAGCATATAATAATATTCTTAAAAGAAACCTTAAATTTGAAGAATGCTTCTCATTTTATACATGCTGCGCACGCACTGAAATTATGCGATAGCGGGCGAAGCTCGCCAGTCTTTGTCATAAGAATATCTGTCATTCGGACTAACTGGGGTATTTAATCAAAAGTAGTTTCCTCCACCCTCTCCCCATTTACACAAATCTAACAAACACAAACGTTTCTTTATACAGGTAGACCCGTTGTCAAAAAATTCATTTATTTTTAAATAATTTTCAATTCTGCCGGAAGAATTCATCTATTTATATCCCGCAGCTGAAATTATGCGATAGCGGGCGAAGCACGCTAGTCTTTGTCATAATAATATCTGCCATGCGGACTAACTGTTATAGTTAATCAAATGTAGTCCCCCTCCTCCCCATTTACACAAATCTAACAAATACAAATGCTTATTTATACAAGTAGACCCGTTGTCAAAAAAGTTATTATTTTTTTTAAAATAATTTTCAATTTCGCTGGAAGAATGCATCGCATTTTAAACCAGCTCCGCACGCACTGAAATTATGCGATAGCGGGCGAAGAAAGCTAGTCTTTGTCGTAATAATATTTGTAATGCGGACTAACTGGAATATTTAATCAAAAGTTGCCCCCCCCCCTCCCGTTTTCCACTTACACAAACCTAACAAATACAAATTATGCGAGAGTGGGCGAAGAACGCTTTTCAATTTTGCTGGAAGAATGCATCTCATTTTACATGAGCTGCGCACGCACTGAAATTATGCAATAGCGGGCGAAGCACGCTAGTCTTTGTCATAATAATATCTGTCATGCGGACTAACAGGGATATTTAATCAAAAGTAGTTACCTTTCCATTTACACAAATCTAACATATACAAATTATGCGATAGCGGGCGAAGCACGCTAGTCTTTATCATAATAATGTTTGTCCTGTGGACTAACTGGGATATTTAATCAAAAGTAATTACCTCCCCCCTCCCTATTTACACAAATCTAACAAACACAATCGTTTTTTTTTATGCAGGTAGACCCGTTATCAAAAAGTTATTTATTTTTAATGATTTTCAATTCCGCCGGAAGAATGCATCTCGTTGCCTGTGAAAATGGTGCAAACGTGGTCGCCTGTCATTGAGAAGTCTATGGTCAAATGATTTATCAAACAGCTGCCAGATAAAAAAACACTCAAAAAATTTATATTGTTAACTTATTTAAATTCGCTAATTTCTGTTGTTTTTTAAAGAATATTTGGATTCGTCGTTTGAAATACTCATAGGTGTGTTAATTTCAACTCGATAAAAGCAATAATAAAAAATATATAACGTTCCTTAAAAACTCCTAGTGTACTTTAAAAATTAGGAACCCGGTAAATGCGGATTCTCAATTCCCTTTTCCTTCTGTAAACATCTAGCCTCGGAACGAGGTCCCATTCTAGGCAACCTTAATACAAGGCTTTCTACCCTCGCAGACGGGTGCAATTCCAGTCAGATTTTTGTTTTGAAGAAAGAAATACTTTTTTAATTCGGCTGCTTGATGAGAGTGAGTTGCGATTGTTAATTATTTACTCAGCTATTAATTAAAATTTTTAAATTCTGAGGACCAGGTGCATTAGGAAAGACCTTCGACTGTCTTCACAAAAACATAAAAATTTTGAAACTTGTACATGCCGTAGATTTTGCTATACATCGCCGACAGACACACACACAGAGCGATCTGTTCTTTTATTAGTATAGATTGGCACCACTTTCTTTAAATGGTAAAATTCTCCCTTTTTCCGCCGTAATTAATATTTCTTTACATAATGCGAATTTTACTATTTCAAAAATCGGTGCCAATCAAGAAATCTTAATTTAAAAAAAAAGTTGCCCATTGACGGCACTGCTCATGTGTAAATCCAATACGTTACACTCAAAATGACAGAAAGGGAACCAAAATACCTAATAATTCATTGATAAAGTAATGTCAGTAGCTCCACCCACTTATAAGCATATTGCACAAGTACTTATATATTTACCCCTCATCTTCCCGAAAACTTCAATTAATGATTATGCAATTTCTTTTCTCACCATTTTTTTTATTCTTCCGTATTTAATAATAATTGCAGAACGCCTACATCAGATCCTAAACTATGTCAGATCTTCAGATTTTAACGTTTTCTTTTTCTAAAATCGTCTTGATCAATAATCATCATATGATTTTTAAAATTTCTTTTAATGCTACATTGATTTTTCTTAATGTTTGGCTGCTATTTTAAAGAGCTATACTAACTTTAAAATGCAAAGAAATGTCAGTGTAATTTGTATCGATTTATTATATGTTGTGATAAGATTACTAATGAAAAAAAAGCACGTTGAGTGGAGGGGGAAGGGAAGCGTCTTTATGAGAAATGGGTCTACTCCGAAATGAAAAGCATAAGTGGTACGTGAACGAAAAAAGGTTGCGAAGCGCTGCTTTAAATCAAGCTATAAGAATTTTCCACAATCATGTTAGGAGGAATTTCTCTGTGGCTGTAACCTCTTCGCTACTGAGTATTAATTTAGTATTATTGGTTCTTACTGAAGTATGTCTTCTTCCATTTGACTTCCGAGCAAGATTTGTAATTTATATGCATTAGTTCTTATCTTAGACTTTGAAACACATCGTTCTGAATCAAAATTTAAAATCTCAAAATTATAACTATGTTCGACTATCATTAATAAAATGGGACAAAACGCAGGTCCACATATGTGGACCCAAGGAACAAAAAGGTTAAAGTCATATTAGTTTTATCAAATTAAACTTTAAACATTTTTTTTTATATGTTAAATAACAATAGAATATTTTTGTTCAAATATTTGCAGGGATTAAAAACTACGAAATAAATTGATAATTTTAAAGATGAGTTCTTTAAAAACTGAACTTATTTACAGAATAATTAATTCTTTTCGATTTGAGCACATGAAATTTTACAAAGATATACTATTATATCTTAAAACACAAGCATTCAATTAAATTATTGACATTAAACTTATAATATTTTCAGAAATCTATATTTTCAACTTTTGTTTTAATAGTCAAATTTCAAAGTATTATTATTTTTTTCTAAATAAATTCATGCTCTTAGCTGTGCTTTTAAGGACTTTTTTACATTTTTAAAGAAAAATATGCAAAAGCTTTTAAGTAGTTAGTAGGAATTTAAATTGTAGAATATTTTAGTATTTATGCCTTGAAAGATTTTGCTGAAATAATAAAACCCTTTTACTGCTTCAAAGATCATGAATATTATAATGTCTTGTATTTTTCTTACCGCAGTAAAGAGATAAAAAAAATAAGCATATAAAAGAAATGGCTTTTGTAAAAGAAATGAATTTGTTATTTCACCTTAATTATTAATGTTATAAGAAGATTTTTTAAATTTTCTTAAAGTATTTTCATTGACAATTTTATTGGTAAACGATAATAAGTTGTTAAATTATTTATTTAAGTATTTGATTTAAGACGCATAAATTTTGCATATTACTTATTTTATTTCTGCTTCAAAAATTATAGAGGAAAAGGTCCAAATATCGACTACCAGTATTTTTTTCAATCTAGATCATATAATTTTCAAAATTAATAAAAGAAAATGTGACAGCAGGGTACCTTGACATGTTTTACGCATGTTTAGAGAACAAAAATCAGTTTAAAAGGCGTTTTCTGTTTATGAAAAGCAAAATTCCGAAAGTCTTCAAATTTTAAGTTTTTAAAATGGGGTCTAAATAGCGGCTACCTAATTTTTTTTTCCAAAAGACCACACAAATAGAGCTAATGACAATTATTAAGCAATAAGAATGTTATTTTAATAAATTTTATTGATTAATAATATTTCTTATGCACAAAAATACGCAATTTTTAATTAACAAGTATTTTTGTCAAATTTATAAAATTCTTTACGACTATCTCTCACAGACTTTTCCCCATTATGTTTCTAGTTTTGTTTTTTAACTTGTAAAAAAATAAAAATCTTGCTAATTGAAATGATAATTATTGTATCCGAAAAAATCACAAACATAATATCGCTTTCTGCGTCGGTGCAATCTCTATCAGCCCACATATCGCATTCTTAACTTTAACACATAATCCCCTCCCCCATCCTTGTCCACGGAGAGAACACACATTCAGAATACACAAATTGCATCATCTTCCTTTGTTAGATATTTTCCTTTTTTATTTTTTAACCCTCTCTCTGTGTAATTGTTTTATCAAAATGGCTTCAAAAATTGCGTATTTAACACCTTCGCGACGAGCGTCTTTTAAGAAGTTTTATTCTTTTGTCACATTTTTTTCAAAACAATAATTTTTGTCTAATTTAATCGGGAAAATGCTCCGATTAAATAAGGCAAAATTTACAATAAAAAAATAACTGGTGGGAATAATCAAGGAGGATTAATTAGACGGAAAAAATTACATCCCGAGGAAATCTTGGGTTGCCCAGCAAGAGGGTTAAAATCCAATTTCTGCCTCTTTCGCCTGATTTACTCTGTCATTTTCGTTTCTTTCTCTTCACATTTATTAAAAGCAATTTTGGAGTATCCAACAGAGCTTTTTTGTGAAACGATCCGATAACCAGTGTCGATCCTGAAGAATTATGACCATGGTTGCTTATTTCTTATTTCGAAATGGGACTAGAACTATTTTTGAACCATTTATATTAATAATTATGGAACTGCTTAAATTACTTTATTTTCCTCCCCTTCATGTAGAGCAACCGAGAGAGGTCCAGGTACAGGTTAGCTGGTATTTAGACCACTCTAGGTAGCCGGTATTCGGACCACTGCTATGTTTAAGTTAAAACCGGTATTACTCATTCGTATAATAAAATACCAATAATGTACGCATGGCAATTGAGAGCTAAATATGATTAGAAAATAGCTTCATCAACAGTTCAGGCCAATATACAATCAGTATATTTTAAAAAATGAGAAACACACATGTGAAAAACTTTTGATGTACCAGATTACATCAGTTCGACACTTTTGTATTTAATATTTGTAAATGAGATAGACTTCAGTGACGTACTTTTCGTAACTTTCTTCTCTCAATTAAAACTACAAACGCTGCCTATCACCGCTAGGCTGCTCTGCGCTCAGTTCTCAGAACACCTAGTAGCCGGTATTTGGACCTTTTTCTCTATATATATACCGGGTGTTCTAAAAAGGACCGACTGATTTTAAAATTCAATAAATCGCAAACAGTGACAAATATTAAAAAAAAATTTGCAGGAGGGATATGTACGATGCCAGGAGTTATTTTTAGCGTGATTCTCTAATTTAGTTCGAATTATAAACAATAGATGGCGCTGCAAGCGATAGGCGCTAAATTCAAGCTGGATTTTTTTTTTACCTTTCTCTTCTTCCATGCAAAAAAGGAATTAAAATGTATTGAGTGGTCTTGAAGTACCGAAAATCGGGCCTGCAATTAGCGGACTATTATTTGTAATTAAAACTAAATTCGATAATCACAGTAAAAAAAAACTCCTGTCATCATGCATAACGCTTTTGCAAGAATTTTTTAAATGTCTGTCACTGTTTGCAAGTTATTGAATTTTAAAATTAGTCAGTACTTTTTGGACACTTCTGATGGCTAAATATATTTTATCATGTTTATTTCAGCGGTCGTAATTTCTCTTTTCTTTAGCGCGGAAGTAAATCATAAAAAAAAAAAAAAAATAGATTGAATCATTTTCATTTTCGCATCCAACGGACTTGTATATATCAAAGATTTATGATAATTACTTTGTCATCTCATTCGATAAAAAATTAAAGCTGATCTTTTTATTAACAAGAATTTGCACCTAATTATACCATTTTATTCAGGCACGAAATTTAACGCAAATATATGTATGTCAGCAGTAATGTAAATATTTTATTTTGCAGATGATTCACAGGGTGAGGGATTTCACAGAACACAGTCGAATAAAAAGAACTTCGAATCAGAAATGTTTCACGTCAATTCAATTAAATGATATGCGGAACAATTTTATGTATTCATGATAAACCAACAGAACGATTTTTACTCATTGGAAGTAAATCAGCACTCAAATAATTAAAACCTCGAAAAACTGAATATTAATATGTTTATTATAACCAGGCAGTCCTGGTTCAGATCTCATATAGCGGAGATCGCTCGCTTCAGAATTTAAATTACATCTACCTTAATAAACAAACTGAAAAATAGTAAAGTAAAATATAGGGTTACCATAATTCTTGGCGGTGATTAATTTTCGCCAAGTCAAACAGAAATAAAGGGGGTTTTAACACACTGCCCCCGGATGAACAATTACTATTGTTCATCATTCAAACTAAATTTTTATCAAAGATTTCAAATTACATCAATAAGACAATTAAAAGTTAGAACATACTTACAATAATGAGACATACAATTAATTCTATTTTCACAGGAACAACTACTGAAACTAAAATATACAAAATACTAGATTAGAAAAAGTTAAAAAATGAAAATGTAAACAAATTGTTCGTAAAAGTTAAATGTTCAATGTTAGTCCATAATGTCAAGTTCAAGTTTATGTAGCAATTGAACTGGTCTCTTTATTGCACCAGATTCAGTTTGTATAGCACAAGACCTAACTTTCGAATCTCTTCCTAAAAAGAGCTCTGTAATTCTGCCGCATTTCCACATGTGCTTTGGAGTTTTATCTTCATTAATTAACACAACGTCACCAATTTCGAATTTAGTCGGAGCTTTGACAGGAACTGAAAAATTGGCAGAACGCAGTTCTAGCAAATATTCCTGCCTCCAACGCTTCCAGAAATGGTTTAAAACTTGATCTCGATATTTCAATATTTTTGTTAACGTAACTTTATTCGATTTAGGATCAGTAACACAATGAAAATCTGGTAGAGAATTTATTCGCTTGCCGATCAGGAAATGTGAAGGAGTAAGTGGAAGCGGTTCACTGTTTTCTTCATAAACATAAGTTAAAGGGCGACCATTAATCATTGCTTCGATTTCAGTTAAAGTGGTTTGTATTTCTTCATATGAGAGACAAGATCTTCCGAGAACTTTCTTCAAAGGAGTTTTCACCGAACGTACCATACGTTCCCAAAAACCGCCCCACCAACTGGCTCTTGGAATAATGAATTTCCATATGATTCTATTTTTATTAAAATATCGTAAAACTTCCTCTTTCGATATTCGGCTCCAAACTTCTCTAAGAAGATTATCAGCTTTGATAAATGTTTTCGCATTATCACTGTAGATTGTTCGACAAATTCCTCTACGAGAGATAAATCTTTTAAATGATAAAAGGAAAGTTTCCGTCGTTAAATTGGTACATAATTCGAGGTGCACAGCTCTAGTGACTGCGCACGTGAAAAGAACTATATAGGCCTTTTCTTGACCAGTTTTTGCTTTGACATAAATAGGTCCTGCAAAATCTACAGCACAGGTATAGAAGGGTGATGATTCAGTAATACGATCTCTAGGTAATGGTGCAATTTCTTGCTTCCCAGGAGAAGCTTTAAATTTTGTGCAAATAAGACAGTTTTTCAGTACAGATTTTATCATTTTTCGTCCTCTAATTATAAAATAATTTTCTCGTAAGTGAGCTAAAGTTGTTGCAATTCCATAATGGAAAACCTTTTCATGGGCATTTCGAATTAACAATTTGGTGTAAGCACTCCCATATGGAAGTATAAAAGGGTGCTTTTCCCTTTGAGATAATTCTGAAAATTGTAATCTTCCAGATAAAATTAACAAATCATTCTCATCCAATTTTGGATTCAGACTATACAAGGTTGAATCTTTATCGATGGACTTTCCCTTTTTTAGTAACTCAATTTCACGATTGAAGACAGATAACTGGGTTTGTTTTAACCAATAAAATTCTGCCTTTTCAATTTCTTGAGCTGTGAGCTCACCTGAAATTTTAGGTTTCAATTTATTGATATTATTTATAAATCTCAAGATCCAGGCTGTGATATTAAGTAATTTGGAAAGAGAACTAAAATTTTCTAATTTTAACAAAGACTCTGGAGGTACAACACCTACTGTACAAGATAATTGAGTAGAACTCAAGTTTGTTGATTTTCTTTCGTTCGAAATATTTTCATTAAAAGTTATCTTTTCAGGTTTCGGCCAACTGTCCTTTGGTAATGACAACCATTCAGGACCGTAATACCATAATTTGTTTTCTATGAGGTTATGTAAATTTTCGCCTCGAGTAAGTAGATCACTAGGATTATCCTTACCCGGAATATATTTCCATATTCTAGGATCAGTTAAAGATTGTATTTCTACAACCCTATTAGCCACAAAGGGCTTCCAATCCATGGCTGATCCCTTGATCCAATGTAGCGTAATTGTGGAATCTGACCAGATATGAATTTCCAAATTTTGAAAATTAAATGCACTTTTCAGATATTTAGACATCCTTGCAGCTATTAATGCCCCCATTAATTCAAGCCGAGGAATTGTCAAACATTTAATCGGGGCGACTCGGCATTTTGCCCAAATAAGACTAGTCATAATTTTATTATCACTTGTGGTACATCGAAAATAAGCTACGGCCCCATAAGCCTTAGGACTAGCATCTGAAAATATATGAATTTCGATTGGGTCCGAAAAGTCTAAACCCTGTGGAAAATATTTGCGGGGTACCTCAAATTTATGTAAATGTTCGATTTCTGCATACCAATTTTCCCATTCAATTTTTAAATCATCAGGGAATTTTTCATCCCATTCCAAACCCCTTTTCCATGTTTCCTGTAGCAAACTTTTCATACGAACAGAAAATGGTGCAATGAATCCAATAGGATCAAAGAATTTTAACATGGCTTTAAGAACAACGCGTTTCGAGGGATTAAATTTCCAATCATCAGGAAAGGATTGTACGTCAAAACGTAAAATATCCCAATTAGTATCCCATAATAATCCCAAAATTTTTAAAGAATTATTCAAATTTTCTTCTAAGTCACATAATTTATTTTCCTTCCATAATTTTCTAAGTTTGACAGAATTAGTATTGAATTTTCGCAAATTCATGCTAGCTTCTTTAAAAATATGCGAAGCTGTTGAGGATAGATAATAAGCGTCTTCGTCAGATTTTGACCCCGTAATCAAATCATCTACATAAAAGGAAGAGTCCAATATCTTAACAACTTCAGAATGATCAACATATTTACGTATATGGGATTTAATCGTTGCGGCCAAAAGAAAGGGACTGCAAGTTACCCCAAAAGCAGCTCGTGTAAATCTCAAAAATTTTAAATCATCCTTTTCGTCACCAAACCACAAAAATTTTAAATAATCCCGATCTTCCTCTGTTATCCCAATTTGCAAAAACGCTTTCTCTAAGTCAGCGCTAAATGCAACATTAAATTTTCTGAAATTAAATATTACATTAAGAATGTTCGGGTTAAGTTTCGGACCTGGATACAAGCAGTCATTTAGAGAATTTAAATGCTTTTCTTTAGAAGAAGCATCGAAAACCATTCTTACCTTAGTAGTTAATTTATCATTTCTTAAAACCGGCCTGTGCGGCATAAAATAACCACTTTCTGTTATTTTATCAGGACATTCTTCTACAATTCCAGCAGTTAATTGTTCTAATATAATATCTTTATAATTTTTACATAAGTCATTATCCTTCTCGAGTTTACGATTTAATTCCTCAAAGCGACTTCTAGCTATTCTAAAATTATTCCCGACTTTATTTTTGTCATCCTTCCACAATAAACCCGTTTCATATCTATTATTTACGAATTTTAAGTTATTCTCAAATTTATTCGCAATTTCCTTATCTGCATCAGAAATATTATCATTTGATTGCGTAATACCCAAAGATTCAATATCCCATAAAAAAGTCAAATCTTCCTCAACTGGAGTTGAAACGCACAGATTTAAAATAGAAGCACTTTCCATTTTTTTTCTTTTTTCATCTTCATAAAAACCACAAAGTGAATATCCAAATAAACTATCGCATAAAAAGAGAGATTTAGTTATTTTTCTTATTTCTCTATCATAACAGATTTGATAAAAATAATCCGCTCCAATAAGAACATTTACATTAGAATGGGATGATGCAACAGCATTTGTTAATTTAAAAGGTGCCAGTTTATTTTTTATCTGTCTGGAGAGAAGGGGGGGAAAAATCCTAACGTTTGAAATTACATCTGTGACTAAAGCCTCGATAAATATGAAACGCGATTTGTTTTCAACATGGCATAATTTTAATTGCACAACATCAAATGTTTTTATTTGTGGTTTAACAGCTGCAAAAGAATAAATTTGAAGTTTTTCTTGACGAATAATTCGGGGATTTAATTTTGATACTAATTGCTCCGTGACGAATGACCTTTGACTCCCCAAATCATACAAGCATAATGCAAGCTCAGAGCCTTTATCAGATTCCACATTTACGCAAGATGTTTGTAATATTACCTCTTTAAAAGAATTTTCATTTTCATTTTTACAATGAGATATTGAACTAATAATTGTGTCAGCTGATTCGATTTCTTTTGGAATTGTCGGTTGAGATTTTTTTAAACAAATCGAATAATGATGAAAATTTCCATTACAAAATTTACATGGCTCTAAATTCGATTTACATTTAGCCGAGACGTGAAATTTCTTGAAACAAGTGTAACAGCGTCCTTGCATACGTAATTTATCCCGTTTTTGAGGAATAGTACACACTTTACACAATTTTGAATCATGTTCATTGTCACAAAATAAACAAACATTTTTTACGTTAGTAGCCAATGCAGAGGCTGAAGGAATGTCGCGTTTATAGTTGCTAAAATGTTTATAACTGTTATTGTATTTATTTTTCTCTTTTTTAGCACTAAAACTATTTTCAGAGCTCTGGAGTGCCATAGTAGATTCTCGCGATTGAACTTCGTTTTTAATGAAAGAAAGAAGCTCTTCGACTTCCATTTTTTTACCATCGGTTCTTTTACGATTAAAATCTAACGCCATTTCAGCAGGTATCAACTTTAATAAAATAGGGCATAGGAGATGACCATAACTTCCTGCTGTAACTCCGAGAGAATTTAAATTTCTAATTTGTATTTCACAACTGTCATACAGTTCCCGAAGTTCTCTAACATTAGATGCATTCTTTACCTGTTTTAAATTTAAGAGTTTATTCATATGTGCGTTGATGACTAGGTCGTCACGACCGTAGCGAGTCTTTAATAACTCAACTGCAGATTTAAAGTTTTCCTCGGAAAGCGAAAATCCTGCAACAGCATTATATGCACTACCTCCAAGAAGAGATTTCAAATAGACAAATTTGTCAATAGGAGTTAAATTGCAATTCTTTTCAATTGCGTTAGAATATTGCCCCCAAAATTCTAACCAGGAACTGCTGTCACCAAAAAATTTATTTATAGTGAGCTTCGGCAATTTCATAGATCGCTCTAAATTTCCGTTTTGAGAACCGGATTCATTTTTCATAAAATTTTGAAAAGTATTATTCTGATTTTGGGAGTTATGTTCATTTAAGAACTTCGTTATTTTATAACGAGATTAGATTATTTTCTCACTATAGGTTTCGGAATTTTCGATTTCTTTCTCAAAATCGTCATCGGCGATAATATCCTGGATATCAGAGTTTAATTTTTTTAATAATTCATATTTGTCATTTAACTGGTCCTTACAAATATTTAATAAATCTAATTTATTATCTAATGTCATTGAAACATCTTCAAGAGTTGTGCTTATTTTTGTACACAATTTTGTCGTTTGTGTACGTAAGCCAGATCTTTTCTTTTTTAAAGTATCAATATTAACAGTAGTTGACATATTTGCTTTCAATTAATAAACAATAAAAAATTAGCTTACCTCAAGCTTTCAGAATCAGGCGAAAATAATATTCATTCGTCAGTCCAGACATACTGTCGCGGTTAGCCAACATGAGGGATTTCACAGAACACAGTCGAATAAAAAGAACTTCGAATCAGAAATGTTTCACGTCAATTCAATTAAATGATATGCGGAACAATTTTATGTATTCATGATAAACCAACAGAACGATTTTTACTCATTGGAAGTAAATCAGCACTCAAATAATTAAAACCTCGAAAAACTGAATATTAATATGTTTATTATAACCAGGCAGTCCTGGTTCAGATCTCATATAGCGGAGATCGCTCGCTTCAGAATTTAAATTACATCTACCTTAATAAACAAACTGAAAAATAGTAAAGTAAAATATAGGGTTACCATAATTCTTGGCGGTGATTAATTTTCGCCAAGTCAAACAGAAATAAAGGGGGTTTTAACACAGGGTTACAGGAGGTTAATTTCAGTGTTGCCAGATTGGGGACATTTTTGCCCCTAGATTGTTGATTGTCACCGCTTTTTTGAAATAGAAATATTCGCCCTATATAAAAATAGATTAAAAATTCTGAAAAATATGTGAATTATACTATTTTAAAAAGTGGTGGCAGTCAAATAATCTGAATTAAAAAAGTTCCCAATCTGGCAACACTGGTTAATTTCGCGATATAGTTCCGTTCCTATTTATTGGCAATAATTTACCATAGCATTTCTATTTAACGGATAATTTTGGCAGTTGCTTGATTCTAAAATTGACTTTGATTTCATAGGATGTTGTTATAGAATATTTTGCAAGTGGTACACTCTACTTCGGTCCTTGCGACTGATAAGATGTCTGCTACTATTCTATTCTAAAAATCGATGGCTGCCAACGGTCCACTCCATCAATATATGTTTTCATGAAGTTTCAATAAATAACAGCTTAAACTTTACAATTGTTTGCAGTTAATTTTTAGGATGAGATAAATGGATGCTTCGATGTCATACGATGTACAGCCACTGGTACATCTCGTCCAACTTCTTATTTAAAAGTGTGGGTGTATTCCCCCCCCCCACAAGTACTTTAATCGTCTCAACAACACGAAATATTCATACAGATTCGCAAATGCATTTTTAAACATAAAAGCAAAAATTAGCTGACAAGACCACTGAATTGGTATGAAATCGAATAGTAATTCTTATTTTTCGATAAGTGTGTGACATCTTCTATTATTAGAGATTGTTTTGTTCTTATAACTTATCTCGGTCTATCATGTCCGGAATATAGGTTTCAAACGCCATTTTCAGCAACATTTTCTAAATGATTTCTGTCCTTGATTAAAAGTCGGCCCCTCTATCCGATATCATATTTTCTGATTTTTAGTGCTAATTTCATGTATCAACGATTGACTTGTATCAGAAAGTAGAAAATTTGGATTTGATCATATGTTTCAAAATAAGTCATTTTAACTAATCATATCTAGGGTAATTCCTTTTTTTTATATCATTACATTTAAAAGTCATAAATATTTGCATATTTCTATCTATCTCAGTTTAAAGAGCAAATAAGTTTGACTTCATGTCTAAGGACTTTTATGACATTTCTAGATATGATAAATGGTAAATATATAAATATCATTTAAGTAAAAAACACTTTCGCAAATGTCACAATATAAATTTAGAGTGACCTGGAATACTTCCAAGATAATAAAACATACATATTTGCACTTTTTCAAATGTTTTTTTTTTATATTATTAATATTATGGAGTTTTTCATTCTGTTAAGAGTTGTTTCTGTAAAAAATGACCAACTTATAAAATGACATTTTAGATTTTTGTATCGTTACGCTTAAAGATTATTTGTTAGAAAGTCACAAATACAGTATAAGATGTTTTTAATTTCTAAAAACTAGTAGTTTTCATATTTAAAAAACTAAAGGATGACAATCAAAAATTCCAAGATTGTTATCTAATCTTTCTTGAATATGTCTTAAAATAGGGTTGCATATTTTTCCAAAATATACAGTTATATAAAAATATTTAATCATATTATTATATAGAACAGTAAGTCTTGTGGGTTGTTAGAAGATCGCGCAAATACTTCTGCATTGAAAATAAAGCTTAATCCAAAAATGGAAAACCTGTTTTTTTTTAGGGTTCCGTACTGAAAAAGTAAAAACGGAACCATTATAAGATCACTCCTGTGTCTGTCCGTCTGTCTGTCTGTGTGTCTGTCACAGCCATTTTACTCGTAAAGTATGTAACGTGGAAAGTTCAAATTCGGGGAAAGACCATTGACCATATAAATACCATTGACCCGCAAATTTTCAGATTATAATTAATATTTTATCGTATAAAAAATTTTACTCTAAAAAACTATATTTTCTATACACATGTAAAAAAAAAAATACATTCTTAAATTTATAACTAAAGTATATATTTTGAAGACAAAAATTATGATTATTATATTTCAAAGATTATATTTTATATTTAAAATTAGTATCTTGCAGTTTAATAAGTTATACAAAAATTTCTCTGAAAAAGTATATTACACATTTTGTTATTGTCCTAGGATATAATTTGAATTTTTTTTTCAAATACATAGTGCACAGTAAAAAAACATTATCTAAAAAGTATTGACAGTTGCATGAAAATTCTTTCCATGTACTCAAAGCAAGAGGCAAAATCAATGTGCAAAATAAATTTTATGTAATGCATTTTATACTAGGAGCCGACAGCACAGATAATCACCTCTTCGAGTTCACTGATGAAATTCTAGGGTTAGTTAAATCTTGATTCTCATATTAAAACGCAATCGGTCTGCCAAGTCATATCTTGGTGGAAAACACCTGAAAACCCGATTTTAGAGGCTGACTTGTAGGTTTATCAATGTGTTTTCCTGCTCCCAGTCTTCCATGTTTTCATGCCTTTTGGTGCAGGAAAACACAATAGTAAACCTGCGAGTTAGCCACTAAAATCGGGTTTTCAGGTATTTTCCACCAAGGTATGACTTGGCAGACCGATTGCATTTTAATATGCGAATCAAGATTTAACTAATCCTAGAATTTCATCTGTGAACTGGATGAGGTGATTGTCTGTGCTGCCAGCTTCCGGTCTATTTGTATTTTTTAAAAAAATTCTCAAATAAAATGTATGTATTGTAATAAAGAAATCGTACGTAATTTATTTTATTAAACATCTAATTTATTTATTAAACACTCATTAATGATACACATAAATATTTATTTGTATTACACTTTAAACACTTTTATAATATTTAAGTTTCTGTATGCGATAATATGCATACTAGAGCATAAAACAATATAGATTATAATACCACAAAAGAAAATATTATGTCATTGCTTTCAGATACTATTTTGGATCATTTCAATTCACATGTCATTTGAGGAAATTTTATCGGTTTTATAATTAAATCATGGGAATGTATTTGAAAACGAGTTGCAATTAGCTAAACACAAGAGAGAAAAAAAAACAAAAGAAATAAATATTCCAAGTACAAACACATAAAAAATGAAGGACACTAAATAAGATTAATTGTGCACTTTTGTTTCACGTACACACAATGAAAAGACCGAGCGTGAAAAGATAAAAATTAATGAGACTGTAGCTCCCTTCAACATTAAAGAAAGAATAGGAACATTTGGTTTGTTGAAAGGAAAAAAAAATATTTTCTAATCTCCCTAAGTAAAACAAGTTAAGCCGCAAAAATATAGGACATATAAATATCTTCTTAGATATCGCGCTTTATTTCTAAAGAAGTGTTATTATCTTTACGGATATTACATGAAGATTGCAAAAGTTTACTAGAGCGTAAGACAGTTTTTATTTGATTGTTATATTTTTTGACGGAATGTTAAATCACATCAATAACGTCTATCGTTAAAAAATGTACTTCGAGAAACAAAGTTTTTTTTTATATTGCCCTTTTATTTAACCCCTTAATTCTCGCTCCCGTCATATTCACGGGCTGTGACTTTTATTCAGATTATTCAGATTTGTTTCATTCCCACTAATTTTATAGATAATGTAATTGGCGTTATTATGGTATTATTTTACCTGTCATTAAATAAGTTGAACATTTCTTTTTCAAAAAAGTGGTACCAATAAGCAATTTAAATTTTTAAACAGTAATTTAATGCGAGCGTTAAGGGGTTAACTTAACGGGACAGTGGACTTTCAAAATTACGAAATTCAACTATAAAATCGATTTTGTTTTATTTGTATATCTGTGAAAAAAAATGTTCATATTTATCTGATGGAAAAAAGATTTTTTTCAGTTCTAACGCGTCTTTGCTGAGATATAAGATTTTATGGTTGTGAAAAGACCATAAAAGACCATTTATAAAGTTTTTTTTTTTTTTTTTTTTTTTTTTTTTTTTTGTTTATTTAAAATGATGATTTCTCAAAATTGAAATTTTTTTACATTTCTAACTTTCGAAACATTCAATCAGCATTCCTAATAATCAGATTTTTTTCAAATGTATACTGTATATTTTCTATACAATGTTAAATAAATGTTAGCATAAAAAATTGCATTCTCGGGGTACTTTAGTGTTGAACCTTATATTCACATGAAAATATATACTAGCTACGTTTTTTAGAGGAAACGAATCATTCTCATAAAGAAAAATCTGCTTATACATTCAGCAAACTTTTACAATTCATGCCAACTTCCATTGTAATATATAATATGAATCTCATAAATAAATATTGTCATATTTTATGAAAAGGAATGTGCGTAGGCCATTTTTAAATATGACAATTAATTGTTATTTCTAAAATTTATATAGTCAATAATTTATAATCTTTTATTATTTTAACAACAAATTTAGAACATAACTTTTTGAGATTTCCATTAAACCATTAAGGAACAGCATGTTTTACAGGAATTTTATTCAGTTCACACCACTTTTTGTTAAACACTATATTTTATTTTATGCATCACTGAAATGCGTTAATTAAATAAGGCAAAATTTTACTTTTCTCTTTTACTGGTATAAAAAAATTTAAAATAATCACAAATATAATGTTGCGAAAAGCAAAGTCAGTCTTTAATGGGTTAACAAAACTCGCAGTTATCAAAAGAATCCAACGTTAAATGAAGGATTTAATTTTAAACGTTGTCTCCGCTGTGGCGACATTATCTTTGTTTGCAAAATTTGTTTTTTGGCACCAGTAATAAAAGAAAATAAAATTAGCCTGATTTAATCAGAGCATTTTTGAAATTGTGCATTGAAGCAAAGCGATTTAAGTAAGCGTCCTATCTTAAAAAAGAGAGGTAGCATCAATCAAGGTCGCACGCCACGTAGCGGAGGGGGTTAAACTACAGGATGATGCCTAACTGTTTTCTTACTTCACACCACTAAAATTGTAAAGTTTTTTACACCTTGATTATTACCAGAAATGTTTCTGACAAGATGAAGAAAACTTCGTGGTGTTAAGTGCATCTGGATGCCCCTCTCGCTACGACATTATTTTTCAATAAATGTGGTGAATAAAATAAAGTTCCACGAGTGACAAAAGATTTAGAAAATATGGGCAGATGGTGGATGTCCTGTCATATATGACATCACACTAAAATCTGGCGTATGTGGATTATCACCCTGTCTACAAGATGGCAGAACTGTGTTAATTTACGCCCGACTCCAGTATTAAGTTTGTACGCTTACTTATGAAGGAAATTTCTTTTTAAAAAGTGGTGCCAACCGAATAAAATTTGTGTAACAGATGCCGAGTTCAAAGGGTTAATGTGTACTGTCTCCTTAACTTCCTTAATGTTTTGTATCGATTTTGCAATCAATATTTCACTCACTTCCCGACGTGCGTGAGTTTTGTAATGTTGTGCAATTGTCTGTTACCGATAACAATACGGCATAGCAATATTTTCAAAACGAAAAATATCAACTAAAAAATTAATTGTTAATTTTTTTTATATATAAGTCGTAGATAGAGTGATACATTTAACCCTTTAACGGTCGCTTAATATTTGGAAAAACCATCAAAAAAGTTCCTTTATTTTTTATTACAGAAATTGAGTTTCTGTATAAAACATGCAATTAGTTTTTTTAAGGCGAAAAAAAAGATGTTATAGAACAAATTCACATTTGTGGAAAAGCCATCATGCGAAAATTCTGTGGTTTAATGTTTATTTTACACCATACAAATTAATGCGAATAAGACCTTTATTTTTCACGTCTTAGACCTTTATTTATCCACCATCAAACACATTTTTCCAAATAATATTTGAAATAATATAATATACATTAAATTTTGATTATTAGTAATTTTTCTGAGTGTGATATAATTCGAAACATGCAATACAAAGTCTAACATCACAATCAGCGCCAGAAACAGCCCAAACTCTAATATTCAAAGACTTCACACAGAAATGCCAGTTACATATTTCTGGTTTCAGAAGTTTTTCCAGCAATAAATCTCCAGCCCGGAAATATGACGGGCACGAGAAATAACGAACGACATCTCAGCCGGTAATATTGACGGGAGCGAGAATTAAGGGGTTAATACGTTCCTGGATAGATTTATTTTTAGAGCGTGAAAGTTTTATTGCAACGGTCCGGATTCGAAACCAGAGTTCGGAGAATTTTTTTACAGTTGCAGCAACATCAATGTACAGGGTCATCGAAAAATAATGCCTAGATTTAAAAAAATTATACCATCGAAACCTTTTATGTTAGATGAGTAATTCTTTCACTACTCGATAACTGGTGAACGCAAGTTTGGTTTTAGTTCACCAGAATTCGTTTGCTTGTCTGTGTTATACGCGGATTAGTTGCGCAGTCGTCAAGGTCAGCCGATGCGCCCGACTGCAGCTGCTCAGTATGATGTTGATCGTGCAACAAAAACGCACAGTATGAACTTGACCTTGTAACAAAAAGAACAGTGCGTGATTTGGTATGTGGAGTCAAAGTCAATAGTAAATGTACAGCGGCTTTTTCGGAGAACTTATCCAGGTCAAAATGCTCCTAGTGCTCACATTTCACATATTTGCTCCTGGTGCACACCGAACGGTGCTCACATTGAAACATACTAAGGTATTAAAAAAAATATTTTTTAGCGCACATAAGAGTAAAACCAATAAATTACCTTTCATAGTTTTTTTGTGACAGTTATTTAAAATCTAGGCATTATTTTTCGATGACACTGTACATCTAAAACGCTAAGGATCGTAGCGGCAAAAATGCGGTTATTTCTCTTTTTCCGATAGCAACGAGTGGTTTGCTTAAGAAATCAAACCTGCTAAACCTAAATTTAGCCGACTTGTTTATTTGTTTTAGTGTGAAATATTTTGCAATCTCGCAAAAAATGAGTTATTTATTATAACAATACGTTCAGACGATAAAAAGCTACGGTACGCTGCAGCCAAAAAGTGGTTATTTCTCTGTTGTTGGTGTCAATGAGCAGTTTGTGTAGATAATCAAATCAGAAAATCAAAACTTTACATAGCTTTTATATTTTTTGCGGCATTTCGCGAAAAAATTCACTACTTATGATTACCATATTCTGAAATGATGTTTTTTTTATTATTCTATAATGATTTTGATGATGTAACGATTTGTCATGATGCGAAATTTCATTCATTGATCTGAGGAGATGACGTGTTGACGCGTAAAAGTTTTCGCTTCTTTTTTCAAAAATTATTTTACAGGATTTATACTTTACGAGGAAAACAAAGACTTGCCACTGAAGCTTTGGACGGAATGATTCAAAGAAGTTCCATTTGAAATGAAGCTGATAGGCTAAGGCGAGCCACAGAACTTACCAATCAACAGCAAAACAGACTTACCTAGTGAAGGCAAAACTGTGTTAGCCCTTTATGAACTGAATTGTGAATTCATGAATGTTTTATCTTCTAAAGCCTTTTTCGTGAATTGTTTAAACTGCATTAGAAGATTTACATAATTATTTAATAAATTTTAGAAGGATTTTAGAAGGATTGAAGGATTTAGAAGGATTAATTAAATTTGAATCTATGTGGACTTAGTGCAATATTTTTAACCAGAATCGAACCTTTTATTTTAAATATTTTTCTTAATATTTTGTAGAATTCAGAAGTGTACAAATATAATGTTCTTACAATAGAAATTTAAAAATATTTCCGAATTGAAAAATCCCCCCCCCCCCCCCCCCCAACGCCAAGAAGGTGAAAAGATGCAAAGGCAAAATAAGTCATCCTTTTAAAAATATTTTTTCTTTGTGTAACCCATAATGCTTTTGGAACAAGATAAAGTAATTTATCTATATCTCATTCTAAACTGTATTACAACTAATCGATGTATTGAATGAATTTTATAACAAGTTATTTCAATGGTACTTATAAGTACCGTTAGTAGATAAATTGTTAATTGACACTTTGAAGTGAACATCTAGGAGCATGTTGAAATATGACTCAGGCGTGCGAATTTTAGCGCAAATATTCTGCGTGGTATTAGCTACACTGTTAAAAATTTGCAGCATTCTGGCAGGTCATTTGACCGTTTTTTTCCCGAAAACGGTTACACAACCGTAATTTTAACACTATGCTGACCCTATTATTGGCCATTTTATGGTCAGAATATAGTTAAATTATGATTATGAAACCGTTTTTTAAAAAAAAAAAACGGTCGAATCAACTGCCAGAATGCTGCAAAAATTTTAACAGTGTAGTGATATTTACAGTTTATATTCCCATAAGAAATGAAAAATGACTTATTCAGTGTTACCTCCCTTTTGTTAATATCAACGGAAAAATAATTACTAGAACAATATCAAAAACACGAATTTTATTTGTGTTCTTAAAATTAGAATAATAAATAAAAAAGAAAGAATAAAAAGAAACGCTTGCATAAGTGTACTATAAATTAATTTTTTTTAATATAAAAAATCTGTAGCTGTCGTAACAAATATCCCAAAATCGTGTTGTACTATAGAAATAATCTACATAAACTAGAATTTTGTTGCATTCATAATATATTTAAATTTTTAATGGATGTTTAGAAGTTTCCTTTCGCATAAAAATAAATTTGACTTAGGGAGACTTGGGAGGGTTGACCCACTTTTTACAAAGTGATTTTTTATTTTTTAAATATTGAACGTAGAATAAAGTTTTATATATAATTTTATTCGTTATACAATCAGTTATCAAAATAAAATTGCTACATAAGTATAATATATAAGAAATTTGAAAAATGATTGATTTTAATCATGAGAAAATAATGGGTCAAGGCTCCCCACATATGGGAGGATTGACTCACTATATGGAAGGCTTGAGGCACTTTGTTTTATATTGAAATATTTGTGAAGACATATAAAATCAGTTTAAAAAAAGGAAAATAACATTATGCTACATGCTTTATTTCTTATTAAAAAAATATATTTTTGAAAATACGATGCTTAAACAAACCTGTTTAGACGCAATCGCAAGTCAGAGGAGGACAATTTTGTTTTAAACAGGATTTTGTCTGAGCAGATATAATTGTACAGCAGGGAAAATGAAATTTTAACATTTAAAACACTATTCCGCTAGAGATAGGTTCCGTTTCCACAGGGTTTCATGCATTATTATGTCCGTGTTACTGTCCCGCTTTTTTTATGTCTCCTTGTGCTATTTTTCGTGACATTCGACCTGACAACTCTAGTTGTCAAATAGTTTGGTTTTATCTCACTCTATTCATCATGTTGAAATTTGTCTAGATACCTGCCTAAAGTTTTCTATCAATGCTATGTTCTTCTGCAGTCGCATGAGTACTTAACTTATCATTAACATATTTTAACCTTTTCAGGGGCAAAGTACTTTCAGTAATAAAATGTTGAAATAAATGTCTGGCACAGGAAGATACGCACAAATATGTTTGGAAATATGAGAAAGGCTATATTTCATATACATATGAAATGAAAATATTTTAGCAAAATTCTGGTGCCATTGTTGCGTTTGGGAATTAAAATTAAGTGATTTCATAAACATACCCTTGCCCCTGAAATGGTTAAGACTGTTTCTATTTACATATTTAAGTAATATTTAAATGGAAAAAAGTTCCTATCAACTTTCTCATTTATTTTTCATTACTTTTTTTCGTGCAACTGCACCCCATTTTACTGTAGCTTTGCAGAATATATTTACATTCATTTTTATATATAACCATTAATTTTTCATTATACACAGTGTATAATAAAAATATTTCCAAAACCCCTTAATTAACACATAGCTGACGAGCAATTTTTATCAAATCTGTATTTTAAAATATTAGAAGCTCCTCCCTGCCCTGAAAGTTTTGTTTAAATTATTTTCCAATCGTTTCCCAAGTTTATATATTAGTAACTATCTTTCAGTGTGCGAATATAATACATGTAAAATGTTTTACAATCTAAAAAAATATAGACAACATGATATAAATGCATTTTCTGTAAGGTATAAGCCACGGCCTTAATCAATGATTTCTGGTGAAAGGTTGAACCATGAATCAGGGTTTTTTTAATCAAATTTTCTGATGAAAGGTTTAACCATGAAACAGCATTTTTTAAAATCAAACTTTCTGGTGAAAGGTTTAACCATGATTCAAGATTTTGTAGTATTTTTTGGTGAAAGGTTGAACCACAATTCAGATATTTCTCTCAACTTTATGGGGAAAGGTTACACCGGATTGTACTTTTCTTTTTTTCCCCTCGCTTTGGAGTGAAATGATTAACCAGGACTTTGGTTTTCAATTTATCATTTTATGGTGTAATAATGAACAAAATTTCAGATTATGCGAAATTATGTTGCAGTACGAAAGCATAATTTTTTTTGTTTTCATTAAACTGAAAATTATTAAAGTTTTAATTATTGATTCTATTGGCTTTAAAATATATTTAAAAAACAAATGTAAACCAGTTTGATCTAATTTCACAAAATAATAGCTTTTTTTTTTTCTCTCTCTCTCTCTTCCGTGAATATTACCATTCTGTCCTTATACATTTTGGAACATTTCTCTGCACTCAGTTACACTTATAATCCATTTAGTGTTGTTTGCGTATTCACAATCCATTCATAATGAAGATTTTTTTTAAACATAATTTTCTTAGATTTAAATACATATCCTGTTTTTATTATATTTTTAATTTAAAATCCAGGAAATAAAAAATATTTTTAATAAACATCACTTTAAACAATGCTAAATGGATTTCTTTAAACAATATTAATTTTTGCACAGGTTTGAAAAAAGTTTGATTCCATAATGCACTTAGCTGTTACTTTTATGATCTGTAGATTTTTTTGTTTTTATATTGTTGTGAATCTACAGATGCTGAAATTTTGATATTATAGTGTTTTCAAATTTTTACCTTCTTTTCACAAAACAAAAAATAAAATATTTCAATTAGCAAAAAATATTTTTAGACATTTCCTCATATCATTAATATAAAGGTACAATTGTTACACATATGAAAATTTCACCAATCACTATTTTAAAAGTTATATACATTTTGATAGTACTATTTTTGAACAATAAAACTAACATGTTCTGTCCAAAATCCCAATTATGAAAAATTATTACTAATGCATTTATTTTTAAATTAGTATTAAATAACAATTTGATTTTTCTTCTATTGCTGGCACATATCGACAGTAACAATAATCTAAGCAATCCATTTCCCCTTTTCCTCAAATTGAATTATCACATAATTTTCATTTTTATGTCGTTAAAAGGGGAAAAATTGTAATTTCAAACGCAATTAAATTAAATCTGCATTTCAATTTACTGATTTTTCATGGTTTTTAAATTAATTTTCAAGCACGGTTCTTTTAAAAATTTATATTGCACACAGCTCAATTATGCAAAATTAACTCATTTAAATATAAAACAACAAAAAGTGCAGCATTCGTTTCTGTTTAACACTCAATAATGAATATAACATTTTTCAATAAATAAATAAAACACAAGCATAACGGATACATAATCAAAGTACAGTCTGTCTAAAGTGGAATCGAGGCAATTTTCCGTAGTCGACAATATTCCGCCTTAGACAAATTGTACTTTATGTCTGTGTATTCGCAAGGACATGAAAATCTTTCAGAGTTAGACAGATTTCCATCTTACATAGAGTTTACTGCATATGCGTAAACACTGAAATAATCAGCATAAAAAAACACAGCTATAAGTAGCAGAATCCTTCATTTAACCTCTAATATCAGCTAACACAAAAATATTACTTTAAATGAATTTTAAAGCTTTTTTTATTTTTTAATACACAATGTGTTTTCATAGTATATTAAATACTTAATTTACATGGTTAATTTAATAACAGCATTGTCGCCAAAAGTGATTAATTATTATTGATTATATGTGTATTTTTTCAGTATTCCTAAACGATAATCTATGATGAAGATTTTTAAATATTTTTTTAAATAATAGTAGTAGAAAAGGAAAATATTCACCAACAGCAGCCTTGAAATAGCTGAAAAAAGAAATGGTCACAGACAATAAAATAACAACACAATTAAGTTGGTTTGCGGTATGCCGCTCCATTTATTGAAAATACAAATTATACAATCATTAAATTATATGTCTATACATATATATAGTATGTCAGACTAATATTTACTGCAAATGTAATGCCATTTTACGTAGAGAGTTTCTTTCCGACAGTTTTAGGAGGGTGCAGTACTGTCCGACCATTCATTTAAAAAATAGCCCCTTTCTTCCCCAAATGAGGATCATAAATATGACGAGATCATCAAATATAAAGAATTCTTGAAGCTTAGTATCCAAGTATTAGCAGCTCCAAGCATCAGGTTAATTTCTTCACCTGTTTTAAATGAAAGGGTAAATATTTTAAGACATAAAATTATTTTTTGTGCAGATATAATAATAATAAAATTTCCCACAGGGAAAATAATCCAAAAATTAAACAGCATATCAATCAAATTCTCTTTTACAAGGAAAAGCTTCAGCATTTGAAAAATCAACCTGCTTTCGAAATCCTTTGTGGTCTGCTGGTCTGAAATCACCAAAAATTCAATTGGACCAGTAACTTTTCCCCCTCTCTCAGAGGGTCACAGATTAAACTTAATTTTTCCCATCCCTCAGAAAACCGCAACCAAGCTGAGTTGAGAGCATGTAAGGTAATGTGAGGGATTGGAAAGAGGACTTTTTCACTTTTGCTGTTAGCGGCGATATAGGACTTAGGAGGGGCATGGCGTTTTTTTGCAGAAAATTTTTAAGAAATTATTTGAGTTAGCAGACGTTTTACATTTTATCTAAGTCTGTCCACCCCTTGAATATATTATCAAAGTATACTGAAATCGTGCTATATTTTTAAGAATCTCATAGAAAAAATTTAATCCCAATTTATGAATGTTCTACCTATGAGTTTGGTTTGCACATGAGAAGTCCACCTTTTGTTCCTCCCCTTATTTCAAAAAAAAAAAAAAAAAAATATATGCAAAGTCTGATTATGCATTGAGTTGTAGAACAACAGACAATTTAACGTGGAAGGAGTCTATAATAATAAAAAATAGAAGTTTTTGTGCATGTCTGTGTTGTGTGGAGACCACTGCACCACGGGCAATTCTGTGTAAAACAAAAAGTTCTCAAATCCACAGCCAATTTTCTGAAATGTTACGGCAGACTATGGTGAGGAAATCTTCTCCCGATGTTATTTATTTTTGTTGCAGGTCGGGTTAACCCATTTTTCAAAAGTAAGTTCAGTATATTGTTTTTAGGGATGTACCGAATACTGATTTTGGCCGAATACTGAATATTCGGCTAGCCAAATAGTAACCGCTAGGCCGAATATTCGGCTTGTCGAATACTTTTATATTTCAAAGTTTAAAGGCATTAAAATGTTAAATTTTAAAACAATTTTACATAACATAATATTTAAAACAGAAACTTTTATTTTGATAATCAAGAGCTATTTCAAGTAAACTTTATGCTGAAAAAAAAAAAAAATCTGCTTTGAGTTATTTAAGAAGAGGATAGTTATAAAACTTTTTTAATGAATAAAATTTTAAATTTCATGGCTTCTTCTGTGAATTAAAACAAATGAATAAAATTTTCTTAAATTCTGAAACAATCATTTTAAAATCAAAGAGAAATTGCGGAAAAATGGAAGAAAAAATGTACAGGATCATATATTATTTGTTTGTCAGGAAGAGACTAAAGTAAATAAATAATATAATCTATTCAAATTTTATATGGCGACAACTCAGCAAGAATAACTGTTCTACTCCCTTTGATTAAGCAAGGAAATTTTTAAATGCATCCTAGATCGGTGTCTGGAGTGGGCGATCATTTTCAGAGATCGTAAACGTTCTTAAAATCTTAGCAAGAAACAGATTATTTACTGGACAATATTCAGGAACTTGAATTTGTACATAATTAATTCCGATGAAAATCCTCGGGATTGGTTAATTTTCTTAAATACTTAAACAGCAAATAAATAATGTAAAAATATTATCTCTTATTTAAATATATGATTCTGTTTCTAATTATTCTGAATATCTTTATGAATTGGCTATTAAACGTAGAAGTGGTATAAGGTTTTTAAAAATATGTTTTAAGTTTTTTTTAAGTATTCGGTTAGGCTGAATATTTCGTTATTCGGCCAAACAGAATAGTTTGCTATTCGGCCAAGCCGAATATTTGGTAACATGGTCGAGTGGATACCAAACATTTGGTGCATCCCTAATTGTTTCAGATTCAAAACTATAGCTATAATAATAAACAGCGGTAGAATTGATAAAAAAAAGTCACTAGTCCAAAGAACCAGTAAACATCAGAGTTTACTGGTCTGCAGACATCATCACTGGCCCGCTACATACAATTCTATAGAATTTTATGTAGCAATGTATAGAATTTTATGCGACGATTCTCCAATTAGCCCGGCTCTTTGCAAAGAGCCTTATTTCTCAATTAGCCTACGACATATATACAATAGAACCTCGATTATCCAAAGTAATTGAGACCGAACCTACATAATCGAGAATTTATCAATAATCATCTAGTTTAATATGTAACATTGTCATCGAACTGCTTTTAGGACTATTTAAACTGCTTAATAAATATCTAAATTCAAATTATACATGAAAATAATATAATTTGTTTAGACGTGTACACAGGGAGGGGGGGGGGACAAGAGTAGATATTTTGTGAGTCTTTTCCTTCTGCGACCAGAAAAAAGTGAATTGAAAGGGCGCATCAAAAATTGCTGCATGAGAAACTGGGTGCATAAAATAATAAAAAAGGGTCGCCGGACACATGCAGTAGTTAAAAAGAGATGCCGAGTGCATTCACCAGTTAAAAAGGGCCAGTGGGTGCATAACGTAATTTATATATAAGGGCCGACGGGAGCTGCACCCTGCCAAATTGCCCTAGAGCAGTGTTTCCTAACATTTTACTGCTCACGCCCCACCAGAGCATTAATAAAATAACCATGCCACGCCCCCTCCTTGTCACTCTGTAAATTATGTATCTTATTACAGAAAAAATTAACTCTATTACAAGATGGAACAATATAAGAACCTTACAATCACTAATCATTTCACTTTTTTTTTTTTTTAAACTTGTTGAAAAGGTGAACCTTGTGTCACAAATGTATTTTTAACATAATTCTATAAATGAAATGACTCTTCTTTGAGAATGAGAATCTTTTTGTATACATCTTCGCTTTTGCACCAAAAAGGCATTTATTGTACTTTTTCAACATCCCTCAATTAAAGAAAAGTATTATACATTCTGAATCTTCTCAAAATATCCTGAAGAAGGACATATTTAGCATTAAAATCAGGGCTCTGGAGTTGGGCCCATTTTTGAGCGAAAGAGTCTGAGTTTGGTCTGTTAAAATTGTCGGAGTCAGAGTTGTCCATTTTACAAGCAGTTCTGCATTGTCGGAGTCATCCATTTTTCCCACCAACTCCGCAGCCCTGATTAAAACTAATAACACTCACACATTTTATAATTCATTTTTGTAATGTTTTAAGGATTGGTGGAAAAGCTCTGGACATTAAATTTTCATTTTATGGATAACACAATACACAAGAGCATTTCATGATTCTTATTTTTATCAATTTTAAGTATACATTTATTCCCCATTAGAACACATTTTCTCTGTTTTCCTTTTCCCGATATCATGAATTGTTTTCCATATATTATCATCTGATTTTAAAATTTAAAATGTATATGTCGTCATATAAATTTATTTATTGTGCAAGAAGCCTAAAGTAGAGAGACCCACACATATTTATTATCAACCCATTTTCTTTTCTAATGCTACTTAATATTTATAAATTTTATAAAGTTAATACCTCATTTAGATATTTCATATATTGTTTAGGTTAAATATGCTCAAGAGAATCAAATTTATATATACTTTTAAATAGTTTCATGTGATTTATAGCAAAGCAAATAGCAGTTGAAAGGTCATTCAATAAATAATCGAAAGCATTACCAAATATTATAAAATACCTAAATAACCAGAAAAATTATAAAGATTTTTGGTACTTTTTGGTTAGCCGGGCGCCAGCGTTATATATACAATACATATATATGTGTGTGTGTGTATATATATACAATATATGTACATTACATATATATATATATGTAACACTGGCACCTGGCTAACAAAAAAGTACCAGATTTTTAATACTAAGATTAGATGTCAAAACATTTTAAAAGATTATTCATACAATTATTCTGGTGTTAAACTATTTTAAACTTTCGATTGGGAAAAATTTTTAAATTCAATTAATAAACCTGATTTTTAAAAATTTGCTTCTATTTTGTTTATTTTTTGTCTACAACATTTTTTCTTCCCAACATCTCAACCAAAAAAATGCCAAAAGAAACTGATAGCGAACGGCAGAGTTGTATAATATAGACGCACGCGCGCACACGAAAAATTTTCCGCAAAGTTCCGAATTTTGCAGAAAAAATTCTGCAAAATTCGGAACTTTGCGGAATCTTTTTTAGAAAAAAAAAGTAATTTTTGTTATTGTATTTTTTTTAATGCCAAAAATTTAAAAATGTTCCCCAATATTATGTACGATTTATTTATTGTTTGCTTTTTGCTAGGGGTGATTGTGTTCTGAATTTTCTGAAAATTTAAGGTATTCGGTTCCGAAAATAAAAAAAAAATCGGCCACCAGTCAGAAAATTCAGACATAAAAAAGTCACTGACATATATTGCGGATTTCAACAAATGTTCGCCGAAGATAAACTAATTCCGTCAATCGTTCGCAGAAAAAATACCTAATTTTGTCAAAGCAAGGCGGGGAAAAAATGCAAATTTCGTTAAATGACCGCAGAAAAAAACATGAATTTCTTTTAAGAATCGTGGAAAAAAAACTTTTTGTCAAAGAATCGTATGTAAAACGCAAATTACGTCGAAGAAGCGCAGGAAAAAAAACTAATTTCGTAAAAGCATAGCGGAAAAAGCGCGAATTTTGTCAAAGAATCATGAAAAAAACCCCGCAAATTTCGTAAAAGAATCGCGAAAAAAGCTGATTTCGTTAAAGGATCACGAAAGAAACACAAATTTCGCAAAAGGGCCGCGAAAAAAGAGCGCATTTTACCAAAGGATCGCGAAAAAAAAAAACATGAATTTCCTCAAAAGGTCACAGAAAAAAACCCGAATATCATCAAAGGATCGCAAAAAAAGCTAAATTCATCAAAGAATAGCAGAAATAAGCAAATTTCGTCCAAAAAATCGCAGGAAAAAAACGAATTTCGTAAAAGCATAGCGGAAAAAAGCATGAATTTTGTCAAAAGTTCAGGGGGGGGGGGGATGCAAATTTCCTCAAAGAACCGCGGAAAAAAACTAATTTCGTCAAAGGATCGCGAAAAAAAGCGCGAATTTCGTCAAAATTCCGCGTAAAAAGCGTGACTTTGGTCAAAAGATCATGAAAAAATGTAAATTTCACCAAAGGACAGGAGAAAGCAAGTGCATTTTGTCAAAGGATTGCGAAAAAAGTGCGAATTACGTCAAAAAATTGCGAAGAAAAAACACAAATGTCGTCAAAAAATCTCGAAAAAACAAAAATTCCGCCAAATGATCGCGGGAAAAAATGAGAATTTCGTCAAAGGGTCACAATAAAAACTCATCGCTCTCTTTAATTTTTATACTTATGAATGGACCCCTCCTTCCAAAACGTCATTCAGTTGTTTCAGAAGCAATGTCCATTATTGCATTTTGTGAGAAGAGGTCACAATATTAAGGATTGGGCTGTTTCTAAATGCATTGACAAAATAACTGATAAGAATTCACCCCTTCTTATCATGGATTTTTCGCTTTATTATTTTTTTAGCCAGCATAATTATTCTGTAATTAATATTAATTAATTTTTAAATTATATGGTAATTATTTTAAAACTACTGTTTAAAATTCATACCGTCAAAGTCATATAGCCATACTTGCCAACTAAATTTCGGTAAAACTCGTAAATTTTGGTAAATTAAATTCGGTAAATTTTGGGCAAAATATCAGAAGAAGTCAAAAGATTTTGGTGAAAAATCACAAGATTTTTTAAGTTTTATAACGCTTTCAGTAAGGATTTAAAAACAGCTGAATCCTTATAAACAAACAAATTTCAAAGAGAAACCCGAATAAAATATTCACTAATTTGCAATTACACAATATATATTATGAAAAAAAAAAAGAATAACTTAAATATATTAAAAATTACTAATTCTTTTTTTTTTTTTTTAATATTCATAGATATCCTACCTTTCACATTAAAAGACACACTTAAAACTTCTGACTCCTAAATTTCTCTTATTTTTTAGGGTGATTCTGAGTAAAAAAAAAATTCTGAAATTCACAGCAAATTTTCTGAAAAGTTACAAGTAAGGGGGGGGGGGGTCCACTTCCGACACTAGCTATGCGTTTTTTTTTTTTTTTTGCGCGACCCTTTGACGAAATTCGCAATCTTCAGCCGAAATTTGTCGTTTTTTCATGATCTTTTGACAAAATTAACGTTTTCCACGCGATCCTTTGACGAAATTGGCAATTTTTCTGCAAACGATTGACAAAATAATTTTTTTGGACCGAAAATGTCAAAATTGCAATGTCTGAATTGGTGGCCGATTTTTTTTTTTAATTTTCGGAAATGAATGCCTTAAATTTTTGGAAAATTTGGACAAAAATCACCCCTACACATAGTTTACGCAATCTTTTGACGAAATTCTTTGACTCCATCTTTCCCGCGATCGTTCGGCGAAACTTGGGTTTTTCTTGCAATCCATCGGTGAAATTTGGTTTTTTCTACGATCTTTTCACGAAACACCGCGTTTTTTCCGCGATCCTTCAACGGAATTCGCGTTTTTACACAATCTTTTCACGGAAATAGTGTTTTTACGCAATCTTTTGACGGTGCTTTTTTTTACCTGATCTTTTGACAAAATTCGCGTTCTTTTCACAAAATTTGTGTTTTTACGTGATCTTTTGGGGAAATTCTCGTTTTTTACGCGATCTTTTGACAAAATTTGCGTCTTTCCCGTGAACCTTCGGCGAAATTTTGGGTTTTCCCGCGATCCTTTGACGAAACTCGCGTAAAAAAGGCCAAAAATCGGAAGAAAATGACGACAAGCAGAAGAAATCTCATTACGCGGGTAAAATCGGAAACATGCCGATTTTTCAGAAGAATTCTGAAAAAATCGGAAGAGTTGGCAGCTATGTATAGCACGTTATTTTATTAAACATTAAATTAATTTGCAGAAAGTTTTTGATTCAATATTTATGTGCGCAGAAAGTTTTTGGTTTTATACAAGTCTGGCGAACGGGTGAGTAACCAATTTCAAATCCCCCCTCCCCCCCCAAGTTGGGAACCACGGCCCTAAAGTCAACATTACGTATCGGGAGGGAGGGGAGAAGATCGAGAAATTCAATCAGTTGCGGCAAAATCGCAAAATACTATTGATAAAATTAAACTAATCAACTGAAAAAAAAAATAACAAGGTACAAGAGTGACTTTCGAGATTGTTCTGCCCTTTTTTTTTAAATTGTTGAATGGCGACTTTTTTTCTAGATTCAACACTAAATTTTCAAAAGTTCTATGAAATATGCTGTGTCAATATCAGAATTTGCACTTGAAAAATTCTTATTTTAGGTCTTGTAAATACATGTAAAATAATGTTTTTTACCCATTAAGACCTACTTTTGACTTATTACAGAACTATAACAGGTGTCTACAGAAATTCTAAAAAAAATTTCCCTGATTTTTCCATGATTTTCCTGACTATCTTTATCAGATTTCCCTGATTTCCATTATTAATAATACACATACCGTATTTTTTCATGTATGTCGATTCCTCATATAACACACTTATCCAGCCTGCTAATATCTCCTTTGCGAGAAAAAACAAGAGAAAAACACAAAAGTTGCCTAATATTCATTAAGTATTTGTAGACAGTTTTATAAATCCGAACTCAAAATTCAATCCAACTTCATGTAGTGGCCAATGGATATAGGGTGACCAGAAAATTTACTCATTTTCTGAAAAATATTCAATTCTAAGACTTATCTACATTTGACGGGATAGCTAATTGGATTAAACTGGCCACCTGGTCCGGTTATGCTAATGTATCATTTAAAGTTTTTAAAAATGGGTAAATTGCCTTCAATATAAGCACGATGTACAGAAAATTAGGACATCTGATCACCTTAATTTGCATTAAATATCAAAAACTCATACCATGCGCAACTTTTTAAAAATATTGGGAAAGGCTAATCAGTATGTTAAAAAATATGGTACATAAAATAGACGAATCAATCTCGTTGGCAAGGTAAATATGCAAATATTTTCATAATATAGACAAATTTCCCTGATTTTCGATTATTTTTACAAAGTACCCTGATTTTTCCAGATTGATAAACCTCCCTGATTTTTCCATGATTCCCTGATTTCCAGATTCTGTAGACACCCTGTATAAATAAATAAAACAACACATAAAGTACCATATACATTTATGTAAACAATGTGTATGAGTATTCTACATTATAGAAAGATGAAATTAACTAAAATAGTTTCTTTAAGAAATCTTTAAAAAATTTTACTTTTGAACACTATAGGTTATTCATAAACTTTAAAATAGAAATAATTTATGTAACACTTTTTTATCCAACATATCAATTAAGGGTAAGCAATATTTTGAATTTTAAGTTTTCTGCATTTTTTAAGATTTTACTCTTATTTTATGTAAATAGTTTAAAGACAGTTATTTAAAGATGTATTTTAATTTTGTTTTATATCCTTCATGGTTTGAAGTTGTGCTGTGTAATAAGCCAAAAGTTAAAAATTCTATGAAATATGTTAAAACATTGATAAGCTATTGAAAAAATTCTTATTTTTGTCTTATAAATATAAATGCATGTAAAATAATATTTTTCCACATTAAGATCCGCTTTTGACTTATTTCACAGCTATAAATGAATAAAGCAACACAGAAAGTGTCAAAGATTTATGTAAATTATGTGTATGACTATTCTAAATCATTGAAAGGTGAAATTAACTAAAATAAAGTTGCTTTAAGAAACCTTTCAATTTTTTTTACTTTTGAACACTATAGGTTACTCATACACTTGAAAATAGAAATAATTTAAGAAATAGACACTTTTTTATCCAACATTTCAATCTTTAAGGGTACAAACAAGCAATATTTTGAGTTTTAAGCATTCTACATTTTTTAAGACTTTTTTTTATGTGCAGTTTAAAGTAGACAGTTGTTAAAGATATTTCAATTTTGTTTTATATCATTGATGGTTGAAATTGGCACTGTGTAATAAACTGAAAGTTAAAATTTCCATGAAATATATTGCAATTGTCGATAATATCAGAAGTTGCACTTAATTCTTTTTTCTCTCATAAATGCATGTAAAATAATATTTCTCACTCATTAAGATCTACTATTGGCTTATTAAACAGCTACAGCTATAAATAAATAAATGACACAGAAAGTGTCAAACATTTATGTAAACAATGTGTGCGAGTATTAAAACATTATTGAAAGATGAAATTAACAAAAACTAACAGTAAAATTCACTTACATCAAAAAGACAATCTTTCGTTGTTTGAAACACTGGCATACTAAATCAGCACACTCTTAAGATGACAGGTTTGACACTTTACGGTAAATCCTATAGCAATTTAAAAGAAAAAACTATAAATTATGCTAAATTTATATGTGAATATTATTTCAAAATTAGAATTTGTATTATGAAGTTACAATTTTTAAAATACAGTGGAAGCCCGATATAACGCGGTTCTTGGGAGACATGTTTCACACCCGAGTTAATTACAATTATATGTCATAATTTTGTAATGGTCTATAGCGGCAGATATCTATTATAGATACAGCTAATTATGAATTTAAAATTATAATCTCATAATTTAACAAAAAAGTGACCACCTGTTTTTATGGATTCATTTTTAAAAAACGAATTGTTTAATAAATCATATGAACGTTTTTAATATTTATTGAGCTATATATAATGCATTAATAAACATGCTTCAACAATGTAAAAAAGAGTTATACAGATATATGTCATAATTCTGTAATAGTATATTTTCAGAAACCAAAATTTGTGTTTCACGGTTTTAAGTTTTTTTTATAAATTTAACATTTTAAAAATATCAAAATGTATCTTCTAACACACTTTTCAGAAACATCTAACTTCAGATATCCATTACTTAGAAGATATAGCTAATGATGAATTTAAAATTATAATATCATAATTTTTAACAAAAAGCGACCACCTGTTTACTATATGGGTTTCATTTATTTTTGAAAAACGAATTGTTTAATAAATCATATAAACCTTTTCAATATTTATTGAGCTATATATAATGCATTATTAAACACACTTTAGCAATGTAAAAACAGTTATACAATTATGTGTCATAATTTTGTAAAGGTATATTTTTAAAAACCAAAATTTGCATTTCACGGTTTTAAGTTTTAAACAAATTTAAAATTTTAAAAATATCAAAATGTACCTTCAAACAGAGCTGGAGATTTCAATAGCTACAATTTTCTATTACTTTACTTAGAAGATACAGCTAATTATGATTTTAAAATTATAATATCATAATTTAAAAAAAAACCCCACCTGTTTATTATATGAATATCATTTATTTTTGAAAAAAATAATTGTTTAATAAATTATATAAACCTTTTTAATATTTATTGAGCTATATATAATGCACAATGTAAAAACAGTTATACAATTATATGTCATAATTTTGTAATGGTATATTTTCACAAAAAACCAAAACTTGCTTTTCACGGTTTTAAGTTTTTTACAAATTTAACATTTTTAAAATATCAAAATGCGTCACACTTTTCAGAAACCTCCAAGTGCAGATATCCATTATTTTACTTAGAAGATACAGTTAATTATGAATTTAAAATTGTATAATCTTATAGAATTTTTTTAAAAAGCGACCACCTGTTTATTATATGCATTTCATATTTTTTTGAAAAACGAATTGTATAATAAATCATATAAACCTTTTCAATATTTATTGAGTGCTGGGCAACATATAACAATGATATGTTCCCGCACCATGTTGGTTAAATCAAAGTGAAATTGCGTAATTTGTTATTTCTGTTTGTATAAATATTTTTTTATAAAATATAATTATGAGTGTAAAATTATAATGTTTATATATTTAAGTAAAATAGGAGTGTACGTTCATACAAAAATTATTAAGTTGATTTTAAATATTAAATATATATATTTTTTTAAAAATTGTTGTATTGTAAAATGAATGTATAATGTTGAATAGAGTTCGGATCTCAGATAACAACAATAGCCAGACGCCATGGTGTCGTTTTATGACAAGCCAGTGGAAAGTGGTGTATAATTAGAAATCGTAAAATAATAAAAATGTTGGAATAAATTTATGGCCTTAATAAAAGTGTTGGGATAAATTTATGGCTTTTCAGACCACCCAAACTTTAAGGCATATAATAATATTAAAGTATATGTAAGGGGCCATTTGCAGACTGTTAGCTAATAGGCCTATCGAAGGATAATGCAAAATCTTCTCACATCCAATAAGGGTGGACTAGACAAATAGTTCCACCCACTGCAAGAGTTGGTGTGCCAGAAGAAAAAGGTTTGAAAAAGAGAGTCTGAAAAAAGATGTCGAGGACGCAGGAGCTCTCCTGAAAGCCCGTGCAATGAATCTAGAAAGCCCTAGTAATGCCCAGGCGAGATGGGCATATCGGAGTGAGCCTAAGCAAGCCTAATTGAGGATGTCTTCCTGATGTTAAAATAAAGTGGATAGTTCTACTGAGGTCCGTAGCTATGCATCCTGCCATCCCGATATCGCCGCTCTGATAAGAAGCGGATTCCTGATGACATATGGATATGATCCTTAGCAACGCGACAACTCTGAATTTGATGAATAAAGGCCATCATCCCGTATATGAAATAAGGTACTACCTTAAACTTTTTCTTTTACCACTTGAAATCATATGAGAAATTATAAATATCCTTTTCTGATATTTTATGGTAGAGAGCAATCTGAGATCCAACAAAACCAATAATTAAATATAATTAAGGTAATTTAAAAATGAAAGAGAATTATTCTTTTAGCAAAAAGAAAAATATATAATAATAAGAGTAAATGAAAATATTGTCTTTTTTTTTTAAAGATTAAATATACATAAAATAATGAGAAGCAAACAAAAGTGTTGCTTTCTTTTTTTTGACTTAATATTATGTATTTCTGTATATAGTTGTGTTCAATGTAAATAAAATATTTAATCAAGTTTTAAAAAGTTTCTGTAATTATTTAATTGATAATGTTTAAGGTGTGTCAATTTATTTTTACAGCTTAAATTTTAGTTTAATTCATAAGTGGAAGAGTTCGTCTAAATAATTCACAACGCAAACTCTTAATTTTATTCGTAATTAATTAAATTTAATAATTACAGTTTTACGCGGATTATAATTTAAATTTTATTAATTATTCGCGTTGCTCTTCTACTAGAATTATGTAATTACGATCACTTATGTTATTTGAATTTGTCTAAGGTATATAAAATTATATACCAATTTACTATGAGGTTGCTTGGATGATTTGGACCAATTAACAATTTTGGATGTAAATTAAATAGAAAATAAACAGGTGTAATTATCTGTCCAGCATCCCCCTCATTCAAAATAAAATGGTGCTATGACTCAGGAACGTTCATCTGAGGTCATTAGAAATAATAATAATAATAATAATAATAATAATAATAATAATAATAATAAAGGAAAATAAATTTAAGTATTATTTTAATGTCACAATTTTAAAGATATTGTAGGTATGTAAGTTTAATTGATTAAAATTTTATTAAAATTAATTTTATTATTGTAACAATAATGACACACATATAATAATTTAAATAAATAAAATGAATAATATATGTTAGCAATAAAGAAAAAAAGAGAGAAATGAAAAAAAATAATTCTTGGATTTATAATAGGTAAATTTAGGAATTACAATTTTTTTTTCTCTCTCTTTTCTCTTTTGGTTGGATCTCAGTTACCATTGAGAAATAATGGTATTCACATCACGGATGACACATTTGTAAAAATAAAATGTTTTTTTTTTTATATACTGTATAAATAATAATAAGAAGAATAATGAGTAAAATTTTATAATATGACTGGTATAAAAAGGATTGAAATGTCAATAGATCATGTTTTTTGAAATTGTATCAAGGTGATACAAAAGAAAATTTATGAGTCGTACTACGAAGTAGTAGTACAATATTTACATATAAAAAAAATAAAATAAGATTGTTGTTTCTGTAGAAAAAGACAGATATTTTTCTGTTAAATGAAATTATGCTGTTTTTATATATACGTGTATTATAAACATTTTAGGGGTATTTATGTGTGTAATAGAATAATCTACAAAACAACTTCATCTCCTAAGAAATTTTTTTTAATTTTAGTGCTGTTGTTTTTATGTATTTATGCAATTTAGAATATTTTCATACATATGTTGTAATATAGAGAAAATAGTATGAGATGCAAAATATTATTTTAAGAGGTATAGGATCTATTTTGAATTGATATTTTGAAAAAGTATACATTGATTACTAATATTTGTTAAAAATGACTCAGACGCTGGATATAGATACACGTATTAAGTTAGTGTCCCCATTTGACAATAAAAAGAACAAAAACATTATATTTTTCTTAGATGAATTTGATAATATTTTGAATTCGAAAGATATACAGGAAGAAACTAAATTATTAATTTTAAAGGCTAAAATTACTGTGGACGCAAAACATATTTTAAGTAAACAGATTGAAAAATATAATGAGACCAATTATAATTTATTTAAAAATAATTTGGTGGAGTTATTTGGTACAAAACTAAGCTTCCTTAATTCTCAGAGCAATTTCCTAAATTTAAAACAGGCTGCAAGTCAAACGATAGAGGATTTCATTTTGGAGTTTAAAAAGGGTGTAAAATCTTATATCGAAAGTGCAGGCGAAAATGTGGCTAATAAGGAAGAGAATTTTATCGAAATCTTAAAAATATGTCGTTATATGGTTATACACCATATACAAACTTATACGGGGATGTTATACAAGATCATTACCCTTTCCCCCCTCGCCAGTATTATCCATGGGATATGAATTGGTATTAAAATTAAATCAAAATACATAATTAATCGAATTTCAAAATTTCAAAATTTTCAAAATTTAAAAATAAATTTTTCTCTTTTAGGTAAAAAAATTGAAACAAAATTAATAACTTGCCTTTTTAAAATTCAAAATAATAATAAGAAAGGATAGGAACATGGGAACGCCAATTTGTCTCAGGGTTACAATATTGAGCAAATGTGCAGGGCGCACCCGAAAACATACTTATAAAATTATGTAATGTGCTTCACAAAACTTCACTGGAGCAGTGAAATATTTCTCTCCAGGAAAAAGTTATATATATTTTTTTTCGAATATGAATTAGAAAATATAAAATCTTAACAAAGCCAAATAACATTAAAACGTAATTAATTTAAGAGTGAATAATGTTGGAGTAATTTTCAAAAAAAAAAAAAAAAAAAAAAAAAAAAAGAGAATTTTTTCTGTCTTCTATAAGGGTAGCCTTTGCTAATAACCTTACAATTTAGATGACAGAATTTTAGAATTACTCTTTAAAATGAGTAGGTGTAAGCTATTAGGTTCAGGGTAGTTAGAACAGCTTTATAAAATACTCATATATATATATTTTTTTCTTATATAAATATATGGTTGACAAGGAATAAATTATTAGTGCACTCTATATTAGGATAGCGGTCAGCTATAAGCCTAAATATAATAAAATATACAAAAAGTGCTAAGATTTATTCCGGTAGTTCAAGTACAACTTATATGCTAAAGTCTAGAATTTAGACAGCAGGAATAAGTTTTATGAACAAAAGTGTTATATATATATATATATATATATATATATATATATATATAAAAAAAAAAAAAAAAAAAAGGATTTTGGTGTAGCACATTGGTTAAAAAAAAACAAAAAAAAAACATATATATATATGACAATGGACAAGGCAAGTTATTTCAATATGATTGCACACAAAATTATAGTAAACAAATACACAAATAATTAATTGAAGTAAAAATTAAAATTTTCTCACCAAAGGCTTTCTGTATAGGGTGCAATTTTGGCCTACGGCTGGGTATGCACCAACACCAACAAAATATTTGTAGTAAACTTATTCAAAGGTAAATCAGGGTATATAGTCATCACTTGATCTTAAACTTCAGGATTCTTGGCTGAAAAAGGAATCGAAGAAAAAATTAAGTATGATATAATTACTAGATGTTATGCTCAGAAACAATAAAATTAGTAATATTATATTGTAAAAAGCAGCATTTTGAGTTTTATTTAGTAAAACTTTTTGATTTTTAGGTTTTACACATTTATGGAGTGTCTAGCTCAGTGTATAGTTCCTAGATTTAATTCAAAAAAAAAAATAATAATAAATAAAAATATAAGTTGGTGTTGTTTTCAAAATAAATAACAAAAGGTATAGCAATTAGCATTTACAGTTAAAATTTATGGAATTTTCAGCAAAATTAACATTAGACAAACATAGTTTATATTATATTTAACTTGATAAGCTAATTTACTCTTATTAACGGTATTCAATTAGAATTAAAGTAGGCTTAAATCCAAGTTAAATTAATTAATAACATTGTTGTAGTGTAAAATTTTATGCAAGACTATTATATTTTTATTGTGTACATATAAATATGCGAATTTAATAATTAATAAAATGTATTAGCAAAATTATTTAATATAACTATTAAATGACATCTTGCTGAAATCAGCTAGAAATTAGATTTTTTTTTTTAAATAAAATATTTTATAAATTTATGTTATTTTAGAATTTAAGCATTTTTTTTTCTTTTCTTTCCCTTAGAATTAAATGCAATTCTAAATTAAACACATATAAATATACATAGGATTGATAAATTTGAGTGTGTGAGTTCATAATTTTTTTTTTTTTTTATAATTTGGCCAATTTAACATAAGGAAACAAAATAAATAAATAAATATATTTATATATATTGGCCTTATTTTTATTAAAATATGTAGTATGGCTTAATAAATTAATTAATTTAATTTTTTTTCTAGTACATACAGTAATTATTTTAAAAACTTAATCTGTAACAATTGGGTGTAGATATTTATGAATATACAAAGATTCTTTTCTGCTGGCAGAAATTCTTTGGTTCGGCCGAGTACTCATGGGTTACTACATACGATTTTACGTAGTAATTATCATTTGCTTTTGTATTTTTAAAATTATACAAGGGTATTAATTACATTTTTTTATAATTAAATAATAATTATTAATGTTTGATTAATAATAATAATTTATTATCTTTTATTTTTAAACATATCATTAATGTTTAGACAGTAGAATTCACATACGGAATGTTAATGATAAATAAAATTTTGAATAAATAAATTTTTATTTCATTCAGTAAAAAAAAAAAAAAATAAATAAATAAAATAAATAAATAAATAAATAAATAAATATGAAAATTTAACAATCTTTTAAGATAGAACTGTTGGCTAAATAAATAATAATTAAAGACAAAAAAATTGTTCTCTTCTTCGTCAATGGCATTTTCTGACAACACTATTTAATAGTATTAAATGAAGGTGCATTTTTAAGGTCAGCGTAATGCATATTTTGCATTTTGAGAGGCCGTAGAAGTCATATTTTCGTGTTGTTTACATTTTAATGGTAAACAATATCATGAATCAAAATTTGTGTTTGTTAGAAAGGTCTAAAAATATACAATGTAATCAGTTAAAGAAAATTATATACATTTTTTCTTAAATCCTGAAAGGCAAATTGGTTTAGATTTGAACCTGACGGCATAAAAGGCACGCTCGCTTCAGTTGCAGTGCGAGGCAGGAAAATTCAAATGCTAGAATCGCCATTTTCCCCTGCAAAATAATAAAAAAAGCAGAAGGTTTACATTAGATATGATACAAATACATACACTATTTATACATAGATTAGGTTAAAAATTACATACAGGCATGCTCAGTTCGTTAAGAAGAAAGTATATCAAGAAATTATACTAATTAATAAGGTAATTACAAGCATGAAATGGTTTTAAATACATACTTTTGGAAGTCGTAAAATTTTGTCACAGCACAAATCACCTCAGCAGAAAGTGATTAGTAGCTTGACCAACACCCTCGTTTCGGGAGGATGGGGGACGGTCAAAAACTGGTTTTATTCTCTTTTCCTTCTTTTTTTCTACCCTGTTTTGTTTCTCGTATCGGGTAAAGAGGGAGAGCATTACGTAATGATATATTAAAGGAGATGAAATAGCTTGTATATGTTGACGTATCATACATGTTAGAAGTAACAAATAAATAAATAAAATAAGGTAACCAGTTTGTATACAATATTTTTCTGATTATAATTTGAATACATCAGATTAATTATGTGAAAATATAACATGTCATACGACAAGCATTGTATTTAATTTTATTCAGCATAAAATGTGTTTTAAATGAAACACTGTGTCATAAGGTTATATGTGATGAAATAATATGTCAAATGTGTATGCCATTATTTTTCCTGTAATTAGGTTTATTTCGGCATATTAGTTTCATGCAAAATTATAGCTTTGAATGTATTTTGGGCACTTAAACTGTAAAGTTACAAAATTATTAAACATGTGTGTGGTAAAGAAAAAAGGCTTCGAGAAAGATGTCAGATTTTCAGTACAGATGTCTTCTATAAATGTGAATGTCAACAGAAAACTATGCTATCATGTATTGAACTTTCTGTTATGAAAAATAGAAGAACTTCTTATAAAATATACCAGAACCATTGATAATTGAACTTCACAGACTTAGCTCAAAAACTGTGTAGATACACAGTCATATGGACACGTACATTCTTTTATGCTTTACAAAAAAAAAAAAAAAAAAAAAAAAAAAAAAAAAAAAAACAGCAATCAGTTTTTATTTTTTTTTTTCTGACCACCGGGAGAGATGCTGGGCAACATATAACAATGATATGTTCCCGCACCATGTTGGTTAAATCAAAGTAAAATTGAGTAATTTGTTATTTCTGTTTGTATAAATATTTTTTTATAAAATATAATTATGAGTGTAAAATTATAATGTTTATATATTTAAGTAAAATAGGAGTGTAAGTTCATACAAAAATTATTAAGTTGATTTTAAATATTAAATATATATATATTTTTAAAAATTGTTGTATTGTAAAATGAATGTATAATGTTGAATAGAGTTCGGATCTCAGATAACAACAATAGCCAGACGCCATGGTGTCGTATTATGACAAGCCAGTGGAACGTGGTGTATAATTAGAAATCGTAAAATAATAAAAATGTTGGAATAAATTTATGGCCTTAATAAAAGTGTTGGGATAAATTTATGGCTTTTCAGACCACCCAAACTTTAAGGCATATAATAATATTAAAGTATATGTAAGGGGCCATTTGCAGACTGTTAGCTAATAGGCCTATCGAAGGATAATGCAAAATCTTCTCACATCCAATAAGGGTGGACTAGACAAATAGTTCCACCCACTGCAAGAGTTGGTGTGCCAGAAGAAAAAGGTTTGAAAAAGAGAGTCTGAAAAAAGATGTCGAGGACGCAGGAGCTCTCCTGAAAGCCCGTGCAATGAATCTAGAAAGCCCTAGTAATGCGCAGGCGAGATGGGCATATCGGAGTGAGCCTAAGCAAGCCTAATTGAGGATGTCTTCCTGATGTTAAAATAAAGTGGATAGTTCTACTGAGGTCCGTAGCTATGCATCCTGCCATCCCGATATCGCCGCTCTGATAAGAAGCGGATTCCTGATGACATATGGATATGATCCTTAGCAACGCGACAACTCTGAATTTGATGAATAAAGGCCATCATCCCGTATATGAAATAAGGTACTACCTTAAACTTTTTCTTTTACCACTTGAAATCATATGAGAAATTATAAATATCCTTTTCTGATATTTTATGGTAGAGAGCAATCTGAGATCCAACAAAACCAATAATTAAATATAATTAAGGTAATTTAAAAATGAAAGAGAATTATTCTTTTAGCAAAAAGAAAAATATATAATAATAAGAGTAAATGAAAATATTGTCTTTTTTTTTTTAAAGATTAAATATACATAAAATAATAAGAAGCAAACAAAAGTGTTGCTTTCTTTTTTTTGACTTAATATTATGTATTTCTGTATATAGTTGTGTTCAATGTAAATAAAATATTTAATCAAGTTTTAAAAAGTTTCTGTAATTATTTAATTGATAATGTTTAAGGTGTGTCAATTTATTTTTACAGCTTAAATTTTAGTTTAATTCATAAGTGGAAGAGTTCGTCTAAATAATTCACAACGCAAACTCTTAATTTTATTCGTAATTAATTAAATTTAATAATTACAGTTTTACGCGGATTATAATTTAAATTTTATTAATTATTCGCGTTGCTTTTCTACTAGAATTATGTAATTACGATCACTTATGTTATTTGAATTTGTCTAAGGTATATAAAATTATATACCAATTTACTATGAGGTTGCTTGGATGATTTGGACCAATTAACAATTTTGGATGTAAATTAAATAGAAAATAAACAGGTGTAATTATCTGTCCAGCATTGAGCTACATATAATGCATTATTAAACATGCTTTAGCAATGTAAAAAACAGTTATACAATTATGTGTCATAATTTTGTAATGATATATTTTCAAAAACCAAAATTTGCATTTCACGGTTTTAAGTTTTAAACAAATTTAAAGTTTTAAAAATATCAAAATGTACCTTCTAACAGACTTGGAGGTCTTATAGCTATAGATCTCCATTACTTTACTTAGAAGATGCAGCTAATTATGAATTTAAAATTATAATCTCATAATTTTAAAAAAAGCGACCACCTGTTTTTATGGTTTCATTTTTAAAAAACAAATTGTTTAATAAATCATATAAACCTTTTTAATATTTATTGAGCTATATATAATGCACAATGTAAAAACAGTTATACAATTATATGTCATAAATTTGTAATAGTATATTTTCAAAAACCAAAATTTGCATTTCATGGTTTTGTGTTTCTTACACTTTGAAATGTAAACCTTTTATTTTTAAAATGTTAAATTTGTATCTTCTAACACACTTTTCAGGAACCTCAACTGCAAATATCCATTATTTTACTTAGAAAATACAGCTAATTATACATTTAAAATTATAATCTCATACACAAACCAGAATTTGCATTTCACGATTTTTATTTTTCATCTAATTTAATGTTTTAAAATATCAAAATATTCATTGTATAATACAGTTGGCGTTTGTTTCGTATGCCTTCATATATCCATTACTTACAAAATAAAGATAATTTTGAATTTAAATTATATAGCAATCTCATTAGAAAAAAAAAAAAAAAAAAAAAAAAAAAAAAAAAAAAAAAAAAAGCAACCACTAGTTTTTATTGATTACATTAAATTTTGGAAAATGAATGGTTTAAAAAATCATATAAACTTTTTTTAATACTTAATTTAGCTACATAAAATCCTGTAAACATTCTTTTAAGTAATGTAAAAAATTCAGTTTTGCAAACATATATATGTATATCATGTTGTAGTAAGGACTTGAATGCGTATGACAAGCATTAATGATAGCGAGGCATTCATAAATTGAAAACATCAACAAACAAAAATAACTGATATCGAAAAATAATTTCGCGTGTATAAATCTTTGAACTGAACTAAATTATTAAACTTAAGTTATTAATAGCTTTAAAATAGTGGTTAATTTCGCTCCGGATGCAATGTAGAACCGGTACTATTTTAGGTTTAAGCAAACTGCTAATCTAATATTTACAGGTAAAATATAAATTTTGTGCAAGGGAGTTTCAGCAAAACATTACAATGTGTACTAACAGTAAAATAAACTATAGCTACTAGCGTACTTACTTGTATTTCAAGGATTGATGGGGACGGGGAGATAAATCCAAAATAAGCGATATTCATGTTGACGCTTAAATTGTTAGCCGCCATTAAAGTTTAGCTTGTGGTGTGATCGTGATGTGATGCCACTCAACGATAACTAAACGTAGAACCGTAAACTCGGTTATTGTGCATCCAGCATATAATTTTCTTTTCCAGTCATTTTTATTTGAACGGGAAATTCGGTGATACCTCTTGTTTTCACCAGTTTTTTTGTTCAAAGTTAAACCTTTATTTTTAACAGTGTAGCTTTGGATGACACCTATGAATAAAACTCTGAAATTCTTTTAAATATGAAAAATGATAGGTGGGTCAAGTCTCTCGCATGGTCAACCCTCCCTTGTATCCCCTAAATTGTAGCGTATTATTTTTAGCGCCTCTCTTTTTTTGTGATTTTTATTTTGACCTACAAATTGCTTTTTAAAAAATGTTTTCATTTATTTTATTGAAAATTTTGTTAACGTAATTCCATTTCTAAGAATTTGTTGCAATTCATTTTTCATCAAAAAAATTTTTGCTCTGAAAAAGAAAGTATTTTGCATACACATTTAAAAAAGTACTTTCGTAATTTTATAAATTAATTATATACAGTCGAGTCTGTATATAACGGAAACCATTGTTCCATTGAAAATTTTCGTTATATATCGAATTCGTTATATAGAGAATAGCGCAGAAATTACCATTTAAAGTATAAATTTTGGAGAAATTTTTTTGAGGTGTTTAATTAAGATTTTGAAATGTTTAACTCCAAATGTTAATTTGATATTGCATTTTTTTATTAGTTTAACAGTTTTAAAACAGAAAATAAACAATTATTTGAAAGAATAGTAACCAAAAGAAAAAAAAACACATAAGGGAAATTTAGACGAAAAAGTGTGTAATTTTTGGGCATTCAAAACTTTTGCACTTTTGAAAAATGTCCATACTTTAACACGTTCACGCCATCGCTGTGGGTCACACTCGACTGTCTCAGAGTTGTCAAGTCTCCAGCTTTTTGCACACCACTGTTATTTTAGAGAAAATGTTGATCCTTTAAATGCCCAAGTGTTCTAATTAAATAAAACAGCATTTTCTGTATTAAAATACTGGTATCCAAAACGCCGGAGATTTGGCAGCTCTGAGACAGTCGGGTGTGACCCACCGCGCCGACGTGAACGTGTTAACAAGGAATGCAGAATTGAATCGGAATATTTTTTCTCCGTTTGAAGTCCTCTCCTACTAACACCAAATGAATTTATCTTTTCACTTTGTGGTGGGATTTATTTTCTTGTTTTAAGTCACCCTTCCACAATCATTGTCACTCTAACCGTCATTGTTCAATAAGCTGTTTAAAATGCCACTATCAGTGGGATGAGGGCAACAATGGGATACTCTTCCACCTCTATTTTCAGTGACATCGAATCTCCAAGAATTATAAAGTTCCCCAATATCCTGTTTAATGTTAATGAAATCTTTGATGGAATCGTATTTTCAATAACTATGTTCATTTTTTTAAGAATTCTTTTCCAAATGAATTCCATGAAAATAATGACTTTTATTTTTTTTAAACTATCTTTAATTACTTTATTTTTTTAATTTCTTTATTTTCTCTATGCTTAAAATCCGTAAAATGCTCTACTCTATTGTAGCAGAGCAAATTATCTTGTACGCGGTCCCGATTTGGATATTTAAAAAAGTTCTGTTGGCGAACTAGTTGCTTAGCATGCAGCAAACCTTGCTCCTGTGTGTGACCAAGTGCTATTGCCCGATTTCGAAGGACTTTCTTCATGTCTTCATGTCTCTTCATGGTTTTGCCCTTGGAGTTGCGTGCAGAGCTGGAGAGGAAATTCACGGCTCTTGTCCACTGACATAATAGAGTTGTCAGTCCAGGGTTAACACCAGACTCCGTCAACCTCTGGAGGACTTCTCCTATCTCCTAAGCGTGAAGACGAATCTAGTGGACATTGAGTTTCATCCCGGAGACTTCGTGTTTATGTGTTCCCTGAGTCTCTACCTCAGAAGACTGGCGAGTTCTGAGTTTGTTAAATTTTTGTTATATTGTTATTGTTGTTATATTTAGTATGGACGCTGGGTCTCCGCATCTGGAGACTGACGAGTTGTGGTTCGTTATGTATGTTGCAGCCGTCGGGTCTCTCTCTCAAGGTGTCAGTTCCTACGCTAGAGATTTGTTTCATCTGGAATTGTTAGCTTATAGCCAAAGCAGAAAGTCGCGAGACTTATGATCATATCTGCTATGAAACCACACCAAAGAGTTATCTTTGTTGAATGCAACGGTATTTTTTGAATGCTCTTGGTGGCTTGTTATCCCAAATTCGGCAGTTCTAGGTATTTACAGTTCCATTCAGGTAAAAGTTGGCCTCGTCTCCCCATAAGATTTTCCACGGCCAAGCATCATCCAACTCCATTCTGACAAGAAAAGTGAGAGCAAAAGTCAATCTCTTTTTATGGTCGGTGTGACGTAAATCTTGTACACTGCTGATCTTGTACGGATAGAAGTGGATAATCTTTCATAGGATTTCCCATATCGTACAATAAGACATATCCAGATTTCGAGCTATCCCATGAGCGCTGGAAGTGGTAGCAATATTGTTTGTTGCTCTGTCGACAATCGCCGTAGCCTCTTCTTCGATTGTATCCTGTGATACCGGTTTTCGTCCCCTTCCTGACTGAACATTTACAGAACCTGTTTTCTCAAACTTCTCAACCATTGCTTTTAAACCATTAACTGATAAAGGGCGGTTAACGTTAAGCATTTTTTTGTGGTTTCTAAAAGCACGAAGGGCGGCTGGCGCATTGCACTGGTTGAAGTAAAAGAATTTGACTAGTAGAGATCGCTCGACTAAAGAAGGAGACATTATGAAAGATAACTTTCAATGAAATTGCTTCTAACAGTAGCACATTACCTTTTAAAGCCGAACAAGCTGGCACTGGGCCAAAAGTTGTAACGTGAAATTTGAATAAAGAACTTCCTCTGCTGCTGTTGCTTTCTTTGAAACTCTGTAAGTGAAATTGCAGATAAAGAAACTTTAGCAATGTTTATGTAAATTTTTAGCTTTTTCTAAACTGTTACCATTTTGAGCTTGGATTAAATTGCTAAATTCATTAAATAAATCGTAATTTTATTTCAGTATTGATTCTTCATTTTTTAAAACTCTTTTTTTCGAATACACAGCGCCACATATTCCCCTGGCGGTGATTTTTGGAACTAAATGTTTTTTCGCGGAATCCTTTGTCCCCCGTTTTGTTTAATCTTCCTACAAAATTTGGCACCATTTTCGCAATTAGATCGCACTACAGAACACTCTGAGTACCGCCAGTTTTATTATAGCCACCTTGTACCAGTATTGTCAGATTGGGGACTTTTTTAATTCAGATTATTTGACTGTCACCACTTTTTAAAATAGTATAATTTGCCTTATTTTTCATAATTTTTATTCTTTTTCTAAATAGGCCGAATATTTCTATTGCAAAAAAAGCGGTGACAATCAACAATCTGGGGACAAAAAAGTCCCCAATCTGGCAACACTGCCTTGCATATTTCTGCCAACGTGTAACATGTTTTTTTATTCCGTTACTAAAACATTCTTCCGACTTTCTCGAATCCAGGATTTGACAGCTGCCTTCACCTCATCGTCTTAGGTGTAATGGTTACCATTGAGATATCTGTTAAGTAGGGGGAAAATAAAAATCAACTAGGCGCAAGGTCGGCGGAGTAAGGAGGGTGCAGAATTGGTTCAAACTTCAGTTTTCGCAGAGCCCCATTGTGCACAGATTTTATGGTACCCCAATTGTTCAGTAATGAAGCCGACATGTTCTTTTGATACTCCAATGTGGTTTGAGATACGCTTTATGGGTTTTCTAGGCTGACAGTCACAAAAGTTTATTGCCCATCGATTTACTGTAGACCTAGCGACAACATCGTTGCCATAAACAACGACGATGAATCTCAGTACGAGTCACTTTTCAGCAGTTTAAAATTCGATAACAGCACGCTTTTTAACTTGCTTTGGCATAGCACTAGAATACGTCTCCATACTTCTCAAAGGAAACTGGATCAATTCAAAGATCTAAAATCTCCACATAGATGTAGAGGGGGAAAGTAACTTCCAAATACCGCAGGGTGCACTTCTGATTGTCATTTAATTCACGCACTACAACATGTGTGCATTTATAATCAGCTTACCCTCATATTTTGTTATTATATTCGGGTACAATTTGAAAAAAAATTGGGGAAATACATAGTGCATAGTAAAGAATTATAAAGTGTACAAAGTTATATGACATTTCTTCACATATAAATGAAAGCAAGAGTCAGAATCAATATGCAACATAAATTTTAAGCAATGCATTTATATTTTCAATAATTTATTAAATAAAATATATGTATAGTAAGAAAAAATGCCTTACGTGATGATAAAAATTTTATTACATTTATTAAACACGTATTAATGGTATACAGAAACATTTATATTTGTTATATTTGAAACCCTTTTATTATATATGATTTTCTCAATACCATCACAAGCATACTTGTATACATAACTAGAAAATAAAAATGCTATACTATAATACTAGAAGAAAAATAGAATAGTTTTCAGATACAATTTTGAACCGTTTGAATTCACATGTCATTTGAGAACCCATGTCTTTTATAATTAAACCATTGACATTTTTTATGAAAATGCGTTCCAATTAACTAAAAACAAAGGAAGAAAACAAAAGAAATCAATATTTTTAGAAGAAAAAAATATATAAAAAATAAAGGACAGTAAATAAGATTAATAGTGCACTTTTGTTTCACATACAAACAATGAAATGACTGAGCGTAAAAGATAAAAATTAATGAGACTGCAGCTCTTTTCAACCATTAAAGAAAGAATAGGAGCATTTGATTTGTGGTAAGAAAATATTCTTTTGTATATCTCCCTGAATAAAACAAGCAAAGCCACAAAAATCTGAGACATATAAATATCTTCTTAGATATCGCACTTTATTTCTAAAGAAATGTTTTAATCTTTACAGATATATACGAGGATAGTATTGCAAAAGTTTACTAGAGTGTAAGCGTGATTATAATTGTTTGTTATTTTTTTTTGACGGAACATTAAATCACATCAGTAATATTTGTCGTTAAAAAAAATGTACTAGTAAGAAACAAAGAGCTAAAAAGTATCTTGCACGTAGGAAGTAAAATGAATATTAATCCATAAAAGATAATTCGTTTAATAGCATTTTTTAAAAATTAGTACGATTAACAGAATCAGAAAACATTTTTAACGGACTTTTTTACTACACGTGATAACATTTTTATTAATTTGCTCCAATTAATTATTTATCATATAGACATTTTTACAATAAGAAAAGAAAATATATTCCACTTACACATGCACAAAAAAAAAAAAAAAAAAAAAAAAAAAATCGTAAATTTTTAATTAAATTATGTATTTTAAAGAGATAAAATTGCATTTATTACATTTAAGATTATATTTTATGTGCAACAGAGGTATCGAGCAGTTTAGTGTGTTGTACCAATTTTTTTCCGAAAAATATATATTTTGCTATATACTAAATACACTAGAAAAACATTTTTAAAGAAAATTTACTTAACGTAATAAATTTTAAAGACAAAAATTTTATTTATTACGAGTATATTTTAAAGATTATATTTTATATGTAAAAGCAGTACCTTATAGTTTAGTATGTTGTATTAAAATTCCCCCCAAAGCTATTTATTTATTATTCTTTATTTATTGAGGTACACAAGGTTTATGTTTGAAACAAGGTGAAACATTGCATTTCGTCTAATGATTTTATTTACTTTTATTATATTTATAATTATGTATGCATTAATTTGCATACTTGTATCACATCATAAATTTTATGTAATTCATTTATTGTTTCAATAATTTATTAAATAAAATAAATGTATTATAATAAAAGAAGTCGTATCTAAGAATAAAATTTTTATTGTATTTAGTAAAAGCATCAACGGTACACAGAAACATTCCTCTTTTAAAAATACTTTTATTATATTTATATTTCTCAATAATATAATATTTATATTTGTGTCATTAACTCGAAAATAAAAAGAATGTATTCTATAATACTAGACAAAATATATATTCTGTAATTGTTTTCAGATACTATTTTGAATCATTCGAATTCACATGCCATTTGAGAACACTTTGTCTCTTTTATAATAAAGTCATTGGAATGTTTTTGCGAACGCGTTGCAATTAACTAAAAAGAAAGGAAAACAAAACAAAGGAAAACAATATTCAATCTAAAAACATAAAAAAGAAGAAAATTAAATAAGATTAATAGTGCACTTTTGTTTCACATACAAACAGTGAAAAGACAGAGCGTGAAAAGATAAAACTAATGACGTTGTAGCTTCCTTCAACCATTAAAGAAAGAATTGGAGCATTTGGTTTGTGGTAAGAAAAATTCTTTTGTAAGTTATCTAAATAAAACAAGTTAAGCCGCAAAAATCTCAGACATATAAATATCTTCTTAGATATCGCAATTTGTATCTAATTTTTTTTTTTCTTTACAGATATATATGAAGATAGTATTGCAAATGTTTTTACTTTAGTCGTTTGTTGTTATTTTTGACGGAATATTAAATCAAATCAATAACATTTGTCCTTATATATATATATATATATATATATATATTAGCAAGAAACAAAGAGCCGAAAAGTGTCTTGTACGTAGGAAGTAGAAGGAGTATTAATCCGTAATAGACAGTTAGTTTAATAGCATTTTTTAAAAAATAGCATAATAAATATAAACGGAAAACATTTTTAAACAACATTTAACTTCACGTGATAACATTTCTATTAATTTTTCTCATTATATATATTATACATAGACATTTTCACTGTAAGAAAAAAAAAATATTCGCTTACACATGTAAAAGAATGCATTTTTAAATTTATAATTAAATTGTGTATTTTAAAGAGGTAAAATTGCATTTATTACATTTATAGATTTTATTTTATATGCAACAGCAGTATCGAGCAGTTTAGTATGTTGTACTAAAATATCTCCAAAAAATATATTACATATTTTGTTATCGTCTTCAGATATAATATTATTTTTTTTTCTTAAATACAGAGCCTAGTTAAAACATTAAGCGTGCGTAAACCCGTGACGTCGTTCACGTAACATAAAAAGAAGAAATGAATTAATTAAGCAAAGCATTTCCCTTCCGATAATTAAAAACATGTATAATAAACCAATTCTTTATCCCATTTTATAGGAGAAAATCTCTCCATATATATAATACGCTATCGCACGTGGCACAGAAAGCGCAATTATTTGTTAATTGTTTAATTACAACGCCCAAATGAAACACATCACATTGGTTATTGAACAACATTTAATGCATCCCCATGCCTATAAGGGGGTTATCATAGGGCACCCTGTTCTGTCTTCAAATACCGCCAAGTTTGTCGCCAAAAGTGACGCAAACTTGGCGATATCTCTAATATTTCGCCAAATTCCCATAGACTTCCATTGTAAACCAATAGGGTTTACTTGCTTACAGAAAATCAACAAATTGAGATATTTTAATGCAACAAAAACTGATATTAGCTTAAGTGATTATATTAATTATATTTAACCCTCTCTCTGCGTATATATATATATATATATATATATTTAATCAAAATAAGTTCCAAAATTGCAACTTTTTTTATTACATGTTTCAAATCTATATATAGCTTAGAAGCTTAGAGTTTAAATATGTAAACATTGTTTGTAAAAGAGTTCAGGATCTTAGATGGGATAGGATATTAGAAATTAGGCGAAATCAGGGCTGTCACTGGAGACTATTTTTATAGTCTCGCACCACTATTGTAAAAAAATCAATTTTGAAGTACAGTTATCTTATAGATGTTGTTAAAGTCTATATGGAATTTTTGTACTTAAAAGGTGATCCCAGTTGAATTAAAAAATAGTTCGCAAATTTCGCTACTTTTACTTTCCCGAGGAAATCTCGGGTTGCGCAGCGAGAGGGTTAAGGGAGTCCAAGTAAATTAAATTAGGAATAAAAGTAACATGATGCAGTGCTTAGCATGAACATAAATGTTAAGGGAGACCAAACTGGTCGCCATGGGCGGCTAGTATGAGTAATTTAAGGTATTTCTTTATTATAAAATCATTGACATAACTCAGGTTTATACGCTGAACCAGGATGTCTGTTTACACCATAAAGTAATAAGAAAATGGCACAGATGTCATATACGTACCGGGGTACCTAATTGTTGCCAAAATATATTATTTTGCTTGACATGGTAACTCGGCTATTGTTGTTTATTTATTAATAAATTGTTTATTTACTTTAATTTTCTTTTAAAATTACATAAATTAATAACACTTTTTTTCAATTTATTGCTATTTCCTTTTTTAAGTTATAGAACATAATTTAAAAATACACATGTAATTGGTATTCGCAAACGATGCTTTCGCCAAATTGGCGTCAAAAACAGATAGCGCCAAACCAGGTCCGTATATGGCATCTGTGGCAAGAAAATTATCGGATGATACCTTTTTATATGTTTTACAATCATACTTGGCATCAAAGGTGGGCGAAGAAATGATCATCTAGAATATTATTGAGGCTTTACTACACAAAAAACAAACCTGTTTACAACAATGTATTTATTTTGCAACAAATGTGTTTCTCTAATAAAAGCAAATTGACTAAGAACCCGATTACAGAACATAACCTTTCTATCTAGTTAATTTTTTGCTTTTTAAGAATGAAAATACATATTTCCTGCTAATCATTACGTCATTTTCAACATTGATAATTTTACTGTGCATATTATTGATATTTGCTATCCATTTGATCTTCAAAAGTTTTTATTTTTATTTTTAAATGTTAAATTAAAATTTAAATCTTTATGTTAACCGTGCGCAGACGATAAACCGTAAGCATTGATAACAATTTTCTTTAAATAATAAGAATTAATGCAATAACACAAACTCATTTTATTTCAACATCAAAGCACATCCGTTTTATATTCCGTATATGACGTCACATTTGCCTTCATTCCGCACATACTTAAAATTCATGCACCTTGTATTATTAAAAATACTTGAAAATTTCCGTTTTAATCTTTCAATCAGAAATTAAATTATTATTCTGGGTTTTTATCTTTTGGCAACGAAAAAAGGAAGATGGTTAAATTTTTTCGGAAAAATGTCAATTCATTGCATATGATAAATAATGAAATTTTGAATTATTAAGCAAAATATTTGAATAAAATAAATTAAACATAGCCTATGTTCATTTCCAGGTTGTAATCCATCTCTATCCAAACATGCAAAAGCATTAATTCATCCGTTTAGAAGCAGGCTTCATTCAAACTTTCGGACACACATTGACATTTATAATATTATAAGGATAACTGAAAGCAAGTCGAATCATTATAAAAGCTAAATTTTATGCAATGTATTTATATTTTAAATAATTTATCAAATAAAATATATGTATTGCAATAAAATAAATCGTACGTGCAGATAAAAAATTTACTGTATTTATAAAACAAATTAATAGTACACAGAATTTTTTTTTTATTATAAAGTATGTAACATGAATTATATCTTGGCCTAGGACGTATAAGGACTATTAATTCATAATAGTTTGTCGTGTATTAATAACATTTTTTAAATCCATTACGACTAAATACACTAGTAAAACAGTTTTTAAGAAAATTTACTTAACGTAATTAATTTGAAAGAAATTATTTATTAGGAGTATTTTTAAAGAATATATTTTATATGTAAAAGAAATACCTTGTAGTTTACTATGTTTTACTAAAATTTCACCAAAAAGTATTTATTTATTATTTATTATTTATTGAGGTACACAAGGTTTTATGTTTGATTCGAGGTGAAATATTGCATTTCGTCTTATGATTTTATTTACTTTTATTATATTTATATTATATGTATTCTTTAATTTGAATACTTGTATCACAACATAAATTTTATGCAATTTATTTACAGTTTCAATAATTTATTACATAAAATATATGTATTGTAATAAAAAAAAAATCGGATGCAAAGATAAAATTTGTATTGTATTTCTTTAAAGCATCAACGGTACACACAAACATCCATTTTTTTAAATACTTTTATTATATTTATATTTCTCAATAACATAATATGCATACTTGTGCCAATAACTAGAAAATAAAACCAATGTATACTATCTAGACAAAATATATATTCTGTCGTTGTTTTCAGATACTATTTTGGACCATTTGAATTCACATGCCATTTGAGAACACTTTGTCCGTTTTATAATTAAATCATTGGAATGTTTTTCCGAACGCGTTGCAGTTAACTAAAAACAATGGAAAGAAACAAAGGAAATCAATATACCATGTAAAAAAAAAAACAAAAAAAACGAAGGACACTAAATATGATTAATAGTGCACTTTTGTTTCACAAACAAATAGTGAAAAGATAAAAATTAAAGAGACATGGGCTCCCTTCAACCATTAAAGAAAGAATAGAAGCATTTGGTTTGTGGCAAGAAAAAATTCTTTTGTATATCTCCCTAAATAAAACAAGCTAAGCCGCAAAAACCACAGGCTTCTTAAATATCCCACTTGTTTCTAAAGAAATGTTATTATCTTTAGAGATAAATATGAAGATAGTATTGCAAAAGTTTACTAGGGCGTAAGCGTGTTTTTAGGTTTTTCTTATATTTTTTTGACGGAACTAGGGGGCTCGGCCCCCTACGAGCTACGCTCGCCAACCCCCCGTTCAGACACTGCAGTCTCTAAAAGCACGCTAATTTGATCGGCTTTAATTGAATTTTTTTGGAAGATTGAATTATAATTAAAAAAACAAAGGCGATCGCCCTATAAACGGGTTTCTATTCATTTCTCTTTGATTGGGGAATTTTACGGAAAAATCAGCTGCTGTTAAAAGATACAATGGCATTTCAAAATCATCTAATATAAAATGAATTAAGTAAACAGAGTCTTTGTCTCCGGGTATTTTTTAACAAAGCGAAAAGAAAGTCCTTTTAAATAAAACATTTTAAATATATCGTTTTTAATCTGACGTAATTTTCACCAAACTTTTCTTTCCCTTTTTAATATTCACGTGAAAATGCTTTTATTAGAAATGAAATATTATTTGCGCTGTCAAAAAAAAAAAAAAAAAAAAAAAAAAATAGTTGAAAAGTTCATCTCAAAATATCAAGTAAATGTCTCGCGCTATTTTTAAATTCAAACTACTATTTTGCAATATTATTTTTTGTTCATTTTACGTAATAAGTGTAATGTGACGTAAATGTGATGTAATTTCTCCTATTTAAGACTTCTAACGCATGTTAATGAATTTATTACTTTACAATATCCTTTCTCTGTTAAAATTCACGTGTAATTAAAGATGAAGTAATTTTCAATAAGTTCCTGCTTTTTATACGTAATTATTTAATTCTAATTTGAAAGTTTTTCTTTTCTGTTTATAATAGTCACGCGTAAATAAATTTTTAATTTGAAGCAAACATTATTGTTTCCGTTGTTTATACAGTTTGGCAACAGGTTAAATTAGTACAATTTTCTGAAATAAGTAAAAAAATATCTCTCGAAATGCTGAAAATTTGAATTTAAAATAGAAATGAAACCTCGAAAAATGAGTCAAATTAAAAAAATAAATTATTTCTGCACACCGGGAAATTATAACGTATAAAATGATCTAAAAAGTATTAAATTCCGATGTATAGTTTTTGCTCCTATAAAACTTTTTTAATGGAACGATTTTGTCCAACTTTAGCATTAAATATCTCTTAAAATAATTCTTCGATTTGAAAACTGTCTACATCAGCGTGTTTATCAAACATTTCTGTATAATACTACCAATTTTCATATTTTTGTATGCATTATTTTTCTTAATATTAACGAAGAAAGACCTCCGGTCACAAAAAATTCAAAACCGGCGGCGGCGGCGGCGGCGGCGGTGACAGCGGGAGTTACTTTTTTTTAGAATAGAGAGATATTAAATCACAACAATAACATTTGTCGTTAAGAAAATTTACTAGCAAGAAACGAAGAGCAAAAAATAATCTTGCACGTAGGAAGTAGAAGGAGTACTACACCATAACAGATAATTCGTTTAATAGCATTTTTTAAAAACCAGTACTATTAGTAGAAACTGAAAAGTTTTTTAAAGAACATTTTATTTCACGTGATAACATTTCCATTTATTGTTATAATTTATTATTCATCATATAGACATTTATACTCTAAGAAAAAAATATATATATTCCACTTGCACATGTAAAATAATACATTCTTAAATTTATAATTAAATTATGTATTTTAAAGAGATAAATTTGCATTTATTATATTCAAAGATTATATTGTATGTGCAAAAGCAGTATTGATCAGTTTAGTATGTTGTACTAGAATTTCTCCAAAAAATATATTATATATTTTGTTATCCTCTTCAGATTTAATATCGAAAATTTGTAAAACATGTTTGGATCCTTGTTTAAAATATTAATTAAAAAACACATAGTTATATGGCATTTATTCACATATAACCGAAAGCAAAAGTCGAATCATTATAAAATCTAAATTTTATGCAATGCATTTATTATATGCATATATTAGTAATTTATCAAATAAAATATATGTATTGCAATAAAAGAAATCGTACGTACAAATAAAAATTTTACTGTATTTATAAAACAAATTAATAGTACACAGAATTATTACTTTTATTATATTTTACATACTTTTATTATAAAATATGTAACATGAATAATATCTTGGCCTAGGACGTAGAAGGACTATTAACTCATAATAGTTATGTCGTGTATAAATAGCATTTTTTAAATCCATTACGACTAAATACACTAGTAAGACATTATAAAAGAAAAGTTACTTAATGTAATTAATTTAAAAGAAATTATTTATTAGGAGTACTTTTAAAAATTATATTTTATTTCTAAAAGCAGTACATTGTAGTTTAGTATGTTGTACGAAAATTTTCCCGAAACTATTTATTTATTATTTATTGAGGTACACAAGGCTTTATGTTTGAATCAAATAGAAATATTGCGTTTCGTCTGATGATTTATTTACTTTTATTATATTTATATTTCTGTATGCTTTAATTTGCATACTCGTATCACAATATAAACTTTATGTAATTAATTTCTAGTTTCAATAATTTATTAAATGAACAATATGTATTGTAATAAAAGAAATCGTATGTAAAGATAAAATCTTTATTGTATTTATTAAAAGCATCAACGGTACACAGAAACAATCCTTTTCTTTTAATACTTTTATTATATTTATATTTTCAATAACATAATCAATGTTCGCACACGCCTTAGAATTTCCAAGGACTTTGGCACCACCATTAATGATAAGAAAATTTACATTTATGTTTTAAAACACAGAATTCGTAGCCTCGCCCATTATTCACAGATTATACAATATTTTTGTGCATTGAAATACTTTGAAAATACTGTTAAAATTTAGTGGAAAAATTTGCGAACCCTGATAACATGCATAAATGCATCAATAACTAGGAAATAAAAAGAATGTATACTATAATACTAGACAAATATATATTTTATTATTGTTTTCAGATACTATTTTGGGTCTATTTGAATTCACATGCCATTTGAGAACACTTTGTCTGTATTGTAATCAAATCTTTGGAATGTTTTTACAAACGCGTTGCAATTAACTAAAAACAAGGAAAAAAACAAAGGAAATCAATATTACAAGTAAAAAACATGAAAAAACGAAGGACACTAAATATAATTAATAGTGCACTTTTGTTTCACATACAAAAAATCGAAAGACAAGCGTTAAAAGATAAAAATTAATGACACTATAGGTCCCCCCAACCATTAAAGAAAGAATAGTAGCATTTGTATTGTGGTAAGAAAAAATTATTTTGTATATATCCCTAAATAAAACAAGTTAAGCCGCAAAAATCTGAGACACATAAATATCTTCTTAGATATCGCATTTTGTTTCTAAAGAAACGCTACTATCTTTACAGATGTATATGAAGTTACTATTGCAAAAGTTTAATAGAGCGTGATCGTGTTTTTAGTTGTTTGTTATATTTTTTGACGGAACATTAAATCACACGAGTAACATTTTTCATTAAAAAAATGTACTAACAAGAAACAAAGAGCTAAAAATTATCTTGCACGTAGGAAGTAGATGGAGTCTTAATCCATAATAGACAATTAGTTTAAAAGCATTAAAAAAATCAGTACGATTAATAGAATCAGAAAACATTTTTAAAGAACATTTTACTCCACGTGATTACATTTCTCTTAATTTGTTCAAATTAATTATTTATCACATACACATTTTTACTCTAACGAAAAAAAATATATTCCGTTTCGTCATGTAAAAAAAATATAGTCGTAAATTTATAACTAAAATATATATTTTAAAGAGAAAAATTGCATTCATTACATTTAAAAATTATACTGTATATGCAAAAGCAGTATTGTGTGGTTTAGCATGCTGAACTAAAATTTTTCCAAGTAATATATTATGTATTTTTTTATTATACTCCACAATAATTTTCAGTAATTGTGAAATACATAGTTCGTTTTTCATAACTGAAAGTAAGAGACAAAAACAACGTACAAAAATTTTCAACTAAATTTGAATGTATTGTAATAAAAATTCCCTGTTTTCATTTTATTTTATTTATTAAGTCATATTACTGGTAGATATAAATATTTATTTTTATTATATTGTAAACACTTGTAAATTTTCTGTATGCAATAATTTGGGTATTTGTATAAATAACAAGAAAATAAATAATAATACAGACTACAGAACCAAAAAAAAAAAAAATACAACTTTTGTCAATGTTTTCAGATAGCAATGCTACCACCGGTGACTATTTTTTTTATTCAAACTGGCACCACTTTCTCATCCTTAACACACATTTGACAACATTTAAAAGGGAAATATACTTGAAAATTTATATTAGAAAAATAGTCGCCTGTGGTAGCCCTGATATTGCATTTTCAGTGATGGAACAGTGTAGCAGCAAAGAATCAATTGACACCGCAAAATTTTATTAGTATTCTTCATCTAACTTCAGGACAGAATTTTTGAGATTTTTGAAGGCGAAGAATACTATAAAAATTTAATGGTGAATATCGGCCAACTGCCGCGCCACTGTTCCATCACTGCATTTTGGATCGATTAGATTCACATGGCATTTGATACACTTTTCTCTTTTAACACTGGAATTTATTTGAAAACTCATTGCCATTAACTAAAAACAATTGAAAAAACAAATAAATCAATATTCCAAATAAAAAAACATAAAAAACAAAGGACAATAAATATGATTAATAATGCACTTTTGTGTCACAATTACACAACAATGAAACAACCATGAAATACAATGACAGAAGCGAAAGTCAAAAGTTAAAAATTAATGAGACTGATGCTCCTTTCAACCTTTAAAAAAAGAGTAGGAGCATTTGGTTTGTGGTAAGATTTTTTTTTTTTTTTTTTATCTCTCCCAAATAAAATAAGCTAAGCTTAAAAAATATGAAACATCTAAATATCTTCTTAGATATCACGCTTTATTTCTAAAGGATTGTTATTTTCTTTACAGATATATATGAAGATAGTATTGCAAACGTTTAATAGAGCTTAAGACTGCCTTTAGTTGTTTGTTATATGTTTTTTGACGGATTGTTAAATCACGTCGGTAATATTTTTCGTTAATGAATGTACATCCACAAAACAAAGAAAGTGGAATACCATTTTTGTGTATCGCGGTTTTATTTAACTTAATTCAATAATGCTTTGCATCGATTTTGTAATAAATATTTCACTGTGCTCAAAAATGAGTAAATCGATGTATTCATATCGAATTTAGTATGTTTGGATAAAAAATGAATTTATGTTTTCTCAATTTTGAAACATCACATGTTATCAAACTCAAACTAAGCGATATTTTGTACTGTGTAATGGTTTATTTCATTTATGGTGGCAGAAAAGATGTTAATCAATAGGAAAACATTTCAATATACCCAGGAAATAAGAGGAATAATATCACACTTTTATTCCTTGTAAGGAACTATATCTTGCGTCTCCTTTATAATGCGTAAGGATACATTGTATTGTTGTTACGAGTGTTTAATATATTCATGCACTGCATGGTCTGTCCTTCTGTGAGATGCGTTAAGTGAGATGGATTTATTCATGAAAAAGAATAAACAAAAGAATGGAAAATGGGATTTTCAAGATTTTGCCGACAACATTGAAAGTAAGTGCTCTCTGTTAATAATTCATTTTTTTCTTGTTTAGTGTTATAAGCTGTACCTTCTGTAAATTTGAAGTAATGTAAATAAATATTAAGTTATCCACAGTATTCTAAAATTATTTAAAAGTTCTTGAAAATAATGGTCTTGTCAAAACAATATTTGATTAGCGTATCTTCATAAAAACTTTGCTATTTTTCCTTCATAAATAATCAATTAATTTTTTTTCTTGCTGATAATTTGAGCGGAAAATAAAAATAAGCACCTTTTTACTTTAATCGGTAGTAAAGTGTCAGGGAAAAGGCCTATTTTACAAGAAAAATATTTTTTCCCATTTAACTTATTTTAGTTTTGAAATTGTTTTATTAACTGTCTTTTATCCCCTTTTTTCAACTTATTTTGGTTTCACACGTGCCATCTCGGTCACGTCAATCGTCCATCTTGGACGCCGTTTTGTTTTACTCCATATTTTTTTGTAAAACTGCTTTGTTTTCGAGCACTTTTAAATTATTTTAACATACAGTGGAACCCGGTTAAGACGCTCACGGTTAATACGCGATCCCGCTTAATACGCGGATTTTTTCGGATCCCTTGAACATCGCCTATAAGGCTAATGCAAAAATATCACGTTTAATACGCGAACGGTTAATACGCGATCCCGCTTAATACGCGAGAGATTTCTGGTCCTTTAAGGATAAAAATCACGCTTAAGACGCAAATTCATTGATCAAGATGCGAATTCCTTCTCTGCTTTCCAGTGTTGGCAATTTATCAGATTTTTTATATTAAATTGAAAAACAGCGACTTCAAATAGTAATATTTACTTTATTTAATAACAGATTAACTAAGGCGAACATTACTAATCGGAAATAGCGGTAGATATTTGAATTTTAAAAAACCCGCTAAATTAGAAACACTGGAATTCTTTGATCCCGCGTCCTAACTTTCTGTGTTTTTCGCTTCGTGTATGTTTTCACTGTAGAGAAAGACGAATTCAGGGTACTCAGATATGTCATAAAATTAGGATTAAAGATGATTATACCTATTGTTAGTGAGGTTTTAAATGTAAGTTATATACCTAATGTGTTTTATAATGCATATTAAAAGTAAATAAAAATAGTTAAATTCAAAAAACCCGACTGCGTAAAAAGCGAACTAATTAATTATTTCTCATCAATGTGAAGCTATTTTTCATATCACTTACCTATTTTTTTTATTTACTTGTATTGATTACTTTTAAGTTGTGTTTAATTGTTATTTCCTATCTATAAACACTGTTTTGGTGAGGTCTATAGATATCTAGGATGGTTAGAGTTGCAGTAAAGCTAGAGATCCTACCTACACAACTTCGAGGTTGTGTAATATTTAAACGGAGCTTCTGACTGTAAAATAGTCAATGAAACATCGTCTTCATTTTGAAAGACCTATCCAATGTTATGCCACTCAATATGGAGCGTAAAAATTTTTTTTCGTCTCTACTGCCATTTTTTATTTTATAAAAACAAAACCTAGCCTATAACTATCGGACGGTTAAGACGAATCGATAGAGACCTCATTCATTAAAATCCATCCAGCTGTTCGGATGTTTCGAGGGTATAAAGAAATCCACTTACCCAGATATACGCGTGAAACACATAACCTTTCTTGGCAGTCGGGTAAGAAAAAAGAAACTCGTAAAGATTAAATAAATACGACTGAGGTTGTTTAATTCTTTTATGTTTTCTTTTCTTTTTGCTATGCTAACAATATTTTTTACAAAAAGATTAATAAGGATAATTTTCTTTTATAATGAAAAGGATAGATTATAATGGCACTCATTATCACAAGTACTAAATATGATTTTAACAACTGGGTTGTGCTTTCAAAAGTTTAATATTTTAAATTTTTTACCTCTGCCAAAAAAAACAAAAAACAAAATAGGCTAACATGAAATTAATTTTTTTATTTTTGGTTGTAAATTAGTCTAGCTTGAAATTATTATTATTATTTTTTTTTTTTTTTGGTTGTAAACAAATTGGTTGTTGTTTGGTTTGTTTCTACATTAAAGCCGTTTAAATTCCTTTTTTTTTTTCAGCAGTTATTCTTAGTCGCTCCTAAAAAAATAATAATGAGTTAAAGATGAATACAATTAAATTTCAATCTAAATATACCTAAAAGATAAAATTTTCAACCGCAAACATCTAACCGAAAGCCCTAAAGTTCATTTAGACGATTAGATGTGTAAATAAGCACAGTTTCTGCAACATTAAACAAATCACGTTTAATACGCGATCCCGCTTAATACACGACTTTTGTCCACTCCCTTGAAACGCGTCTTAACCGGGTTCCACTGTATTTGCATCCATCTAATATTTACAGTAGATACAAAGAGCACTTACTTTAAAAGTTCGTATTTAAATACATACATGGAATCAAAATGTGTACATAAACGCTTCATATTTTAATACATCCAAAAAATAAAAATTTAATTACTAAATATATAATAGAGTATATAACGATTTATATTTAAAGACAACCGAGGAAAAAAAAACTAATATATGTGTTTCTCAATTTTGAGTGCATTTTGATAGGAGTTATTTTGAGTATGTGGCGTATTTAAATTTGATTATTTTTTACTCAAATTTGAGATCACATTTTTTCAGTGTTTTTGCCGAACGTAACTATCAACAATAAAAATAAATTTTTGAACATTATAATTGTTGACACGTATTTAAAATTGAAAACTTAACAGAACGGAACTATAAAAAAAAAAATAAATAAATTGCAAAACTTAACTAGAACATCCTCTTTGTGCGACAGAATTAAAAACCGAACATGGAAAATACACGATAATGTGATAAATTCCACTCTGAAAAAAAATGTGGTAAATAACTCCCGTTTTAAACTTCTTCAATGCATAAAAAAGCTCAATTCTGAAAGTATTTTGTAACTTTGTGACCATCTCTGAGAATGTATTTTCAAATTTGTAAGTACGCGTTTACTTGGCAATGGCTTAAATTTAAAATTTCTTTTTCACAAAACATTTCTTATAACAAAATAAATAAATATATATAAAAATAGAAATTGTGATCCTAACTTTTACGAAAGGAAGTGGAACGTTTTTAGATGTATTTAAAGATAAAACAGATAAATTAGTTGATATAATGCAGGGATTTTGATTCACGGCATTATTTTACACTTTCATGGAAAAGCTAAAATCGTAGCATTTTAACCCGTTAATGCCGGTTGGTACAATAATCTGCCATTTAAGTGATACAAAAATTTTAAATATGCAAACCAATATTTTAATTCGGAAAATTTCATATTACTTAATCTCAAACTTTGAGAGATCAAATAAGTTAAAATTACAATATGAGAAAACTGGTGTCAACTGGTACCTATGTATTAAAAATGTGTAAAAGAAACTCGGCATTAATGGGTTAATAGCAGCTAAGAAATAGTACTACATAGCTGCCAACCTTTACGCTTTTTTGCTACCACTAAAATTTAGAAGAGATTTTCCCCTTGTTTAATCATGAGATTTCGACCATCAAGTAAGGCAATATTTACAAGAAAATTTTAGTGGTAGGAAGAAAGCGTAAAGGTTGGCAGCTATGGTACTACAAAGTTATGGAATTAAAGTGGTGTCTTAAGTTGCGTTATTCTTTGAATTTAACAACGTTACAATAACAAAAAAGAACGAAAAATCATGTATCAGGTTTAGATTATGAAACAACAGGGTTCTTAAATATCATGATATTTTCGAATATGTAATAAATATCCGATATTTTGATACAAATCCGATATTTTTTATATTCATTAGATATCTTCAAAATAGTCAACTTATTGATGAATTTAAATATTTTCGGACCTGATATAAACTAGAAACTAAAACATAGTGCATGAAATCTTAATTAAAGAATATCCTAAATACGATTTTCTTTTTTTCGTATTTTTTTTCACTTATGTTGTTAAACTGAAGTTCAACTAATTGGAAACAGATATAATTTGCTTTTTACACTCACAAAAACAAACCATAGGATTTATTGTCAACTTATATATAAAAATAATGTTTTAGACAGTAAAATTATAATATACGTAAAATAGTTTGCTTTTATTATAAGATTTGAACATAAATGCACGCTTGTATGTGTTTTCATTCACTAACCTGCTGTGCAGTTTAAACTAAAGAAAACGAAAACCACAAAAGATTCTAATGGAGCTATGAGTAATTTCCTTAAATTAAGCAGTTTACATTTCAACAGCTGTTAAATAAATTTTGATCTACTTATTATAATTCAATTTCAAATGTAAAGCTTGGAAAATTTATTTTTTAAGGAGTTGGGTTGGGGTTATGGTTGGTGCTAAAATTTTATTGCCAAATCAAAAGTTCTTAGCTACAGAATGGCGCAATGAATAGGGTCAGATGGGGTGATTATGACCAGGGGGTAATTATGACCGCCGTCATACTGGATATACCTGTGATGGTAAAATTTTGTGTCAAGCTTAGATATTAACCTCATAATATATATTTCATCTTAGGTATTCCTTATTACTAGTCTGAAGCCTTTTTGAGATCAAAATAGCAATAACTAAGTCTATAAACTAAGAACTAATAAGTAAGTCTAGAAACTAAGCCTATAAAATTTTTGATAAACGGATTTGTTACATTGGAGTTCAAATTGGTCATAATTACCCCAAACATATGTGTATTGGCAAGTATAAAGAGAAGCTATAGTGGTCATAATTTCCCTACTAGTGGTCTTAATTACCCCAAACTTATGTGATTGTGAGTTTTTGGTGGGGTAATTATAACCACTCTTTTAACTTTAAAAGTAAAACAGCTATGATAAATAAAACTTTTAAAATGTGTTCTTAAAGGATCAAAGTTACTTCCTATGTACTAAAAACAGCACTTTTCCAAATAGAAATAAGCAAAAAAAAAAAAAAAAAAAAAAAAAAAAAAAAAAATAGCAAAGTTGAAAATGTAAAAAGTGGTCATAATTATCCCTCCTGACTATAACAGTTCAACAGAATGACACAAAGAATAATAGTTGAAAAACTCATTTACACTTGTTTTGGCTAAAAATATTATACACAATAGTTTGAAAATAAATATCAAATATATGAAAATATCGAAAATATCAAACTTCATGATACTTTGAAAAGATATGAATTTTTTTTTTTATTTGCAGCATATATTAACCCTTTTCGGTTCTATGACACTTCCCACGTGACATCCGGGCAAACATTTCTTACACGAATTTTATTCGGTTGGCACCACGTTTTTCCGAAACACTTTTATTTGTGCTTTGACAACCTGCGCAAGAGAAATATAATATAAAATTTATTTTTAAATATTGGGGCGTAAAAAGAATATTAAAATAGAATTATGTATAAAAAGCTAGCTCCCTATAAGGGTTAAGAAACATTTGATTTTTTACAGTGCTTCGTTTCAAGTTTCGTTTCCTGATTTGGGTAATGGTCACCTCCTGATTTAGGCAAGTTTTTGGGAAATATGCTATGTAGCGCCTCGGGGCCGCAGAGTTTATTTTTTTATGAACTAATCTTTTAATACATTTTTTAACACCATTTTAACTTATTTTATAAGGAAGAATGTCAATCAAACAAATTTTTCAATATATTTCAAAATCTATTCATATGCAGTTTCCATAAAAAGCAAATTTAATTACCTGGTAAATTTTATATTATTAAAGTAACCACACATGAGTTATTGTTTCAATAAAAATGCATTTTGCCTGGTCTGCTGAATAGAAATGCAAACGTAAGTAAATTTAATTTAATTAAAAGCAATGCTATAGCAGAATACTTGTTTCAAATATATGTGTGAAAAATCGCATCAATTCAATAGACATTTTTTACTGTTCTAAACAACATTCTTTTTTATATTTGAAAGATGAAACAAACAAAAAGAAATTAGTGAAAAACTACAGGTGTAAGCATTTTTTTTTTTTTTTTATTGCAGCTTTCTCAATTTAAAAGGACTCGAAAACGCATAATTAAGTTTTGTAAGTACATCGTAAATAACAGCATTTTGCATTTCAAATCATCTTCGCTATAAATGCAACTAGATTTTTTTTAATTCAGAGTAATTACATGGAATAAACAATAAAGTTAATTTTAGAAACTTCTGTTCCTTTGTTTTTTAGTTCTTTAATGATTCTGTCACATTTATTCATATTATATTATGTTAATACAGGTTTATTAATAGTAGTTGGATACAAATAAATTTAGGTTAAAAATAGTAATTGGATATGTTTCTAAAAATATACTCATTTCCTTGGCAACAATAATATACGCAATTCATTTCTCATTTCTTCTCGATAAAAATATTTAACAGTGATAGTAAAATTAATTAACAACGAAGGGAACGAATTTTTTTTCACAGCTGGATTAAATCATATCCAAGGCTGGAGTAGCACAGTTGAAGTTTATTCCAACAGAGCGAAAAATGTCCAGACCAGGAATTGAACCTGGGTACTTGTCGTGCCGTGCCAATGTCTTACCTGTTAGGCTATCCGGGCGATATCTGGCTGACATAATTCACTCTTATTTGTTGGACTTGGCAGCGAACTGCAGCGCTACTTTCATTCACCCGAGCTATAACTATAGCATTTACATGATGAAAGTGTGTTTTAACACGGGAACTGCTGTATACCATGTAATTAGGTCAAAACCTAATTACCTAAATATGACCTAATTACATGGTATACAGGAGTTTCCGTGTTAAAACATACTTTCATCTTGTAAATGTTACAGTTATAGCTCGGATGAATGAAACTAGCGCTGCAGTTCACAGCCAAGTCCAACAAATAAGAGTGCATTATGTCAGCCAGGTATCGTCCGGATAGCCTAACAGGTAAGGCATTGGCACGGCATGCCAAATATCCAGGTTCGATTTCTGGTCTGGACATTTTTCGCTCTGTTGGAATAAACTTCAACATTCCTACTCCAGCATTGGATACTAATTAACAACTTTAACGTAAATTTTATGCTTTCCTTTCAATCACGACTTATGTTAGATTTTTTTTGTATGTATTTTACATTCAAACCTACGCATTAAAAATTCGAATAGAAACAGCAAGACGATAAACATTTATTCATCAAATCACTTATTTATACCTACAAATAAACATTTTATCATAAACAAAAATTAATTTTTACTTTAAAAAGATATCTGAAAAATCATATAAGTAAAAAAAGGAGAATATTTTTCTTAACTTAAAAGTTAAATATTTTTTGAATAATTATAGATAAATCAGAATCATGGTATAAATATAACACACATTCTGTTAAAATTTGTCATCAGAAAAGTTTAAGTATTTGAATTGGCGAACAAATAGTACAGTTTATACGTAACGAATGCAATTTTTCTCGTATTCATTTCAAATTAAACAACATTTATTATCCAGAATGAGCTCGTTAATTCTAAACAAATTCTTTTCATCTTCAAAATGCATTTAAAGGAAATTTTTATTTCGAAGAACACACTTTATACATTTAAAACCTAAGGTTATCTTATTTTGATGCTATACCTTACATTATTAATTAGCATTAGGAAAATAATATAAAAATAGTATTGCGATAAATGATGAATAAATTATTCGTTTAACTTACGATGTTTATTTTTAAACTCTCTTTTTGATAATCAGTAAAATAACTATTCCAGAACATCTCAAAATAAATAATTTAATTTTTTAGCATTTTTACGTGAATTATAAAATGGAGTTATCAGAGTTTCATGATGCGATATGTATCCTTTGAAAAAATATATATTATTGACAACAATTCTAATTGATTTTAATGAGTGTTTTATTTTTAACTCATATAACAGACCTAGAAATGTAAAAACAATACTAATAGAAGTCGAATAAAATAAAGTAAAAAGGAGTTTCTGAAAACCACTAGAATGACTCGGAATGTACTGATTGTGTCTGTCTGAAGTCTTATCAAGAAAAAAAGTCTAAAGCGGTAAGGATACAGTGCATCAAACTCAATCGATAGCTGCATGACAAAGGCTCACTTTACTTTTGCAACGGGAAGTGTGATGTGATTGTGGGCGAATGGAAATACAAAATTAAAGAATGAGAGGAAAGGCAAAAAAAAAAATTAGACTAGGGTCTAAATAGAATATAACTAATGCTTACATTAAGAGCAAACTGCAATGTTCGCCTGGATGTAAACCAGTGATTTATATCTTTTTGTAATTATGCTGTCTATTGTTTCCAGTAATTATGCTATCCATTCACGTAAATTCAAATGTTTTTTGTTTCATTTTCATTTTTTGTCATAAGTTTTATTTTTCGAGCTTACACTTTTGCAATTTCGTTAAACTTTTCACAATTTAGTGATATATATAATTTATGTAAGTTTACTGTTATTTATTTTCATTTTAAGTAGTTTGAGGAAATAAAAATGTGATTTATTTGAAAAAAAATAAACAACATAGCTCTTTTTTCCAAGCGGCACCTGTACCACACCCCATGCGGCATCTTACCCAGCACTTAAAAAATGATGTTAAAAAAGGACGTTTGGGAAAATAACTATGCCTGCTTTATTAAGAGGGCTTTAACTTGTTTAACATAGAAATTAGATTCTAAAGGGTTTGATCAATGATTTCTGGTACTTAGTTAGTTGTTTTTTGCTTTATTGTACATTTTACAAGAAGAAAAGAAAATCTGCGGCATCCGTCCTCACTTTACTATATAGAAAAATGTTTTGTGATGGCCACAACATACTAGTTTTTTTCTTATGGAAAATGCTTTTTCTAGTTTTTTTTCGCATTATCTAATTTACTGAGCAATAAAAGAAAACAAATTACGCTTTGAAATGCTATATTCTGAATTGAATTAAATTATTATAAAATATAATTTTTAATATTTTTACATTTTTTTCCATACCGCAATTTTTTTTCATATTGAGTTTAGATTTTTGCATGATGAAAGATTAACTTTATATTAAATAAACTAGTCGGATGTGACAATCCCAAAACTTTCTTCTATCTCATACATGTTAATACTTCAAAATTTGCTATCACAGTGCCAAAATCAATGCCCATCGTGAGGTTTCTGAAATTCCGTGCATTAGTTCTTGAGATAGGACTATTGCGGATGTCGGGGAAAATGCAGAATAAAAGTGCCACATTTTGGGCGATTTAGACCAAAACATAATCAGCAATAATATATATAAAGATATTCCTCTATCTGATGTTTGATTAAAATTCGTGATTACATCTTGAGAAATCAGAAAAAGTTCAGTATAGCAGCGCCACCTGTACCGCGACCGACACCAAAACGTAAACAGCACCAATTCATATCAAAGATTAACTGAATCTGAAGTTTGACGAAAATCCGTGCATTAATTCTTGCGATAGAGCTTTTGCGGTAATCATCAAAAAGGCATCATAGCAGCGCCACCTTTCGAGCGATTTACACCAAAATGTAAAGAACATCAACTCATGTCAAGAACTAACCGAATCTGGAGTTTTATGGAAATCTGTGCATTAATTCTTGAGATAGAGCCGTTGCGAAAATCGTAAAAAAGGCAGTATAACAGCGCTACCTGTAGAGCGATTTGCCCATTAGCTCTTGAGATAGAGCTCCCACAAAATTTATGTTATATACAAGCAGACAGACTTAGAAACAGACATTTTGTAAAAACAGATTTTTCGTGATCTCTGACTCCTAAAACGTAGAAATCCGTCAAAAACCGGAATTCGAAAGTTTTCACGAATCCAATACTTTCTTGTAAAGATAGAAGAAAGTAAAAGTATTCAATATTATAAGTATTCCAACTTTATTTATACATGAAATGTAGATTATAAATTTACAAATCTGTTACAAATTGCATGTTAAATTTTAAATAATTTAAAACTATTTTTTAAAAATTATGCACTACCATCCAAAAAAAAAAAAAAAAAAAAAAAATACCCTTATGGATTTCAATCTTCAAATTGTCACAGAAAAAAACTCCATACGTCTGGAAATTATGGATAATCTTTTATTACTTTATATTTAAAAAAAAAATCATGTGTATCATTTAAAAAAAGGTGGGGGGGGGGTCGTCTTTTTGCTGAAATTGTACCAAACTCTGAAATATTCAATAGAAACCACTAATTTATACACCCACGAAAGCTTGAACAAAATGTCCAGCAGTTTCTCTCTTTTTCAAAATTGTACAATACATAGTGTGTTAATTGTTCATATAGTCCAATATTCTGAAGCAAAACCGAGGTAATAATTTGATATATTTAGTTATTAACCATTTGGAAAAATGGTTATTGTCCTCTGTCAGGGTAGGAAATCAAAAACATATCTGAAGCGTTTTATTGGTTGAATCCGCATTTTATTTGTTTTCTGATTCGTCTATAGATGGATACTTCTGTTGCCACTATGACAAAAAAGTAATAAAAACTACAAAAAAAAATTAATAACTCAGAAACAAATTGAGATACAGCTTTCAAACAAATTTCATTTAAAAGTACATTTTTTTCTCCATACGATGGTGTAAAAAGTAATATTGTTGGATGTTAAAAAGTTTAAGAATGAAATTTTATTTAAAATTGGTCCAGGAATATTAATGTTTAATCCATGGCGTACGTAATGTATAACCAGTTCCGTAGAAGTTTAAAAATTTACAGTACCGAAAAATGTAATCCATGGAGTACGTAATGTGTGAAATATCATTTAAAATTGGTCCAGAAATATTAATGTTTAATCCATGGCGTACGTAATGTATGACCAGCTCCGTAGAAGTATAAAAATTTACAGTTTCGAAAATTGTAAAACTGAAATTTCTTTTTAAATTTGTTCACGATGGGTCCAGGAATGTTAATGTTTAATCCATGGCGTACGTAATGTATGATCAACTCCGTGCGATTTTTTATGTCTTCAGTTTTAGTCGTTGAAAAAATCACTTTCTAAATGGTCCTTGTAAGTTGTTAAATTGCTTTTTTTTTTTTTTTTTTACTTTTCTGAAATTATGCGGAGAAATAAAAAAAAATAAACATAAGCTAACATAAAATAGGCATATTGCAGCGCTACAAAACTGAAAACAAACCATTCATCAGTAATTTATCTATACTAATATTATAAAGAGGTAAACATTGTATATTTGTAACAGGTAAAGTGTGGAAGTACCGAACCGATTCCAGAAGTTATGGTATCAAAATGATGGTGTTATTCCAACTTAGAATATAGGCTATATCTTATGTTCGTGCCACTGGCTAAAAGGGGGTGCAGGAGCAAAAAACGTTCTAAAAATGCTATTTTGGTGTTACTGAAGGGCCTTGAAACATATAATTTCGAATGGTAGTCACTTATAAAATACTAATGATCTCTAAGGAAGAAATTAGAAAGGGGTGAAAATGCAAGAAAAGTGTTCTAAAAAAGCGTTCTAAATGACGATTTTTACACAATTTCAGGAAGTATCAAACCGATTTCAAAAATAGTGTTGTCAAAATGATGACAACCCTTGCTCCAACATAGGTTACATTTTATGTCGATGCCACTACCCCTAAAGGGGTTGCAAGAGCAAAAAAACGTTCGAAATTGCGATTTTTTTGTTACTGAAATGCCCAGATATCTGAAATTTGGCATGGTAGTTATTTATAAGATATAAATGATCTCTAAGAACATTTCTTAAAAAATTCGAAATTTAAAAGGGTGAAAATGCTCGAAAAGAGTTCTAAAAAACGTTCTAAATGGCTATTTCTACGCAATCCTAGAAAGTACGCAACATATTTCAAAAATAATGCTTGGAAATTGATGATGGCAGCCCTTGCTCCAACATACGGTCTAGTTCATGTCGGTGTTACTACCACCTAGGGGTTACAGAAGCAAAAAAACGTTCTAAATTGCGATTTTTGTGTTACTGAAGGTCTAGAATCCTGAAATTATGCAGGGCAGTTATTTATACGATACAAATGATCTCTAAGAACATTTCCTAAAATAATCGAAATTCAAAAGGAGTGAAAATGGGCGAAAAGCGTTCTAAAATACTTTCTAAAGTGCGATTTCTACGGAATCTCAGGCAGTACCGAACCGATTTAAAAAATAATGGTGTGAAAATGAAGGTGACAGACCTCGCTCCAACATAGGCTGTATGTCATGTCGGTGCCACTACCCCAAAGGGAGGTGAAGGAGCGAAAAACGATCTAAATTGCGTTTTTTGTAATACTTCAGGGGCTAGAAACTTGAAACTAGGGATGGTAGTTACTTATAAGTTATGAGTGATCTCTAAGAACATTTCCTAAATAATCCGAAATTTAAAAGGAGTGAAAATGGACGATAAACGTTCTAAAAAACTTTTTAAACTGCGATTTCTATGCAATCTCAGAAAGTACCCAACCGATTACAAAAGTTATGGTTGGAAATTGATGATGACAGCCCTTGCTCCAATATAGGATCTATTTCATGTGGGAGTCACTACCACCTTGCAAGTGCATTTTAAAAAACGTTCTAAATTGTGGTTTTTGTGATACTGAAATGCCAGCAACGTGAAATTTGGCATAGTAATTACTTATGAGATGTAAATGCTCTCTGAGATGAGCTCCTTAAAAATTTGAAATTTAAAAGGAGTGAAAATGAACGAAGAGCGTACTAAAGACGTTCTAAATAGTCTAAAATCTAATATCGTTCTAAAATAATCTAATTTCTACTCAATCTCAGGAAATATAAACCGATTTCAGAAGTAATGGTTTCAAATTGATGGTGACAGTCTCCGCTCCAACATAGCCTATATTTTACGTTGTTGTCACTACCACCTAGTGGTTACAGGAGCAAAAAATGTTCTAAATGTTGAGTTTTTTGTGTTACTGAGGTGTCTAACATTTTAAGTTTGGTGTGGTAATTACTTCAAAGATGCAAATGCTTTCTAAGAAAAGAATTGTCGAAAGAAAATTCCGAATTTTAAAGAATGAACTGAGCGAAAAATGTTCTATAAGCGTTCTAAATTACGATTTTCACGCAATCGTATGAAATATGAAAGCAATTTCAAATATAATGGTTGCAAATTGATGGGAATAGAACCTGCTCAAACATAAGCCATAATTTATGTTGGTGCCACAACCCCTAGAGGGTTGCAGGAGCAAAAAACTTTCTAAATTGCGATTTCTGTGGTACTGAAGAGGCTAGAAACTTTAAATATAGCACGGTAGTTACTTATAAAATATAAATTTCCTCTAAGAACAGTCGAAAATAAATTCAAAATTAAAAAGGGGTGAAGCGAAGTCAAGGAGCGAAAAGCATTCTAAAAGTGTCCTAAATTACGATTTCTATGGAATCTCAGGAAATAATAAACCGATTACAGAAGTTATTGGCTGCAAATCCTTAATCGTAGTTCCTGATCCTATATGGGCTATATTTTATGCCGGTGTCACTACCACCTGGTTGGCATAAACAACAAGAAAGCCTTTAAAAACATCTAAATTCCGTTTTCTATAAAATATTAGGAAATACTAACCGATTGCAAGGTTAATGTTGACAAATTAATGGTGACAGTCTATGTTTCAACATATTTCGAGGCACTCTTTTTCAACTCTGTTTCGGCATTTTATGCTGGTGCCACTAACACCAGAGAGGTGTTAGACAAGAAGCTTGGAATTTGACATGATGGTTAAATTTAAGATGTAAATGTGTTAAGATGGTTTCTAAAAAAATTCTAAGCTTCAAATGAATACTGAAATGAGCATAAAAGACTCAAAATACTTTCTAAATCATCATTTAGTATTTGGAATTAGTTTTAGTTCTTTTTATTAATTAAAATCTCATTTCTGTTTATTGCACTTTTGTAATGAAGTTTAGTTGAACTGAGGCTTAATTTGTAATTTTTCAATTAGCCCAAAAAATGTTCGTCTAATAAAAAATAGTCATGCAAGTATCACTTGGTATGTTTTAAGTAATACGAGAGCAAAGCCGCGGGGTTTGCCAGTCTAATATATAAAAATAAAAATTTGTCTGTCTGTCTGTAAAGCTGTACAAATCCACAGTTTGGAAGTCAGAATTGTGAAATGTTATGTACATGTGTATTAAAAAACGGCCGAGGCAACTTAAGTAATCCGCAATCGAAATAATTTATAGTTAACTTTTAATTAATAAAAAACTACCAATTTAACAGTAATTTTCCTATCAAATTTAAAGATTTTTTTGATATAGCAGCTGTCAACAATTAAAAATTCGCAATAAAATCCCTTTTTTTATGTTCAACCCGTAATCGCGCGAGTTCTTTAAAGAATGTGAAATATAAATTTTACGTACGCCGCGCTGCAATACTGAAAAGCTGTAGCGGATATTACGATAATTCTTTTACCTCACATGCAAATAATTAGATATTATTTAAATGCGCCTTATTATTACAATTTTTTTAAATAATGGCAAACGTGTCATTACAAACATCAACAAATCTTTTTATTCTATTTATTGTTTTATTCCAAAGATATCGTTTTATCGTCTGCTGCCATAGTAACATGATAAAATAAATTTCGTTAAAAAATGCGCAGTAGTAGAAAAATATTTTACTAAGTCGAATAGATATTTTTAATTTTGGTTTTAAGTTTAAATTCATGAACTCCCGTACATAGAACGTTTTAAAAAGCTAGTTAGTTATAAAAGAAAAACAGTTTTTCTCCATAAATGAGCGAACGTTCTGCAATCTGTAGATCAACACATCACATATTTGTTTCAGAACAATTGAGATAGCATTTTGTGAATTCAATTTTTCCGATGATATCTGCTCTTCATTGTGACTGTGGCACGTATACGAAAAAAAACAAAAAAACTTACTTTGCACCTGGTTTTCTGAACAGCGAGTTATATATGCATACATATATGATAAAAGAAAAGAAATGCCAAACTTACAGGTATTGCATGTGTTGGAATTAAGTAATTTTATACTCATTTAATGATTTTAGCAATAACTTTGAATTTTCACAAAAATAGACAATCCTTCTATATATAAAAGAAAGTTTTGATTTGGAAATGGACCAATGAAAATCTGCGTAGATATTCCCGGCAGATTGGCATCCAATTGGAATGCTTAAGCATGGTCTTTCTTCGTTTATATTAAAAAAACTGTTGCATACAAAAATATTTAAATCGGTAGTATTATAGAGAAATGTTTGATAAACACGCTGGTGCATACTATTATAAACAGATGCGTGACTATTATAAACAGAAAATATAAAAAGCAGGAACTCATTGAAAATTACCTCATAAAAACTATGTTTACACGTGAATTCTAAAAGAGAAAGAACATTGTAAAATAATAAATTCATTAACATGCGTTAGAAGTCTAAATAGGAGAATGTACGTCAAATTTACGTCACATTACACTTATTACGTAAAATGAACAAAAAATAATATTTCAAAACAGTTTAAATTTTAAAATTGCGCGAGACATTTATTGGATATTTTAAGATGATCATAATATTTCATTTCTAACAAAAGTATTTTTATGTCAATCTCTCTATTCTAAAAAAAAAAAAAAAAAAAATAGTAACTACCGCTGTCACCGCCGCCGCCGGTTTTGAATTTTTTGTGACCGTCGGTCTTTCTAGGTTAATATTAAGAAAAATAATGCATACAAAAATAGGAAAATCGGTAGTATTATACAGAAATGTTTGATAAATACGCTGATGCAGACAGTTTTCAAATCGAAAAATTATTTTAAGAGATATTTAATGCTAAATTTGGATAAAATCGTTCCACTAAAAAAGTTTTATAGGAGCAAAAACTATACATCGGAATTTAATAATTTTTAGATCATTTTATACGTTATAATTTTACCGGTGTGCAGAAATTATTTTTTTTTTTTATTTGACTCATTTTTCGAGGTTTCATTTCTATTTTAAATTCAAATGTTCAGCATTTCGAGAGATGTTTTTTTACTTATTTTAGAAAATTGTACTAATTTAACCTCTTGCCAACTGTATAAACAACGGAAACATTAATGTTTGCTTCAAATTAAAAATTTATTTACACGTGACTATTATAAACAGAAAAGATACTTTTAAATTAGAATTAAATAATTACGTATAAAAAGCAGGAACTTATTGAAAATTACTTTATAAAAATTATATTTAACGTGAATTTTAAAACAGAAAGGGTATTGTAAAATAACAAATTAATTAACGTGCGTTAGAAGTCTTAAATAGGAGAAATTACGTCACATTACACTTATTACGTAAAATGAACAAAAAATAATATTGCAAAACAGTTTAAATTTAAAAAAAGTCCTTCCGGCCAGTGCCGGGAGGAAGAGGTAGCTTTCATTTTCCTTATTTTAAAAAAGCCAACTTATATTATTCAAACACACGAAGCTCAATTTAGTGGAAACCGAATATAGGAGATTCGATACTAATTTTTATCAATACTAAATCATTATGAATGAGAATTTCGCGAAATTAGTCAGCTTTATCCCAGCTGCTTTTATTTAAACTAACTTATATTTGGCTGCCAAATTCGGCGATTTCTTAAAGTTCCTGCCATTTTAAGACAACATGGTGGATGAGGCTAATGAGTGAACTTGGTCGAGACCTTAGTAATGGCTGTGCACATGCTCACTCACATCGGAATCGGTTGATATATACAAGTGCTGTCGCAGGCAAAAAATCAGATTTTTCAAAATGTCACCCACATTAGAAATTGAAACTACTATATCTGAGCAATTTTTTAAGATAAAGACAAACAAAAAATGCTCATGAATGCTTATATCAAGGTCAAATACTTATGAAAGAAACCTTTTTCAATTTCTATTTTTTTTTGCACCTCACTTTAAATATAATTTTTTTAAATTTAATGGCCGCCATTTTGAAACAAGATGGCTGATGAAGCTGGCCAGCGAACTTGGTTGAGATATTGATGTATACTATCCACATGCCTTCTTGCATCGAAATAGGCGAATACGTGTGTTATCGCGTGATAAATACAAGATCGTTTCAAAGTGTTAGCCATGCTAGAAATTTAAAGTGCTATAATTCAACTATTTTTTAAGATATAAACAAAAGAACAAATTTTCAGAAACAAAAACTGCTCCAGAATCTTTGTATCAAGGCCAAACACACATTTTTTTTTTTTTTTTTTCATTTTCCAATTTTTTAATACTTCATTTTAAATTTTAAATTACTTTTTTTTTTAAATGGCAACTCTTTTGAAACAAGATGGCGAATGAAGCTGGCCAACGAACTCGGTCGAGACATTGGTATGTACTATGTACAGACCAAGTTACATCCAAATCGGTTCATAAATACGCCTGTTATCGCGTGACAAAAATCAGGTCGTTTTAAAATGTCAGCCACAATAGAAATTCAAAATGCTATAACTCAGCCATTTTTTTAGATATAGACGAAACAAAACCTGTTCCGGAATCTCTGTATTAAGGTCAAACACATACAAAGAAAATCTTTTTCATTTTCCAAATTTTTGGTATCTCATTTTAAATTTTAAATTTTTTTAATTTATTTAAATGGCCGCCATTTTGAAACAAGATGGCGGATGAAGCTGGCCAACGAACTCGGTCGAGACATTGGTGTGTACTATGTACACACCGAATTACAACCAAATCGGTTCATAAATACATCTGTTATCACGTGACAAAAATCAGGACACTTCAAAATGTCAGCCATGCTAGAAATTCAAAATGCTATAGCTCAGCCATTTTTTAAGATATAGACGAAACAAACACTGCTCCCGAATCTTTTTATCAAGGTTAAACACATAAGAAAAAATATTTTTTCAATTTTCAATTTTTTGGTACCACATTTCAAATTTTAATTTTTCTTAAAAATTTAAATGGCCGCCATTTTTAAACAAGATGGCGGATGATGCTGGCCAACGAACTCGGTCGAGACATTGGTATGTACTATGTATAAACGAAGTTACATCCAAATCGGTTCATAAATACGCCTTTTATCGCGTGACAAAATTCAGGACGTTTCAAAATGTCAGCCACGCTAGAAATTCAAAATGCTATAACTCAGCCATTTTTTAAGATATAGACGAAACAAAAACTGCTCCGGAGTCTTTGTATAAAGGTCAAATACATAAGAAAAAAATATTTTTCCATTTTCAATTTTTTGATACCACATTTCAAATTTTAAATTTTTAAAAAAATTTTAAATGGCCGCCATTTTGAAACAAAATGGCAGATGAAGCTGGCCAACGAACTCGGTTGAGACATTGGTGTGTACTATGTACACACCGAATTACATCCAAATCGGTTTATAAATACGAGAGTTACAGTGTGACATAGGTCAGATATATATATATATATATATATATATATATATATATATATATATATATATATGGATATATATATATATATATATATATATATATATATATCAATTTTGAACGGAGGGTGGTTTCGGAGTCTGGGGGTCATGATCGATGAAAATATACCAAAATTTTTTGAAATCGCTTTCCTCCGAACGGCTGCAATAGGTAGCTTTTTGTAATGAAAGCTACCTAATATCGCGAGACATTTACTTGATATTTTGAGATGAACTTTTCAACCATTTTTTTTTGGACAGCGCGAATAATATTTCATTTCTAATAAAAGTAATTTCACGTGAATATTAAAAAAGGGAAAGAAAAGTTTGGTGACAATTACGTCAGATTAAAAACGATATATTTAAAATGTCCTATTTAAAAGGACTTTCTTTTCGCTTTGTTAAAAAATACCGGGAGACAAAGACTCTGTTTACTTAATTCATTTTATATTAGATGATTTGAAATGCCATTGTATCTTTTAACAGCAGCTGATTTTTTTCGTAAAATTGCCCAATCAAAGAGATATGAACAGAAACCCGTTTATAGGGAGATCACCTTTGTTTTTTTTAATTATAATTCAATCTTCCAAAATCTTTTTAAAGCCGATCAAATTAGCCTGCTTTTAGAGACTGCAGTGTCTCAACGGGGGTTGGCGAACGTAGCTCGTAGGGGGCCGAGCCCCCTAGTATTAAAAAGAGAAAGAAAAGTTTGGTGAAAATTTCGTCAGATTATAATTGTCAGATTCAAATTATAATTCAATCTTCCGAAATCTTTTTAACCCCTTAATTCTCGCTCCCGTGATATTCACGGGCTCTATCTTTTGTTTAAATTGTTTTATTCCTACCAGTTTTATAAAATAGTGTAATTGGCTTTATTATGGTATCATTTTACCTGTCATTAAATAAGGTGAATATTTATTTTTCAAAAAAGTTGTACCAATAAGCAATTTGAGTTTTTAAACCGTAATTTAATGCGACCGTTAAGGGGTTAAAGCCGATCAAATTAGCGTGCTGTTAGAGTCTGCGGTGCCTGAACGGAGGTTTACGAGCGTAGATCGTAAGGGGAAGAGCCCCCTAGTATAGTAAAAAAGAAAGATAACAGACTATTTTGATATAAGTAACAAGCTACATAGAAAAAGAGAAAATTTTGGTAGGGTCAAAAATGATAACGATAACAAAAGACAAATCCTCCCCATCGCCCTAGAGATATCTTAAAATATCATGTGCAAAAATCATTGCTCATCATCCTAGGATGATGAGTGATTATTATATGATGAGTGATTGATATGATTGATATGATTGATATGATTGATATGATTGATATGATTGATATGATGAGTGATATGATGAGTGATTATTATATGATGAATGATTATTATATGATGAGTGATTATTATATGATGAGTGATTGATATGATTGATATGATTGATATGATGAGTGATATGATGAGTGATTATTATATGATGGATGATTATTATATGATGAGTGATTGATATGATTGATATGATTGATATGATGAGTGATATGATGAGTGATTATTATATGATGAGTGATTGATATGATTGATATGATTGATATGATGAGTGATATGATGAGTGATTATTATATGATGGATGATTATAAAGCTACAGAGATAACGTTATATAGTCGCTTCAGAGCAACGCTGCGACATCTAGTAATAATAATAAAAATAATAATTTTGACCTGCTACTATGAATAACTGCGTTTGCATCTTGTGGAATAACTTTTGAAACACAAAGTTATGTTTAATATTATTGCTCAAATGTGTTTTATAAAAAAAAACCTATTTTTCCACTATATGCAGACACAGTTTTTCATTGCAGTAAGTTGGAAATCTCATTTTCGATTATTACTACACATCCTACTGATGATCTGAGTCGACGATATATGCACAGCTTATATCGGGTCGTTGGGAAAGCCGTGTCCGTTTGGGAAAATAAATTCGTAACGGAAAATTCTGCCGGGTAACTATTAGACATCGGAATCAATGTCTAATAATTAAATGATAGAATTTTCTGGTACGAATTGATTTCCCAAACGGACACGACTTTCCGAGCGACCCAGTAAGTGCCGTTAACAAATTTTTATAGTCAGTCAATCATATGCCTTCAAAACATTTAAGTACTTTCAGTAATTATATATGTATCTTTAAAAATTCGTTTTTTTTCCATGAACTTGGCAGATCTGGCTAGTATTTTAAGAAAGAATCAATTAAAATATTACCAATAAATCACATAAATGAGCAATTGCTAAAAAAGAAAAATATATATTAGTTAGGAATCCCAATAAATATTTTTGCACGGTATTTCACAAAAACTTGCGTTGTTTTCTTTAAAAAAAAAAAAAATCTTTTAATACATTTTAGTTCGAGACTTTAGAAATTTTTTTACAAACTTTTAAAATTTTTAAAGAAAACTGAAGAACGCCAACAATAAACTTTATTTAACACTAAAACTGTAGGAAATTCAAAAAAATGTTTATTTAAACATGTAAAATATTAAAACATAAATAAAAGTTTTAAAAATAGACAATATAAAGTAAACAAAGTTGATAGTGACAATAATAACATGAGAAAAGTTCTTAAAACTCTGTTGTAAAAGAACATTTCTTATAAAGTAAAATTTAAATTTACACTTTACATGAAGCGTTAAGTCTCTTGTTTATAGCAGTTTTCTATTTTTCTCATTCAAAGTTTGCGTTCTTCAGTTCAAGAATTTACATTCGTTGCGACTTCAGAGATTTTTTAAAGCATGTGTAATAAAACTATAAATATAATACGGTTATATCTGCATGAGAGTATATGTTGTTGGAAACACATTTATTTAGAAATAATAAGAAAAATTTTTACGAATTGTTTAAAAATATTTTTTCTAAGAACTGTAAAAGTTAATGTATGAGTGAAATACTGACTGTAACAATATGTCTTGAAATCTAATTCTATTTTAAACTTTAACAGTTGAATAGACTTTTTAAAAGATAAATTAATTTACCGAGTGTCCCAAGAAAGATCGATGATTTTAAAATTCAAACACTTGCAAACGATGACAGATATAAAAAATATCTTGTAGGAAGGTTATGTATGATGCCAGGAGTTCTTTTACTGTGATTCTTTATTTTAGTTCGAATTTCAAACAATAGATGGCGCTGAGAGCAATAGGTGCTCAGTTCAGATCCAGACCCGATTTTTCGCACTTCAGGATCCATTCAGAACATTTTAATCTTCTTTTTTGGCATGGAAGAAGAGAGAGGCCGAAAAATCGAGCCTGGATTTAGTGGTTATTGCTTGCAGCGCCATCTATCGATACTATTTGTAACTAAAACTCAGAATCAAACAAACTCCTGGCATCTTACATAACACTCCTGCAAGAATTTTGTTTAATATCTGTCACCGTTTGCAAATTACTGAATATTAAAATCATCGGTCATTTTTGGGACATGCGATAATTTTATATGATAATCGAAACGATGAAATACGACCGTAAATATTAAATATTGTGGCCCAGTTTCGATACCTATCCTATATACATTTTTTTTCTTTTGTTGTTTTTACACTTTGTTAGCAATGTGAATAAAAATTCAGATTTGCTAATTTAATTTTGACGAAACAAATTAACTACAAGTGAAAATTAATAATATTCGATGAGCATCGTTTAATTCTCAAGATATTTTTTTTAATTTAAAATAAACATCCTAAACGATTAAATTAAAAACAGATTTCATATACGAAAATTGTTGCATATGTAAAAAATGCAATAAATATGAGAAAATCAATAAAGGCAAGGAATTCGTTACACATGGACACTGTAAAAAGGAGAATTCCTTCTGGATCAACGAAAGTTTATGGAAATATAATATTACATCTCTCGATCTATCCAATATTCCGAAAAATATTCTTTTTTACTGAACCCCAAAAATTAATTTATTTTTTAGATTTAAGGAAGAATTTCTTAAAAAAAAAAAAAAAAAAAAAATTTACTCACCGTTTCAAAAAACGAAAAAAAAAAGACATGCTTTCCAGTAGTTTTCCCATAGTATTAATCAGTTTTCTTGCACAAAATATCGGTTTTTACGATGCTATTAATTTCAAAATTTTTCATCTGCTTAACAGACTAATATATTAAACTAAATTAATGTTTACTTAAAGTGATAAATTACTTTTAACAGGACAAAAAAAATACCTTTATTTATTCATATTAGACAAATTTCATTGCTCCGATGGCGTCATTTTAAATAATAAATATGATAAAAATATTTTCGCAAAAAAAATTTTAATTGAAAACTGGTAAACAAAAATCACGCGAACTCAAGCATAATGAAATTAACTGTAATATTAAAAATGGATATTTGTGAACGTGAATTATTTAATACTATTGTTTCATTTTTCTGTAGAGCATCTCTTTCCAAATTTTAGGGAGTTCCGTGGATGGTTAATCATTGCACATATATTCTCACTGCGTAAGAAGATTTCTATTGATTCTCGGATAATGGATGGCAAGTAAAATCTGAATGGATAAATTATTCTACTATTTTTAAAGTTATGCTGTAAAGGCTCTTTATTATACATCCTAGCTATAGCTGTATTTTACTTGTTGTATTTGACGTCTGCTATGTGATTTTTGATCCTAGTTTTAAGCTTTCTGTTTGCCATTCCAACATAAAATTGGAGTGAGTCCACCTTCTTTGATGAAAGGTTTACTACGACCTCTAGAAGCAGATATATTCAGCAAATTAGATCATACCCCGAATACATGGATCAGATACGTAGATGATATTTTTATCATATGGCAACATATGATACCTTAATCAATAGCTTCTTAACGCAAATTAATAACCTTGACTTTAAAATTAATTTACATTGGAAATAGAACAGAATGGCACAGTACCTTATTTGGATGTACTATTAATCGGAACGCACAAAGTAATAGAACACACTGTTTACAGAAAACCCAAAACCAATCAAACCACTATACTTCATAACACTCAAGCACCGTTTTCCTAAAAAATATCTGCATTTAGGCATTCTATCAAACGAGCTTTTAGAGTCTGTACCCCGGAGCAGTTAAACAACGAAATAAATAAAATATATGACATCGGAAGAAACAATGGCTATAAAGAAAGCACAATATATAAATTAATTAAGAACATGAGAAATAAGAAGAAAAGTAATTTCAATGTACGAAATTTCAGATTATCCTCTTTACAGTATTTTCCTGGTTTCTTTAAAAGATTGAAATATAAACTAAATAAATTCAATATCTCCATAGTTGCAAAACCTTCCGTAAAAGTAAATAACATAGTATGTAAGAAAATCGACCTAATAGAACCAAATCAGTTATCAGGAGTATGTGAAATATCTTTCACCAAAGAAGATGAAACACTGCAATTTTATATAGGAATAACAAACAGAAAGCTTAATACTAGGTTCAAAAAACGCATAGCAGACATCAAATACAACAAGAAAAATACAGCTTTAGCTAGACAGTATAATAAAGAGATTTTACAGATTAATTTTAAAAATATTAGAATAATTTATCCATCAAGATTTTACTTGCCATCCATTATCCGAAAATCAATAGAAATCTTCTTACGCAGTGAGAATATATGCAATGATTCAGCCTCCATGGAGCTCCCTAAAATGTGGATCCACTACGGAAAAATGAAACAGTAGTATTAAATAATTCATGTTCACAAATATCCATTTTTAATATTGCAGTTAATTTCATTATGCTTGAGTTGGCGTGATTTTTGTTTACCAGTTTTCAATTAAAAATTTTTTTGCGAAAATATTTGTATTATATTTATTATTGAAAATGTAGCCGTCGGAGCAATGTAACATGGCTAATATGAATAAATAAAAGTATTTTTTTTTTCTTGCTTTGTTAAAAGTATTTTATCACTTTAAGTAAATATCAGTTTAGTTTGATGTATTCAAGTGATTTTTCATATAATTTTATAATAAAATATAGTTAATTTTAATATTAATATTAATACCGTGAATTGTGCATATTTTTCTGTTAAATATGTTTGTTGAAAATAAAAAAGTTTACAACTTGAGAATTATAACAGCATCCTTAACCTTTTATCACTCAACAAAGCCGACTTAATTTTCTCAGATGTTAAAATACATCGTTTTAAGCATGTAAAAAATAGCTTTAAAAATTTAGAATCTAAAAATACAAATTATTTTGCTAAAAGGTACTTTTTCAAACCTGCAATAAACAGAAAATTACATACTCCTCATGTATATTGTGAATTTTCTAATACAGAATTGAAAATTAAATAAAAATATCTTTGTAAAAAAAAATTTGGGGGGACGTCTCCAGCCATTTTAATTTTACAAAATTTATGAAGTTTATTTTAGAAATATGTATACAAAAGTGCTGAAATATTAGATGTAATTTTGGCATGAAAAATTAACACAATATCGCCGTCTGTTGAGAATTCTATGTACGTGTACAATTTATATTAAACGCTGTGTTGGGAGATAGTAGCAATACATAAAATCGTATTTTAAAGCCCTCTGTATAAGAACAATTGATTTTTGGATTTTTGCAGATATGTAACGCGGTGATAGAAAGAGTTAAAACAGACGCGATTAGAAAACTGATTAAAACATTATAAAATATACTCGAAAAAATTTCGTTTCTTTATTATTCTTTTTTTTTATCGATCAGCAAAAGAAGCTTTTCCAAGAAATGCTTCTTTTAAATCTCAAAACCTGTTGGTTCCTGATTTAAAAAAAATTGAAACCGGACAAATTTAAAAGGTAAATTGATTAAATAAAATACATCGAAAAGAGAGAAGTGATGGGTACTGAGCACCGAAGCTACAAGACGACCGTAGCGGCTTCGAGCTCATTAATAGTCTTGGAAGGTGGTCGGGGTGGGAGGACTGGGACACCGCCGCAGGATTTGCGGAGCGCGTCGCTCCGCATGCCACATCCTTTCAACTGCATCCCTTAATCCTAGACTCTAATAAATCAAATAGACTAGACTTAAATAATCAAGTAATTAAATTAATTATCAAACGTTATACTGTATATAAAAACAAAATAAATATATGTTGTGAGATATCATTATATTAGTAAAAATATAAGGATTTAAAATTTGAAAACTATTTTGTGATGATTAAGTGATATTTTTATAATTATTAGATACATGTGAACAATATAAAATAACTCCCAGGTATTACAGACAGAACATAACAATTAAAGGTCATAAAAACGCACCATTGACGCCAAACCATGGCAGGTAAAGAATGCTTCAGTCAAGTAATATTTATGATGCTTTTAGCACAGAAGTTATGAGGACAGGAACGAATTTGTGACTTTGATGTGGGGGGCAAAAATATCCCAGGGTCTAAAATATACCCCGAAGTCAACCTAAAATTATATGCGACAGGGAAGCGAAGGAACACCCACGTAGCTAATGAAATCTGAAGAGTGTGAGAGATTGTAAGCAACCAATGGAAAGTGAAAGCCAGCAGCGAATATGAGAGAGGCTTTTGTAACAGTAAAGCCATCCCATTTTGTCGCTGCTAAAACAATTGACTTAAAAGTTTTTCATATTAAGCTCTTACATTCAACTAGAAGACATCTCCAAAAAAAAAAAAAAAAAAACTCTCCGGGAACGATCTCTGCAGTGATGAGGAGGCCTTTTGTCCGCGTTTGTGTGGTATACACCTGCAACTGTTTTCAACCGAATCCATGAAAGACACATTTGCGCATGACGAAGCATCCCGGAGAAACCCTGACGAGCCAGAGCAACCGGAGCACACCGAACGATGGACCGAAAGATGTCTCAGAAGGAATAATACTCGGACAATTAGCCTTAAGATAATCACCGAACGGAATGTGCCCGTGTGATAAAATCCGTCAAGAAACGGATGACAATTGTCTATCACATCAGCGAGAAACCATTATAGGACTTTTGTGCAAAAGAAAAAAAAAACATAAACTCTCCTGTGTAGTGAACTTTCGAGTGATAAAGGACAATATAAAAAAATATATCTGACGATTACATCTGTCTAGTGGTATCGGGTGAGTTGAAAATTTAATTACTCTTAATAAAATGGCCAAAGTTTATAGGTATTTCATAATGTGTATTTTATATATTTAATGTGATGAATCTTATGGATAAAACTTAAAAAAAAAAAAACTTCTTTAATGATTTTGCAGATTAGTAGATGGTAATAATACTAATGGTGAGAAAATTGTGTTTTTAATAGTATTTGGTCGAGTAGCCCGGAGAATTTTAGAAAAATTATCCTGTGAATGTTTTAATTAGAAATGAGAATTAAAATGAAAAGTTGCATAAATAGGATATATAAAAATCAAGAAATAAGTCAGGACAATTACCATGATTGATAATATTTGAAAAAAAAATGTTACAACAATTGAATGAATATTTTGATCATGAATATTATGTTTTGTAAATAAAATTCAATTGTATATATGTACCTATGTCTTTCGTGATTTTTTTCTTTTATTTTCCTTTTCAGATATACGTTAAATTTATGATAAGTAAGAATTCTAGATTAAATAATTGGAAAAATGCGCATGCCTTTACCAACCATATAACCCTAAATTTCAATTTCAAACTTTAAATAAGGCGTTCTTGCATTACTGCGAACTTCAGTCTTATTCCAAAATGCTCTTTCTTTTTTTCGTAATTAATATCATCCTATATGTTTCATCACAGCACGGAACTGGGTGGTATTTGTCTACACTTTGTACTAACCACTGGATTATCTTGTGACCCTGTGTGGAGGTGTCAGTTCGTCAACACATCTATCGGAAGCCAGGACGGAAAAGTAAAAAAAAAATAACACCGGACAAATTAAAAAAGTTAATTTATTAAATTAAAGACATCGAGAAGCAGGAAATGCTGGATTCGGGGTACTGAAGTTACCAGGCGACCTCAGCGGCTTCAAGATTATTATTAGTCCGTAGATAAAATGCAGAAAAAAATCTTTTAAAACCATAGCTATCTATTCTGTATTATTTAGGAAATAACTTAAAAGTATAATTCTACATTTACCACAAGCACAATAAAATGAAAAGGTAAATTTAAGAAGTTTTTTAACAGCGGGTAAATAAATCTAAACAAAAATGTAACCTATATGATAAAACACTATACTTTTTAAAAACACCTGATATGTATCTAACAACTTTAATTTTTTTATTATATCTCCGTCAAATACGTAGCCAGCAGTAAAGTTATCTAAAAAATGGTTTAAATTTACGGGAGAAAACTAAATGCACCAGCCAACAGAGTAAACTTACCTTGAAGGTATTGCGGAATGCTTAGCTCTGAATACAAAAATAATCAGATATTTTGCTGAGGCGAGAGGTGCACAACTATTTGTTATTATTAATATTATTATTCCCTTTTTCTACCTATTAGAATGTGTGATTTCTACGCTGTACTAAATGAGAGTCTCTAAAAACACCAATATAATTTCCATTCTGTAAAATAATAAAAATAAAAAGTAAGGCTTTTTTTAAAAAACAACAAAACTAGAGTACAACTGTAGACTAGTGAGTAGGAAATTTATGCAATTGTGTTTTTATATTATCTTAGCAAATAATATTTGCATAACGACAGGGGAGCAAAATCTTCATTTCTGTAAAACGTGACAGATGGCTTTTTTAACAGTTTGTCTTGCAGTAATTTTTGGCTTACTGAAATGTCTTTTTTTATTACGATATGTAGTCCAACGAAATTTTCGCTTTCGATTAGTCATTTTCATGATGCTACTGACGAATACAAAGTCTGCGAAATCATCCAGTTTGTCTAACGGAGGGGCATATCATTAAGAGCCAACAAGCGTAAAAGGTTGAATCACCATTAGCGCAGAGGCACGTTGAGCTCTTTTTTTTTACATCTGCCGGGAAAAAAAATAGTAACTATGCGGCAATGGTTGACGGTATCCAGCGGCATCTCGTGGGTTGCAGTTTTCCGGTCGAACTCAACTTCAAGCCGAGGCGGTAAAGAAAGAGATCTCAGAACGGCAGCTGACCGCATAGTCGACAGATACAGAGCAGCGTAAGTTGACTGAGATTCATCGGCAAAAAGGTTTTTTCTATCTGGGACTGGGAATCTTTTGTCCATATGTGTGTTCAGTGGGGTGCTGAGTTTTCTTTTCTTTTGTAGAAAAGGTGCCGATCATAGAATACGGTTCTTTTGTGCTTTTTTTTATTTCCATGAATTTCATAAAATTTGAAATATGACACACAAAGTTATGGTCTTCGTCGGAGATTATATAGAATGAGCGAGAAAAAGTCAGTACCTTCGAATTAATTTTTTAGCGCTGTTTATCGCTATGGGCTCCAGTACAAATAGACAGCAGGAAAGAGTCTGGTTTCTTCGCGATAATAAAACAGGGATATTTCCGTTCGATCACAAATATAGCACAGGATAATTTTGTAGCATGATTTGTAGCCACTGTCACAGTTTTTAAATAATTTGAACCGTTTTTTTTGCAGTAATCCAAGGTTATTCAACGTATAGCGGATTGTATGAAATTTTTAGAAGACAACGAATTTATATTTACCAATCCCCTCCCTTTCTGAGCTAGCTGGCGCAAAATCATTGTTTTCAGCTCCCATTTCAGACAGGAGCCCCTGTTTTGTACGTAATGTAAATATTTTTCTTATTTCCCATGGTTTGTTTATTTAGTATTTTCATTATATTTATCAGCATATGCATTTCACTTAAAGTTTTTCAGCTCTAATATTCAAAAAACATGTCTTGTAATTGTTTATGCATGTATACAACATAGTGCAATTGCTGTCAATGTATGTACTGGTGACACTCCTTGTGAGTTTCAGAGTCAAAAACAGCAAACTGAATTTATTTTTCTGTATGTTATTAACTGTTTTAAAAATATTGTCATTGTTAATGTATCTTACCATATGCAGTGGATTTGAGTCTCGCCCCGGTATTGCACTTATACTCTAAAACGAAAGCTGGGTTCCCGGGGCGGTCATCCCTGTCATCCCTGTGAATAGAAAAGTAAAATGTATATATCAGCCCCTCTTCTCCTCTCCAGCAATCTCGATGTGCCTGGCTTGGCACCAAATTCTTGTGAAGTAGTTTTGTTGCCATATAACTATTATAGAGATTGGTAATAGTACATATTCCATGGTATGAGCTGTGGTTAGGCCGTATAAACTGCGCGGAGACATCGTGCATGAAGAAGATTTTATTTTCAATTTTTTAACACCAGGATCCAAATCAGAAAGTCACAGAGCGAGAATATCCGACCGCAAGAGGTCGGTGGCTGGAGCGGAGAGTATAGTTTTTACATCTTTATGTTGTCAGTAAAACAGACGTGAGAGGAGTTATCAAAATTACATTTTCTCCAAATGGTCGAGTGTTGGCAGAGCAACATATACATTTTTCGCCAATTGCGTATGCTATATGGCGAGAATAACTTGAGTGAAGACATGTGGACAAAGTTCGTTAGTTGGGACTCAATCGGAGCCGTCAAAAGTGTAATATGAATTATTTACCGCCAAATGATATGCGTAGGAATTACGGTGCAGTAACCTCAAAGGAACATTCTACAGTGAGTTGCCAAAAATCTCACGGGACTGAAGCCCCAAGATGAACGTTAATAAAATAAAATAAAATAAATACAGAGTACCAATAATGAAATGATTAATATAGTGCATCTGGACTAACGGTCACATAGATGTAAAAGTAAAATGTCTGACTAATTTCTGCATATTATCAAAAGTAAAGCAGAAGGATGAAATCTGAAAGAGGTTGTTAGGCGGAAAGGATATTAATTCTTTTCTTTTAAATGCAGTGCGTTGAGATTGAAAGATTAATGAGAGTGAGAATTGACTGCATAATTTTATGAAAGGAAAAGATCGATACAAAATAAATTGAATCAAAATGCAGACAGATAATTAAAGTTAAGAATTCAAAAAGGCATAATTTTAAAGGGGGGAAAGGGGAAACTATTAACATTAACATGTGAAGGTAGACGCCTTCAGACTATTCGTCTCATTCCTCCATCTGTGTGTTACAGAGTTCGTTCACAGAAACTATGCAAGTTAGAGACTTGAAATTTTGAATACTTAAAGTTTCAAAAGTCATTACCATTCTTTCTATTGTTTGTCATCATATTTAGAGAAAATAAAATTCTATAATAATAATGTAACAATGACAATCTTATTTGTTTAAACAATGCAAAAAAGAAAAAAAAACAGCAACTACATAAATTGAGTTATAGTTAGCAATATGTGTTGCGTAACAATACAAAATTAAAAAGCAGTAAACCAACGTTTAAAATGCACAAATAATGCGTGAAAAGCAGCAAACAGCTGTTTCGAATCTACTAGCGAGATTCTTCTTCAGTGCAAGATAGGGAAAAAGGGAACAGCGTGCTAGAAAAAGCAAGGCTGAGCAAAATGATAGACAGAGACGCGCTGGCTTATATACCCTATGCGGGTAGCCAGGGAGCCAAAAACAACCAATGAGAGAGAAGCAGTGGAAACGACTTTGTGAACAAGTAGCAACATCTACCGGAGAAGGAGAGAAAAAGAAACTAAAAAGGGGGAAATTAAATTAATGATTTCCAAATACTTGGAAAATCAGGAGTACTAGATAAGTCATTGACTAAAGAGTGAGAATTTTTAATGATGTGGTAAGCTTCCCCAAAACCAATATCAAGGTTAGAAGAACATTTTTGGGTAATGGTGGCTGAGGAAAATCGAACCTATGTTGAGAAGACCAAGAATATTGAGCAATAGAAGAACGTTTGAGCTCCTCAATTTTAACATAAACTTCATGCTCTTTTAAACGAAATATAAGAGCACGTTTAGCCTGGCCAATATAAGAAAGGCCACACTGGCAAGAGATTTGGTAAATATCCCAGTTATCTAGGCGATCAACGGGGTGTTTGAGATTTGAAAAAGTGATTTTAATAACAGGAGAAAAAATAACATTAAAATCAAACCTTCTTAAGTTTTGAGCAACTTGCTGACTGATTTTAGGAAAAAATGGTAACGCAACGGTAGTAGTAGAGTTGGAATTATAATGCTTTTCAGAATGCATGGATTTCGTCAGTTTCTTATAAATAGAATCAATAATATTAGAGGAATAACTACGATCAACAGCAATAGCTTTGATGTAATTAAGTTCAGTACTAAGTAACTGAGGAGTGGAACAAATATTGGTAGCCCGAAAAACAAAAGTATTGAAAGCAGCGAATTTCTGCTAAGGGGGGGGGGGGGGTGAGAAGAATGCCTGTGCGGTGGGAGACTGACAGCAAAGTTGTACGAAAGACGGTGGTCTGAAAGTCATTTTCACAACGAATAACAGGGACATCCAGGAAAGATAGACAGTTATTGGTCTCAATTTCAGAGGTAAATTGAATGCAGGGATCAATGGAATTCTTAATAGAGAGAATTAGATTAATATCAGAATTCATTTCAACCAGGACATAAACATCATCAACATAACGAACATAGAGCGTAAATTTTAAAATTTCAAAAAGTTTGACCTCAAAATAGTGCATATATATATCGCATAAAATTGGACTAAGAGGATTACCCATAGCCAAACCGTCAATCATACGGAAGAAATTACCATTGAAAACAAAAGTATTTTGCGACAAGCATGCGCGAGTGAGAAGGATAAGTTCCTCGATTTCAAAATAAGAAAAATGGAATTCACAAAGCCTTTTCTTGAGGCAATCTAAAGCCTCTTCAACCGGTACGTTTGTAAATAATGATTAAACAGCAAATGAAACCATCATGTGACCCTGCGGCTTAAAATTACGAAGTTTTTTAACAAAATCAAAAGAATTCTTAACAGTGAAACAGTTACTGCTCAAAAGTGGAGAAAAAACAGAAACTAAATATTTGGCAAGCTTATAAGAAGCTGTATCGATACTAGAGACAATAGGTGTAAAAGGAATGTCAGGTTTATGGACATTAGGTAAAGCATAAAACCTGGCACTGTGCCCAATAGACGGAATAAGAAACTTCTTAAAGTAAGCAGGAATAATGGAAGAAGATTTTGTAATTTGGAAAATTTGGAAAAATCCCATAAATTAATTAATGATGGTCATTGTGTGGACATCCGCAAAGACCCTTCCACTAGTGAAATTAACTCTATTAAGTCTGCCATCAAGTATTCTTTCATTATTCCTACTAACTTTAAGAAGTCTCTTATTCCGTCTATTAGGCATTGTGCCAGGTTTTATTCTTTACCTAAGGTCCATAAACCTGACATTCCTTTTAGACCTATTGTCTCTAGTATCGGTACAGCTTTTTATAAGCTTGCCAAATATTTAGTTTCTGTTTTTCCCCACTTTTGAGCAGTAACTGTTTTACTGTTAAGAATTCTTTTGATTTTGTTAACAAACTTCATAATTTTAAGCAACAGGGTCACATAATGGTTTCTTTCGATGTTAAATCATTATTTACAAGCGTCCCGGTTGAAGGGGCTTTAGATTGCCTCAAGAAAAGGCTTTGTGAATTCCATTTTTCTTATTTTGAAATCGAGGAACTTGTCCTTCTCACTCGCTCATTCTTGTCGCAAAATACTTTTGTTTTCTATGGGAATTTCTTCCGTATGATTGACGGTTTGGCTATGGGTAATCCTCTTAATCCAATTTTATGCGATATATATATGCACTATTTTGAGGTCAAACTTTTTGAAATTTTAAAACTTCCGTTCTATGTTCGTTATGTTGATGATGTTTATGTCCCGGTTGAAATGAATTCTGATATTAATCATATTCTCTCTATTATGAATTCCATTGATCCCTGCATTCAATTTACCTCTGAAATTGAGACCAATAACTGTCTTTCTTTCCTGGATATCCTTGTTATTCGTTGTGAAAATGATTTTCAGAACACCGTCTTACGTAAACCTTTTGCTGTCAGTCTCCCACCTCACGGGCATTCTTCTCATCTCCCTAAGCAGAAATTCGCTGCTTTCAATACTTTTGTTTTTCGGGCTACCATTATTTGTTCCTGTCCTCAGTTACTTAGTACTGAACTTAATTACCTCAAAGCTATTGCTGTTGATCATAGTTATTCCTCTAATATTATTGATTCTATTTATAAGAAATTGACGAAATCCATGCATTCTGAAAAGCATTATAATTCCAACTTTATTACTTCAGTTGTGTTACCATTTTTTCCCTAAAATCTGTCAAGAAGTTGCTCAAATCTTAAGAAGGTTTATTTTAATGTTATTTTTTCTCCTGTTAATAAAATCATTTTTTCAAATCTCAAACACCCCGTTAAGATAACGTTACCGTAGATAACTGGGGTATTTACCAAATCTCTTGCCAGTGTGCCCTTTCTTATATTGACCAGACTAAACGTGCTCTTAGATTTCGTTTAAAAGAACATGAAGTTTATGTTAAAAATCAGGAGCTCAAACGTTCTTCTATTGCTCAACATTCTTGGTCTTCTCAACATAGGTTCGATTTTTCCTCATCCACCATTATCCAAAAATGTTCTTCTAACCTTGATCTTGATTTTTGGGAAGCTTACCACATCATTAAAAATTCGCACTCTTTAGTCAATGACTTATCTAGTACTCCTGATTGTCCAAGTATTTGGAAATCATTAATTTAATTTCCCATTTTTTGGTTTCTTTTTCTCTCCTTCTCCGGTAGATGTCGCTACTTGTCCACCCAGTCGTTTCCACCGCTTCTCTCTCATTGGCTGTTTTTGGCGCCCTCGCTACCCGCATAGGGTATATGAGCGAGCGCGTCTCTGTCTATCATTTTGCTAAGCCTTGCTTTTCTAGCACGCAGTTCTCTTTTTCCCTATCTTGCACTGAAGAAGAATCTCGCTAGTAGATTCGAAACAGCTGTTTGCTGCTTTTCACGCATTATTTGTCCATTTTAAATGTTGGTTTACTGCTTTTTAATATTCCTGCACAAAGGATTTAATTACTATTTTAATACAAAATTTTCGAGTAAACAAATGTAGTTTAACAGAAAAAGCAACAGTCACGAATATTGCATTGAAATTTTGAAACTCCATTTCTAGTATCAGTTGAAGAGTGAAAAGCATACATGTACAAGTTTAAGTTGGATAAAATTATTCGGAAAAGTAAATCGGGGGGGGGTGTCTACGAAAGCGGTATAAATAAAGGGGAGGGGACTGGAATCAATAAGTATTGTTTAGAGTGCTTGGAAATATGAATGTGGCGAAATGAGATGGGTCACCCGAGCGGTTTATAGGATTTATTTGAGCTGGGAATTAGTTTCTACTTCGAACGGCCGCCGTTGGCAGCTCTGACCGGTCGCCCTCAATTTTCTCCCTTTTCCCGGCGCTCACCCGACGTATTCGGGGAAATTCCAAAAAAAGAGTGTTGTATAAATTGGGCGCAGGTTTAATCAAAATCGGTTTATTTAAGGACGTGGGCGGAAATCAAAAAATGATGTTTAGGGTGTATGGAAGAGTTCTCGAAGAGTAATGGGAGTGCACCCGGCTGTTTAGAAAAATATTTTGAGCAGGGTATCAGATTCTAGATTAAACGGCAGTTATTAGAGGCTCTGAGCGTTCTACCTAAATGTTCTCCCCTTTCGCTTCCCGGTGCTCATCCGATGTATTCCGGGAAATTTAAAAAAGCGGGTTTTAACAATCGGACGTAATATTGACAAAACAGGTTTAAGTAAAGGGGAGGGGGAGGAATAGAAATGTGTTCTTTAGGGTGTATGGAAAGAAATGTGCGTAGTATCGAGGGGCACACCCGGGCGGTTTTTAAATTTTGTGAAAGTATTTCTATCCTAAATGGTTTTGAAAATGCCGTCGTTTGTGCAATGAAATATTCGACAATCTAAGTAAAGTTATTTTATCATTTTTATAAGATTCATATGTTAAAATTCGTAATTTTTTAGAAAAAAAAATTAATTAATTTTCGAAAAATAAAGAAATGTGACTTATGAATTTTTTATAACAGATATAGATTACTAGAATATTTAATTATGATAATATTCAGCTCATTCGGCCAACTGGTTCTTCAGTTATGTTTAAAAAAATTACCTGCAATCTAATCCGTTTCGCAACTATTACTAAATATCATGTTCATATATCAGAACATAATAAATCGAAAAGACTTGCTATGCCACTCAATGGGACAACATGTAGATATATTTCTATAGTTAAACTAAAAGCTGCTATCATATTTGAAACATTCTAAGCTATGATTCTAAGATTTTTTTTCATGATTATGGTATTTTACAGTGAAATGTGAAATTACCCAACTTTTGGGTGTTTACCCTAGTCTTGGGTAAATAATCGGGTATATACCCAATAAATAAATACGACCCGTTGAGTATTTACCCTTTCCCCTTCACTGTATGCAACAAATTTATATTGCGGATTGTAGTATATTAAATATTATGCAAAGTAAAATTAAGAAACTATCACATGCAGATGCAGCACTCACGTTGAGACCTCTGATTTGCAGATTTACTAGCTACGGACAAAAATTTTTTTTAACTTTTCCTTTGTTGTTATTTAATATAATAACTAATAATTACTATTTTCTATTAAAATAACCAATAAATGCCAGTTTAAAATAAACATTAAAAGACTCCACAGCATGCGTTCACTATATTACAGGCGAAGGGAGGGGGGCCGTATATAAAAAAACTGAACCATAAAAAGGACTTGCATCAACTAGAATATTAATATTTGGGCTCGTCTGTGCTTATATCAATTGAAAAAAAATGTGGTTCTCATATTTTGCTCATACTCTTCCTTCTACCATGTTTACTACAGGGTGCGCGCGCTATGCTATTCAACAGGGCGCTTAGATGGGATGGCGATGGTGGGGGGGGGGGGGGGATGGAGGAGCAAATCTGCTACTAGCACCATCCATTTTTAAGTTATTTGGTATTTCAGACATACAAATCTGATCTTAGTTGCTGGTCCTCATATTTTGTTCACTCACTGTCTTCTAGCGCCTATTCTGTTTTATATTTAACTTATTTCTGAATAATTAATAATTTATTTATTTATTGAAGAAATTTCTGGTCTGAATCGAAATATTTTCGTTTGGTACCGATCAAGTGGCCGGTTGTTCGTATATTTAGTGTTAATATTTACTTTGTATTATTCCATATTAAGCTAATTTCAACACGATAAATAAGTTGACATTAGATTTCAGTGCGAGGGTTTCGCACTGCAATCTCTTATTTTCAGCAATACTTAATTATTTTAAACGCAAGTTAAAACTATAAAAATTACGAATAAAAATATCTGTAGACAGCATTAGTAAGTCCAAATATTATATCAGTTATTGCGTCAAATTTACACTCAATAACGATCAAAGGTTGGAAAAGGAACACGCTAGGAAAAAAAAATAACAATCATACTTTAAATCCATGAGACAATGAAGTAATCTGCTTTGCGAAAAAACATGGAACAAAAAAACATAATTAACTTAAATTGCAGTATATTCTAATATATTAAACAGCATACATTTAAGGTTACACATAAAATACCATTGCTTCAACTCATCGATTGTATATTTTTCTTCTAAACGTTTCAGTTTAAATTTTGCTTAAAAAAAAAAAGGAAAAAAAAAACGTGCGGTGAATTCACACATTATCTCTTTATAATATTTAACCTTTTATTTCATAATCTTTGTACAGCATGATCTAATATGGTATTTCTTTTTTGTGGAAACATTGAGAACACAAACAACATTAAAAAATGTACAGTATGCCAGAATTCAATTAGAAACCTTTCGAATATTATTGAATCATTGCTGTGCGTAAAAATGTGATGTTGAATAAAGAAACAATATATATAATTTGAAAAAATCAATGTAAAATAATAGAGAAAATGTAATTAGCAGTTTATAATTAATATAGAAAAGATAAAAAGAAAAGCACAATTGTCTTATTAATTAACAACAAGATCATTGAAGTAACTTTTTAAGCTTTAAGAAATGAAAAGATAAAATAAGTATTTCCTTTTTTTCGTTATTGGAAAGTATTTTTCCCTTTCAAAAACCATTTTTTTAAATGAATAAGAGTACCTCTTTAAAGATAAATTTAATTAATTCATATAAGTTAATGCATTTTTATAATGTTGAGTTTTTTGTTAGTTCATAAAGCTTCTTTTTCGATATCGATAGAAGCAGTATAAAAGTGACAAAAATTACTTTGTCAGGTTTTTACTCGTATAATTTTAAGAAAATTCTATATTATTATTCTTTAAGTTAAAAAAAAGAGGAAAGAAGTAAGACATAATAGTTATTTTACTTTTTTTTTTAAGTATTAGATTATTTAAAAAATGATGTATGTGGGAGGAAAATTCACACAGCGGTTGCAACAGGAACTACTACTGTTTAACTCGTTAAAATGTTTAATTGAAACTTTTAAACTTCTAGATTACATGATACTAAACTACTAACATTTATCTGACATACAAAAAAACAGCACGACATTTAACGTTTAATTGAATGATATCTCTAGCACGGGTCTACAGCGATCCCGTCTAAAAAAAAAAGTAAAAGCGGACAGCGCCCAATTTAAAATCAGCTAGGAGAGAGCACTGCTCTCCTCCAACGCAGAAAACCATCTCCCCCAAAACTCCAGCGTTCGGCCTTCCGTTTTCGTTACCTCATCAACTTCTCGTGAGAAATGGACTTCGCCTTCTTCCGACATCTGGTCTGGGCTATGGTTCGTCACTACATTCGTCCATCCTGACCATTCTGTGTCCTCACAGATCATCCACCATATAGACTGGACTGGTACCGTCCGACTTTCCTGGAACCTGAAAAATACTACAAAAACACACACAAAAACAAACAATATGACAAATATGCAATATCAAACTACGTATACAGACGAACACAGTCTTTCCATCAAAAAAAAAAAAAAAAAGAAAAAACACAGTTTCAGTTCTTTTTTGCTAAATATAGTCCAAAAAAAAACACAATGCGCAGGTGAGTTCATCACGTGGATACAGTCCTATGAACAGTTTTTAAACAGAGAGTTTTTTTTTCTTGTATAAAACAGTAAAAAAAAAATATGTTCAGATGACGGCACAGTCACTTTTGATAAACACAGTAGAAAAAAAGAAAAGATGAGACGATGCAAAAAAAACCACATAATTATATCAACTTGAATTAGCACTATATTTTTTAGGTTGAAGAAGCCCACGGCTTCATGTGATCGGCTGCAGTAGAGGTCACTCTTGGACCCTCTTGAAAGCCCACTTTTTTGACATCGTATCGATCATTGCGCTTCACTTTGATCACTTTAATGGACCAAGGAATTTCGGTCGTAGCTTCATACCGACCCCAAATTGGGTTCGTTGGATTGCAACTAAATCACCGATTTTATAACATTTCGCTTTTTTGCGTTTACCGTTGAAAGTTTTGCGATTTTCCTCCTGAATTTTTAATATATGTTGTTTCGCGATATTTCTGCTATTCAGTCTTTCCTCGACAATTGCGTTTTCATGTTCCTCATCAAGAATTTGTTTTATTCTTAAATCTTCCCTATTTCTGATTTTTACTCCCGTTAAAAGCTCAAAGGGTGTGTATTGAGTGCTTCGGGAAATCGTACTAGTCATTATTCGTTGAACAGCCGGTACATATTTGTACCCCTTTGACGGATCGTCGATACATAATTTAGCAAGGATTGATATGAGTGTTTCCCGTTGTCGTTCTACCTGTCCGTTTCCTCTGGGTATTCCCGTTGTAATTAGAACATGCTCAATATTTTCGTCTTCGAGATACTTTTTAAACTCACTAGAAGTGAAGGCGGCACATCGGTCGCTGATTATTCGCTCTGGGTTCCCGAATGTAGCTTGTTGAATTTTTAATTTAGAAATTGCCTCCTTTGCAGATGTAGTCTTGACTGGATAGAACCACACGAATTTAGTAAAAGCGTCCACTACAGAGAATATAAAATTGTAGTTTTTGTTGGTCGAGGGCATTGGGCCTAAGTGGTCGACGTGATAAGCTTGGAGAGGGGAATCATGTTTAGGAATAGGATTTAGCAATCCTTCACCATTCCCTCGCTTTCGGTTGTACAGGATGCATTCTACACAATTTCCTATAACACTTTCGATTTGTTTTCGAAGATTAGGAATATAATAGTCCTGCTTTATTATCGCTTCGGTCTTCGCTACAGCGTAATGTCCTTTATTATGAATTTCGCGAATAATTTCTTTCTGCATAATTTCCGGTACCATAATTAGTTCTCTACCATCTTCATATTTGTACACCATATTTTTCCTAACAAAATAATCTTTACTTTCATTTTTCTCAACTAGTGTTTTGATAGTTATGTAATCGTCTTCGTTTTGTGCTTTGGTTAATTTTGTTGTAATTTCATCAAGCGAACGTGTTGTGACTAATACGGTGTTACGACTCAACGCATCAACGTGTTTCATTTGACTTCCGGGACTGTGGACAATTTGATAATCGAATTCTTGTAGGAACAATGCCCACCTTGCTACTTTTGGCGTAAGATCTTTCTTCTCTAATGTTTTTTGAAAAGCGGAACAGTCAGTTACTATTTTAAATTTATTCCCTAACAGGTATGTCCGGAATTTCTTTAATGCTTCAATAACAGCCAGCGCTTCAAGCTCGTAACTACTATATTTGGCTTGGGCGGGTGTGGTTTTCTTACTCATGAAATGAACGGGGTGTAAGTTTCCATAATCGTCTTTTTGTAACAAGACTGCTCCAAAACCTAAGCTGCTAGCATCCGTGTGTAACTCTGTCTCTGCCCCTTGTCTAAATATGTGCAACACCGGTTTATCCGATAATTTATTTTTCAATGTTTGGAAAGCTTCCTTTTGACTCGCTCCAAAATTAAATTCGTTCTCCGTTTTCAGGAGATCACTTAAGGGTTTAGCGATTCTAGCATAATTCGCTATATATTTTCTAAAATATCCAGTTAACCCTAGGAAACTCTGGAGTTGTTTCTTATTTTGTGGCTCAGGGAATTTCTCAACGGCTAATGTTTGTGTTTCTGAAGGGCGAATTGTTCCGTTTTCCACTATGTATCCTAAAAATTCGATCCTTCTTTTCAAAAACTGGCATTTAGAAAAATTGAATTCGAGACCATACTCTGATGCTACCTGAAACACGCGTTTCAGTTTAGAAAGCGCCTCTTCTTCAGTCTTCGCAGGGACGATTATATCGTCTAAGTACACGGAAATCGTTTTATCTCTTATTAACTCTCTGAGGCATGCATATATGTAGCGTTGGAAAAACTGCGGGGCGGAGCTTAAACCAAAAGGCATTACATTATACTCGAACTGGGAATTATTTGTAACAAACGAAGTAAATTGTTTACTGTCCTCATCGACTTCTACGTGGAAAAAACCATTCTTTAAGTCCAATGTGCTAAAAACTTTATTTTGCCCGATCTCGTCTAAAATATCATCTATTACCGGAAGGGGGTAATTATCCCTAATTATCTTTCGGTTAAGCTTTCTGTAATCAACGCATAATCTGTAATCGCCATTTTTCTTTTTGGCTAAAACAATAGGCGCGGCGTAACTCGAACAACTTTCTCGTATAATGCCTTTATCAAGCCATTCCTGCACTTGTTTATCAACAAACGCTTGTTCTGCAAATGCAAATCGCCTAGGTCGGTGCGTAATCGGTATTTCATCGCTCAATATTATTTTAACTTTCAAGTTAGCACTTTTTATTTTCTCAGGCTTGTAATTCTCAACTAAGTTAATTAATTCCTTTTTTAAACCGCAGTCAATTATGTGAGTAAGATCAATTTCGTTTATATTAACCGAATTTACCATTTCTGCTAAGTAAACAGATTCATACTTAGGAGTATCAGTTAAGCATTCTTCAATCATGGAAGTGTCTATGGAATTCGACCGCAAGCCTGGGATGGTCATGGGAATGTTTACAACATCCGACTGCGAGACTGACTTGGCCATGGGAATGTTTACAACATCTGAAGGAGTGTCTAACTTCGGAATTTTTAAGGAAACCGCAGTTATCATATTAACAGTATAATTTTTCTCCTTATTTCGCTTACTCATAACTTTAAGGCCATTACCAGATATTTCAAAATTTAATTTACTTAAACAATTATTTCCGAGGATCATATCATATTGTAAATCATTTAAAACGTAAATATCACAATAGATACTAATATTATCAATTGAAATGTCGGTATTGAAAAAACCCTTCGGACCCACTCCTTTTCCGCTAATTCCTGTCAGTTTCACACCGTTTTCATTTAATTTAGGGCATCCTAAACTCTTATAGATGTTATCATTAACCATTGTTACGTCAGATCCGGAATCTACGACACAGCTGACCTTTTTCCCCATAATTTCAATAATTTTGAGGATTTTATCCGATGGGCAGGAATTGTTTTGCATAGTATTCACTGATTTATTATTATGGGAGTTACTTTGCTCAGCCCTTTGTTCGGTTTCTTTGCCTCTAAAATAAGTTGGCCCTTCTTTTCTTCTGGGACATTGATTTGATTTATGGGAGGCGTATTCATTACAATAAAAGCATCTAATTTTGAAAGGGTTAGCGTTATTCCTCGTGTTAAGATAATTTTTTTCATATTTGCTACTCTGCGGAATGTTATTTCTGTTAAAACTTTTGTTTTCAACATTTTGAGTAAAACGCTTTTTAACATCGTTATTCGGACTTCTCGGTTCGGAGTTTTTCCTGATAATATTGCGAGCCGCCTCATAATCATCAAGCTTACTTATAAAATCTGGGACTTTCGTAAACTTAGGCAAGTCATCAATAAAATGCTCCCTTATCTCAAACGGTAATCTCTTCCTTATTTGGTGAATGACCAAAATGTTTTTTAAGTCGTCAAAAGACGAAATGTTAAGACCTGACAGCCATTGTTCTAAAAAATTAGTAATTTCAAATGAAAAATCTCGCTACGAGGCCGAATTTTCCTTTCTATGGGAAAAATTTTTTTGTCTAAATTGTTCTGGACTCAGTTTGAATCTGTTCAGTAATAACTGTTTCACGTAATCGTAATCATTGGAGAGTTCCTCCTTTTCGCGACCTATTATGTTGACTATTTCCAACGGTAACAGACCTAACAAGTAAGTTACCCAATTTTCCTTTTCTACGCCCAAACGCTTGATTTGGCGCTCAAACAATGTAAGGTAAATACTAATTTCTTCTTGGTGGTTGTACATTGTAATTAATTTCAAAACATCGGGGCTTTTAATCCCGCTACTCAATGCTGGTATTTCGATTTTATTTTTCGCCGCTATTTCGAGTTCAAGTCTTTTGAGTTCGAATTCGCGTTTGCTCTCTTCTTCTAATAGTATTTTTTGTCGGCTTCTTCCCTTTCAGCAACAATTCCGGCTAGAAGATATTTTATAACATATTCATTATAATTGCTCGATTTAATGATCATGTCCGAGAGTTGTGGCTTAGTAGAGCTTTCTGGAGCTTCTAGCCCCAATTCCCGCACTACACCTAAAAGGTCTACCTTCTGGGCACGTACTAAATGCGCCATTATTTTTATTTCCAGTTTAATATCAATTTTTTATAGCAACACAAACATATAAAAAGGAACTCACTTACTTTTAAAGGGAAAATCCTTTCTTGAAAATATAAAACACAATAATAAAAAAATGGTTTGTGCGAGCTTGTACCACCACCGGTACATTCGCTGTGTGTAAAATGAATATATTTTTTCACATGCGTAAGGGAAAAAAGACGAATCAAAGCTCACGACAAAAAAAGCACAGTGAGCCAAAAATTAGCCAATACAGCCCACAAAAAATAAATCACTAGGCTGAGTAGATCGCACTAAAAACACATAAAAAAACAACAGCCCACAAAAAATAAATCACTAGGCTGAGTAGATCGCACTAAAAACTCATAAAAAAACAACAGCCCACAAAAAATAAATCACTAGGCTGCTTAAAAATGATTTAGTCACAGAAAAGCTCACTAAAAAAACACACCGTGAGCCAGTAACTATCACATCACTCGCGAGAAAAAAAAACACAGACTCACACACAAAAAAAACCACTGTGAGTCGTTCACACACGCGATCATTGGACCCGTGAAAATTAAAAAAACTACGGGCATTCGTTGCACACAGGTTGAAGCGGCGAACCAACCTTTTCTTTCTTCCTTTTCCGAAAAACCCGAAGTTCTTTTCCAGAATCTTTCGAAGCAACTCAGCAGCTTAAAACAAATCCTTCGGATCCGAGTCGAGATTCAGATTCCGTTCAGGTTGTAGGATGTCCAAATGTCCAGGGGATTGATTTCAAATTTCAAATCGTAAAAAAAAACTTGTTGAGTCCGGTAATTCAGTTCATATCCAGGCCGGGCCCACAAAAATTTGTGGGAGGAAAATTCACACAGCGGTTGCAACAGGAACTACTACTGTTTAACTCGTTAAAATGTTTAATTGAAACTTTTAAACTTCTAGATTACATGATACTAAACTACTAACATTTATCTGACATACAAAAAAACAGCACGACATTTAACGTTTAATTGAATGATATCTCTAGCACGGGTCTACAGCGATCCCGTCTAAAAAAAAGTAAAAGCGGGCAGCGCCCAATTTAAAATCAGCTAGGAGAGAGCACTGCTCTCCTCCAACGCAGAAAACCATCTCCCCCGAAACTCCTGCGTTCGGCCTTCCGTTTTCGTTAGCTCATCAACTTCTCGTGAGAAATGGACTTCGCCTTCTTCCGACATCTGGTCTGGGCTATTGTTCGCCACTACATGTATAACAATTTTTAAATAACCTGTTGTTAAAATTGCAGATTATTTAAAAATTGATGTAAAAATACGAATATTTTTGATATTTTTCTTTTTTAATCTGAAAAAAAATCAGTGTTTTTCTATTAAAGGATTCATTATCATTATGATATTGGTGAGTATATATTTTTAAATTCATAAATATAATTGTATTGAATCATTCAGTAGGAAAATTTGTTTTCATATTCATAAAAATACAAAATTAATAAACGTTTCGTAATTAAAATAATAAAACAATATGACCAAAAATTTCTTACTATTAAAGAATACTGAATGTTTTAGGAAATGAGAAAAAAATTAAATAGTGTACCACTTTTTGTTTAAGAATCATTATTTCTCACTTTAAAAAGTTTTTGTTTAAAAAAACCTCTTTTAGTTATACTCTTTTAAATACATTTAGTTAATTCATTGCGGTTAACAGACTGTTTCTAAAAATTAAATATAGTTATTGTTATTATATTTTAAAAACAATTAGTTTGAGCTGGCAGGTACAGTTAAAAATGACCAAAATTTCAAATGAGTTTAGAGTGTAACCATATTCCATCTCCCCCCTCCAGAGTTGATTCAAATTTAATTACAGATAAAACTAAATCGATTTTTTTTCTGAGAAGCAAACGACTGGAGATAAAACCCATGGATGTAATGCATCCATATTTAGATATGGATTATATACATTTCAGACAATGAGAAAATGGAACTGAGAAGAAAAACTACAAAATGGCTGATAGGGAGACGTGTGATGCTTTCAGCATTTACATGTATTGAATATAAAACGGTAATACCCATTAAGACCATCATACTACGTTTTATCATGCAAAATGTATTAATTCACACCATACACACACAAACGTGCAGTCACGATATAAATACCACAATGATCAAAATACACGTAAGTAACATAACAGTTATTAAAGACTTCTAGAAGCTGCTTCAATATATTGTCACAATGTCAATACGCCCACCTTGTTGCAGGTTCAACCGAACAGGGCAGCTTACCAAAAAGCTTTTAGCTTAATTTCCCTGCCGATGGAGAAATTTAACTGCAAGCCACAAACCTGTAGAAAAAAACCCTCTGAAAACGAAGACTCTCCCGAACTAAACTTTGTCTGGCTCAGCAGAGACGGAAACGGTGGGTGATCTGAAAGACCTCGATTAGGATAATTTTGACAAATTAGCTTTACGCTGACATTATCTTACAGAGAGAGAAAATGCTGTACTACATAATTGAAAATGCTATACTACAATTAAACGAATATATACAAAACCCTTACCAAATGTTAGGGAGAACAACTGATGTAATAAGATGATTCTCAGTAGCTCAGAACAGATCTATAAACATGTTACCAGCGGGTACCTTTATGCAGCTCTTATTTGAATCTTTTTCAGAGAACAATTTGAACACTTGCGTACGAATATCAAAATTACCCCTCTATGACGCGACCATCACTTATTATGCTGCATTACACTATGGAACAATGAAATTGTCTCTGAAGTGAAAGTGAGCAATTGTGTATGAAAATAACCCATTGGACACGAATATGACTATGAAAATCCTTCACTGGCTCTTGGTTTGGAAATTCAGCTGTACAAAGTTAGGATTTTTTTTCCAAAAATACGTATTTTTAAATTATTTAAAAAAATATATGAACTATAACAAGGACATTTTTTAATATAAATCGACTTCTAAAACCTTCAAATATGTGAATCTAAAATTACAGTTCATTCCATTCAGTTGTGTTTACGTCATGCTTAAAAAAGTATCCCCATTGCAGTTTGTTTTGGAACAATATTGAAAAGGCATTTCACATTACACTGTAAAAAATAATCTATAAAGCTACTGAAATTTTTCTAGGAAACTGGATTCCTAAAACTTTTTATGTAACGGCAACAACAAAAACTCATGGAAGAGATACACTTTTACATTGTAAAAAAAAAAAAAAAAAAAAAAACTGTAAGGTTACTAAGAATTTTTTAGGAAACTGGGATGCTTAGATTTTTTTATGTAGCTGCAACCCGGGTTACAGATAAAACTGTAGTAAGATTACTGCAATTTTAGTAGATTCTTTTTTAAAGTTACAGGTTTCTGTAGCTTTACAAAAACTAATTTTGTAGATTTAAATCTTTTTTCTTTTGTACAGTGTTCACATAAAATTTTAGTAAGCATACAGATTTCTATCACATTACATCCGTAGAATTACAGATTTTATTTATTATTATTTATTTTTTTTATTTTTTTTTTTACGGTGCAGGACTTCCAAATGTTACCTAGTGTTTATGTATCCTAAATTTCTTCAGCAAATGATTTCCTTTTTCATATCTATGGAAATAAAATTCATCGAAGAATTTTAATATGATGTAAAGTTGAGGTCTTAATTCGGAAAATATAAAATTTTTTACAGTTTGAATAGGGATTTTACGGAGTTTTGGGCAAAAGGACATCTGAGAAATATGATGAGCATGTAAACAATCTGCTACAAAAGTATCACTAGCTGAGTTGCAATATGTCCCTAAAAATTTACTTTCGTCACTCTCATTTGGATCTTTTCCTGCAAACTGCGGTAGTATGAGTGACAAACGTGGTTTACGATTTTCAACAAGACTTATCCACAAAGGGAAAAATATACCAGTGGCGATGGAATACATCAATGTTAGCTGACTACTGCTAGAACTTGAATAAAGATGCTTTTGAAACTGAACACAAAATACAAGTGAAAGCGAAAGGGACATGTTGATTGTTGATATAAGGTTAATGTTATGATATTGCTCATAAATTCTTAATTTCATGTAAAAAGTTAAAAAAAAATAAATAGTTTAATTTCTTTAAACTTTGACATTTAAATTAAAATCATATTTTTTATTAGCGATATTTTTACAACGAGAGCTAACATTAAAATTTTAATGGTTAATTAGTATTCTGTGATCCCAAATTAGCATAAAAATACATAGTTAAACGGCAAAATGTATATATATATATATATATATATATATATTAGGGTGGGTCGAAAAAACCGAATTTTTTATAATCGAAATGTAATAGCGCGGAAAAGTTGCCTTTTGTAATACAGAATAAATTTCTAAAATATTACATCGATCGGTTAATATCTTTTACCGCCGCAAGGGGGCCAAAGTTTCAAAAAATCGCAAAAAACATGTTTTTTTTACCATTTTTTTTTAATTATCCAAACATACCAATACAGTTTTTAATAGAACGCAATAGCTACATGAAGATATGAGAAATGTCCCGGTAAATGTTCATTATGATGAAATCATATCTTTATTTGCCGCAAAAAAACCATATTTTTTGTAAAAATTTCAAAAATTTCAATTTTTAATTTTTTTTTCTAAATTTTTATAATTTCTACAATATGTCTAGAAATAAATAATTTTACTTTATATCTATTAATATATCATAATTTTTTATAACTATTTGTAATAGACTTGAAAATAAAGTTAATCATTCATTTTTCTTGACGATCGCTTCATCTACTGATGTTTTACTTCATAACAGCCAATTCATGCCACAAAAATTATATAAAATGAGCAAAATGTTTTAGTATTTTAATAATTAAACTATAGAGATGTTTAACCGAAACGGGTTAAATAAACTTAAAATGAAGAAGAATTTAATGTAAATGAATTTTATAATATAACTTGCTTTCAGATGAAGCCATTATTTCTCGAGAGGCCAAAACTGATCAGATGTGATCCTCCCTCTGTTCTAGTAAACAAACTTTATTAGTGCTTCCAGGGCTCGCACCGTTCCTAAAATTTTCGCACTTTGCTACCAGTATTTTAAATAAGAATTCTTCGTGGTAGATTCTTTTAACATCTATTATAGAACTATGCAACAAAGATTATCGTTTGAATTTAGTGGTAGCAAAGTGCGAAAATTTTAGGAACGCTGCGAGCCCTGTGCTTCAATGAATAATTTCACGCATCTTTCTAGTAATTGAGTGGGACAAGGAAAGTTATAATAGCTGGTATCTTTAATCGAACATTTTAAATTCACCAGCGTTTTTAGTCGATAAAGAAACCATAACAGGTGGTTCCGTTAGTTTTCAGTTTTGTCAGTAGATTAAAGCCATACAATTTTAAGTTTCAGTGTTGAAGTCTGCTATGATAAAGTGACGGATGGCACTATTCTAGTCCACAGAACTTCGTGCTTTTGCAATTTTCTTCATGGCTGGGGCCCTGATGTTCTCCTCTTCATATGCTATCATTCAAAAGAGGCTATTTGTATGATTTGCGAAATAGTCATTTCGTGAAAATACAGGAACTATAATCTTTGGTAGATTATCTGTCAAGTAACGTAAGTTACTGACTATAGTGCACAGATTCTGGAAAACATGAGTGATTCATTTTAATTGTGAACCAACTGATGCAGTACATTTTCAGGATGTACTCAAAGAGTATGACAAGTTAAGAAGAGGGTTTCTTTGTTCCAACGTAGAGTCTCAAAATTCGAATAGCAGTAATGATCCACTTTGCGTGAAATATTTGTCCAGGGATTCAGCAAAAAAGGTCAATTGTATACACGCGTGTTGAAAGAGCTTGAAATATTTCAGACATATACTTCTGGTCAGTTGATAAATCACCTTTATCAACAGCTAGGTGGTCAGATTAAATTGGCTTAAATTTTGCAATTGGTAATAATTCGCAAATCGCAACAGATCAACCCATTGGGCCACAATATGATAGAGAGCCTGTTTTTTTGTCATCAAGATGTTTGAAAAGATGTCTCAGTGGAAGCTCATTGAAGTGAGGTCAAGGAAGCCAATAAAGTGGTTTTTTAGAAGTTGTTCTCAACCAATCCTACTATAACACCACCTTTGCATCCTGTTTTGAAGACAGTTCCGCGAAATTCAACTGCAACTACTATTGCAGTCGGGATTTCATTTTTCTTCAAAAAATCTAAAATGTCATTGCATATAGAAGTCGCCTTGCCAGACGATAGGGTCAAATGGCGAAAATAATTCAGACCTTGTTCTAGTACAAAGAGATATGTTCCTCCTTGACTTCGCAAAGATGAAACTTTGCCACCTCTTTAACCTGGCAGATATTTCTATCTTTAGGGCCATCAAAGTATAGAGTAAAAAGAGTACATTACCATAAAAAAAAAAAAAAAAAAAAAAAAAAAAAAAAACGAACAAAGTGAAACGTGGCCCTCTAACAACGAGAAATTAGATTTTACGTGCAGGCAGCTGCAGGTGTTTCTATCATTGAGCAATTTTTTTTTTATAGGATTACAGTGATCATGGTTAACAATGTGCATGAAATTAACAACATAAAATGCCTTTCCCAGCCTATTAGAAATGTAAAAAATCTAAAAACATTACAAAAGTTATGAAAATTGAAAAAAAATGAAAAACTTTAATTTTTAACACTTTTTAGAAATTTTGGCCCTGTTGTGGCGGTAAAAGCAACGATGTCACAAAAATGAAATGTTAATGTTACATTACTAATATCTTGGCGTGGCTATTTCGTTCTATTAGAAATTGAATTAGTATGTTTGGATAATTTAAAAAAAAAATTGCTAAAAGTATGTTTTTTGCGATTTTTTCGAAATTTGGACCCCTTGCGGCGGTAAAAGATATTAACCAATCGGTGTAATATTTTACGTATTTTATCTTTTTTACAAAAGGCAACTTTTCCGCGCTATTACGTTTCGATTATAAATATTTCGGTTTTTTCGACCCACCCTAATATATATATCAGGGTTGGCATTAATCGATTACTTTTTTAATCGATTTATTAGTCGATTAAACGTTCAATCATCCGAAATTTAATCCTGATTCAGTTTATCATGATTGAAATCGAAAATTTAATTGCTCTTAATTTTTTTATGATTGGTCCAATCTGGAAAATTTCAATCTGGATTAATCCAATTGCGATTAATTTAATCATTAATTACATAGATAAAAATTAAATGTGGCCGCCATTTAACTTTCTTAAATTAGCTTCCATTACTACGAGATTGTTACAGAGCCACTATATGATTTTCCTTATTGATATTATTTTGGATCACGCAGAGTCATTCAGATATACCGAGGTCAAAATCTGTAAATTATTTAGGGGGAAATAGGGAAAGTTGAAAAACTTTCTGTAAAACTGATATTATTTTTGTAATTATTTTAGGAGAAAGGGAACGATATTATCAATCTATTATTGTATAAAAAAAACGTTTTTTTGTTTGTAGCGGTAACCTCTGGAACTACCAAACCGATTTCGAAAGTCATGGCGGCCAATTGATGGTGGCAGCCCTTGTTCCAACATAGGATAAAATTTATTCCGGTGCCACTAACTTTATGGAGGCACAGGAGCGAAATAAATATGAAATTGCAATTTTTCTGATACTCAAGGGGTCAGAAACTTGAAATTTGACAGTGAAGTTACTTAGAAGAAATAAAAACTCTGAAGTTTCTAAAATATTCGAAACTTAAAAGGATCCAATAAACAAAATATAAAAACTAAAAAAATATAAAAATAAACTATAAAAATAAAACATTAAAAAAAACTTTCTAAATTGCAATTTCTATGGAATACTTAATGATATAAACGTGAAATTTGACATGGCTACTGCTTTTAAAACACAAATGCACTCACAGAGCAGTTAAAAAAATCAAAATTTAAAAGGTAGCCGAAGAAAGAAAGTTCTATTGTAAGATTTTAGTGATATAGAATCGATTAGATACTCGAAATTTGGCATAGTCAGTTCGTTTGAGATACAAATGCTCGCTAAGTGTGACTTATAAAAAAATTCCGAATTTTAAAAGCTGAAATTAGCGGAAAGCGCTCTAAAAACGCTTTAAATTACGATTTCTAATACAATTTCTAGAGATGGAAGATTGATATTTGAAATGGTTGCAGGGAACTGTTAAGGTTGAAATGAGTGAAAAGCGATTTAAAAACGTTCTAAATATTTATTGAATTCTTAAGGGTAAAAACTTGAAATTTGACTGAGTTTCTACTTTGAAGACGCAAATACACGCGCCGAACAGTAAAAAAAAAAAGTACCTGAAACTTGAAATTTGGTATAGTGGTTACATTAAAGATACAAATTCTAGCTAAGAATATTTTCTAAAAAATTCAAATTTTAAGAAGGCGAAATGAGTGAAAAACTTGAAAACCCCAATTACACACTTTTTCTTGGCGACTGTTGGAAGAAAGGTAACTCCTACCACAGACGATTCCCCTCCTCCCTTCTGAAAATTTATAGGCAATTTTCATCACCGGCGAATGGTATGGGGAAACAGTGCTTTTACCCCCGAGTTATCTCGGGGCAGCCGGTGAAGTGGTTAAGTTAAGCACACTGGGAATAAAGAAGGCTTTTATACATCGGACGGTGGAAGAGGCTCCACGTTTTTATTCACAGATCGGTTCTCTCTTTCTCATATCGTATCAAAATATCACGAGGCAAATTATAATACTTTTATTATACTGGTCAAGATCTGCAAAATATGTTGAAATTTCATGCCGAAATTTGAAAACATGATAGTTCTGGAAAAATGACGAATTGGTACCCCGTTCTGTTTAACCGTACTAAGATATCATGAACTAGACTAAATATTTGTATTTTACCAATCAGTATCTTCAATTGGTTAAAATTTCATATTGAAACTTGATCGTGCGATAGTATTTCCAAAATGAAGATTGGGCCCCCGTTGTTCTTATATTCTATCAAGATATCTTGAGACACACTGATCTATTTTTTTTGTACTAATCGTTATTTACAACATATTAAAATATCCTGCCGAAATTGGTTAAAATGAAACATTGGCTACCCTTTAAGCTCATATCGTACAAAGAGATCACGAGGCAGACTGAAATATTTGTATTGCATTAACGGTATATTTAATGTGTTGCAATCTTGTCGAAATGAATATCGAAATTCAATGACATAAGATTACCGCCTAAATGAGGAATTGGTGCCTATGCTGCATATATAATTTATGGCGGAGACAGACCAATCTTATATTTATCTATAGTTTATTATGTTGTCCTGTATCATAATTTCATCCTAAAACTCGATGACGTAATCCTTTTTCTCTAAGTCGCCTGTTTCATGATACCAAATGTCAACGCAAGAAAGAAAGAGAAATAGCCCTGTATCGGAGAACATGCGAATTAAAATAAACAGGGGACAATATGCATATAAATATTTCGACTAGAAACAATACCATTATTACATACATTCATTTATAATATAAACACGAAAATGTTAACTATACAATGACACATGCTAGAGTAACGCCCACTGTTGGAGCTTTTTGTTTAAAAGATGAATACTAGCCGTTAAAGCTGTGTTAACATATATTCTTATTCTTTTGAACGGCCCTGTTAAAAAAGAACTACGAGCTCTCTATACAGAGATACTCTTGATACGCATTCTTCAGTAGGACTGTGCGATGAAAAAATTTCTTAAATCGATTTATCATACATCTAGAATCGCGATATATCACCGATTTTACCTTTAGAATTTGGAAGCCTTTATTTTTAATTTTTAGTAACAAAATAGATCTTTTTGTACCCGCCTACCCTTCCTGTATTATATAGTGTACTTAGATTTAATTTTTTAAATACCTTTGAAATGAGGTATATTTTACACATTAAAAAAATTGAATGCCCCTAAATACTCGGTTTTTTGCACTTTAAAGTTAGTGAACTAACTACTTTAATTAATATCATAAATCCATCCTTTAGGAAATACTATAAAAGAAAAGGATTTCGTTTTGTCTCCTGGTAGCCGCTACAATTTTAATTCTATAAGAAGGGCGGCGCGAGTTCTCCCTAGCCCAACCAAATGACACCACATTGCTAACAGCACAAACGAACCTTATTTTTCTACTCACATACTATTAAGGGAAGACAAGGCTGGGTGCAATCCTATGGGAAATACGCGAGCTTTAAGACCCGTTTCCTCGAAATCTATCGGACCGATTTTGATGAAATTTGGAATCCATATTCATTGGATCATGCTCAAGACTTACGACAGACAGTCTTTTTTATTGCAACTAAAACTTTTTATTTTATAGCTATGTCAATTTTTCAGAATTTTCTATTTTCAGAAAGGTTTTTTCTGAAACTAATTTTTTTTAAACTATCTGCCACATATGATCTTATATTTATAATCTACCAAGAAATTTTTTTTAATCGAAATTTGTTGAGCTGAAAAGTACAATATTTCGGAGAGCTAAAAAACATAGACATGTCTAACTTGCGTAAAGTGCTTGCACATGTTTATCGAATGCACGAATTAAAGTATGTACAAACAAATGGATAAAATTTAGTTGCATAGAATAAATGAGTATAAAATGTTAGAGTAAAAGTAATGTGACTGAGTTTGGCGTCCCAGTCGTGTCTTTCCGTAATCCAATCTTGTCTTTTTTGAATTTTTACAATTGTTTCTAATGGTCAGAAAAAAACTGAGCATAGCAATGAATTCAGGAAGGTTCAAAGAATTTTATAAGCCAATTAAGAAAAAATCAAATTTTTTCAAAAAAAATTCTCTAAGTTTTCCCCTTGAAAAGCTATTGGGGGAAAACAGAAGCAGATTCAATGAATTTAACTGCTCATTTACAGAAAAATAGTAAAAAAAAGAAATATATATAAGAAATAAGGTGCAATCATTTGTTTTCTTTTTAACTCTTATATTTTAATAAAATTCGTCTAAGAAAAAACTGACATTCATTTAGTGACTGGATAAGAATTGAAAGTGTGAGCTTCGGAGCACATAACTGCTGAAATTGCTGATTTTTTAGCGACTGTTGGCACCCTGTAATATTAGTAATAAAATATATCTGTTTTTAATGGTCAGAAAACGTAAAAAAAAGTAGAAAATTGTTGATTTGCGGAAAAATATAATGAAAATGGTGAGTCTAATGAAAATGTGAATTCTGAAAAATCTAATGCATAAAAATATAAACTGAAAGCTGATGAATTCGCATTTTAAATACGAAAATTTATTATTTTATCAATCATTTTAATACTGAATTCATTTTAGGAAAACATTTTTGTAACAATACAGGATTATGCTTTAAAATATTTCAATTAGTGGAAGAATAATAGAAAATAAAAAATAAATATTAAAATATCACATAAATGTATGAAAACTTATTTTTGCATCATAAGACTACATTAGCATGTCAACTGAAATTTGAAGAACTTGGATTTTAAGTATTAAATTTTACTTTCCCTTTTCCACTCTCAACCATGTAAGTGCTTAATTTCCAAAATATATACATTCCAATCTCATAAACTCTGAATGTCACTTATATAAAAATAAATAAATAAAATAAAATAAATTATCATACATTTTTATTTATATCATGTTTTCCTTAAATCAACATTTTCTCAAATCGTCATTTACCTGAATCATTTTTTTCTTAAATAGGAAAGCATCGATGTTTGCGATGTTTGCTTAAATTGCTTCCTGCAAAATCGATTTAGCATCAGATTGTCACATATGAGATAAATACATCCTTGGAGATAAATGAGCTCTGAGTCAGTATTTTGTTTTAGCCAATAGATATTTTTGCTAATGTATAAATCGTTTTTTAAAAGTTTCTTTAAATCGATTTAAGAACATTGGAAAAATCGGGTTTCCGATGTAAAATCGATTTAAGACCAATGGTTAAACAGTATATCCGATGATATATTTATATCTATTTAAGGCTTAAATCGATTTAATGTCCAGTCCTACTCTTCAGAAAAAACAAATTCCTGTAAGCGACTGTAAATACATACTAAAATTCACACTCGTAGCGTTGCACAAACCCGCATTTAACATATATTCATTTAATCAGTCATTTTAGGAAATATTTTTACAATTTCATATTATAAAATTGTTTCATTAAGATTATATCTATTTATCTAATTATATATATATATTTTTTATATAAATGTACTCACATAGATTCATTATATTCATATATAGTTTTCTTCATTCGAAAAATAATTCAGAACTTTCTTTTAAGAAATCGAGTCATACCAATCCCGGACAGAAAGATTCAAAAAACTACTCGAAACCGAACCTAACAGGAGATATTTAAAGACGACCCGGTCTAAGATAAGACCCAATGCAGGATCCAAGCAGCGATCAAGGGTGATTAAACCAGAAGCTTGAAAAAAAGATAAAATAAAGGCCCAAAAGCCAGAACAATACATGAAGTTTTTATTCATGAATCCTTAATTAGATTGACAATTTAGATTGAATATTTAGATTGAGAATTGATTTAATCTTTAACAAAGCAAGCGAGTACATAAATTAACATTAACCATTGGTCATTAGTCTATGAGTAGGATTGAATTGATTTAATCGTAATTAAAGCATTGATTACATTAAAAAAAATCACTGACCGTTAGTCCATGAGTTGGACTCAAACTAAGTTTAATCGTTGCTATAAACAAAAAGGACTACGTCTGAATTCATTCATAATCATAAAAACTTTTCAAAATAACAGACATTACATAACACTACATTAAAAGATAAAAACACTAAAAACAATTTAAAAGGACCTTTCGGATTCATTCTGAATCTCTCATCAGCTAATTCCTAACGTAAAAGTCATACTAGGTTTTGAAGTTCAAGAAGTAAAAAAACATATCATCAAGTTATTTTGGCAACTTGATGTAATGTTTTTTCTACTTGTTCAACTTTAAAACCTAGTATGACTTTTACGTTAGGAATTATCTGATGAGGGATTCAGGATGAATTCGAAACGTCCTTTTAAATTGTTTTTAGTGTTTTTTTTTCTTTTAATGTAGAGTAATGTAATGTCTGCTATTTTGAAAAGTTTTTATAAGTTTAATCGGTCAATCTTTAGTCATGATTAAAAATTAATCGTTAATTTTCAGTCGTTAATTTAATTAAAATTGTTCACAACCCTGTTAATATATTTCATAGACCAGTGTTATCGTCTGATTATACCACAATAGCAGTTGAAACATTTTCAGCCACGTGCGCGTGCAGCATTTTTTGTCTACTTCTAGTATTTTTAAATAGCTTTTAAAATTGTACGCAACTTTCCCCTCGTTTATAGCAGACAAATACGTTTTTTTCTACAGAATTTAGAAAGAAAATTTGGAATTTAACAATAACTGGGAATATTCAAACTGTTAAAATTTTAATATTTTTTAATTAACTTGCAACCGTTTATGTTACTTTCACAAAAACCGTCAGTTATAAAAAGTTATTTAACCCTTTTTGTCCCAAATTATGATTTCACGAAAATTTCAACTTCTAAAGTATTTTTCGTGAATTTTTGAAACAACATTAGAAGATTTTAAACAATCATTTAATAAATTTTAGAAGGGTTTTGCTAATTAAAATTAATTTGAATTTATAGGGATGTTGTGCAATATTTATAACTTCACTGAAATGTTTTAAAATATTTTTTTTTGAACAATTAGAAAATGCACAAACATAATGTTCTTACAATAAAAATATTGAAATATTTGCGGAATGAATCTCCCCCGCCCCCAATATTTCAACGTCAAGAAACCCGAAAAGATGCAAAGTCAAAATAAATCATCATTTTAAAAATATTTTTGTTTTGTACAACCTATAATGCTTTTGTAACAGTATAAAGTAAAGTATCTATAACTCTTTAGAAACTCTATTATTACTAATCGATGCATTAAATGACTTTTATAGCAAGTTATTTCAATGATACTTATAAGTACCGTCTGCAGATAAATTATTAATTGACAATTTCAAGTGAACATCTGGGAGTATGTTGAAATATGATTCAGGCGTGTGAATTTTAGCGCAAATGTTCTGCGCAGGATTAGCTAGTGATGTTTACAGTTTACATTCACATAGTAAATTAAAAACGACTTATTCAATGTTACCTCCCTTTTGTTAATATTAACTAAAAAATAATTACTAATACAATATCAAAAACACGAATTTTATTACTGTTCTTAAAATTAGAATAATAAATAAATAAGAAAGAATAAAAGGAAACGCTTGTATAAGTGTACTACAAATTAAAATATTTTTTTAATATAAAGAAAAACTGTAGCTGTCGTAACAAATATCCCAAAATTGTGTTCTTCTCATAGAGATACTCTACATAAACTAGAATATGGTTGCATTCATAATATATTTAATTTTTTAATGGATATTTAGAAGTTTCCTTTCGTATAATAGTAACCAATTTGGCTTAGGGAGACTAGGGAGGGTTGACCCACTTTTTACAAAGGGATTTTTTATTTTTTAAATACTGAACGTAGAATAAAGTTTTATAATAAGATAAAGTTTATCATTTTATTCGTTTTAAAATCAGTTATCAAAATAAAATTGCTACATAAGTGAATATATAAGAAATTTGAAAAATGATTGATTTTAATCATGAGAAAATAATGTGTCAAGGCTCCCCACATATGGTAGTATTGACCCACTATATGTGAGGTTTGACCCACTTTGTTTTCTATTGAAATATTTGTGAAGAGATACAAAATCAGTTTAAAAAAAGGAAAATAACATTATGCTAAATGCTTTAATTATTTTTAGTTATTTTTTAATTATTTTTTAATTATTTTTATTATTTAATTATTAATTATTATTAATTATTATTTTATTATTTTAGTTAGTTTATGCTTTAGTTATTTTATTAGTTTTTTAAGTTCCGTCGGGGCGTAAAGAGTTAATATCTTTAAGCAAATAACAAGCCAGCGAACTTACAAATTTATAAATATTGAAAAAAAAAAAAAAAAAAAAAAAAAAATGAAAGAAGTAAGCTATAAAAAGAGTTATTTTCTATATACATTTCAGCAAACAAATGAAAATTCAACACAAAAATATCTAATTTTTTTTGCGAATTTAATACTCTTCGAGATAACACGAAATCAAGATATAAAAGATAATGTTATCGAAAAGTAAATTCTTAAAATAAGAAAAACAACTTTAACCACAGAAAATTACAGACATGCATATTTTAGTTTACTTTATCTATGAAGACCAATGTTTTGGCAACATATTTCTCACATACAAGTAATACAACAATAAACTTTGTAAGCGAAATAACAATATCTAAAAGCACTAAAATTTATTATGTTATGTAAACAACACTTTACTTCAGTATTTCTTAAGATTTATTTTTTTACTAAATCCCCAAAATTAAAACCTTTCCAGTTTTTTTGAGAAATTTCCATTTTTCTGTTGTTCCGAACTGTCAGTCGAAACTTCTAACTTCCTGGCAAGCCAGTAAATAGTGATTCGTTTGGCATGCTGCGTGTTTCATTTTTAGGGTTTCGTTCATCTCACGAAACCCTATTCGTCTCGCTCCTCTGTCTGTCTGTCCGTCTGTCAGACACAGAGCCCGTTCTCAGAAACTATACATGTTAGAGACTTGAAATTTTGGGTACTTATAGCTGAACACCTCACATCAAACAACAAATCATAAAATTTTGAAAAAGTTGGTAATTAACCGAATTACGGGCTAATTAACTTCTAAAATTAACCAATCCACCTTTTTAATTTATCAAAAGCACCTCTCTGACTACAATTGGACCCTTTTTGCGAGGCTAGCTTCGGAGCACTACCATTGGAGGATTCACGAAAGCTGAACCCCGATTTTATCTGGCGAGGCTAGCAAACTGCAGACTTGATTTTTTATCTCAGACATTGCGGCGCGCTCGCGGTTTTTATTTTAATACGAAATTTAAACTTTTTAAATATTAAATTTTTTGATTAAATTTTTTGCCATCCTGATTTGAAATTCTTCGGTGATTTCATACATACCCAGTTCAAACTCCTAGCTTAATTACAAGCGGAGATATTAATTATTATTTAATTAATTAGGTTTCATTTCCATGAAATGCGGGTGGCACGTGCTTTTTAAACCACGAAATAATTGAAATTAGGAAATATATCAATTTGCATGAGGTTCAGCGCTATCAGATAAGTATATTCGAGGTGAGAAAAAGCGTGCTTCGCCCGCTATCGCATAATTTTTGTTAGGTTTGTGTCGATGGGAAGGGGGAGGGGGGAGGTTATACTTTTGATTAAATATCCCAATTAAATCGAATTACAGATATTATTATGACAAAGACCAGCGTGTTTCGCCCGATATCGGATAATTTCTATCTTTCTGTGCGTGATAGCTTATTTGTAAGTTGCGATATTAATTTTTATTTAATGAATCTGCATGTGTAGTGGACAATGGGGTGCGTTTTGGATCCTTTTTAGGCAAACGGGGAGAGGCGCTGTTTTTCTTTTTTAAAAATTAACTTTTATGACCTTTTTAGATACCGTTTTTGAGGGAGTCCACAGATATATGCTACTTATTAAATATAAAAATATCAAATATTTAGTTACCACTATTTCCGAATAGTAATTTTAGCAAGTTTCTTAATTTCTAGCTTAAGAACGCCACCAACTCGAGTAACATATCCACTGATAGGTTTTTTAACACAATTTCGTTCAGATACACTTTTGTTATGAATAGTGTGCGCTCCCTGGTGGTGGAATGTGGAACTAACAAAATTCTTGGTTAATAACGCCACCATTACGACTCCTGTATCTACGGAAAGGTTGCGTGAAGGAGTTTCCTTCAGATACGCTTTTGGTACGAATAGAGTGCGCTCCCTGGCGGCGGAATGCGGAACTAACGTAACGCAATTTTGTTAAAATTAGGAAAAATAACAAGTAGATGTGTCTTGAAACTTTAAGATAGTTCATAACACATTGAGATATATGCTACTTATTAAATATAAAAATGTCAAAAGTTTAGTTACCACTATTTCCGAATAGTAATTTGTGCAAATATCTTAAATTCTTGCTTAAGACCGCCACCACCTCGAGTAACATATCTACTGGTAGGTTGTTTAACGGACTTTCCTTTCGACACAGTTTTGTAATGAATAGAGAGCGCTCCCTGGTGGTGGAATGTGGAACTAATAGAATTCTTGGTTAAGACCGCCACCATCCCGACCCATGTATCTACGGAAAGGTTGCGTGAAGGCGTTTCGTTGAGATATGTTTTTGTTAAGAATACAGTGCGCTTCCTGGTGGTGGAATACGGAACTAACATAACGCGATTTTGTTAAAATTAGGCAATCTAACAAGGCGATCTGTTTAACATATCTACTGATAGGTTGTTTAATGGACTTTCCTTCCGATACAGTTTTGTTATGAATAGAGTGCGCTCCCTGGTGGTGGAATGTGGAACTAACAGAATTCTTGGTTAAGACCGCCACCTTCCCGACCCATGTATCTACGGAAAGGTTGCGTGAAGTGGTTCGTTCAGACATGTTTTTGTTAAGAATAGAGTGCGCTCCCTGGTGGTAGAATGTGGAACTAACATAACGCGATTTTGTTAAATTTAGGAAATATAACAAGGCGATCTGCTTGCGACTTTAAGATAGTTCATAACACACTGAGATATATGCTACTTATTAAATATAAGAATGTCAAAAGTTTAGTTACCACTATTCCCTTATAGTAATTTGTGCAAATATCTTAAATTCTTGCTTAAGACCGCCACCACCTCGAGAAACATATCTACTGATAGGTTATTTAACGGACTTTCCTTCCAACACAGTTTTGTTATGAATAGAGTGCGCTCCCTAGTGGTGGAATGTGGAACTAACAGAATTCTTGGTTAAGACCGCCACCTTCCCGACCCATGTATCTACGGAAAGGTTGCTTGAAGGGGTTTCGTTGACACATGTTTTTGTTAAGAATACAGCGCGCTCCCTGGTGGTGGAATGTGGAACTAACATAACGCGATTTTGTTAAAATTAGGAAATCTAACAAGTCGATCTGTTTGAAACTTTAAGATATTTTATAACACATAAGACAAAGTGTAAGAAAGAATGACACGCGAAATTCCGGGGAGGGGGGGGGGGCGTTAGATTTCTATTTAAAAAATTAGCGTTTCTGACCGCTTTAGGTGACTTTTTAAGGGAGTCCTGAGATATATGCTACTTATTTAATATAAAATTGTCTAAAGTTTAGTTACCACTATTTCCTAATAGTAATTTTAGCAAATATCTTAATTTCTTATTAAGACCGCCACCACCTCGAGTAACATATCTACATATAGGTTGTTTAACGGAGTTTCCTTCCGATACAGTTTTGTTAAGAATAGAGTGCGCTCCCTGGTGGTGGAATGTGGAACTAACATTTTTGTTAAAATTACGAAATATAACAAGGCGATCTGTTTGAAATTTTACGATAGTTTATAACACATTAGAAAAAGTTTATAAAAAATGGCGCGTGAAATTTCGGGAAGGTGGGGAGAGGGGGAGGGGCAAAATATTTCTTTTTTGTTTCATACCGTTTCAGGTGCGTTTTTTGATGGAGTCCTCAGATACATGCTACTTATACTTATTAAATATAAATATGTCAAAAGTTAAATTACCACTATTTCCGAATAGTAATTTCAACAATTATCTTAAATTCTTGCTGAAGACCGCCACCCCCTCGAGTAACATATCTACTAATGGGTTGTGTAAAGGAGTTTCGTTCAGATACGCTTTGTTAAGAATACAGTGCGCTCCCTGGTGGTGGAATGTAGAATTAACAGACCGCGATTTCATTTAAAGTAGTAAATCTAACAATTCAATCTGTTTTAAACTTTAAGATACTTTATAACACACGATAATAAATTATAAAGAAGAAGGGCGCGCCGCATTTCGAGGAGAGGGGGGGTGAGGGAGGTGCGCGAACAAAATTAGGAAATATAACTGGACGATCTGTTTGAAACTTTAATATGGCTTATAAAACATAACATAAATTTTTAAAATCAGGCCGCGTCAAAAATTATGTTGACCATCTGCCCACTCCACCCCAGGGGGGATCTTTTCTAAATTTGGCAGATACCCGTCATGTGATATATCGTAGCATTTTTTGGGGGGGGGGGCGAACAAAATTAGGAAATATAACAAGGCGAATATGTTTGAAACTTTAACATAGTTTAGGATGTGTTTGCCAAAATTTAGAAGGTATTCCATGGCGATAAATGTACTGGACGTTTTGAAAGGAATATTAAACGAAACCCTTTGTGCGATGTATGATCACACTTACCCACTTGTTTTTCAGCTTGTCAGCTGATGAGTAGGAGTATTTTTAAAATGATAATAATAATAACAATAAAAACATCAAGAAAAAAATAATTTATTTTATAAAATGTAATATCAATCCAATTTCAGTACTTAATTGTTTTTATTTAATTTTTACTTTTATAAACTGACAAAGATTCCTGACAAATGCTTTTAAAGAAAATTATTAACAAAAATTGAAATTCAATAAATTAATGAATTTATTTTTTCAGCAATTCGATTTTACGAGTTTTGATTTTGTTATTTTGAAATTCATTCACCATAATTGTATTGTGTCTTTCAATACGAAATTTTGTTCTCAACATTTGACAGACTCAATTTCTTTTTTTTTTTTTCTGTACTGTCTGAAAACAGGGCCAGCTGTAAATAACAGGCATACTATGCACAATGATAAAAAGATTAAAAAAAACAAACAAAGGAGGAATATTTAGGTTTGCTGCTCTCAAGAGAAATTCATATAGGTGATTAATAACTACAAAAATATTTTTCCGAAACAAAATGTATATTTATAATAAACACAGATCGGAAATTTAGCTTAGGATTATTTCGATAATGAAAATTATCTAGGATTTAAAAATGCAATTACATAGATCAACTGTCTGAATAATAAATAAAATAAGGCGTTTTAAAACGCTTAACTGCTAACTGCATTTAATGCAATTGCGATATTTTATATTAAAATAATTGTTTACACAAAATATATCTCTAAAATATCTTAATATAAAAAGAGAACTAAAAATGAGAATGGCGCTTATAAAAGTCTCTTTTAAAATCATTAATCTTCTGCAGAAGTATTACGATATTTACTGTGTGTACCAAAAATGACTGATGGATTTTAAAATTCAATAACTTGCAAACGGTGACAGATATTTAAAAAAATCTTGCAGGAGTGTTATGTATGATGTCAGGAGTTTTTGTACTGTGATTCTTGATTTTAGTTCGAATTTCAAACAATAGATGGCGCTGAGAGCAATAGGCGCTCAATCCAGACCCGATTTTTGGTACTTCGGGATCCATTCAACATATTTTAATCTCCTTTTTTCGCATGGATGAAGAGAGATGCCGGAAAATCGATCCTGGATTTACCGCTTCTTACTTGCAGCGCCATCTATCGATGCTATTTGTAATTAAAACTCAGAATCCCAGCATAAAAGCTCCTGACACCTTACATAACACTCCTGCAAGATTTTTTTAAATATCCGCCACCGTTTGCAAGCTATGGAATTTTAAAATCCATCAGTAATTTTTGGGACTCCCGGTACATAATATATAGTACCTGGTAGACCGCGCCTCGCTCGGTAGTTTTTAAAATGTTTTTTTTTTCATGGAATTTTGCAATCGATTTTTAACCCACTTCCTGATAGGCTAGAAATATAAATAAAGTGTAAAATTATCCGCATAAGTGTTTTGCCGATTACAGTACGATATTTTAATATTTTTACAACTTAATTATAAATTAATATATTTCCTTTAAGACATTTTTCAATTAGGCGGTCACAGGTGATAAATCCTCAAATATACCGGGTGTCCTAAAAAGGACTGACTGATTTTAATATTCAATAACTTGCAAACGGTGGCAGATATTAAAAAAAAATCTTGCAGGAGGGTTATGCATAAGGTCAAAAGTTTTTTTACAGAGATTTTCGATTTTAGTTCGAATTACAAACAATAGATTGCGCTAAGATCAATAGACGCTAAATTCAGGCTCGATTTATGGCATTTCATGGCCCGCTTAATACATTTCCATCTCCTTTTTCCGAATGGAACAAGAGAAAGGACCAAAAATCAAACCTCTATTTAGTAACTATTGCTTACAGCGCCATCTACTGTTTGTAATTCTAACTAAAATCGAAAATAACTGTAAAAAGTCCTTCCGGCTAGTGCCGGGAGGAAGAGGTAGCTTTCATATTCCTTATTTTTAAAAGGCCAACTTATATTATTCAAACACACGAAGCTCAATTAAGTGGAAACCGAATGTAGGAGATTCAATACTAATTTTTATCAATACTAAATCATTATGAATGAGAATTTCGCGAAATTCGTCAGCTTTATCCAAACTGCTTTTATTTAAAGTCACTTATATCTGGCTGCCAAATTCGGCGATTTCTTAAAGTGCTTGTCATTTTAAGACAACATGGTAGATGAGGCTAACCAGTGAACTTGGTCGAGACCTTAGTAATTCCTGTGCACATGCTCACTCATATCAGAATCGGTTGATATATACGAGTGCTGTCGCAGGCAAAAAATCAGATTTTTCAAAATGTCACCCACTTTAGAAATTGAAACTGCTATATCAGGGCCATTTTTTAAGATAAAGACAAACAAAACATGCTCCTGAATCCTTATATAAATGTCAAATACATAAGAAAGAAACCTTTTTCAATTTATAATTTTTTTGCACCTCACTTTAAATATAATTTTTTTTAATTTAATGGCCGCCATTTTGAAACAAGATGGCTGATGAAGCTGGCCAGCGAACTTGGTCGAGATATTGATGTATACTATCCACATGCCTTCTTCCATCGAAATAGGAGAATAAGTGTGGTATTGCGTGACAAATACAAAATCGTTTCAAAGTGTTAGCCATGATAGAAATTCAAAGTGCTATAATTCAACCACTTTTTAAGATATAAACAAAAGAACAAATTTTCAGAAACAAAAACTGCTCCAGAATCTTTGTATCAAGGCCAAACACATAAAAAAAATCTTTTTCATTTTCCAATTTTTTAATAACTCATTTTAAATTTTAAATTACATTTTTTTTTTAAAAATGGCAATCCTTTTGAAACAAGATTGCGAATGAAGCTGGCCAACGAACTCGGTCGAGACATTGGTATGTATATACCAATATGTATGTATATGTATGTCTATATACAGACCAAGTTACATTCAAATCGGTTCATAAATACGCCTGTTATCGCGTGACAAAAATCAGGTCGTTTTAAAATGTCAGCCACAATAGAAATTCAAAATGTTATAACTCAGCCATTTTTTTAGATGTAGACGAAACAAAACCTGTTCCGGAATCTTTGTATTAAGGTCAAACACATACAAAAAAATCTTTTTCATTTTCCAAATTTTTGGTATCTCATTTTAAATTTATTTTTTTTTAATTTTTTTAAATGGCCACCATTTTGAAACAAGATGGCGAATGAAGCTGGTCAACGAACTCGGTTGAGTTATTTGTATGTACTATGTACACACCAAGGTACATCCAAATCGGTTCATAAATACGTCTGTTATCACGTGGCAAAAATCAGGACGTTTCAAAATGTCAGCCACGCTAGAAATTCAAAATGCTATAACTCAGCCATTTTTTAAGATATAGACGAAACAAAAACTGCTCCCGTATCTTTTTATCAAGGTCAAACACATAAGAAAAAAATATTTTTTCCAATTTTCATTTTTTTTGCTACCACATTTCAAATTTAAAATTTTCTTAAAATTTTAAATGGCCGCCATTTTTAAACAAGATGGCGGATGAAGCTGGCCAACGAACTCGTTCGAGACATTGGTCTGTACTATATATAAACGAAGTTACATCCAAATCGGTTCATAAATACGCCTTTTATCGCGTGACAAAATTCAGGACGTTTCAAAATGTCAGCTTCGCTAGAAATTCAAAATGCTATAACTAAGCCATTTTTTAAGATATAGACGAAACAAAAACTGCTACGGAGTCTTTGTATAAAGGTCAAATACATAAGAAAAAAATATTTTTCCATTTTCAATTTTTTGGTACCACATTTCAAATTTAAAATTTTTTTTAAATGTTAAATTGCCGCCATTTTGAAACAAAATGGCGGATGAAGCTGGCCAACGAACTCGGTCGATACATTGGTATGTACTATGTACACACCAAATTCCATCCAAATCGGTTCATAAACACGAGAGTTACAGTGTGACATAGTTCAGATATATATATATATATATATATATCAATTTTGAACGGAGGGTGGTTTCGGGGTCTGGGGATCATGATCGATGAAAATATACCAAAATTTTTTGAAATCGCTTTCCTCCGAACGGCTGCAATAGGTAGCTTTTTGTAAAGAAAGCTACCTAAAAAACTTTTGACCTCATGCATTATCCTCCTGCAAGAATTTTTTAAATATCTGTCACCGTTTGCAGGTTATTGAATTTTAAAATCAGTCAGTCCTTTTTAGGACATCTGGTATCTGTAACTCGTGCAATTGTATGGGTGTTGAAAAAAAAAACAAAACAAACAAACAAAAAAAAAAAAACAATGGATTTAATTATGTGACAATAAATGCTCGACAAAACTGGCCAAAACGCTATAAAATGGCAACAGTTAATATTTTAAAGAGTTGAAAGTAAAAATAAATTATAATTAAAAAAGAGTGTAACATTCAGAATGCGCTTTTATCAATTAATAATTAAATATCAATAAATGTACGGTTACACGAAGAATAAGAAATTTAAAAGAATAAAAGGATAATTTAAATAATGTTTTATTTTTTTCTTTCTGATTCTCTTTTGTTGATAATTAAACAGAGCAAAAAGTATATATTTCTAATAAATATATTGTCTTGAGCTTCCTAGCAAACGTATAAAAAAGGAGTGAATTTTACATAATCGCGATCGTTGCCCAGGCCAAATTAATGTATGGTAATAGAAATTTTACGGAAAAAATATGAATTGCAGTTTAAAAAAACCCTCGATATTTTCAAGATGGCCATTGATTGCTTATAAAAGAGTGTTTAAAAAAAATATTTTTGGTACTTCCGCATTATCCCGTCGACCTTTTTCCATAAAATAAACTATCACCAAAGTAATCGTAAGACTATAACGCCAAATAAACAACTGATTGAACGTTGGTATTGGAATATCAAAAGAAAAAAAATCGGAAAAGCCGCTTTCACTCAAGTGTCAACTATTAATATTTTTATAAAATAAATTTTAAAATGTATCAAGGAAAACAGAACAAAAATAATATTGGATATTTATTCATTTACATTATTTTTCATAATTATCCCTCTCGACGAGTGAGTGTTTGTGACGTCAGTAGAAACTGATCTATTGTACGTACCTATGCATCGCAACATTTTTTAAATGGTTTTTCGCTTTTAAAATTATGTTGTGGCCGTTTAAAAACACAATTGTTAGTTAAATAGGATACTATACTCACGCAAAAACACCCGCTGGCTTACTTTAGTCCTGGGGGACATATTTTCTTAAATATTTAGTTTGCATTTCAGTATTTATGAATGTTTTTTGTGTTTGTTATTGTTTGTTTTTTTCACTTTTCGGTTAGCTGGACGGCTATTTGAAAAGTACCCCTTTTTTGCACCTAGATAGCTAAGGTCGATATGGATTAAGACCTCTCTGTACTTATTCGATTTTGTTTCCAGATTTGTTTTTTGCTTGCTTGATGCTTTCTTTTTGGTAATAAGTTTTTAAAGTGAAACTGCCCCCATACAAAAAAACCCTGCAACCAAAATAAAAATAATTAAAAAAAAAAAAAAACGACAATTGTAGGGATAAAATAAGAATAAAAATATTGAAATAAATACTATATATTTTTAAAAATATCTCTCTTAGGATTAACATTAACGAACGGGTATTTACGCGCGAGCGAAGTAGCATGTGAAGTAATGAAATAACAGTAAAATATCATTAAAAATACAGATAGGTGTGGAGTTGAAAATCGATGAACAAACACGTGTAACGCATCTAACACCAAGTGAATGTGACGCCAAGATCATGCAATTGTGGCGTAAAATCGACGATATTATCCTAAATTTGGCGAAAGTTTTTTATGGATAGTCGACGGGATAGTGGAAAAGTACCATACTTTTACTTATATTCCACAATAAACATTGAAAAGTGAGTTCCTATACGCAAAATATCTATAAGTTATGAAGGATATATCTATATATATGGCTCGTAGTATTTAGCACGGTCGGAAATGAAAAGCCAATAAAGATGATGTCATAGTGGGGCAAAAGTGCTGACATATTTAATTTTTAAATATAAAAATGCCTGTTTTCTTTTCATTATAACGTCACTTAAACACAGAAATACACTTTAAATAATGTAAAATATTGCAGGAGGAAAAAAGGAGCTGTGTAGAACTTATAGCTGTCTGACCATTAACTGATATAAGAACATTTACGCAAGAATTTCGATTACGAAAGATTGAAAATAAAAAAAATTCTTAAACCTAGGAAATATTTTTTTCCTGGTATCAAGATTTCGTTAGATATTTTTCTCATAATCAAATAAATCATATTTCATAAATATCGTCGGAATTTTTTCCGATTGATATGACCTTTTCGAGTAATGCCCATGTCGAGTTTTAAGCACAGAAAACGAGTTTTCCCGAATTAGTGACCTAGCTAGATCGAATTTTTGTGCTAGAATTATTATAGGAATCAATTTTTGTCAAAATCATTATAGCCGTTTTCGATATATAGCACCATTTTCAGGGTTAAGTTTATTTTAATAGTTCAAAATGAACTTTCTCGAATTCGAAACCTATCTGGATGGATTTCTCGTGCTCGAATTAGTATAAGAAACACGTTTCGTGTAAATCGTTTGAGTATTTTTTCATATATAACAAGCATTTTCAGCGCTGAGTTTGTTTTACCCTGCAAAATTTCCTGCGGATTTTCTTGTATTCGGTACGTAGCTAGATCTTTTCTCGTGCTCGATTTAGTATAGGAGGCAAGTCTCATGAAAATCTACCCAGTCGTTTTTCATAATCGGGAATATCGCTTGCTCGTTTAATATATATGATGATTTCGTAATTCGTATATTATATATACTTTATAATTATTACGAAATTATTAAGTTAGATTTTATTACAATATACACACACACACCATTATACATTTAATAGTGCTGTATACGAATGGTGCATGAATTTTATTTAAATGCATAATTATAAATAAACAAATAAATTTATAAAATCAAAAAACCCGACTGCGTAAAAAGAGAACTAATTAATTATTTCTCACTAGTGTGAAACTATTTTTTTTAATTACTACTATTAGCTCACGCTCTCGCTATATATATCTCGTTCAAATTTTCAATCGTTAATAAAATACTTATTATTCATCCAATCAAGCTCAAATAAATTTATTTAAACTTGTAGTGGATGGCACTTGATGTTAATCCAGTTTTTTTCAAATATTAATTCATTAATTAATTTAAATTAATTAATTTTCAATAATGGAGAGAGTCCTCTTCTTGATCAAGGCATTTTAAGCGCAACTTAAGAGGAAAGAAGAATGGGAGAAAAAAATTCTCTTATTGACCTAAGTAGGAATTGACTTAATTTTTTTATATTACTTGATTATATTACTTACCGATTTTTTTTTATTTACTTGTATTGATGGCTTTTAAGTTGTGTTTAATTGTTAGTTCCTATCTATAAACACTGTTTTGATGAGGTCTATAGATGTCTATGACGTTTAGAGTTGCCGTAAAGCTAGAGATCCTACCTACACAACTTCCAGGTTGTATAATATTTTAACGGAGCTTCTGACAGTAAAATAGTCAATGAAACATCGTCTTCATTTTGAAAGACCTATCCAATGATATGCCACTCAATAGGGTGCGTAAATTGTTTTTCGTCTCAACCGCCATTTTGTATTTTACAGCCGCCATTTTGAATTTATAAAAACAAAACCTAGCCTATAACCATCTGGCCGTTAAGACGAATTGACAGAGACCTCATTCATTAAAATCCATCCAGCCGTTGGGATGTTTCGGGGGTATAAACAAATCCACACACACAGATACGCGTGAAACACATAACCCTTCTTTTCAGTCGGGTAAAAAGAATACGCCTATTAAGTAACACGTGTGATGCTGTTTTTTTAAATAAAGTCATCATCTCTCTCGATAAATTACAGAATTTGAACATTTTCATTTACATAAAAATTTTTCTTTATAATTATGGTTTTCGTTTCATAACATAAAATTTAGTTGTTTGTTTCAAAATGCCAAGCATATAGTTTATTTTTATTCATGAATAATTTCGCATTTCTGCTCCTGACATTCTAACCGCTTATTCCTGACTTTCAGCATGTTTCAACAAAAATATTTTTAAATGCCTCATCAGTTCAGAACGTATGATCTCTACTACCAACAGAATTCCTCAGTATTTTTCCTTTAGAGAGAGACAAAAATTTCTTAAATATCACTATATTTTTATGTTAACATCATGACTTAAATTAATTACTTAGCTTGCATACCGAAAAGTCCTGCGTTTAGATGGATTTTTTTTTCATATTTCATATTAAAAATAATAACTTTGAAAGTTTAATCCACATTACTTTCATGATGTCGTAAAAATGCATTTGGTAACAACATATAGAATGAAAGAATGAAATTTGTACAAAATAACTTATTTTTACTTTCTTCTATCTTTACAAGAAGAAAGTGTTGGATTCGTAAAAATTTTAGAATTCAGTTTTCGACGGATTAACACATTTTAGGGGTCAGACATCCCCGAAAACATGTTTTTACAAAATGTCTGTATGTGAGTATGTCTGTGAGTGTGTGTGTGAGTCTGTCTGTGCGTGAAATAAATTTTGTGGGCATTTTATATCAAGAACTACTGAACGGAATTTAATTAAACTTTAGATTTAGTTAGTCCCTTATATATATTGGTGTTGATTACTTTTTGGTGTAAATTGCACAGCAGGTGGCGCTGCTATGCTGCATTATTCATGATTTCCTCAATAGCTATATCTCAAGAACTAAATCACGGATTTTCAGATTCAGTTAGGCCTAAATCTAATTTAGTGCTGTTAACATTTTAGTGTAAATTGCCAAATAGGTGGCGCTGCTATGATGCATTATTCATGTTTATCGCAATAGCTCTACCCCAAGAACTAATGCAGGAATCTGCATCAAACTTCAAATCCAGTTAGTCCCTGATTAGTGTAGTTAAATTTAAATTAAATTGGTGTTGTTTACTTTTTGGTGTAAATCGCCCAACAGGTGACGCTATTATGCTGCCTTTTTCACGATTTCCGCAATAGTTGTATCTCAAGAACTAATGTATGAATTTTTATGAAACTTTAGATTCAGTTAGTCCCTGATATAAATTGATTCTGATAAGTTTTTGGTGTAAATTGTCTAACAGGTGCCAATGCTATACAGAATATACGATTTCCGCAATAGCTCTCAAAAACTAATGTACGAATTTTCATCAAACTTCAAATTCAATTAGAAGCTTATATTAGTTGCTGCTGATAAAATTTTGGAGTAAATCACCTAATCGGTGGCGCTGCTATAATGTATTTTTCAGAAGGTATTCAGATAAAAAAAGAAGCATTAATCAATTTCAGATACAGGATGCCCTAAATGGTATTGAAGGTTTTAAATTTAAATATCATTAACGGTAACAACTATAGACTTTATTTTTTCTTCAGAATAATGTTTGTAATTGTGAATTTTGTTTGCTACGATTTCTTGTTTCAGTTCCAGAAATCATTAATAGATGACGCTCCGTTGATTCAAACATTTAGAAGGCTAATATTAATGCACAAATATAGAATAAAATTATCTCTGTTAATGGGGAAAATTCGTTTTCGGCGCGTTTTGATGATTTTACAACGATTGAAACATGATGAAGTTGATATGCATCATCAATAGCTAAGAAATCAATTAATTGCTGTTATAAGGGTAAATTTCACGAAATGTCAGATCTTGAAAACAATTTTTTTTTGAAAATTTAAATCGTTTCAAACCTTTTGATTCTTTTGAAAATGTTTTTTGAGCAGCCGAATAAAGGAATTTACTCGTAAAATTGTTAAAGTTTGAAGAGTTTAAGTTCATTTTTATGTAATTATAATAATATGTCATTTTCTAGGATATTTATGCAAGGATAATGACCGGGATGATGACAATTTCCTTCTAAAACATTTTTCACATTCTTGTTTTTTTTTGTTTTTTTTTTCTTAGATCTAACATTTTAATTTCGGTTAAAGAAATATGTTTTCTAGAGAAAACTTCCTTAGAGTACCTCAAATTCAGTGTAATGTTAAGTTTTATTTGTAAATTATTGAAGCCAGGAAAATGAAAAATAAGAAGCTACTCAACTTTTAGAAAGCCTTTAAACACATTATTTTCAACGAAATATCTGAAAGATCTTACTGGTAGCAATGACTTTACTACTTCTGACTTGAACTATGTCAAAAACAAGGTGAAGAATTACTCTGCAGAACCATCTTTATACCCAGTGTTGCAAGATTGGGGACTTTTTTAATTCAGATTATTTGACTGTCAGCACTTTTTTAAAATAGTATAATTCGCTTTATTTTTAAGAATTTTTAATCTATTTTTAAATAGGCCGAATATTTCTATTTAAAAAAACGGTGAAAAATCAACAATCGGGGGACAAAACAGTCCCCAATCTGGCAACACCGTTTATATCTCATAAAGAACTAAAATGAGTATGACAGGAAAATGACATTCATTTTCAGTGACAATCATATTTTAATAATGCAAAATTATTAGTAAAATGCAGAACTTGCTATCTTCCTCATATATGTGTTATATAAGGTATAATTAATAATTAAAAATTAAAAAAAAAAACTAGAAAAAGATATATAGATTTTTCACTAAGTTGGTTTACGACTTGTTAGCAATGTGATTATTCATGTATTTAATATTCAATAATTTCAAGCGTAATTTCACTGCTGAAAAGTAGTTGAAAAATTAATTAAAAATATGTATTCACCGATGCTGGATTAATTTGCGTCTCATGTTTCGCCACTAGAATATGTGCTCATGAAGACTTTTCCATCTTGTGCTGCGGTTGCAGCCTTACCGACTTATATAAGTGAGAGATGCCAAGCTGGGCATCGTCCTTGTGGCTTAGTGGTAGAGCACTGGAGATCTATCCCAGGGGCCCGGGTTCGATTCCCGGATTGGACATTTTTCACTAAGTTGGTTTACGACTTGTTAGCAATGTGATTATTCATGTATTTAATATTCAATAATTTCAAGCGTAATTTCACTGCTGAAAAGTAGTTGAAAAATTAATTAAAAATACAAAAAGATATTTGTACAGTATAGGAGAAAGTCTTTTACTTTGCACACATCACAGAGCGACATGCCAGGAAAATGACAATATGAAATTTTAAGTCTTTTAAATGCTTTATTTTTGTGTTATTATGAATGTATCTCTTGAAAATACTTCTAAGAATATTTTTTATAAGAATTTAAAAAAGAAAATTACATTATCTAACATTTAATAGACATTTTATTGTGCGGACTGCAATTTTCGTATTTTGTGATATTGTCCCATAAACATAGAGAAACGTTCAATAAAGTAAATGAAGCTACAAGAGAAAAAACATCGAATAAGAAAATCCATTAATAATAAAAAACATGATTGCACACACAGCTTTTCATAGCATGTTGAGCTATGCGTGCAAAAATTTCAGCTAAAAGTCTAAATGAACATTCAAGATGTTTTATTTCTACAGCAACAGTTAAAATTAAATACAAACAGTTTTTATTCAGTTGCTATTTATTAATATAAAATTATCCAACAGTAAGTTATTAATGATTAAAACGAAGTAAAACACAAAAAGAAAAATTATATGTAGATAGAATGAGATATATTTGGAACTGAAAACTTCTTCTCGTCGATGGAATAATCGGTTTTGAAAAATAGGAATTTTAACTCTTCCGGAAGAAGTCGCGACTCCAGGTCACATTGCGCCTCTCCAAGACGATATTTTTTCTACGCTAAAAGTAACTAAACGTTGGTATTTCGTAGCAATCTTTTTAGAGTATCTAGGCTGTCTAATTTTACATTAGTTACAAAAATTTCGAAGTGTTCGGACGGGTAAAAGTATTTAAAAATAGAATAAAATTTCACACATTTTTGATGAACATCTAAAACGCTAGATGTTTCAGCGCAGCTTCGGATCACGTTTTTAAAACTAAATATGAATATTTTTTGGCGAAATTTTAAAGATAGCTTGCATACAGTTATATTTACAACAGATTAAATTTTAGACGTTATGATAATAGAGACGACGAACAAAAAAGCAAGAAAGATGTCTACTTACGAGTGCTTTTACCACTAAATATCAGTTTGTTTTGCGAATTTTGCATTCAAACATATACACAAATTCACACAAAAGTGTGTTACAGATTTAAAATCATACAAATTTATTACAAGTTTATTTAAGCTTATTTAAGTTTATTTAAGTTTATTTAAGCATACAAGTTTATTTAACCTTATTGCCATGGTCCCAGGTAAAGCCGGGCGAGCCAGCTTGTTTATAATGCAAATGCATTTTCATGAAAACTGCGTATTGCAAAACAAAGTTATATTTCCTGAGTTATACAACTATTGAAATCCTTGTTTACGCATTAAGTAATTTATATTCAGTTTTTTGTAGGGTAACTCCGGGAGAGGTGCCGCATCCGGATAGGTGCCGCACCACTTGTATTTCTTGTAATTATCGATAGATGGTCGTCAAACGCACAATATAAGTGCGCAATGAGATTATTTTAACCAGTGTATAGCGTGAATCCCATTTCGATGTTTACTTTTAGAAGTACAATCGTTATTTTGAAATAAGTGCATGATTTCACTGCCCACACTTTTAAACACGTTATGTTTAAATACTTTTCGTACACTAATTACTAAATGCATGCATGATTTCGAAGTCAAAACTAAGTGTAACGTTTGTATAGAGTACTGAGTGTATGGTTACGCCATTCCCCTTAGTGATGGCATTTAACTGGGATGGCCGAAGTCTTCACCATGCAAAATGGGATACATGCCGCACTGCAATTCTGGTATACATGCCGCAGTATCTTTTGTTTGGGATGATTAAGTGTTATTAAACTTTCCTTTTCTTTTTGCACAGACTAACCATGTTAGGCCTGTTATCAATATTACTGAAACCAAAGGAGAAAAAGGGAAAAATAAAAAGTAAGAATGTCAAGAAAAATGCAAGTCAAGATGATAATAATGAAAAATTGGATTACTTGTAACGCAGACGTTCTTTGCAAGGAATGTTTAGAAAACTACTCCAAAAAAGAGGAAGTGTAATTGGCTGCGTTGCATCATGTGTCAAATGTAGTTACATAAAGACTGTACTTTTTCGGCACTTTTTCTGAAGATTGTAGTCGAAAAAACAGGTCTCTTAACCCATTCGGGACCATAGGGGCATATAAGCACATTCATGAATTGTTTTGAAAATTTGTTTCTGGCAGCAGTGAAATAGAAAAGTAACGAAAACTACTCCAAAAAAGAAGAAGTGTAATTGGCTTCGTTGCATCATGTGTCAAATGTAGTTGCATAAATACTGTATTTTTCGAAAGGATTTGCGTAGATAGTGGTCGAAAAAAGCAGGTCTATTAGCCCATTCGGGACATGGGTGCATATAAGAACCTTCAAAAAGAGCATACAGAATTTGTTTCTGGCATCAGTAAAAAATAAAAGTAATATTTGTGTTCCTTAATTAGAGCATTTTCATGATTACTTAAGTAAAGGTAACTTCTTTTTAAAAAAGGTGTGCCAACCAAATAAAATTTGTGTAAAAGCCACCGATCTCGAAAGGGTTAACAAATAAATTATGTAAGCACAATTTTACTTTTTTTCTTTTCAATCTCTAATACATTGATTTTACGTTGTTGCTGAAATAACAATTAAAATTTAATGTAAAAAAATAAGTCGATAATTTTAATAGTGAAAGTAGGCAAACAATTATTAATTTGAATCTATTAATACGTTTAATTGTACTCATTTAGTTTCATTTTGTTATTACATCGATATTTATAGTCCATATATGAATATTTTTAAAAATATATTTGTTTATAATTTCATTCTGTTCTTATTACAAGCGCGGCATAACTACCGCACAAGTGCGGCGTCTCAGCCTGAATGTACGGGCGACGCGCCGCAGTGTAACGTTTTAGAAAAAAATTGTTAAAAAATATTAATTATTTGTTTTGAATTTTTTTGTCGCAGTAGACGCGTTGCATATTTAACATTAAATAGCACGGCATGATTTTATTTATTTTATGTCCACCATGGGACTTTATACACAAATTCAAAAAAAATGTGCGGCATAAATCCCGAAATTACTCTATATGCAAATTTTTAAATATATAATTAATTTAATTACTATAAATAAGTAAGCTGTTTTTTGCATGAAATCCAAGTCATGTCAACATCATATGTGATTTTTCATAAATATTGTTTAATATTTTTATGTAAACATAAGATATACGGAAATAAAATGTATAATTATTGAAATATTTATAATTTAAATAAACGAAACAGCGAATACAATTCTTTTCAGATATAAGGAGATAGTGAGTTTTGTGTAACCTCCTGTTATAAAACCATTTTTCATATATTTATTTTTAGAGAAAACAGAACTACTGAGAGATGCATTAGTCTCCAAAGAAAGAAAAATGCCAATAATTCGTTAAGCCTGGTCATTAGCACGATATGGATTTCAAAGAACTGTTAGAAAAACATGGTATTTTTTCAATAAGGAAACAAGTGTACTTCTTACATGTTTTTGTAATAAAAGAAAAAAATTGTACTGTCCTTTAAACTTTTTACGTTATCTATATTCATACATTCTTTATTTCCGTATAAATTAAGAGAAACAATCAAAGAACTACATTTTGAATTAAATAAATATAAGCAACAAAATAACTTTCACATTTTTTTTCGAAATATGTAAATACAATCTTCTTGAAAAGAATTTTTCTGAACAGAATTCGGGCAAGCTAATAGATATGGCAATCTGAAAGTCTGTTAATCCAGAAGGAACAGGAAGTACGACCTTCCTTTTAAAACTTAAGGTATCTCTAAAATAACAGAAAAGGTGTGTCCGGTTCCCATTTTTAATTGGTTATATATTGCTTCTAAACATTGAGCGTTGCATCTAAAGCAAGAGTCCACCTCTCTACCTCGGCAAAGCTATTTAACCTGACCTTGCAATCTTTTATCATCAAAATTGTTAACCAATCATATGACAAGATTATATTCTCATTCCGGAACATACAATAACTACAAACACTATCACCATTTTTTGAGACGATGATATCTACAGCAATTTGAAAAGTTTGAATTAGTATAGCATTAAAAAGTTTCCGTGTGTATAAATATTAGAAAAGTTTTCTTAAATGGAAGGAGGCCCCGAGATTTTACATTGTTTTTACCCATTTTTAGTGGCTAAATGGGCTCTGATGTCAATAAGGCAAATCTGGGTCCTTCATATTGTCGCGTAGTGCTTTCTGATGATAATCTAGGATAAAATGAATTTCTGAGTTTTAGGTGTACGTACTTCCACAAAGTATAACTGAATCTCCCCAAATCGGAATGCCCCGGTTATTTTAAGCAGTAATGTATTAACGGGATTCTGGAGCTTTATTTGAACTAAAATCAACCAAAAACCGAAATTTCTTTTTTATGTGTATTATAGTTCTCTAATGTGCGCTCAGTCATTTGTGAAAAACTGCATGGAAATATGATGATGTTTCAAAAAGTTACAAGTGTTTTAATTTTGTACACAAACAATTTTTAAGTCCTTTAACCCATTTGTGCCTAGTGTCCAATTTTTGGGACGTTTCAAATTTTCATGAATAAGTATATTTTTCTGCTAATTTATGACATGAAAATTGTATGAAATAATTATTTATAAATGTCTTTATCTATTACCAAGAGATGACAACATAATGTGGATATTTATTTGTTTAAATGAAGGCTTTTTTCGGTGTTTATAAATTTTTAATTTTTCAAGATGGCGAAATGTAAAAAGTGAGTTTATTTGTATTTTTTCCATGAAGGATCCAAAATTGCAAGTCATAATCTTAACTTGTAGACTTTTTTTAAATGCGTATTTTTTTAAATTGCGAAATTAAATGTTCAAGCCTATTTTTTATGCATTTTTGTAACGTCCAAAATATAGGGTTATAGGCACAAATGGGAACATATTTTTGTTGGACATTTAGAAGACAGTTATTTATGTAATCTTCTTTTGAAGATATTTATGAAATAAATTGTTTTTAAGTCAGCAATATGATTATTCTTATTTTATTATTAATAATAATTATAACGTTATTTGTCTCTGTAAAGAAATAAATATTTTTTTTGTAGTTCATAAAAAAACTAATTATAATACATAATATATAATTTAAAAACTTTGTAAATATAAATATAAACAAAACATATAATTATGCATATTATTCTACAAGAAATACTCATATGTAGTTTTTTTTACATGTTATTAAATAAATACAAAAAAAAAAATAAGTATAATTTTTTGTAGTATTTTTCCAGTTCATTTTGCAATATTTTAAAGTGATTTTACCAAAAAATTTGAGAAAACCAAAATTCAGGCACAAATGGGTTAATATACTTTAAATCTGTTTTTTCTCAAAACTAATTTTTCACCATTTTTAACGTTTAAACGTTTAAAACTAATTTTTCACCGTTCTTTGAAATACTCCACACGTCTTAATTTTCGAACAAAATGCATGAAATTGATAAGGGAGAATCCTGATATTGCTTACATAAAACTGTGTATGCAGCGCTGCCACCGCTGACTATTTTTTAAATATATATCGCAGTATTTTTTTAAACAAAATTTTTTCACATATAGTATGAAAACATTTGCATAGGAAATATATTACAAAATTATTTCCTTAAATAATGGTGTGAATAGAATATAAAAATAGTCGCCTGTGGCAACCCTGTGTATGCATCTTAAAATTCGACTTCATTAAGGTAATTAAATTTGATGAAAATATTTATGGAACTCAGAAAAAATCGATATGGAATTCAAAAACAAATCTATAAACAGATCTGTTTATAATAGAGTTTTAAGTGATTAAAATCTAAAATAAAGGCAGTATCTCAAAAATTAAGACGCTTGCAGAAATTTTAAAATTGCGTTTTAAAATTTTATTATTTTTTTAAATCTTGAAATTATAATAAGATTGGAAATTTGTATTTTATGGAATAACCGACAAGAGCTCATCGAATCAGAAAATGGAGCTTACATTTATCAATGTGCTGACAGCTAGTGACGTTCTCTTTTGAGCAATTGAGTAACAGAGACTTTAGTTGAGGATTTTCGTTTAGAGGTAAGGTGTTACACCGACCTATTTCAATAATATAGATTTTGGATCCACGGGATTCCTTTGAAGTTAGATACATTGTTATTGTGATATACAGATTATGAAAATCAAATTTCCGCACTTTGTTAAATTTATTCTACAAAAATGTCCCTTCTAAATTTATTCTGCATTCATAGTTTATTAAATGATTTCCTATCTTAAACAATATTCCATTAATTTCGTTTACTTAAATTCATTTCTATTTAAAATGCGTATGTTAATATTTATTCCCTTTCAAAATCTTTCTAAAAAAACCCATTTCCCGTAATCATTTTTCTTCAAGACCTTTTTAGTTCTCAATCTTAAAATACCAATATTTATTCTATTAAAGTTATCTGTTTATGCCATTTTCATTTTTCTTATTTTATTCGAAATCAATTTCGCGCCTTTTCCCTAAAGCATTGCGTCTGTCCTAATTTCTTAATCCACCAGAATATAGTGCTTCTCTGCTTCAAGCCTTGGCAGTTCCACGCATACGCATTAGCGTAGATAACTTTCAGCTTCTCAATATTTAACGTGAAACGTGAGCGCGGAGGTCAGAATCTTTATTCTGATCAATTGACAAAAATAAATACTATTATTGCTGCGAGGAAGTGAATTGTCGGAGTTATAATGAGATATCGAACATCTTTTAAAAAATTGTAATGCAACTATTATGACTTGACTAGTTGTTATTTTAACAGTGAAAGCGTCCAAAAAAAATTTAAAGGTGGGGATGTTTGTTTATGTTAGATATTTAATGAAATTCTTTCAACGAATTATGTGTTGTCTCTTTCTGCGGAAGTCATAAGGATTTTTGAATCCATATAGTAACCACTACTCGACATCAATCAGCTCTTGTAAAAATCTGAACCTATCGACATCAATCTCGACATCAATCAGCTTGTAAAAAGTCTCTCTCTCGATGTAAAAGTTTTCATAAATAACCAACAAAGAAATTAAGATATACTTAAAACTTTGCAATAATATAAATGAAACATTTAATACTTGATTTTTTTTCTAGAAATTCTTTATATTACTGATGTGTTACTGATGTATGTTACGATTTAAAATTTTTACATTTAGAAAAAAAAAAATATTATAAACAATTTATTGTTTACAAAATATCCCAACCGAAACGTTATTTGGCTTTATTTGAATTAAAATAACTGCTTTTTAAAAAGATAATTGTTAAAAGAAAATATAACGATTAATGATTGCTGAATCTGATATCTTGATTTTTTTTTCTTTGGTGATTTTTTTTAAACAAATGGAGCAAAAAATTATTCATTATACAGTTTATTCTTACTTTTGCTTTTGCTAAAAACCAAAAGAATAATAATTACAGATTTTGTTAACAAAGCATTATTATAATTAATTTTTTTTTAGTTTATAAAGGTATGTTAATTCTACCGGGTGTTCTTTTGAATTCTTTTATTAAAAACTGAATCTGTAATCAATAAAATTTATATTTGTGTGAAATATATTTAAAAGCAATATCTTGATTTATTTTGACAAAGTGATGCGTTCTTTAGTTAGAAACCATTTCTTTATTTTATATTTAAATAATTAAAAACGAAAACGTTTATGATTATTAGTTTATAATTATAAATTTTCGTCCAATATCTTGCTTCAATGGGAAATATTTTATTATAAAGCAACCTTGCCTTCCATATGAATATTTATTGTTCTCAAAATTTCGGATTTCGGATTTGCTCAGGAATAATGAAAAATGATGTATGTTATGATATGAAGATGATATAATGTTAACTTAGGTCATTGAGAAGGTAAACTTATCTTCATACGCTCAAAACATCCAGTGCAGTGTTTCAATTCTTTCAGACATTGAAGGTCCGAGTCTGATCGAGGTGCTTCTTCTTAAAAAAAGGCTTGTGCCTTGTAAACGCAACGAAAACCAGCAAAAAATTTGAAATCTTGAATTGTATCTTTAAAACCTTCTTCATGAAAAAACAAGAATATTTTTCCGAGTCAGTACATTTCGAAATAATGTTTCATTTCATTGTATTTTTTGCCACACTTTAGGTTTCCAACATGCACTGTCTGTTTCTTTTGCTCTGGTGTGTTTGTGACATCTGGACCTCTTTTAAATTTTCTATGTTAACTTAAATTTTAATTTTATTATAGTTCTATTTCTTCCAGTCTTGACTCTCAAGAATTCCCTAGCTTTTGCTGGCAAAGCTCCACCTTCCTATTTTGGGATTGGTTGTTACGCAATCACCAGCATAAATAGTCTCTATCCTACCACTCTTTGTCTTTTTTCTTTTTGTACCTCTTTTTGCTCGAGTGTGTTTGGAACAGTTGAATCATTTTTTAATTTTTTATATTAACTTAAATTTTAATTTTATTATAGTTCTATTTCTTTTAATCTTAGTCTCAGTGGAATTTCCCAGCTATTGCTGGCATATTTTCATCTTCCAATTTTCGGATTAGTTGTTACTCAATCATTCCGCAAAAATAGGCTGTATTCTACCACTCTTTCTCTTAACTTTATTTTTCTTATCTGTAAATCCCTATCATTATTTTTTTTTAATTGAAGTGTGTTATAGTACTACTATTAGACTATTCTCATAGCTCCCTATGATATGTTACACAATTTACTCAATTCCAGGGCGAGGAGGTCTAAGACAACTAGGAAGCCCCTTGAACGCATCTACTGTACATCATGCTGTTCCTGAAACGCCTAGAGCGTATAATACATACTATACCATAAAATGGAACTGGATTTGTACCTAAACATTGCTCTTGTTTAAAGAATGCAAATTATAGTATGGTTGATTTACTCCGAAATAAAGATGGCTACACATCTTAAAATGGTATCTATGCGAATTTAAACCAATCTACTTAATATTATGAACATTCATAGTTTATATTATTTTAGTTTAAAGAAAACCCTTTCCAATACTTTTCATCAAAATTTGCTTGATTTGCTAAGTTGTTTTGCCTTTTCGTACTTTTATTATTTTCTATAAATGAAAAGCACAAAGGTGTTGAGCAAAACTGTGCTACCAAACATTCATAAAAGTATGCCTATTTGTATATATACTTTGAGAATCGGAAAGGTCATACAAGGTTCATTAACAGTGGCGCGTTTACTAACAGAAACAATAAAAATAATTAATGAGCTCATATAAAAAATTCAGGCGATCGATTTGGTCCAAGGGAGGGTTTTTAGTGTTTAACTTACAGGAAAACGATACGGCAATCTATGTCACTTTTAATGCTACTCATTTATTAGCTATCTAAATAACATTTAATTTAATTTTTATTTTTAAATTTTTAAATATTGTTAATTAGCACCTTTTTTTAATTAGTTTTTATTCCTAATCATTGTAGTAATTGTTAAAAACTGCCCATTATTTTGTAATGTCATTTAAAGTTGAAGAAAACAGTGGAGTAAAGCTTTAGTTTTAATGTAAAATACATAAAAATTTATAAGATAAATACTACCGAACTTTAGAAATCTTTAAACTTCTTCAAGATTCCATGCTTTGTGGTATTCCGATGGGTTATTTTTGTAGTTATCTATTCTAATTGTTAAACACTCGTGTGTCCGAAATTTTAAATCGAATCGGATCTGTCTCTATACGTATACTATATTTTAAGACATTACTATAAAAATTAATAATGAGATTTTAATTTAAAATCTCTAAAACAACATTAAAATACCTTGACATTTAAATCAGGGTTTCGTGTTATAAAGATCTTGGATATTTATACTTAAATCCTGGCAAAAAGTAACTGAGTGGATGTTGAAGAAATATCCAAGATCCAAATTAAAATGTGTGATTTATAAAATCCCATGTCGTAACAGCAATTTTGTTTAATTTAGTGAAACTAGTCGATCACTGAGTCTAGATGAAAATTTTATAGAATTTATTAAAGTTTCCTTAAAATATATTTTTAGATACAATTAAACTGTTAGGTTGGTAAGAAAGTCTTTCAACACCATTTTTTTTTATTAAAATACTGTTTCTAATGACTATGTTCGAGAACAGTCGAGAGTAGAAAATGCAAGACTAGTCTAGAAAATTCCCTGCCCAGAGTATAAAAGCGATTAAGTTGTTCTGCGCTGGCAGTACGAGCAACAATGGATCAAAGGGCACTTCGAGTGATTGCTTATTATGAGTTTTTGCAAGGGCATTCTGCAAGACCTGCAGCAGCTAATATATGCAGTGCATTCAAGGCTAGCTTAGTTCATTATTCAACGGTATCCCGTTTCTATCAGCGTTTTCGTTCTGGTGATATATAACTTTTGGAGTCGAACCTAGGTCCGGCAGGAAATCAAGTGTAGACGATAAAGAACTGCGATATAGATGTTTTAGAGTTATAGATGCAGAGTAAGCCTACATTACTATATAATATTTTGTTGTTAAAATAAAATGTGTTTTCTTTTTACATGTGCTGCGTGTTGCAAAACTTTCTTACCAACATAATAAATAGGTTGCTCTACAACATGAAGCATTTATAAAGAAACAACAATTTAAGAGAAATACGCAAATGGAGATCAAAACATTTTGAATTTAGGAATTTCATTTCTTTAAATCTTTCTCCGACATAACCATTAAGATAACATAATACAAAGAAATATAACTTTTTTTCCCTTTCAATTTTATGCAGAATTAAATTCCGTAAATGGAGAGGATCATAAAATGAGTAAATACTTAAATTATGCAGAACTGCTTACATCTTTTATCGGCGGCATATTTTCATTTCCTTTCATTATAAATATATTTCAAAGTCTGTAAATAAAATACATTATACGAAAATGTATTCAGGGAGTGTTTAATATCCTGTAATTAGTTATGAAAAAATATTTTAAAAATAAAGTGGAAAATTATTTTCTCTAATTTATATTAGCTGCTTTTAAAAAGTATGTTTGAAACAGTCTATATTCTACTTTATATAAAATAAAGTGTTAATAACTAAGTAAGTAATCTAATATATGAAAATTAAAATTTGTCGTCCTGTCTGTAATTCTATTCGAATCCACATTTTGGAAACCAGAATTGTGAAATATTACGTACGCCATTAAAACATGGCCGAGGCAACTAAAGTAATCAGGAATCAAAATAATTTATAGATTTTTAATTAACAAAAAATCACCAATTTGACAGCAATTTCCTGTCAAATTTGAATATTTTTTATTATAGCAGTTTCTAGAAATTAAAAATCCACTATAAAATTCTTACCACAACAATACTCTTCTATTGCAAGATTTCCACATGAAAAAGGAAAATGAAATAAATAGTTTGACGAATTAAAAAGAAACTTAATATTCCATCATAACTTTTCTATTGCAATATCTGCAAGTGAAAAATTAAAATGAAATCAATAGTTAGACCAAAAAAACCCCTTGAATATCACGTCATATTCAAAATATAATGGATGTTAGCAGTTGAATATATAACGTCATATGCGTTTGAAAAAAACAATTGAAACATGATAAAAACCCGATTATGGAAATATTGACATATTTTAAAATTTTAGAGGTTCTTTGAATTTATTTTCGTCATTTTAAAATATATTCTATATATGAGGGATCCACAGCCATAGTAGACCAAGTCCATTTAAAACTAGTCGGATGTACCAATCCCAAAACTTTCTTCTATCTCATACATGTTAATACTTCAAAATTCGCTATCACACTGCCAAAATTAAATGGCAATCTATGCATCTCATGAGGATTCTAACGATATGAAATTCCGTGCATTAGTTCTTGAGATATGACTATCGCTGAAATCGTCTAAATTCAGCAAAATGCTGCCTAGCAGCGCCACCTATTGGGTGATTTATACCAAATCCTAATCAGCAACAATTTATGTCAACGTCTGACTGAATCTGAAATTTGGAGAAAATCCGTACATTAGTTTTTGAGATAGAGCAATAGCGAAAATCGTGAAAATTTCTGCATAGCAGCGCCACCTATTGGGTGATTAACACCAAAACCTAATTAACAACAACTTGTGTCAACATACAACTAAATCTGAAGTTAGATGAAAATTGGTCCATTAGTTCTATTGATAGAGCTATTGAGGCAATCGTGGAAAAGGCAGCAGAGAAGCGCCACCTGTTGGGCGATTTACACCAACACCTAATCCTTAGCAAGTCATATCAAGGACTAACTTAATCTGAAGTTTGATGAAAATCCGTGCGTTAGTTCTTAAGATAGAGCTATTGGGGAAATCGTGTAAATCCTGCAAAATTCATCATAACAGCGCCACCTGTTGGGCGATTTACACCAAAACGTAATCATCATCAACTCATATCAAGGACTAACTAAATCTGAAGTTTGATCAAAATCCGTGCATTAGTTCGTGAGATAGAGCTATTGCGAAAATCGTGAAAAATGCAGCATTGCAGCGCCACCTGTTGAGCGATTTACACCAAAAACTAATCAGCATCAATTTGTATTAGGCACTAACTGAATATCAATTTTTATTAAATTCCGTGCATTAGTTCTTAAGATAGAGCTATTGGGGAAATCGTGTAAATCCTGCAAAATTCATCGTAACAGCGCCACCTGTTGGGCGATTTACACCAAAACGTAATCATCATCAACTCATATCAAGGACTAACTAAATCTGAAGTTTGATCAAAATCCGTGCATTAGTTCTTGAGATAGAGCTATTGCGAAAATCGTGAAAAATGCAGCATTGCAGCGCCACCTGTTGAGCGATTTACACCAAAAACTAATCAGCATCAATATGTATTAGGCACTAACTGAATATCAATTTTTATTAAATTCCGTGCATTAGTTCTTAAGATAGAGCTATTGGGGAAATCGTGTAAATCCTGCAAAATTCATCGTAACAGCGCCACCTGTTGGGCGATTTACACCAAAACGTAATCATCATCAATTCATATCAAGGACTAACTAAATCTGAAGTTTGATCAAAATTCGTGAATTAGTTCTTGAGATAGAGCTATTGCGAAAATCGTGAAAAATGCAACATTGCAGCGCCACCTGTTGAGCGATTTACACCAAAAACTAATCAGCATCAACTTGTATTAGGCATGAACTGAATATCAATTTTTATTAAATTCCGTGCATTAGTTCTTAAGATAGAGCTATTGGGGAAATCGTGTAAATCCTGCAAAATTCATCGTAACAGCGCCACCTGTTGGGCGATTTACACCAAAACGTAATCATCATTAACTCATACCAAGGACTAACTAAATCTGAAGTTTGATCAAAATCCGTGCATTAGTTCTTGAGATAGAGCTATTGCGAAAATCGTGAATAATGCAGCATTGCAGCGCCACCTGTTGAGCGATTTACACCAAAAACTAATCAGCATCAATTTGTATTAGGCACTAACTGAATATCAATTTTTATTAAATTCCGTGCATTAGTTCTTGAGATAGAGCGCCCACAAAATTTGTGTCACATACACACAGACAGACAGACAGACAGACAGACAGACAGACTCACAGAGTCACAGACAGACATTTTGTAAAAACATGTTTTTTGGAATCTCTGACCCCTAAAACGTGTAAATCCGTCGAAAACCGGAATTCGAAAATTTTCATGAATCCAATACTTTCTTCTTGTAAAGATAGAAGAAAGTAAAAAAAGGGATAGTCTATTTAGAAGGTGCATAAAATCTGTTTTATCCACTCGCACAGTGAACCAAGTTTGTTTTCACATACTTTCTCATATATGTCATCTGTTTACAGACTTGGTTTACGGTATCAGTGGATGAAACATATATTATGCACCTTCTACAGCTCATGTTCAAAATATTAGAATAATTACTTTTTTTTACAAATTGGAAATATCGTTTGGTAATTTAATGTCTTTTAATGCAAATATTCAAACGATATTTTTATTAAGAACTTATTGTTGATTATACTTATTTAGTATCTTCAAATGTATATCATTTTTGAAAAGATTAATTAAAAAAAAATATTTTGAAAATCAAAATATTAGAATATTTATTCAAGTGGTTCAAAATATTAGAATATTACACATTAATTCTCCTTTAATTATCACCAATTCATAAGTGGTGGCATCATTGATTAAATTCAGACGATTTTATTTAAAACCAGTAATCTTTTTGCAGTTTGTTTGATTTTTCGTGTTAAAATGGGTCGCGTGAGTGATATTCCTGAATCTATTAAACTTAGTATGGTTGATTTGCATCGGCATGGTAAAAATCGATGTTATATAGCAAATTATTTACTTTGTTCGCAATCAAGCGTTAGTAAAATACTAACACGATATTCAAAAAAGGGAAAATTTTAAAATAATCACCGAAATGGTGACCGAAAACCAACAGAAGGGTTATGTGTTTCACGGGTATCTGGGTATGTGGATTTCTTTATATCCTCGAAATATCCCAACGGTTAGATGGATTTTAATGAATGAGGTCTCTATCGATTCGTCTTAACCTTCCGATGATTATAGGCAAGGTTTTGTTTTTATAAATTCAAAATGGCGGCCATAAAATACAAAATGGTGGTACAGACGAAAAAACTTTTTTACGCACCCTATTGAGTGGCATATCATTGCATAGGTCTTTCAAAATGAAGACGATGTTTCATTGACTATTTTACAGTCAGAAACTCCGTTTAAATGTTACACAACCTGAAAGTTGTGTAGGTAGGATCTCTAGCTTTACTTTAACAGTGTTTATAGATAGGAACTAACAATTAAACACAACTTAAAGTTATCAATACAAGTAAATAAAAAAATAGGTAAGTAATATAAAAAATAGTTTCACATTAATGTGAAATAATTAATTAGTTCGCTTTTTACGTAGTCAGGTTTTTTGATTTTTAAATTTAATTTTTACTTGTTGAGTGTATGTAATTTGTCATGTAACCTTTGTAGGTCGTATACCTCCCAATACACAGCATTTTGAAATTCGATGAATCATTTAGACTAACACTACATATAAGAATTAAAATTGGATAGTTCTGTAAATGAAATTAAACTTGTCAATAAGCAACTATAAGCATATGTAAAATCAAGCAAAGCTTCTTTCTTTCATCTCTAAGATAAAAATAAAACAAATTAAGAATATTATATCCGACAAAAACTTTTTCCATATCTCAAGTGGTTATAAATTAAACTTCTTAATTACATTGAACAAAGGAACTTTGATTTAAAATTTCAATACAAAACGATAGATTCCATCCAGTTACATCTTGAATTAATCATTGTTAAATTTTATTCTATTCTTTAAAAAAAAGAAAGAAATTAGTTATAGAGACCATAGAAAAAGGTTAATTAATAATATGAAATAAATGGAAGAATTCAAAGTTACTTTAACTACAGAAAAAATCACAAAAGGCAATGCACAAAAGCAGTCTTTTTGTTTAATTTTTTTATTATTAGATTTCCTTTTGTTATTTGTCACTAGAATTTGTATTTAAAAAAAATCTTCAAATAAATTAAATGTGTTTCAGTAAAATGCATTTAGTTTTCTCTTTACAGATTGTCAGTATTATTGACTGCACACAAGAACTTATTATCTTTTATATTTTAAATATCCCAAATTTCAAGAGAATAAGTATATGTAATAGTATAACTTTTAGTTACATGCCTTTTTCTATTTACTTGTTCGTAATCAATTTAAATTTGATGTCATTATTAGCTTTAAAATGCTTTTAAATCATTTTACGCAACAACAATACTGCTGATGGAAGGAAGACGTTCAATAAATGCAAAACAGTATTTTTAGCTAGTTAAGAAGCATTTTAATCCTATTTGACCAAGTATTGAAAACAAATACTTTTAAATTATGGTTTAGCTTCATAAAGACACAAAAAGACATAAAATTGAAAAACTTAACAAAATTTTAGACAGGAGTTTGTTAGTATAATAAAAAAACTTACAATATATCTCTCCAGGTCTGTGTAAGCTGTATAAATATGAGGAAAACGCGCAAAGGTACACTCTCTTGCTCTACGCCAGAGCCAATGAAACTCAAGTTAGGGGGGACGGTAGGGGAAGGCGCGCTTAGCGATTGGTTGAAAAGGACGCGTAGTGTGGGCAAGTTTTGACGTAGTGACAGATTTCTTTATTTATAGTTGAAATTTTAAAAGATGAAAGGATTAGACTCGCAAATGATGTTGGGATATCGAATAGTAATTTTAATAAAAATAAAAACGGTATTAATAAACATTCGAAAGAAAATAAAGTCTTATGTCTCAAAATATAAAGAAACAAATAGATTAGGTTTTTTTTTTTTTTTTTTTTTTTTTTTTTTTTTTTTTTTTACAAAGAAGTGTAGCTTTAAATATATTAAGGTTTTTAGAACAAGGTATAAAAGAATGTGTTGAATTAAAGGCATGGGATTAAAATATAATTCACATTTCAGATATTACTTATAATTGACATTTCAGATATTATTAAAAGACATGGAAAAAAGGTAGGTATTGTAAGAATTTGAAACAATTTAATTAAGTTAAAATGGCGAAAACTTTTTACTGTAACAGACATATATATATATATATATATATATATATATATATATATATATATATATATATATATATATATATATATATATACATATTTAATGTCCACTAACAATACCAAAAATCATTAATTATAAAGAAGGAGCTTGGTGCAATATAATAGAAGCGTAAAAAATACAATGTTAAAAGCACCAAAAACTTTTAAATTTTAAACTTTTAAACTTTTAAATTTAAAAGTTTTTGGTGCTTTTAACGTTGTATTTTTTATGCTTCTACCAAAAATCATATTTATTTGAGAAATAGTAATATTGCGATAGGAAAATTTTGAAATTTAATAAAAGTTTTACTAACGTATTGGCCTTGTGCCAAGAGTATACAGCCTACTGAAATTCCTAAAGATTGCTATTTACAATCAGCCTTTTTGATTATCTTCATTTCAGTTGTTTAAGAGTGTAGTTTGATTTCATGTCTTAAATTTGTGTTTTATTTATATCTTATTATCTTCTTAATTTATTGGTGGATGTTTTAATTGCGTTATGAAATATGAGCTGCAAACAAATACTGAACTATTTTTATTAATTAAGTACAAACGGAGTTACATGTCGAAAGCATCTTATCGCGTTAGAGATAGATTTATAAAAAAAAAGACATGCTTGAAAATCATTTTAAAAACTGTAAAAATTGAGTAAATAGCGATGCAGTTTGAAAACAAATTGTGATACAGCTTTCAAACTAAATGCATTGGAAAGTACTATTTTTCCGTGTTCTTCGGTACAAAAATTGAAAATGTGCGATATTTAGAAGTTTAAAAAATTGCATTAAAAGCATTTAATTGCATTTAATCGTCTGCTGTTGTCACGGTCAAAATGAAGTTAGCGTCACGCATAGACATATTTGTCCTTTATAATATAGATAGATTTTTCGTACTCAAACTTGTTCTTTTAAATGAAATGATAAGAAAAAGGTCAAACAGAGTCGAAAATCGCATTTTCCGTTCTCTCAAATTGTCATAATTTGACAATTCATTATAAATAAATTATTAAACATTAAAGATTAAGCCAGTGTAATAAATGATTCTTTCACACTAATATAATACTGAAACAAAAGCTATAGCACAAATAAGTCATGAGTATGAGCTATAAATGTATGCTGTCCTAAATATAGGACGTCGGTCAAATATTGGTTAAGACGCACGATATCCCCTCCCACAAATATAATTTTATGTCTGAATCTTTAAAGACACGAGTAGTGCATTCAATGCCCCAGCTGTTTTTAAAGGTAAATATTAACTTTTAATGATATTCTTGTTTCATGAAATTTCCAGCAGTGATATAAAAATAATAAACATGAAATTGTTATAGAAACTATTTTATATGATATTAATGTAACACGGACATAACATTTTTGGTAGTCTTGCTACCTCCATTTTATTGAGTAATTTAGCCAATATCACGGTGCAGTATTCCAATACTAATATCAGTTTAAATTACACCATTATATAAGTTAAATTACTCCATAAAATTGAAGCATGTTGCCACCAACTCTTTTGTGTAATATTACATATTTTTTTTTACAGTACAGTTTGTACTAACAAAAGACACGGGCGACGAACACTGTGGGTCAACACATTTGCAATACCGTTTAATGCTAAAAACGAATAAAATTTAATATTAGTTTAAAAGTAGCTGTTGAAAATAATCACAGCATTACATTAAATTCTTATTAATTTCTTTTTGTACAACTATGTTTATTGTCATTGGTTGTTTAATGTAGCTTTCTTTCACGGCCGCCAATTCTCTGCCATGGGCCTTGCAAAATCTATAAATACCTGTAAATTTTCTGTTTTCTTTTAGTATGTTTGTGTAATTGTTCTTGTTAATATCAAATATACTCACTTCGATCCACGTCTTTATGTCTGCCTTTTTATTTATTTTAACAGCAGAGCGTTGGTTAGCAAGTTTTGAAATGAGCTGCGAGACATACTGACGCCGTTATCTTTCTGTTTTTCATTTTCTGCTGGGATTTTGAGTGAAAAAGATTTTATCTTTCTTTTTATATATTTTATCGAGCAGAATGGATTCTTCAAAGGATGTTTACGGCATCTCTCTTTTTGAAGGTGATGGAAAAGTTTTTTCGGTATGGAAACGAAGAGTAACGGCAATTTTTGCTGCTAAAGAATTGGAAAAATTCCTGGAAAATGAAGCAGCTCTAGACAATGCCGCCGATGTCGTGAAAGCAAAAAAGGCTTACGCTTTATTATTATCATTATTAAGTGATAATGTTCTTGCGTCACTTCAAGATGAAAATACAGCTCATAAAATATGGAATAAATTACAACGCACTTATGATACAAAGCGTGCAGTGAATCAAATTTTAATTCGGAAGAGATTGGCAACGATTAAGAAAGATCGTACAGTTTCTATGAGAACTCACATTGATGAAATAAATAAATTAATTTCGGATCTTAAGCTGTCTGGGGCAGAAGTTAATGAAACGGATACTATTGTTTATATTTTGATGTCATTGCCTCAGGAATTTGAAAATGTTAAGATTGCTTTAGAAAACCAACCGAATTCTGTTTTGACATTAGATTTCGTGACACAAAGATTATTAGATGCTGAAGCACTTCTTTTGGATTCAAAGAAAGAAAAAGTATATACTAAGGCTGCTCATGATAATACTGCATTTGCGTCGACTCGCAAAGAATTCTTTTGCAAAATTTGCAACTCTAAAGGGCATACAGCGAAATATTGTAGAAAGAAAATTACTTGCCATTCTTGTGGAAAATTCGGACACATAAAACGTAACTGTAAAGCTGTTAAAAATTCAAATGAAGAAAAATTTGCCTCTTCAGCTGTTTCTTTCGTTGCTGGAAATGCTTCCAGGAAAAGGAATGAATTTATAGTAGATTCCGGAGCAACTTCCCATATGTGTTCTAATGAGAATTATTTCGCATCCTTAGTACCTTCTTCAGGAACTATTAAATGCGCATCAAAAACAACGAATCTAGAAATCAAAGGTATTGGAAATATTAATGGAAAACTGTCAAATGGAATGGAAATTACTTTAAAGGATGTCCTTTATGTTCCAGACTTAAACGGGCAACTCATTTCCGTTAGGAAAATTGAAAATGCAAATTATACAGTTATTTTCAAGAACCAAAAAGTATTTATCGAAAAAGGGAGAAACCGTTTTTACTTCGGTGAATGGGATTTGAATGGACAATACGTAAGTGACTTTGTCCCTGTTTACGAAACCGTTCTTACTTAGAAGAAAAATCATTGTGATATCTGGCATCGCAGACTTGGTCATCCGAGTGACAAAGTATTGAAAGATATGAAGCTTCCGGTACCTGATTCTTTTTGTGATATTTGTGCTCGGGCAAAACAGAGTGCAACACCAATGGGAAGAGGACCAAGAAAAAGAGAAACCAAGCCAATGACTTTGATTCATAGTGACATTTGTGGACCTATTTTTCCGACAACCTTTTCTGGCGAGTGCTATTTTATGACTCTTATCGATGATTTTTCTCGTTTTACTGAAGTACGTTTACTGAAACATAAAAGTGAAGTCTCAGAAGAATTAAAAATGTTCTTAAAATCCAAACCTACAGTGAAGAAAATTAGATGTGATAACGGGAAGGAATATTTTTCTAATGATTTAGTGAATTTTACTAGAGATCTTGGTATAGTGATAGATCCCGCTCCTCCATACACGCAATCTTTGAATGGAGTAGCTGAACGCTGCAATAGGTCGCTTCTGAATATAGGACGTGCTTTGATTGCTGAATCAAATTTACCAAAGACTTTTTGGGGTCAAGCTATCCTTTCAGCAGCTTACTTGAAAAACCGAATGCCAAGCAGCACTATTGAGAACAAAACTCCGTACTTCCTGAAATATGGAGAAGAAGCCGATTTCAAGCACATACGTGTTTTTGGATGCAGTGCTTACATGTTAATTCCTTCCGTTCATCGAAAGAAGCTTGACGATAGGTCTAAACAAATGATCTTCATTGGTTATTCTTCAATGGGATATAGATTACTAGATCCTGAAACGAAACGCATAACTGTATCAAGAAATGTGAAATTTGACGAAGAGAAAAAGGAAAATGTTCAGTCGAAACAATACATTCTAAAAAATTCAGAACCTGTCGATAATGAAATTGATCCAGATGTTCTAGAAAATACGAGTGATGAATTAGATGATCCTGAAGAGAAAGAAGACAAAACAAGAAAATCTGAAAGATTTAAAAAGCAACCTGTACGGTATCCAGATCCTGAAGTTTACGAAGCATTACTTTGCCAACAAGAAACATTAACGTTTGATGATATCAAATCCCTCCCTAGTGATGAACAACGCATGTGGAAAGAAGCTATGGACGCGGAGATTGAAAGTATGAAAATCAACGATGTCTGGGATCTTGAAAAATTACCACCTGACAAACGACCTATTTCCTGCAAATGGGTATTTACCATCAAAAGAGATGGTCGACATAAGGCGAGACTCGTAGCTCGTGGATTTATGCAAAAAGAAGGGCTAGACTATAGTGAAACCTTTTCCCCTGTAATAAGTATGCCAGCTTTACGTTTGGTTCTTATTTTGATTTTAAATGAAGACTTATATGCATCTGTATTAGATGTTAAAACAGCGTTCCTGAATGGTAAGTTAAATGAACTTGTTTTTATGGATCAGCCGCAAGGCTATGATGATAAAAGTGGGCGAAAGTGTAAACTTAAAAGAAGTTTATATGGTTTAAAACAAGCCCCACGACAATGGTTTGAAAGGTTTCATGAATTTATTTCAAAGTTAAATTTTAAATCTTGTGATAATGAACCTTGTATTTTTATTCGGTATAATAATGATCATAAAATAATTATTGCTTTGTATGTAGATGATATGTTAATTGCAGGTTCAGATGTAAATGAAACTAATGTAGTTATTTCCCCATTACATAACGAGTTTCACATGTCAAAATCGCAAAGTGTTTCAGAATTTCTAGGTATTCAAATGAAATTCAATTCTGATAGTTTAATAATGGATCAAGAGTCTTACATAATTAAATTGTTAAATAAGTTTAATATGCTAGATTGTAAACCCAGTGACATTCCTATTTCTCCTAAGTCCACCCCATCTGATTTCAAAAATGGTAAACCTTTTAATGGCCCATATCGTGAACTTGTAGGTTGTTTATTATATTTAGCTTATATTTCTCGACCTGATATTTTGTATGCTATTAACTGTTTAAGTCAATTGCAAGAAAATCCTACTGAAATTGCATGGAAAGCACTTAAGAAAATCTTAAGATATTTAAAAGAAACATTGTCTTTAAAACTTGTGTATATAAAGCAAAATTCTGATCCTAAATTATCCATGTATGTTGATGCTAATTGGGGGGCTAACACAAATGACCGCAAATCAGTAACAGGTTATATTTTAATGTTTTGTAACATGCCTGTTCTGTGGTGTTGTAATAAACAAAAATCAGTTGCTTTATCGTCAACTGAAGCTGAAGTCATTGCTTTAACTAAAAGTTTGCAAGACTTGTTATGGTTTAAAAAATATTGCTAGTGAAATTGTAAATATTAAGGATTTAGTAATTTTTGAGGACAATCAATCATGTATAAAATGTATCAGTAATGAGAGTAATTATGGTAGAATGAAACACATTGATATTAAATTGAAATTTGTTCGCAATATTATAAAAGAAAATAACATCAAAATTGAATATGTTCCTACGAATATGCAAATTGCTGATTTATTTACAAAGGCATTACCTAAAGTTAAATTTTATGAACTATTATTTCTTTGTTGTTTGTACAAGTAATGTTTAAATTGTGTCATATTATTATTAATGATTGATTTCAAGAAATTTCTTTGTTTTCTGATGTAATGCTAGATTATGGGCGGGTGTTGAAAATAATCACAGCATTACATTAAATTCTTATTAATTTCTTTTTGTACAACTATGTTTATTGTGATTGGTTGTTTAATGTAGCTTTCTTTCACGGCCGCCAATTCTCTGCCATGGGCCTTGCAAAATCTATAAATACCTGTAAATTTTCTGTTTTCTTTTAGTATGTTTGTGTAATTGTTCTTGTTAATATCAAATATACTCACTTCGATCCACGTCTTTATGTCTGCCTTTTTATTTATTTTAACAGTAGCAGCGGTTAAATTTATTAAAAAAAAAAAAAAAAAAAAAAAAAAAAAAAAAAAAAAAAAAAAAAACAGGAAAATCCCTGCCAGCTCTGGCCTACAGGCGGAGGTAGATTTCGATGTTAAGTACTAAATTCAGCAACAAAACTTAAATCAAGATTACAGATAAACCCAGTTCCTTCACTAAGAATGAACTCTAGGGAGCTAAACATTTTGTGAAAATTCTACATGAATACACACACGCATGTATATGGGATAGGTTTAAATATGGCTAAAACAAATTCAGAGAACCACAAAGTGTTAAAATATGTTAATATTTCCATAGTCGGGTTTTTATGATGTTTTAATACGTTTCTTCAAACTCACATGACGTTACATATTTATCTGCTGAGGTCCATTATATTTCTAATATGACGCAATATATATATTTTTTTAATTCGTCAAACTATTTATTTCATTTTAGTTTCCATGCTAAAATCTTGCTCTAAAAAACTTATGACGTAATATTCAATTTGTTTTCAATTCGTCAAACTATTTATTTAATTTATTTTTTCACGTGAAATTCTTGCAATAAAAAAGCAATTCTTGTGGTGAAAATTCTATTGTTTTTTTTTTTTTAATTGTTGGCAACTGCTATAACGAAAAATATTTATTTTTTCCTGTCATTGTTGTGTAAGAGCTGGTTTTATCAGAATCTTGTCAAGACGGTATTCAAAAATTTTACCCCCCCCCCCCCATTTCCATTCCCTTGGGCCGATTTTGCCCATTTTCAATCCCCGCCGAGCTATTAGCCATCTCAAAGTTGTTGGCGAGTTTGAAAACGATCCGTGCATAATTGCGACTTTTATAATGCGGAAAAAATTTAGTACATATATACATACATATATATATATATATAAACTTTTTAATTGGGGGTAGTTTTGAGTTCCTAAGGTCATATAATGAAAAGTTATGAAGGAATTTTTCAAAAGTCGCACCATGGTAACGACTGCAATAGGTAGTATTTCTTACGAAACTACCTAAAACTTGCGGCGTTTACCGTGTACCAGTGCTGACTTACCAATAAAAATAATGAAAAATATAACATAAAATTCGGAACTTGTACTTTTTTGTAATATTTATAACCTGGAATATTTGTCATATAGAGATCATTAGCATTTCTTTTTCGCCATGAAGAATAAACAAGGAAGACCTACTAGTTTAAAGCTGATTTCGAATCCTTAAAAACACCAATAATCTAATAAGGATTTGAAAAAGGCATTTTTTGACTAATAATTGGCATCTAAACTATTTGACGAAAATGTACGTGACTATTGAAACTTGAATACTATATCAGTTATACTTAGACTATTACAACCGATGCCATTTCTTTATTATTGTTTTCTGTACATTTTTCCTTCGCTGGTATTTTAATTCTTTTAACTTATTCTTTCAACTCAATTATAAATTTCAGCTCCAAGAAAATGTTTATATGGTGATAAAAAATCGGAACGTAGCAAAGCATGGAAATTTGAGTAAAAATTTTAAGATTTCTAATTTTTGTTTATTTTTTTCATAAACTTTTAAAGTATTTTCTTATTAATTTTTGCGCATAATTCCTAAATTAAAATTTTATTTTACTACTTTATTCAATTTACACCACATTACAAAAACATTTCTTGCATTTATTAAATACTAAGAAATATATTATAAATTTGATAAAATACGGCACAAGTTAAGGGTTTAAAAAATAGATCAAATTTTAATCATAATAAAAACTAAGAAAAAAAATATATAAAATTAAATAGCTCTTATATGTGTGGCTTTGAAAGGGACAAAAATAGTCTCTTTTCCACCAGAAATCCTACAAATATGCCATTATTTAATCATAGATTTTGGATTTTAATTTTTTAAATGTTTTTGACTCGTAAACTTGTCATTTTTAATTAATATTGTGTTTTAATTTTTTGCATAAATATTCGTACTCACATGAAGTATTAAACGTGTTTAAAGTTTCGTGTAATTATGAGTCAATGGGACTAACAAAAGATAAACATCGTTGATTTTCATTACAATACATATTTTCAAAAATTGAAGTTTTATACTTCATATGTAGTGTTCAAAATTTGGTACATATTACATTGTGATTTATGAGAGTATCAGATGCATGGACAGCTCTGTGCTGGTTGTTTTTATTCAAAAATAAAATGTGAACTTAAAATAAGCGAGGATCTTCTAGAAAATATTCTTATGTTCGATATAACACACGGACTATGAGTTTTTACTCGCTTGTGAAAGTTTTGATTGAATATGGTTTACCATTTAAAAACCAAGTTTACTGCGTAAATAATAGTAATTTTCCTAAGACTGGTTTTATAAGAAAGAACAATTACAAAATTAAAAGAAGAACGCAGCTTGGAGAAGTACATTTTTGTGTTTATAAATATGTAAAAGGGCTTAAAAACTGATTTGAAATTGCCAATTACTTTTTTATTCACGTTTTTTGGTTATCTTTAATCTTGTAAACATCTTGAAGACACGGGTATAAAAGATAAACATATCTTTGTTCTTATACTTTCCACTCATAAAGTATTTAACTGTTAATTTCACACTATTAGGCCATTTTTATTTGTATCGAAAAATTATGAATATGGATTATTAAAATTCTATCATGGAAAAGTTATTAGGACTTGTGCTTCTCGGTTTTGTATGAACAAATTTAATTTATGGAATAGTATTAAATTATATCTATTTATTATTATTTTTTTTTTCAATTTGGCCCACGGCTTTGTATATATGCTTAATTTGGCCCTCGGTGGAAAACGAGTTTGACATGCCTGCTGTATAGCATCTCAGAGAATAAAGACTGTTTCCTAGAAATCAGCACAAGCTTTGCAGTTATGCAAAATAGCAAAGTAATACGAATTAGACGAAACCTATGCACGTCAAGTGTTGTTTTATCGTATATAAGGCCATGCTCTTTAGCCGAGAGTTCATTAAGTAATCTGTGTTTTTCGAAAATGGAGTCGAAATAGAAATGTCTGCGTACGCACATGTACAAGTTTTACGAAGGCAATATTCATCATGGGAACAAGTTCATCGTGAACCACTTTTTGCCACAAATATTCCCAAACGAACCATATACTATGTTTTGCAACATTAGTAGAAGGGACGTCCGGCTCTGCCTAAAAACAAACCAAGCCTAAATTGCAGCAGTTAAAACGACTATTTGGCGAAAACGACCGAGTACTAACGGCTGCCAAATTCAATGTTTTACATAAAAAAATTCCCAAGAATCTAAGCATAAAATATCACAAGGAAAGGCCCCTACCAAAATGGAAAGAAAAGCAAATGGTTGCCGCGAAAATGAAGTGTGGTCGCTTGTTCAGAAAATTCTCTGATCGAGCATTCATCTTGGATGACGAGTCATATTTCATGCTAACTCGATCGACTTTTAACGAAAATGGTGACTACTACACATCTGACGTCTCCACGATGCAATCTATCATCAAATTCGCTACTAAAGTGAAATTCGAAAACAAGATCCTGGTTTGTATTGCAATGGGTCCGAAAGGCTTCAATCGTCCGTTCATCCGACTCGCATATTATGCAGACTCGGCCAGCAGTCCTTACTGCAAAATCGATCTCAGCCACTTCCACCAGCAAAACATAACTTTCGTAGAGTTGTCCGACAATCCTGCTAACATGCCCAAAATTCTACCAATTGAGCGGTTCTGAACGTATCTTAAATCCAAAATGTATGCTAACTGCTAGAAAGAAGTTAACATCCGGAAATTGCTCAATCGAATCAAGTACTATCTCAAAATTGTAGGCTTAAATTTTGTACAACGTCTAGCAAGTACCACGAAAAGTAAATTCGACAATGTCCGACGAAACGGTTCAACCTTCGAGCCGCCGTGAAGTGATATATCCGTTCATTAAGCTGTAGGTTTCTCTGCAATAGAAGAATTATTTAAATTGATATAATTCTGCAGGTATAATCCTGTTTTGAAAAAATTAAGTAATACTATCAAGGATTATATTCCTATACGCAATTTTTTTTTTTTATATCATGTTGTAAAACTAATCTGTTTTCAACGTTTTTAAAAAAATACAGAGAAAACAGCATTACAATTTTGCCCATTTTCTCAGCTTTTAGGTAGATTTCGTATGAAATACTACCTACGGCAATTTCCCCTATGTTGGAATTTCTGAAACATTCTTCCAGATCTACACCGATCATGACCCTAGAATCCAAAACCACCCTCAGTACAAACCTTTATCTATCTATAGATCTATATCACTTTTTATGGACACGATAACTTCTATAATACTGCACAAATCTCTTTCAAACTGATGCATAAAATCAAGGGGCTTAAAATCTCGCTCAAGTTGGTTGATGGGTGAAAATCGGAACAATGGGGCAAAGTCATGCAAAATCAGGGGTGGAAATAAGGAGGGGTTTTGTGAAAGCCGAATAAAACCCCGTAACGTCTTAATTATAATACATATCGATTCAGTTTAAAGTTATTATTACTTCTAAAAAAAGGGCCAAAGTTTGTGTATGATTGATTTTTGATAAAATAAAAAATGGGATCAAGGGGAGGTAGAAATGAGTTTTGGAGAGAAAAAAAAAATTCATAACTTCTTCAATTCTCAAGATACCAAATCCAATTAAATTTATTATAAATTTCCTTAATATTATCTACATCTGTTGTTTTGAAAATTTTTCGATAGGACCAATTCGTAACGAAAAAAAAAGATTAAAAACGATAACAAAAATGGGGGGTTGAAGAAGAAAAACATCCATAACTTCATCAATTCTCAATATATAAAATCCGCATAAATTTATTATATATTCTCTTAATATTATCTACAACTTTTATATTGACAAGTATTTGATAGTACCAATTCTTACAGCAAAAACAAATTAAAAATACATAGCGGTTGAAGAAAAAATCATCGTATTAAGAGTGTACTTATTTTGTGACTCATTACTGCTTATTTTGTGACTCATTTTTAAATTCCTTTTTGCTCCTATTTGGGAGGATTTCTTATTTAGAAACGATATAACGTTCCATAATGGTCGATTTTTTTAATAGAGGCAGAATATATTTAAAATAATGATATCTAAATGGGCATTTTGAACCGAATTTCCGGAAGCGATTGTGTTGGAAACGAAAAATATTGTCCTACTGAGAAAATAATTGTTTATAAATCAAGTTCTAATTAATTGAACGAAAAAAAAAAAACAGGTTGCTTATAAATCTCTTCAAAAATCACTCCACCAAGTTTCATGTTTTTACTTTTAAAAATGGATCTGAAAATGTGTCAGAAAATTTCGAGTTGTTGAGCATGGAAAAGTATTTTTTTTTAATGCCGCCTTAACATGATTCTGATAAAATCAGCTCTTATATAAAAATAAAATTATAAACCAGTCAAAAACGGCCATATAAAATTATTAAAGTAGGTTTATCTCTGATCATGATTTAGTTTTTGTTGTTGAAATTAGTACTTAACTTCGAAATCTACCTACGCCTGTAGGCCGAGCCGGTTGGGACTTTTTTACAGAGCAATGTGGTTATTAAAGTTACCTTACAGTGCCCATTTGTGTTTTTTAATCCCGTTTTTTCATAGATTTCCTGTCAATAAATGTTTGTGCGGATATCTAGGAAACGGTCCTTATGCTCACGAAAACAGGCTTGGGCACAGTGGGTCCTGATCTTTATTGAAACGTAACGCCGCAGGTATAGTTTTTTTAATTTAATAAAATTACATTTTGGTAATAATTGTATATTGGTAATAATATTTAACGAGTCGGAAATTGGAAATCAAACATGACAAATGTGGTGCGTTCGTACTGTAACTAGTTTTTATAAATATTCAGATCTTGATGCAATAGCTGTTGCACTCTTATGCAAAAATGCATTAATACAAATTTATTACGATCGTTTATATTAAATTCAGTAATACGGAAATAATATGACTCCTTCTACAATAGGACGTCATCACCATAGCAACCTGTAATCATTACCTATCATGGGATGTCATTGAATCAATTACGTATAATAGTAATTAATATAATGAAGAAGACTTTTATTAATATTTTTTTATGTTTTGATTCAATTTTCATACAATTTGAAATAACTCGGCAAAACTCTGCAGTGATTATATATATTAAATTTCAAACCATTCGCTTGTGAAATTTTTGCGCTGAGTTTTGCAGACAGACAGACTGACCAGACGATGACTATAGGGTCTACATATTTATATAATTACTAACGCACCTAAAAATCATTAGAAAATGCCCTTTAATAAATTACCGAATTTTTTTTTTTTTTTTTCTGCCCGCAAGTGTATAATTTCAATTAGTAACGTTGGAATTTTTCATACCATTACATACATAAACTTTTTAGAGCACAAAATGAAAATAATACAAGAAACTTTGTTTGATTATTTCTTGTATCAGATGTTAAAAACTCTTTATTTTAAAATTTTACAAAAGCCATATTTCGTCTGTCTGATTTTCCCAAAATATCAGCAAATAATACATTGGATAACCACATACCATTAGCAATCAAATAAATGGCACTTTTCGGTTAGCCGGGCGCCAGTGTTATATACATATATACATGTATATATACATATGTATATGTGTGTATATATACAACAAATGTATCTATATACATATGCATATATATATATATATATGTATGTAAATATATATGCATATATAACACTGGCGCCCGGCTAACCGAAAAGTACCAAATAAATAACCAAAAAAAAGTAGTCAGTGAAAACTAATGTTATGAAATTTATTGTAAATCATATGAACTATAAATATACCATAAAAAATGCAATACTTCGTTTTTCTATATTATATCATATGTACCAGGCACACAGAAAACATTTTAAAACAGGAAACTTTTTTAATTAGGCATTCGTAAGCATAACTGCAATTCTATCATTTCTATACTTCTATACTCTCTAGAGATTTCGATTTAAAAATAAATATAATTTGATAAAAAATTGTTATGGGAAAAATAGATTTAAACAAACAAATAGTAGCGAAAATTTCAAATAATCACATTTCACATCGACGAAAAGAACATAAAAGAAACGAAAAATAAAAATAAAAATTTTAGTATCTTACTTAGAACAAAAATTATTATTTATTCCGAAAGAAAAGCAGTGGAAACTGACGCTGTAAAATAATCTATATTGAGTAAAATATTAACTTTAAATTAAAAAAAAATTCACAATAGAATCTTTTGTTTAAAATTTCAGATAATTGCAGTAGCTATTTTTATTGCATTTATATTTGATTAGCAAATATATATATATATATACATTTGGAATAGAAATTACAGAAAGATAATGTGTTTCAACAAACAATATTTAGTTTTTATGCAGAGTTTATTCAAATCATCTTTTAAACTAAACAAATGTAACAATTTTTTTCAATTTTTTTTTTTTTTTTTTTTTGTGAAATAAGAAAAGTCAATTCATTACTGCTATTTTCTAAATTGAAACAATTTCAATTATGCAATTTCAAAATACTTCTTTATGTATAGGTAATTTCTGTATAGTTCCTTCCCCCACTCTCTCCCATAAAAAAATATTTGTTTAGAACATAAAACTGCCTATTTTAAATTTATTTATTTTTATGTTGTTTAGCAGCCATTAAAAATTAATTTCTCAATTATAGTTCGAAACTTTGAAAAATGCATAATTCCTAAACTGCTCAAAGAAAGAACTTCTCCTTTGGTAGCTGAAGGTAAAATCTATCTTAAAATACAAATATGATGTCAAAATTAGGTGTTGACGTTGAAAATTTTAAAGTTTGTTACAATTACTGTACGTAAACAATTCCTTAAGCAAAATTCATTTATAGCGCTAAATAGTGGAGCATATTATTAACCCTCTCCAGCGCGGTGTCCTTAAAAAAGGACACCTAATTTTAATTCCAAAACTGACAAACGGCACCAAGAATATTTAACTAAAATTTTCCTATTATAATTTACATGAAAATAAGGAAGTTTGTATTTTCTAACAAATTCGTTTATAAATTGCGGTGTCAGTTCATTATTTCATCAGTTTATAAACAGAATTACTCCGCGCCGGTAAGAATTAATACATTGGTACCAGTCGCATTTTTATATGATGATTTAATTTAGAATTAGTGTCGTGGAAAATGTTTTCCCAATGCCTGCTCAGTCAGTGTTCAAAAGAACATAAAATGACTAGCAATGAATCACAACAGGTTTAGTCCGGGAGCAGGCTGCACAAATTATTACGTCATCCACTTGAAGACTGAAAATCCAGGATTAGTTAAACCTTGATTCGCATATTAAAATGCAACCGGTCTGATAAGCCATATCTTGGTAGAAAACAACCACAATACCGACTTTAGTGGTTGACTGTTATGTTTACTCCTGTGTTTTCCTGCTCTCACTCCTCCATGTTTTCATAGCTTTGGGTGAAAGAAAACACAATGATAAACCTACGGATCAACCATTAAAATCGGGTTTGCAGGTGGTTTCCAGCAAGATATGATTTGGCAGAGCAGTTTCCTTTTAATATGATAACCGAGTTCTATCTAATCCTGAAATTCCAGCCATCAGCTCTATGAGGTGATGGTTAGTGTAGCACCTAACGGTCTAGTTCAGATGATACATGCGAAACCTTGAAAGGGCAGTTTGAGCTTTTCAACAACTTGCTTTTTCAGGACAGCACCAAACAATAATTTATTTATTTTTCATATTCAAACATGAAATTATTTCAATCATAAAATGATGAAATCATACAAGAGAGTTTTCGTCTAAGTCCAGATGAAGAATGATTTCATCCAGTTGGAAAAATTACTATTTGCACAATTTATTTACCAATTAGTATGAATGTGTTAAAATAATAAAAGTATAATTATTAAATATTCGTCATTTATATGATTTATTTTCGGGGCTGTACTTATATAACGTTATCAACTTTTTAGCAAATTTGGGCGCACTACCCTCCTTATGATATAATACGTTATCATTCCTGGAAATCACCCCTCTCCGTAATGATATCGTTATCAATGTTTAATTTTTATATTTTTTTTTTACACTTTTTTTTTCTTTTTATATGTTTGCAAAATATATAGATATAGTTATACATTTATATTTCTTATTTAAATGAAGAGACGAAGTTAATAAAATATCACTGTTAAATATGAAATTACTTTATATCAAATAACAATTAAAAGAAACATTTACTATTTAAAAGTATTTAATAGCTTTTTGTTATATTATGCATTCTACAGTAATATTGTTCTCTTACACCTCCCCCTGCACGGGCGTAAACAGAACATTCTTATAAACAATATTGGGATATTTCATATTTTAGAAAGAAAATACGGAAGAAATGGTTTTATAATCATTTAATGGTTTTATTAACAACTTTATATTTTCCTAAAAATGGTAACGGAATAAAGAAAAAGGATAATAGATGTGAAGATAATAGATGTGTGCTCTCTTTTTAACTCTTTTTAAAGTAAATTTTTGTTGGATAGAAAATGATAACGATATCAAAACACAACCCCCTATAGAAATCTTATGATATCAAGTGCCACTCCCCCCTCCTAAAGTGATAACGTTATATTTATATATACAGCCCTTACCCGCGATTTATTCTATCGATTTGTTTAAAATAAGGGACCAGATGCCATTACCAAATGGTTGTCTGATTGCATTGTGTTGGCTGTGATATCGTCCAGATAGCTCAATCGGTGAACCAATTGCAATTAAAGTCAGACAGCCTGGATTAGAGTTCCGTCTTGGAAAATTTTTCCCTAAGTTAGAACAATTACTACCCGCATGATTTACCAATCAGTTTTATTGAGTTTAAATAATAAAAGTGTAATTATGTATCAGCCGTTTAATGAAGATCCTATACCTGCAGTTTATTCTGTCAAACTGTTGTCAATAACAGAATCAGATGTCATTATCAAATTATTATGTGAGTGAATTGTGTCAGTTGGGATGACGTCCAGATAGTTCAACTGAATGGCAATTAACGCCTTTGGTTTTCTATTTGAGTTCGTATCTAGGTATATTTTCACTCAGTTTGTAAAATTACTACGAGGGAAAGTGTCCAAGCCAGAAGTCGAACTTCTGAATGTAACTCACGTTTGTAATGTAACTCATGTTTGGGTAACACGCGCCAAACATCTACAAAACGAGCTATTCCGAATAGCACTAGCCTATCATATTGGAGTGTACATAGGCAATGGCTATGGTCCTATGTACACTCCAGTAATTTGTTGGTAATAACTTCCTGCCTGAAAAATCAGGCAGCTATAGGTCTGAGTATTATCTTCTGAGCTGCATGTAGTACTGCAGGATTTATGTTATTGTTTACAGGTTACTTCTGTGAATTGTGTAGACCGGAGTTATCCAGGATAACTAGATTGTTGACGTTATATTAAAGACTTGATTTTATTTCCAACAAGTTATTTTAGGTTGTTTGAGTCAATTATGTCCACCAGAATTGTCCGAAAAAGCTCAAGTGGCAAACCTTTGACAAATTCCCCAGGTTCCACTAGTGGCCTACACATTCTTCACTCAGTAGAAATAAATGAAAATTTTTCAATAAGAAAAGACTTGAAATTGAAAGTCGCTGATTGAATTAACAATCTATCAATCTAATATAATGGTATTTTCGAACAATCTGCACTTCCATTTAATATTTTTACCAAGTTTTTAAATGAAAATCGTGCATGTTTTTCGCCATTATCAAAACGAAAGAAAATAAAACTACAAAAGTATTGCAGGGTGACGTACAATCCACTATAAATACATGAAGTGTTGTAAATTTTTATACATGAGTGCATTTTAACCCATTTATGCCTAGCGCCCCATATTTTGGGACGTTTCGAAATTTAATCAATTTTTGTAATTTTCTTTTTATTTACTATATGAAAATTGTATGATTTAATTGTCTATAAATATCTTTATCGATTTCCGAGAGATGACAGCAAAAGATTGATATTTATTTGCTTAAATGAAGGCCTTTTTCGGTGTTTATAGATTTTTCATTTTTCAAGATGGCGAAATGTAAAAAGTAAGTTTATTTGTATTTTTTATATCAAGATCCAAAGAAATAAGTCATAATCTTAGCTTGTAGACTTCTTTGAAATATGTATTTTTTTAATTTGCGAAATTATATCTTCAAGCCTATTTTTATACATTTTTGTGACTTACAAAATATAGGACGCTAGGCACGAATGAGTACATATTTTTATTAGCCAGTTAGAAGACAGTTATTTATGTAAAGTCCTTCTCAAGATGATTTTGAAATAAATTGCTTTTTAGCCTCAAATACGATTATTCTTAATTTATTATTAATAATACATATAATGTTATTAGTCTCTGTAAAGAAATAAATATACTTTTTAATAGTTCATAAAAGTGTTAATCATAGTATATAATATACAATTTAAAGCTTAATTTATATAAATTTAGACAAAACATATACTTATGTATTTTCTCACTTATGGATATTTCCATATTAAATGTGTTTACATTTTATCAAATAAATACAAAAAATATTAGCGTTATTTTTTTAGTATTTATCCAGTTCATTTTGCAACATTTCAAAGTGATTTTGACAACAAATTTGTAGAAAACAAAAAATTAGGCGTAAATGGGTTAAAGGTGTATGCAGATGCTCATAATTAACGCTCATTACTGGAACGGTTTAATAAATACGAGATTATGACTATACGAGCATATAACGTTATTATGTTTTTCGTTTATGTACCTGATGATAAAAAGATTCTTATACATTGCATAGGTTAATATGCAAATGCAAACAATTTTTTAAAAATTATGATGTTTTTAAATGGACCTCATTAAAACCTCTTTTTCCTTTCGTTTCTTAATATCATACGAAGAAAACAGTTTAAATTTTAAGATTTATGATTTAATGCATAACTCAACGAAATAAATTCTCATAAAAAATATTTTTTTAATTATTTGCAATTCCTAAAAAGATTAACAAAAAAAAATCATTTTCTGCGTTAAATTAAAGTAGAAAATTATAAACACAATGCAAATTTAGACAAAGATAAAAAAAAATTAAAAGTAGTTAATTAAATTCAAAGAAAAGTAAATTTGAAGTAAACCTAGTTAAGAAAAATTTTATCCCTCTATTTTTTTTTCTTTTGTTCATTCTAAAGTAACTTAAAAAATTATGTAGATTAAATTACTTCTTACATTTAATTTTTGATCTTTTCTACCTGAGAGCGATTACTTCGAGTAACTCATTTAAAAATGCAGAGTATTTTTGTCGAAAAAATGAGTTAAAAAATATTCTTTAAATTGAATAAATTCGTTAAAAGATTAAAATATTAAATTTTATTTGTGATTGAAAATTGTGTTGTTTTCATTTGATTATCAAAAATATATATTTAAAGAAATATTTTGTATCATTTAATTTTTAATAAAAATTGTCCTAAGTAATATATTACGCTGAAGTGGCATATTTACATATCGCACGTTAATGCAATTCTGTAAAAAAAAAAAAAAAAAGCAGATGTTTCTTAATATATGAAATATAATTACGGACGAAATTCTTCGTATTCTATACATGAACAAGAAATTACTCACCTATTTCTTTAGAATCTTCATGGATTCCACGTACTTAAATTGATTACCTATGTTTTCTGTTTTACATATCCTCGGATTGTATACTAAAAAGAGACTATTGTGAAAAGTTGTTTTTCGTAGTTTACTTTGAACTGCTGTATGATACCGAAATCACAAGGTGGAACTTTGCTTGTACAAGTGGCAAAGAAAAATTCCCTTCACACATTTTGTATTATTAAGTATAGAACATGGTCTGTATACCAACCAACAACAAAAAAAAAATCTTACTTTTGTGTAAGTACATTTGGCTGCTGTCCAATTTAAAATTCTTTTTTTCAAGAATTGTTCTTTTCATCCAAGATTTTTTTGTCTGACTGACATTCAGTTCGAAAGCTCTTTAAATTATTGAAACATATCAGTTTTTTTTAATTCTCCGACAACTGACGGTGTTATGTTTTCACTCCTGTTTGATTTCGTTCATAACAAAACAGTCGATAGACGTTAGTTTCCTACCATAGCAATTTTCACACTTTACTGCAAAAAATTTATATAGGGGTGTAATTAATAAATACGCGTGTTAAAGCATGACAAAAATCAGATCGTTTCAAAATGTCAGCCATACTAGAAATTCAAAGTGCTATAACTTAGCAATTTTTAAATATAGACGAAACAAAAAATGCTCCGAAATCTTTGTATCAAGGTCAAACACATAAGAAATTTCTTTTTCAATTTCTAATTTTTTTGTACCTCATTTTAAATAATTTTTTTTTTTTTAATTTTAAATGGCCGCCATTTTAAAACAAGATAGCGGATGAAGTTGGCATATGAACTCGGTCGATACATTGGTATATGCTATGTACACAGCAAGTTACATCCGAATTGGTTTATAAATACGCGTGTTATTGTATGACAAAAATCATATTGTTTCAAAATTTAAGCCACACTAGATATTCAAAGTGTTATAACTCAGCCATTTTTTTAAAGATATAGACGAAACAAAAATGGCCCCGAAACCTTTGTATCAAGGTTAAACACCGAAGAAATGTTTTTTTTTTTTTTTTTTCAGTTTCTAATTTTTTTGTACCTCATTTTAAATTTATATTTTTTTTAATTTTAAATGTCCGCCATTTTGAAGCAAGATGGCGGATGGAGTTGACCAACGAAATCGGAAGGTACATTTGTATGCGCTATGCACACAGCAATCTATGTATGCTAGCGCTATGTACACTTATGTCCAAATCGTTTCATAAGTACGCGTGTTACTGCGCGAATAAAATCAGATCGTTTCAAAATGTCAGCCACATTAGAAATTCAAAGTGCTATAGCTCAGCCATTTTTTAAGATATAGACAAAACAAAAAATGATCTGGAATATTTGTATCAAGATAAAACACCTGAAAAAAAAATATTTTTCAATTTCCAATTTTTTTGCACCTAATTTTAAATTTTGAAAATTATTTTTTTTAAATAATCACCATTTTGAAACAAATCTGGCCAACGAACTCGATCGAGACATTGGTATGTACTATGTACATCCTAGTTACATCCAAATCGGTTCATAAATAGGAGATTTGCAGTATGACAAAGATCAGTTATATATAGCTCAAAGTCCAAAAATTAGAATAACAGAAAAGAAAGGAATTGTGAAAAAAGGTTTTTTATGTATCGCTTATACAACAAGTTGGAAATTTCTCGTCACACGAGGCAAACGAGGTGCGTTCGTACTATATCTAGTTTTATAAATATTTTTTGCACCGCATATTGTACTGAACGTGTAATTTAGTGCACTTTATAAGTGCATATCAATTTCATTCTGCTCGAAATGCTGTAACATAATTAAAATGCAATAATTTTGAATAATTGAAATATTTTTTTTTCCCGTTGGCCGTAATGTAACGGAAAAAAATTTGACTGTCCCTGTAATTAAACTATACATCCGATTCTCATAAAATTTGAAATGGCTCGACAAAATTTTGCTGCAATTATATATTTAAAATTTAAGACCATTCGGTTGGATAGTTTATGCTCTGTTATTTTGGACAGGACTGACCAAAGGACCGAGCGGGACAGGACTGACAGACGGACCGAGCGACGACCATAGGTGCTACGTATTTATATAATTACGAACGCACCTGCAAAGTAAGATAGGATAGAACTTAATATTGTAAGAATCTAGATAGCGTGTAAAATCTTTTACCATAAAATTTAAAGGAAATAATACAAAAATTAAAATAATTATTCACTCTTGGAAAAAACAAAAATATTAGAATAACCATTTACCTGGTTCAAAATATTAGATTAGTACATTGTAAATAATATGTGAAAAAAAGGAAAAATTAGTTATTCTTTAATATTTGTAGCATCACCTTTTCATTTTATAACAGCACGAACTCGCTTTGATAAGCTATCGACAAGTGGTTCACAATGTTTAGTGCCCAGACATGACCATGTCGACTTTATGTTGGAAAGAAGCTCAACGTTTTTTTTTTTTTTTTTTTTTTTTCGCAATATCTTGCAGTCTTTTCTTCATTATTACCCACAAATTCTCTACTGGATTTAAATCCCGCGAACTACCTGTCCAGGGAAGTACGTTAATTTGGTGTTGCCTAAGCCAGTTCTTGGTGGACATTGCCCTGTGTGAATGTGCTAAATCATGTTGGAAAATAAAATCGTCACCACACAGGTCTATCGACGATGGTGTCAAGAAATGCTCAAGGATTTCTTGACATATCTCAGAATTAATCCTTTCGTTAACAATACATAGCCTTCCAGAACCATCTGCAGTCATGCAAGGCCATACCATTACACTGGCTGCAAATTTCACTGATCGTTTGATGCAGATCTTGTCATATGCTTCTTGCTTCAATCGCCATACACGAGCACCTTGATCAGCATATGTTACGCAAAACATACTCTCATCCCTAAACAATATCTTTTTCCGACCTCATAAGAGCCTTTTATAGCATCATTTCACTCTCTACCTTTTCTGTTTAATAGTCATTTGGGGCTTTAACTTTGTACACGAGATTGAAATCCAAGTTATCGAGATATCTTAATGCTGTACACTTACTCACATCAAAACCGTGTCCTTTACTCTTTCGCTGCAAATATATTACACTTCTAAAACGGTTTCTTTTTTTTTGCAATACTCTTTAGCTTTCTATCATCTCTCTAAGTAGTTTTTGTCTTTCGGCCGCTATTCAGATGCTTGTTTTCAAAATGTCCGTCGCTAAAATACTGCTTTATAGCTCTACTAACACTTGGTTGAAAAACATTTTAAGTAACTTGAGCTATTTTGCTGATTTCGACATTCTTTATGTAAATCAGTCATACGATGCTTTGTAAACTTTGTAAACGGACGAACGACCGATGTTTCACAAAAAATGAAAACAATGACGATGCAAAATGTTTTTTTAATTTAAGAAGTCTCTCAGAAGCTAATTTTATGCTTCATTTATGAAATCTTCTTAGCCAATCAGAAAAATTCATAAGTGTTGTAATTTTTTGAACCACGTATTTTAATATTGTAACATTTTAAATAATGAAAATAATTTTGCAAAAATACAATATTCACTCAAAATTTAATATTTTACAGGTTTAATATTGTTTAATAAATTGCAAATTTATTAAAACATCAAAAGTTGTTCTTTTTTAATTGTACTACACTGAAATAAATCTAAATGCAATTCCAAATACAAATGAAATGAATAATTCCAATTTTTTGACTGGGAGCTGTATATATGTCTCCCAATAGTTTTATTTTAAACCTTTTTTGAGCTTGTATATATATATATATAGAGAGAGAGAGAGTGTAACTTCTAAATAACAATTACCCGTGGGACCGGCGAAAAGTGACGGTCTTCAGAGGTGGGTGTTTTTTGGAGGTTTCATTAAAAACAAATCAAAATTACATAAATTTAAATAGAAATACATACAGTCATTTTAATTAATCCTCATTGTTTTAATATAATACAAAAATCAGTCATTTGCAGTTGCTTTTTTTTCTGCAAATGTCTTTTTCCAAAGAAAAAATATGACTTAATTTGATATACAACTCATCATCAATATGATTTAGTGCAGAAATTTTGGATTTCTCAAAGGTTCATCAAATCCTCGGTGTATGTGTTAACACTAGAAATTTTGGGTGATTCTATAATCTATTTCCTTTTACTCTCTCCCATCTTCCATCATTCGCTGTACGGAATCAAATGTGGTAGTAACTGCCAAATTTTTTACCAGACATATAAACAAGCTGGCCTTTATAATAGTTATGCCTGCTTATTTAAGAATATTATATAAAATTTCCCCATTATTATTAATGCCTTCGTTTTCTATTTTTTCGCATATCAAGTAAATTTTGTTTGATCTGCTTCACATTTCGGCTTGCAAATAAACATGGAATTGCACCAGGGGGTGTAAAAATTTTCTCGTGACTTTTGAGTGGCCGTTGTTCAGTATTCCTTCTTTAGGTGTTCGGACTAATGTTAATGCTATGGAACGTGTTTGGTTCCTTCAACATGTGACCGGTATTCGGAGGTTGGCGTTGTTTAGAGGTGGCCGTTGAAGGAGGTTTCACTGTATATATGTATATATATATATCAACATTTGAACGGAGGTTGATTTCGGAGTCTGTGGGTAATGATTGGTGAAAATATAACAAAAGTTTTCGGAATAGCTTTCCTCCAAACGGCTATAATAGGTAGCTTTTTATAATTAAAGCTATCGAAAAAGTTAAGTTTGGGAAATATTTCAAAATTATAACTTTAAATATGTGATTTTTTAAAACTGAAGTATAAGATTTCAAATCGAACTAATGAAAAATGACGTTGTATGCGGGAAATAGCTAAATACGTGTTACTTTAAATAAGGGTTTCACTCTATACCTTCTTTCATCATATTTAACGATGAAAAGTCGTTATAGTCTTCTGCACGTGTTAGAACGTGTTTCATAATCTATGCTTGAAGCATGAATTTTCTTTTTTTTTTTTGTTTTTTGTATTATATATTTTGTTTCTCAAAATGCAAAGTTAAAAAAATGTTTAAAACTTTTTTTCCTACAGACAAAGCGAATTCCTTTTTCGATATTTTATGTGAAAAAAAAAATGAAATGCTTTTTATCAAAAATACTTGTAAATAAAGAAACCTTGTTTGATTAAATCTGAGAACTTGATACCTTATTTTTTTTCATTCGAAAGAACGGTTTTAAATTAAAAAAAAATAAGAAAAATATATTTCGATAGTGAACCATTACTTTCATTTTTTGGGATAAAAGAAAAGTAATAAGTATAAGTTTTTACGAAGAGTTATTATTATATTTTTTTCTTAGATTTTTCCTTTAAAGAAATGATAATGCCTTTTAATACATTTTTTAGTTATTTGTTGAATTTAAAGTTCGCATGCATAGATGTTATTTTTATTAAACAGAAATCGATAGTTAAAGTTTTTTAGTCATATTTTTTATAATTATATATATATGTGTGTGTATATAAAAAGAAGATTGATTTAATCTATAAGATTTGTTATAAAAGACGACTGAAAAATCGAGATAGAGACATGGGGATTTAAAATAGTTAGGAATGCGCATGTAAATATGATTATTTTATTAAACTAAATACACTATTTTAACAAATTTCATTTTTTTTCTCTAGTAATTATAGAAGAGGTTATATTTAATCGATTTTCAAGGTTTATTTCAAATGCGTTTATATAAAAGCACCACCACAAAGACCTTTTATTATTATGATTGATAAAATTTCTTTTAAGCTCAGTGTTATTTAGTCGCTCGTATTGACCATAAATAAAGTTTTCATGTTATCATTCAATTTCAGACAGCAAAGTAAATTTGTTGAAAAATATGATAATAATTTTCTTATTCATTGTTAAATTTCTTATTGAAAATCCCAGTTCGGATTGAAAGTAAACACATTTCTGACAGAATGATTAGATTTCTACTCTGGTTTCCTACGCAAAAATACTTATTGTAGTGTGCCAGTCTTTAAATTTTATATCAGAAGCCATAAATATCATCAAACTGCACATATGTACCAGGTGTTTCAAAATATATGTACTGCTGATTATATTTTATAACTACTTCTCTTAGGATACTAAACGCTTTTTTTATATAAAAAAGGACTTTCTCATTTTATCTCATAAGTCATCAATGTTATTGACTTGCACGCACATACCGGATGCTTCAAAATATGTGTATTGACTGTAGTGAGACACATTTCTGGCAGAATCATAACTTCGCTATTCCGGTTTCATACACAAAAAGGCTTCATTCTTTAAATTTTGTCTCATGAGGTATCAACATCATCGGCCAGCACACATATACCGGGTGTTGTGTTTCAAAATAGGTGTAATGATTGAAGTGAGACACATTTCTGAATGAATCTTAATATCGCTCTCCTGGTTTCATACGCAAATATACTTCACTCTTTAAATTGTATCTCATGAGTTATCAAAATCATCGGCCAGCACACATATACCGGGTGTTGTGTTTCAAAATAGGTGTAATGATTGAAGGGAGACACATTTCTGAATGAATCTTAACATCGCTATTCTGGTTTCATACGCAAAAAGACTTCACTCTTTAAATTTTATCTCATAAGGTATCAAAATCATTGGCCAGCAACACATATACCGAGTGTTGTGTTTCAAAATAGGTGTAATGATTGAAGTGAGACACATATCTGAATGAATCTTAACATCGCTATTCTGGTTTCATACGCAAAAAGACTTCACTCTTTAAATTTTATCTCATGATAAATCAACATCATCGGCCAGCACACATATACCGGGTGTTTCAAAAGAGGTGTAATGTTTGAATTGAAACATATTTCTGCCAGAATGATAACAATGCTACTCTATTTTCGTGCCCAAAGATCCAGAGATACAAATTGTAGTGTTCCATTCTTTACATTTTATCTCTTGAGTCTCATCAACATCATCGACCTGCACAGATATACCAGGTGTTTCAAAATATGTGTATTGCCGGTCATCTCTTAAAAGGCCTGCCATCGAAAGATACTTTCATTACAAAATGTATACATAGCAATTATAGCATTTAGAAATAGTATTTGTCCTGAAGGGGCTATATCTGTTACATTAAAATCTAATTGTCTCTTTTTATTTCATAAGTACTTCTCCTAGGATATGGAACGCTGCGCGTTGAAATTAACACTTAGTTATCCGCAAGTATCCTAGATTGTCTATAAGGTCTCAAAAATTTAATATTTAAGTTCGTTATCCAGATAATTATTTATTTGTAACTTTTAACGAAGCTTTTAAAGAAGGCAACTAAATTAGTCAATTTTAGTCATATTAGTCAAAGTTAAAAGAGGAATTAAAACTGATTATTATATATTTATTGACGTCATTTTGTAGTTAAAATTGAAAATATAAATTATTTTCAATTTCAATAAATGGTTAAATAAAATCTTGATTAAGTTAAATTTTCTAAGAAATTTCTAAGAAATAAAAACATAATTCCACACTTTCAAGCTTCATTAATTAATTTTTTCTACAGAAACATAAACCATCCGTGAACATATTGACATATAAGTGTCGTAGATTGTTGAATTTTTACATTAAATAAAGTAGGTATATTTAAATTATATATTGCCTTGCATTTTCGTAGAATATTACTGGTCTGTATTCTGTTGACACGATGACGTTTAGCTATCGTAATATTTTTCAGTTTTACGTTCATCCACGTAAGAGGAGAGCTTTGCATTTAGATGGGCAATTATTGACACTTATTCGGAAGAATTTGAATTAAAGATAAAGCTATATTATTTTTAATTAATATTTGAATGAAGTTTAAATGTTTAACAGTGTCGTGATAAGTAAGATGTTTTATCGGGTATGAATAACATTGGTTTTCTTCTACAGCAGTTATTTAAATTCATAAAGCTATATTTTTTACCTCTTTAGGGGTGTCCTCTTCATTCAAACATATCTGTTCAGGGGCTGACGCGCTTTAAATCATTAAATATTTTTTTATGCACTTATTTTTTTTTATGTGATTTGAGAAAATATAATAATTATTATTTTCAAAATCTCTAGAGATAAAGAAAAATTAGTTTACTAAATTTAGAAATCCAAAAAGGGCGGTGGCAATTCCTGACCTACCACTCGGATACCTACGGTCATTATTTATTCTTGCATGAAACTTTAAAACTCTTCTCATTTAAATAGTTCCTAGTTAATGCTACTTTTAGATGTAAAAATGCTTCTTCATATGAATACAACCATACATATAAAGTCTAACTTCCCTTTAACGCATTCCCTATTTAACGAAGTTTTCTACTTTACGAAATTTTCTACCGAACCTTGAATATGAACACGATTAACCACTTTAGGGGCGGTGGGATATATTTTAAACCACCTACGATTAATGAAGGTTTGCATCAAAAAAATTTATGAAATTTTACTTTTCTAACTTTGGTGGAAAAAAGTTGTAAAAATGGTTTTCCTTATTTTGTAATAATGTTTTTCTAAATTTCCCGTGGGAATTCAGCATTACACAAACGTAATTGCTTGCACCTCAAGGGGTTAACATGTAAATCAATCTCCATATTACGAAAAGTATATTCTATAGAACGAAGTTTATTCCACATTCGTGCGTGTACAACGTTCAAACGGAGAGATTGCTGTTCTAATGGATAGATGAATTTCTTTCAGCGGATTGCATGAAAATGAAATTATTTAATTATTTAATCATTGTCTTTCAAAAGAAGCAATTTTAAAAGCCTTCGATACAATAAAAAGGGATTTAAAGGTTTACGAAAATGTCACAGATGAATTGTTCGGATACTTACAAAAGTGCGAAAAAATTTATAAACGGTGTATTTTTTATAAGAAGCATCTGCAAAGAAATACTAAGCCTTTTTCACATTTAAAAATTTGGAATACCTCTATTCTAAAAAAAAGTAACTTGCGCCGCCGCCGCCGCCGGTTTTGAATTTTTTGTGACCGGAGATCTTTCTCCGTTAATATTAAGAAAAATATTGCATACAAAAATATGAAAATCGGCGGTATTATAGAGAAATGATTGATAAACACACTGATGCAGACAGTTTTCAAATCGAAGAATTATTTTAAGAGATATTTAATGCTAAAGTTGGACAAAGTCGTTCCATTAAAAAAGTTTTATAGGAGCAAAAACTATACAGCGGAATTTAATCATTTTTAGATCATTTTATACGTTGTAATTTCCCGGTGTGCAGAATGCATGCATTTTTTTTATTTGACTCATTTTTTGAGCTTTTATCTCTATTTTAAATTGAAATTTTCAGCATTTCGAAAGATATTTTTTACTTATTTTAGAAAATTGTAGCAATTTAATCTGTTGCCAACTGTATAAACAGCGCAAACAATAATGTTTGCTTCAAATTAAAAATTTATTTACGCGTGACTATTATAAATAGAAAAAAAACTTTCAAATTAGAATTAAATAATTACGTATAAAAAGCAGGAACTTGTTGAAAATTACTTCATACAAACTATATTTACACGTGAATTTAACAGAGAAAGGATATTGTAAAATAATAAATTCATTAACATGCGTTAGAAGTTTTAAATAGCATAAATTACGTCACATTACACTTATTACGTAAAATGAACAAAAAATAATATTGCAAAACAGTTCAAATTTAAAAATTGCGCTAGACATTTATTTGATATTTCGAGATGAACTTTTCAACCATTTTTGTTGGGACAGCGCAAATTATATTTCATTTCTAACAAAAGTATTTTCACGTGAATATTAAAAAGAGAAATAAAAGTTTGGGGAAAATTGCGTGAGTTTAAAAACGATACATTTAAAATGTCTTTCATTTATTTATTTATTTATGGAACAAAATAACATACGACTTGTGTGCTGGACATGAGAGACCGGTTAAAATGTCTTATTTAAAAGAACTTCTTTTCTCTTTATTAAAAAATACCGGGAGACAAAGACTCTGTTTACTTAATTCATTTTATATTAGCTTATTATGAAATGTTTAACTGGTTTTATTTAATCAAAGAGGAAAACAGCCATAGTATACTTTAACAGCAGCTGATTTTTCCTTAATATTCCCCAATCAAAGAGAAATGAATAGAAACCCGTTTATAGGGAGATCGCCACTGTTTTTTAAAATATAATTCAATCAGTAAATAAATAAATAGAAATGCTTAATTGCAATGAAATATATAATAATAAAGCTAGAAGCAGCAGGAGTCGTTCGGTAGCTTCATAGCCCCGAGCCCTACCTTCCCGCTTTTCGGTGTCTTTAATTTGTGTAATTTCCGTTTTAAATTTGTCCGGTTTCAATTTTTGATTTTTTTTTCAACTTCGCTTTCGCTAGAGTGTCTTTTACTTGGGACGTGGCTGGATACCTATGAACGTTGCTTCTGCAAAAGAGTCGGACTAGAGTAGAAGAATAAAGGGCTGCGGACGAAGAGGGACAGCTCGAAGCGGCGGATAGTTTTGCACATGGTGTAAATTTAAGTTTATAATTCAAACTTTCAAAATCTTTTTAAAGCCGATCAAATTAGCGTGCTTTTAGAAATTGCGGTGTCTGAACAGGAGTTGTCTAGCGTAGCTCGTAGGGGGTCGAGCGCCCTAGTAATGAAAAAAAAAAAGAAAGGATACGCCACGCTTCAGTTTTTGTTTATCTCTCTTTATTATGTAATTTTTTAGATATTATTCTAATTAAACTTTTCTTATATTTCTACATTGCACACAAAATTTTTATTCCGCGAATTAAAATACATTTTTCCAATATTTCTGTTTTACGTGTATTTTTCATTTTATGCTTGTGTATTTTATTACACAAATTTCATGAATTTGCGTTGATTTACATTTAACGAACTTTCTTCATAACGATATTTTTAAATGTACGATGAGACTTCGTTAAATGGAAGTTTCACTATATTTTTAATTGTCTTATAAGGGAATAATTATTGTTGTTAAACCCCCCCCCCCCTTTCTTTCTGTTTGACTTGGCGAAAATTAATTACCGCCAAGAATTATGGTAACCCTATTTTTTACTTTACTATTTTTCAGTTTGTTTATTAAGGTAGATGTAATTTAAATTCTGAAGCGAGCGATCTCCGCTATATGAGATCTGAACCAGGATTGCCTGGTAATAATAATAAATATATTAATATTCAATGCTTCGAGCTTTTAATTAGTTGAGTGCTGATTTACTTTCAATGAGTAAAAATCGTCCTGTTGATTTATCATGAATAGATAAAATTGTTCCGCATATCATTTATTTGAATTGACGTGACATACTTCTGATTCGAAGTAAATATATTCGACTGTGTTCTGTTGAAATCCCTCATGCTGGCTAACCGCGTCAGGATGTCTGGACTGACGATGGAATATTTTTTCTTCTGATTCTGAAAGCTTGAGGTAAGCTATTTTTTTATTGTTGATTCAGTGAAAAATAAATATGTCGACTACTGTTAATATTGAAACTTTAAAAAAGAAAAGAACTGGATTACGTACGCAAACGACAAAATTGTGTACAAAAATAAGCACAACTCTTGAAGATGATTCACTGACATTAGAAAATAAACTGGATTTATTAAACATTTCTAAGGACCAGTTAAATGACAAATATGAATTATTAAAAAAATTAAACTCTGATATCCAGGATATTATTGCCGATGATGATTTTGAGAAAGAAATCGAAAGTTCCGAAACCTATAGTGAGAAAATAATTGAGTCTCGTTATAAAATAACGAAGTTCTTAAATGAACATAACTCCCAAAATCCGAATAATACTTTTCAAAATTTTATGAAAAATGAATCCGGTTCTCAAAACGGAAATTTAGAGCGATCTGTGAAATTGCCGAAGCTCACTATAAATAAATTTTTTGGTGACAGCAGTTCCTGGTTAGAATTTTGGGGGCAATATTCTTACGCAATTGAAAAGAATTCCAATTTAACTCCTATTGAGAAATTTGTCTAATTGAAATCTCTTCTTGGAGGTAGCGCATATAATGCTGTTGCAGGATTTTCGCTTTCTGAGGAAAACTTTAAATCTGCAGTGGATTTGTTAAAGACTCGCTACGGTCGTGACGACCTAGTCATCAACGCACATATGAATAAACTGTTAAATTTAACACAGGTAAAGAATGCTTCTAATGTTAGAGAACTTCGGGAACTGTATGACAGTTGTGAAATACAAATTCGAAATTTAAATTCTCTCGGAGTTACAGCAGGAAGTTATGGTCATCTCCTATGCCCTATTTTATTAAAGTTGATACCTGCTGAAATGGCGTTAGATTTTAATCGTAAAAGAACCGATGGTAAAAAAATGGAAGTCGAAGAGCTTCTTTCTTTCATTAAAAACGAAGTACAATCGCGAGAGTCTACTATGGCTCTCCAGAACTCTGAAAATAGTTTTAGTGCTAAAAAAGAAAAGAATAAATACAATAACAGTTATAAACATTTTAGCAACTATAAACGCGACATTCCTTCAGCCTCTGCATTGGCTACTAACGTAAAAAATGTTTGTTTATTTTGTGAAAATGAACATGATTCAAAATTGTGTAAAGTTTGTACTATTCCTCAAAAACGGGATAAATTACGTATGCAAGGACGTTGTTTCATTTGTTTCAAAAAATTCCACGTCTCGGCTAAATGTAAATCGAATTTAGGACCATGTAAATTTTGTAATGGAAATTTTCATCATTATTCGATTTGTTTAAAAAAATCTCAATCAACAATTCCCAAAGAAATCGAATCAGCTGACACAATTATTAGTTCGATATCTTATTGTAAAAATGAAAATGAAAATTCTTTTAAAGAGGTTATATTACAAACATCTTGCGTAAATGTGGAATCTGAAAAAACACTGAGCTTGCATTATGCTTATATGATTTGGGGAGTCAAAGGTCATTCGTCACAGAGCAATTAGTATCAAAATTAAATCCCCGAATTATTCGTCAAGAAAAACTTCAAATTTATTCTTTTTCAGCTGTTAAACCACAGCCTGGATCTTAAGATTTATAAATAATATCAGTAATCGAAACCTAAAATTTCAGGTGAGCTCACAGCTCAAGAAATTGAAAAGGTAGAATTTTATTGGTTAAAACAAACCCAGTTATCTGTCTTTAATCGTGAAATTGAGTTACTAAAAAAGGGAAAGTCCATCGATAAAGATTCAACCTTGTATAGTCTGAATCCAAAATTGGATGAGAATGATTTGTTAATTTTATCTGGAAGATTACAATTTTCAGAATTATCTGAAAGGTAAAAGCACCCTTTTATACTTCCATATGGGAGTGCTTACACCAAATTGTTAACTCGAAATGCCCATGAAAAGGTTTTCCATTATGGAATTACAACAACTTTAGCTCACTTACGAGAAAATTATTTTATAATTAGAGGACGAAAAATGATAAAATCTGTACTGAAAAACTGTCTTATTTGCACAAAATTTAAAGCTTCTCCTGGGAAGCAAGAAATTGCACCATTACCTAAAGATCGTATTACTGAATCACCACCCTTCTATACCTGTGCTGTAGATTTTGCAGGACCTATTTATGTCAAATCAAAAGCTGGCCAAGAAAAGACCTATATAGTTCTTTTCACGTGCGCAGTCACTAGAGCTGTGCATCTCGAATTATGTACCAATTTAACGACAGAAACTTCCCTTTTGTCATTTAAAAGATTCATCTCTCGTAGAGGAATTTGTCGAACAATCTACAGTGATAATGCGAAAACATTTATGAAAGCTGATAATTTTCTTGGAGAAGTTTGGAGCCGAATATCGAAAGAGGAAGTTTTACGATATTTTAATAAAAATAGAATCATATGGAAATTCATTATTCCAAGGGCCAGTTGGTGGGGCGGTTTTTGGGAACGCATGGTACGTTCGGTGAAAACTCCTTTGAAGAAAGTTCTCGGAAGATCTTGTCTCTCATATGAAGAAATACAAACCACTTTAACTGAAATCGAAGCAATGATTAATGGTCGCCCTTTAACTTATGTTTATGAAGAAAACAGTGAACCGCTTCCACTTACTCCTTCACATTTCCTGATTGGCAAGCAAATAAATTCTCTACCAGATTTTCATTGTGTTACTGAAACTAAATCGAATAGAATAACGTTAACAAAAATATTGAAATATCGAGAGCAAGTTTTAAACCATTTCTGGAAACGTTGGAGGCAGGAATATTTGCTAGAACTGCGTTCTGCCAATTTTTCAGTTCCTGTCAAAGCTCCGACTAAATTCGAAATTGATGACGTTGTGTTAATTAATGAAGATAAAACTCCAAGGCACATGTGGAAATGCGGCAGAATTACAGAGCTCTTTTTAGGAAGGATTCGAAAGTTAGATCTTGTGCTATACAAACTGAATCTGGATTGATAAAAAGACCGGTCCAACTCATTCATAAACTGGAGCTTGACATTATGGACTAATTTTTTGAACTTTTCATTTTTAAGAACATTTTGTTTACATTTTCATTTTTTAACTTTTTCTAATCTAGTATTTTGTATATTTTAGTTTCAGTAGTTGTTCCTGTGAAAATAGAATTAAATGTATGTCTCATTATTGTAAGTATGTTCTAACTTTTAATTGTCTTATTGATGTAATTTGAAATCTTTGATAAAAATTTAGTTTGAATGATGAACAATAGTAATTGTTCATCCGGGGGCAGTGTGTTAACCCCCCCCCCCTTTCTTTCTGTTTGCCTTGGCGAAAATTAATCACCGCCAAGAATTATAGTAACCCTATTTTTTACTTTACTATTTTTCAGTTTGTTTATTAAGGTAGATATAATTTAAATTCTGAAGCGAGCGATCTCCGCTATATGAGATCTGAACCAGGATTGCCTGGTAATAATAATAAATATATTAATATTCAATGCTTCGAGCTTTTAATTAGTTGAGTGCTGATTTACTTTCAATGAGTAAAAATCGTTCTGTTGATTTATCATGAATAGATAAAATTGTTCCGCATATCATTTATTTGAATTGACGTGACATATTTCTGATTCGAAGTAAATATATTGGACTGTGTTCTGTTGAAATCCCTCAATTGTTAATAATTGTGGCGTCCTGGATAATATTTAGAGAAAATTTAGCAATTAGATATTATTCTAATGACACTTTTCTTATATGTCTACATTGCACAAAAAAATTTTATTGCGCGAATTAAAATACATTTTTCCAATATTTCTGTTTTACGTGTATTTTTCATTTTATGCTTGTGTATTTTATTATACAAATTTCCTGAATTTGAGTTGATTTACATTTAACGAACTTTATTCATAACGATATTTTTAAATGTAACGATGAGACTTCGTTAAATGGAAGTTTCACTATATTTTTAATTGTCTTATAAGGGAATAATTATTGTTAATATTTGTGGCGTCCTGGACAATATTTAGAGGAAATTAAACAATTAGATATTATTCTAATGACACCTTTCTTATATGTCTACATTGCACAAAAAAAATTTTATTGCGCGAATTAAAATACATTTTTCCAATATTTCTGTTTTACGTGTATTTTTCATTTTATGCTTGTGTATTTTATTATACAAATTTCATGAATTTGACTTTATTTACATTTAACGAACTTTCTTCATAACGATATTTTTAAATGTAACGATGAGACTTCGTTAAATGGAAGTTTCACTATATTTTTAATTGTCTTATAAGGGAATAATTATTGTTAATACTTGTGGCATCCTGGACAATATTTAGAGAAAATTAAACAATTAGATATTATTCTAATGACACTTTTCTTATATGTCTACATTGCACAAAAAAATTTTATTGCGCGAATTAAAATACATTTTTCCAATATTTCTGTTTTAAGTGTATTTTTCATTTTATGCTTGTGTATTTTATTATACAAATTTCATGAATTTGAGTTGATTTACATTAAACGAACTTTCTTCATGACGATGAGACTTCGTTAAATGGAAGTTTCACTATATTTTTAATTGTCTTATAAGGGAATAAATATCGTTAATATTTGTGGCGTCCTGGACAATATGTAGAGAAAATTAAACAATTAGAAAAGTACAGAATAACAGAAAAGTATTAAAAAATACTTTATTAAAATTATTATTCAACATATTGAAAATATATTATTCATATTTTATTTATATTTTTGTATTTGACAAATGCACTCCAATACTTATTCCCTTTAAGTCAATGTATATAGTCAATGCAAAAAGCTGTGTTACTACGTATTAAATCAGTTTTAAAACTTAAAACTTTAATATCCCACTCAGAGTCGTAAGAGAAGTTTTGTGAAAGTATTCGTCCCATAATAGAATTTATAGACTCACTCTCCCTAGAATCCAACCAAAAACGGAGAAAAGCCTAGGCGTTCAGTATGAAATAAAATCAGTCCTGATTATGTTCAAGTTTGTAATCGAAAGTACTCGGCGTGACATATTAAATTTTTAAGTTTTTAATGCTGATTTTATATGTAGTAATAACTTTTTACATATTGTGACAGTGATATCTTTATAATGAAATAAATGCGTATTTTAGCATGATTATTGATTTTAAATTCGTAAAAGTATTATTCAATATATTTAATCTAACTTATCTTTACAAATTTTATTTATATTTGACAAATATACTTCAATACTTATTTCGTTTATGTCAGTGCACATAATGTACGTCAGTTATTTTATTTAACATACATTAATCAACTGTCAAAAAACTGTAAAGGCAAATCCCATCATCTATTCTCAAATAAACGGAATATAAGCCGACTGACTACTAGTGAGGATTAATTATCTTGTTTCTCATCCATCATTTTCGTCAGTAGTATATAATTTAAAAATATTTTGAGATTAATTATATAGTTATTTTTACTTAAATTGTCCATTTATTATTGAATGGAATACAAGACTTCTTAATATAGAAAATTGTAGTTTGTAAGTGCATTTTTATCTGTGGAAATTTTAATAAGTGGCAAAAGTTGGAATTGTGTTTTTTGTACACTGTAATTTCTTGCATTTCATAATGATAAAATTTAAAATCTATCGTTGACATCAGCGGTAGAGTGTAACTTTGTAAACATTACGCAGATCTGACCATCTAGTATATATATATACGAGGTGCGTCTATTTAATAACAAGACTAATGCGTCTACAGATAAACTGCGCATACACCAAATTCGTACGACCCATAGTTGTGCAGAGCAAAGTCTGCAGTATTGATTACCGCCTCTATATTGGCTGTATTCCAAATAGTCTGGCCATGACCTTCATTTGCTTTGGACCCTGTTTTGGTGTTTTGCCGGTAAAATGTTGTATGTTTTAAAAGAACGACGAATTATTGTAAAAATATTTTTTTAACTTGGTACGTCCGTTACCGAAACTCATCATTTGTTATAAGAAGTATACGCGTATGGGTGTTTATCACGTGCGTGGGTTTTTGAGTGGTTTAAGTGTTTCCAGGATGGTCGAGAAGGCATTGAAGATGATGTTCGCCCTGCTCACCCTTTCAAGTCAACAAAGGAGAAAATTTTCGATATTCAAGGGATTGTGTACCTTCACTGGATTCCTGAATGTCAAAGTATTAATCAACATTACTATCTTGAGGTCCTCCTTGCTGAACTACAAGAAAAAAATAATAAAAACGCCGACCCGAATTGTGGAGAACAAATTATGGGTGTTTCATCAGGTCAACGTACGGGCTCACACTGCATTTTCTGTCAACATGTTTCTAGCCAAGTATAACATCCCAACATTAGGCATCCACCTTATTCACATGACCTTGCACCATGTGACTTTTATCTCTTCCCCAAGGTCAAATCTGCATTAAAAGGAACCAGATTTCAGAACGCTGAAGCTGTGAAAGAAAAAGCGGCAAGCGTCATGAAAGAACTCGCAGAAAAACACTTCCAGCACTGTTTCAAGTAATAGAAAAGTCGCATGGAGCGTTCCAGCGATAAAGGAGGGGTATATATGGAAGGGGATAAAAAGTAAATACGTATAAATTTAAATTAAAGTATCTTACAGCATTAGTCTTGTTATTTAATTGCCACACGTCGTATATATATATATATATATATATATATATACCCTATCAATATAAAATCCTAATGAAACGAATTTATGAAACGGATATACGAAACGTCTGAAATGAAATGAATTTATGAAACGGTTTTTGAAACGACTGATTAAACAACTGGCTGTGTTTGACGGCGAATTCTCCTAAAATATGGAATACTTTGCGATGAAATTAACTCCAAAAATTCGTATTGATCCGCAGATCTCAAAACTAGTATTAGAAAATTTTAAATTCGAATTTTTTTTTCGAAATATTATTTTTTTTTCTAATTTTAAATATTTTTTTCTAATGATTGCAACTCAAATTTTAATCATAACACATATTCTTTTTTCATATTTCAGAAAAGGTTATTATTTTAAACTAATTTTGCGACCAGTTTGGCCTCCCTTAAACGTATGCTAAGAAATGTATCATGTTACTTTTATTCATAATTCAATTTATTTGAACAATCTTTCGCCAAATCAAAAAACTCTGATAGAGAAATTAAGAACTCGGTATTTTTATGTCAGCGAGATGCATGTGATAAATCGCCAAACATTTTCCCCGTTATTACATTATTTCGTTATTACGTTATAACATTTATTTCATTAATTTCATTTAAAATATAATCCTTTCATTCATTTTATTTAAAATACAAAATTTTCATTTAAAACTGAAACATTTAAAATTGATTGTTTTCATTTCTTTCTTTCTTTTTTTTCTTTTTTTTTTTTTTTTAAACAAAACGAAAAGAAAAATATTAGGCACAGAAAAACGTCGAAATAAAAATCACTTGATGACGTGAACACGTGTAATTTGCTTAAAGTCAAGTAAATGTGACATTTACGATCAACCATTATTGGCATTTAATCTTACAGTTCGGTGATAAATTTTTGGTAGACGGGTTAACTAAGTGGTACCAAAAATACATATGTAACTGGTATTCGAAAACAAGGTGCGTATATGACATCTGGATAAATATTAATTAATGCAACAAACCCTGACATTTAATTTCAACTTCAAATCAATGTTTTAATTTACCTTTCGAAAAATAAAAAAAAAATGCTAACTGGCGAGTTGCAAAAAAGATATTGGCGAGATTTGCACCCGGCTAAAGTAACAGTACCAAGAGTTCTTTGCGACTATGGCAACTTTTATGTAGTCTTATTCGAATTTTTTTTTTTTAAATCAAAATAAAAACTTTCGGCACAGATGTCATATAAGGCCCCATATTGGCGAGATTTTTTTCTGGGGCCAATGTCATATACCCAACGGGCCCTTAACTGGTGCCAAAGTATCGTTATTTTGCTTCATATGGTAAACCGTATTTTGTTGTTTATGCTGTTGATGCTTTCCCCAAATTGGCGTCGGAAATAAATCTCGCCAATATTTTTACATATATGACATCTGTGCCAAACTTTCATATGAAAGGCGAAGGGATAGACCGTATTTATTTATGGCAGTTGATGATTTGAACTTTTATAATATGGATGAAATGATGGCGATAGAATAATATTTGGCGACTTATCACCTGTGCCTGGTTAACATTAAAGTAACAAAATGGCACCTATAGTATAAAAAGCGAAGTTTTCCGCATGGAACTGTTGATGATAGTCACGTGACTTAGCCTATTGTTATGGAGATTGTTTTAAAATATCGAGAGACAAAGACTCTGTATACATAATTCATTTTATTTTAGCTTCTTTTAAAACGTTTAACTGATTTTTTTTAATCAAAAACGAAAACAACCATTGGGTGTCTTAACAGCAACTGATTCGCCCTTAATTTTTTGCAATCAAAGGGAATTGAATGGAAACCCGTTTACAGGGAGATCTACACAGTTTTTTTTAGTATAATTTAATCTCCTCTAATATTTTTAAAACCGATCAGATTAGCATGTTTTTAGATTCTGAGGTATCTGAACGGGGGGTTGGAGAGCGTAGCTTGCAGGGGGCAGAGCCCCCTAGTTCTACTATAAATGATGAATTAAAAGAGTTTTTCCTTAATATCCCAAATTTTGTCTCATACATTATAAATTATAATAGCGCAACGGCTGTCGTATCTTTTTCAACAATGGCGAAAGACATCGCAGGTAAAAGTAAATTTATTCCTATAAAGCACAACGTTAAATTAGATGGTAACTACTGTGCTATGTAGCCCCCATTTGCATACTCGTTTCTTTTGTTTTCTTCTCTTTCTCTTTATAAAAATATCAACACTCAGCAACGAATCAGCTCTACACCCATTACCGCATTTAAAATCGTATACAAACAAGACCCTAGTAGCCAAGTTAGTCAAGCATCAAGTTCTAAAACCGGAGATAGTGAGTTCTGTCCTTCTCAGAGGAAAAGAAAAACCGATATAAGTTTACCCTTCTAAAAAATGTAGGTACTTCAGAAATTCTCCAAAGACGGCGCCACCAACGTCTTTTTTTGTCTAACTAGGAGAATAGCAAAAAATAAAAGCAAGTGATGCTAGAAAAGTAATGTTAGCATAGCAAAAATTAAAACCAAGTGAAGCTGGAAATGTAATGCCAGCCTATCAAAAATTAAAAGCAAATGATGCTAGTAAAGCAAAAAGTAAAAGCAACTGATGGTAGAAATGTAATGATAGAATATCAACAAAAAAGGTATCTGTTGCTTGTGGATTACTGCTAGAATAGCACAAAATTACAAGCAAGTGGTGATCTTGATTGCTGCTAGGCCAGCAACATATTCAAGCAACACAAGCTGGAATATGTATGCTGGCCAAGCAGTAAAGTGTTCCAATATACACCATAACTTGCTTGTAATTATACTGGAACCAGCAAATGTGTTATGGTAGTTTATGCTAGTTTACTTTGCATTTAATACAGCATTTAATGCTTGTCTAGCAAACAAATACCAGCATGAATTTCGACCTGGGTATGGTAACAATTGCTTAATAATAATAAAGCAATAACAAAATAGAAACAAAAATAAATTACCTGAATTCTAATTTTGAAATTAAGTACCTATTACATATATCACAAGGGTTTGAAAAAATATTTTGTTTGCCGCAGTTTCGATTACCTTTGCTTTGAAGCTCTATCACGGAGTTTTTTAATATTATTAGTTCACGAGTATCAAAGTCTTCCTGCTGCTCCAGCCATGCCAAACCTTTTGAAAAACATTCAAAAGCTTCAGAATTGCTAATTTGTCCGTTTTCTTCGTTCCACTCCGCAGCTTACGGGAGCCCAAGTTAAATTCAAAGGAACTCTATGAAAGGAGATCGGAAATATTTATATATACTCGTAGTTCGGAAAGGACCGCTTGCACACAAGGAATATGATAGTTAAAAAAATAAGCTTTCAAAATGGATTTTGTACACAAGTCATGTGATAGTAAAAAAAAAAAAAAAAAAAAAAAGCTTTAAAAATAGATTTTAGTTAACCGAGAGTTTCGGTTAAAAGAGTTTCGGATAAAAGAGGTTCTACTGTATTTTTCTTCTTAATGCTATCATAAGAATTTAATATTTGATGTTTTTTGTGGCGTTCTAGTGAATACGTAAAAAAAAAAAAAAAAAACAATAATCAACGAAGGTAATAAAAGAAAACAACTAAAACTAGAAATATTTAAAATAAATTATAATTACTTATATTCTTTTTTATATTTGACAGATTCACTTCCATACTTATTCGCATAAACAAATAGATGTAATTTATGACAGTCAGTTTTTTACACATTATAGACAGTTATTTATGGCAATTTTGTATGATTGTTATTTAAGGAATCTAATCCATTTAATTTATATTTAACAATTGCTTAAAACTGGAAAGGCAAATCTTCATTCATGATCAAATATAAGCCGCTTCACTACTAATGATGATTAACTATCTGTCCTTCTCATTCATCACTTTCGTCATTACAATGTAAAACTAAAATATAAAAAGGGATTAATTGTTAAGACTTTCATTTGAGGTGTCATTATTTATTCTTGTATGGAATTTAAGTTCTCTTATTATTCATTAAAGTGTTTTGTTACAAAAAATGTTTCACAATTAATATATAAATATATTCATGTCCATAATTTTAATAGTGTTGACTCTAGAAAAATTTGACTGGACGCTGCGCCAGGCGGCCCTTTTTAACCTATTTATGCTCGCGGTGGCCCCTTTTAATTATTTTACGCGCCCGGAGCCCTTAGCTGTGATTTTTGTTACGCCCTTTCTAGGGTTTGAAAAACAAAACTTACGAAATATGTTCATTGATCGCGGAAAATAAGTGTAAATATCGCCTTTTTGGTCCCGGGGAAGTATTGCAAAATTTGTCAATCGGTCGCTTAAAAAAACGAGACATCTGTCAGTAAATTTCGAAAAAATCACAAAAATCTTCCTTCGGTCGCTGAAAAAATCGCTTAATTCGTCTATCGATTGCATAAAAAATAATTCGCAAGTTTCGTCAGTATGTCGTGAGAAAAAAATCGGGAGATTCACCCACTGTTTTCGGAAAAAAAATGAAATTCATCAATCAGCCGCGGGGACAATGCGCAAAATTCATTCATCGACCATATAAAAAACTCCTACGAGATTCGACAGTCGGCCGAAAAAAAACTTAAATTTCGCCAATAGCTGAAAATAAAATATTGCAAAATTCGTTAATCTGTTGCAAGAAAAAAATAGCGAAAATCGTCATTAGGTTGTTGTCGGAAAAAGTCGAGAAATTCGTCAGTTGATCGTCGGAAAAAATTGAGAAATTCTTCAGCCGGTTGCTCTAAAATATTGTGAATTCGTCAATCGGTCGCAGGAAAAAACATTAAATTCAGCAGTTAATCGTGAGAAAAAATAGCAAAATTCTTAAGTCGGTTGCAGAAAAAAATGCAAAATTCGTCAATCGGTTTAGGGAAAAGATTTCAAAATTTGTCTGTCAAAAAGGGGGAAAATCGTGAAATGCAATCTGTCGCGGGAAAATATCGAAAAATTCTACTGCTAAAAAAGGACTCTAAATAAACACACTTAAAACATTTTTTGTGAACAAGGTGCAGGACGTGATGATGGTGTCAAAAGGTACAAGAGTGCCCTTTTTGAGAATAGTGCGACCTTTTTTTTTTAAATATTTGCCCGGCAGCACTTTTTTTCAATAGTCAGCCCTCTAACGAAATAACAGTTTTGGACCATTATCTGGTGGAAATTTGAGGGGAAAAGTTTTGGACCATTATCTGATGGAAATTTGAATGGAAAAGTTTTGGACCGTTATCTGATGGAAATTTAGGGAAGAATAGCCGAATTTACTGAGAAGTTTAAGCAACAGAAATTAAATTGGAGTAATTTGTACGCTGTAAGTTCTTGCATACTTGATTTTTAAATATAATTTATTTTTTATTCAATTCAGAGAGAATAGGTTAAAAAAATATTCTCCATTCATCAAGAAGGGAATTTAATTCCAGAAATTACTAGATAATAGTTTAGAATAAAGTGTCTATGTTAATGTAAGAAAGTTTTTGTCTTTCTCTCTCTGTCTGTCTGTTTGTTATTATAAATGGATATGGAAATATATTGCACGTACAGACCTGAAAAAAAAATTTCGTACTAAATCAGGCTCAAATTCATCTCACCCTCAGCTTTTAAGTTTTCATTTTCTAGATTTCTTGTTTTTTTAACACTTTCAAACGAAGTTGAAAAGTGTTTATGATTTCGGTTTGTCTGCCCGTATGTCCGCGCTCTAACTCTCGTAAATATACTTGGATTGCCCTGAAATTTTTGGATGTTGTTAAGGATCACCATAGCACGATCCCTATTTCAAATGAAGTTTCTAGAATGTTTAGTTCATTTACAGGGACAGTCAAAAGTATTCCGTTACATTACGGTCAAGGGGAAAAAATCGTTTGAAATGACTTTTAATGATATTACACGCTTTCAAGCATAAAATAATTGATATGCATTTATGAAGTTCCCTAAAATAAGCATGCTGAAGAATATGCGGTGCAAAAAATACTTGTTATTCCTGTACAGGGCCACACAAAAGAATTCCGTTACATAATGATATGGGGAAGAGGTTTTTTTTGTGGCGTATTTTAATTATGTTAAACTATTTCGTATACAATGGAATTTATATACGTCTGTGAGGTTTACTATAAGTTATTTCATGCATAATAAGAAGCGCATAGCATTTACAGGGACACACAAAATATTTCAGATACTATATTGTGTCCGAAGTACTGTACATAAGCGATGATTGCTGGAAATGCATTTTTAATTGTGATATGTGCTTTTATGTTTCACTATATTTATGCATACTATGCGGTGTGTATAATTGCTATCGTTCATATACAGGGATACACAAATTCGTAAGGGTTACTGAGTATGAGCGTAAATTGCTTAAAGGTGGTTTTTAAAGGAGTTATTCATTTTATTTTTACGCTGAACTGCATTTAGTTTACTAATAAATGTATGTAGAATATAGATAAAATGATATACAAGGTCACGCAGAGAATTGGATACATAACTGTCTATGGATGATAATATCTGGAAATGTGATTTGAGTAATTTAAAGAGTGTTTTAGTTTAAATTAAATTTTAGCTAAATAGTGGCGTATAATAAAGGTATTATTGGCTATGGACGGTAACTGCTGAAATCAATTATTTAAAATGTTTTATGCGTTTTCTAAAATGTTTACTTAAAGTTTTGTTAAAGCATTCAGAAAGTGTTGGAAATTGTTTCATAATCTATGCTTAACGCATGATTTTTCTTTCTTGTTCTTATATTGAACGATTCGCGTATTTATTCCAATCTTCTATGCCAGTCGGAGATTTTGTGCTATTCATAAAAACAATCTAATAACATAAATTCAGTCTTTTTACCCAATATAATAAATGGTGTCCTTTTTTAAATAAAGTTTATTCCAAATTCGTAAAGCGATTTTTGATTTCTTTGCGAATTTTTCACGTATCTATTTCACCGAAAATAAATAAGTTTGATTTTCATCAACCAATATTTATTTGATACCTTATTGATCGACTTTCATATTTTATACCTCTTTGGGGAGCAGACTTTCTGAAATAAATTAAAAAAAAAAAAAAAAAAAAAGTTTTTAAAGAATGTAAGGCCATCGACGTTTTCATTGAAACTTAGCGCAGAAAGAGAGAAAAAAGTCAAGTGTAACCACTTTATCCCCAATCACCGTTAATGTGACAATGCAAGTGTCATCGTAATCGGGAAATACACTATATGGTCAAAGGTGACCAGCCACTTGTGATTTTAGACGTTTTGTTAAATATCTAGAAAACAACATGAGGAATTACCCTGAAACTCCATGTGTGTAAACAAAATAGTACAGGTCATACATTTCCGTGGGGATTTTTCCCCGAAACTCCATAGAGGACAGACAATAAAATGAAAAATAACGAATATCCTTTGGACAAACCTGTAAAACCTAATGTAGCAAAAGCATTCAAACTGTAGATTATGAATAAGTACTTTATTGTAATAAACTGTGTTAATTTTTATGAGGATAGCATGTATACTCGTAAAGAAATTAAAGTTTTTATAAAAACAGTCCCAAATTTTGCCAAGTTTTTTGCTTATAATTTCTAGTGTCCTTAATATAAAAAAAGTTCTTTTCAGAAAATATGACAAAGAACATTGTACACAATATCCTGCAATCAGGATAATAAAAATTGTATGCAAAATGGGCACCTTTACTAGATAATGATTCACTGCGCATGTCCGAATGTAATCAAATTATAATTTGCGTAACATGTTCGCTAAATATATAGAGCAACTTTTGTGAAAGTCTCAAAAACGCATTATTATTAAACTATCGTTCATGGAATAAGCTCAAAATCCGTTATTCTCAAAAGGAAGCAAAAAGATGAGAGGTTATATCCAAATGCAGTAGTGCATGCACTGCAAATAGAAGCGTCTTAAATTTAGACACATATGTGACTGAAAAAGAATTTTAGACACTTAAGTGTCTTAATCTGAAAATTAAGACACTATAGATGTCTTAATTTAAGATACATAAGCGTCTTACTATGACCATGGTGTAAACGAACTGAGAATAATGTCTAAAATATCCGCAAACGTCTTATTTTAAGACACTTCATTGCTTTAAACGTGTCTTAATTTCAGACGTTTTGATTCTTCCGACGCAATAACCACCAGGGGGCACTAGCACTCCCAGTTGCGCATGCGTTTTAGATGTCTTCGTTCGAAGTGGTATACGTTGTAATTCAAACAAAGTTTGTTTTTATGTACGCGTGTATTTTAATTCGTTTTTTGCGAAATGTGAAGTACTGTGATTTTAATTCGTATTAACTTGGATTATGTATTTATTGAATACATACATCTGACGTGTGTGCTCGACATCAAATGTCTCTTAGAAGCTGTCGTCGATACAAGGGCGGGATAGACACAGAACAGAAGTAGACGACGGTTGAAGATTACACCCGGAAATTCTACAAAGCGTGTGCAATGGGCTTAGTGTTAACTCGTATCAATTTATATCAATAATATTGTGTTATTCATCTTCGTCCTGTCGAAACTGGCAAAAAAAAAAGAAACTTTTGTCTGGCGGGTCCTGTTTTTAGGATGAAACATCTCATTCTTTAAATATGGCTAGTCGGATGTATTATGGGATTACCTTTTAAACTGATGAAAGTCTTTCTCCGTCACTGTGGTTGTGGTAGTTTTTAAAATTTCAAATCGAGGAATATTTCTTACCTCTTGCAGCAACTCAAGTAAGTTTCTTTATAGTAGTAAAATTAGTGTATTTTATGATTTTATTTATTGTACTAAACAAAATCCTGCATGAAATTTAATTAGTTTTGAATCTGTTCGCAAAAAACCCCACTAATTCTAGAAGTATATATTTTTAAACTTATGACGTTCTTTTTTATTACGAATTATATATTCAATGTCAGTTCTTAGTTTCAATGGATAATTTTTATCTCGCAATAAATGACGGCCACAAGGAAGTAAAGAAAAAAAAAACTTTGAAAGATGACCTAATGCTTTCTTACTTCCTGGCATAAAACCGCAGATTAAAAAAAGATAAATAAAGTAAATGAGACTGGTCTATTATATGAAGCTGCCTGTAAAAATATACATATGTATTTGATTTGCAATCAACTCTAATACTGATTTTTTTATTATTTTTAATAAAAAAGTAATTTGAAATTTATAATGGGAAAAAGTAAAAACCTCTAACTAGATTTCGTATTTAAAATTGTGGTAACTTTATTTATATGCACTTATACGAAAAATACAAAAATGACAGATGTTACTGTATATATTTAAGACGAAAGAAGTTTGGAAATCATAAGTTATTTTTTCCTCATGTTTTTAATATAGAATATGTACTTATTTGTTTTTATTGATAGTTGAATAGCTTTTGTGAGTACCCTCTGATCTACATAAAAACTTGCCCATGTGGAAATATAAATTTTTTAAAAACATAATTTTTAAATGAGTATTTTCATTTTTTTGGGGGGGGGGTCGGGGGGGGGGGATTTTGCATGAATTTTTGTAAAGCTGGTATCTTAAATCTTGCACTGATTATAATGAAAGTTTTGAACTTTTAGAGTAGGACAAGTTTAAAAACGCAAATATATTTAACAAAATACCAAAGTCATTTTTTCCCCAATGTTATTAAAGTAGAATATTTATTTATTTATTTTCATTATTCATAGTTAAATGGCTGTTGTGATTATCAAGTGATGTATATGTAAAATTGCCTATGTGGCAATATATTTTTTTATATTTTCATTTTTTTTTGGGGGGGGGGGGATTTTTGCAATTTTCGTACATCTGATATTTTAAATCTTTTTCCACATTCAACCGAGTATAATAAATATTTTGAACTTTTAGAGTAGGACAAGATTATAAAATATATATATATATTTATCTATGTACCTTAAAAGCCCTTAATAGCGAACACTTCGGGACCGCGGAATTTGTCCGATAATTGGAGATGTCTACTTTTTTGAGGTAAAAATATACAAATATGTATGTCTGCTGATTAAAAAAGTATTCGTTAAATAGAGGTGTTCGCTATTCGAGAATGTCCATTAACCTCCACAACGGATACTCCCGAATACCGGACATCTCAATTTAGACAACTATAATGCAGGGTTGCGTTTTTTGCAAAAGTACTTCTTGATTAAAGGAAGGGCAAACTGGGAAGTGCCCCGTCCCCCTACGACTGTAGTGCCCCCAAATTTGATGTGCAATATTTGTAAAGCTTATATTTTAAATCTGTTTCGAAATTGTACTGATTATAATCAATATTTTGAACTTTTAAAGTAAAATAAGGTTAAAAACAAAATAAATTAAAAAAAATCTAATATTTAGATAAATATTTTTTGTTTTTTAATCTTGTTCTACTCCCGAAGTTCAAGATATTGATTATAATCAGTACAATGTCGTAAAAGATTTAAATTATCAACGTAACGAAAATTGTATACCAAAACTGAGAGCACCAAAAAAATCAGGCTGTATTGGGGGGGGGGGGGGGGGCAGGACCACAGCCAAATATTTTTCCAGGATTCAACGTGGTCAAACATGGCTACGTATGATGCTTACAAAAAAATGGATGCGATTCAGACGTTTGAAGTGTCTGAAATTCAGACGCAAAAAGTGTCTGAAAAAATTCAGACATTTTAAAATGTCTGAAAATTGAACACTCCATTTCAGACACTTAAGTGTCTGAATTTCAGACATTTTAATTTAGAGTGTGCAATATTGTGTATGCTATATTGGCACAAATCAATGGATATATGGATACAGCCCCTCATCTTTTTGATTCATTTTGGGAACGACGGATTTTGAGCCTATTCTGTCAATAATAATTTTCAGAATTTTCAAGCTATGTTTATGAGACTTTTACAAAAGTTGCTCTATACATTTAGCTAACACATTATGCACATTATATTTTGATTGCGTTCGGGCATGCGCAGTTAAACATTATTTAGTAAACCTGCTCATTTTTCATATAATTTTTACTATATTTTAATTCTGATTGCAGGGTGTTGTGTATAATTCTGTTTGTCATATTTTCTGAAAAGAACTTTTTTTTTATATTAAGAACTCTGCAAATGTTAAGCAAACAACGTGGCGAAATTTAGGGCTGTTTGTATAAAAACCATAATTTCTCTACGAGTATACATGCTATCCTCATAAAATTGAACACAGTTTATTACAACAAGCCACTTAATCATAATCTACATTGTGAACGCTTTTACTACATTAGTTTTGACAGGATTATCCAAAAGGTATTCGTTGTTTTTCAATTTGTTGTCGGTCCCCTATGGAGTTTCGGGAAAAATTCTTCTCGGAAATGTATCACCTGTACTATACTGTTTACACACCTGGAGTTTCTGGTTAATCCCTCATGTATTTTTCTATATATTTAACAAAATGTCTAAAATTGCAAATGGCTGGTCACCTTTGGCCATATAGTGTATCTAATATTAAACGGAAATATTTGTATTTCCCCCCTCGATCTTCCACGTTCACTAGCGATTTTAGCACACATAAAAACAATCAATATTCAATTTCTTCGCGGAATACAGTAAATTTTGTCCTCATTTTGGCAACATTTATTAACACCTTGGGGACGAGCGACCGGTATTCGTGCCGCGTACGGTGCTCAGAATCGGCGATTATTCTCACTAGTAAATTTTTATTGTAAATTTTGCCTTATTTTATCCGAGCATTTTCCCGATTCGATTAGGCAAAAATTTTTGTTTTAAAAAACCGGTGATTAAAGATTAATAATTGTGTAAAAGGCTCTCGTCCTGAAGGTGTTAAGAACTTGTACAAAGATTTTTAAATTCCCCGAAATGTTTTTAAATAAAGTCTCCATTTCACCGAAAATCAGCAGTTTGTTCCCTATCAATCAATTTTTATTTTATAGCTTATCGATCCAATCTTTTATTTTACACTACTGTATCGAGCAGACATTTAGAATTAGATTAAAAGCAAATAAAAAATATGAAAGACTTCTTTATATTAATTATTATTAATGAAATAAGACCTTCAATTTTTGTTACTGAAACGCGGCGATGAAAGACAAGAAAAATTTCCAGCATTTGTTTCCTAAATAATCGCCCTTTTATCGCCAAAAACTGTTACTATGAGAACTCGGGTAACATGGCGGTCGGGATTTTTTTTTTTTTCTTTTTGTTTGTTTTCATTCTGATCGTGAATAGAAATTACTTTGGATTTTATGCTTAGCAATTTCCTAGAAGTGCGATTTCTCCCAACCTCTTCTTCGGAGCTGCAAAAATCCCTCTAGCGAAAAGGGAATTTATCTTCTGAATTCAACACTGATTTTTACTTTCTTCTATCTTCAATAGAAGAAAGTATTGTAATCGAAATTTTTTTCGACTTCCGGTTTTCGACGGATTTGCATGTTTTAGGGGTCAGAGATTCCAAAAAACATGTTTATAGAAAATGTCTGTCTGTCTGTGTGTCCGTCTGTCCGTCTGTCCGTCTGTCCGTCCGTCCGTCTGTCCGTCTGTCCGTCTGTCCGTCTGTCCGTCTGTCTGTCGCCCTTGTACCATCAAAAAGTGTATGAAATTATGTATAGAATTAAACCAAAATTTTATTATAAGTTTTTGGCTATGGCAAGCAGGTCCTCCCGGAATTTGGAAAAAATTCGCCGCTAGGGGGCGCTGATATAACAATTTTTGTGCGATTTTGAATATTGTACCATCCAAAAGTGTATGGAGTTATTCATAGAATTGAACCAAATTTTTAGTTTAAGTTTTTGGATATGACAAGCAGGTCCTCCCTGAATTCGGAAAAAATTCGCCGGTAGGGGGCGCTGTAAATGCGTTTTTTGTGCGATTTTGAATATTGTACCATCGAAAAGTGTATGAAGTTATGCATAGAATTGAACCAAATTTTTATTTTAAGTTTTTGGCTATGGCAAGCAGGTTCTCCCTGAATTTGGAAAAAATTCGCCGATAGATGGCGCTGTAATAGCGATTTTTGTGCGATTTTGAATATTGTACCGTCCAAAAGTGTATGAAGTTATGCATAGAATTAAACCAAATTTTTATTTTAAGTTTTTGGATATGGCAAGCAGGTCCTCCATGAATTTGCAAAAAATTCGCCGTTAGGGGGCGCTGTAATAGCGATTTTTGTGCGATTTTGAATATTGCACCATCGAAAAGTGTATGAAGTTATGTATAGAATTGAACCAAAAAAATTTTTTAAGTTCTTGGCTATGGCAAGGAGGTCCTCCCTTAATTTGTAAAAAAATCGCTCGTAGAGGGCGCTGTAATAGCGATTTTTGTACAATTTTTGTACCATTTTGAATATTGTACCGCCGAAAAGTGTATGAAGTTATGCATAGAATTGAACCAAATTTCATGTGCTTATTTTTGGTCATGTCACGAAGGTTCTCCCTGAATTTGGAAAAATTCTGCCGGAAGGGGGCACTATAATTGCGATGTCTGTACCATTTTCATTATTGTACCATCGAAAAGTGTATGAAGTTATCCATATAATTGAACCAAATTTTTTGTGCATGTTTCTGGCTATGGCAAACAAGTCCTCCCTGAACTTGAAAAAATTCCGAAAGAAGGGGGCGCTATAACTCCGATCTCTGTGCCATTTTCATTATTGTACCATCGAACAGCGTATAAAATTATGCATACAATTGAACCAAAATGTTTGTGCTTGTTTTTGGCTTTGGCCAACAGGTTCTCCTTGAATTTGGAAATATTGCGCGGTAAAGGGGCTCCGTGCTAGCAATTTTTGTATACTTTTCTTGATATTTCGTAGTTCTATTGTGCATCGGCGGCTCATGCAGCGGCGGGAACTCGCTTCCTGCTATGCCGGCTATTCGCAAACAGCTGATAACGACAGAATAAGGAAAAGTTAAAAATTTTAACAAATATCATGATATAGATTAACTCGTTTTTAGTCCGTTTAATTGACTTGAGCAGAAATTTAAGATGAAAATCAAAGTTGGTATAGTATTCAACTAATAATATTGAAGTATTAACATGTGTAACTAGGTTTTGAAATATTAAGATGTATAAGATAGAAGAAAGTTTTGGGATTGGCACATCCAACTAGTTTATTGTTATTATCCAGACAATGGCGGAAATGTCAGGTCGTTTAAAATAATACAAAAACTACAAATTTTAAATTATATCTTTTATATATTTTACAAATACTTTTCCAAACTTACTAGCTTTAATTCAGATAACATAATTTACATTTAATTTGGAAAAATCAACTCTCAAAACACTATAAAGATAATTCCTGATTCATTAAAATGTAAAGCAGTTGAACAATAATGATGAACAACCCTCTATTCTTTTCATTCATTGTTCATTTCTGTGTAATTTAAAAAAAATAATAAGCGATAAAAAAATAATAACAAGCGATTTTTTGAAATAGCAGCTCAAAATACGAAGCCATAATCACGAAAAAAATAATAAGCATATAGAATCATAATATATGCTTGTTACAACAACGAAACACAGTATATGTTTTACAGAATTTTTGTAAAAAAATTAAATTCAAAATAAGGTGTCCCAAAAATATATGGACAATGAGGAGAATTGCTTTTATTTCCACCGTATCAAAAAAATTTGCATTTTCTGCGTTCTGTACATGTGAAGTACCCACTGCAAAATATAAAATCACTGCTCATTCTTCAATTATCGAATAGTTAGAAAATGTCGTCTCACGTTCAATTCTCTGCTGCTGATATAGCTAAAATTTGGCGTTTAAAGACTCAAATGTTAAAATTTCTGATATTGCTAAGGAAATAAAGAGTTACAGATCCGGAATTTATGAAATTTTATCAAAAAGTGACAATGCGATTGCAAAACAACGTTCAGATCGACCAAAAAAGCAACTCTATACGACAAGACAGATAGATTTTTCGAGCAGTTTCAATCCAAAGGAAGTTTGTTCGTGAAATTTCGAAGACTTTAGCTTTTCCTATTACGAGATCTACTGTTCACCGTTGCATATAGGCAAGCAAAATTCATAAATATCGCAGAATGTGCGCGGAATCTATGTTGAAAGTGCGCCATAGAAATGCACGCGGTCTTTGAACTAAAAAACACAAGCCTTGGGAAGATGAATTGTTAAGTGTTTCTTCAGTGACGAAAACAAAACCAATTTGGATGGCCCTGATAACTGGGCATACCATCGGCATGATCTGCGACGAGAATCTCGGGAGATCATTAGTTGACAACAAGGAGGGGATTCTCTCAGGGTGTGGGGCGCGATTTGTTTCAATGGAACAACGAATATTGCTTCTCTTAATGGTGAACAGTTCTTTGAGGATTATTAAACTGTCCTTAAAAGCAATCTACTTACATTTGAAAGCATTTTTGGAAGGGATAACTGAAAATTCCAAGAGGACAATGCGTCGATTCATATCTGTCATTCAACAACAGCTTGGTTTACGCAGAATCAAATAACTGTTATAGACTGGCCAGCTATCAGCCCAGACCTAAATCCAATTAAAAACATTTGGGGAGAACTTGCACGAGATGTATATGCTCATGGTCGTCAATTTTCTACTATTCAGGAACTAAAGCAAAGCGTAGTGCAGAATTGGTTCACTTTACTGCCACACATTCTCCAAACACTAGTTTGAAGCTTACTTGATACAGTTTTCAAGATAATTCAAAGGAACGGATCCAAAATTCGAATTTAAATGCAAAAAACTCGAAAAGTCCATATATTTTTGAGACAGCCTATTTTTATTTTTATTTTTTTACAAAAATTCTGTATAATCTATACTGCATTTCTTTGTTGTCATAAACTTGTATTATAATTCCATATGCTTGCTATTTTTTTGTGATTATGGCTTCATTTTTTGAACTGTTATTTCAAAAAATCGCCTGTCTATATACTTTTGAGACGCACTACATAACTATACTCATGTACATCATGTACATACATACGATTGAAATTTAGGATAGTATAGGAAATGTTTATTGAGAAGTTTGAGTAACAGCAAAGAAGTTCGAGTTATGTATCAAGAAAATTGTAATGTTATACATTCCATACCACTAACATTTAAAATCCTCCATTACTATAAGCATTTCTTCGTACTTTCGTTTTATTCTTTCTGTTATTCAGTTTTCTGTAAAATACTATTAATTTGTTTTCATGTGACTTATGAAGGTAAAGTGTTTCCGTTTTCTACCTTAGAACGTTTTAATGAAAATAATAATTACCTGACATTAAAACACATATTAATATTCAATTTATAAAAATTTAAAAAACTTTATTTTTCTAAAATAAAATTTATTTCTACAGTTTACTAATTCGTCCTTTAAAATAAAATATTTGAAATAACCTTAAAATACAAATTTTAAATTAATTTTTTTATATATTTGACAAATAAATTTCAGTATTCACTTATTCGCTTTAAGTCAGATGGCATGATTTATGATATATATTTCAATTAATTTACATTAATCAACTTTAAAAAAATTCTAAAAGCAACTCTTCATTCATACAAATATCAGACTGTCCGTGATGATTAACTATCTACGCTTCTCATCCATCTCTTTCCCCATTCCATTGTAATTTTTTAAATACTATGTGAGATTAATTACTTCATAATTTTTATTAGAAATATCATTATTTAACTTGTATGAAATTTAAGAACTCTCATTAATCAGAACTGTAGTTTATTAGTGTATATTTTTAGTTGTATCCGTAAGATATTGTGTTTATGTAAGTATCGTCTGTTGCATGTTCCTTGGTTTCGTGTGCTCCGAATCCATGGAAGTGTCTTTTTCTTTCTTTCCGCGTGCGGCAACACACTGTGTTTATTCTGTTTTGATTCTTGCTGTTGTGGAATGTAGTAAGCCGTGTGATGGCTCGATTATATTTGGTGTAAAATAAAATCGCATTTACAGTCCGCTTTATTGTGATTATGTGTACGAACCAGTAGTATGTGTTATTAGTTAGAATCAGATTACGCAGAATCATTATTACGCAGAATCAGATTGCAAAACGAAAACCAGAAAAGGACAAGATTTTGAAACACTCCGAACTTGGTTCCAGTCTTGGACAAGTTTTTATTATCATTATGCAGAATAAATCTCAAATTAATCCAAAATAAGATTTTTTATATCCCCTTCCAGTTTACTAACATTTTTAAAGCGTGTGAATATAAAAAGGCCTTTCAGAAATTCAGCAAATATAAAATACCAAATATTCAGAAACCAGCTAAAGGATTATGTGAAAAAATAGCAAACAGCGTAAAAATGTTAGTGTTTGGTCACAAAAAGACCTGTTTAACAATTTCAGTGAATCTAAATTTTATGTAATTTAAAATAAATATAATAATAAATAATAAATATTGCAATAAAAATCCGAAGAGAAATGTCTTAGAAGAAACTTCTATCGTTACTATTGAAAAAAGGCACTTTTACAGTCTGTTGGAACCTTGGTCTTACTGACAATGCTATTAAAAGAAAATTATTTTATTAGAAAGCCTGTAAAAGTCGTATTTTATAAGTACTAATTAATGTTTTACAAATACTATTTTTAGTCTGCAATAATAATACATTCGTTCACTGTTGAATTCATGCATTTTTATAGCTTTAAAATGTAAAATATATTCTGTGAAGTGGAATTCAGTGTTCTAAAAGCAATAGTTTTGCAAAATTCTAATGGCTCAGTGAACATAAAGCAACATGTTTCATGCTTAGATTATAAACTAAAGAATTATTGAAACATATTTTCATCAGTGGAAACTATGTTTAAATAAACTATCAATTAATCCGAATGGTATGAAGAGCCGTGTAGTAAAAGTTGTTATATCTCATTTTTCTTAAAATCGCTTATTAAACTCAGGGGCTCTGCCCCCTACGAGCTACGCTCGCCAATCCCCGTTCAGACACTACAGACTCTAAAAGCACTCTAATTTGAACGGCTTTAAAAAGATTTAGGAAGATTGAACTATAATTTAAAAAACAGTGGCGATCTTCCTATAAACGGGTTTCTGTTCATTTCCCATTGATTGGGAAATTTTAAAGCTAAATCAGCTGCTGTTAAAAGATACAACGGCTTTTTTCGTCTTTGATTAAATAAAATCAGTTAAACATTTCAAAATAAGATAATATAAAATGAATTAAGTAAACAGAGTCTTTGTCTCTCGGTATTTTTTAACGTAGCGAAAAAAAGTTCTTTTAAATAAGACATTTTAAATGTTTACTTTTTAATCTGACGTCATTTTCACCAAACTTTTCTTTCTCTTTTTAATATTCACGTGAAAATACTTTTGTTCGAAATGAAATACTATTTGCACTGTTCTAACAAAAATAGTCGAAAAGATCATCTCAAAATATCAAATAAATGTCTATCGCAATTTTTTATTTTAAACTGTTTTGCAATATTATTTTTTGTTCATTTTACGTAATAAGTGTAATGTGACGTAATTTCTCCTATTTAAGGCTTCTAACGTATGTTAATGAATTTATTATTTTACAATATCCTTTCTCTTTTAAAATTCACGTGTAAATATCGCTTTTAATGACGTAATTTTCAATAAGTTCCTGCATTTGAAGGTTTTTTTCTGTTTATAATAGTGACGTGTAAATAAATTTTTAATTTGAAGCAAACATTATTGTTTGCGCTGTTTATACAGTTGGCAAGAGTTTAAATTAATACCATTTTCTAAAATATGCAAAAAATATCTCTCGAAATGCTGAAAATTTGAATCTAAAATAGAAATGAAACCTGAAAAAATGAGTCAAATTAAAAAAGAAAAACGAATGCAGTCTGCACACCGGGAACTTCTAACGAATAAAATGATCTAAAAATGATTAAATTCCCATGTATAGTTTTTGCTCCTATAAAAATTTTTTAATGGAACGATGTTGTCGAACTTTAGCATTAAATATCTCTTAAAATATTTCTTCGATTTGAAAACTGTCTGCATCAGCGTATTTATCAAACATTTCTCTATAATACCATCAATTTTCATATTTTTGTATGCAATATTTTTCTTAATATTAACGAAGAAAGACCTCTGGTCACAAAAAATTCAAAACCGGCGACGGCGGTGGCGGTGACAGCGTTAGTTACTTTTTTTTAGAATAGAGAGATTAATGAAGTTTTTGAGTGGTAAGCTACCATATTTTAAATATAAAATAACGAAATTCTGATTACTCTTAATGAAATTATACGAAATAATATAACTTAAATAATAAAGAATATAAATTAACCACAAAAAATATATATGAATAATCATATATTGTTGGAAATGTCACATTCCCCTTGAAAAATAGCGAAGTAAAATCAAAGAAAAATTTGCTTAAAAGGTGCATTTTATATAAAGATCTCACAATATAAAATCTGTTATTACTTATTAAACTTTTTTTTTAAAACTTAAAAACAGTTCACAATATTCGCGCCGAGCGCTTTCACTCAAAGCCTTGATCATCTTCAGGGCCGCTTTGCGTAAACTGACAAGTCTTAGTCGCACTTTCATCCTCTGCTGAACAACCAGGCTAGTCCATTTTACAGTGGAGCAGGAGGGGAGACAGTTAAACAGTCCAAATTACAGTGGAGAGGAGGGAAGGGAAGAGGGACAAAACTGAACATTACTATCCAATCCTAAAAATACAACACATATTTAAAAAAATGAAGCAAGCGTTTTAATGAAGTAAGAATAATTATTCCTTCATCCCATTATCATTTGTCGTTAATAAAATAATCCATTGAAATCTTAACAAAGAAAAATAAGGCTATTAATGATAATATTGTCATATAACATTCCGAATATATGGTTATTTCTTTTAAATAGATGTTGTGTTGTTAGGATTGAATAGTGATGTCAGTTTTGCTCGTCTTCCCAACCCTCCCCTCCACAGTAATTTGGACTGTTTTACTGTCTCCCCTCCCCCTCCTTTTTAAAATGGTCTAGCCTGGTTATCCAGGTGAGGATAAAAGTAGGATTAAGACGTGTCAGTTTACCCAAAGTGGCCCTGAAGATGATCAAGTCTTTGATTGAAAGCGCACGGCGCGAATATTGTGAACTCTTTTTAAGTTTTTAAAAAAGTATAATATGTAATAACATATTTTATATTTTGACATATTTTATATAAAATGCACCCCTTAAGCAAATTTTTCTTTGATTTTATTTCAATATAAATTAAATAATGAAATAATATAATTTTATTTAAATCATGTAAAATTCATAATTATTACGAATAACAATTGAATAAAGATATTACTTTAAAAAAAATTTTGTATTTAAAAATCTAATTAATTGTTAACAAATAAAAAAAGCCATATCGACATTATGAAACGACACTTACAGTATTCCAACGTTGAATCTGAAATGTTAGTTTTGCAATTTATGATATTGAAAGAAAATGACTTCAAGAATATTCCGTAGCTGAAGATTTTCGTACAGAAATTTGTCGGAAATGAAATTCAACCTATACATTTAACAGAAGTTTATCATAGTAACTGATTTATTTTCGTACCTTTACCTCGCATCGTATAGCTCCAAAAACTATATCATCTGCCTAGCAATTAGAACAGCTTTGCGCAATCGAGAGGGTTGCTTAAGACCATGCATAATGCATCTCTCTCTTTTTCTTCTCATTTCTAAAAAGAATACCAATCCCCTTACAATTCTTTTTTTATAATACTTAATTACAAAATACTAATTCATACTTTTTTGGGTTTTTTAATCGATTCCCGAAAGTCTGCTCCATACAGGGGTGTAAGATATTTTATTGGTTGGATAACTTATTAAATAGATAGTGGTTGATAAAAAACAAAATTCTTATTTTTAGCGATAAGTGTACTTTGAAAAATCGCGAAATATTCAAATATCGCTCTATGAATTCCGAATAAATGTTATTGAAAAAAAAAATTATAAAAATTGCTTTATCGAGCTAAAAGATTGGATTTGGATTGTTTTTATAATAGTGCATCAAAATCGTTAGCGAACTTGAAAAATCGGGGAAATACTCAAAACGTTTTGTTAGACAAAAAATTCAATAAAACAAAAATCTGAAATCTGATTCTCTGATGCTTTTGGAGCTATCTTCTTCTCTGCGGAACTAAATTTGCTGACCTCTATGTGCGATAGATTTTCCTATCCATCACACACATATATAGGGTCATATTTTTTATTAGTAGTATATATTTCAGTTGTATTAATCCTCTTTTGATCTAAAGATATAAAAGGCAAAAAGATATTTTCAGAGATTTCAAGACCACCTGTTAATATTGAAAAATATTCTACCTGGAACAAAACAAATCTACAATTAAAAGATTTTACTTCTGTTTTCGAGAAATTTTATTTTTTATACGCAATATGTTCTTTCTTTAAGTTCTTCAATAAATTATAAATACGTTAGCTTGTACGAGGGGGGTATCCTAAAGTTTCAGTTACAGGTGAATATTTTTTAATGCTACATAGTACCACTTTTTCAAAGAAAATATTTTGCATACGCTTTGAGAACATTTACAAGAGAAATATACTGCAAACTGTATTTTTTTTTAAATAGCGATGCAAATAGAATATAAAAATAGTCGCCTGTTATTGAAACTTCACGATAACCCCTCGTATATCCCGGCAGTAGTCGCGTATATATCGCCTTATAAATACAATGGAGAAGTACCATGCAGCTGACTGAACGTGTTTGTCAACCACTATAGTGAAGTAACAAGACATCTTTGTTTTTCCTTCTGGTACATTTTTACAAGCAAAGTTGAAATTGGTGGAAAAGTCTCCGCAACGATCACTAATGCCAGTTCATTTTTTCTTTTCCCTGTATTCCAAATCTCATGAGTAAAATGCACAATTTAAATTACCTGGAAATTTATAGCTTCATTGAAATGCAATATTCGAATATTAAATGAAAATTGTTTCTTATTTTAAATGTTATGCATCCGGTGGTAAAAAGACCGAGCGCAACTAACATCGTTCTGAAAAAACTCGCGACTAACTCTCCGGATATAAAAAATATAAACATTTACAATACTTTTCCTGTTATTGCACATTTTACTTGTTTAAAGATAACGCATAAAGTTCTCACAGAAAATTTTACATTAGCATATTACAGTTTGCTGCATATGTAAATCTTAAAACTAAATTTATATTTTCAAGAGATTCTGAATAATGGAAATTCTTCGGATTTTATGACAGTATGAGTTACATACGTGTAACTTAATACTGATATATATGTTGTATTTCATTCATCTTTTCTTTATCGACATTATTTTGAAACATAAGAGAATATCTGATTATCTTATTCCATTAACTTTTAGTTGAAAATGCTTTTAAATATATGAAAATGTGTTTTCCCATGTTGTATCCTTGAGTCGAAAATTTCTAAACATGATTATGTTTTGCATTTGCTTGAGGTAGAAGAATACTTTTTATGAAACATTTTACACTTTTGCAAAACTAGTTTATAAATTAAAATTTTTTGCTCAAAAAATGAATATTCAAGTGTCAATGTTTTTAAGATTTTCTCTCTTATTAATTCTCAACATAAATATACAGAAAAATTCAGGTATGTAGGTAAGGAGTAAAGAAGATAAATGCATAAAAAATACAAGATTTTTGACATAAAATACATTTTCATCCCTTTTTCTTTACCTTACATTTTCCAAATGTTAAAAAAACGTGAATCAGAGATTGATAGAAGTATAAAGCAATTGGTATGTTTACTTTGAAAGTCATGAAAATCTGATACAATAGCTGCAAAATTAGTTGCAAATTTTTTTACAAAGTACCGCTTTAGGCACATACCTAAACAGACTACTCTGAAACACAGAGTGATCCATATCCGTATTGAAGGAAGTGAATGAAATTATTTATTCCGTGGAGCAATGCCTATTTGAAATTCCAGTATCACCGGGTAAATCGCAATGCTACGGAAACGACACGTAGCTTTCAATTCCAAGTTAATGTTGAAAAAGATTTTTATTCGACAGCAATTTGCAAACATTTCGAGAAATATCAACGAACTATATTATAAAATTCTATTTTCTTTTGGCAGACATAATAGCTAAGTACACAGTTGTAATGGAACGGCCGTCAACATTTATGTATAATTCAGTTTTGTGAACTTCAACGTTTCTTCGTAATCCATACGCCAGGAGGATTTTGTTCTAGTCTACAAACTTGCTTCTTTTTTCTTCCCTCAGTCATAGAGAGTTAAACGAGCAATACAGTGCGTAGAACCAGAATCAGTATAAGCTATGATATTTATTCCTTTAAATCTTACTTTCAGCAAATTTTTTTGTGATTTTGGGGCAGAAAATGAAAGAGATTTATAGTACTAATCTGAGTTGATACTACTTTGGGAAAAAATGTAATAACTAGGACACTTAGTTTCATTAAAACCTGTTGATCATTACCGTAACAGTTTGGAAAAATTAGATACTTAGCTGACAAAGCATTTCTCCAGAATGAATTATCATTGTTAGAATCTCCAGGTTAACTATTTCTTTAACATATAGTTTTACTGAGTTCACTCGTTTTATTTTTACTATTTATATTTGCTTTAGGTGTTCTTAAATGTTCATAGAATAAAAAAAATCCTCTTGTTTCATAGGACCAGTAAATCTCCAAAATGTGATTCAGATATGATGATTTCTTGTAACTTTTCGAAAGTATTAAAATTCAATTCTGACATTCAGTCCTTAAAATAACGTCTAATTTTAAAGTAGAAATATTTCCACTCAGTTTCTGGAACTTTTTGAAGTTTTCAAACGTATTCTAAAAATTTTGGTTATTAGTTTTAACCATTTTAACAAAAGATCACTAATATACCGAAAGTCATGAAATTTTTCTGCAACCTCCCAAGCGATTAAATTTGCTATATAATTTAGTACAGCTCCTTTTAAGCGGGGACCACTAGTCTGTAGAAAATTTTAATAGCTCAATTAATCTTTCAAATAATATTTTATATAAACTCAAATATTTTTTTCTGGATTAAATTCCAGTAAAATCTTTTCAAATAATCATTCGGTAAGATTAAATCTTTTGCTTAATCCTTGTCGTCAAAATGTTATTATGATTTTCACCCCTCAATATCGTTTTTCTTTCAGTTCAAATATTTTTTCATCCACTAAACTTTTTATTTCGGTAATTGTTTCCAGTACTCTTTATCTCTTTCCTTTGTCTCTTTTCTTTACGTTTATTATTTATAAGACTCCTTTGTAAACTCTGAATCTTTCTTAAATAATTGGCATTTTGTTACATTTTCTCTTAATTCAATAAGTTTGTTGTCGACACTTACTTTACGTCCTGATTCTAATGACAATTTACATAAGTCTGTCTTCTTACCTTTTAAATGTAAGACCATAATTAGAATAATTTTATTCCCTAACTCTATTTATTTAATTAATACAGAAGAATTTGAAATATTTAATTGAAATCAGTCACAATTTTCAGATAATTTATTAACACTTCTCGAAACAAAAGAAAAAGTATTTACTCTTTCTGGTTGATTCAGAAACTAAGCTCACTTTTATAGAAAATTTAAATGAAACTGAATTTTAAATACAATAAATACATTAAACGCAATCAGTTAACTTTCATAATTTGATAGCTTCTAGAGAATGTTTGCAAAATACGCCTACACAATAAAGAAATTTATTTTGATTTGAGATAAAATATCTCATCAGCATTTAAATTTCTGCATATAGTTAAATGGCTACTAATAAATCACAATGAGATAAGGACTGATAAACGTAAGTAAACTGTCAATAAAATAGTAATCTTCAAGTTCAACTTTATGAGATTCTAGATCAGTTGTTTAGTCACCCCTTATTTAAGCGTCTCTAAAATAGTGCTGTCCTTCTGAAACATGTCGCTCACTCGCATGAAAAGTGACACAACTTGACAAAAGTAAATTTCACAGGGAGGCAAAAGAAAATTTGCATAATTTTACTGTAAGATTAAATTACAGCATTTAGCTCTGCATGGAGGACTAAAAACGTACATAAAAGCATAAAACCCTTAAGAATGACGACGCAGGATGAGGTTTGGTGGGTTGGATAATATTACCTCCCCACACAATCCACCCCCTCTTATGTGATTACAAATGGAGATATAGCTTAATAAAGGAATTTTCCATGTAACTACACTTATGAAATTGTTTGTGTAGCAAGGCACACATATGGCAGACCCATTAATGGAAGGAAACGCAAAATGAATTTTTTCGAGATGTGTCAATTTTCTTGTGTGTGAGCCATATGTCTTTTATTATTAAATGCGTTTGTAATTATATAAATACGTAGTACATATAGCCATCATCTGGTCCGTTTGTCGGTCTATCTGCCCGTCTGTCCGCATATAACAGCGCAAAACCTACCCAACCGAATGGTTTTAAGTTTGATACATATAATCGATGCAGAATTTTGTCGGGTCACTCCTTATTTTATGAAAATCGAATCAAAACTTAAGAAAGATACTAATAAAAGTTTTTTTCATTCTATTAAATCCTACCATGCGTAATCAATTTAATGATATCCGATGATAGGTAGTATTTCTAGGTTGCTATGGTAATGACTTCTTATTTCAGATGGAGTCATACTATTTCCGTATTACTGAATTTAATATATATAATCGTAATAAATTTTGTATTCATGCATGTCTGCTTAAGGGTGCAACAGCTATTTAACCAAGATCTGAATATTTATAAAACAACTTATAGTACGGGCGCAACTTATTTGTCACGTGTGACGCACAATTTCCGACTTGTTTAAAACCTGAAAACTTATTCACAAGGAGAAAGCCTTTAAATTTACATTAACCCCTTCGCTTCGTTCCCCCGTATGCTTCATATAATTTGTAGGTCCAATTTTTTCCGAATATTAATTTTCGCTTTATTTAATCGCTGAAAATCTATTATTAGATATGGTGGAAATTATTGTACGAAAACAATGGTCTTAAAAGTCAAGGATTTTGTGCCCCCTAATAAATCACGTATACGTGCCGTTAATACGAAAGTGGTTTACAATGACAAATCACTTCATCATATTTCATCATATTAAACAGTAAAAGTTTCGCCACACATACGTTTTTAACATAACTCCATAAATTCATCAATACATCTTTATTTTTAAGACTAGATTGTTGTTTTTTGTCAACGCCCCTATTCATGAAATGATACTGCTATATCGTCTGCCGTTTTATGTTGAAGTAAATTTGTTGAAGAGATTCTCACATTTGGCATTAAGTTTGATCGCATTAATAATATATTTCATATTTAATTAGAGTATCGTATTAACTCCTTGAAAGTTTTTGACGAGTACCGCTCGCGCAAAAAGAGTTACGTCGTTACTAAAAGATTTTGAACTATAATGTTTGCTTTTTGCTAATATTTTTTAATTATACAAGATAGAGATTTTAGTATGGAAAAAGTGGTATTTCTCTCTATATTTAGTTTATTGTATGAAAATAATTAAAATGCTAAGGGATTAAAAACAGACAAAATAGCATACTAAGATTTTTCTGTCAATAATACACTGCACAAAAATCATTTTTGAATTTTTATCTTTATCAATTTTTACCCCTTAACAACTTTCCCCGAACGCCGCTCGGGTAAGAAGAGTTTGGTTACCTCGTTACTAAAAGCTTTTGGGCACCACTAAATTTTAACTCTAATTTTTGAAATATTAATTGGCGAACATTTTTCGATTATACAAGTAGATGATTTGGTACAGAAAAAGTGGCGTTTTGTACCTAAAAAAAGAAACTCTTATGGGTTTAACCCTTAAATACCTGATTTTTCATAAATCATTGTAATAATGTTTTTCGGCTTTCATTTTTCTTAAAAATCATTGGTAAAATACTTTAAAAAATCATATTTTGTTTTAAGTATAGTTTACGGCTAAAAAACAGTTTGTTAATAATCGGCAATAATCTGGTGTTTAATTGAAAAAAATAATTTTCCTTTATAAAATTCTGTAATATTAAACACACCAGAATGTTAGGAACTATAATAAGAAATAAATTTTACTTGCTCACTGCAAAACAAAATAGGGTATTTCGCAATCTTCCAAACAAAACAAAAAGAGCAAGTAGCAACAATTGAAAAAATAAATCTATCTTTATTCTTAAACAGCACAAGTGTTGCCATCTATATGTTGAAAATCGATTTAATAATATTTTCAGAATGTATTTTATTGACAACATTAGGCATTATAGCTTCAATATTATTCTAATAGTAATTTAGAGCCTAAATTTGGTATGTTGCCGGAAAGCAACACGCGGCATTTAAGTGTTAAGTAATCATTTCCTTTCCCGTTACAAAACACGTCTGTTTTGGCAGGTTTCCTCTTCCCCATTATCGCCAGTTGACAATCATGTATACGTACGCATCATGCCTGCACCATAGCTATAAAAGAACACTACTTACCCATTTCTTCCTGTGATTGTAATTTGGGTAGTTATGAATTTTAGTAGTTTTAGTAGTTTGGAAGTACAGTAAAACCTCGATGATCCGAAGTAATTGGGACCGACCCTCTTTCGGAAAATCGACATTTTCGGATAATCGAGAATACTTCAATTTTAAGATTAAGGAGAAATATATGCATTATTTCTTATTATGGTTACAAGTGCTTAATAAAAATAAAACAATGGCAAAATAGAAACAAGAATTAATGATCTGAATTTTAATTTTGAAATTAAGTACCTTTTACATATATCATGAGGGTTTCAAAAAAAAAGTTTTGTTTGTCGCAGTTTCGATTGCCTTTGCTCTGAAGCTCTAGCACGGAGTTTTTTATTATTATTAGTTCACCAGTATTACAGTCTTTTTGCTGCTCCAGCCATGCCAAACCTTTTTCAAAGCATTCAAAAGTTTCAGAATTGCTAATTTGTTCGCTTCCTTCGTTCCACTCTGCAGCTTGCGAAAGTTCAAGTTAATTTCAAAGAAAGGGAATCGAAAATAATTATATGTACTCGTAGTTCGGAAAGGACCGCTTGCACACAAGAAATATGCTAGTTTAAAAAAAACCGCTCTCAAAAAGGACTTTGCACACATTAAGTGTGATAGTTAGAAAAAAAAAAAAAAAAAAAAAAAAGCTTTAAAAGTGGATTTCGGTTAAAAGAGTTTCGGATAAAAGAGGTTCTACTGTAGTTACTTTGGGTATTTAAACTATGTTTTGACTCTAAATCTATATAAGACACTCACTTATAGAGAACTTTATGTAATTTCAAGTGCAAAAGTTTCTTCGTGTGACATATTGCATAGCGAGTAGAATCACATGGCTCATTCATCGCATAGTCGAAATAGTTGTGTGAAATTCCATAAAAATGGTAATAACCATAATTTTTGTAACTGTTAATATGTGTAATTATAACATTTCAAATGTCATAAAAGATGTCTAAATATTTTTCTTATCGTTATTTAGAAAAGTCTTTTCTAATTTCTGCCGGTAACAGCTATATTCTTCACTTTTAAAGAAAATAATTTAAATGAAATATAATGATTGAAATAAATTAATTTTATGTTTTTCATATACATTCATAATTAAAAAAAAAAAAAAATTCTCAACATCATTTTTCTAAAATAGTTAACAAGAACTGTTAAGAAATGGTTTAATAACTAATCTAGTAATACCCCCTTTAAAAATCAAATTCCCTTCCCCCCGCCTCTGTGGGTCGTACGCCCCACATTGGAGCTACTATTTTAAATTAATGTTGTACAAAATTCTAAAATATAAATAAGAGGTTATATACTCTATAGATAACGAGATAAAATATATACAGAGTATCGCAATCTTCACCATTATCAACGAGATTAATAGACACTTTTAGTGAATCCCATTTTACTCCAACGATTTAAAAATTAAAATAATTAATAACACAAAATTATGACTTAGCAACATGGAAAATCTTTAAATTCACTTTAAGCCTATTTCCACTTGGTAGTTTAAAATGACTTGTTACATTCATTTATTGCAAATATTTTTAAATAATAAACGCAATTAGAGAAAAAATAATTTATGATAATAACATACGTATAATGCCATAATAAGAATATATATCATTTTCTATAATAATGAATTTCATTTTTTTTTCAACTATTAAATTTAAGTGAGATTCGTGCATTTCTTTCAGATTATTTTTCTGAAATCAATCTTTCAATGTTAATTATACTAATGGGCTATTTAAACGTAAATGACGTAGATAACTTTTTAAAAAATTGAATACAGTTACAGAATCAACATATTGCAAATATATTTGATGATGAAATAAATAAACGATTTATATAAAGAAAGGAACAAACCACTTTATAAAAGAGATATGAAAATATATTTAAAAAAAGAGAAACAAACATATAATAACTTCCTTTAAAATTGTCATTAAAGTAAAGAGACATTTATATACCTCGTTTTCGAAATATAATATTTGAAGAATAATTATTAACCTTTTCCGGATGTAAATATAACTAATTATTTAGTTCCGTTTAAATTTGCCATCAGAAAGGATTATATCTCTGACTAGACACACGGCTAAGGAGTTTTGAAAGCAGCAAATGTAATTTTTTTTTGCATTTATTTCAAATCAAATACATTTCTTATCGAAATAAGCTCGTTAGTTCTTAAAAGGTTCTTATTATTTTTTCGAATGCATCAAAATAAACTATTTATTTCGAAGAATAGACATCCCGTTGTACTAAAAGAGACTTATTTATTTGAAGTCTTGACTTTAACTTTTCTTTTAATTAAGAAAAATAGAATCTAAAAAATGTAAATAAATCATTATTTTAACTCTTGTCTGTTTAGCTTTAAACTTTTCATTGCATTTTATGATGTAATAAATAACCATTGAATTATAGTTTAGAATGCATAATTGATTGACACTTTGACTTTTTAAAGTTAATTTAAGTGATAATAAAGTGAAGTTTATGGAATAAAATAAGATCAATCTATTATAAAAAAAATATCTTTTATATGAAAAATGAAAAAGAAAATCACAAATTCAATTACAGAAAGTAACAGTTTTCTATGGATTTTGCCTTAATTTTTCTTTCTTACACAGACAGTTGTGTAAGTGGTCCGATTATGTCCTTTTGGTGGTTTTAAGGTCTTACTTATTTGCAAAATAATTTTGGCTCATATGCATAACGAAAAACGCTTTAGCCTATTACTGTTTTCAATAATTTAGGGGCTTTACACGCACACCGTATATTTTTTGAATGAAATCAGCTTCTCCACCTTGGTTTAATGTGTCACATAACTTTACATTCCTGTTCCTTCATTAAACCGATTGTTAATGAATGATTTGTAAAAAATATTTCCCACTATATAGGATTGCAACTCTTATCGTTGTCTAACAGCTAATACCTAAACTATTACCTTTAGAGGTATAGTTAAAAATTGGAAGAAAAAAAATCAGCTGTTATTCTTGATCATTGTCAATATCTTTATGTCAAAATGCCTGGGTACGTTCAGATAAACTAAATCCCATGGTTCCTGGTTATGTTTAGAAAAACTAAATCCCATGGTTCCTGGTTATGTTTAGAAAAACTAAATCCCATGGTTCCTGCTTATGTTTAGAAAAACTAAATCCCATGGTTCCTGGTTATGCTTAGAAAAACTTTCTTCATGGTCTTACAAGTAAAACAATAAAAGTAATATTTTTGTATGACCATACTGAACCTTCTGAACCTTAAGTACTGAACCTTTTTATACTTGAGATAAATGAAATAAAATTTTATTGTATATATATATATTTAGGAATTAAGAGAAATAAAGGATATTAACGTTTTTTTAAAATTCAAATATGACATACTGCGAAAATGTAACATCAGTACAAATCAGCTACATTTTTGTCATATGAAAATATTAGAAGCATTTACTTACTACAGAGGTACACTACATTTACTACACATAATCATAGTTTTTACTGCTGAAACATTCGTATCTTGAATTGCTAAATTTTATTTCATTCTTTATAATGCATCCAGGAATACAATCCAAAATTTATCAATAAAAAGTTTCAAAACATTCCGGTATTTCATTCATGATTCTAAGTTTTTATAAATTGAATCCATTGACAATTTTTTTCTTAACAATAAAAGTGATATATACAATATGTGATGACAAATTTGTTGACAAAAAATAAAAAATCACAAACATAATGTTTTGAAAAAGCAACGCCAGTCTTTAATGAAATGAACATATTTAGAGAGCAATCAGGTGCCATCCTGATTTGATCTTAGACAATCATGTAACAGTAAGATTCAATACTTGTTGTCATATTTTGGAGGACATTTGAGGAGTGAGATGAGGACATTTACGTGTTCGTTATGCGATTGATATTAACGCTGGATGTAGAATATAAGAAAATTAAAGAAATGGCACAAAGAGATAACTAGAGACCTAGAAATAGATGTAAAATTGCACTATTAAGGTTACGGTTATGAAAAAATTAGAAGACAAATTGGTGCAAATGTAACTAATGGTGGCATATCTGAATTTTTGAAGTGGTATAAGGAGATTGTGTCACTACAAAACAAATTGGTAAAGTCAGAAAAATATATAAAACAGCAAGTGACAGTAGAATAATTAAGAAACTTTGCATAGGTTACAGAAAAAAAATCATCCATATGTATACGAGATGAAATGTCGCAAGTCAGTGTGATGTTTTGTGCAAGACCTCTTTGGCGCAAACTGAAGAATATGATTAAAATGCTAGAATTCTACGAAGAAAATCATTTTCATCTCTCCAACAAAGGGCGAATAGACTGAACAGGGGTCAAACACATATTAATTGAACAGCGGAACAATGAGGCGTTGTTATTTATTCTGACGAGATAAAAATATTCCTGTTTCGTAGTGATGCCATAAAATACGTAACGGGAAGAATCAAGGAAGAATTGCAGGTTACAGAAGAAAATCATGTATACGAGGTGAAATGGCACAAGTCAATGTGATGTTGCGTGCAAGAACTCTTCGGCGCAGACTGCAAAAATATGATTTAAATGCTGTAATTCCAGAAGAAAACCATTTACATCTCTTCAACGAAGGGCGAATAGATTAAACAGGGACCAAACTCATGTTAATTGAAGAGTGGAACAATGGGACTTGATTATTTGTTCTGACGAGATGAAAATATTAGTGTTTCGTAGTGATGACATAAAATACGTAACGAGAAAAATCGGAGAAGAATTGCATTGTAACTGTATTACGCACACACGGAAGCATCCAGACAGTGTTATGATATGGAGCTGTATAACATGAAAAGGTATGGCCAGAATTTGTGTGATTAATGGAATATGCCTAAAACTAGATGAATGTTTTAATTAAATACCAACTGAAACTTTCTGTATGTGATATTTTCAAATAGTGAAGCATTTATATTTCAACAGAATTCAGCTCCATTTCTAAATTATGCAAGAAGTGGTTTCCAGATAATCATATGCCAGTATTCTTTCATTCCATATTAAGAAGCCTAGAAAAGAATATTGCTGCACGGAAGCAACCAGGTAATGAAATCCAATTAACAGACGTGATAATTTAATCTGGGTATTACATTATAAAAGCTTCAGAGCTAAAAGACTTGGTTCACTCTTTGGCAGGAGGTGTTGTGGTTGTTTCAAGATAACCATATGCCAGTGTTCTTTCATTCCAAAGTAAGAACCCGACTAAAGAAAATTGTTGCACGGAATCAACCCAATAATAAAATAGAATTAATAGAATCAAGAATTTATTCTTGGTACTACATTATAAAAACTTCAGAACTAAAATACTTGGTTCACACTCTATGACGGGAGGTGTTGTAGTGGTTTCAAGATGATCATATGCCAGGTTTTTTTTCATTCCAAACTATGAACTGACTAAAGAAACTTGTTGCACAGAAGCAACCCAGTAATCAAATCGAATTAATAGAATCAATACTTTAATCTATTACATTAGAAAAGCTTCAGAACTAAAAGACTTGATTCCCGTTATGAGAAAGTAATTAAGGCCGTAATTAAGTTCAAAGGTTAACCCAAATTAGTATTAACCGATATTGTAATAATTTTTTGTGCTTTTTTCGACTGTTCTTCTTTATAATTGCTGTTTTAATTTGAAAACAAACTTTTTTTTTTAAATTTGCTGTATTACAGTCATGATTAAATTATCTTCCCATCGGTATGTAACTTTATGGTGCTGCTCAAAGAGAAATAGGTGTGATGACCTATCAAATTTCAAAAATCTACGTTTTTAAAACTCTTTCCACAATTGTGATCACTATTGAATCGAATAGGATTCAAATGCTATATAAAAATTTAGCAATTTTGCATAATTTTTTTTTAACGTAAATGATTTTTATTATGATGAATAACATTTGAAACACTATTGCAGTTCGAACTATATCTGATAAGCAAAGGAAGGTTTAGGAATTAGCTATTGGAGAACGATAAGAGTAGACACCCTGTATAATGTAAAATAATTTAGATAACTTATTAACTAGCAGCAAGTTTAATGAAGTAACACAAAAATAAAGTAATATAGCACATTATTACAAAAGCAAGATAATTTCGGTAACAGAATGTACAGTGCACTTATAAAATCCTTAAAATAACCAAAATTTGGATCAGCTATGATATTTTTATTCAAACATATCAGTCCAAATTTCATAGTCGATTTTGTATAGCTAGACAAAAACTTCAAGGGTATGAAAAAAATTTGAAGTATACCACTTACCTAAATCTCTTTGTTAGAAGTGGATTGGGCGAAAGAATATCTGCAACGTCTAATAGTTTAGAAAAATTTGTTTGACATATCGAAATAGGCTTACTAATTCTTCAAACTTTTCCATTTCTGAATAAGACAAAACAAACTAATTATTTCGGAGAATATATATGTCACAAAGAAATAGGAAAATTACTTGTTTAGAATCTTGTCCTAATTATTTAATTTAAAATTCAGCAAAGCAGAAATGAATGAAGTGTAAATAAATCATTAAGTTAACTCAAGTTTGTCTTTTCCAGATTTCGGCGTATACTATAATAAATTAAATAACTGCTGAAGAAAAGTTTAAAATGCAGAATTATTTGAATTTTTGACAATATGGTTTGGGAACTAAGATAAATAGAATTGTTCAGTTATTATTGTTAAGTTGATTAAATAAGTATTTTTGTCTAACTTTAAGTAGATCATAGTTTATTGTTGTTATTGTTGTTTTTATGACGGCCAATTATCTACACTTGGGATATAAGACCGAAGGAGGGTGCACTCCGTGGACATCTTTCTAAGGGAACCTAACCGGTATTTACACAAGGAAATCCAATGTTCGAAGAAAACCACGGGAAACTCCGAACGAATATACCGACGGGCGCGATTGGATTCAAACTCAGATCCTCCCGTCTACCAGCTTTGAGACAGAACCTCTCAACCGCTGGTGGGACAAAGCATAGTTTAAAGTTTGTTCTCCTACAAAAAAAAAAAAAAATATCTAAATCAAAGTACCTGCAAGAAATTTCGCCTATATCTCAATGTGCTGCTATCTTTATTACAAAGCCAAATGAAAGTGTCAATATATTTCTACCAATAGATATCCTACATTGAAAGAAAAGATTCATTTATTTACACTCTTCAATTTAAAGTTGTACTTACAGTTTAGAAACGTGAAGTAAAATATGGATAAATTGACAGTAAAAATAATTAAAAACTTACTGTTGCCTCTTTTTTAACATTTTACGGCATTTCATAATAAATTGAATATCACTTGATGAAAAATTTGCTATTCATAATTTATTGAAGATTTGAAGCTTGATTTGTAAATGGTGATAAATGGAATGAAGGGTTAAAAAAATTAATCTTCCTCAACCATTAAAAATGAATATGTGGAACAGGAAAATAGCTTTTATTACTAAGCACAAACAAACAGATTCACACGTTATATATATACACACACACACATATTAATATATATGTGTGCGCGTTAAGGTGGGTCAAAAAAAGCTACATTATTCAGATCAATTTCTAATAGCGCAGAAAAGTTGCCTTTTCTAATTAGAAGAATAAAGGAAAAATATTTTTCAAATCGGTTAATAGCTTTAGGTCGTGTATTGCACTTGAGTTTTTGAAAATATGATGAACAGTGACGATTTTTGATATTAAAGATGGAAATTAAAAAATATTCAGAGCTACTTCTAATAGTACGTAAATGTCACCTTTCGGTATTAGAAGAATAACACAAAAAATATTTAAAATCGGTTAATATCTTTAGGTCGCACATTGCACATGTATTTTGGAAAATATGACCAAAATTGACAATTTTTGAAATTACATGATGAAAATTTAAAAACATATCACTTCAAATAGTGCGTAAAAGTCACATTTTGAAATTAGAAGAATAACATAAAAACTATTTAAAATCGATTAATATTTTTAGGTCGCTTCATCGCAATTGAAATTTGAAAAACATTGTCAAAAATAGCACATTTCTGCAATACAGGAGCCGGGTTCAAAATATATTAGTCATACTATAACTACTACAGCTGGAACCGGTAGAGATAGTTTTAGGAGTGTTGTTTTATATCTATCCGAAAAGAACATCTCCTTAGATGAAGTCGTTGTAGTTGGATGTGACGGCACTTCTATCAATAAGGAATAGAATATAAGGGGCTGTTTGAAATTTAGGAATGCCGATAGGTAGGCCCTTTCATTGGTTAATTTGCCTTTTGTCTTTCCTTGAATTACCTTTTAGGCACTTGTTTCAACATATTGATGGATAAAGCACAGGACCGGCATTATTTTCTGTTCCTATAAGTACACAGTTAAGAAATTGCAGCAAACTGCCCAGTCTTTCAACCGTTTGTACAGGTAACAGTTATTAACCGTATTGTATTATGATCATGACAATAATATGGCCAATAATATGGTCATAATACGTTAACAATATGTTCAAGTAACCATTATTTACAAAAAAAAAGTCAAATGATTAAAAAGTTTGCTGCCGATATTTAACAGTGTAAGCAACTACTTGCTTTGCAACACTATTTGTTGTCATATTTCAATTAATTAATTGCAATATCCCAACAATGACTGTTAATAAACCAAATGACTTCAATTAAGATTTAAAATATATATCTTCTGTAAATATTCAACGCTGTGCGATAGGCTTCTGTCCTGGGAACCCGTAATCGAGTGCTAATTTCTCGATAACGACCGCAAACAGAACTTTCAGACTATATGGATCCATTGAAAACTCTATCAATTAATTGGAACAGTTAGTTTTATACGCCATGTAGGCATGTGCGTTTATATTGTTTGAAATTAATAGAAATCATTCTATTATTCTAGGAGAAATGCATCTGTTCAAGACAATAACAATGTCGCGTGAATTACCAAAAAGAATTAGAGGGGGTAATACACTCTGTTACTGAGCGTAACAGGTCTTTTTTCATCCCAAAAACCTGTGATTGTCAATGATCACAGATGAAAGAGAACAATAAGGGAATTGGGATTCAGACGCATTTCGAAAGCAATGCAATATTTGACTGTCTGAGAGACCTTTTGAATCAATGAGAGACAAAATGCTCTCTGAGCTTGTTATGTGCGATATGGGAGGTGAAGTAACCTTGCAGGTAATCGTGAGCACTTAAATTTAACTTTGTGTCACTAAACCTCGCATAGTTCTCGCTCTTTTGGTCTGAATATTTTTCTAGGTCTGAATATATATATTTTTTGCCAAAACTTCAGTGAAGGCTTACTGTGGAGACACGAAAAGTTTTGATTTCCGTTTGTCTGTCTGTCGGTCTGTTCCGCGATAACTGCCGCAAAAAGCATCCGATCGGCTTGAAATTAATTGGGCATGTTGATATGGTACTAGGACTTAGCTGTATAGTTTTGGGTTAAATTTGGTTTATTCGTTCGGGAAATATAGAACATTTTATTTTGCTCTGTAATGCTTTTCTATGGCAAGTCAGACGATTTTCAAATTTTCATTTGTTGAAAGAAATGGCTCATATAAAAAATGGATTTAAATGGTAAATTTTGGATGCTGAAATTTTTAAATAAGTTTATTAAATTATTCCAATTAGTTTGAAATCATGTCAATATATTTGCGAGATTTTTTAAATTAGATTTATAATTTTTGGGGGAACTTTATGCATGTTTTCCTAAAATATAAAGCATTTTGTTTTATCAATTTGGCATAATACATATTTCATTTTTTACCTTTTCTTTCATCAGTTGCCTAGTAACGTATTTGGTCTTAATAATATTAGTATAAATGCGTCTATAATGTTTCAGTAAAGCCAACGTCAAAACGGATAAATTAATGCATTTGTATTTTTGCATATAGATGGATTTTAGCCCCAGAAATAAAAATAGGCAATATTTTATTTATTTTATTCAAATATTTTGCTTAAAAATACAAAAGTTCATTATTTTCATAGAGAATAATGTGACATTTTAAAAGTGTGTTTTTAATAATGTGACATTAGAAAATTTATCAATGTTTCTTTAATCGTTGCCAAGAAAATCAAAACCCTGAATAATATTTTCTCTTAAACAATTTTCAATTGAAAGATTTTGACGTGAAACAGGAAAATGAAAAAAAAAATTAAGAATAAAAAAAATTAATATGGCGATATATTGGGAATAAAAAGAACACTCTCAAGTATTTCTTAATATAACAAGATGAAAGGTTTTGATTAAGAACGAATATCAGGTGAATTAGACGTCATTTATAAAAAAAAAAAAAAAAAAAAAAAAAAAAAAAAAGATGTTGGAATAAAAAGATCTTGGCTAAAATAAAATTAACTATTATTCACGGAGGAAAGAGATAGATGGAGATGCAGTATGCCGTAAAAACAGTTTGCAATATGATGTGCGTTATCGCTCAGATTTAAATGCCCTCATTCGGCCCAAACAAAACAAGCACGTGGAACAGGGACCGAATTCTTTGACTTCATCCGTGCATTTTTTTCTGTAAAATGAAAATGATTTGCTTATATTTAAGCATTCTAAAGTAGCATGTTTAGGATTTTATTTTAAATTTTAAATTTATTAATTTATAAAAAAAAAAAAAAAAACTTATGCTTATCCTTATAAATCACAGCGTAAAAAAAAAAAAAAAAAAAAAAAAAAATCTTCGATATATTATAACCATCTGCACAATCAATAAAAAATTACGAATGTAAATTTAAATAGACTACGGGGGGTTCAGGGGGCAGAGCCCTCTTAAGAAATGCAATTTTTGTTTTAAAAAGTTACCAGAATAAGCAGCTCATCAGAATTTCAGAACATCAGTGTATAACCACTTGTTTAACACATTTAATTTCTGAAACTTTACGAAGTATTTTGTATTCTTATAAATATTTATGTAATTTGAAAACTTTAAAAAGCGATTTGTAGGAAGATGAATATTAAAATGAGTGTTAAAAAACAATGACTTGCAAAGATGACGTTGAGGCTCCTGATCTGCAGATTTACTAATTATTTTCATCTTGTAATTTCAAAAATTGCCAATTTTGTTCATATTTTCCAAAATACAAGTGCAATGCGCGACCTAAAGATATTAACCTATTTTAAATAATTCTTTGTGCTATTATTTTAATACAAAAAGGTGACATTTACGCACTAATAGAAAGAGCTCTGAATATTTTTTTAATTTCTATCATTAACTTCAAAAATCGTCACTTTTCATCATATTTTCAAAAATTCAAGTGCAATGCGACCTAAAGATATTAACCGATTTCAAAAATATTTTTTGAGTTATTTTTCTAATTACAAAAGGCAACTTTTCCGCTCTATTAGAAGTTGATCTGAAAAATTTCGTTTTTTTCGACCCACCCTAGTGTGTGTGTGTGTGCGAGTGTACAGGGTGTTTCAGAAATATAAAGGCAGGTAGAGGGGACCTAAATGAGCAGATTAAGTATAGGAATTTGGTTTCGGAAATGTAGTGTTGAAGCAGTAGAGTTCATTGTTGATTTCGGCGGGTGAAAGCGCTACGCTGGCATGAATTTTCATTCCCTCACAGATTTTGAGCAATATGCATCGTTACACGAATCAGAAGCTTCCTGAAATGCATTCCATGTATGTGGCTAAGCAAGGAAGTGGCTAAGACATATAACAGCTCTCGATTTTTTCGAAGGACTATCCTCTACTGTGCGCAATACTACTTCTTGCACTGCAGGAATTCTGCGATATCTTCTAGTGTCCGTTTCAAGCCTGGAAGCATAAAACGATGCACTCGCACACAACTCTCAATGAAGATGCTCAAATGTTCGGCAATCGGGCAGATTACTGCCCAGGAATTGTTTCACGTACACCCTTTGAGCAGTCACTGAAAATCCTTTTCAACCCCATACAAGAAATGCATGTCGTCAGCTTCAACTTTGGTGTAATAATACATGTTGCTCAAAATCCCTGCAGGGAATGACGAAGTGCTTTCATCTGCCAAACTCAACAGCTCCCTCTACTGCCTCAACTCTGCATTTCCGCACACATATTTCAATATGAAAACTGCTTATTTAGGTCAGCTCTACCTGCCTTTACATTTCTGACATATAATTTTGAAACACCCTGTATATAATATGTCTGTGTGTCTGTGAATCAAAACTATCAATCAATTCAAAAGCAGGTATACTGGAAGAATTGACTTAGTTTTGGAACATATCTTTTATTATTTTATTCACGTTTTAGAAAACATTAAGTTAGGTATCGATGAAATTTTATTTTAATTTTGCATTTGTGTGTGGTAGACCTTTCGAAAATACTTGGAAATTTATAATGGGATTAGAGTTATTCTGCATTTACACCTACTGAAGAGAATGAAGCTGGTCGATCAACAGGGCTAGTTAAACATTTTGTTTTTAATTTATTAGATTAGTTTATTCAGTACACTTTTTACTATGCTATTAAAGTTTTTAATGTTTATAGTCCCCATTTCGATCTTATATTTATAGTTATGGGTTCATGCATGTATTCAAGAATATTATATGTTGCATTGTTTCTGAGCTGATTTAATCACCTATGAGTGCAATATTTTTTTCATACGGTATTGAATGAAATATATATATATGCTGTACGTCAATTTGTAATATCTCTCGAAGTTTGAAGTAAATAAAGCAGAAATCGCTCTTTAGCACTCTATCATACAGTTTAAAATAAAGATTTAGTACCATTCCATATTTAGGAAAGTTAAAACACCATTCGATCAAATATTTAGTAGATATATCGGAGATTGCTATATTAAATAGTATTTATGCAGGCGTCGTTATAAATGCAGTTATAGTTATTAGGCCGCTTGGCTCTTATTCAAAATACACTGACAAATTCACGAGAAAAAAAAAGATCAACCCTCCATAACAGATGAAAATTTACTAGTTCCTTCTAGTAGAATACAGTTGTAAGCTTCCACCACAAATCACAGCTTGTTGCGATATTACACAACTTCTACCTTAGTAGTTACTTCAGTTAAAACAACATTTGTGATAAGACGATATAAAATCATTCTACTTCTCCAATATCTCGCTTCCAGACAGCAGACGCAGCTTTAAAAGACAGTAACTACTACGATATCGGAGTTGCTAAACTCACGTTTTAATGTTTTATAATAAGACAAGTTGAGTTTTTACGGCACTGCAGATAGGAAAAACGACCAATTGCAGACTTAAGCTGGACATAACTATTTTTACAGGCGTAAGAAATTTGAATAATGCAGTTACGCCGGAAGAAGAGTGTCAGACGATTTCTATTATTTACAAAATCATCAGTAGATATTGGCGATTTCGATTCTTCAAAAAATTCACCAGGTAATTTGATAGTTTTACCATAAACCATTTCAGCAATCGTACACTTACAGTCCTCATGTAGAGCAGCTCGAAAACCCATAAGAACTGTTGGTAATGTCTCTGTCCATCGAAGAGAGTTATGACACCTAATAGCTGATTTTAAAGTACAGTGAAGGCGTTCAATTTTACCATTACATTGAGGATGGTACGAAGTCGTGTGTTTCAACCGTACACCACACAATGAGGTTAAATTTCGAAGAAATTCAGAATTAAACTGCTTTCCTCTATCAGTAACGACACAAGAACGTACTCCAAAACGAGTAATCCAATTTTCGTAAAAAGCTTTTGCAACACTTTCGGCAGTGATGTTTTGTAAGGGTACTACTTCCATCCAAGAGGTAAATCGGTCAATACATGTCAAACAATAAATATATCCATTAGAAGGTGAATAGGGCCCAATTAAGTCAATGTGCACTACACTAAATCTTTCATCTGGAGCTTGAAATTGTGCATATTCTGTTTTTGTATGTTTAGTGATTTTATTTCTCTGACAGTTGAGGCAAGTTCAAGCCCACTGGCTAACATCTTTTCTCATTTCTGGCCAAATAAATCTTTTAACCATTTCCTTTACAGTGGATTGAATTCCAGGGTGAGCTAAACCATGAATTGTATTAAACAATCTCATTCGAAAGTCTTTGGGTATGAGCGGTCTAATATTCGAAGTAGATGTATCACACCACAAAGATTTTCCTAATGGAAGTTGATGCTGTTTAAAACATAATAATTTGGTATGCAATTTAATCTGATGAAGCTCATCGTCATTTATTTGTTCATCTGCTATTTGGTCATAATCAATGAAAGGAGAATCGATGTTTGCGATTCTAGATAACGTGTCTGCAACTACATTTTCTTGACCGCTTATATGCTGTATGTTAGTTGTAAATTGGGCGATATAGTGTAGATGTCTTAACTGCCTGGAAGAAGCTTTATCATTTTTTTGTTTAAAAGCAAATATTAATGGCTTGTGCTCGGTGAAAATGGTAAAATTACGACCTTCAAGTAAGTGCTTGAAATGTTTGATAGATAAATATATACCTAAAAGTTCTCGATCATAAGTGCTATAATTCCTTTGAGCATCGTTAAGCTTTTTTGAAAAAAAATGCGATTGGTTTCCATCCATTCGTTTCGTATTGTGTGAGAACTGATCCAATAGCCCAATCAGAAGCATCCGTGTGAAGTGCCAGAGGGTAATCTGAATTGGGATTGGCCAGCAATGCTAATTGGGCAATATCTTGTTTACAATTTTCAAAATTTTGTTTGGTTGCATCGGTCCATGGGATTTTTCGACGATCTTTTTGGTTGCTCCTTTTAAAAACTCATGAAGGGGAGCTTGAGTTTTTGCTGCATCTTTAATGTAATTTCGATAAAAAATTCTCATCCCTAAGAACGAACGGAGTTCGTGAACCGTTTCTGGTAATGGATATTCTAAAATTGCTTTTACTTTTTCAGATAGAGGTTTCGACCCTTCAGCAGATATTTGATAACCTAAAAAGTCTATTTCAGGTACTCCCAAAACTGATTTATTGATATTAATTCGAAGACCATATTTATCTAAGCGTTGGAAAACTATTTTAAGATGTGAGCGATGTTCTTCCTCACAAGAAGAGGCAATCAGCACATCATCTAAATATGGAAATACAAAATATAAGCCATAAAAGACTTCATTGATAAATCTCTGAAATGTTGCAGGGGCATTTTTAAGCCCAAAACTCATCACATTGAACTGGTACAAGCCAAAAGGTGTAATGATTGCAGTTTTTGGTTTGTCTCCGTCTGCCACAGGAATATGATAATAAGCCTTAAAAAGATCAATTTTAGAAAATATAGTTTTATTAGTTAAAATATGTTGAAAATCTTGAATTATAGGGATTGGGTACCTATCGGGTATAGTTATATCATTTAACCTTCGATAATCGCAGCATGGGCGGAAAGAACCATCTTTCTTTGACACTATATGCAGAGGACTTGCCCATTCTGAATTGGAGGGACTAATGATGTTATTTTCTAGCATATATTGAAATTCTCGTTTTGTGATTTCCAAACGATGAGGGTCTAACTGTCTAGCTTTAGAATATACAGGTTGTCCTTTAGTTACAATATGATGTTTTACATTGTGCTTTACATTGGAAATAAGAAAATTAGGTTTAGTGATACTGGGATACATATAAAATAAATCAGAATATTTACACAAGCTACTCGTCGTATTTACGCTTTCATCCTCAGAGATGGGTGCAACGTCACCGTGAACTGCAAGGTTAGTTACACCATCAATTAATTTTCTATGCTTAATATCAATTAATAAATGGAATTTGTTCAAGAAATCTGCTCCTAAAATAGCTTTGCTAATTTTTGCGACAGCAAATGGAAATTGAAAATCACGACGCAATCCTAGATCTAGAACTAAAATTTCTGTACCAAAAGTTCCAATTTCAGTGCCGTTTGCTGCGTATAATTTATAATCACTAAGAAATTTGTGTTTGTTGGTATGAGGAATTAGGCTTGCATCTGCTCCACTGTCAACCAAAAAACGTAAACCCGTTTTTTTTTTCTCTTACAAATAGACGGAATTTACGGCATTCTTCATTATTTGCAGCAGCAGAGCTTGCCGGTAAATCTACTGCTGAGTGAGGTTTTCCGAAGATTTGTTTTTCCAAGCACACGGTGCTTTACATTTATCAGGGAAACACTTTTCACCAAACATAAAATGAAAATAACAGTACTTACCTGCAGGATTAAAACGTTTGCGAGATTTACTGCGATCATAAGAAAATCGGCCCTTACTTCTTGATCGAGGGAGCGAATTTCTAGTGACACTCAGATTTTCCAGCTTAGTATCCAAAGCTGCAATTTGTTGTCGTAATTCAGTGATAGCATCTGCACCTGATGAAGAAAAATTGCTTGCGATATACAGCTCTTGTTTTGGTTGCATTTCCACAATACGGTCAGCCATTAGTGCCAACTTCTGTATGTCTTCATCACTAACCAATAGAATATTGCGTACGAAATCAGGCATTTTTTGCAGAAATAGTTTTAAGGACTTTATCGAAAACTCCATCGGTAGCCAGAGTTCGCATCTTTTGTAATAGGTGGCTTGGTTTATTGTCTCCTAACTCAATGCCCGTCAACAATCTTTGTAAACGTTTATTCTCACTTTCTTTGAAAGTGTTAAGAAGTCGTTCTTTAGCAGCAGTATATTTAGTTGCACTTGCATCACTTATTATATCCCACAAACTTTCTACAAATTTTGACTCTAATTGCGAAACTAAATAATTGAACTTTGTTTCCTCGGCAGTGATTCCACAAATAGAAAATTGCGCTTCCACTTGTAAAAACCAAATTTCTGGTTTTTCTGCTCTTTTAACACTTACTTTCGCTATTTCATCTTTAGACGTTGATTGTTCTATAGCGTCCGGCATTATATCGCGTACAAGGTCACCAATGTAGGTGTAGCTATTTCTCAGAAGGTTTATTGCGTGTTCTTTAAATGCTAATACTATTTTCAAATCTATTAATTTAAATAATATCTAACACTTTTAAACTACTACTACATTTTACTAATTTAAATAATATTTAATAACATTTACTAATTTAATATAAGAAAGCTTTTATTGACATTTTGCGTCGAACACTAAATAAAAATATCTTTTTACAACTTCTTTTCTGTTGCCAGATGCATGAAACTATGTTTGTTGCTGATAATATTTCGATTATTTACACCTACAGACACAAAGAAAATATTTGCAATGATTCAGTGTCCCTTGAGTTATCTAAAATTTATAAAGAAATGCTATGCTGTTTTAGTTGCAATAGTAAAAATTAATCCACGCTCACAAATATCCAATTTCATTATATTTTATATTTGCACGGATTTTCATTATGCATGAAGTCTCGTGACATTACATATTTACCAAGTTATTGTTTTAAAATTTTATTGCAAATATATTTCTATCATGAATGATTTTGAAAAAATCGCCGTTTATGCGATAACACGAGCGTTAATTATAGGTGCAGATTACCAAATTTTTTAAGGAGCCAGTGGTTCCTAAATCTCACAAATCCTGTCGCCACTTTGGTTCCTAAGAAAAATCTAGTGGCCACATTGTGAAACAAACTCATAAAACAATAGTGTTTCTATAGAAAAAACTTAACAAAAAAACCTAGGAATTCAAAATGAAAAAAAGTTCAATTAATAATTACACATGTACAACAAAACACAGACTAATTACGACAAATGTGCATATTTAATTTAATTCTAAAATTCTTGAAACTTTGATATTAAAAAAGTATAATATAAATCTAGAAAAATCAGAAGATTTCAGAAGAATCAGAACATGATACAATTGAAAAACAAAACATGTATAAGCTGAGCAGTCGTGATAGAGGGATATAGTAGGAAAACTTTATTTCTCATTTTGATTTTGTCATATAAAAGCATACATATAAAAAATTTAGGAATGTGTATGATTATTTTGCATTATAAAAATCTCGCACTTTCAGAAAACATTTGCAGGGCAAGAATATACCTCGCGTTAAGTATTTTTTTGGTGCGAGTTTCTTTTCTTTTTTGTTCTTTCTTCTTTAGAGTTCGGAATCCTCTATCCTTACCACTCCATGACCCAAAGCCCTTAAATAATCTCCATCGCATCGGGCACTTTGGACAGTCTCGTGAGCAGATCTGCAGTAAAGAAGCATTTATTTCAACTCTGGATTTCGGACGATACCTCCGAAGCAATGCTTGCTTTCCCTGCTGTCCAATTGAGAAGCTTTATCATTATCGCGCTCATGTGCCGAGATTCGCAGCTGCTAAGCTTTGTAGTGGAGCGGACATGTGCAGAATCATATTCGAACATACTGTTTGGCAAGAAAACACCACATCACAGGGGCAGCGTTCACGACGATAGCTGAGATCGCGAAAATTCCCTGACTTTTTATCAAGGTCGTACTTGATCTGGGACAGTGAACGGAGCAGGTGCTTTTTCTCAAATAACAAATATATATATATATAAATTACGCGACGAGTATTGGGAACACTGGAAATTGATCTCTGGCGACTAAGACACTGAAAGTCAGTCGCCCAAGCAAAAAAAAATCGTCACGTGGCGACTGACGATTGGAAATCTGCACCTATAGCGTTAATCTAAATAAAGGTATTATATCCCTTTTATAGCATTTTTTAGCTTTGTTTCAAATATTACTAGTTGGATGTGCCAATCCCAAAACTTCAAAATTCGCCATCACAGTGCCACAACTAAATGACAGTCTATGTCCATCATGAGGATTCTTAAGAATTTGTTTATGTGAAAGTGTAGAATAATATGAAGTTTGATTAAATTCCGGAAATTAGTTATTTAGATGAAGCAATTGCGGAAATCATGAATAATATATCATAGCAGCGCCATCTATATTAGGCGATTTACGCCAAAACGTAATCATCACCAAATTATATCAAGGAATAACTGAATCTGAAGTTTGATGAAAATCTAAGCATTAATTCTTGAGATATAAAAATTGCGGAAATCATGAATAACGCATCATAGTAGCAACAACTATTAGGCAATTTACACCAAAAGTTAATCAGCATCAAATTATATCAGGAACTCAGCGGATCTGGAGTTTTATAAAAATCTCCGTACATTCGTTCTTGAGATAGAGCTATTGCGGAAATCGTGAAAAATTCGGCATAGCAGCAAAGCCTTTTGGGCGATTTAGATCAAAAACTAAACAGAACAAATTATATCAAGGATTGACTGAACCTGAAGTTTTATGAAAATTTGTAGATTAGTTCTTGAGATAGAGCTATTGCGAAAATCATGAAAAATGCAGCATAGCATCGCGACCTGTTGGGCGATTTACACCAAAATATATAAAACTAGCCAGGATCAATTTATATCAGGGACTAACTGAATCTAAAGTTGTATTGAATTCCGCACGTTACTTTTTGAGATAGAGCACCTGCAATTTTTTTGTCACATAGACACATACACACTCATAGACAGACTACCAGACATGTTATAAAAACATGATTATTGGTATATCTGACCGTTAAAACGTGTAAATCTGTCAAAAAGCGGAATTCGAAAATTTTCACTAATTCAGTGCTTTCTTCTTGTAAAGATAGAAGCAAGTAAAAAGGTGTCTTTAAAGTAATAAAAATGCCATAACAATAATTTATTTCCTAGGGTAAATTTAAGTTATGATAATGTAAATCTGTTGTCAAATAAAATATTTCCTAATATTTCTTGCAAAGCATTAAGTTTTAATACATTATTAATAACGACATAAAATACTATGCATGAAGCAAAAGTTAAAACAAAGGTTTGAAGAAATACTTTATTGGGATATAACTATCAAAATACATTTGATATTTATATACATTAACGAGGAAGTTTATATAAGTATCTATTGCATCTTTACACAGGCAATCACTACAAAAATTAAAAAAAATATGGAAAATTTAAATACGAATAAGTTCTCTTGCGTAATTTTGCCTCGAATAAATCTATTTTAGTAATGAACTAGAATTTACTGCGGATGTTCTCAAAATAGTTTCGCTTCTGTAACAGAAAGTACATACAAACTAGATGTTTTAAACGGTTTCTTAATTAACGTGTCAATAAAATTGAAATTCCATATGTTGTGCTGTCAAAGGAGCTTCGAAAGAACTTTTTTATTTTGAGAAATAATTAGTTACAGACCGATTTATGAAAAACTCCATTTTAATCAATTTCGCTTCCCAGTAAATTGCAGCTGTATCTAAATATACATATTAGCAGGAAATAAATAATTTATTTTCATTACTTTGCGAAGTATTTGAATCTAATATCAATGGTGACATTCTAAATATAGCAGCTAATTTAAGTAAAATTAAACTTAGAAGAAAAGGTATTTTTTTAATATATTAACGTATGTGTCATTTTAGACTGAAACATGATTGAAATATAAAACTAACGGATATATTGAATTCGGATTAATGAATTAAATGGGAAATGTAGCTTTACCCTGAATATTAAAATTTATGATTAATGGATAACAATTAATTTGTAGTATAGGGGAGACTAGTGAGGGTTGACCCACTTTTTACAAAATGATTTTAAATTTTTTAAATACTGAATGTAGAATAACGTTTTATATATCATTTTATTCGGTATACAATCAGTTATAAAAATAAAATTGCTACATAAGTGTAACAAAGAAGAAATTTGAAAAATGATCAATTTTAACCATGAGAAAATAATGGGTCAAGGCTCCCACACACGGGAGGCTTGACCCACTATATGGGAGGCTTGACCCACTTTGTTTTATATTCAAATATTTGCGAAGGGAAATAAAATCTTTTTAAAAAAGGCAATATAACTTTATGCTACATGTTTTAATTATTATAAAAAACATTTTTGAAAATATGAGGCCTGAACAAACCTGTTTAGACGCAATTGCAAGTCAGAGGAGAAAAATTTTGTTTTAAACAGAATTTCGTCTGAGCAGGTATAATTGTACAGCAGGGAAAATGAAATTTTAACATTTAAGACAGTTAGATACAGGTTCCGTTTTCATAGGGTTTCATGTATTATTTTGCCCGGAATTTATAGCCACTGTTCTGCTTTTTTTGTCATTTGCTCATTTTGCTCATTTTCCTACTTTTTGTGACACTCGACCCGACAACTATAATTGTCAAATAGTTTGGCTTCATCTCACTGTATTCATACTGGTGAAATTCGTCTACATATCTTCCGAAAGTTTTTGATCAATGCTATGTTCATTTGCAGTCGTATGTGCACTTAATTGATCATTATCTACTTTATCACTCTCTGTGGCAAAGTACTTTCAGTACTAAAATGTTGAAATAAATGACTGGCACCGGAATTTACGAACAAATTTATTTGCAAAGAAGAAAAAGGAAATATTTGACATATATATTAAATGGAAAAGATTTTAGCAAATTTATGGTGCCATTGTGGCGTTTGGGAATTAAAATTAAGTTTACAGCTGCCTCTGACAGGTTTAAATCTGCTGCTTTCATGCTTTCTAGTCCTTTCTACTCTTTTACACTGTTTCTATTTACTATTGTAGTAATATTTAAATGGAAAAAAGTTCCTATCACCTTTTCCATTTATATTTCATTTATTTTTTTCTTGCAATGAATACTATAGCAATTTTTCACACATTTCTTTAATCTAAACATTTTCTTTTTCAACACCCTATTTTACCATGGCTTTACGGATTAAATTTACATTCCTTTTTATATATAACCATTAACCTTTCGTTATGCATAGTGTATAATAAAAAGATTTCATCTGGTCAATCCTCCCTCACATTGTCTGGGTCAATCCTCCCCACATAGCCCTTTTCTAAAGAATAGCACATTGTTATGTTAAGCCTAACTTACTGCATAATCTTTATGCCTGGAATGAAAACTCGATATTTCTGCATTATTTAAAATCTACTTACTTAAATTTCTATGATATATTTTATCTGAAAAAAGCTTGCAAAATATTTCTAAAAAATACAAATTTTTGGTTGAAAACGCCTCGCAATTAATTTTTCCACACTTATTTCAATTTTCTGTATGAAGCAAAGACTGTTGTTTGAGCATTCCAGTAGCTTTGGTTGACACCTAATGATAAAAATCTGAAATTCTTTTAAATATGAAAACTGATCGGTGGGTCAAGCCTCACTTGTCTCCCCTACATTTAAATAATCTTTTTTTTTGTAAAATTTTGTAAAATAATTAAAAAACTAAGTGAAATATATTCTATAAGTTAGGGGAAAATATATATTCTTTCACTTTTTTATTTCGTTTTTAAAAGGAAAAATTATACAGATACAATCTTAAATGATTCTGACTTTTTTTTTTTTTTTTTACTATACTCACAATTTATTTGCATATTAATTATGTGAGTATTCATTAGAAAATTTAATAAGAGTAAAAATACTTCAATTAATTATGTTTACATTAGATTTTTTTTTGTAATTAAATCCACTATTTCAGTGTGTAATAATTATTCCCGTTTGGCAGAAAATGCATGTTTTGTTTTTCAATAAATTATAAGTTACATAGATTTTAATTAAACTTTCCATTTAAATTAATTTCGGCTTTCTGTGACTACGACTTATATCTAAATATAAATAGCAACAGAAACACAAATAATTTGTTTTCATTTTTAGGTGCGTTCGTAATTATATACATACTTAGCACCTATAGTCGTCGTTCACCCGTCTGTCTGTCTGTCCGCCGTCCGCATATAACAGCGCAAAAATTGCACAACCGAATAGTCTGAAATTTAAAATATATAATTGTTGCAAAAGTTTGTCGAGTCATTTCAAATTTTACGAAAATCAGATGCATAGTTTAAATACAGGGACAAACAAAAGATTTCTGTTACATTACGGCCAATAGAAAAAATTATTTCAAGTTTCACGTATTTTCAAGTGCATTAACAGAAGGAAATTGATATGCACTTATGAAGTGCACTAAAATATACATTAAGTACAATATGCGGTGCAAAAAATATTTATAAAACTAGTTATAGTACGAACGCAACTCATTTGCCACGTTTCGCTTGCAATTTCAAACTTGTTTCTTTTGGTACTTACTTTTCATATTTGCTTTTCATAACGATAGAGACATTGTAAATATAGTAGCTAAATTTCATCAAAATTACAATACAATGTAAAACTAGTTGAAAATAGAAATCCAAAAACTGTCTTTTATATCATAAACTTTAATGCATCAACAATCGCTATCAGTGGGCCAAAACTAAATGCCAATCTATGCTCATCTATGCTCATCTTCTTAATGAAGATTCTAAAGATATAGACTCACTGAATTGCGTGCATTTTAAAAGGATATACAGTCAAACCTCGTTATCCCGACTCCCGGTTTTCACGTCACTCCGCTTATCACGTCAGTTTTTCAAAGTACCGATTTTCTATATATGATTTTAATGTAAATAAACTCCGGATTTTACGTCGTTGAATAATTTTGAACTCCTGATATCCCGACGGTTTAGGAAAATTAATCATTTTTCATAATCTATCTTATAAGCACGGAAATTTAGCGGTGAGAAATGTCTCAGCCAAACTTTTCACAAAAGTGTCTAAAATACCTATTGAGATAAACGAGAAATTTTACTTCAATCCTTTATCTGAATAAATAGAACCACACACTATGAATAACCCACTTAAGCTCATCTTAAGCTTATTTTTTCATCCGACTAAAACCAACACATTGCATTGCATTGAAACGATCAGAAATTATCTAACATCCATTTCGCTAACGACGAATATTGATTATAATTCATTGTATAATAATTAAAAACAATTTTAAGAAGAACATCTAGAAATAAGCAAACCTTAATTCATCAATATTTTATGTAAATATAAAAAACAATATCTGTTTTTTAATCTTTTCAATTTTGTTTTTGTGTTTATTTTGTTTAATAATAATGTTTTATTGCTTAAATCTGCAAGAACAATTATGAATTTAAAATTATCTTAAATTAATTAAAAATACAGATTTTCATAATCATATTTAAATCGAACTCTGGTTATCGTGGCACTCCGCCTAAGACGACACTTTTTCTGGTCGGGATAACGAGGTTCGACTGTACAAACATCGTTGAAACAAATAATTGGATTTCAGCATCTATCCTCTTAGATGTCTACATCTAAAATTTCCAGTCAAAAGAGCTTAAAAACGACACCTGCTGCGATGCATACACACAAGCCTAATAAAGATCTATTTATGTTATAGTGTAACAGAAATTGAAATTTGATTAAACTCCGTGCATTACTTTTTGAGATATAGCTTTCCCGAAAATAGTGAAAAATGCAACATAGGAACATTACCTGCTATATGATTAACAGGAAAACCTAAAAAGCACCAACTTATGTCAAGATCCAACAGAATATGAAATTTTATCAAATCCTGTGCATTTGTTCGTAAGTTATGAGCATCATTAAAATCGTGTAAATCCTGAAAAATGCAGCACAGCATTGCCACCTGCTGGGGAATTCCCACAAAATCTAATCAATCAACAACAATTTATGTTAATGTTTAATTGAATCTGAGATTTGATGAACATCCGTGCATCAGTTCTTGAGAAGAACAATGACGGAAATCGTGAAAAATGTAGTAAGGCAGCGCCACCTGTTGGTCGATTTTGACCAAAAACAAAGCATGTTCAAACTATATTAAGGACTAACTGAATCTGAAGTTTTATGAAAATCCGTGCATTAGTTCTTGAGCTACATGTTTTGCTGTGAAAGTGAAAAATACAGCATAGTAGCGCCACCTGTTGGGCGATTTCTACCAAAATGAATCAGCACAAATATATGTCAGACACTAACTGAATCGAAAGTTTTATTAAATTCCGTGCATTAGTTCTTGAGATAGAGTTTGAGAAAGAGATTTGTGTCACATACATACAGACAGACAGAAATTTTCTTTTGCATAAACTTGTTTTTCGGGATGTCTAACCCCAAAGTGTAAATCCGTCGATAACCGAAATTTAAAAATTTTCACGAATCCAATACTTTTTCTTGTAAAGATACAAGAAAGTAAAAATAGTGTGTATTATTCTTTTACTATATTTTTTAAATGGTTCGTTGGCAATTAAAAACAAATGCATCCAATGCTAAGGAATGAATGATGTAGAATATCTGTGTATGATTATTAATTTATGTATGAGAAACCATATTGCTCAGTTTTCTATATATGCATATTTTTAATGTTGATTGAAGGCTTTCCAAATAGACGGTCTGGCTTGTATGCATAATGCGTGGAAGAGTAACGCTTCTAATAATTGTAATTATGAATGTAATATGGATTTTTATAATTGAATATGTGAAATATTTTGGATTATAGAAAATTTATTTTTTTCTAATGTTAGACAAGTACTTAGGTTTATCGATAGTATGAAAAATCATTTTCTTTCATAGTAACAGATAATTTGGACTTGGGATATTTTGAAGTTTTTACTCTGAGAATTTGAGTTAACGACCGACGACCGTATATATTCTTTATTTTGGGAAACTTTACATCGATGAAACAAATTTTTAATAACAATTTAATGTTTGAAATCTAAATTATATCATTTCACATTTATACTGGATATTAGCAGGCTATGCCCGCTGCGCTGGTCAATTTTTCCAAATGAACATCGGTGAATTTGAACTTTCATTTTAAACAATATGGACCTTCAGCTGGACCTTACTCATTGCTGAAAACGATGAGAACGCCATTGTGATATAATATTACCTTAAGCGTTGGACAAAATTTAGCTATTAAGAAGTAATTCTTTTAGTTGTTAACTAATAATGCACTTTTGGTAGGGCAATGAGACCGTTATGACAACAGGAATTAATAGCTCTATAACTAATCAATATATAATGAAATGTTATATACTAACACCATTCCTGAAAAGTCATGTAACAGTGTCACTTGTATCAAAATACGTTCTGTAGATTTTTTAAAAAAAGGCTAAACTCTTTCATAATCAGGTTCACTTAATTTTTTAATTTTTTTTCTCTATGACTAAGTAGCGTTGAGCAATATGTATACACTAAAACCTTTCCAAAATTATTACCTAACTACTTGGGCACAGATGTCATACATGCCCCATATAGGCGCGATTTTTTTCTGACGCCAATGTCAGAAACATTGCAATACGCAGCAATACTTAACTGACGCCAAAGTGTCGTTATTTTGCTTGATATGGTAACCTGGAAGTTGTTGTTAATGCTGTTTATGTTGTCGCCAAATTACCACCGGTAAAAAATCTCGTCGTATATGACATCTGTACCACCATTTGTGATATATCCTATCAAAGTATTATAAACAATCGGAATGAAATGCAAATTTCCGTTTAAAATATGTAGTAGATGATGATGATGCGATTTTGTGTAATAGAATTCATCGTGAAATTTTCGCTTCAAACATAAACGATGCTTTCAAAATTATAGCTAATACACCAATATGTGAAGTATCCGATTACGGAAGGTTAACTTGGATTCCTATGAGCCCAAAGAAAAGTGAATATGTGGCTTTTGTGATACTTTTATGTTAACCGAGCGCAGGTCATAAATCAACAAAGATTGTTTTCATACCATATTCTTATATTTATTATTTTCATTTGAGATACAAACCTTTCACTCATTTCATTTAAAATGCATGCCTTACACTAATTTAATTTAAAAAACTGAAAAGACAAACAATAACAGGAAATAATTCCATAATTAAAAACAAAGAATTATTTTTAATTTTAATTTACATACGAAAAATGTAACTACTGCTACTGGCAATTTTTAAAATGCTATTGGCGAGATCTGCGCACGGCTGTTATAAATGTACCCATTTTTTCTTCTTATCGAGGAGCAAATTATAAATCACCAAATATTTTTCCAATTCCAATTTCTTTCATTGAAAATAATTTTTAAGTCGTTACAAACATTGCTTTCATATTTAAATATTTTCGTTGGTACTACTTAGTTATCCCGTCGACCAATTCCGCCAAATTATACAAATTGACATAATATTTATTTTAAATAACGAAAGAACAAATAAATTATTATAACATTAATAAAAATACAAATAAAACGTCGAAATAAAAATCACTTTGTGACATAAACACGTGTAACTTGCTTAAAGTCAGGTGAATTTGACATTTACGATCAACCATTATTGGCATTTAATCTTATAGTTTGGCGATAGATTTTTGGTCGACGGAAAATCTAAGCAGTACCTTTTCGTTCTATAACGCTAATTTCTTAGTAAAATTTTATTTACATAAAATCACTATTTTCTTTTTCTTTTGGTACTACTTAGTTATCCCGTCGACCAAAAATCTATCGCCAAATTATAAGATTAAATGCCAATAACGGTTGATCTTAAATGTCACATTCACTTGACTTCAAGGAAGTTACACGTGCTTACGTCATCAAGTTATGTTTAGTTCGACGTTTTATTTGTATTTTTATTAATGTTATACTAATTTATTTGTTCTTTCATTATTAAAATACAACTTATGTCAATTAATGTAATTTGGCGAGTGGTTTGGCGATTTATATAATTTGGCGAAATTGGTAAACGGGATAACTAAGTAGTACCATTTTTTTCATTAAGATGTTCGTATTTTTCTTTTTTCAAACTCATTGTGCCGTTTTTATTCTTTATCCAAAAGAGTTAATTTGAATTTTTTTCGTAGCTAGAGTAACGGATGTAATGTTACATATTTTGAGGTTTAGACGACAAAAACTCCGCCAAATTAGAAAAATATGAAAAATGTCATGAACTGTCGGACTTATAAGAATTTACTTGCCACCAATCGATTCAGCATACAAAAATACATTAAATTATGCTATCATCTGACGCATAATTATAATATCCAACTTTTAAGGAATTTTTTCCCTCTCCTTGCAAAAACGCCGTTAGGGGTGCTACTTTAGAAAATCCATTCTTAGCGATACTATATAGATATGCCATTTGGCGGTCACTCGATGATCGAAAATTAATCCAATATCATTTGAAATATTACATAACAGAGGAGAAATTACGAAGAAAGACGAAGAAGAAATGACGAATTACAGAGGACTTGCATTTTCTTTTTTTTTCAAAATGTTGAATTTTTCGATAATAATAACACATGATTGTATAAATTTCCTTAAAAACTATCTTTATTTCCTAGATTTCGAAGGTGTGAATTTTCCTATAAATGATATTGGCGATATGACTTAAGAAAAAATAAAATAAACAATAGATAATATTTGCTTAAAAAAATGGATAATATTCATTGATCTGAGTTCGAGTTTATAAATATCACATGCTTTCGGAATTACGGTGAAAAACATTTTAAAAAATATTAAATTATTTTACAATATGTATGTGTGGCAGAAATTTACACTAAAATTTAAGTATTTGATTCCATTTTTAAAACATTAACTGATATCCATATAAGTTACAATTGAATATAAAAATGTACTCAAAAAAAGATCTCGTTCACTTGAAAAAACACCATTTATGAGAATATCCTCAAGCTAGTGTCACACTTACACATTTTTGACTTAAAATCACATTTTTTGGCGACAAAAGTAAAAAAAAAAAATCGTAAATAAAGAAATAATAATTACACATGTGACTCACAATTACATCTGCTTGTTTCTTCTATAAGTTACGTGATGGGGCAATTAGATAAAAAGAAAAAGAAAAGAGCAAAAGGAAAAAAAAAGTCATTAAAAATTCGTCTAATCAAATTTTCAAATTCATTTCTATAATCTAACCCAAGCGATAATGAGCCAAATATTGCGTATCAATTGTAATCTTTCTCATTAAATTAGTTTTTAAGCATTACAAATATTTCTTTCAGGTTTAAATTAAATTACAAATATTTCTTTTAGCTTTAAATTAAATATATTCGTTTTTTAACATAACCCCTCATTTAAATCGATTTTTCTTTCTTTTTTAACAATTAAATATCAGTAATTATTTTTTCCTTTATTTTCTAACGGATACAGCGATTTCAAATCATTTGTTGCCAAAAAATAACCTCTGGCAACCTTTTCGTTCAAAATAACAATAAAATGCAAAATTTATTACCAAAAATCATAGTTATCCCTGTATATTTTACTCATAAACCACCACGTGAATATTCTCTATCGAATGACACTATTTGTAAAAAAATCCACCGGGTAGTTTTTGAAAACATTCGGGCGGAACTTTTAGATCTTACTGCTTTATAATATATATGATGATTATATACCAGACGTCGGAAGAATATTTACTAACCTTCCTTTTTTTATTTCAGATATCAACGATAGCTGGTGTTTCACTGCCTCAAACTGTTATCACTCATACTAGCGTATAAAAATGGATTAAAGTTTACTCCATTTTTACTCTTCCTTTTGTTTAACTGTTGAAAAGAAGAAAAATTGAATTTGGCGTTTACAATGCTTTAAAATTCCCAAGTTGTTTTGAATATTGTTGCAATTTTAGACCTTACAATGTCCTCTATCAATGAAATTTTGTACTAAAATATAGATGCATAAAGAAAATAATTCTTGATTTCATACATTAATCACCTCTGTAAGAAAAGCTTCCATATTGTCACCATTTGTTAATTATTGAATTTCAAATGCCGTGCCGCATCCATGTACACTGTAAAAAAAAAAAAAAAAAAAAAAAAAAAAAAGAACGACATTTTTACAGTACAAATTACTGTTTATCTCGCGCACAAACTCGATCACAGTGAATGTGCTGTATCTTTCTTTGGTTTCCTGACTATATTAACATGGAAAATACAGTAGTTGTGTAAAATTAACAGCACAATGTGCTGGCAATTTGGACGCCAGCAGTTTGTGCTGTAATTTTACGCAACTACTGTATTTTTTATGTTAATATAGTCATGAAACCAAAGGAAGATACAGCACATTCACTGTGATCGAGTTTGTTCTGGCAAATTTAAAGTGGTTTTTTTACAGTGTAGATTAATTGCGCTTTTATCACCGTCTCAGCAATAGATTTTATTCATTATTTAGACTTTCAAACATCAAAGCCTTTTAATAATTGCATTGCACACTCTTGCTGTGGGTTTTCATGGCATTCATTACATTTTCACAAGCGAAAAGGATGAATTTTCTTCTCAAGCACAAAATAAAAATTCTTTAGATGTAAGTTTCTAGTCTGTAGCAACTTAAACGAATTCTATGTAATTCAAATAAATTTTAATAATCTCTTGACAGCAACTAGACGATATACTTTTAGACTCACTGAGGAGATAATTATCAAAGAAAAAGTTTTTTTTCTGCATTAACTTAATTTTTGTTTTTGAAATTTTTAAAGATAATTTTCTTTTATACCTTTAATGTCGGTTTTTAATCACATTTTACGAATTCCTAAGATTGCTAAGAATCCTAAGAGAATTCCAACAGAATTTAGAATGTTGTTAAGTGTTTGCAAATGAATTTGAATAAAATGTACTAATACTTACGAAGCCATGGCATGTGATCATATGATCACACGAGCGCTTACATGATTAAAACATATGTAAAAGATTATTTCTGATATTCTAAAAAAACTCCCATAAAACTTAACTTGATATCTTGTGCATTGTGTTTACAGTCCGTAAGTAGCAAATGAACTTTGTCATATGGGGAAGGACTATTGGACATATATGAAATATTTCTAATGAAATAACAATATTAGAAATGTTGGCTTTACATTAGAAATCTTTACAACGAAACGCAGCTATTGTAGAAATACTGGCTTTATGGAGGAAATATTGAAAATGAAATGGAAAAGTCTTTCTTCCAATTATTTGCGTCATTAGCAAAATTTCTCATCCCAATACTGAGGTAATGCTCTATGCCAAAGCCAAATGAATACGCACAATAAGTTAATACAAGTTAGTACTAACAATAATAGCCCAATAGTGTTTTATTACTTGGGTATTTTCTAGTAAACTTGTCTTGTACAACAGCCCGTTTTGAAACAAGTGTTTTCATTTCGTTACTGGCTTATCTACGGGTCATCGAAAATTGCTATATTCCATACTAGTGGTCAGCTTATTCCAGTTGACATTGAATGCCTTTGAGGATATCAACTAACAATATGTCTTCTAAAATCCAATTGAGATATTTTATCTTCAGTTTTTCTCTTGACAAGTCATCCGCTGTGAATTCTCACAACACGGTCACGCTCCGGAAAAAGAATATAACTATTTTCCCCTTTTACTGTAATTCTATTATACGCTACGTTTTCATTATTTTTTTTCTTTCTTGTATTAGTTTTTTTTTCTACACCTTTTAATAATATTAATCTTTCTTTATCTTTTGAATACCTTGATACGTCTGACACAGATTTTGTTAGATTTTGGATAATCAATAAATATTTCTGTGAATTCCTCATAATCGTTATCTTCATCTAAAATTGCTAGTTTTATTTTTGTTTATTTATTTATTTATTTATTTGCTTAACACTTGATAATATAAACATTTGATTCTTTTTATACTGTTGTCAGAAGTTATTTCAATGGGCGCGTTCTCTTCATAATACTGTAAACTTCTGTTTTCATTTATCTAAACATACTGCGTTCTTTCAGCTCAAATCACTATTCAACACTTTACCAACATAAATCACATGCATATTTGTTAACAATCTTTCGTATTTAACACATGAAGGGTATAGGAGCAAACGAAGATAATCCTTTTTTTTTTGTGTGAAATGCGAGACTGCAATTCAATGTATTAGTTTGATAGGTGTAATGTCATTCGCAACTTTTCTTCAAGAAAAAATGTAGGCAATCTTTAGAAAAACAAACTTTATCATAAGTATAATGGCGGTAGAACGATGACAGTCCGTTTAAAAAGAGTTGAAGATTAGTTTGAAACAGGAATAACGATCGAAGTCTACACTTTTAAATGATTTAACAATGAAAAACTATCATCTATTTGTTGGACTATAATTGTTTTTCTTCCACATCTTCTTATTTGTACACTTGCTATTTAATCACTCTTTATTAATTAGACCTTAGTATGTCAATATTTTCATTTTTAAGCATTTTAATAATTTTATTATGCTTTTCCCCCTCTATTTTTCGTGTTATTCATTACATTTAAACATCACTGAAACCTTAATTTTGATTTAAAATTTCTTTACAAGTAAATTTTTATTCTTAATTTTAAATGCATTTTATGCAAATCAAACTATAACTAATGATCTGTTGCCTACAACCACAGCATATATTATTCCGATCCACTGCGGAGGTGATAATTGTCTAGGCAGGAAGATCTTTTCTACATTGATTCATTTAATTTATGATCAGAATTTGAAGAAAATGTGCTTTTATGTGAAAGAGGTGAATCCTGCATGAGTGCAAAAATGGAGTTGATGATGAATAATGATTTTTATTCCGCGAAGTTTAGAAGAGCTTTTTTTTTCATTTATAGCAATTGATAATTTTTAAGCAATTTAAAATCAGAATACAGTCGTCCGCGCTTAATTGCATACAATCTGTTCCCCTGAATTATATACAATTAAGAGGGATATGCATTTGAGCGAGGGCATCAATTAATGTTATAAGTATTGATTATAATTTGATCATATACCACAGATATGATAAATATTAATGGAAAATAACAATGTACACAATAATTTAAAAAATAATTATTGTAATAAAAACTTTAATCAATAATTTATTATTACTCTGTATATAAGAATATGTATATTCTAAAGTATAATGTATTATAACAGGGTTTAATTTTTCATTATAATTTATGTGAGTTAAGTGGAAATTAAAATTAAATTAAAGTGGCATTTTTTTTTAAATCCCACTTTTGAAAATAAATAAATTTCTGCATATAAATTCGTTTTAATTTTCATTATTTGCCAATTTCTCCTTTATTTGTTGCCTATAAAAAATCTTTTATGGAAGTTTGTTTTTTTCTACTTCGGACACTGCATTTCTCCACATCCGGCTCTGTGCTAAATATTGTTCTTTTATTCTCTTGACCGTATCTATTGTATTTTCCCCAATTCCAGAATTTTCAAAGAAGTATCACCAACAACTTGAGTCGCTATGTGTATGGCAAGTAAATCAAACCTGTTCAAAATCATCTCACATGCGCTTCCAAGAATTAAAAGAATAAACCCTATTCTTTCACGACGATGTCTGCTCTTCGATTTCATAACAAACTATTATTTCAAACGAAAATATTCCCGTTTTTTTTATTTTTTTACCATTCATCATCTTCACAGGAATTCATAAAATTCGGATTACTAGATTGGGGATTTTATGCGATTAAGCGGTAACAGTTTATGTTCCACGGCATTCAATGCATATAAGCGGAATGCAATTAACCGTTTCCCAATTAAGTGAGGCTGACTGTATTAGTAAATTTTATAGTAGATTGAATCTTAATATTAACAAGATACATTTTTTCTTGAAAATGTTTAAAAAGATAAACGTGTATTTAGTGTTTCAGATTTTGAGGCATACAAAAATTAATCATGCAGCAAAGGCAACGACGAATTTACGCATAGAAATTTCATTCAAATACAATCATAATTAATTGTGGAGAATTCTTATTTCTCTAGCCTTCTCATGCAGGAATTATTTTCAAGAGGATGTGAAACCTATTTTTCACTAAAGATTTATTTAAGATGGACTAGTAAGAACATATAGCGTTACATTTTTAAAAATCTTACTTTTATTAAAAAATTACAAGACAACCCAGATGTAACGTTTACAAGCATTAAACACTCTTTACTCTTATGATTTTTTTTATAATGTTAACTTCGGACATTTTATCAAAATATAATAAGTAAAGACACATTTTTCTTCACGTTTCACTTTAGATTCAGAAACAGAAGTTCTTTTCTCGTGTAGAAAAGAAAACAAATGCCAAAGTAGTATTTTCCTGCTGATTACTTAAAAAGAAAATTATGTATTGTTTTATTTAACAAGCATAATTAAACTTTATAGAATGATTGTATGAGATACACAAATAAAAATAACATATGTACAGTCTATATTGGTCGTTCCTCTATACAATTTTTCATGAGATTACGATACACAACAGCTAGGGCCCAAAGAGTATAACATACAAATAAATTACTAGTTAATGAAGTAGAATTTTAACCTCTTATAATTTAAATTAGCAGGGATGTTTCTATTGTGTTAAATTATCCTTATTGCTATTATTATTAATCATTGTGTTAATTTCATTGCGCATTATCTGTTGACTTGACACAGGGGTGAAGACATACTTGGCATATTAGTGCATACTTCTACAATTTTAGATATAATCTTAATGATATATTTCTCAACTATAACTGAACTTTATAGCAGGTATATTTGTGATACAGAAATAAAAATAACATATGTACAGTTCTTTGGCCGGGATAACTACCCCCTCAAAAAAAAAAAAAAAAAAAAAAAAAAAAAAAAAAAAAAAAAAATTAGGTCATGCTAAATCTGAAGAATATTTGTTCGCTTTCTTTCATTAGAAATATATTAGATTACTAATCTTTTATCACTGGTTTAATTATTGTATTTTTTTTCCTCATTTTGGATTTCTGGGATTTTTTAATTTTCATTATATTCTTTCTCTGTGACTTTCCAGGTCACTCGTAATATTTACACAGGTTTGAAAGATGAATATTAGTCTCGAGTACAAAGGAAAAGACTTTAGAATTAGCTTTCTATCGATAATCTTAAATATCTTTCGTGCAAATCAAATTATTCTTAATAAAAGTATGGCAGTATCCCCAAAAGTTATTTTTCAGACTCGCTGTGCAGATAAATGTCAACGAAAGAAGTTATTTTGCAACATTAATTCGTTTAAATCTTTACAACAATTTCGATAATATTTACGTTTATGTAGAAGGAATAAAAATTCCATTGGAATAAAAAAAAAGGGGATTCTATAATGAATAATTATTTAATATATCAAAATTTAAAAGTGCTTTCCTTCATTTCCTGCGATTCATAATTTTTAGGTAAACTAAACCATGAACATTGGTTGACAACAATATGGAGTGACTTTTAATAATAATAAAGGGAAATCAGAAAGAAATAAAAAAAAAATATTCAGACGTTTATAATTTTAAGGTTTAAAAATATACATTAAACATTCACGGACAATGGCCATAATTTTTACATACGTATGCCATTAAAATACCAGGTACAAGTGGATATACTTATCTTTAATGGTTAAATGATTTACTCTTTAGTGAACTAACATTTTAGTCAATTACAATCTAAGTTAATGGGTAAGATTATATTGTGTTGAATTTTATATTTTATTCTTTGACAGGTGATACACTGTTAAAAATGAAGTTCGACGTTTCACCAAGAAAATGGTGAAAAGTAACTGAAATTTACCTTCATCCAAGACACTGGTGTTAGGTTTCACCAGTTTATTGGTGCTTTCACAAATACCATTATATTGCTGAAATGTTGAACCTTGATTAAGGTTTTTTATAAATCCAATTTTCTGGTGAAAGGTTGAACCATGAATAAGGGGATTTTTAATCCAAATTTCTGGTAAAAGGTGTTTATCAGTCTAGGGTTAAATGAGCTACTCTATAGTGAACTAATATTTTAGTCTCTTACAATCTAAATTAGTGGGTAGGATTATATTGTATTGAATTTATACTTTATTCTTTGACAGGTGATACTATTATGCTGCGTTAAATGTTATGCTTTATTACTTGACGAGTATGGATATATTTTTCATAATAGTGTATTTTATTTTATTTTATAAGGCGCACTGGAATCTAAAAATTGAAACTAAAGATAAGTTAACAACAGTAAAAATTACTTGAATCATGTTAAATCGGAAGAATATATTTTCACGTTAACTCATAAAAAATATTAGATCACTATTCTTCATTACTGCTCCAATCATCAGATATTATTTTGGATTTTTACAGGTTTCATGCCATTCATTACATTTATACAGGACTGAAATATCAATTTCATTCACAAGTAAAAAGAAACTTTCTTTAGAATTCTGTTTTCAGACATCATACTAAACGAATTTAATGCAAATGAAATTTGTCTTAATAATCGCCGAACAGCAACCGCATCAGATAATTTCCGACACAATGCGCAGATAACTGTCAAAGAAGGAAGTTCTTTTACAAGAGTAATTCACAAGTTTTAATTTGTGGAAAGAATATCCAGAGAATGTACTTTTTTGTTAAACGAAACAAAGTTACATTGCAAATACCAGAAAAAGATTTTATGATGAACAATTACTTTTAGTTCACGAAATTTAAAAGTTCGTCCTTCCTTTCCAGTAATTGATAAATTTCTACGTAATAAAAAAAAAGTATAAATATGTGCACATTACATATTCAATGTATTTTAACACCGATAAAGAGAATTGGAGTCTTTAAAATGTTGAAAATTCATTTAAATGTTAAATTTATTTTAGTATCAACAGCTTCAGTAACCTAGAAAACGGTAATCGTGAGAATGTTTAAATGCATATTTCATTCAAGTAGAGTGTAAGTGCGGAGACATTTGCCTTTCTGCTGCTAAGTAAGTAACTCATTGGGAACAAGAATTTTAGATTTTGTATCTGAATTAACAGGCAAATTTTCATTGCAATAAACCATCCATACTCAAGTTTTATTTCTGCGTGCCGCAAACATATGTTTGTGACATTAGTCGGGCTGCAAACATATGTTTGTGACTTTATGCAAGCGCAAAACACATATGTAATACTTAATGTAAAAAATGATAATTAAAATAGATAACAAAAATAGTACAACACAACAGTATAACAAAATTAATATTATCAGTAGGACATATTAAATATTTTGCTCTGAAAAAACGTTATTAAAAATCCTAATATCCCTATTTTCGAAACAATAAACTTCGTGGTAGATTACGGTTGCAAATGTTGTAGAAATTGGCCATGAAGATTGTTGTTTAGAAATAGTGGTGTATATTTTTTGCTATGCCACTTTTTCCGCAACTTTTGTTCTCCTCTAGAAATCAGTATAGCTATATAATAATAATAATAACATAATGCTGAAAAATTTCCTGTTTTTAAACAAAGAAAGAAAAAAAATTGCATATTTGTTGCTCAAAGCAAAACTTTTTTTAAGGCGGTATATTTAGTTCGAATTTAATTAATTTGGAATAATGTTTGATTAGTGTTGAAAATTAAGAAATTCACACATCACTATAGCAGAAATAAGGCTACATATAAAAAGACTTTCTGAATAAGAAAATGTTTGATTTGTGTTGAAGATTAAGAAATGTGCACATCACTCTAGCGCAAATAGGACTAAATATAAAAAAAGTTTCTGAATAAGAAAATGTTTGATTAGTATTGAAGATTAAGAAATGCGTACATCACTGTAGCGCAAGTAGGACTACATATAAAAAGACTTTCTGACTAAGAAAATGTTTGATTAGTGTTAAAGATTAAGAAATGCGCACATCACTGTAGCGCAAGTAGGACTACATATAAAAAGTGTTTCTCACTAAGAAAATGTTTGATTAGTGTTGAAGATTAAGAAATGTGCACATCACTGTAGCAAAAATAGGACTACATATAAAAAGAGTTTTCGAATTAGAAAATGTTACTTAAAATGTAGTAATATAATTTTAAATTAACTATAAGTAACAGGAAAGATTTTTTGGTTCTATTAAAAATATTTAAAAAGCAATGACGGTCATAAATATTTTTTATGGACATCTCAATTAGTCTCGGGCCGCACATAAGAAAAAGGACGACCATGTGCAGCTCACGGGCCATAAGTTCAATAGGGCTTTGTTAAATCGACGGCACTTAGCGGTATGAACGCAATTTTTATAGTATTGTCAGATTGCCACAATTTTTCAAATGGATGTTAAAGTTAAATCTTTTACAGAACAATTGAGCCAAGTTAAATCTAAGAAAAATTTGTTCAATTTTAGTCCACAGAGGAATATTATATGATTAATCTTTTATCCCAGTTCCAGTCATTAGATTTTATTATGTCATTTCTTTGCGTTTCTATTTTTTTAATATATTTAATGTACACACTTTATATGTTTTTTTTTTTTTTTTTTTTTTTTTACATCATTCATCAATTTTTACTGAACTGAAACCTGAATTTTATTTTAAAGAGCAAAGACAATTTCTGTAGTAGTATGTTTCTAGTCATCATTTTCATCCAAATTAAATTATTTTTAATAATCTCCAGACAGCAACCACGAAAGATAATTTGCAGCTCCCTGCACAAATAATTGTCAAAGAAGGGAGTTCTTTTGAAAGGATAAAAGATTTAATGTATGTAAAGCGTTCTAAGAAAATGCGCTTTTATGTCAAATGAATAAAAATTACAGTGTAAAATAGGTTTTTGTATGAAGAGAAAAGAAACATAAAAAAAAATTACCATCATTTTATGAAAATCATACATAATTAATATTTTGAATTAAGAACATAATTTCAAAGATCTTTTAAAATATAATAGTACAGTCTTGACTATTGCAAGGGATTTTATGATAACTAGTTATTTTTATTTCTGTAAATAGAGAAATGATGAAAACTTACATATAAATTAGGAATTTTAAGCTAATTTCAAGAATGATTATAAGGATATTGAAAAGTAGGATGGGTTTTAATGTAAATAAGAGGAAATTGTTTATCGAAAATTGCAAAACAATATTACTCATAAAAAGTCTAACATTGAGTGAGCAATTTTTCTTTTACAATGTAAATTGGTTTATAAATTTTTTTCTGGTATTCAATTTTTCAGTTTTTCTTCTAACAGTAACTACGAGCCACTGCAGATTTTATTTGTAGTAGCATAAGTTTTAAGCATGTTAAGAACAGTGAATCTTAAATTTCTCGTTATTACGGGTTATTTTACTTATAAATATCGGTGAAACTTATTTCGATTTTTAAAACTTCTTGGCTTAGTGAATCGCGATGTGGGATGCTAATTGTCAGATATTGCGTTGTTAGTTATATACGTTGTTTCTGAAGAAAAGAAAAAAACACCTGAACTTTCAATACCGCTAAGTTATATATTTCAATTATTTCTAACGTATTCCAAAAAGAGGTTTATGAAATCTCTATTGCCTGAATTTCTATCTGATGTCTTTTAGGCCTACGTAATTATGCTTGATTACAACGGAGGTGAAATATATAATTAAAGTTTGTGACTGACTACCCTTCCTCTGTGATTTATGTTTCAGTCATTAAGAGTCCTCTTCAGTCACAGGAAGAAAGGGAAACTCTATTGTTAAGTCTATGGGGCATTATTTTCGAATTTCTCGCTTTGATTTTAATATTTTGGAATGACGTCTTTGCATTGGATAGCAGGGTACGATCTCTACTTTTTCGATTGTCGTTATAGTTTTTATTTATATTAGGATAGTTTCAATTTCAGAACCTGTTCAAACTGGTCCCGAAATTGAAAGTTATTTTTAAAAAAATCTGAAACCAAAATCGATAAAGTAAAAATTAGCCCGATTATAGATCCTCCCCAGCTATCCAATGCAAAAAAGAAATCATTCAAAAATATTAAAATCAAAAAGCCTCCTACACTAGTCACTCGAAGGAACGAGGACTCTAATGTTAATAAAGAGTTATCAGTTTTTTTTTTTTTTTTTTTTTTTTTTTTGTTTTTTTTTTTTTTTTTTTTTTTTTTTTATGAGTAACGTTTCGTAATTACATAAAGTAAAAATTCTCCCGGCAGGTATCTGAATTTTCTCAATAAAAATGGAGGCTAAACTGACAACCTTCATATTAATCCTATGGGGGAGATATTTTTAAATTTTTCTCTTGGATTTCGATACCTTTGAATGATTTTTTTGCATACAATAGTTGAGGACATTCTATAATTGAGATAAGTTTTACTTTTTTGATTTTGGTTTCAGGTTTTTTTAATTAATTTTTTTAACGGAATCCGTTTATTTTCTGATATTTTCCTAGAATCCCTCTGATAAAACCATAAAGATGCAATTTAACAAATGCATTTCCATTATTTAAATATATAAGTATTGTTCCAAATTGTTTAATCTTTTATATTCCTTTTTCCTGTACCTGGTATGATTTACATCGTTTTGAATTTTCAAAGATATGCAAAATAAAATTAAGTCGTACTATATATATATTTAAATAATGGAAACGCATTTGTTAAATTGCATCTTTGTGGTTTTATCAGAGGGATTCTAGGAAAATAAACCGGTTCCGCAATATATATATATATATTTATATATATATATATATATATATATATATATATATATATATATATATTGCGGAACCGGTTTATTACGGAACCGGTTATATGCGGATACCGGTATATATATATAGATATATATATAATAAATACAATAATATAAAAGTATCATTACTAACAGACTCTTAATAAATTTAAATTTATATATTTTTAATTGTTTCTTTACATATGGGGGGTCAGATATAACTAAATATAACATTTTTACATGTTTATATATACATATATCGTGTACAGTATTAGAGTCCACTATTTACAAAATTATAATATATTGAAGTAAATTAATACAATTGTAAATTAATATAATTTAAATTGTTTTATGCAGTACCTAAGGATTACAAATTCATTAGGACAAAAAAACATAGAAACTCATTAATACAATGACCTGTCCCTTTATATATATACATACATATATATATATATATATATATATAATATTTTTATTAAATCAACATTTGCGTATAAATTATCCTGACAACGCTTCCCTCCTCCATAATTTAACATTTACTTACCCAGCCAACCTATTTTTAAAAAAAATTAATATATTTTGTATTTTTTATTTTTTATGGTTATTATTTTTATTATTTTTTTTAATTTTTTATATATTTTTTAAATATGCAAAATGTTAACGGTAACTTACAAGTAGCTTCCCTACTATCCATTGTTTAGATCATTAATAAACTAATTGTAGATTAAGGAATACATGAATTTCTTTGGAAAACCATGATTTATTGCATCAAATATTAATTGTTTAATGTTTTTATATATATATATATATATATATATATATATATATATTCAGGGTGTCCCAAGAAGGACCACCTATTTTTAAAAATGAATAATTAACAAACGAATAGAGTTATTAAAAAATTCTTGCAGGAAACGAATATGTGAAGTCTGGAATTTTGTTTAGAACTCTTTATTATAATAGTTCAAAATCTGGCCGACAGATGGTGCTACAGCACATTTTGATGACTATATGGACAAAAGCAGCATGCGTGAAGACCAGACAGAAGTAGACATGGTCAATGAAAGTTCAGTAGCACCCATTTCAAGGGAAACAGTAGTTGTCGTTGCGTAAATTCTTCAAAATGGTGTATTCGTTGGCGATATAGCCACTAAGATGTGCTATAGCGCCATCTGTCGGTCATATTTTGAACTATTATAATAAAAACTTCTAAACAAAATTCCAGACTTCACACATCCGTTTCCTGCAAGAATTTTTTAATAACTCTATTCGTTTGTTAATTATTCATTTTTTAAACTATGTGGTCCTTTTTGGGACACCGCTACCTTAGTTACTTTGCAGCAGTTCACAAATTTCTTCTGACTTTTAAAAAAATATGTATTTTAACTTAGATTGATATTTGTGCAATTGTTACTGCAAAAACTGTTAACTAAATATTTTACTTGTGTTTAAATGACACATCTGTGAATAAAGGATTTTCAAGTAATTGTAGAAAAATATCAACAGACATACAACTCACTTTGAGAAAATTAACACGTCATATGATTTACTTTTCCCTTAAATAATGACTTATTTATTTTTATAGTAAAAGGAAAATTGAAAAAAAAAATTGTTTTTATAACTTTCTCAAAACTAAAATACACTCAAGCTGTCAAGAGGATTTCATAAGTGCAAATATGTATTTTCATCGCGGGAGAAATAATTTGCATAGTAGAAAAAAATCTGTTGTTTTTTGAAATTTATTATTATTTTACCCTTAAAGAATTCAAAAAGAAAAAAAAAAATTACCCAGTGGAAATAGCATGTCACAAATATTTTAAAGAGAAATATTATGAACAATTTCATGTGTTTCACAATGCTTTATATCTGTAAATCTGTCTTTGTGTTTGTTTCTAGTACAGCCATACGGATAAGTTTGGACGGATAAGTTTGTAAAGTTTTCTCGAGAAAAAGAAGTCTTTTTTTCTTAAATAAACGGTATTATTTCTGAATAACTAAAATAAACACAGATCTAAAATAAATCTCAAATTAAAAGTTTAGAACGCTTGAAATCTTTTAAAATATATATTAGATTATTGGTTTGAACTGAAGATATTTTTTGTTATGAATGCTATATAATTTTTTGCACATAAACGAACTGCATGTAATTATATGAAGTTATCAACAGACATACTTTCCACATTTAAAATATAAAGATGTGATATCATTCATCTTTCCTTCTAATATTGACTTCTTTTTTTTACTATTAGTTGTATGCGGAAAAATGTTGTTTTTGCAATTTTTTTTTTCAAATCTGAAGTATAAGGTTAGTTGGGGCAACTGGGTCATGATTTTACAATGTGACTCTGGAGTTTCTGACAATTCAGCTTCAAAAATCTAATGGTCATTTGAACTAAAGTCTGAACTTCTGTAAATGTGTTCAGTTAGGTTCCCTCTATCAGACAGAAATGCTTAAAATTACATTTTAATATTTTAAAATATAAAAATATGCATATTTCACCTTTCTTTCCTCATGGATCCAGTTGCCCCATAAAAAAGGGTTAAGTGGACCAGGAGGGTCTATGTTCCACACGCGTTTATTTTTTTTCATATGGGATATTAGGTCCTGTTTGAAAAAGTATAAACAACTTAAAAAAATTTAAACCAGGCAGATCACGTAAATTATATATCAGCTAAAGAGCGTTGTAAGGGAAAGCTTTCCTGTCAATGTGTCTAAAAAAGCACTAAAAGTCAAAATATTAGATTTTATTATACCAAAAACATAAAAATTAAGTAAGTACTTATGTATTTTAGTATAGGTAATAAGTATAAAAGTCACGTCACATCGGAATTTTAATGAAAAAAATAGCAAGGAAAATCTATGAACAAACGGCTAGGTAAGTACTTAAGTACTTTATATGTATCCAAGAGTCGCATTATATAGAGAAATTTTTTTTGTTCCTACCAGAACCTTTAACGAATTACATATATGATCATTTTATTTAACATATTCTAAAGAAAAGGTGCTATGAAGATATTATTTTCAAAATAGTGGTAGGAACAATAAAAGTTTACCTATAGAATGCGACCCCTGAATATAGTACAATTTCAAGTTTTGGCTATCTCGCTTTCAGGGGGAAGGTTCTTGCATTCGTAAAATGTTGAAATAATTTAATGACACCAGTATTTACAAGAGAATCTATTTAAAAACAAGTAAAAGTATATTTTCGCGTAATTAATAAAAGTGAAATTTTCATTATAAAATGCCGGTGCCAATGTGGCAATCAGGGATTAAAATTGTCTGATGCCATAACGGCATCACCGCCTCTCACGGGGTCAAGAAATTTGGTTTGATACCTCCCAATATGCTTTTTTAAATTTTTTATTATTTAATTTTAATAAGGTATTCTGTAATTTTCTTTATTGTGAGCAAAAAACAATGGAGAAACTTATTTCCCGTAGCAAGAGAAACTCAAAAAAATTATTTATAACTATTGGGGTAACTGGATCCAGCATGGTTCAGTTACCCCGGATACATGTCACAGTTACCACATTCTTAAAAAATTTATGGGGTAACTGAGACACCGGGCTTACATTTGAAACATGAAGTAAATATGTATAGATACCTAATAATATTAATGTAGTTATATACGTAATTAAAAAAAAAAGATTGTTTAATAAAAGCACTTACAGTATTTTAATAAAAAGCCGAGGAAGTTCAACCACATTGACGTTGTTTTTAAAAAAAGAAACGTAAATTTTTGACAACCTATTACAGCAAAGTGAGAGTTATGATTGAGTTGACACGCGTTGTTTTAGGAAGTAGAGATTAAGGTGCATTGTTCACAACAGCTAAGACTTAAAAAACATCAACAGTTTTTTTTATAAAATAGCCTATGGCCCAGTTACCTCGTGGGTCCAGTTGCCCCAACTAACCTTACGCGGACTGTCTAGAGGTGCTAAATAAATATTTTCAAACTGGAACAAAGAAAATATTTGCATATTAATAAAATAATTAGTTGTTCCTGAAAATTTACTAAAGTTCATAAGATCCTTAAAAAATTAAAAAACAACAAGCTATAAAAGTAGTATCACAATAATATTTACATTAAAATTGGAACATTAAACAAGCTGGTTTGATAAGCTAAGGTCTAAAATACTTCTTAAAACTAAAAAAACTAGCAATTGCGCTAAGCCTATTGAAAGAACTTTGTCTTTCTTCATCAGGCACAAAGATCACGAGCTACCACTTTTGAATCACGAGCAATACAGAAAGGAAATGGAAAGGAAACGAACAAGTTGAAGAAAACGTCCATCAGAAAATCATTCTTGGGACTCCAACCTTAGTTTTAATTTTCAAAATGAAAAATAATCTGTAATCAAAAATAGCTCCTCCTAATTCGACAGTCTCGAAATTTTACTTCTTTATCTTAATCGTGAGGTTTATGTTGATGAAAATTCTGATTCCACTATGCCTTCAGCAGCTTGGAAATCTCCTTTCGTTCAACCATATAATTTAAATAATATTAATTATATATATATATATATATATATATATATATATAATGGAAGACGAAAGTATTCCAGAGTGACGCAGCCTTAAGCCTAAAATCGTAAGAATGGCAGAACTCATATATACATGTAACTCGAGATCAAAGGAAACTCGAAAAGCCGCCACTTCATAACTCAGCAAATATAGTGCATATTGTTCAGATTTTTTAAAGACAGTCTTTTATCTGCAGTCTAAGCCTATTCTGAAATTTTACATTTCTACGTGCAGTATATTTTGAAATCTCGAAACTCATTTTAAAACTAAATTCAATCGATCAAATTCCTAATTTGTATTTTTGGAAAATGGCCCTAGCGATTTTCTTTAAATTGATATATAATATGAAAGTGTTTTATATGAAGGGAATAACGTATTGGTTGTTTTTGCGAAAACTCTCGTTCGTTAAATAATTCGATTTTTTTCTCGTAAATGACGCGGGCGATTTTTTAAAAATCAAATAAATATGTTTCAGATGAAGCAAATAACAATTTACTTGTTTTAAGCAAGACTCTTGTTCGTTTTATAATGTGCATGAAAAATCGGACTATATTTCTTCGCCATTCTATGGAAATTTCACCGAAAATGCATGAGACTGTATTCGTACACATGCTTTCTTTTACTTGTTTTTTTCTTTCTTGTATCCAAACTACGTGAAATGTATGAAAACGGATAGTTTGACGCAAATAAACCATTTGCATAAATCTTACTCACAATTTTGAATAGTGTGACCCAAAAGATAAATCAATTTATTGAAATAAATGCATTTCAATGCATAATATAGATTCAATGAAAGTGATAAATTTAATAGTCAATCGGAAAATTAAAAGTATTGTGTAGATGTAAAAATATATTTTAACCCAGTCAAAAAGAATTTAAATTGAATTTTAAAACAAACCATTTAAAGCCACATGAGGGCGTCACTTAAATTTTATATGATACCTTGTAAAACTCATATTTTGAATTAATGAGAGATGTAAATGATAAAGCAACAGCAAATAAAATTTTATGCTGCTTTTCATGTTGAACATAACTTTTGCACATGCGATTATAAATAAATCAAAAATAAAATGATGAAATAAATGCAAATATATTTTTTAAGAAATAGCATAACGTCACTCAAAATTTGATATCAATATTTTTAAGCTCCATATTTAAAATTCTTAGAGCATAAGATAAAGTGCTGCGTCAGAACATTTTAACCCGTTAAGGTTTTTTGTATTGATATCATTACTTTGTCTGTTTATTTATTTTATTTTTGCTTATACTATTAATTTTTAATCCTTACTGCATTGGCATTTTTGGTATTATTATTAGTATTATTATTATTTTTATCATTATATATATATTTTTTCATTTATTTCTGTATATATATATATATATGTATGTATGTATAATGTATATATTGTATATACTTCTATATATATATACTGTAACGCTCTCTCTCTCTAATTATATATATATATATATATATATATTATACAGCTCCAAGTCAAAAAAGTAGAATAATTCATTTCATTTGTATTTGGAATTGCATTTAGCTTTATTTCAATGTAGTACAATTCAAAAAGAACAACGGTTGGTGTTTTAATAAATTTGCATATTTTTAAAGAAAATCAAAACTGTAAAAGATTAAATTTTGAGTGAATATTTTATTTTTGTAAAATTATTTTAATTATTCAAAATATTAGAATATTAAAATAGGTGGTTCAAAAAATTAGAATATGTATGAATTTTCATGATTGGTGCAGCAAGTTTAATAAATTAAGCATACAATTAGCTTCTGCGGGAATTCTTCGTAACTTATATAAACGCTCTGCATCATCATTGTTTTGATTTTTTGTGAAACGTGGGTCATTCGTCCAACATAACGGAGTTTACAAAGCACAGTATTATTGGTTTGCATAAAGAAATTCGTAATCAGAAATATATCACCAGTTACTTAAAATGTTCGCAACCAAGTGTTATTAGAGTAATAAATCAGTAATTGAACGACGAGCATCTTGAAAACAAGCATCTGAATAGCAGGCAAAATCCAAAAACTACTCAGAGAGATGATAGAAAGCTAAAGCGTATTGCTAAAAAACCCGCTTTAGAAGTGTAAGATATTTGCTTCGAAAGTAGAAAGAACACAATGTTCATGTGAGTAAATCTACAACACTAAAACGTCTCCATAAACTTGGATTTCAATCTCGTCTACCAAACATAAAGTGCCTCATGACTATAAAACGGAAAAGAGAGAGAGAGAAATGGTAAAATAAAGGGATTTTATGGGGTCTGGGTGATTGGAAAAAATATTGGTTAGTGATGAGAGTGTGTTTTGCGTAACGTATGGTGATCAAGATGTTCGTGTAAGGCGAATGAAGTAAGAAGCATATGACATGGAATGCATGAAACAATCACTGAAATTCATAGCCAATGTAATAGTATGGGCGTGTATGGCTGCAGATGTTTCTGGAAGGCTATGTACCGTTACTGAAAGGATTAATTGTGAGATATATCAATAAATTCTTAAGCATTTCATAATACCATCGTCGAAAAATCTGCGTGGTGACGATTTTATTTTCCAACATGATTTAGCACCTTCACATATATCAGTGTCCACAAAGATCTGGCTTAGCCAAAACCAAATTAACGTACTTCCCTGGCCGTCTAGTTCGCCGGATGTAAATCCAATAGAGAATTTATGGAAAAATAATGAAGAAAAGTCTGCAAGATACTACGCGAGAAAACGAAGTTGAACTTCTTTCCAGCATAAAGTCGACATGGTCATGGCTGGGCAGAAAACATTGTGAAATACACTTGTACCTAACTTGGCAAAGCGAGTTCGTGCTATTATAAAATGTAAAGGTGTCAAGAACTCGATTCGCATATTAAAACTCAATTGGTCTTTCAAGTCCTATCTTGGTGGAAAACGCTTAAAAACCCGATTTTAGCGGTTCACTCGCAGGTTTACTATCGCGTATTTCTGCACCCAAAGCTAAGAAAACATGGAGGACTGGGACCAGGAAAACTTAATGGTAAACCTATGAGTCAACTTCTAAAATCCGGTTTGCAGATGTTTGCTACAAAGATATGACTTGGCAGACCAGATGCATTTTACAATGCTAATTGCGTTCTGTCTAATCCTGGAACTTCAGCCATAAGCTCGATGAGGTAGTGGTTTGTGAAGCCGCCTGCTGATTTATTAGATATTCAGAATTTTAACATGCCATATAATGTACTTTTCCTTCATATGTTGACTTCTTAATTTTGTTAATTCAACGAAAATGGAAAGAAGATGTGCTATTAACTTTTTGAAAGCTAAGATACATTCAAACTGTCAAAAAGGCTTCCGAAAACTGGCATAAATAATTTCAGCGAGGAAGAAAGAAAGTTTTTACATTATTAAGAATACAAATCAGATGTTTATTGAGTTTTTTTATATTTTTTACATTAAAGAATTAAAAAAAAAAAAAAAAAAAAAAAAAAAAAAACACCAAAAGAAAATTTTTTCAAACAAATATATGCGATAGGTATCAGTATTTTTTAATGTTTTATAACTGTAGAAATTTCTTTGTATTTTTTCACAACAGAGCCATGATGAAATTAACGGAAACGTTTTTAAATGTATCTTGAGAAAAACAAATCAGCTTTTTGCACAATGAAATGCTATGATTAAATCATAAGCGGAAGATCTAAAATAAAGGACAATTAACAAAAATTTAAATGGTTGATTTTTTATATGTATTTTAACTTAACGGAAAAATACTAAGGATATATTTTTCTCGCAAAAATAAAAATTTAATTTTGGTCTATTGACACGTTTTACACACGAGGACGTGAATTTCATAACTCGCTTTATCCAAAATTAAAAAAATCGAGTTTTCTGTACCAATCTATTGTATTAGTAAACCTGCACAGAAAAAACCCTATAATCTATAAAAAAAATATTTTTATCCTTTATTTTTGGGTTCTTAAAATATTGGTTTGGCTTCAAAACTCGCCTTATCCACTAGGGAGTTCGCAACAAAACTAGCTTTATGCCTACGCATGCGTAAGACCAATTGACGGCTAGCTTATCAGCTACAATTAAAGTAATTTTCTTTCATTTCTCTGCGACCTATTGCTATTTTCGTTTAAAGATTTTACCTGTTCTATTCATACAAACTAATTAAATAAGTTTTTACAGCATGTCTTATGTATAATGGACAGTGAATAAACTGTTGCATTTTGTAGCGGATGGGTGAAGAATAGAAAAAGAAATACGAACACATGGGCTAGTAAAGAATACACGCAAATGAAGATTAAAATGTAATTCAAAATGGGGAATCGTTCTCTATTTTTCTTACTGTGAGAACATGTTAAAAGATTTAATTTGTATTCTCAGGCATAAACCTAGGCCTTTCCGGCCCTCTCAAAGTGCACTCACCAGAAAGCGAACCTCAGGTATTCAACTGTCTCAATGCAAGATGTATAATTCTTCCACAAAGCTTTTTTTTTCAAGCAAAAACAAAATTGCATAAGATAACTTTATTTTGAAATTCACATCTCAAATACCTCCTTCAAGAAACCGTGCAGGTCTCTTTCCTTCCATGAAACATCCAGAAAAGTAAAATTTTCACCTTGAAAGTTTTTTTTAAGCGCATCTTATTGCGCTTTAAAAGGCATTACGATAAGATACTATAAAGACTAAGAACCATGGTCATCTTCAAATTTGTGGAAGTGTATTTCGGAAGATTCTTGGAATATCAATACCAGAGTGTAGAACTTGTGCTAGAGGCATCTAAAAAATGAACTTTCCTCTTAAAAATACGGAGGAGGGAGTCCCGTGAAGCAAAAGAAACTTAAGGATGTCCACGGATTGTTAAAAAAACATTTTGATGAAAACTGGTCAGAAATGGAGGTGCTTACTTACTATAAAAATATTATATCTAAGGAACCAGAACAGAAGGAGATGGTGTATGTATATAATATTATATGTTATATATATTATATTATATTACATTCTTTAAAAAAGTTATTTTAATTAAAAGCTATTTTAGATAAGTTTTATTTCATTATTGTTAAGTTTGCTTTTTTATAATAAAACGTAATACTAAATTTTAGTCATACTTATTGCTCTCGTAAGGTTTATTTTTTAATCCAAAATATTATCATCCGATGATCAAAAATAGAAACTATTAATTTCTTTCCGCTAGTATGATAGACGATTGGCAACAAAACTCTTCTTATCCATAGGTTGGCAACAAAACTCTTCTTATCCGAAACTTTTTCCAATTAATTAATTAAATGAATTAAAATAGATTTTCCTACTTAACACAATGATATCATAGAGCAACTAGCTATACGTAGACGAAAAATTGGAGGTATTCGATGCACGGGGTCGCAGTTACAGGTTTTTCGCGATTTCACAAAATTTCATTTTTTGGATAAGGCGAGTTTTGAAGCTCACGTCCTCACATAAACGGTAATTAAAAAAATCATGAATAGATTTTCTTCCCAGTTTGAGAGCATTGATATGTCATACAAATTACTTTACCTTCGGATACTGGTTTCTTTACTACCAGGAGTCTCTGAACATTGAAAAAGTTGTTTTGACAACTTTTTGAAAGGTAAAGTACACGCAAAATGTCAAGAGGATTTTTCACGTTAAATAAATATTTTCGTCAGAGAAGACAAGAATATTTTCATATTAAAAGAAAATTGGTTGTATTTCGAAATTTATTATCATTTTGCTTTTAAGGGCTAAAAAAGTGGAAATTATAACTATGCAAATATTTATGACACAGAACATATGAAATATTTCTTAATATTTTATATTTACAGCGCACGCAATTTATATTTTTTATGCTACTTTTTTTATTCAAAAATCGTCTTTTTAGACTTTTCTTGAAACTTTTATAGAAACATACCTCTAAAGTTATTTCTATTGCAAACATTGTAAAAAATTATTAACTCAAAATTTTTCCTCAGAATTATTTGTATAAAAAACACGGATCATTTGAATTCGCTGCATCTGTAAGAATTCCTTTGTATTTATTCCCTGTAAAGCCATAATAAATATTAAATAATCGGAAAGGATTCAAGTTACTCTTTAGGAAAACATATCATATTTATTTTATCAATATTGGTCATTTTTTCAGAATAATTAAAATGTACATTGAAAATCTGAAGCAAAACATTGCATGTCATTTTTAAGAAATTGTAATTTGGTGCACTCGATGATTTTTTAGATAGCTTTCATTACAAAAAGTAAATAGCTACCTATTGCAGTCGTCCGCAGGAAAGCACTTTCGGAAAATTTTGGTATATTTTAACCGATAATGACCCCCAGACGTCAGAACCACCCTCCGTTCAAATTTGACTTATATATATATATATTATTTTTTGTCATGCGATAACTCTCGAATTTATAAACCGATTTGGATGAGATAAATTGTAAGCATAGTACATACCAATGTCTCGACCGAGTTCGTTGGCCAGTTTCATCCGCTATCTTGTTTCAAATTAGCAAACATTAAATTGTTTTTAAATTTTTTTTTTTACTTTAAAAAGCGGTGCGAATAAATTAAAAACTGAAAAATATTTTTTCTTAAGAGTTTAATCTTAATACAAAGATTTCGGAGCATATTTTGTTTCATCTTTATCTTAAAAAACGGCTGAGATAGAGCAGTTTGAATTTCTTAAGGTGGCTGACATTTTGAAACTATCTGATTTTCGTCATGCTGCAAAGTCTCGCATTTATAAACTGTTTTGGATACTGTTTTAAATTGATTGTATGCATAGTACATACCAATGGATCGACCGAGTTCGTTGGCCTGCTTCATTCACCATCTTGTTTCAAAAAGTTGGCCATTTGTACTGTGCATTGCCGCGCGATGCTTAAATATTATTAATATTGGTTACCTTCAAATTCTCGTCAAACTTGGAAATACTTGGCGAAATATCGCCAGATTTGGCAACCAAATATAAGTAACTATAAATGATAGCAACTTGGCTATGTCTTGGTAATTTGGCGCAATTCTCATTGAAATTCCGTATCGACGAATATTCTCTTATCGGGTCTTATCTCTCTTATCTTAAACTTTTAGTAAAATTAGCTTTGAGTAAAACTTGCAAAATTTTAAAGCCAAGAAATATGAAAGCTACCTCTTCCTCCCGTCACTGGCCGAAAGGACTTTTATTTATTGTTATGGTAAATGAGAGATTAAGGTGTGTTTTCATTTATAAATGATTAGAATTTTTAAAAACGAAAAAAAATAACATTATAACATTTATTTATAGATATTATCTTTGTATGTAAAAGCTTGTAAGTGCAGATATACAGCGATATCCAGAATACACAGAATGGATACATGGGATATGAATTCAAAAGAAATATAGAAGTTAGCACTTACAGTGTAAACAGGGAATTGTTTCTGTATCCATATAAAAATTTTCGGTTACATAATATAATCTCTTCGGAGTTATAATACAACTTCTTATGATTGTAAAACGCGTTCCTTCCTCTTCAGAAACAAATAGATTTCAGAGTTTTAACCAAGCTTTTCTGAAAAATAGTTTATTTTACTGCCTGTTACAAACAAGGTGGAAATTGCACGTCAAACGTGGCAAATGAGGTGCGTTCATAATATAACTAGTTTTATAAATATTTTTTGCATCGCATATTGTACTGAATGTATATTTTAGTACACTCCATAAGTGCATATCAATTTCATTGTGTTCGAAAGGATGTAACATCATTAAAATGTACTTTAAATATTTTTTTCCCTTTGGCCGTAATATAACGGAAAAATTTTGACTGTCCCTGTAATTAAACTATGTATCCGATTTTCATAAAATTTGAAATGACTCGACAAAATTTTGTAACAATTAGATATTTAAAATTTCAGACCATTCGGTTTGGTAGTTTTTGATCTGTTGTATGCGGACAGACAGACAGATAGATGGACCGAAAGACGACTATACGTGCTACGTATTTATATAATTACGAACGAACCCAAAAACAAAGAAAAGGCGAAAACATTTCACAGTAGCTTATACATAGTATTAATCAGTTTTCTCATCACGAAATATATATATTTCGGATAGTTTCAACCCTGATGATGCATATTCACATGCTTAACACGTTGTGTGCCACGTTAGTCACCGGTTAATGACACTGATCTTTCCTTTTAGGCCACGTTAGTCACCGGTGACTGACACTCATAGATTGTGTAACGGGAATCTTATTTCGTGGCCCAAACGGAAAGACAGGCAAAATAGTCTTGGCATTCAACGTGTTAACAGAATCTGTACGCGCAATACTAAGAAAATAATTCTGTGGGCTTCTAAAGATTTTAATATCTTAGTTATACACACTTTAGAGATGGCTTTTACATCATTCATTGATTTTTACAGAACTGAAAACTTAATTTTATTTTGAAGTGCAAAGACAATTTCTTTTATAACTATTTTCTAACCATAATTTTCATGAAAATTAAATTATTTTTAATAGTCTCCTGACTGCAACAGCTCAAGTTAATTTCCGTTTCGCTGAGCATATAATTGTCAAAGAAGGAAGTTCTTTTGCAAGAATAAATCATTTAATTTAAGAAAAGAGTTTTGGGAAAATGAGCTTTTATGTGAAATGAATACAAAATATGGTATAAGCAGAAAATAGGTTTTTATGAGGAGTAAAGAAAGGTATTTAAAAAAAAAATGCCGTCATTTTCTGAATATCATACATTATTAATATTTTGAATTAAAAACATAATATTAAAGATTTTTTAAAATACAATACAGACGTAAAAATTATGAAGTATTTTCTGATGGATAGTTATTTCTATTTCAGAAAATGGTAAAGATAATTGTGGCTTTCTTATTAATTGGGAATTTTAAGCTAATTCAAAGAATGATTTTTTGGATATTGTAAAGTAGAATGCGTTTTAATATCAATAGAAAAAATTTTGTTACGGACAATTTCGCAAAAAGAAAAATTTCTGATTAAATGTATATTTAAAATTTAGCTAAACTCTTTTTTTCTTTTATAATCTAATATTGAAAAGTTTAAACTTCAGTGCTAAATTAACCTTGATTAATATTTAAAATTTACAGAAAAATACAAATAAATGTATCATCATGACTTAAACGTAATGATGTGCAAGTAGTTACCAAGTAAGATTCCGTACAATTAGTTAACAAGAAGCTATTATAAGAGAATTTCTGGAAATAATATATATTAAAGAAATAGTTTTTAATGATATATTATAATATGATATCCACGCAGCCCAGAAGGAATTATTACATAAAAAATAAAACCTGTGTTTGTTGTAATTTTGAATATATTTTCCATGATACCTTATACTCCATACCACCTTTGAAGTAGAATGGTTTCTCCTGGGCGAATCTAGAAAGAGCAAAGAGGCAAAACAGCGTTTATTTCTCACAGATGAACGGCCGAGTAATTTTGGTTCAAAACGTTTTGATTTTAAAGGAATTTAATGTAACGAAGAGAACGAATATTTTTTCAACTGGATTAAATCCAGTTGGAAAAATATTCGTAAAATATTAGTAATTCGTAAAAATAGTAGTCAAATCCTGCTCAAGGCTGGAGTAGCACAGTTGAAGTTAAGGGGTCAGGTAACCTTTGAAGCGTCCAAAAATCGATTTTTTTTTCAAATAGCTTATAATTAAATATGATTCTTTGGGAACATTTAAAATCAAACCCCATACAAAAATTCGCATTAGAAGAGAAGTTATGTCTAAAGCACTTTGAGCTTTTGCTATATGATCAACGGGTTTTTCAATCTTTAAAGCCAATTTTCTCAAAACAGCTATTTTGCTCATTGCGCGCACGATTTCTGAAAAACGGTTGCCTAGAATTTCACGAAATTTTTGGTGGATGTATTAAACGTACAGAAGCCCAAAATGACCTATTATTATGTTTCTCAAGTAAGAAGTTTAGAATTCACGGATTCTTTTGTATAAAAAAAATCTCGATATTTCGAATTTCTCTAAAAAATTTTTTTTTTTCTCGAGATCTACAAGTTTTATTTTTTTCATTGTAGGTCATTTTGAAAACACTTTATATCTGTACCCATTAAAAAAAATCTTGGCTTGTTTCAGCCATTGATATGGGAAAAATCATGCGCGCAATGCATGCAAGAATAATTCTTTCGTAAAAATTGTATTATCTTTAAAAATAAATTTAAAAAAACTATACATGTGTATACCTTTTCTAACAACTTTGATTGGTAAAATAAATCGTTCCTAACATGTGTTTTTAATTTTATAATTAAAAGTTAATTCGTTAAAGAATGACTGCAATTCTTACAGAGGTCACTTTTCCATGTGCTTTATTGGTTCAAAGGTTACATGACCCCTTAATTCCAACAGAGCGAAAAATGTCCATAACAGGAATCGAACCTGGATACTTGGCGTGCCGTGCCAATATTTTACCTGTTGATGTATCCGGACGATTCTTGACTGACATTATTCACTCTTATTTGTATAACATGGCTGAGAACTGCAGCACTAGTTTCATTCATATGAGCTATAACTATAGCATAGTTCGCAGCCATGTTCAACAAATAAGAGTGAATTATGTCAGCCAGGTTTCATCCAGATAGCTTAACAGGTAAAGCATTGGCACGGCACACCATGTATCCAGGCTAAATATTTTTCAAGTCTGGACATTTTTCACTCTGTTGGAATAAACTCCATCTGTGCTACTTCAGCCTTGAATATGACTTTAATGTATTTTAAATGTTTTTATATTGTGTTGTACACACCTTTAAAGTAACGATGATACATTTATTTGTATCGTTCTATAAATTTTAATTTTCTATAAATTTTAATCTAAATTGAATGCAATTTTTTTTCTGGTAATTGATTTTATAGTTTTTCTTCTAAGAGTAAATATGAGTCATATCAGATTTATTATATAATAGCGCAATGTTTTAAGAATGTTGACACTAGAGAAATCTTAAATTTCCAATGTAAGTATAAATAAGAGTAATGAGTCTTAATTACGGCCTCTTATAACCATATTAAAATATATATTGCAAACGGAAAAGTTAAAATGTTTGTTTGCTTAAAAGACCTTACTAAAAAAACGTTAAAGGTATATTAAAAATTTATATTGACATGTTTCAACTCCTCCACTGAATCATCATCAGAATGTATAACAGAAATTACAAATACAAGGCATATGAAAACTGGAAAAAAAATCATCTAATACATAAGTAAAGATAAGTAAACATATAACGCCCCCTACATTTTCGATATCGCATGTGTTTCTTCTATGTCGCGATTCCGCAAGTTGTCCAAACACTCAATCCATATATTCGGGATGCGAAAAGATAACGTATTGTTACAAACCTCTGAACCTCTTAAATTAATCTCAATGGACTCTCTTATAAATAATTGTAAATAAAAATTAGACCTGTACATTTAACATACTTGTTAACAAGAGTTTATTTTCATAGCTGTTTATATCACTTGGCAACAAATATCACCTTCTCAATACCGAATTGCACCAAGCTTTCCAAAAACCTATCTTAAAAGTGTCTACATTCCAACTTCTTGTAACATATTTGGAAATTTTTTATGACTTTATTTTGTCTGAATTTCTATATTTTTCTTTTGAACTTGCCTATGATTGGATTATTACGAAGCTTAAACATTAAAGTTTGTGAATACCCTTCCATCGTGATTCATGCTTCAGACACTGTTTAAGTACACTGTAAAAAAACCTGTTTTTTATCGGCAAAAATATAATTTAACCGTGAACAAAAATATGCAATAATATATCCAGATTTCTGAAAAATTCATAAAACCATGCATTATCTTTACAAATCACAGGAACAAATTTATTTTCGTGATTTAAGGAAATATTACTAAAAACAAAGTTTCTTCCCGTGCCAATGATTTTCGGAAACTTTTCCGAATAGTTTTTAAACTTCAATAAGTTTTCCAATACCCGAATATCGCGTTGTCTATCTATTATCTGTTAAATATTTTTTGTTGACTAAATTTCTACATCCAGCAGTAAAAAAAAATATTTATTTCAATGTGAATTCTATTAACTTTTCATGTTTGTATGTAAAACATGTTTCTTGAATACGATAGACCTTACTTGTGAAGTGATAGCATCCTAATGACGTATATCTCGGTTTGACATAACCGATTGATACGCCACAAAAACCACTCGGAAAAGTTTCCGAAAATCACTAGCAGCAAAATAAACTTTTTTTTTTATATAAATGATTCTCTAAATCTATAGAAATTGCCCTCTGAGGTTTTTGAAGAAAAAGAAAGTTTTTCGAAATTGTTGCTAACTCAACAGAGGTTGTTGTATATTTTTGCTCGCGGTTATATAATATTTTCATAGATACAGTTCTCTGTTTTCACAATTAACTGAAAATTTTTATCACCAAATAATGAAAGAATTTATTAAATACAATAAGAAGTTTTCGGTGAAAATGATAGCGATAATCAAGATTAAAATATAAGCCTCTCGAAAATATGTCTTCCTAAATAAAAATAGCTTGTTACTAAGCTCTAATTATGGCTACATGAATACATATCTTGAGGTAATTCTCAAATATTGTCTCCTGTTTTAAAAGTTTACCTAATTTGACTTATATGAAATCCATGACATTTGTGGCCCAAGATCTATCAACTGAATGTTAATATTTTATTTATGTTTTAACTGACTAATCAGTGCATAAATGTATTCAAGTAACTCTAAAAATATATCAGTAGGCATACTATCCCACTTAAAGAAAGTTAACATGTCACACGTTTTACTTTCCTCTCTAATATTGACTTCTTTATTTACATAGTAAGTGGAAGATTGAAAAAAAAAATGTTTTTACAACTTTCTCAAAACTAAGTACACTCAAACTGTCTAGAGGATTTCAGAACTCTAAATAAATATTTTCATCGGGGAAGAAGGAATCTTCATTAAAAAAATCAGTTGTTCCTTGAAATTTATTATTGTATTAGCCGTAAAATATTCAAACAGAAAAAAAAAAGGCTCAGTGGAAAAAAAATATTTCGCAAATGTTTCAGACATTAATAATTGTGAACAATTTCTTAAGGTTTCATATCTTCATATCTCTAAATGTTCCTTTGTGTATTTTTCCTCAGTAAAACCATCATGAACATTAAATTAAGGAATAAGTTTGTGAAGTTTTCCTGAGAAAAAAAAAAAGTTTTATTTATTTTTTATTTTTTTTAAACAATATAATTCTTTATATCCCAATAATTAAATTGTGCATCACAGATCTAAATAAAAGCGCAAACTAAAAATTTAGAATGCATAAAATTTTTAAAATATGTAATTAAACTTTTGAGGTGGAACTGAAGGTATTTTTTTTGTTTCAATGTCTATCAATATACATTATTTTTCGGTTGGCATTTATTGCACATAAACGAATACCATGTAATTATATAAAACTATCAATATGCATGCTTCCAACTTTCAGAATACAAGCATGCCATGAAATTTACCTTTTCTTCAAATATTGACTTCTTTATTTTCACGATTCATTAAATATTGAAAAAAGGTGTTTTTGCATTTTTTTAACAACTGAATCAAAATTGTCAAGAGGATCTCCAAACGTTAAATAAGTATTTTCTTCAGAGAAGAAAATGTATATGCATATTAGAAAAAGCCTCCGTTGTTCTAATTTTGCTGTTCAAAAACTCAAAAGTAACAAGTTGGAAATTGCTCGTCAAATGTGGCAAATGAGGTGCGTTTGTACTATAACTAGTTTTATAATTATGTTTTGCACCCCATATTGTACTGAATGTATATTTTTTTGCGCTTCATAAGTGCATAGTCTGTAACATCATTAAAATGCACTTACAATAATTTTTTCCCCATTCCCCGTAATGTAACGGAAAACTTTTGACTGTTCCTGTAATTAAACTATACATTCGATTTTCATAAAATTTGAAATGGCTCGACAAAATTTTGCAGCAATTATATATTTAAAATTTCATACCATTCGGAAGGCTGTGAAATCATTAAAATGCATTTTTTCCCATTGGCCATAATGTAACGGAAAACTTTTGGGTGTCCCTGTAATTAAACTATACATCCGATTTTCATAAAATTGGAAATGGCTCAACAAAATTTTGCAGCAATTATATATTAAAAATTTCAGACCATTCGGAAGGCTGTAAAATCATTAAAATGCATTTGCTATAATTTTTTCCCATTGGCCGTAATGTAACGGAAAAATTTGGGTGTCCCTGTAATTAAACTATACATCCGATTTTCATAAAATTGGAAATGGATCGACAAAATTTTGCAGCAATTATATATTAAAAATTTCAGACCATTCGGAAGGCTGTAAAATCATTAAAATGCATTTGCTATAATTTTTTCCCATTGGCCGTAATGTAACGGAAAAATTTGGGTGTCCCTGTAATTAAACTATACATCCGATTTTCATAAAATTGGAAATGGATCGACAAAATTTTGCAGCAATTATATATTAAAAATTTCAGACCATTCGGAAGTCTGTAACATCATTAAAATTCACTTGCAATAATTTTCCCCATTGGCCGTAATGTAAAGAAAAACTTTTGACTGTCCCTGTAATTAAACTATACATCCGACTTTCATAAAATTGGAAATGGCTCGACAAAATTTTGCAGCAATTATATATTAAAAATTTCAGATCATTCGGTCGGGTAGTTCAGACGGACGGACAGACGGACGGACAGACAGACGGACTGAACGACGACTATAGGTGCTACGTATTTATATAATTACGAACGCACCTAAAAATACAATTACCCAGTACAAAAAGTGTCGCACAAAAGATTACGACAAAAGCAGGACTGAAACATACATGCAAAAATTTAGAAAATAAGTTTTTGTTAATTTTTTAGGAAGTTGGATAAAATAAGGGTAAATCTGATGGTCAGATTAAAACTCGTTATCTCGGTCCCACTTAATTTGAGCAATAGTTGAGTTCAGGCAGGTAAAGGCTAATATACTTAGCTCTAGCCAAAAAAGGAGGAGACATGCAGCCATTATAGTATCTCGATAGTGGAATTATGTAGTTTCTAAGTTTGAAAATTCACTTTATAATTTTTCGTTTTAGAGAGAGCTAGAACTCACCGCCACTCCCTCCCCACACCGAAAAGAAAATCAACCTAAAAATACATTTTTAGATATTATTATGTATATTAGAAATGATTTAATTTAAAAAAACTTTCATAAATAATAAACTTTCATAAAAAAATTTCACAAGTAAATTTTTCTCTAAAAGTAAAAAAAGTAAAAAAAAAAAAAAAAAAAAAAAAAAAAAAAGTTCAATTTTACACACATAATTTAAGACCCTACTTATATATTAATTTTAATTTTTTCACCTGATTTATTTATTGCAGGTTAATAATAATATTTTGAACAAATTTTTGGATAAGATTCTTGTTTTAATTGCAATAGCTTTTGAAAGGAAATATATATATATGGGAGATTATCAAAATGTGGGGTCATTAAATGTTAACTATAAGTAATTTTTAAACATTTCAAATTGAAGGCCAATTTTTTTTTAGAGTATAGTATATAAGTCTACATAATTATACACAAAATTAAAAGACAGCAACTATTCTGGAAAATTAATTATTAAAGAATTTAATTAGTCGATCTGTAGGTTACACATTTTGGACATATTCTGGCACGTAGGTTAGATTTTGGACATGTTCGGGCACGTAGGTTACTGATTTTGGAGATATCCTGACACGTAGGTTACAGATTTTAGACATTGCTGACATGTAGATTACACAGTTTTCACCTTTCCATAAATAAGTTGTGCTTAGAAAATTCTTAAGACTAAGAATGTAGTAAATTTGTTCTATAATTGTATGTGTATACATATATATGTATAATTAACATTTTGTTATCCAGTAATAATAATAATAAAATCAAGTGTTAAACTTTGATATTAAAATATTTACTACTTTTTTAGAAGTAATATCTTAATTTTATAGGAATTAGACATTATGCAAAAAACATACCTTTACACAATATTAGAAGTATCCAACGTATAATTTATTCTTTTTATTTTCTCAAAAAAAAAAAAAAAAAAAAAAAAAACAGCTACACTGCCATTTTTTTAATGCACATATCTATAATTTCTTTATCAAAAGAAAAGTCTCCTCTTTCTGTCACAGGGTGAGGTACGATGGTGATATTAACAATATATCTTCCTATTTTAAATTTGTGCTGTCTTTTTTAGATGGGTGACGAAACCTGTTAAAATCAATGTCTCCTTGAGGAGTAAAAAATATATAGAAAATATTTGTTCACCATTATCAATGCTGATGTTTTCAAAAATACCTGGCCATATGTTTTTATCATAAATTACAAAGCACCAGTCACCAATGTCAATCTGTTTTCAACTGCGAGGAGTCAATTATGCAAACAACCTTTTTTTCACCAGCGTCACTGATAATGCATTCCTGATTGTTTTTACTGAGATTTCAGAAGCAAGACCTATTTTTTATTTGAATTGAATCATAATTTGAATTGTTTTACATAAAAATGTTTTTCGATTGCCTTGGCTTTGAAGCACTATTATGGAGTTTTTTAATATTATTAGTTCACCATTATCATAGTCTTTTTGCTGCTCCAGTCATGCCAAATCTTTTTAAAACATTCAAAAGCTTCAGAATTGCTAATTAGTTCGTTTTCTTCGTTCCACTCTGCAGCTTACTGGAGCTCAAGTTAAATTCCAAGGAACTCTAAGAAAGGGGATCTAAAATATTTATGCGTACTCATAGTTCAGAAAGAACGCTTCAACACAAGGAATATTGTATTTAAAAAAAAGTCAAAATGGACTTTGCACACAGAAAAAAAGCTTCAAAAATGGATTTCGGGTAATCGAGACTTTCGGTTAAAAGAGTTTCGGATAGATGAAGTTCTACTCTAATTTGTTTCACATATTAATATGCTAAAACTGGGAAGTAAACCTATTGCTATTTCTTAATTATCCATTTATTTCTAAAACGCGCCAATAAGCAAAAATTAACATTTTATTTTTGCGACAAAAACATGTTTTTAGTTTTTCCCTATAAGCGTAAATATACATTTACAAAAATTCCACCATATAACATTTTTAGAATTGTACTTTATTTGGAGTACAATTGCAAGTTTGGTGTACAATTAAATATTCATAAATAAAAACTTTAATTGTGTAGAAATTCTTATTTGTTTTTCTGAAGGAACTTTTATAAATTTTTCCGTTAACTTCATGATAGCTTTATTGGTAACAAATGCAAATAAATACTTACAGACATAAAACATTAAGAAATTTGATATCTGCCGTAAATATTTGCGTAAAACTATTTGCTTTCAGTGTTTGTTTTTTTCTTTTTGATTTCTTAAGTATAAAAAATATAATAAATTTCAATAAACTACTGATTTGTTTTCTTTCGTTCTTTCCAGACGAAAATATTTATTCCATATTTCGGAAGCCTCTCGGTAGTTTAAATTTGCCTTTACTTTAAAAAAGTTACAAAAACATATTCTTACCATATACATGGAATTAACAAAATTAAACAGTCAACATCTGAAGAAAAAATAAATGGTATGACATGTAAATACTCTGAATACCGAAAGTTGATTACCTATACTCATATGAATTTGTTTTTCGTATGTACATGTACAGTCGTCAGCTTTCCCCCAAGAAAGAAAAGAAAAGAGACATAACATACAGTTTAATTACGAAATTTTGCTTTCCCCCTCCCTCTAAAAAAAGAGGAATTACTCATTCGTTCAGATGTGTCTCATTATACTAATATACTAGCTTGGAATTCCTAATGTTAAATTCAATTTAATCGTTCAAAATAGATCATAATGAGAGTAATTTTTTAAGCAAGACTGGAGGACCGCTTTACCTAATGAGGCAATGTTTTATATATAATATTATACGAAATTTATCACATTGATAACTAAGCGCTTATTTAGCAATGTGATAAATTACGTATTAAATAATGAATAATTTCAAGCGTAATTTCACTGCTGAAAATTAATTGAAAAATTAATTAAAATTATGTAGGAGAGACTAGGGGCGGTTGACCATAAGAGAGGCTTGACCCACAAATCAATTTTCATATTTAAAAGAATTTCAGAGTTTTATCAATAAGTGTCAACCAAAGCTACTAGAATGCTCAAACAACAGTCTTTGTTTCATAGAGATAATCGAAATAGGTGTGGAAAATATCAATTTTGAGGGTTTTCAACATGAAAGTTTTTTTTTTTTTTTTTTTTTTTTTTTTTTGTAAGCTTGTTTCAGATAAATTATATCATTTAAATTTAAGTAATGTAGATATATAGAGATTTCACTCCAGGTATAAAAATTGTACAGTAAGTTAGGCTTAACATAAAAATGCGCTATTCTTTAGGAAAGGTGTATGCAGGGAAGCTTGACCCAGTCAATGTGTGTGTGTGTGGAGGGGGCGGGGTGACCAGATGCTCAAGGCTCCAATTATTACGTGGTTTTGGAAATCTTTTTATTATACATTGTGCATAATGAAAAGTTCATGATCATATAGATAAAAGATTGTAAATTTATTCTGTAAAGCTATAGTATGGTGCGATGGAAAAGAAAATGTTTAAAACTGACTAAAGAAATATGTGAAAATTGCTAGAAATCGAGAAAGTTGATAGGGACTTTTTTCCATCTAAATATTACTTACAATAGGTAAATAGAAACTGTCCGAAAGACTAGAAAGGATGAAAACAGCAGTCTTAACCCTTTCAGGGGCAGTGATATGTTTATAAAACCACTTAATTTTAATTCCGTAACGTCACAATGGCACCAGAACTTTTTCAAAATCTTTTCGATTTAATATGGTCCATGAAATTTGTCAAACAAAACATTTGTATGTAAAAGGTCTTTAATTTCAAAACTAAATTCATGTACAGTCGTGGCCATAAGTTTAGGATCACCACTAAAATTTAAGATCCAGACAATAAATTGCGTCTGCGACATTTATTACTCAAAGTTCAAACGAAAAGCGACTACAGTAACTCCACTGTCAGACGGAATGATACCATCTGACGAAAATCGATTTGATTTATGACGTTATCAGTGGTTTCAATTTTAAAAACGGTAGTTTCTGCACGGTGGTCCTAAACTTTTGGCCACGACTGTAATTTATTCTTGTTTCTATTTTGCTGTTGCTTTATTTTTGTTAAGCACTTGTTACCATAATACGAACTATTGCATATATGTCTCCTTAATCTTAAAATTGAAGCATTCTCGATTATCCGAAAATTTCGATTTTCGGAAAGAAATCTCATTGTTGTTCAAATTGTTGTTCAAATTGTTGTCTCAATAACTTCGGATAATGAGGTTCTACTGTACTTCCATTTCAGAAACTGGCTTTTTTTATTTCCACGATTCCTTGAATATTGGAGAAAAAAAAATTACAAATTTTTGAAAATTCAAGTACACTAAAACTGCCAAGAGGAATTCCGGATATTAAATAAATATTTTCCTCAGACTAGAACGCACGCAAATATTTCCATATTAAAAAAAAAAGTCAGTCGTTTCTTGAAATTTATTATAGCATTGCTTTTAAAGAATTGAACAAAAGTTAAAAAGTAAAAGAAAAAAACACACAGTGGAAATTGTATCATACAAATATTCTTGACAGAAAACATATGAACAGTTTCTTAACGTATCAGATGTAAATTTCCAACTGGGCGAAAAATTTTCGGACCAATATTCGAACCAGGGATCTTTTGGCTGAAGCCGGCAATACTCTATCTGCGATTTATTCTGTTGAGCTAAATCAGATTTCAGACCAGATACTATAATCAATAAGGTTAGCTGGGTGAAAAAATTCCACCAGATTCATCCGGGATAACTCAGATGGTAGAACATTGCCGGCTTCATCCAAGAGATCCCTGGTTCGAATCCTCGTCCGGACATTTTCCGCCCAGTTGGAAATTTACATCTGATATGATTTATTTACTAATTAGAATAATTGCGCTAAAATTAATCTAGTGTAATTACGTATCCAGCGATTTTTGGAGTTCCATTACCTGCGATTTATTCTGTTGAGCTGAACCTGATTTCAGATCAGATGCTATAATCAATAATGTTAGCCGGGTGAAAAAGTTCCACCAGATTCGTCCGGGATAGCTCAGATGGTAGAACATTGCCGGCTTCGAGACTTGAATTGAAACAAGACTCTTTTTTTTTTTTTTTTTTTTTTTTTTTTTTTTTTTTTTAATCATTGTCCAATATTTATGTCAGTCAATTTTTTCGTACTTCTGCACATCCAAATTCCATCCAGAATGTCTGGATAACTGGAGTTTGCCGGTAGAGATATTTCTGTGACAATATATATATATATATATATATAATTTTCTGAGATATATTTTTGAAGTAAAACTATAATTAGATAAATAAAGAAGTTTCGATTCTTTCTCTTCAGCATATTGTTTACGCATGAATGTCGTTAGTTTCAATAAAATTATGGTAGGTTATGATTAAATTGTCAATTTGTTTTCTCTTGCAAAGTAAAATAGTTTAAGGATAAATAATTATTTTATATTTTAACATTTAACAAATAAATCATCTAAATATTTCTTTTCTTAATTTTCTCATACCTCTAACTCATACACACATAAGGATTATAATTATTATATTAGATCCCTGGTTCAAATCCACGTCCGGACATTTTTCGACCAGTTAGAAATTTATATCTGATATGATTTATTTACAAATTAGAATAGTTTTGCTAAATTTAATCCAGTGTAATTACGTATCCAGCGATTTCTGGAGTTCCAATGCCTGCGATTTATTCTGTTGAGCTGAACCAGGTCTCAGACCAGATGCTATAATCAATAAGGTTAGCTGAGTGAAAAAGTTACACCAGATTCGTCCGCGATAGCTCAGATGGTAGAGCATTGTCGGCTTCAGTCAAGAGGTCCTTGGTTCGAATCCTGGTTCGGACATTTTCCGCCTAGTTGAAAATTTACATCTGATATGATTTATTTACAAATTAGAATAATTCTGTTAAATTAATGTAGTTTCTTAACGTTTTATATCTAGAGCACTCCCAAATTCTCCGCTTTTTACGATGCTACTATTTTCATACAAATCATGATATTTATATTGTTGTAGCAAATTTTTAGAAATCTACTTCGAGTGTGATTCTATTGCAAATTTTGTAGAAAACGCATGCAAAATTTTGTCTTTGGAAATACTGGTATACAAAAAAAAAAAAAAAAAAAAAAAAAAAAAAAAAGACCATCTGAAAGTGTTGCATCTATAAGTATTCATTTGCATTTGTTCCCAATAAAGTGATTATTAATATTAAATTAATGGAAAGAGTCTTTTAGTTATTCTTTAGGAAAGCAAATCTGATTTTTTTATATGAATATTCGTTATTATTTAGGAATAATAAAATGTACACATTAAGACAAAAAATTGCATGTCATTTATAAGCAGTTGTAATTCTGCGGAATTTATTAATTTTTATTTATTAGGAAGTTTCTAAGTTATATTATATTTTCTATTAGGATGATGCAATAAATACATCCGACTGTGCTTTTGAATTAAAACGAGACTCATTTCTTTTTTTTTTTATCATTCTCCAATATTTATGTCAGTCAATTTTTTCGTACTTCTGCACATCCAAATTCCATCCAGAATATCGGGATAACTGGAGTTTGCCGGTAGAGATATTTCTGTGACAATGTATATATATATATATATATATATATATATATATATATATATATATATACACTGCTCAAAACAATTAAAGGATATTGCAGTTTTAGGTGGATTTTGTATCTGGTAAACTGTTTAGCTGATTGATACATGGTCGACAGACATAGTAGGTTATATGAGAATAAATTACACATGTTTGGCAGAAAAAAATGCATTTTATTGCGCATTTGTGTACTAAAGGAAAAAAACACAATTTGTGCATATGAGAAAAAAAGAATAAGAAAAGGTGTTTTCTTCAAAGAAAATCATTTTCAGTAGGGGGTATGGTTTCCACGGGCGGCCAGCAACGTTGAACACCTTTGAGGCATGGACTCAATGAGGCTATTAAGGACGAGTTGGGGTATTCTGCCCCACTCTTCCAGAAGAGCTCTTTCCAGTTCTTGGAGAGTTTGTGGGGGTTGTTGGCGGCCAGAAACTCGTCTTCCTAGAGCATCCCAAACGTGCTCGATTGGATTCATGTCTGGAGAACACGCTGGCCATTCCATTCGAACGATTCTTTCCTCGAAAAGGAAATCCTCCACCAGGTTTGCACGATGTGGCCTGCAGTTATCGTCCATTAAAATGAAGTTATCTCCGATTGCTGCAGCGTAAGGGACTACAATAGGTCTGAGGATCTCATCCCTATATCGGCGACCAGTCAGAGCTCCATCTCGAATGATGTAGAGGTCAGTGCGCCCGTCAATGGAGATGCCACCATACACCAACACTCCTCCACCGCCAAATCTGACACTTTCGTGCACGAACGCAGGATTATTCCTACTGCCACGGTCCCTCCAGATGAAAATACGCCTATTATCCGGATGCACAGAAAAACGGGACTCGTCAGAAAACAGAATATTGCTCCATTCCTTTCTCCTCCAGTTGACATGCTCGGTTGCCCACTCCCTGCGGTCGCGACGATGCCTTGATGTTAATCTAACACATACCATCGGTCGGCGAGCATACAGACCTACAGCATGGAGCCGGTTTCGGACAGTCTGAGTTGAAATCGTGGTGCCTGTAGCCGAGCGAAGGTGTTGTTGGAGAAGAGTAGCGTTCATGGTTCGGTGTCTCCGAGCTGATAACGCTAAATACCGATCTTCATTGGGCGTTTTTGCCCGTCTACGACCTTGCCCTGGTCTTCGGCCTGCACAACCACTCTCCAAAAAACGGTTCCAGATCCTGGAAATGACACTTTGTGACACTCCAATGGCTTGCGCTACTTCGGCTTGAGTTTGGCCCCCTTCTAACCTACCAACAATTCTCAAAGCTTCTGAATCTGTCAAATGACTTCGCTGAGACATCGTACTCATCGAAAGAAAGCAATCACTGAATGCCGATCATCCTTGTCTTCATTCTCTTTTATCCAGTTGAAAGTCAAATTTCATTCGCTGCCGCTGTAGCGACGTTTTTGACGTCGAACTCAAAATTTGCATACTCCACAGTTTGAAAACCAGAAAAATTTGCATTTGTGATTCTCTTCTTCTATTTTCGGCAAAAAAAATTTCGTTTATATCTTTATTTTATATAAAACTTCAAATATCCTTTAATTGTTTTGAGCAGTGTATATATATATATATATATATATATATATAATTTTCTGAGATATATTTTTGAAGTAAAACTATAATTAGATAAATAAAAAATTTTGGATTCTATCTCTTCAGCATATTTTTTACGCATGAATGTCGTTAGTTTCAATAAAATTCTGGTAGGTTATGATTAAATTGTCAATTTGTTTTCTCTTGCAAAGTAAAATAATTTAAGGATACATAATTATTTCATATTTTAACATTTAACAAATAAATCATCTAAATATTTCTTTTCTTAATTTTCTCATACCTCTAACTCATACACACATATGGATTATAATTTCTGTCATAATCCCAAATATACGTGAACCGTTATGTAACGTAACAATAGTAATATTTAATGTATCATTCTTTACATAAAAACAATTTTAGAAATATCAAAAAACAGTTGAATTGTTGTAATTTCTAGTTCATATTGATGTAATTAACTTAGTGCAAATTTTACCAAATTATGTATTAATAAATAACAAAAAGGGTAAATATTCAGTAATTGAGATAATAAAGATTAAAAAAAAATAAATTTAAAAAAAAGGAAAAAAAACAAATAAAAAAGAATTTTTCCCCTTAAAGTAGGCCATTGAATTAATGTTTTGTGCCTCAAAATTTAATTGAATTAATTGTAAATTGCAATTTTGTTGTTCTTGTTTATGAAAAAGTATCCTTTTATTTGAAAATCTTTCATTATTTTTCGTATAAAAACTACTTAAATTAAATCATTTAATTTAGCGAATTGTTTCGAGTATACCTTATCAATTAATTTTATGTATATTTTTTTCGTGCAATTAGTTAATAAAGATCTTTCAATGCGGGTAGAATCTTTTTGAAACAATAATTGCTTTTTAAACAATGCTTTTGAATGATTGTCTTTGTAAGCAGAAATTAATTTTCGTCACATTAGAATTTTCTTTAAGAGAGGGATAACGCTCGATTTAATGATAAGTAGGCTTTATTGCTCTTCCAATAAAAAAATTAAATAAAATAAAACTTTTCAAAAAAGAAAAGAAATCAATCTATATTTTATTTAATCGTGGGATTCTTTAAACTTGTGTAGATGGCTTTGCATAAATTTCTGTTAGATTGTAGATTTTAAAAGACATTTGTATAAGCACTAATCCTCACAAAATAGATGCCGGTGACGCCAATGGTTTAGCACTAGAGGACGTTTTCTAATAGAAAAGGATCCCTTTACTATAAAACGGTGATGGAAGAATAGCTTGTTTTCTTTATTCATATTATGACCAATAATAAAACTGATAATATTGATGATAAGTAGATGATAAAACCTAGAAATTACGAAGACAGGAACATTCAGACAGGACCAATTGTGATCAGGAAGACAAAATGTAAAATTGCTCTTTGACTGCATAAGCTGCATTATATTACGACTAGTTGTCCTGAAATTGCCAATCAGCATGACATTGCCAATTGCCAATTGTCAATTGCAATAAAGACTTTACAAACTTTCTAATATCCGTCAGACTTTTCCACTCATTTAATTAGCCTAAAAAAACCTTTCTGTTGTTATATTATGCTGTTATGTTGTTATGTATTTTGTTGTTGTTGTTAACAGTATTACATAAACTAAATCTTAACAATTATTTGATAGCATTTTTGACATTTTTTACTTGCCCATAGGAATCAATGGAAACCAAAATGAAATGACCTAGTGCGCTAGTGATAAATTTTTAATAATTATAACTATAATCGGTGGCGTTACTTCGATTCTTGCTGACTAGGAAATAGTCAGTGGAGTTAGCGTAAAAATATTTCTCTTCCGTATACCAATATGAGGTGTGGAACAGTGCTTATATAAATAATAAGAAATAGAAAACTGCCGGCAGGCAATCGATCAGAGGTCAAAATCGTCCATAAGGAAGTCCTAGACGGAGACGCCGAGACGATGGACAGGGTTTCATTAAAATGCTCATACCTCTTTCACAATTATAATATTATTGTATTATGATATACCACTTGAAAGCTCGTGCAATAAGCTACAAAAAGGTCCTCACAAACTTGTCCTGCGACAAATAGTTTAGATGGTTTTACGGCGATAACGTAACACTGACCCAACTCGTTTTACATTGTTACGATGTTTTCCAGAATTCATTTTGCACTGGGTGCCACTTGTGGAATTGTTTTTCACTTTTTCCAATTCTAAAATCGCCTCCCTACTCCCTCTTAAGTATGTATATCTTAGAAAGCATGTATAATTATTCGTATGAATATGTTGCCTGTAAATCGGATTCTCACAAGAAGTAGTAAAAATGAAAAAGCAAAGGCATAACCATGACTTTGAGTTTAAACAAGCGCCATATTTAAAACAAATTCATTGTTATAATGTAAAACGTGTACAAATTTTCTAAATAAAACCATTTTATTCACTGCTTTGTCCCTCATAACTATAAAGTAAAGTGCAACTTATACCTGATTTTACTACATCGACAACTTGTGTCGATCTTTTTGCACTTGCATGCAATCCGTACTTGCAGCTTCTTCGGGGTGATTTCCGGGTTTCAAAAAAAGAGGGGCTCCTACCAATCATCCACCTTTTCCCATCACCATTGACGCGAATTCAAACGTGTAAAAACCGCGTTGAAGTTGGTTTGTCCACAAAGAACACTGCAGGATAAAACTCTTCAGGTGATGCAGGAGAGCGTTGCTGGTGGTGAAATATTTTCAATGGGTCTGTTCTGCTGGGTAAATTGAATTCGCCTGGCTTCATTTACAGTATCCACTGAACTTGATGCATGGTATGAAAGGACGACGAAACGTTGAGTAAGTAATAAATATTTGTCATCATCTGTGATATTGTCAGGAACTTTGGAATAGGCTAAAAAGATATTTTCCACGTCTCTAAATGTCATCCACATTTCCCAGAAAGTAGATTTACAAATACAGTCGTGGCCATAAGTTTAGGACCACCACTGAAATTTAAGATCCAGACAATAAATTGCGTCTGCGACATTTATTACTCAAAGTTCAAACGAAAAGCGACTACAGTAACTCCACTGTCAGACGGAATGATGCCATCTGACGAAAATCGATTTGATTCATGACGTTATCAGTGGTTTCAATTTTAAAAGCGCTAGTTTCTGCACGGTGGTCCTAAATTTTTGGCCACGAGTGTACATGTTAAGCATGTAAGAAAGGTAAAAGATCTGGAATTTCTTGTGGAACATTCCTGCGCAACTCGTGGATGGGAAGGTATTGGAGATGCTTTCCATTTCTATACTACAACAACAATTATTCTAGATTCAACAGTCTAGAGAAAGCATATATGGCAATCACTACAGCCTCACTGTCAACAGTTTTTACGGTTATCTTTGAATGACCCGAGTATTCAAAAGCATTCCGAACATGGATAAACATCCGCTTCTTAATGGGAGATGTGAGGAACGGCTGCAAAAGTGCCCTTATGCGAACCAATTGCCGTGTCTCTGTAGGTGCAAACGATTTGTTTCCCAAGGTGCAGTTTAATCTTGACGAGGTTTTTTGCTAAAAATTCGAAGAGATCTTCTTTGATTTTGCTGTGAGCAAGAAACTTACTGAAGGATTTACGTATCACAACATTTGATTTCATAATTACTCTTTGACCACATCCTCTCATCTTTCTTGAGTCATTTTTAAGGCTTCCATCTAGATAGCGGTTAAAAACCAAATTGGCTCTATCTTCAGTTTTTAGCTTCATCGAAACTTATGGTCCATCAATCCGATCACAGTACTGCTGAAAGTTTTGAGGGATAAGCATATGGACCAAAGCAGCACTATCGATAATGACGCAAGAAACAATAGGTTCAATGACAGTAGTCTCAGAAATCCCACCTGACTTTAAGATACAACATACTACATCGGATTTGTTGCTGTGTTTTCGAAGTTTGAAGAGGTCAGATATGGAAGGTGAACAAGAGCTGTTTCATGTGCTAAAAAGTCTTTGACATCCATTTCTCTTGCTTGGCACAAACGTACTGTCTTTTCTTAGGTCAAGAATCTTTTGCTTGTCATTGGACTTAATAGAAACTTTTTTTCTACTCATCAGGGTACGTTATTTTTTATGACATTATGGACTGATACCATTCTTTGTAACAAGCGATCTTTAACAAATTCTTCAAACTGTGTTTTCTCTGTTACAATCGATAACATAACAGACCTCGCACATACTTTCTGAAGCACAATACTGCTGCCGTTGACGGTAGTCAACTCTCGGTCTTCAAAGGGATTGCCATTTTCTTGAAATAATTCAACAAGAGCAGAAACATATGTCTGAAATCTATTACAAAAACTTGCAGTGCCTTCATGATGGTCTTCAGAAGTGATGTCTGACTTCAGGTTATTATTTTCTTCGAACTCTTCAATCCTTCGTACAAACTCGGTCCCTGCAACCACCCATTTATCAGCCTCTTTTCTTCTCTTAAAAGGGATAAATTATATGAAGTGTTTTTCAATAATTTGTTATTTGTTCATGCAACTGGTCATATGCCATCATAGAGAATTTCGTGTTAGTTTTGCAGCCAGATATATTTCCCTTTTTAAACTCGCAGAAAACAGCGAGATGCATCTCAGGTAGTTGCTTCAAGTTGTACAAAAATAGTGGCAGCCATCTAGCTCAGTTGGTTCGATCAAGCGCAAACATCCATGGACAAATTTCCCTCAACGTGGAAATAAAATCTGTCACATTATCCTGACGGATAATCCACACCATATCTAAAAGCAAATATTCTAACGATTTGGTGATATGCCAATAATTAAACTGAGCTGACTTTACTGACTTTCTGTGAATCCAATCTCCAAATGTTTCATCTTCTTCTTCTTCAGTTCGATTTTGATAGCCTCTCCCCAACAGGGCTTTTAGAGTCATAATCATAACCTCGTGCGCAAATCGACATATCTTCACGTGCGGCACTTTCAACATTTCTTCCACTGTTCCTGATGTTGTTATATTAGCTTCTACAAGGTTAGTAGCCTATCCATTTCCTTCAAGCCATATTCTTACCGCTATGCAACGACCTTCTCTATATGATGACCACCTAACATGTCTACGATTTTGTCTTCCCCATATTTATATGGCATAGCCCACTGAATAAATTTCAGCGAGACATAGATAGTTTGGTCAGGTGGGATGGCAGGGGTTTGGTTGGGATTAACTTTGCGAACAATAGCACACACAATATTTCTTGAATGTTGGACAACCGATGACGAGTTGATGTCCTTATTGATCACTAGGGGCAAGATTGTCCTGCATTTGTTCATCGTTGAAATCGTTTTTTCTTTTTTGGAAAAGTAGGAAGCACACGGCGCTACAACTTCCAATTCCGCAAATTTTCTACCCTCTTTGAACCACTGAGCGTGTTAAGGAGAAAGTTCAACTCTTACATTCTGCAGTTCAATGTTCACTGTACTCATTGGAACTTTGCTTCTGAGGTTTAGAGACGAAGGCAATGTCGTGTAGTTTTCTAGTAGGGAAATGGGATCCTTTCTTTGTGATTTCCTTTGGAATGGTTCTTCAAGTCTAGTTTCATGGATTAGTTTCATATCTGTATTCTCGGATACATATTGAATCAAAGAAATGGAAGTACCGTGAAAAACGTTTAGTGAAGTGTTCGATGAAGTGTCATGATGATATTATCTATTGCTCCACTTGTGAAGTAGGTAAATTGTAAGCAGGTGTAAATTTTTCAAAAAAGAAAAAAATATTCAACTGATCCTTTTATACGCTTGAAATTATTGTAAATACACCAAAATTTAACACTGCGAACATAAGAACGATTTGCTTAACGTATAAAAATTTGAAAGCTTTAATATATTTTCAAGTTATTGATAAAAAAAGGTTTTTCTAAAAATACAGAAAAAGGTTTGAGATTTTTGTTTCAAATAGGTCATCTATACCCTAAATATCAATATTTTTGCAATAAAATCTTACACTTTCATTGGATGCATATTTTATATAATATACGTACTTTTTAAAGCTTTAGCACAAAATAAATATTTTTTTAAAATAAAAGCTGCTCAGTATCTGTCACACGACATTCAACCGCGGTACCCCTCCGCGGAGTGTCTTAATATATGATCTATTGCCTCCCGGTAATTTTTTCGTTTCTAAATATGTATATATTAGTTGTGCCAAATCTCATACGGCCAGCAGCTGACTGAAAAAAAAAAAAAAAAAAAAAAAAAAAAAAAAAAAAAAAAAAAAAAAACTAATTTAATTTAATTTTTTCATTTTTTTTCAATTGTATTGTATTCTATTAAGTGTCTTAAATACTAGAGGGTTTTACAGGTAATAGTACTTTTCCCTGCCCTGGGCTCGGGGTTCAAACCTAACCATAAGCCAAAAGCGGGTTCCCAGGGTGGGTGCTTACTTACTTACTTACTGGTATCCGGAAGTGAAATATTTTGATGAAATTAGTCGTTAACTCCACTGACTTAAGGGAAAAAGCGACAATTTTACAATTTCAGCGTTACTTTAGGTCACACAGACCAGATAAATACATGGGAAACTAAGCTAAAAACTGGAAATTTAAATATTCTGGCGATATTTCGGGTCCTGTGTGTATGAGAAAAGAAAAAGAGAAAAATATGCGAATATTTTATTTTATTTTGTTCCAAGTGATATCAGAAAAAGGGATAAATTTTAGAATTTCAATAATATTTCTCATCAAAAAATCCAAAAGAAAGGATCGGAAAAATATTTAAATTTCCGCGTTTTTAACGGTCCCGCCAAAATTGAAAAATAATGATATTATTTTAAAACTGTTTAAGGAGACCCAAACAGTTGAGTGAACATTCGTGAGAAAAGTGAGAAAAGTAAGAAAAGTGGACATTTTACTGTTTGAATATTATTTCGGGTACTTTTAGACTAAACAATTAGCAGAGAGTTACATATTTTGGCATTATTTCCGGTCCCGCAGATCCAAAAATATCCGTAAGGGCATAAAAAAGAGGGAGAATTTTATAATTTCTGCGTTATTTTGGATCATAAGGAAAAAGGCATTTTTTCCACGACGTCTGTTTTACAACATCCAGTAAAAGTTATAAATCAAAGTTATGGTCGTTTTTTGCAATCAGAATAACTTTTTTGTTTCGCTATCGTATAAGCTTTCTGCGAATCTGATGCGAAATATGCGCATTATCTAGCCATATTGTATGTATTATATAATTTTATTACTCATAGGCATTATCTATGTAGAAATTTTAAAATTGGCTACGCAGACTGGCTTGCAGCAGGTGAAACATTTGTGTTTTTCGTAAGTAATCGTAATATTAGGCCGATTTCCGGGGCATCGTAGTTAGCCATAAATCTTAGAAAAACCATTTTTTAGTAACGGTCTGCAGCTCTGATTGAGATATTAAGGACACAAGCAAGTTTAGAAAGCATCATAATCTTGCCATTTTCAAAAGGATATTTATTTCATATTTTATTTATATATTTATTTATTTTTAATGAATGAATTTGATTAAAATATTTTCAAGTCCCTGGTAAAGGACTAAACGGACGAAATCGTATAAAAATACACTAAAACGAAAATGAATATAAAAAACGGATTTGAACGAAAAAATATATGACTATTAGAGAGTAGGGTAACTCCGGGAGAGTCGCCGCATCCGGGATAGATGCCGCACCACTTATATTTCTTGTAATTATCGATAGATAATCGTCAAACGCGCAGTATAGGTGCGCAATTAGATTATTTTAACCAGTGTATAGCGTGAATCCCATTTCGATGTTTATTTGTAGATGTGCAATCCATATTTTGACATAAATGTATGATTTCACTGTCCAAAATTTTAAACACGTTATGCTTAAATGCTTTTCGTACACTAATTACTAAATGGATGCAAGATTTCGTAGTCAAAACTAAGTGTAGTGTTTGTATAGAGTACTGTGTGTATGATTACGCCATTTTCCTTAGCGATGGCAGGCAAATGTGATGTGCGACGTCTGTACCATGCAAAATGGGATACGTGCCGCACTGCAATTTCGGTGTACATGCCGCAGTTTCTAGTGTACGGTATGATTAAGTGTTGTTAAATTTTCTTTTTCTTTTTGAACAGACTAACCAAGATAAGCATGTTATCACGTTTACTAAAACCGAAGGATAAAAACGGAAAAAATAAAAAGTAAGAACGGCAATGAAGTTGCAAGTCAAGATGATAATGAGGAAAAATAGATTAAGCGTAACGCAGACGTTCTTCGCAGGGAATGTTTAGAAAATTACTCCAAAAAAGAAGAAGTGTAATTGGCTTCGTTGCATCATGTGTCAAATGTAGTTGCATAAATACTGTATTTTTCGAAAGGATTTGCGTAGATAGTGGTCGAAAAAAGCAGGTCTATTAGCCCATTCGGGACATGGGTGCATATAAGCACCTTCAAAAAGAGCATACAGAATTTGTTTCTGGCATCAGTAAAAAATAAAAGTAATATTTGTGTTCTTTAATTAGAGCATTTTCATGATTATTTAAGTAAAGGTAACTTGTTTAAAAAAAAGTGGTGCTAACCGAATAAAATTTGTGTAAAAAAAGCCGGTCACGAAAGGGTTAACAAATCTCTCTATTCTAAAAAAAAGTAACTACCGCTGTCACCGCCGCCGCCGCCGGTTTTGAATTTTTTTGTGACCGGAGGTCTTTCTTCGTTAATATTGAGAAAAATAATGCATACAAAAATATGAAAAACAGTGGTTTTATACAGAAATGTTTGATAAACACGCTGATGCAGACAGTTTTCAAATCGAAGAATTATTTTAAGAGATATTTAATGCTAAAGTTGGACAAAATCGTTCCACTAAAAAAGTTTTTTAGCAGCAAAAACTATACATGGCAGTGTAATCATTTTTAGATCATTTTATGCGTTAGAATTTGCCGGAGTGCAGATTGCATCAATTTTTTTATTTTGACTCATTTTTTCAGGTTTTATTTCTATTTTAAATTCAAATTTTCAGCATTTCTAGAGATATTTTTTACAGATTTCAGAAAATTGTACTAATTTAAACTGTTGCCAACTGTATAAAAATCGCAAGCAATAATGTTTGCTTCAAATAAAAATTTATTTACACGTGACTATTATAAACAGGATAAAAAACTTTCAAATTAGAATTAAATAATTATGTATAAATAAGCAGGAACTTATTAAAAATTACGTCATAAAAAGTATACACGTGAATTTTAAAAGAGAAAGGATATTGTAAAATAATAAATTCATTAACATGCGTTAGAAGTCTTAGGAGAAATTACGTCATATTTACGTCACATTATAATTATTACATAAAATGAACACAAAATAATATTGCAAAAAAGTTTAAATTTAGAAATTGCGCTAGACATTTATTTAATATTTTGAGAGGATATTTTCAACTATTTTTGTTAGGAAACCGCAAATAATATTTCATTGCTAACAAAAGTACTTTCACCCGATTATTTAAAAGAGAAAGAATAGCTTGGTAAAAATTACGTCAGATTAAAAACGATTAATTTAAAATGTCTCATTTAAAAGAACTTTCTTTTCGCTTTGTTAAAAAATACCAGGAGACAAAGACTCTGTTTACTTAATTCCTTTTATATTAGCTTATTTTGAAATGTTGTTACACGTGTCTACGTCATCAAGTTATTTTTATTTCGACGTTTTATTTGTATTTTTATTAATGTTGTACGAATTTATTTGTTCTTTCGTTATTTAAAATAAAAATTATGTCAATTTGTATAATTTGGCGAGCGGTTTGGCGATTTATATAGTTTGGCGAAATTGGTCGACGGGATAATCAAGTAGTACCGCAGCAGATTTGGCGTTAAAATTCCCCAATCAAAGAGAAATGAATAGAAATTCGTTTACAGGGAGATTGCCACTGTTTTTTAAATTATAATTCAATCTTTCGAAATCTTTTTAAAGCCGATCAAATTAGCTACATTTAGAGCCTGCGGTGTCTGGACGGGGGTTGGCGAGCGTAGCTCGTAGGGGGCCGAGCCCCCTAGTAAATTATATAAACACAATTTTACTTTCATTCTTTTCCCTCTCTAATACATTTATGTTGCGTTGTCGCTGAAATAACAATTAAAATTTAATGTAAAAAAAATAAGTCGATAATTTTAATAGTGAAAGAAGGCAAACAATTATTAATTTTAATCCACTAGTACGTTTCATTGTACTCATTTAGTTTCATTTTGTTATTACATCGTTAATTATAGTCCAAATATGAATATTTTTTTTAATATTTTTTATTTATAATTTCATTCAGTTCTTATTAAAAGCGCGGCATAACTACCGAACAAGTGCGGCGTCTCAGCCTGACTGTATGGGTGACGCGCCACAGTGTAATATTTTAGAAAAAAATATTAATTATTTGTTTTGAATTTTTTTGTAGCAGTGCACGTGTTGTATATTTAACATTAAATAGCACGGCATGATTTTTTTTTATTTTATGTCCATCAACGAACTTTATACACAAATTCAAAAAAATATGCGGCATAAATCCCGGAATTACACTACTGGAAAGTAAAAACTCTTTTCTTTATTCGGTAAAAGTTTCGTCTGTTACGCTTTTGAATGGCAATATGTTTAATTCCTTAAATTATGAAAAGACGTAGCATCTATAGTCGTCGTTCGGTCCGTCTGTCTGTCCGTCTGTCCGCCCGTCCGTCCGCATATAACAGAGCAAAAAGTACCCAACTGAATGGTCTGAAATTTTAAATATATAATCGCTGCAAAATATTGTCGAATCATTTCAAATTTTATGAAAATCGGATGAATAGTTTAATTACAGGGACAGTCAAAAGTTTCCCGTTGCATTGCGGCCAATGGGGGAAAATATTTCAAGTGCATTTTAATTATGTTACAGCCTTTTGAACATAATGAAATTAATATGCACTTAGGAAGTGCACGAAAAAAACTCTTTTGTTGAAACAACTAAATTTTCGTTAATATAGCTCCAAACAAACAATTTGGTTCGAATAATCAAATTTTGGTTAGATTAACCAAATGATTTTGTTAATTCAACAAATCATTTGGTTAATCTAACCGAAATTTGGTCATTCCATTCAAAATATTTGGTTGGAACAATATTAACCAAAATTTAGTTGTTTCAACAAAACAGTTTTTTTCCGTGTGCACTAAAATATACATTCAGTACAATATACGGTGCAAAAAAATACTTATAAAGCTAGTTATAGTACGAACGCACCTCATTTGCCACGCTTGACTTGTAACTTCAAATTTGTTATAATTTGTATTACAAAATATCTGTAGGACAAAATTTGTTACATGATGCCTGCCAAGTACATAACAGAACTCACACTGTTTTTACTAATTATTATTTTAATTTTAATTTTCGTAAAATCTATTATTTTTTTCTTTTAATGTGTTCAATCTTTCTGTACAATATTTAGTGGTAAAAGCATTGATCACAGTAGTACTAGGACTTACGTCACCCCGCTTTTACGTCGTCTGACATGAAAAAAAATTCTTTAATTAAGACGCACTTTGAACTTTTTTGAAGACTTTTGGTTCTATGAAGTGAAACTTTCTTGTGACCGTCAAGTCATAGTGACAAACAAATACAAAAATTCACTAGAAAAAGCGTAGAAAACTCACTCTGCTGTTGCAAAGAGCTTCTAAAAGTAAAAAAGAAAAATTTGTCAGTTCAAACTTTATTGAAAGATTTTTTCGCAGCCTTAAAGACTGGAACGGCGCAGCTGGAAGAACAATAAATTGTAATAAATAATTGTAAGTTAATAACTTATTGATTTATTCCAAATTCTCGTATTGGAAACGAATTTTTTCGTTAATGTTAAATGTATGCAACATACTTCCTAAATACAATAAAATATGTTCATTAGATTTTGGAGAATTTTTATTACTTATACTTTTTACCCGACTGTGAAGAAGGGTTATGTGTTTCACGGGTATCTGGGTATGTGGATCTCTTTATACCCTCGAAACATCCCAATGGCTGGATAGATTTTAAAGAATGAGGTTTCTATCGATTCGTCTTAACCTTCCGATGATTTTAGACAACTTTTTGTTTTTATAACTTCAAAATGGCAACCGTAAAATACAAAATGGCGGTAGAGACGGATTTTTTTTTTTTTTTTTTTTTTTTTTTTTTTTTTTTTTACGTACCCTATTGTATGACACACCATTGGATAGGTCTTTCAAAATGAAGACGATGTTTTATTGGCTATGTTACAGTCAAAAGCTCCGTTTAAATATTACACAACCTGAAAGCTGTGTAGGTAAGATCTCTAGCTTTTCTGCAACTCTACCCTTCATAGACATCTACAGGCCTCATCAAAATAGTGTTTATAGATAGGAGCTAACAATTAAACACAACTTAAAAGTCATCAATAGAAGTAAATAAAAAAAATACGTACGTAATATAAAAAAATAATTTCACATTGATGAGAAATAATTAATTAGTTTGCTTTTTACGCAGTCGGATTTTTTTATTTTTTAAATTTAATTTTAGTTAGTTCCTTATCTAAATGTACCTCGACTTAAGTTGTTAGTCTTGGAACGGAGTGCTGACGTAAGCCGGGATTTTACTGTATATAGATTTGTGAGTGGGAATTAAAAAAGTGTCCCATAAATAGATGTTTACGCAATTCGTTAGCGTCAGTTCTGAATATTTTACAGTGTTATTCAAGCTGGTCATTACGATTAATCTAAAAGAGCTTTTCGTCAATTATGGAATCTTTTACGCGCATGCTTCGTCATCGAATAATACACGCATGATCTCTTTTAATACTTTCCAACATAGTTTAAAAGTGTTTATGAGTTGGTTTTGTCTGTCCGCCTGCCTGTCTGTCTGTTCGCCTGTCGGTCTGTTTGTCTGTCTATCCGTCTGCCCGTTCTTCATCCCATGAAGAAAGGGCTTGCTTTTACTCGCGTTAATACAGCCCGATTGCTATGAAATTAACAGATGTTATTGGCAACCTTTTATTGGGCTTTGGCAAGTTCGGTATTGAAAATGAAGTGTGTAGCATTTGCAGTTCATTTACAGAGACACTCAAAAGAACTCAGTTACATTTCGGTCTACCGGAAAAAATTGCTCGCGGCGCATTTTAATTATATAATACTATTTTAAACATACTGTAGTTTAAATATGTTACTGAGGCGTACTACTCGGCACTTAATGAAAATAGGGTGTGCATAGAATTTATAGCTCATTCACAGGACTCACAAAAGAATTTGATAACAGGAAAATAATTGAACTATTGAAGACTATGAATAATAATTGCTGGAAGTGCATTTTTATTTGTGGTACGCGTTTTAAATTGAATTATTAAACATATATATTACTTGGTGTGTATAATTCATATAGATCATACACAGGGCTTCACAAAAATCTGAAAGAACATTTCCGTTTATTCATGGAAATTGCGGAATGGAAATTTTAAATCTATAGATCAATAAATATAGATCAATATAGATCTATAAATCTATAGATCATATACCAGACTAATAAAAAACATTGGATATTTTTCCGACTATTGATGTTATTATCAGATTTTTTTTTTTTTTTTTTTTTTTTTTTTTTTTTTTTTTTTAATGCGTTATGAGTAAAATTGTTTATTTAGACTTCATCTTTTACTTTAATGAACTGCGAAGTTTTGTTACAGTATTCGGAATGTGTTCGAAAGTGTTACATAATCTGTGCTGAGCGCATGATTTGTTGGTCTTGTTTAATATCTCACTTAAGGAAACATTTGAAAAATTTTTATAAAAGGAAAAAAATAAATAAAACTGAGATAATAAAGCTAGTAAAAGAACAAATGTTTTCTTTTTTACAGTAGACCAATGAATTAATACTGTATATGATTCAACAAATAATAGAAAATATTTGAAAATTGCAATTGTTAGTTGTTGGTTTTTATTAAAAGTAATTTTTATTGAAAAACCTTTGCTAATTAAGCAGAATATAAGTATTTCCATGTAAAGACTCTTTTAATTATGCCATTTCTGTTAAATAATGATTTCGCATAAATCGTTTTTAATTATTTTCGTGTATATGTTGGTGCGCAATTTGTTAATAAAGCGGTTTCATTGTAGATAGGAATGTTTTTCAATTGACAAGTGCTTACGCAGACAATACTTTTGAATGATAGCCTTTGTTAGCAGAAATTTATTTTTATCCCATTATGACTCTCTTTTTTTAAGAGAAGTAATATCCAATTCATGATAAGTGAGCATTATTTTTCTTTAAAACAAAACAAAACAATATATATATATATATATATATATTACTGCTTGGCAAAGAAAAAATCTATTTATCTTTCCTTTAATTGCAGAATTATTTACATTTTCGTGGAATTGCAGAATTATTTACATTTATTTTTGCGTTAACTTTGGTTAGTTAGAATGTTTCCATTATCATTAAAATTGTATAAATCGAAGTCAAACTTTCTTTAGACGTATACACTTTAACGAAACTGCCTTTTTGTAATTACGTATTTATAGTTTGCTTTATGAAAGCGACATGTGCTTTATAAAGATTTTGTTTTATTTTGCTCAGTAATATTTAAAGTACGCTACAAAATATATTGCTGTATATAATATTTTATTTGAATTATGTGTATTTTAAAAATATATTAATTCAATCTAGATAGTAAAATTTATTTAAAATCTATCATTATTTTAGACACTAGGGGGCTCAGCCCCCGTTCAGACGCCGCAGACTCTAAAAGCACGCTAATTTGATTGGTTTTGAAAAGATTTAGAAAGATTGAATTTTAACTTAAAAAACAGTGGAGATCTCCCTATAAACGGGTTTCTATTCATTTCTCTTTGATTGGGGAATTTGGCCAAATCAGCTACTGTTATAAGATACAATGGCTGCTTCCGTCTTTGATTAAATAATTTTAGTTAAACATTTCAAAATATAAAATGGATTGAGTAAACGGAGTCTTTGTCTCCCGGTATTTCTTAACAAAGCGAAAAGAAAGTTTTTTTAAAAATAAGACATATTAAATATATCGTTTATAATCTGACGTAATTTTCACCAAACTTTTCTTTCTCTTTTTAATATTCACGTGAAAATACTTTTGTTATGAAATGAAATATTTAAGCTGTCCTAACAAAAATAGTTGAAAAATATCAAATAAATGCCTCGCGCAATTTTTTTTAATTTAAACTGTTTTGCGATTTTATTTTTTGTTCATTTTACGTAATAAGTGTAATGTGACGTAATTTCTCCTATTTAAGACATCTAACGCATGTTAATGAATTTATTATTCTACAATATTCTTTCTCTTTTAAAATTCACGTGTTAATATAGTTTTTATGGCGTAATTTTCAATGAGTTCCTGTTTTTTTATATTTTATGTTTACAATAGTCAAGTGTAAATAAATTTTTAATTTGAAGCAAACATTGTTTGCGCTGTTTATACAGTTGGCAACAGTTTAAATTAATACCATATTTAAAATTATGTAAAAAATATCCCTCAAAATGCTGAAAATTTGAATTTAAAATAGAAATAAAACCTCAAAAAATGAGTGAAAATAAAAAAAAATTAATGCGATCTGCACTTCGACAAATACTAACGCATAAAATGATTTAAAAATGATTACACTGCCATGTATAGTTTTTGCCGGTATAAAACTTTTTTAATGGAATGATTTTGTTCAACTTTAGCATTAAATATCTCTTAAAATAATTCTTCGATTTAAAAACTGTCTACATCAGCGTGTTTATCAAACATTTCTCTATAACACCACCGATTTTCATATTTGTGTATGTAATATTTGTCTTAATATTAACGAAGAAAGACCTCCGGTCACAAAAAATTCAAAACCGGTGGCGGCGGTGACAGCGGTAGTTACTTTTTTTTTTAGAATAGAGGTATTTTTCCACAGTTACCGCAATTTTTCTATGCATGCTGCGCCCTCGTATGAGACATGGAACCTCTTTAAACATTTTCAAACATAGTTGAAAACGAATTATGAATTCGTTTTGTTTGTATGTCTGCTACCTGCCTTCTGTCCTTGCTCTAACTGGCATAAATATACTCGGACTGTCACGTAATTGATAAGATTTACTATGGCATGATTGGTATTGAAAATAAAGTGTGTTGCATTTATTTTTCGTGTTGTTACACACTCAATACATTACTGTTACGTTACGGTCTATAAGGAAAAATCTTTTCCAGCGCATTTTAATGATTCTATACTATTTATGCTATGCTGTCAAATTTATTGAAATACAGTAAACTTCCGATTATCCGACACTCACAGGACTGATGGTGTGGCGGATAATGGAAAGTCAGTAGAGTAGAAGTCCTTTACTTAAATTACATTTTTATCTATTAATTTATAAATAAGAAAAATTAAAAGATTTTCTTATCTGTTGGGTACTTTCGTTTATAAAAAGGATAGTTGGTAGTAAGAAAGCTATTAATCAGACAAATTTAGAATTTTGCCGAATAAATATGCAGAAGTACTTCGGTTGCATGTGCTTCCTCTTGCATATCAAACCAATTAATGCATTTAGATATATATATATATATATATATATATATATACATTATTTATTATAATATATATATACATATATATATATATATATATATATATATATATATATATATATATATATATATATATATATATATATATATATATATATATATAGGGTGTCCCAGAAATGATTGATGGATTTTAAAATTCAATAACATGCAAACGGTGTCAGATATTTTTAAAAATCCTGCAGGAGTGTTATGTAAGCTGTCAGGCGTTTTTATGCTGCTTTTCTCAGTTTTACTTACAAATAGCATCGATAGATGGCGCTGCAAACAATAACTGCTAAATCCAGGCTCGATTTTTCGGGCTCTCTCTTCTTCCATGCGAAAAAGGAAATTAAAATGTATTGATTGGATCCCGAAGTACCAAAAATCGCGTCTAGACTGATCACCTATTGCTCTCAGCGACATCTTTTGTTTGAAATTCGAACTAAAATCAAGAATCACAGTAAAAAAACTTCTGACATCATACATAAACCTCCTGCAATATTTTTTTTAAATATCTGTCACCGTTTGCAAGTTATTGAATTTTAAAATCATTTTTGGGACACCCGGTATATATAATGTAGGAATATATAATATAGTAGATATATTAGATGCATAGTCTGCATGACTGACTCTTGGTTGATCATTCCAAGATTCATCACATTCATCCGCTTCAGGTTTCTCTGGATTCTAAACATTTCGAATAGTTTTGTCATCTGTTAATTCTTCATAACCAATTTCATTCTTGTCACAATTAAGCCTGTTTACGTTTTCATCCGCAGAAATACTTTTTACCTGCTGTTGCTAATGTCACACAAGCATTTTACTCAAGATAGTGCCGTCCCACTCGGGTTTATGTGCATTTGAATTTTCAATGTTCGTTTCTGATTTTTTATTTTTTTAAGTAGGAAAGGGGGGTGGTGGTTAACCGAGGGTGGCGGTTGAACGATTGGCGGAAAATCGGAAGTTTACTGTACATATAAACGAAAGGAGTGCACGGCTAGATGCTTTCTATAAAATACGGTGTACATAGCATGCACAGTTCATTAAGGGACACATAAACAAATTTCTGCTACTGAGAGTCCATGAACAAGAATTGATGGAAGTGCCTTTTTAGTTGTGGTACGTTTTTTAAAACTTAACTAGTAGTACAGGTAATAGAGACAGTATATGGGTTCTACCTAGCAAATCCATGTTGGTTCTGGAAAAAGACTTACTATATGTTATTGGGTCGCTGAATCCGAACTTTTAACTTCCCCCCAAAATTTCCCCCGGTAGCCCCCCCCCCCCAAAAAAAAAAAAAAATTGGTAAAATGAATGTTTTTGGCAAAAAAGGTTTTTATTAAAAAAAAAAAAAAAAAAATCAGTATCCACAGAAAAGTATCCACAAATTCAGAAAGTAGACAAAATTTGCAACAAATAAGGTATATGACATTATGACGAAGGATGAATGGGGAGACGGGAACCTGCCTCGGTACATGCGCCGTAATGTTCCGTGGACTAAGTTGGATAATTCTACTTAAGGGTGTAGGATACCTTTGAAAAAGTCGAAAAAGTAAAAAATATCACTATGTTCCAAGCTACAAAACTTGTGTAATAAGTCAAAAATAAAAATCAAACTTCATTTAAATATAAAGCACGTATTTAAATTTATATTTAAAAATGTATATATATACTTGTAAATTCATAAATAAATATTGAAATTATAAGTTTAAAAATATATGGTAATAAGAGAAAAAAAATCTTGCGCGCATGATAAAATCTGAAAATATGCATATAAAGAGTAAATTTTAGTGAAAAAAAAATACATAATAAAGTTACCTTTATACTAAAACCAGAATATTTGTGAAAAATATTGACTAAATTAAAAAATTAACAAAAAATTAAAAATTCTCCCTTTTGGAAAAGTATTTTCAAAGTACAAAAACAGAAAAAAAATTTAATGTTACATTTTTCTGGTATTAAGTTGTAGATAATACAGCAATGAATATGTGGTAAAAATTTCTTTTGATTGACATGCATGGTTTTTCAGTAACACTGCGCGCAGTATCAAAATTCATCGTTTTGAATAAACGCAACGCTAATTTTAATTATCCTATGTAGTCTTAATATGTAGTCATAATAAAACTGCCATAATTAGTAAACTAACGGGAATTTTTAATGCGGTTTTTTGCATATTGTTCAGAAATGTTTACGGAATCAAAATATCTATTAAAAGAAATTCGAAAATTCTGATGGTTTATAGGTATCCTACACCCTAAACCACTCACAACATTTACTTCGCTCTCCCGTCTCCCCTCTGAAATTTCCCTGTTTACTTTAAATTTTTTGGGTAGCTGAATCAAATTTTTAACTTCCCACCAAAATCCCCACCTACCGCAACCCCACCCCCCCACAAATTATTTGTTTTTAAATTAAATTTTTTATTGTTTTAGGGAAAAGTATCTAGAAACTCAAAAAGTAGACAAAATTTGCAACAAATAGGATGTATGACATTCTGACGTAGGATGAACGGTGAGGGGGAGGGCTGCCTCGGAACATGTACTACGGCGCTGAGTGCACTAAGTTATGCAAGTACAAGCAATAGGGGATTTTACCTGGCAAAATTAATGCTAATTCTGGATTTGATAGCTATTATTACTTCTTATTATATTATTGCTTCTTAGAATTTAGAAACTTGAATTTAGATACAATGATCATGAAAAACACCAAAAAACGATATAAAATATAATTCTGCACTCTCATTGACAACAGAGACTGTCCATACAAACTCTTCACACGTATAAGGGATTTCTACCTTTTAAAAAAACTATTTGTATGCCTGGTTTGCCTGGATGCCTATAAGCTTTAAAAGTGAGATCGCAACTGGTTGAGATAATATAATTCAATCTTCTGTAATCAGGTAATTGTTTTTAAAAGAGCAATTTAACGTATTTTTAGAGTCTGCGAGTTGTAGACGGGTGTTGACAATGATACTCATAGGAAGCAAATCAAGCTAGTCATATAATTAACATAAGAAAACGTTAAATAATAAAAATTCAAAATGCTACAATATTCACTTATTTAAAACTTCTACATTTCAAAAAACGATGGAGCAGGTAGTTTCATCTTTTCACGAGTTTAATACTTAATATGAAAACTATAAATTTACGGTTATAGTTTTACACTTTTTTTTTATTGTTACACAAAAGATTAATTGTCCTGGTATTTTTTGTGTATAACTATTTTCCCTTTGTGAAATAATGAAAATAACTGTGGTTAGGTGCTAAAAATTGGGATAATTTATAACATTGATACGCAATTGAGACTTCTGTGTGACATTTCATTGTTCTACGGAACCTTTTAAAAGCTACTATGTGAACTTTTTAAAAGCTTAATGATTTTTGACAGCATACAGATCTGCCAAAACATGTGTCTCTCTCCACTTAAATAACAAGAAAAAATAATAAATGAACCACAAAATAGTTATTCCTATTTCTTTCACTTAATTGCGTGAAATTTCATCGTTTTACTTCCTTTAAACCTATCTAGAAATTCTCAAAAGTTTCACACGTTTGGATCGATACATGATTACTAACCGATAGTACCTATTTCAAGCTAATACCCACGTCAAATCTCAGAAATAGCGAGATGTCATCATTTTCCTTCCACAACCATAATAATTTTTTACATTTTAAAAATATAATCAAATCAAAATTATTGTATTAAGCGCAAGAAAAGTACTTGTCTGTAATTTTTAAATATTTTAACACAAAGAAATTCTAAATTGTCAAATATGAATTTGATATTTCTTTTCAACTATGATGGATTTTTTATTATAATAAAAAATAAGATAATTACTAGCTAAATAATTATTTTTTGCGTGAGGTTTGGATAAAAAAAAGAAGGAAAAAGAAATAGGAAAAATTATAGATTTTTCCTCATGAAAAGAATACTTATAATTAATTTTTTAATTGATTTATATCGAAAAAATAATTCTGTAATATTCATATTGATTTCTGAAGATGTAATGCAATATCTGTTGTTATCTGTAGTCGTTTCTGCTTGTGTGCGCAATGTAATTACTTTAATAAATATAATCCTTTTGTTTTTTAGATAATGTAAAACAACCCACTGATTAGGAATCAATGATTCGTTAAGGATATAAATTTAAATATACCCAAAATTAATAATATATATATATATATATATAGGAGTTTCTTATTTTACATACTGGTTTCCTGTGTCCATTTCTAAATCATCTTTAGAACGTTGCCAATTTGTTCATATATTTGTGATTTCAAATTTATTAGCATTATATATATATATATGTATATATATATATTATTCGTTAAAAAAATGATAACATCTAATTAGAATAACGCATCAATTTTTAAGTAAACGTTAATTTTTTATATATCCGAATACTTTCAGAAGTAAATGAAGCAGTAAATGTTGTATTTCTTTTATTAGCTTTTAAGCAAAGACATTTATTCACTTATAGCGCTTTAACAGATTGTAACACCATCTAAAAATTGTTGAAATTGGTGCATTAGATTATTTTATGACGAATAATATAGAAATGAAATAACTGCATAAACGTTATCAACGTTTATAAAACGAGTGTCCAAAAATCACCTGTTAACCCCCCCCCCCTTTTTTTTAAACAGGAACTATAATTCACTATTAGTACATGCGTTATCTCAATACAAAAGTTTTCAATATTTGGAAATTCTTCAAGTAAATACTATTTCACTAAAATATCTTTATTCTTAGTTATGCTATAAAACGTATCATTTAAAACATCTGCCTAAATTAAAATTTTCAGTTTGTAAAAGTCAATGACAATAAACAGAAAGAAGAAAAACCCGGTTGAAAACATTAAATACCAACGGCATAGCTTAATTAAAATTTAGAGACCTTTTCTTAAATATGTTATAAAACTTTTTTATACATCATTTAAAAAATGTGACTAAATTGAAATTTTTAGCCTGTAACGGTCAATAAAAGAAAAACAGAAAAAAGATGTTAAAACCAGTGAAAACCACAGCATAGCTCTAATTGTATTTAGATAGCTTTTTAAATCACTTTAATTATCAGTTGCAAATAATATATTTCGCCTCGCCAATTATGTCAATTTTTTTGCTGATAAAATCGGTTTTGTAGATACTTCTGCATTTAGTTCTAGCATAAATTTGACTTGGTTCAGCTATGCCTGTATTTTCAATCATTTAGAAAAAGAAGCAGACACATAAACTTTGAAGCAATGAGGTTAAACCCTCATGATCTTTTTACTCCTTCACTGTATTCAGCGCCAAATCATAAGAGAAGTTTAAGTTTTTACAAAGATACGCAGCCTTTTGTTCCAGATATTCTGTAATCTATTCTTAGCACTGGCGTTGATAAGCGAGACCTTTTTGAGGACATGAACAATACCACAAATTTTACGTGTGCGCATACAATACTATATATAACACTATGACAAAATTAGGTACGGAAGCTGCGACAAAAGCAAATTCAATATCTGGAGAGGTTGCGGAACATGTCCGGTCCTGCAGAAAGGGCCGTCACATCATCGTATACTTATGCGGATCCCCACGGGAGAGAATCGCTTCCGGAGTCTACAGAGAGACACCTAACCACAATCTTGCTTTACCGCCAGCCGGAATTGAGGATCTATTATGAGCAGACTTTCTTTGTGATTGAAGTCAGCGGATGGGACAACACAAACATAAATGTTAGTAAACAAATTGATAGGACGAAAAATTAAGAAAATTAGTATCCCTGCATCGTGCGTGCCAGAGAAAACTACCTCCTCGGATATTAGGGCTACGGAGATAGGTAAAAGAATGAAAAAATATTGGTTCGTCTGGAACCTGTAGTGGCCTCCTGTTTCTTGTTCGAACATCTGTTGCCAGGATATCCACGTGTTTTCATCCACACAAGAGGAGTGCATTACCCCAGAAACCCCACCCAAGCACCCGATTGGAATACGAATGGATGTCCGCACGATGGTACTCCATAGACAGAGGCGCGTTGCCAGGAAACGTAGTCTCCGGACTAAACGTGGGGATCTACCGGCAACCGGCACCTGTCAGGGACCAGCTTTAGTCTTCTTCCGAATCTGGAAGAGACAGACGCATAGTCCTCGGCCACGCCCTTGATCATCTGCCATATTCCATATTGATTCCAGACCACCTAGAGAAGCTTGAATATAGGGGAATCTTGTACTTTTCGGGAAAATATTTTGTTTAGAAATTGTTACTGAAGGCATAGATCATATTTCGGCAAATGCAACAGTTGCACTACTTAGATTACTTCAATAAAATACATACGAGTACATTCTCAATATCTCTGCTGTAATGTACGTAACATCTTAATAATGGAGTTTTTAAAAAGTTTCACTTACACTTGAAACATTGTGTTGTAGAAAAGAATTATTTCAAACCTGAGATTTTTTGATCTTCCTATAAGTCGAATTTCGATTTTATACTTTATGTTTTGTTTAAATTTCTGGACTTATGCGCAAATATATATGTCAATTTGGAACATTATCGTGAATAAAAATTAAGGTATTAAAAAGATAACAATAAAGATTTCGAATCTAGCATATTTGTAATTACAAAAAAAGGTATTCCTAAATTCTAACTTTTTAGATGAAATGTGCTATTATTTATATTAATTGTGCCATATTGAAGTGTTGAATAAACATTTTCAGATACCTCTAAACTTCAAACATGTCAGACAAAGATTTAAAAAATTGAATGGATTTAATGCTTTTTACAATGATAAACCTAAAACAGTCGTTGTAATCACAACAAATAAAATTTTCTTCGTTAAATTGACAAAGCAGTATACACTACAATGCAAAAATATGCATACCTGTTAGAATTGGATAATTTCTAAAAATTAGTGGACTTTTGAGAAAAGCGAACACGTTAGATGAATGTAAGTAGTAATTGAAACATTACCAATGGGAATAAACGCATATTTAATTAATAGGGTAGAAAAAAATACAGAATATGCGGTATCTTGCCAGTGCAGTAGTATACATACCCAGCATAAAAAAGACATTAATGTTTGTTTTTATGGTTACACAAGGAAATTAACAATTATAAAGTCTTCTGTGGCGTCAAATGATGATATAAATCTGGAATAGCATACCGTTAATTAGATTTATCAAAATGGGATTGTCAATTTCATCCCTACAAAAAATAATTAAAGCGTTCTGCCGGTGCAATCCAAAATTTGGTGATGAAGCAATGAAATTATGGACTTAAAAAGAGGACAAGATGTCCTCGGAAACATTCAAAGCGTAAACAATGGCAAATTGTTAGAGCTGAAATGTCACATGAAATGAAAAGTGCAAAGGAAGTGAAGACAGAATTACAGCTTTATGCTTTACGGGATGCCGTTCTTCGAACAATTAAGCGTAATTTAAATCTTGTTTTTGTAAAAATGAAAGCTGCACCACTTCCTCAAACCTAGACACAAAGAAGCACGAATGAAATTTTATCTTAGTAACTTGGCCACAAACTGGAAAGACGTAAGTTCTATCTTTTTTTCATCATGTATAAAGGATTAAAAAAATGTTGCAAATGAATCTTTTATGTTTCAGATTATTTTTACTTACGAAAAGAAATGGAATGTCGGCTTACCTGATGGTTTCACATATAACTTCGATATTTAAGAAAGGAACAGAGGCACTTTTCTGAAAGAAACTTTGCAGGAGGCAGTTTAATGATATGGGGGACATTCACTGCTTGTAGTAAGCTTCAGTTGCTTCAGTAAGCACATTAAAAATGGATAGTATTCAGTACCAACAGATATTGCATGTATACCTTATACCGTATCTCTAGCGATTAAGGAAAGTAAAGTTCATTTTTCAGCGCGACAATGCTTCTGTACATAGCAGTCGCAGTACGTACGATTGGTTGAAGCAACAAAAAAACTAATGTTTTGAATTAGCTATCTTTTTCCTCAGATTGCAATCATATAGATAACCTGCGAGGAATTTTAGTTCCAAAAATCTATGCCCACAATATGAAAGTAAAGACGAACTCCGTGAATCAATATTAAAAGTCTGGTATAACTTGCTTACGTACAATGATATATCTTATTGAAAGCATGCCATTCCAAATTTATGACATCATACGACATCATAGACGTCCTTGTAATTATTAGTCTCCTTTTTTAACCACAGAAGAGATTATTAATGTCTTTTTAGGTGCATGTTTAATTATATAAATGCGTAGCACCTATAGCCGTTGTTCGGTCGTTCTGTCTGTCCGTCCGTCCGTCCGCATATAACAGAGCAAAAACTATCCAAACGAATGGTCTGAAATTTTAAATATATAATTGTTTCAAAATTTTGCCGCGTAATTTAAAATTTTATGAAAATCGAATGTATAGTTTAAGTACAGTCAAAATTTTTCGGTTACATTACGGCCAATGGGAAAAATTATTTCAAGTATATTTTAATGATGTTACAGCCGTTCGAACAGAATGAAATTGATATATACTTATGAAGAACACTAAAATACACATTCAGCACAATATGCGGTGCAAAAAATATATATAAGACTAGTTACAGGACGAACGCACCTCACTTGCCACGTTTGAAGTGCAATTTCCAACTTGTTTTATGCTGGGTAAATATACTTTTGCATTTGCAAGAAACCATATTTTCTCCATTTTTTCCTATGCTATTAATTAAATATGTTTTTTTTTCCTTTTCCATTTCTACAATTACCACTCACATTCATCTAACGTCTTTTTCTTTTCACAAAACTCAACATTTTTTTTTTTTTTCAGAAATGTAAAATTGTAAGATCTATGAAAATTTTTGCATTGCAGTGTAGGTGCAGGAATGGCCATTTTATGCATATCTGCGCAGAATAATTCCTTTAAACGTTTTTGTTTACAATGCGCGCAAGTTTTAAAATCACAGTTTTCAGAAAAGCAAAATCGAAGTTTAAAAGTCTGTCGAAATCTGTATTTGTATATTGACTGTTAGTGAAAGAAAAATATCAAATTTGAATTGATACGGTTTTATTTGGAATATGTTCCTGCTGGTTTCTTTTGTTTAGTTTCAAAATTATAAATATAAAAATAAAAAATCAGATTTCCGAGTACTTAAAATTTATGACTGTCCCACCCCCTCAAACCAGTTCCTAAAAATGCACAGACTTGTGCGTTATTTTTCATGTATATTAATTAGAACTAAAACTATAGAAATATTTACAACATATCTGACAAACTTTCCTAAATGTACCCCTATACTATGCATTTGTAAATTATTAATTTAGTAAGTATTCTTTAACATACAAATAAACATTTATATAAAAAAATCTGTTTAGCATACCTAAGAAATTACAAAAGATTTTGAACAAAAATAGTTCTCTCGGAACGGTTTAATCGTTAATTATAATAAAAATTTTAAACTATAATCAGTTAATTAAAACTAAGAGAGGTGAAACTAGATAATTTATCAAAGACCAAACAATCCAACAATTTTTTTTGTTAATTTATTTATTTAGTGGAAAAAATTAAATTTTTACTCGTCTTCAAAGTCCAAAATCCCCTTATAATAAACGGAGCCAATTCCTTTATGCGCTATACACACTCGTGATTACTTCTCAGATGCATCACAAAGTTCTTTTAATGCTTTTCATATGACGATGAACTGCTGATAATCTAAAACTACACAAAGGATGTGATTTTCTATCTGAGTTGCTTCATTGCTGAATGTTATTTTGGTACCATCTATCGGAAATTAATTTTAAAAAATGAATATTTCTGTTGAAATTATACTTTTTTATGCATTTTAAAAGGCGTGAAGGCATTGCAAATAAAATGAATATTTCTTTTCAACTCTTATTGAAATTAAAATATAAGGAATATATAATACTACGGTACAATATATTTTATTTTAATAGTATTAATGCAGCTAAATTTTTTAATTTTGACACAGTAAATTTGTAGCGAAAAAGAAGTTAGACATATTAATGAAATCAATAGTTGCAATTTAGTTTGGGAAATGATGCAGATTAAAATCATTGAACATTTGCTTTTAGTGAATTACAGAATAACTCAGAATTAGTTTCTGAGCAATAAAATAATTTGTAAATCTCAAAATTAATATCGGGTGAAGATTAATGAAAATAGCCTTCTACTCAGTAGCATGCATACGTAAAAATATCTAAAAACAAGTTTTGTAGAATTAAACGCAATTTTTCCTATAATATGTTTTGCTTTTAGCGCCTGTTATGCAATAATTAGTTGCAAATGCTGTGCAAATTTAGCCTTTTCCTATGCCATGATGTAATATTTAAAATATCATTTTAAATTGCAGATTACATAATACTTTTGTTGTAGTCATCAAAAATGAAAGTATAATACTTTTTTATTATCAAAATGCAAAAATCATAAAATGATATATCATGTTCTTTGTTGTTTTTTTTATCTTTTAGTCATAAAAATAATTTTGTATGTAAAATTTTCATTATTAAGTGAAGAAAATGTTGCCAGAAAATGTGGATATTTTGATAAAAGTTTGTGTTTTGCTATGAACTCAATTTTTAAAAGGAAAAAAAAAAAGCCTAGATCTTTGTCAAGCTGAAGTTTTTGTTATTTATTGATCATGTGGAATTTTTGTTAACCTAGAGAAAAATAGTAAAATACCTATGACATTTGATGCTGCCATCTATAATCAACAATTGCAACTCAATTCAAATCATCATGCTATGCTTAGGTTGGGAGCAGAATCGCCACGAACCGATTAATATTTGTGATGGAAAATCTATGTTCATTGTTTCCATCTATATTCTATCTTCAAGATCTAAAAATTGTTTTGAAGATTTATCGTTCACATTCCGTCATTTTTGACGGGGTATACACTAGTTAGGTATTACTTCTTTAGCCATCCGTTAAAACAGAGAACGAACTATGTTAAGTAAAAAACAAATTTTGTAGCAGCATTAATTGTTTATACAGTCGTTACTGCCATGAACCAGGAAAAGTGTGATTTCCTTATTTCTTGATAAAATAGGAATAAAAGATTTTAGCTAATTTTACTCTTCAGCACGAAGCTAAAAAGCGAAAAATACGAGTAGAGACGATTCATTCCCAGTTTTAGTCTAACCTGAATTTGAATGCGAATTTAGCCAAATTAGTTAGCTATTGCCACGTTAGTTCACTTATGGCGAAATTTTTTGCTGTTTATTTCGCCAAATGTCACCAAGCCTGCGGAGAATTCGACACTACTGGATATGAATGTATTGTTTTATGCATATATTAGTTGGAAAAATTGTTACAAGAATGAAAGATGTTTTGCGAGAAATCACTCTGACTAAAACTCATAAATTATTCTTTTATTTTTATATGTTTCTTGTTTCAATATGTCAGACACCACGAATTTAAAATGGCTGTGTCTCAGCCATTTTCTGAGGTAAAACAAAAAAAAAAATGCTTCGAAATCATTGTAGCAAGGTCTAACATCTAAGCAAAAATTTATATATATATATATATATATATATATATATATATATATGTAAGGTTATTAGTTATCCTTCTAAAATTTACTAAATGATTATGTAAATCTTCTAATGTAGTTTAAACAATTCACGAAAAATGCTTTAGAAGTTAGCATTTTCACCAATTCACAATATAGTACATAAAGGGTTAAGCAGTTTCCATATGCTTTATAAGTGTCATAATTACTTTTAACATCTTGGCGTATAAGATGGAAAGACAATTACGCCAACAAATAGATACACTAGGAAAGAATATTGATTATTTCACTAGTACGTATATAAAACATGTTTGCAAAATAAAGATATTTTTTATTTAATAACACTAAGTAAATGCATTACATAACATAAAGGGATATTTCAAGAGAAAATTAATTTTAGAAATCTTTTAATGCTTTAGAAAATAACATATGAGAAATTATTTTTTCATTTAAAGTAATTCAAGAAAAATGTAACGGGATGCAGTTTTTGAATAAAAAATATAGAAAAGAAACTTACAAGAAGTTAATTAAATTAAAAGAAAATGTAAATTCAATGAAAGTTAATTAAGTGAAATATTATACGTCTAGATTTTCAAAGATTTTGTTCATTCAATCTAAAATACTTTAAAATATTATGAAGATAAATTTACATGTTAATTCTATTTTTTAATGCTTGTAAACTGAAAACTTATACCCAAAATATCTAATTAAAAGAATATATTGTTGTTGAGAAAATAAATTAATAGATACGTGCTCTAAGTATAATTTAAAAAAAAAGTCAATGAATAAATATGCTAAATTTGAGATTTTTTTCCCTAGACGAAATTTACATCGATTTCATTTGATAAAGTATTTTACCTTTTTGGAATTTTGTATTTTGGTTTATTAATTAATTTACTTAAAAGGTTTGTGTAACAGATTCTTCGTGTTTATGCTTTACTTTAACATAAAAATAAGTTTTTACGTTGAGAATTACAATATTATTTTAAGAATCATTATTGCAATATGTTTATTTCTACGCAATACTCAATCATTATAATATTTCAATCTAATATTTACGCAATACCTTTTGTTATTTGCATAGCGTAAAGAGTGTAATATTTATGTCTTCGATTTATAACAATAAGTGGTTTACTAAAGTTACCGATCCCAAGGAAATAAAAGAGTTATGAATACACAGGAGGAGACATATAGTGTATTTTCTACCAGTTACGAGTGAATTAACTGAGGACGTTGTCACAAAATCACGGCCGTTTTTCTTCTTTTTTTTTTTTTTTTTAATCGGAACAACAGTTTCTGATTATCGCGTGGCCAAACCTCCACCAGTAAATTTGAATAGAAAATGTCGTCGTATTTAAGTGCGTTATTTGCAAAAAATTCTATCCCAAATACCGTAACAATTTCTATTCGTTATTACTGGTGGTAGTTTGCCAAGGTATTATAATTTCTTTCACTGATGCTGACAGAAGATTGTCTACGTTATCAAAATATAGAGGAAACGCAGGGTGTGGCTTTTGCCGAAATAAACTTCCACGAGTAAAAATTAATGTCTGATTTTGCCTTTATTTATGATTGAAATTTTACATTAATAAGGCGTTTAAATAAGGAGGAATTTTCTATTTAAATTTAATAACGGAAGTTTTTCCTAGCGGTAATCTACCCTGCGAAAGGGGTTACAGTTTAAGCTTCACTATTTTAAGGATATGTCAGTTCTTTATTGTTTATAGTTCCATGAAGTAAATGATGATATTCTCGAAGTTGTGGATGAGTTATAGTCCAGACAATAGGGAATTTTACCTAGCAAAATTAATGGTAGTTCTTAAAATCGGCTTACTTTATGTTTTTTGGGTCGCTGAGTCCGAATTTGTAACTTCCCACTAAAATTTTCCCGGCACCCCCCCCCCCCCCCCCAAATTTTGGTAAAAAGCTCCCAAAAAAGGTTTTTATTAAAAAAATCAAATTTTTTATTGTTTTAGGATCTAGAAATTCAGAAAGTAGACTAATTTTCCAACAAATTAGATATATGACATTATGACTTAGGATGAAGCGGAAGGGGAATGCGCGCGGGGCTGCGTGGACTAAGTTGCGCAATTCCACTTAACCACTCACACGTTTACATCCGCACTCCCATCTTCCCTCCGAACTTTCCTTATAAAGGTTTACTTTAAGTTTTCTGGGTCGCTGAATCCGAATTTTTAACTTACCCCAAAATTTGCACCCCGAAAACTCCCCAAGTAGTTGTTATTTACTTAAATTTCTTATTGTTTTAGGGAAAAAGCATTACAAAATTCAGAAACTAGACAAAATTTGGATAGATGACATTATGGCGTAGGATAAACGGGGAGAGGGGGGGGCTACCTCGGAACATTCCCCGCGCGCTTTTCTCAAAAACAAAATTTTGTCAAAAAATCAATTTTTTGGGGGGTTGCCGGGTGAAATTTTGATGGGAAGTTACAAATTCGGATTCAGCGACCCAAGAAACAGAAAGTGAGTCGAAATCCAGAACTAGTATTAATTTTTCTAGGTAAAATCCCCTATTGCCTGGACTTTATAACTAAATGCACGTAGCTCCGCAGTGCATGTTCAGAAGCAGCACTCCCCCTACCCGTTCATCCTACGTCATAATGTCATATATCCTATTTGTTGCAAATTTTGCCTAGTTTCTGAATTTCGTAATGCTTTTACCCTAAAACAATAAAAAATTTAAGTTAAAAACAACTATTTGGGGGGGGGGATTTTGGGGGAAAGTTAAAAATTTGGATTCAGCGACCCAAAAAACTTAAAGAAAACCTTATAGAGAAAGTTCGGAGGGGAGATGGGAGGGCCAATGTAAACGTGTGACTGGTTAAGTGGAATTGCGCAACTTAGTTCACGCAGCACCACGCGCATGTTCCAAGGCAGATCCCTCCATCCCCTTCATCCTAAGTCATAATGTCATATATCTAATTTGTTGCAAATTTTCTCTACTTTTTGAATTTATAGATACTTTTTCCCTAAAACAATATATATATATATATATATTAATAAAAACCTTTTTGGGGGGCATTTTACCAAAATATGGGGGGTTGCCGGTGGAAATTTTGGTGGGAAGTTTAAAATTCGGATTCAGAGACGCAAAAAACATATAGTAAGCCTTTTTTCAGCACTACCATGAATTTTGTTAGGTAGATCCCCTATACGGTCTCTATTGCCTGGACTATTAAACAAATGTGATTTTCTAAAAGAAATTTTAACATTTTATAAATGTAATTTCAATTACATTTTAAGCATTTTATGTCTAAATAAATGATTCAAATGTTGTCTTTTATATAAAACCGTTCTACCAGTGAGAGTAAAAAAAGTCAATAATTAAAGAATGTGTAGTAAGAATGTGTAAAAAAGTACTTATTGTTACACAATGCACATATCATATGGCAGTTATATTTACTTATTATGAAATATAATTTGTTTATAATCGTCACTATTTAATAATGATTATATTTATACATATGAGTTGAAATCATTAACTTTTTTTCAAAATTTTCTATCGTTAGACAATTTGATCCTTAAAAAGACAATAATAAAATACACACTTTTACCGACGAGTTAAATTAATATAATTTCAGAAATCAAATTTCAAATTTTAATTCGTATTACCTCAAAATATTTTTTTATAATATATGTTAGAACTGAATGAATATTTATTCATTTATAATATAGTAAGCATCTTGTAAAATGCGCCACCAATATATATAATTTCATATGTTTGAAATAGTGTAACATTATTAAAACACACTTGAAAGAAACTTTCTTCATAGATCATCTCCATAGATTCTTGGGGTCACTAGAAATCAATAACATACTTAGTTCGAGCAGAAATAATGGTCTATCGATTTGAATGATTCTTGATACAATGCTAAAATAATAGTACTAAAATTTAAGGAAAATAATTGTGCTTGACTGAATATTCAATTGTTTGTTAGAAATATCGTAATCATAGAAAAATACATACTCTAATTCAGGAAATTCTTACAATCTTCACGAACTTAACGCTTCAGCGCCAAAAACTATCCGGATGAAATTGGTGTGTATGTATCGTAATGTGACTGCTTACAACGCCCCTAGCGTTATAATAAAGAATTATCGTGCAACATCTCGAAACGATAAAAAATACTGTAAAACAGATTATTGCAAAGCTGCAAAGCAGCTTTTATTGAGTACAAAAATGGACAAATTGTGCGTATATGTAGTAAAATAAAACATGTAAAACATTCATTTATTTGTTCGCGATATACAACACTGTAACCTAACAAAATGAACGTTGTAAATATCTAGAAAAATTGAATATTTGTTTTTAGCCATCGAAAGTATTTTTTCAAAGGCTTTATATTTAATAGAAGTGGGTTTATCAGATCTAATGCATATAAATTTGTTTTAAAATTACTGAAGTAATTGAGGGTTAATTCTGTGTACCAGAAAATGTTTTCGGTTCTCTTTAAATCTAGTTAAATATAAAGAAAAAAAGAATAAAATTTTAAATTTAAACACATAAAAATCTTTTTTCATCTTTATAACTTACTGATCTATATAACGCCATTGACTCATCACAAGTTATGTCACAAAAATAATGGATGATCTTTCAATTAATCTGAATTAGTTATTTTGAAGATGGCCAAAAGAAAAATGAATATCTTGTATAAATTGATTTTTAAATGACTATTAATCATTTTTATCTGTCTAATAATAAGATTGCCCATATTTTCACTTACGTGATTTTCTTGGTGAATATTATAATTAATCATTTTTTAATGTCTACAAATATATTTAAAATATTGATTTCTTTCACATTAAATGTACATTAATAGTTTGCAAAGGTTATTAAAATTTTTAAATCTTAGTATAAAGTATAAAATTTGCGTTAAGACTATTACAATAAAGAAGACGAGAATAAAAAATGAAACCTATAATAAAATTATCATCATGAGAAAAGAAAATTAGCACTTTCCATAAAAAATAATCAGCACGCTACTATAAAAATTTAAATTTAGCAGTCGTTCCTCCTATCAGTTCAAATAAACTATACCAAAAGAGATGTCAGGACAACAAAATTTTATTACATCTTATTTCAACGGAAAATTTTGTTGATCAAAAAATTTTTTCCCTAAGTGGTCTCAGGACTCTTAAAATTGGAGAAAATGAAAAAAAAAAAGACAATATCAACATTTAATACTTTAAAATGTATATCATTTTAAAACACAAATTTTATTGGGTTAGAAAGATATAAGTATGTTCTTTCCTTTCATTTATTTTAGTGAATTTCATGTAAAATTAGTAATAAAAGGGGGGGGGGGGGGTTCCAAACTGTCAGACATTTGTCGATCAGAAAATTGTTATAACAGCTTACACGCAGGACTACAAAATAAATTTTCCAACTAGAATGACATTTTTTGTGCCTAATTATATCATCCTAAGACCTGAGCAAAGTAAAATACTTTGTAAAACTCCCATTTCAATGAATGTCAAATCTCAGGAGGATACTTCAGTTTGTAATAATTACCCTGAAACTAAATAAATTTTGTATTTAAAGCATTTTTATATTTTTAACATAAAGTTGTATTTACAAAAATTTTAAAATAGCGGAATAGCTTTACATACTTCATATTTTTTCGATTTTTTTAAAGTGTTTTTTAAACCTTATCTACTTAGATCGTCTACTAATTTAACGTAGAATTTTATTGAATATAATCAAATTAAAAAATCAATAGCAAATCACAAAATTTCTATTAAAGTACTGTTATTAAAATGTATTAATTTACCATCAATAATATACTATTTATAACTAGTATGTTTTGGCCAAAACAAAACTTCCTTCTACATTATTATAATACATTAAATTAATAGGCATAATAACGGAGCAACAATTATGGATATGAAGTATAATGACTTTCTCTGAATTTAACTGTGTTCAGTAAATAATAATATAAAAAATCATTCTCGCTAAACAGCATTAATTGGTTGTAGATACGAATAAGAATATTTCCCTTAGCACAGTATCAAACCTCTTCCATGTTGACATATCAAAATAAAAATTTAATCATCATCTATTTATTTCAAGTCTAAAAGAATATGAAGTTTGATGAAATTCTGTGCCTCAGTTTTCGTGATTATAGACGTCGGAGAAATGTTAAACACAGCATGGAAGAGCCACCTGTTGAGAAAAAAAAAACACCCAAACCTCATACGCCATATTTTACGAAATGTTTAACATAATATGAAGTTTGATTTCATATCGTGCTTTAATTTTTGGTCACTTTCAAATATAGGTGCCATGGCAGGTTTTTTTTCGGCTTCGCACAATTAGTCTTCAAAATGTAAGATTTGTTGTCAAATGATGTAAACAGCTATAAAACAACTATTTTATGCTCTTTTATATAGGTATTTGTATATACATAATTTATTTATATATATAGTATTGTTGTTGTTGTTCTTTTATATACTTTTTACTCCTGTTTGCACATAAAAGTAGACAATTGGCATGTTTAATATTAAATGCAAATTTCTTTTTCTCGCCAAGCCCATCATTTTGATCTCATCAAGTCTCCTATACTGGAAAAGTACTAATTTTTGATACATTGCCATTTTGGCAGTCGGGAAAAATGCAGCATAGCAGATCAACTTGTTGGTAGATATACACCAAAACCTAATCTGCACATATTTATGTTAAGGTCTAAATGAATCAGTAGTTTTATTAAATGCTGAATAGTAGTTCTGGAATAAGAGCGCTCAGAAAATATGTGACACATACAGACAGATCGATAGACACAAAGATAAACCCACGGACAGACATTGTCTAAAGACAGTCAAGTCGTGTTCAGAATCTTCCAAAATGAATAAATTCTTCAAAATCTGAAAATTTCTGAAGAATCAGTACGCACTTTCTTCTTGTATGTAGATGAAATTAAAAAATCTAGGATTTTGGGAACGATAATTTATGGTTCCCTTCACCATGTAGAACAGCAAGTTCAAAGAAAAAAATATATATATAAGGCTTTTATTTCTTTCAGATGAGTAGGTTAATCCAAAATATACAAGGCTAAACAATAAAACTCTCTCCTCTATGAGATAAAAATCTGTTTAATTTTATGTCTGAAAAAGAGAAATACTGGTATAGATATATCGAAAGAGATAAATATAGATATGAATTTAGATAAAAGTATAGAAACGACAACATGTGTAATACGAGATGTGAAACAATTTAACACTGTTCAGTGATAACATAATAGCATATACAGGCCGCAAACAGCGTTGCCAAATTTGACAGTTTTTTTTCGGAAATTCCAAGTTAACCGAAAAATTTGAATAGTAATTTTCCTTTTATTTTTTTCACGAAATATCTATCATTGTAATAACCAAAAATAACTAGAGTAAACACCCGACTATCCGGCTCGCGACTATCCGGCCCTCAGTACTATCCGGCCTAGTAAAAAAATGAGGAATGTTGCAAGCGGCCGAAACAGGCAGGTTCCTCTCCGTGGGAATGTGCTGACTCACAACAGGAGGGAGCAAGAAGGGACTTCGCACATTCTTTTGGACTATAAAGTGGACATCAACCCATGCGGGAAACTGAAGTGGAAAATGAGAACGATGAGCTTCTTTCGTTGCTGAAAAACGTACAGAGCTCTGACGATGTCAATGCAAAGGACATTACCGAATGGATGGCAAACGACGAAGTTAAGGAATTAATTTACAACGATATTATAGATATGGTGACACGGGGAGAAATAACAGAAGAAATAGAGGAAGAGATTGGCAAGAAAAATCTCATCCCACATTCAGAAGAGTTCAAGACGATTGAGGAATCACTGCAATACATTAGGTAGCAGGAGGAAGCGACACCAGCTGATATCATCTGCTTGCGTAAATGGAGGGACATTGCCTCGCCAAAGAGGGCTAACAGGGAGAAGCAATCATCTGTCAACGACTTTTCAAACACTAATAACTGTAAGTTTTGAGTCTTTTATGCATAACTATTGATATTTGGACAATAATTATTAATAAACAGTGAAATAAGATTTACATTTTCTTACGAATTACTCTTAGGTTTTACATTGATGTTATGCTTATTTTGAAAATGTATGAACTGTATATATAAAATGTATCTTAAAATGTGTAACATGTGTGTTTTAATGTCAGGCACGGGGGAGGCAGGAAGTGAGTAAATATTTATAGAACTCTGGTCCATCCGGCTTTTTTTTGTTATCCGGCCTACCCTTCCGCCACATTAGGCTGGATTGTCGGGAGTTTACTGTAGGGTAACTCCGGGAGAGTCGCCGCATACGCGATTGATGCCGCACCCCTTGTATTTCTTGTAATTATCTTTAGATGGTCGTCAAACGCACAGTATAAGTGCGCAATGATATTATTTTAATCAGTATATAGCGTGAATTCCATTTCGATGTGTACTTGTAGAAGTACAATCCTTAATTTGACATAAGTGCATGATTTCACTGACCAAACTTTTAAACACGTTGTGTTTAAATTCTTTTCATACACTAATTACTAAATGCATGCATGATTTCGGAGTCAAAACTAACTGTAGCGTTTGTATAGAGGACTGTGTAATGGTTACGCCATTCCCCTTGCGATGGCCGGTAACTGTGATGGCCGACGTCTGCACCATGCAAAATGGGATACATGCCGCACTGCGATTCCGGTATACATGCCGCAGTTTCTTTTGTACGGGATGATTAAGTGTTATTAACTTTTCCCTTTCTTTTTGCACAGACTAACCATGTTAGGCATGTTATCTAGTTTACTAAAACCAAAAGAGAAAAAGGGAAAAATAAAAAGTAAGCAGGGCAAGAAAGATGCAAGTCAAGATGATAATAATGAAAAATTGGATTACGCGTAACGCAGACGCTCTTTGCAAGGAATGTTTAGAAAACTACTCCAGAGAAGAGGAAGTGTAATTGGCTTCGTTGCATCATATGTCAAGTGTAGTTACATAAAAATGCTACTTTTTCGACACTTTTTCTGTAGATTGTAGTCGGAAAAAAAGGTCTCTTAACCCATTCGGGACCATAGGTGCATATAAGCACCTTCATAAAGATTGTACAAAATTTGTTTCTGGCACCAGTAAAAAAGAAAAGTAATATTTGCTTTGTTTAACTAGATCATTTTCATGATTATTTAAGTAAAGGAAACTTCTTTTTAAAAAAAGAGGTACAAACCGAATAAAATTTGAGAAAAGCCAACGGTCCCGAAATGGTTAACAAATAAATTATGTACACACAATTTTACTTTTTTTCTTTTTTCCTTTTCTAATACATTGATGTTACGTCTTTGCTGAAATAACATTTAAAATTTAATGTAAAAAAATAAATCGATAATTTTAATAGTGAAAGTAGGCAACAATTATTAATTTGAATCTACTAATACGTTTCATTGTACTCATTTAGTTTCATTTTGTTATTACATCGTTAATTATAGTCCAGATATGAATATTTAATTGAATATTTTTATTTATAATTTCATTCTGTTCTTATTACAAGCGCGGCATAACTACCGCAAAGCTGCCAACCTTTACGCTTCTTTGCTCCCACTAAAATTTAGAAGAGATTTTCGCCTTGTTTAATCGTGAGATTTCGACCATTAAAAAAGACAATTTTTACAAGAAAATTTTAGTGGTATGAAGAAAGCTTAAAGGTTGGCAGCTATGCTACCGCACAAGTGCGGCGTCTCAGCCTGAATGTATGGCTGACGCGCCGCAGTGTAACATTTTAGAAAAAAAATGTTAAAAAATATTAATAATTTATTTTGAATTTTTTTGTCGCACTACACGCGTTTTATATTTAACATTAAATAGCACAGCATGATTTTTTTTTATTTTATGTCCACTATGGGACTTTATACATAAATTCAAAAAATGTGCGGCATAAATCCCGGAATTACCCTACTTAAAGTTTTGGTGATAATTTAGGATTTTTTTAACGAAAGTTTTATAAATGACGCATAAATGCGTCAGCGACCTGATTGTTGTTAAAACACTGCATATTAACTACATGCTCAGCGGTCGTACTTATGGAAGTCTGATTCTACATATTGCACCTAAAAATGCGATTAAAAATAAAGATATTGGATTACCTATACAGTGAAATTTAAGTTATTGAGATAAGACCATTAATTTATTGCAATAAATCTGTCCAAATACTAAGCTTTTGTCAGTACCTCCCCATAAAACACATTACCTTCAACCTCTAACGCGTGTTTAAGTCATTAAAAAACAGTTTTTATAACGCGTGTAGAAATTGGCTCAAAGCGAATCCTGGACGTAGCATTACAAGACTGCAATTTGGATAACTGCTTAATACATCTTGGGAAAAATCAGCAACTACAAAAATCACAATTTCAGGCTCAAAAGCAACGGGGATCTATTCTTTTAATCAGAATGTTATTCCCGACTGCGCGATTTTACTCTTGTCAGCTTCTGAATGAATTCCAGATTAAAAACATCGTTTCAACGTCAGAAACGCCTTAAACGTCCTTAGTTTTGGCCTTTAAAAAAATACATAAGTTCTGTAAAACTTAATCTGTGATATAATGAAATCCATTCCGGGGAAAATATTTCAATCTCCGACGCCGAACATCGAACCTCGGGAACCTTAAGGTTCTGTGTTGTTTACTAAAGTACAATGAGGTAAATTAATCATATTCCTTTAAAATAACTTTTAAAGATTGATATATCATTTTCAAAAACGTCACTTGTTCCATGAATGAAAAGCACATAAAAGGATTCAAGTGAAATATGGAAAATGAGTTGTGAATTGATGATCTTTCCGACGTTGCATTTTGCTGAAGCACTTATGTTTGTAAACATTTATATATAGAATAAGGCACCCAAATGCATAAAACAGTACTTTGACTTTCAAATAAGGGAAAGAACTTTTCTAAACATATATGAAAAAATTCTTCCGCTGATTTCAGATAGTTAAAATATATGCATTAACGTTGCATTACTTTAAATGAAATTATTTCATACTATGAAAAATATTTAAATACATTTTTTTTCAAGCATTTTGAGATTGTATGGGTCAATATCAGAAAGTTGGACAATTTGCGTCCACTGCCAATAATATTTCATTAATTATGCTAAAACCAAAAGCTGAAAAATGTAATATATAGTAACATTTGTTATAACAATTACTAATGATAAATGAACATATAATGATCTATAAATAAATAATTTTAAGTTTTAAACAAAGTAAATCATCATTTAAGTCCATAGGTAAAAATATCCAATATTAAATGTATGTTGTAAACATTTCTATAACTATTATTAAATTTTGCGATTATATACATATACTTATAATTATACAGTATAGGAAAATATAATTATCCTTTATTAGTATAGATTTTATAATAAAATATTGTAGTAAATATATTTGTCCCTGAGGTTGGCCATCATCTCAGTCCCTCTAAACACACATTTAAGTTAACAGATAATAGGTGGCAGAATTATTTCCATCGCAACAGCAACTAAAGTTCAATTAGCCACCATGGATGAAGTATAAGTTGTTCTTCTCTTTGCTTCATATTTAGAAATATTTTGTTTTTGTTCTGGATAGGTATGATTATTTTTTATAGCATCATTCATGTCCCGATGTTTAACTTTTTATTTATAAAAGAAGCTTATTGCAACTTAATTTATGTAACATACAAATGTCACAAGACATATTTAATAATTTACATCTGTGGAAAATGATTCAACAAAATGGCTATGCAGCTGTTAAGACAAAATCATCACCTGAGTCCCCATCATTTCAGTCCCAATTATTAAACACTGAATATGATGTAAATAGACACTTTCTTCCAAAAACGTTTATCCTATACGCATAAAATATACATCATTGATCTCAAAACACTATAGTATTTAAATGACAACACATGTATCACAGTATATGATTGTATGTGGTAGCTGGTACATTAATTTAAAAAAATTAAAATTTTGGAATGAAATTGTCCGGTTTTCAGATATTAACCTTTATATTATTTCAAATAAAGATTGTGAAGTAACTTTAAAAAATCGAAATTAATAAACATTCAAACTATAGGTATGCTAACGTATTAGTAAATTGTTATCTTTCAACCGTTTTTAAGTTAACCAATATATTTTTTAATATTTTGTAATTTTTTTGCCTCTTCAGATTATAATATATATATTTTTTTTAAGTGTGAGATTTGTGAGTATTATTAAAAATTTGGCATCAGTTAACGCTAGAAAGACCGAGAATTTTACTCAAATTTTAGAAAAATATTTCACACCAGAATTTTTATTTTAAATTACTTATGCATTGAACTAGTTTTTTTTTTCTTTGTATCTTTTAAACTATTTTTTCAAAAAATTTTGGTTCAAACTGGGATAAATTCATTTCGTAGCAGTCAAAATGACTGCTCGCGGGCTTTCTAGTGTTGAAATAAGGTGTGTTAATTTATAAGATAAAAACATAAGGGGCACTCTCACAATCATTTGACTTTCGTTAATAAAAATCTGGTGAAATTAAATTTGCTAAAATAACATTTTAATCTGATAGACGAATGCCTTAATGATTCAAAATAAAGAAAAATTGGCCAGCAGCGAATTTTTTTTTATTTAACTGAGGTTTAAGTTAAACTTGCGAGTTTAATTTTTCTTACCATTTTACCACTTTAACTTTCTATTTATTTCTAAATTTTTGCTTATGATGAATTTGCATAGTACCCACAGGACATTCAAATAAGAAATAATAAAAATGTATTATTTTTAGTACAAAATTTTGGTACAATATTGTCTTAAAGGGGTGTTAAAGAAGGAACGGAAGGAAAAAAAGGGGATGGTATAGGAAAAAAGGGACGGTGATGGAAAATAGAGGCATGGTAAGGATGGGACGGTAAGGGAAATTACCACTATTTTTAGGCAAATTATGTTAAGACTAAGTGATAGCCATAATGTTCATTGATTTTTAGAACAGTTATTTACATCGGATTAAATTAAGAAATAATAATAATTTACCTCGAAAAGTGCAGGAATAAACTGTAACGGTCCGGGACGGTAAGACTACCAATAAAGCCACGATGCTTGAAAATGATATTTAAGAACTGATTTAAATTCTGCAGTAAATTTCCTATCAAAGAATTTTATGCATTCTTTCTTTAGCATACTTCTGCATGAGAAAGAACTTGAAAAAAATTCTGGTGCTGCATCTGAAGTGATTTTCTGTATAAGTTTAGCAAGAGGGATTAGGGAATCTAAAACCCAGGGACAGAGTTCAAAAAATAATATCAACCGTAAAAATGCGTACAGGTTAATTTTTTGTTACATATTTATATAAAACAATTGTCCCAGTTTGGGAAAAAATACATCGAATTACTTTTATTAAAACAATTTTATACAGACAGTTCCAAACTTAAAAATCAGTATCAGGGACACGGGACTGTATAAGAGTTTTCCTGGTATTTGGACCCCCAACATCGTCCAAAACTCATTTGTCTCATTAATATTATTATGCAATCATGCAATGGGATGTTGACCAGTATATGAAATAAAATAAAAAAACACAAGAATATGTAATAAAATAAAAAATTACTATCCAGGGACATAAAAGTAAAAAAGATTGTGAGAATGCCCCATAACAAGATAATGCTATATCCCTTTATGCCCTGACCCACACAATTGTGCGGGTGATTCTAAAGTAAAAGAGAATGACTATTTCCTGTTCTTGTGAGATTTAAAACCAAATCTGCATATTTATAGGAGTTAATTGACTTCAGATGTTTTGATAAGACACAACTAGGGGGCACCAACTAAAATACAGGGTTAGATTTTCTGCTTTTAAAAAGACTATATCATCTGACAGTAATAGACAAAAAGTATGTACTGTCGTAATTTCTTTTAAATATGATTTTTAATGATTGCTTAGATTTAATCATGATTTATTCATGATTTTAATTGATTTTGTCTTTGATAAATTTAATTAGGCTTTACAAATGTTGAAAAACAAATCACTCGCACAATTCTGCGAGTCCGGGTTGTACCGTTTCCGAAATGGGTACAATTCCTAATATATATATTTTTTATTTTTAAGTGATTTTTTAAAACTTATGTTTTTACCAATTTATTTTTTATTAATTACATTTTTAAACCGGATTAATTTTAAATTAATAGGTTTGTACGATTCATGATTTGTATTTAAGATATTCATGATTTCTATTTAAAATTTTTAGTATTATATATATAATATGCACATGTAATGAACTGTATGTTTCTGCTCTGAGTTCTAGATGTCATATATGATTTATAAGTTTTATATGAGTTATATGCATATCACGAGATAGATTTTTAAGTTTGATAAATTCATTCCATTTTGTCGACACAGAAAGTAAGACACGAGGAAAAAATAATAAATTATGGAAAGTTCAGCAAATGCTCGACAGATTCCGTAGTGTCTGCTTGAATTTATCAGGAGATCAGGGGAAATTTTCCATAGATGAGCAGATGATTTCTTTTTTTAGGACGTGCTTCAGTAAAGCAGTATATAAGAAACAAACCACACTCTGTTCACTCTCAGAAATGAATACTCAGATTTCACGAAATTTTCTTTGTTTTTGACGAAATGGTTTCCTGGAAAATGCTCCGACCGAACATTTCGTCAAATTGATCAAATTAGTTTCTTCACTTGCTTGACGATATAAATTTCGTCAATAGTTTCGTCAAAAGGGGGCTGGTGGCGCCATCTCTCAAACAGTTTGGAAGCTCCAGTATTTGACACGTGGAAAGAAAAAAAAAATTACTTCTCTCTCTTTCCTCAGCGTGATTCGAACTCACGACCTTTCATGTGGGAGGTCGCTGCTCTTCCCTGACTGATGGGGACTTGAAAGTAGTGATGGGCGATAACGAGATGTTTTTCTCGATTCTCTCGATTGTATGGACATCTCGATAGTTTTCGATTGTGTAAATATTTTCTCGATGACTCCAGTTTGCCAACTGCTTTTATACTTCATAAATTTATCAAGAATCATCTGCAGGTAAACTGGAATGAGTCGGCGTTAACAAGGACTAAGTGGTTTCGCCCGCTAGCGGGCCCTTCCTTTAGTCAGGGCCTCTAATTTATACGTAATCTTGTAATATGACATCTCGAACTGGCTTCCCGCTATATAAGGCACTGTATAGCAGGCGTGGTGTGCACGGACTATAAAATGTTGTAAAAAGATAATCTCGAACCGGATCCCTGGGGGGGGGTGTCAAGGTGAGGGGAGGAGCACAGTAGCAGCATAATAGGAATAAGTCGTCATGGGGCATTAGGCCTTTCCAACTATATGTCACATGGCACATGAGGGATCTCGATCTGAATTTATAAAAATGCCCTCCCAGTGGGGGCAAAGTGGGGGGAGGGGCGCGGGAGGTGCATAACGTGGGTAAGTGGTCGCAGACCTTTCCGACAATATATCACAAGGGGGTCTCTGGTAAATTTAGAAAAGTCACATGAAAGTTCCCGGCTAAATTTATAAAAATGGCCCCCGTGGGACAAAGTTGCGGGGAGAGGACCGCGGGAGGTGCATAAAATGAGTAAGTGGTCACAGACCTTTCCAGCAATATATCACATGAGGGGTCTCGGCTAAATTTAGAAAAATATCCCCATGGAGGCAAAGTTTGTGTGTGTGTGGGGGGGGGGGCGTTTACCGGAGGTGCATAACATCAATAAGTAGTCTCAGACCTTTTCAACGATATGTCACATGGGGGGTCTTGGCTAAATATAGAGAAGTACACCCGTGGGGGCAAAATGGGGAGGGTGGACACCGGAGGTGCATAATATCAATAAGTAGTCACAGACCTTTCCAACGATATGTCACATGAGGGGTCTTGGCTAAATTTAGAAAAGTTCCACGTGGGGGGCAAAGTGGGGGGGTTGCATAACATGAATAAGTGGTCACAGGTCTTTCCAATATGTAACATGAGGAGTGTCAGCAAAATTTAGAACAAGTGGGTAAGTGTGATCACAGATCGCACAAAGGGTTTCGTTTAATATTCCTTTCAAAACAATTTTTCTTTTTGAAAAATCTGTTAGTTCCACATTTCGCAACCAGAGGGCACACTCGATTCTAAACAAACATCTATCCGAACGAAAACCCGTTTTACATACTATCCGTAGATATATTAGTCGAGGGGATTGGGTCCACAGCACCCGAGATCAGTAGGCGCACCTGGCAGTAAAAAATGGAACTAAAATATGTAAGGCTATGGTGCATAATATGAAAGAAGGTTCAAGTGTCGGCAAAAGTTGGAAAATTTCTCCCTGGGTTAAAAGGGCGGAGGTTAGAAAAATTACTTAAAATACACAAGTTAGAGCCCGGAGGGGTTAATTATTATATAAAACTTTTTAAAGATTTTATGATTTGTCGTGTGGTCTGAGGTATTCAACTATACGTATGTAAAATTTCATGTCTCCAACTTAATTAGGGGCTCTCTTAGAAAGAATTGCTTCAAATACATGTGTGGTAGCTCAAAGTGTTAAACGTAAGACTTTTTCAAGATTTTATGATTTGTCGCTTGGCCTCAGGTGTTCTGCTATAAATATGCAAAATTTAAAATCTCCAGTTTAATTGGGGGCTCAGTTAGAAAGAATTGCTTAAAATACACGAGCTGGAGTTGAAAGGGTTAAACATAAAACTTTTTCAAAATTTATTATTTGACGCGTAATCTGGGATGTTGAGCTATAAGTGTGCAAAATTTCACGCCTACAATCTAAATAGGGGGCTCACTTAGAAAGAATTGTTTAAAATACACATGTGGGATCCCAAAAGGTTAAATGTACGACTTTTTCAAAATTTTATGATTTGTCGTTTGATGTGAGGTATTCAGCTATATGCAAAATTTCACGCCTCCAATCTAATTAGAGGCTTACATAGAAAGAACTGTTTAAAATATACATGTGGAAGCCCAAAGGGTTAAATGTACGACTTTTTCAAAATTTTACGATTTGTCGTATGATGTATGGTGTTCATCTATAAGTATGTAAAATTTCAAGTCTCCAACATGTATAGTTTCTGAGAACGGGCTCTGTGACAGACAGACAGACGGACGGACAGGCAGACAGACCGACATATGAGCGAGACGAATGGGGTTTCGTCAGATGAACGAAACCCCAAAAATGCCCCGGTGGCAAAGTGGGGAAAGGGGCAGGTAGGTTCATAATATGAATAAGTGGATTTTCTAATGATGTATCACATGAAAAGTGTCGACAAAAGTTAGGAAAGTGCTCCCCCCCCCACCCCAAGGGGCCAACTACCGCACTCCCCGGAATACAACCCAGCTTTTTGAAATTTCATGTATTATAAATAATACCGGGTGGCTCCGTAAAAAAATCCGATCTAAAATGATGAGAATGCAAAAAAGTTTGAAAACGACCCCCCCCCCCCCTCACAGTGAGAGCAAAATTGGGGAGGGGGAGACGAAAGTCTCATAATATGAAAGAGTTATCCAAGAGCTTTCCTATGATATGTCACATGACGGGTTCAAAAAATGTCTGAAAATTGCTTCCCCGACCCCTCTCCCCAGTGGGTCCACTCTTTCGCCCCGGAATTGATGCAGCCCCCACTTTCAAAATATGTTTAAATAAATAATAAATACCAGAAGACCCAATAAAAAAAATTCACATCTAAAATGCTATTTATCATAGAAATCGCTACGGTTTTAAAAATTTGTTCGCCCCTCCCCTCCCCCAAAATTCAATTTTGGGGGAAGAAAGGTTCATGATATGAAAGAGTAGTCAGAAAGATTTCCGAAGATATATCACATGAGAGGTTTCATAAAAGTTTGAAAATTGCACCCCTGTGGGTCCACTCTCACGCCCCTTGAATACTCCCGGAATTCCCCCAACTCTTAATATTTTTATATTTAATAAGTATTATTTTTCTGAAGGCTCCGACAAAAAACCCATTTAAATGATAATTATTCTAGATATCGCTACAGTTAGATTTGTCCGCGCACACCCTCACCCCCTCATCCTGAAATTCAACTGTGAATGGGAAAAAGGTTCATAATATGAAAGGGTTGTCAAATTCCGATGATGTATCACATGACGTGCTCGGTAAAAATTTGAAAATCCCCCCCCCCCGTGTGTCCACTCTTGCGCCCCCCGAAACTCACCAATCTCTGTCTTTGAATTTTTTTTATTTAATACATAATATTTATCGGAAGGCTCCATCATTTCACTGCTCATTGTCATACCTATCTCTCTTTCCAGCTCTCCCCTCGATATTTCTTCTCGGCCCTTCTTGACCAAGAACGAGAAATCAGTTTCCTTGACAATCATCGAGAGTAACATGTCGAGAATGGAAGAAAAGTGATTTCCCATTCTCGGCCTTAGCTAGAACCGAGAAGACATATCTCGAGGTAAGCGAGAGGTTTTCATCGAGGAGAGGTATCTCTCGAGGTAAGCGAGAGGTGTTCATGGAGGAGAGGTATCTCTCGAGATAAACGAAAGGTTTGCATCGAGCAGACTTTAGTGGAGGTGCGAGAGAGAGAGAGAGAGCGAGAGAGAAATGAATGAGCATATTCCATCTACATCATGATTACGTAGGCTGGGTTGGCTAGCGTAAAGGAGGGAAGTCACCGAAATGTATGTGATGTAAATCCCAGCTTAAAAAAACAGTAATGGAGCCCTTTCTTATGAGTTAGAAGTTCTTTGGGTATTTATTTAGCTTTCACAGTCAGATTGACACTTGGTGCGTTTTTAGCTGCGTTCGTAATTATATAAATACGTAGCACCTTAGTCGTCGTTCAGTCCGCCCGTCCGTCCGTCTGTCCGTCCGTCTGTCTGTCTGTCCGCATATAACAGAGCAAAAACTACCCAACCGAATGGTCTGAAATTTTTAATGTATGATTGTTGCAAAATTTTGTCGAGCCATTTCAAATTTTATGAAAATCGGATGCATAGTTTAATTACAGGGACAGTCAAAAGTTTTTCTTTACATTACGGCCAATGGGGAAAATTATTGCAAATGCATTTTAATGATGTTACAGCCTTCCGAATGGTCTGAAATTTTAAATATATAATTGTTTCAAAATTTTGTCGAGCCATTTGAAATTTTAGGAAAGTCAGATGTATAGTTTAATGACAGGGACAGTCAAAAGTTTTCCGTTACATTACGGGGAATGGGAAAAAAATATTGCAAGTGCGTTTTAATGATGTTACAGACTTCCGAATGGTCTGAAAATTTAAATATATAATTGTTGCAAAATTTTGTCGAGCCATTTCAAATTTTATGAAAATCGGATGTATAGTTTAATTACAGGGACAGTCAAAAGTTTTCCGTTACATTACGGGGAATGGGAAAAAAATTATTGCAAGTGCATTATAATGATGTTATAGACTATGCACTTATGAAATTAAAATATATATATATTGAGTACAATATGGGGTACAAAAAATAATTATAAAACTAGTTATAGTACGAACGCACCGCATTTGCCACGTTTGACGAGCAATTTCCGATTTGTTAGTTTAAGTCATAGTTTCTCAAAGAAGGATACAGATTAGGAGGCGTGTGATTTTGTTACATATACTTAAGTTGAAAAGGGTTTAATTCAGTTTGTGTGGGGCATTTTTCCATTTTTACGTTCATCTATCTTTACAAGAAGGAAGTATTGGATTCATGATAAATTGGCCAGTTTTTAGAAAATATCTGTCTTTTATGTGACAAAAATTTTGATAACGCTCTATCTCAAGAAGTAATACGGAAAATTTAATAATACTTCATATTCCGTTAGACCTAGATGTAAAATTGTGTTGATTTGTTTGTTGTGCAAATAGCCCAACAGGTAACGCTGCTATATTTCAAAAACTAATGCACGGAATTTAATCAAACTTTATTAGCTATTGCTAGAGATTGGAACCAATTCCTTGTTAGACAGGTTCACTCTTAGCAAATAGATTTGTCTGGTTCCCTTTCCGATAAAGCTCTTTTGTTTTCGATCAACTTTGAAATTCTACAGCATTAGACATTTAGGGTAACTTTGATCTGTATTAAATCGTTTGCCTTTACCGAAAAAAGGAAAATGCTGTTCGATTCTAATGAGTTTGTGAATGTCTCACAAAATTACTACTTTGGATTTAGGTACAGATGGGCAACAGTCATGTTAGGGGCCCATTTAGAACCTGGAAATCAATTCCGTTTTAGACAGATTCAATCTTAGCTGGTTTGTCTATTTATCCTCCCATTTTTTGATAAAGCTCTTTTTCTTTTGACCAACCAGAAAATTCCACAGAATTAGACACGCATTCAACATTTAGGAACTTTTCCTCAATCAAACCTTTTACTTTTATCGAAAATGTGAAAATGCAAATCGATTCTAGCTAATGCACCTAAGAATAAAAATGAGTTAGAAAGGCGCTACTTTAGATTTGGGTACAGACAACGAAGAGTTATGTTTCAATCGCTAGGGACCAAAGACCAATTCCGTTTTAGACAGTTTCCCTCTTAGCTGGTATCTTTATGCGGTTATCCTTCCATTTTTGGATACAATGCACCTGAGAATAAAATTGAGTTTTTAAATGAATCAAAAAGTAACTACTTTGGATTTAAGTACAAGTACAAACAGAAAAAAATATTTTGGAATCATTAGGGAATGGAAACCGGTTTCCGTCTTAGGTAGGTTGCCACTTAGCTGGTATATGAGTCCGGTTATCCTTCTGCTTTTCGGTAAAGTTATTTTGTTTTCGATTAATGGTGAAATTCCCCAATATTAGGCTCGCATTTACGAAAATTTGAAACATTTGCCTTTAGCGAAAAAGGAAAAAATTCGATCCTAGCTAATACGCTTGAGAATAAAAATAAGTTCGTTAATGTGTCAGAAAGTAACTATTTTTAATTGGAACGCAAATTTAAAGAATCATTTTGGCATCGATAGGGAGTGGTAAGCAGTTTCCGGTTTACACAGGTTTTCTTTTTAGCAAGTATATTTGTCTGGTTTTTCTTCCCCTTTTTCGATAAAGCTCTTTTTTTTCGATCAACGGGAAATCTTACAGCATTAGATATTTAGGGGAACTTTAACTTGTATCAAATTTTTGCCTTTATCGAAAATGTGAAAAAGCTATTCAATTCTATCGAATGCGCCATAATTTCGCGATTTAGACATCGCACTTTCATTAAAAATAAAAGGGAACTTATAACAAAGCAAAATTAGCAAAAAGATATTACAATCCTTGAATAATTTAAATAATATTTTTAAAAGTAGGTAAATGAACTGAAAGTATTTTCTTAAGTTATTTAGCATTCCAAAATAGCGTTGTTCTTACCATTAAAACTTTGAACATATTTCTTGATAACATATTGATCATATATTTGAAAAACTTGTTTGAAAAGAGTGTTTTGAAAAATTCTGAGGGGTTGGGATTAACGTGTTCAACTCATTTTGCTGGCATCTGGTTCATCTGTAGTACTCTCAATTTACTAGACTTGCATACATAATACACATTGCCATACATAAAATAAAATTTGATATGAAAATTCATGATACTTATTATTAATATGCTCAAACATTACAAACTTAAAATGTTTTACAGTGTTTTATCGAAACATTAGTATGCACACTTTATTAAAGAAATTTATACGGAACATATCTTAAAAGATATTAATCCTTTAGAGTTTATTGGCCTGTATTAAAATATAGAATGGCACATAATATTCGAAAGATAAATACTATAGCGGATATGTTGTAACATTAAAGTTAATTTCTTAAACGCATTTCTAACAATTTGTTAATTGTCATAAACCATTAGTACAGAAAAGGGGGTAGGTTTAGGGATTAACTACATTTCTTTCAGAAGGCTTAAAAACTGATAAGATGTATTACATAACAAGTTGTATTAAGATTATTAATAAATGTTAGAATACAGCTTTCTAAAGGCTTCATAGCAGGTGCCCCTCCATCAATTGAAGTTGAATGAAAGAGTTAATGAAAACGATAGCAGCAAACTACATTACTGCTTCTATTTTTTCACACCCTTTCATTTAGCTTCAAAGGAAGATCTTTTTTCAGAGCATCTCAGTGTTAAATTTACATCGATTTCTTGGTATGTTGTTTTACTCCATCTATCTTTAGTTGCCACGTATTTACTAAAAACTTAAAAATTACTCTATAAGCCTGTAAAATAATAATCAATAATCGATTGTAAAAACATCTCGATTGTCTCGATTGTAGATTCCGGGAAGTAATCGATGACTGTACCGATTGTATTTTTTTACGATGACGATTTTTCTCGATTGGTAAAATCTCGAGAATCGCCCATCACTACTTGAAAGTGTCTGCTTTTAGACTGGTGTAATGAATTCTACTTCGTGTTTATATTTTTATAACGTAGATTGCAATTTTATCGGCGCTGCTATATTTTCTGAAAGTTTTAAGAAAGGCTAATTTATTTTTATGGTTTTCTCGTATCAATGAATAATTATAATATGGGTTGATTAAATAATTTACAACTGAAATTTTCTTTGATCAATGGATGATTAGAATATGGGCTGGTTAATTTGTTGCTCACAAATAACGAATTGTGAAGTGCATATTGCGTGAGATTTTATCACTTTGAGTAGGAGGATTAGATTTTAACACTTAACAGTTTATAAAGAGGAGAGGGATCAATTATGTTTATTTTTAATTTGATTGAAAACATAATATACTTCTTTAAAAAAAAAAGTTATCCTAGAAGTTTGAAATTTTATTGACCTAATTTTCTTATTGAATGGTTTTGAAGAACACAGGAAATTTATTCTTTTCGAATTAAAACATAACGAACGACAACATATAAATAAAATAATAATAATAATAATAAGCATTCCTAAAAATTCTAACAGCTAAAAAAATAACTAATGAAGAAACAATAACTACCTAGTATTTTTGGAAAAACACTAAGTGCTGTTTTAAAATGATTAATTATTACAGGACTAACATAAACAAGCAAATATGTGTTTGCTAAAATCGCAGGATTTGAGGAACTGTTTCCTTAAAATGCATTGAGTCTGACCGTGATTGATGCAAAACTTTCGTCAAATATTTGAGGGTTTACGTTTCGTTAAAAGTCACTTGAAATTAATAGGAAATGGTCGTCAAAAACGACGAAATACACCTCGAGGATTTTTGAATCGTCAAAAGGGAGAGTTTTATTTCTGAGAGTGTTCTAACAGTATCACCTGGGATAGTTTTAAATTTTGTAGTTTACCAGTGGGAAAGTACAGACCTGGTCCACAAGGATCTGAGCTTAGGACCTGCTGTAGTCCTTACTCTGGTTCACACCTAGTTTTATGTACTTCGATCGGTATTTTAACAAAATACTACTGTAAAAACTAAAAAAAGAAATTTGAAGGATCAACCACTATCCAAACGGAGTGAAGGGCATATCATTTGTCAACGGCTCTTAAGAGGGGTGCGAGCATTGAGCACATCTCAGAAAATGAAATTGTAGTGGTCTGTCCAAAAACAAAAATTGTTTCAAACATTTTCATTGTGGCTGATGAAAATTATCTCAATAAACAACAACTTTTTTTGCTTAAACTTTTATTTTTAGATATTTGCACACATAATCCCAAACTACACAATTGTGTAGATTTAGCCTCAAAACGGCTGCATTAAGCCCGAACCCGCACGATTGTGCGGGTCCTCCCTTGACATAACGTGACATAGGATTTTTTTTTTAATCAAATACTATCGATAAGAGGAAACCACACAAATTTTCAATTTCTACCAAAAAATCTCCCGGCCTTAAAAGGTTAAGAAGTTTAATTATATGTAATGCATGTGTTTTAAAAAAGCGCCGCAGGAAATATGCATAATGTTTCCTTCAATTAATTAAACATTATTTTACAATAATCACAAAGATTTGAACATATTTTCTAAACTGTAATTGCTTAACCGCATGCGTAATAGTAAATCCTTCGATTTAAAATAAAGTTTTTCTTTGGGATGACTTAACATTTTACGTCTGAATCAAAATAAAAAAAATAAAAAGACAGTTAATAAAAATAAAAAAGACACATAATATCACATAATAAACGTTTCAATCCCTATATAAGCTGCTTAAGAGTACAAATGTCATTTGGAAATCAAAACTGTTGATTACGCATGTTTACGTTCAAGAACATGTCATTTAAAGAATTAAATCGCCAAGGAATATATGTCACAATAGGATCACATTTTTCTTGTGAAACTGTATATTCTTTATTTAGATTATATTTTTGCAATCTTTAAACTAACCTTTTAAAATAAGAAGAATATGTGATCATACTGTGGCAGCCTGTGGTAGAATGAATTTAAGCTTTTTTCGAAAAATTTATTAGCATAAACTTTTTTTCTACAACGTTATATTTTTTAGTATTAGAGATGAATGAGAAAGACATAAGACTTTATAACATAATTAGAAAATGAACTAATATTCATCTGCACTATTAAAAAATATCACGTTACAGAAAAAAAAAAATTCTCTTAATATGGTTTCTCGCAAAAAGTTCAAAAACATTCTGCTACACTGTACCACAGTAGTACCACATATTCTAGTGCAATTGTAAACTTCTTTTAGAAGGTTAGTTTAAAGAAAATTGCAAAAATCTCCTCCACACAAAGTACATACATTTCTACAAAATATCCTGATTCTATTATGACATAAATTGCCTGGTGATTTAATATTTTAAAATGCATTTCCTTGAACGTGAACATATGTAACCAACAGTTGTGCTCTATGATTGGCATTTGTACTGATGGGCAGCTTATATAGAACTTGTCAACAGTAATTGATTTTATTATATAATATTAATGTGTTGTTTTTTTAGTTTTATTAAATGTCTGATTATACAGGCATATATTATTTCTGTTTTTGACATCCCTTTTTCCATACATTTATAAAATGCACAACAATGAACGTATTTGAATTGGTGGAGTATTTAAAATGTTTTTGAGCAGGTTTCTGACATACTACATTCATATTTAGTTAAATACTGTTTTTTAATAAACTAGTGTTAATCCCAAAACTTTCTTCTATCTCATATATTTTAATATTACAGAATGTTATCGCAGATATCAATATTTCATTTTTATTAATTCAATACTTTATCAACTTTGACTTTCATCTTAAATTTCTGCTTCATTCAATTAATCGGAGTAAAAACGAGTTAATCTCGATCATGACATTTATTAAATTGCGAATAGTCGCTAATAGTCGTCTTATCAGGATGGGAAGTTTCCATCGATTCAGAGCCACCGGTGTACAATAGAACTACAAAAAATTAATAAGATTTCCCACAAATCGCTATTACTTCGCCTCCTTCCGACAAAATATTTTCATATTCAGGCAAGACCTTCTTGCCATGGACAAAAACATACACAAAAAATTTTGTTCAATTCTATGCATAATTTCATAAACTTTTCGATGGTACAATATACAAAATGACACAAAATCGCTATTACAGTGCCCTCTTCCTGCGGCATTTTTCGAAATTCAGGGAGTACCTTATTGCCATGGCCAAAAATATACGCAAAAATTTTGGATCAATTCTATAAATAACTTGATAAACTTTTCGAATTTACAATATTGAAAATAGCACAGAAATCTCTATCTCAGTTCTCCCTTCAGGTGGAATTTTTCCAAATTCAGGGAGGACCATCTTGCCATGAACAAAAACGTACATAAAAAAATTTGGTTCAATTCTGTTCTTAACTTCATACACTTTTCGATGGTACAATATACAAAAAGACACAAAAATTGCTATTACAGCGCCCCTTGGCGGCGGATTTTTTCCAAATTAAGGAAGGACCTGCTTGCCATAGTCAAGAACTTAAAAAAAATTGGTTCAATTCTATGCATAATTTCATACACTTTTCGATGGTACAGTATTAAAATCTTCCAAAAATCGCTAATACAGCTCCCACTTCTGGCCAACATTTTCCAAATTTAGGGAGGACCTGTTTGCCATAGCCAAAAACTAAACAAAAACAATTTGGTTCGATTTTATCCATAATTTCATACACTTTTCGAAGGTACAATATTCAAAATGGCACAAAAATCGCTATTCTCTCTTCCTGCAGTTTTTTTTTCTCCAAATTCAGGGAGGACCTTCTTGCCATGGCCAAAATCATACACAAAAATTTGGTTCAATTCTATACATAACTTTATAAACTTTTCGAAGGTACAATATTGAAAATGGCACAAAAAACACTATTTCAGAGCCCCTTTCCGGCGAATTTTTCCAAACTCAGAAAGGACCATCTTGCCATGACCAAAACGTACCCCCAAAAATTTGGTTTAATTCTATTTATAACTTCATACACTTGTCGATGGTATAATATTCAAATTGACACAAAAATCGCTATTACAGCGCGCCCTACCGGCAGATTTTTTCAAATTATGGGAGGACCTGCTTGTTATAGCCCAAAACTTTAAAAAAAAATAGTTCAATTCTATGCATAACTTCATACACTTTTCGATGGTACAATATTCAAAATCGCGCAAAAATCGCTATTACAGCGCCCCCTTCCGGCGGATTTTTTTTTTACAAAATGAAGGAAGGATTTGCTTGCCATAGCCAAAACTTAATAAAAGAAAAATTGTTTCAATCCTATGCATAACTTCATACACTTTTTGATGGTAGAATGGCGGCTGACACACGGACAGACGGACCGACGGACATACAGACATTTTCTATAAACATGTTTTTGGGGATCTCTGACCCCTAAAACGTGTAAATCCGTCGAAAACCGGAAGTCGAAAAAAAAATGTCGATTACAATACTTTCTTCTATTGAAGATAGAAGAATGTAAAAATGTGGTGAGTAAAAAAATAATCAGCATAGTTTTCATAAATGAAATAAAATGAAATTTTTTTCTCGAATCAATGTTGCCACAAATATAAAATACTGCGTTATATCATGCTTAGCATTATTATACAAAATTAAATAGTTCAAAAACGATAAAATGCGGACGACTCTTCACGGTTGTATTTTATATTTATGATTAAAAAGCAAAATTGAAAATAAAACGTTTAGAAGAAAAAAAAAAAAAACACCATCGATCAATCGAAACAGTGGTATTTCACGTGAAGCCTACAAGGTATGCTTTCTTAAATTATATTAAATTATATTTTATATTTAATTTATTTTTCTTTCACCCACGATTTTCCCTAAAAAGATGACGCCATTCTCCAATGCAGTTAAAGTGCGATTGTCATTTTTTTTTTCCGAGCTCGTGCGTTTTAGTCTTCGATCACTTTGTTGTAACTTTGACGGAATAAATGAGGTTATATTCTGGCTTGTATAATGTTGTTTGCAGTAATTTTTATAACTAATTTTTCTTTAGTAGTTTAAACCTTCACATTGAGTGTCACGGTGACTGACGCTGAGGCTGAAAAAATTTGCAATATTTTAAGTAATTTTTAAGAAAGTATAATCCTGTAATAAAGAAAGAGCAAGTAAATTTTAAATAAATTTAAATTAATTATTTAAAACAATATAAATATTTTCACTTTTATATCATATTTTAGACCGTTAGTCACCGGTGAATGACGTCTTCTAAACGGAGAGTTCATTGTCAGTCACCGGTGACTGACGTGGTGCTTAACGTGTTAATATAAAAAAGTTAGATGTTGTTAAAAAATATTAGACTGCAGTTCGAAGTTCTCGCACGAATCACATCTTCTAAATGAACTTTTAATTTTTTAATTTTCTCCTTTTTGTGATAAAATGTTACATGGCCAACAGTCAGTTAGAAAGATTGGTTAACTAGGTTCTTTTAGGAGGATATATGAGTATATATGTTTTTTATGTTAAATTTCTTATTATCATCATCAAATAATTAATCTTGTTTATCTCTCGGACTTTTAGGAAATATGTAAATATTTTGTATCATTTTCAATTCAAGGAATCTGAGAGCTTCAAAATCAAGTGCCCCGAAATCTCCTAAAATAAATCTATATAAATTTAAAATATACGCCCCCCATACTAAAAGTATTTTTATATTCTAGAATGGACCATTATACCGAATATAATATTTATTATTTTTTTTATGCGCGTGTCATTTTGTCGTAATATATACTGTAAAAAAAAACGACATTTTTACAGTACAAAGTACTGTTCATCTCGCGCACAAACTCGATCACAGTTGAATGTACTGTATCTTTCCTTAGTTTCCTGACTATTTAAACATGGAAAATACAGTAGTTGTGTAAAATTAACGGCACAATGTACTTGCAATTTGGACGCCAGTAGTTTGTGCTGTGGTTCAAATGCGTCCAAAATTGCCAGTACATTGTACTGTTAATTTTAATTACAAAATACAATACTAATTCATTACTGTATTTTTCATGTTTAAATAGTCAGGAAACCAAAGAAAGATACAGTATATTGAACTGTGATCGAGTTGTGCTGGCAAATTTAGAGTGTTTTTTTTTTACAGTGTATTTGCAGGAAATGGAGACATGTTTATTTCTGTATGACTGGTGCTATAATATATTTTTATTTCTAAAAAGAAAAGAAAAATTCTAACTTTCCATTTTAAATGCATAAATAATAAATTATGCATCAGTTTTAATAAGTCTAAATCTTCATTAAATCCAACTTGGGACGTAAAAAAGTATGCAGCAGTAATGTAATTTTTTCGCATAAAATGTGGCCCTAATTGGTTATTTTTATTCGTGTCTTATTTCTGTGAAAATGCTTTATGTATTCATTTCCTTCAAAATTTCTCTTAGTTTGCATCTTTGACATTTATAAAATTGTTTTTAAAATAACATGTACTTTTTCATGTTCACAAAATTAATCAATGTAATGACTGTGCTGTTTTAAATAAAATTATTTTTAATAAAAATGGCCTGTGTAGTTGAATTGTGTAAAAGGAAAGCAAATGAAGAATCATTTTATCTAAAATTCATTAAAGTTAAAAAGTGATTAACGTTCCGCTACTTCCAATTAAGAAATCGTTAAGGAATGAAAAACTCTAATTAAATTGCGCGAAAACATGAATTAAAAATAAGTTGTTTAAGTGAAATTATATACTTTAATTTTTTTTGAGGTTTTAACTTCATTATTCGCTTTGAGATGCAATTTTAATTATCTAAATTTTAATGATTAAACTGTACTTTTCTCATTCTAAGTTAGAGAACATCATTTCTAAATCTTGCTTTATGAAGCACATTCTTTAATTCTGAAAACATCAAAAATTTTATTAACATCGTTTTTTTTATTATTGAGTTGCTTTGTATATAGACTGTTTCAGATTCACAGCGGCATTTAATGCAATATTTAAAGTTTTATCTGATATATTTCATTTTAAAAATTTTGCAAATTATGTAATGCTATAGCATTTTCTTAATTTTAATACAATCTTTAGAAACTGTTTAATGATTATGCAAATGTAAAAAGCCTTAACTCAAGAGCTGCTTAATTAGTCTAAACATATACTTCAATTTTAAAATTTGCAATTTGTAATTTTATCGCTATGTTATTGCTTTGTACAAAATATGATGTCGCAAGAGATTTTCTGCAGAATTATATTGGAAAAACCATTTACTATCATTTAAATATGATACGTATGCTTAAAGTATATATTTAATAAAATAATTTTAATACAACCTTGAAAATTTGCTTAAATATTTAGCGAATAAAAACGCGTCAAATAAAGAGTTAACATTATTTAGTCTAAATCTATATACTTCAATTTTTTAATCCACAATTCAAAATTTTGTGATTTTATTACTGTCAGGTTCTGAGAAATATCTGCTATTATAACTGGGGTTCGATATTATTTTTGTCTTAATATATTATGTATTGTATGGGCTGTGTACTGGAATTTCAAAATAAGTCTTTCCTTGTCTAAAACTGAATCTAAGCCGATGAAAATGTATAGATGGTATGAAGGGGGAAAAGATAGTTTGTTAGGGGCGTGCCCAACCTTTCGAGAGGTCTGTGGAAGATGTGAAGACAAAAAGCATTCCACGAACGAAGAAAAGCGTTTGAAATGAGAGCCCGGTAGAAAACTCGGGAAGGGTTACGTTGAAAAGGCAGGGGGTTGGGAGAGAAGCAGTCTCTGCGGCTGAGAGGTTCAGTCTTGAGCGTAGCGTGCAAAGTGGACGTGTGTTCCTGGTGAGAGCTCTGAGAGAGTGCGTAAGGTTGAGAGAAGCTCGGGGAGCTTAGGCTTAGTGCCCAGGTGTTGGGGGATCGAGATTGATCTCCGGAAAGCTAATTTAACGTGTGTAGAGTGAGAGTGAGTTAACGTAGATTAACAGTACACAGCCAGTCTTTACTGTATTCAATTTAATGTTGAACCGGATCATCTATATCCGAGTTTGTAAGTGTAAATAGCGTTTGTTGTTGTGTAAATAGTGTGTAAATAAACTGTTAATTTAGTTAATTGAAAGCGTTGGTTTTCATTTAATCAATCCTCTCAGTGCGTGACCGATATCACGTAATCATATCGGTGGTGGCAGCATATAAATAATAAGGATTTTTTTCGAAGTTGTGCGGACTAAGAGGAAACTCCGACAATTACTATGTTATTATTTTTTGTATATAACATGCTTTGGCGAAATTGTTTCTAGATATTTATACAGGATAAATAATTTATTATCATTATTATAAGAAACATAGGCTAAAAATTATTACAGTAAACATAAGGACTTAAAAAATTTTTAATAAAGAAAATGACAAACTTCGTACATACGTATGATAAATAAATTCGTAGATATGTAAGATAAATAAACTATTTTCTGCATAAAATTTGAAATATGCGTTTGATAAAAAAACACCACAAGGAGTCAGATATCACAAAAGCAGGTGTTTTAATAAAAATATGAACGTAATTCATTTTATCTTAAGTTTGAAACTGAGATCAAATAAATCATGTTTATAGACTGTAAATTTTTTTAAACATCCGCTTCCGCGATACCTTATAACTCGTGAAGTTTCTTAATCAGATACATATTTAAAATTTTATGCAAAATGTGTTTATTTATTTAGAATTCTTGAGAATTTCACCGTAATTCTGCATACAAAACTAGTCGGTTTGTTTATTGAAAGAGTTTTTAAGCCTTTATGTTTCTGTAATCACTTTAAGCATATGTATCTTATTTGAAAAAAATTCTTTTAAAAGAATTAAACTGATGATTAATAGATGAATATCTGGGATAAAAAATTTCAATTAAATTTACGTCTAATTTTTTATTTTCAATAAAAGTTATCAAAATAAATTTTTTAATTACACCAATAAAAAACAACTATAGCTAATGCATAAAATTAACAGTGCTGTTTAGTCTACATTTTGATGATAAATTTTCAATGACATTTTCTTCTTTTACGGGGTATGAGTTGTTTTTACTCATGTTTTATACATTTTTTATAAATATTATCGGAATTAACAATATATCATTACAATCCATCACAGGTTATAAACGTTAAATTGATACATGCGCCGTTTCATGCCTGAAATCAATAATATTCAAGAAATGAACGAATAGTGCTTTCACTTTTTTACACATTACTTTTTTGTAATCATGTAAAAGAGATTTTTTTTTTTATTCAAATTACAAAATATTCTTATACGTCACAAGTTTTAAAGCAAAAATCGATAAATGTTTGGAAACAAAGGTCAATAATAATGTTTAAAATAAACAAAATAAAACAAAACGCAATTTGCATTTCGTAAATTCAGTAAAATTGTTTGTTATTTATATCACGAATTAACCAATCAAAATAAAACAACATTCAGTATGAAGAAATTTCATTTCAACCAATTAATGTGAACACAAGAAGATTTTCTATTTTTTCTTCGGGGGAGGGGTAAAAAATACTTTTCAAAAAACAACAAAAAAAAAACCAACAACAACAAAAACAAATATTCTTAGACTATACGTATTAAGATGCTTTATTATAATTCATTTCTTATACAAATATTATCTTTATAGAAAATCGAGAAAAGAAGATATTGAAGCTAAAGTTCACCAGACTGTAAACTGTTTTTTTTTTCTAATGTATATTTGTTTATTAAATACACTACTAACAAAATTTCTATTTCTTTACCCCCCCCCCCCCCAAAAAAAAAAAAAAAAGTTAAATGGATCGATTAAAGAATAACGCAGTACAGTGAAGAAATAATTTCTTTTAATTTGAAATTAGGGATTTTAATAAGTAAATATCACACTTATAAAAACGAATCCCTTGTGGATGTGGAAGATCTGAATATTTTTACTATTATTAGAAATTAATAAATCATATAATTAAAGTTTCGGTAGCAACGAGTTTGTTAGACATTGTAGATTTTTTTTATCCAGTATAAATAAATAGCTGATTTAGTAAAGCGGTAAATTGTATTAGTGCTTATAACTTGAATTAACAAAGCAAATTAAAATAATATTCAGAAATAACAAATTTCTATTCAAAGAATAAATGTGAACAACAAATGATTTGAGGTAAAATGACTTCTCTTGCTCATCTCTCCAAGTTAACACAACCAAAAACAAAGATTTTCCGATCCCTACGTATTAAGATGATTTATTATAATTCATTCCTTTTACAAATGTTATCTTTATAGAAATTCAATAAAGGGAGAAAATATTGAATCTAAAATTCTCCAGAGTGTAAACTGCTTTTTGTGTAAATTTGCATGGTTTATTAAATAGAACTAAAAGGTTTCCTATTTATTTTGAAAATAGAAAGTTAAATGGTTTGAAAAGAAAATAACGCAGTATTTTTTTAATATAATTTCTTGTAAAAAAATATAATAATATGCACAGATAAAAATCACAATTACAAGAAGGAAAGCATTCTTTATGAAAGTTCTGAAAATGTTTATTGTTATTAGAAATTAATGAACTATAATTAATTCATATGTAGCAGTTTATACTTCTAAATGTGTTTGTTAGTAATTCTAGAATTATTTTCCATTTTTTTGCTCTTCATAATATTTAAAATAAACGGAATGCTCTTTTAGTAATTTCGGCAATTTTTTTTTTTATATTTTTATCACGAATCAAACAAAGAAACTTAAATAATAGAAAGTGAGAGCAATTTTATCTTTGACGATCTGTTGTAAATTTGCATGGTTTATTAAATAGTACTAAAAAGCTTTCCTATTTATTTTTAAAATAGAAAGTTAAATGGTTTGAAAAGAGAATAACGCAGTATCTTTTAAATATAATTTCTTGTAAAAAGAAATTAATGATTTGCAGAGATAAAAATCACAATTACAAGAAAAGCATTCTTTGTGGAAGTTCTGAATACTTTTATTGTTATTAGAAGTTATTGAGCTATAATTAATTCTTCAGTAGTAATTTATATTTCTAAATGTGTTTGATAATAATTATAGAATTATTTTCCAATTTTTGCTGTTCATAAAATTAAAAATAAATGCAATGCTCTTTTAGTAATTTCAGTAAAAAAAAAAAATATATATATTTTTTTATCATGAATTAAACAAAGAAATTAAACAATAGAAAGTAAGAACAATTTCCTTTTGAACGAATAAACATAAACACAAGAAGGTTTCGTCAGAGGTAAAAAAGATTTTTACTAGCTCTCCCCTCCAAATTAACGAAAACAAAAACTATGATTCTTAGATCCATATGTAATAAGATACCATATGATAATTCATTTCTTATACAAATAATATCTTTATAGAAAATCGATGCAGGAAGAGAATACCGAATATAAAGTTCACCGGACTGTAAATTGCATTTCTTTCCTGTTGTATATTTGCATCATTTATTAAATAGCACTAACAATATTTTCTATCTATATGTATATTATGCTATCGTACGTGGCATATAAATCGCAATTATTTGTTAATTGTTTAATAGCAACACAATAATGAAACGCGTCTCATCTGTTATTGAACAGCATTTAATGAATCATCATACCTATAAGGGGTTACCATATGAGGGACCCTGTTCTGTCGCCAAAAGACGCCACGTTTGTCGCCAACTTGTCGATATACCGCCAAATTTTTTGACCAAAATTCGTCGCTAAACGTGACGCCAACTTGGCGATATCTCTAATATTTCGCCAGATTCCCATAGACTTCCATTGTAAACCAATAGGGTTTACTTGCTTACAGAAAATCCAAAAATTGAGATACTTTAATACAACAAAAGCTAATATTATATTAACTATATTTAATTAACTCCAAGTATATTAAATTATGAATAAAGGTAACTGATTAATTATGAATAAAGAAATGCTAAGAATGCTTTCTCAAACATAAATTTTAAGTGAGATCAAACTGGTCGCCAAGGGCAGCTAGTTTATTAAACAATAGCATAAATGACTATGTTTGACATATTATTATTTTTGTTAAATTTTACATTAAGATTCCAAACGAAAAGGCAATCTTTGTTAAGGGGGGAGATCACCTAAAAACTTTCTAAAAAGTTTAATTTTTTTTTTTTTGTCTATTATGAACGAATATTAAGTTACCGAACTTAAAACAAAGTGACGATACTCCAATTTAAACCGGTTTTATGATAAAATATGTGCAGCGGTTTCTGTCCAAATCAATGTGAATTTAAACTTTAAAGTCGTTTTTTTTCAAATCACATACTTTTGACATTGCGCGCATGCTATTTCCAAAACAAATAAGATAGAAACTTAAAATTTTGGATTATATTGTATTTTAGACATCTTTATAACCTCTTCCTATTTTTAAGTCATTATCTGTAACATATTTATTTTTCATTTTTTATTCAAATTTTATTCATAGATTTTGCGTTTTATGGATTAATTGCCTGGAAAATATATTTCATCTGTAAACTTGATTATTATTTTAGTTTGAGCTTAAAGTACGATATTCTAATAATACATATATATGTAATATTAAGTGGATATATCGAATATATCTTTTATAATCCTACGCGCAACGCATGTATGTCATTGAAAATCTCTAATTAGTCTGTCTTAATTAAACTAAATTCTAATTATGTATGATAAAAATTATTTAAAGGATTACGTAAAAAAAGATTCGTGCAGTTTATTCTAAAAATATTGTTTAATTTGAAGAAATATTCACAGAATTTGTTTTAATACTGTGTTAAAATCACGTAATATCGAGCTACGGAAGGTGGTCCCCCAATAAGTAGTTTAGGAATTACGAAGCTTTAAAGTTTGGAATTCTTAAGTTCATTTGTAGACGTTGAAAAACATATTGGAATGAGGCTAGTCTATTAAACACTACTAGTCTATAACTCAAAGAGTACTGTGCTCAGACGATCTGTAAAATTTAGATTATAATAATTGAATCTAGTGCAAAAATATTTCTGTTAAAAAATTTATTTACTAGCAGACTATGCCCGCTACGCTGGTCTGTTTATCCAAACGAACCTTGAATCAAACAAAATATATCAATGAATTTGACATTCTGATCTAAAGCAATATGGAACCTTACTTGGAATATCCTTTCGCACTGAAAATGATATGAACGCCATTGTGTTATTATATTTTCTAATGTGCCGACAAATTTTCAGCTATTAAGGTCTTAACCCTTTTAGTTCATCAATCACAGCAGGAATTGGTAAAGAATGATAGTACAATATGCAATATAATAAAACAAACCCTGAAAAATTATTTAACTAATAATGAAAACAAGTAAAATTGATAAAATCTATGCAGTAAAACTTTTTTAAACGGCTGATCTTTCATATTAGGGTCCATGTGATTATAGAACTTTCCCCCTTAATTCTATAACTAAGCAAAGTAGAATGATACACATTAAACTAAAACCTCCCCAAACATTGTCTAATCAACAAAGAAAGTATTATCAATATCCGCCATCTAGAGCTTTTTGAAAAGTCCAATCTTTCATAATCGGTTTCACATGATTATGGATCTTTCCGCCATTACTTTATGACTAAGCAACGTAGAACAATATTCAATATACTAATACCATATCTGAATATTTATCTAACTAACAATGGAATTCCTATCAAAATCCGTTCTGTAGAAATTTTTAAAAAAACGCTAAACTTTCATAATCGGGTTCAACTGTTTATAGAACTTTCCACCACATCTCTATTATTAAGCAATGCAGAAGTGTATAGTACATACTAAAACCGTGCCTGAAAAAAATATCTAACAGTGCAAATTCAATCGAAATTCATTCGGCTCAATCTTATAAAAAGGCTAATCTTTCATAGTCGGATTCGTCTGATTATGTAACTTTAAAACATGATTCTATGTATATAAGCAACGTTGAATGATATGCAGTATGCTTAATTCTTCCCTGAAAATTATCTAACTATCATTTCGATTCTCATCAAAGTCCATACAGGTGAGCTCAAGTTATATACTGCCGGGACGAATTTCCCATTTGCATTTTACTCTCATATATATTGTAGAAGCAGAAATAGATAGATAGATAAGAATATTGATTCTTAAAATTGATGAAACTGCAAGTTATTTCTCGTTGTCTCTGTTGAATAATTCTAAAGGCTTTTCTGTCGGTGAGTATTGAGATTTACGATCATGTCTATGACAAATGTATTTTTTTTTGTACCGAAACATTCTCGGTAAAATGAGCTAATTTGCTATGGGGTTCCGATATCATAAAATAATTAAATAATCGTCATTTAAACTACGCATATGAAATTCTAAGTGCCTCTAAGCACTGCAATAAACATTTCCATTTTTTTATCAGCGAAAATGAAGTTATAACTTAATTTTACTTAATAATAAAAAAATATTTTCAATTTCAGAAAATAGTAAATTAAATAATAGTTAAACCGAAAGAAATTCGCGTTCAATAAATAGCAAGCCACAATGTTTGGCACGGTTTGGAATAATAATTTGGTACTGTTCCACCATAGGCGCCTTCGCCTTTTTTTTAAACAGCTTGGCGCAATTTGGGCATCACAAAGTGCGATTTGTTGCCAATTAATAAAAAAAGTTAAGAAAACAAACTTGATGAACTTTTTTGTTTATTTATATATGTATATTATTAATGTTTTTTATATACACATTACTTCTGCTTCTATATAAAATTAGATAAATAGCACCTTTGTGTTAAATAAATTGTATAAACATAGATAAAAATGCTTGTGTATATGAAATGAAACAGTGAATTGGTTGCCAGAAAATATGTTGCCATATTTCCTTCTCCGCCAAGGCTATTTTCACTATTTCGCCAACATCCCTATACTGGAAAAGTACCAAAAAATGTTTGAACCTTTAGAATTGAAATAAATGGCGCAACAGCATGCATTTTGGTATGGTGTTGGTATAATGTAAAAGTAGTAAAAGATCTCCAAAAAACTTTCTCCCAAATTACGCTAATTCTGTGTAAATTCGGTTATAGAAAAGGTCGCTTTAAAAACACAGAATCATTTTAAACCTTTTCCTAAGTTAATTGCGCACCAAACCACGCCCGGTAACATACGCCAATGGTCTGTAGACTGAATTATGTAACTTACCGGTACCAAATATGCCAATTTTCTGTGGATTCGATTATGTAATTTATCTCCTTAATCAATGCATACTTTACAAACTACATCTACTTTCCAATTTTCATGATATTAATGTCAATGGGTAGTGCTAGATGTTAAAAAGCGTGACGCAATTCGGGCTTCAGAAAGTTAGATTTGTGTCCAAATGATATGAACAGCTATGAAAACAAATAAAATGAACTTTTATGCTTTTCAAAATATGTATTCCTATATATAAACTTTTTATTATGAATATTAATATTTTTTTTTATTCATATACTATTTACTTCTCTTTATATATAAAAATATATAAGTGTCTTCTTTATAGTATATAAATTATTTAATTATTGAACAGAAAAGATGCGTGAAAACTTTCATTCTCTCGCCAAGTCCATTTTTTCCACCTCGCAAACGGCCCTATATTGGAAAATTACAGAATTTACCCATTACTCTATGGCTAAACAGTGTCGAACAATATATTATATACTAAAACTATCTCTGAAAAATTGCCAAACTAACAATGAAAATTCTATCAAAAACCGTTTATTATAACTTTTTAAAAAGGCTAAATTTTGATAACTAAGTTCATCAGACTATAGAATTTACCCAAAACTGTATGGCTGAGCAATGTAGAAGAACATGTTGTATACTGAAACCTTCCTTGGAAAATTATCTAATTAACAAACCAAGTTCCATCGAAACACATTAGTCAGAATCTTTTTAAAAGGCTAATTTTTTCCTTATCAGGTTCATCTCATTAAAGAACTTTAAAGCATAATTCGATACCCAGCAACGTTAAAAGACGTGTTATGTACTAAAACCTTCCCCGAAAAATTACCTATCTAACAGTGTAAGTTGAGCAGAACTCGAGTTCTAAGCAGCCGGAATGAAATTTCCATTTGAATTATATATATATATATAATATATGTAATACTCACAAGTACGGTCATTTTTATATTTACACTTGCTAGTGTCTTCTTCTGCGGATCTCATGATGGATGAGTTAAATAAAAATAAAAAGTAAATAAAAAAAATAAGAAACAAAAACAAAATTGTCACTCAGATATTATCTTATCAAGTTTAATCATGCATTTTTCTTAACCTGATGCAAAAGATAAATTATCAAATATAGTTTAAAACTGCAATCTTTCATATTGAATACATTTTTAAGCATTACGAACGTTCCCTTTCATGTTTAAATTCAATATTTTCGTTTTATAATATTATCACTTGTCAAAACTGTTTTTTTATTTTTTCCTGTTAAATAAAATTAGTGACAGTTTTTTTCCGACATGTTCAGCCTTTTCAATTCATTTATCAACGAGATTTATCGCCAATAAAATAATGGTAACCCTTTCGCCCAAACTAACAGAACTTTCCACCATAATTCGATAACTAATCTACGTAGAACTATGTTTTATAGCTTAAAACCTTCCCTGAAACGATATCTATCTAACAGTGTAAGTTCCATCAAAATCCATGCAGTAGAACTCGAAATATAGAGGGTTCGGAACGAAATTTCCGTTTGTATTTTATATATATAAGTATATTATACATATTGAAACAAGTACTATTTCTTTCAAATATCAGTTTAATAAAATACATATTTTATATATTATTAACCCTCTCTCTGCGCAGCCCGAGATATGCTAGGGCATGCATTTTCCCGTCAAATTAATACTATTTGGTTATTCCTAACAGTTATTTTTTAGCGAAAACTTTGTCCCATTTAATTTGGACATTTTCTCCGATTACAATAGTAAAAAATGGCTGCTTTAAAGAACCGGTGATAAACGATTAAAAATTCTGTAAAAGAAGCTCATCGCGAAGAATTACTTACGCAGCGAGGGGGTATAAGTAATAAGTATAAAGTCAAGATATTCTATAAAAATTTACCAAATGGCAATTTCAAACAAGATTTCCAAATTGAAATAACATAAAATAAATTATCAGTCTTAATAAAATTCATATAGTTGACGATTAATTGTTGTTATGATTTTAAAAATTTACACTTATTCTTATATAGAAATAGCACTAAATTAACCATAAATATGGAAATTGATTTGTGAATTGATGATCTTTCCGACATAGCATTTTGTTGAAGCACATATGTTTGTAAACTCCTCCATACTGAATAATTCTCACAAATACATAAAACAGTACTTTGTCTTTCAAATAAGCTATACTATCTTATTAATTACCGTCGTAAATAGGCAATGAAGAGGTAGCACTAATATATGTAAACATTTAATAAACACTTAACAGAAACCAGCACATCACTATACGTACGATATCACATGACAGAACAGAGTAGAACATTACTCTGATACTTATTTGTAATGCATTCTGTAGGGAACTTTTGGTGCTGCCATCTGTGCCTAATAAATGGAAACATATATGGAAACATAAAAGTTTTGTAAGAGTAGCCCAAAGTCTCTCCTGATATACCTGGTTCTCAGAATTTCAAAATTCTAATTAACAGCTGAGTTATTAATTATCAACCGTCAATGACTTTCAATAAAAACCCATCTTAAAAAGAAAATCTCTGATGCATGCGCTGAAGGCGCTGATACGCAAATGAAGAACGGAAAAAAAAATATTTGGGGGTAATTTTGTCATTATATACTATCTAACATCGTCCAAACCGCTCAGTAAGTTTAAAACGGAAGGAATGTTCTGAAAGATTGTACTCTTACGTCTCAAATGCTGTGATCAATTAAAAAATATATCGAAATAAACCCCTTAAAAAAGTTAAAAAAGGATCGTTTTTCTATAAAACGTTTTTCTCCCTTATTACACCTTCCCAGGATGCAATTTTAAAGGTACTGACAAACTAAATGCATGCTTATAAAGCTGAAAGCTATTTCCAATCGATGGTGTAATTGGTGTTTTAAAATATGAATTTTAATCCTTTCAAATACACTGCCAAATGCAGCTCACTTTCCGCCTCATAAAGAAGATTTACATTTCGGTTAAACGTTTTTCCTCTAAAATATGCATATTTTTTTATGAAATTTTAAAAAGGGCTTGGTTTTAGTTATATTTACGATCCATTAAAATTTCAGAGAATTCGGACAACAATAATCATTTATTTTATTACGCTAATGAAACCGACGCGATGTGGAAAAAATAGACATAAATCATTTACGCTCCGATATGGAACGTTAATTTACTAAACTTTTTGTACAGTTGTGGCGTAGTCTCTTAACGCCTTGGTTTTCTGTACGAACAGACCCAGGTTCGAAACTGGACTGGGCGAATTTCAATTTGTAGATTTTTGCTATTTTAAGGATTTTATTTTTCTTTGAATGGTATCTAAAGTGAAAAAATCTTTACAGGCTTTACTCTATTAGAAAATAAATTTGTTGGATTGTATCTTAAAAAAAATTTATATAGCATATGTTCTTGCAGTTTTATTATTTCTTTTTCAGTATTACAGCTTCGGATGCATAGGTAATTACTTTTTCATCTAAAGATTTTAAATAAAAATATAAAATATTAAAAACATAATTAAATTTTAATTGAGTTCACATATTAATTTTGAATAAAAGAGTTTAAAGTGTGTGATAAATAAAAATTCAAAACCTTAACCACTGACTTTACACAACTTTCCAATTGAACATGAGTCGGTCCCTGGTAATTTGCAAAGTCTCTACCTCCTCCCCCGCGCCATTCTGTACCGACCTGCGATACAAATTTCAGGTTTATTTAAGAATATTTTATGGGCTTCTCAGCGCATAATTTTAAAGTTGAGTCTTAGTGTCTTCTTCCCAGACCAATCCCTCATATTTTTATTGAGGCCCCAGGGGCCCTTTTTCAAACATTTACCCCTTATTGTGCATTTCTTTAAAATATTATTTTAACGTAATAATTCATATTAATCCCTATGCTTAATTTACATAATTCAAGATCTAAAGCGCTAACTACTAAGATATTTTAACATGTTTCATGTTAGGGCCATGTTTTTAATTATTAATTGGCCCCTTTTGGGCCCCCTTTTATAGCTCCTTTAAAAATGGTCCAATTCAGAAGTTTTTTTTTTTTTTCTAACAACTTCTTAGGCCCTCCAGCCACTATATGAGAGACCAAAAAAAAAATTCTCAGACTTCAGCTATCACCAATTTTGAATATTAATCGCCTTCTCGGGGCCCTAGGTGCAGCTTTTAAAAAAATTTCCGAATTCCTTGCAATTTTCTTTAACATAGTTTTAGCGTCTTCCGGTTACTTTAAGAGCTACTAAAAATATCTTTATGCCCAACTATATTCCAGTTATGTCCCTGGCCCCTTGGGGCCCGATACAGAGCCCCTTGAAGATTTTGAACAACTATGGCTTACAGGGCCCGATCTTTCGTTATACCTCAGTTACCAGTTTTTTCGAACAGTAATCTCCTTTTTCAGCATCAACTTACGTTTACTCACTACAGCCGTAAATTAAAAATCGCGTTAATTTAAAGGTAACTTTAGATAATGGATTTCATCAGTTTAATAAATATCATGTTAGTGTTAAAAGTAATTCATGAAATTTACAAGGGGAGAGGTCATCTTCACCACTTGGGGGCGCATTCTTTCCTCCAATTCTAAGAACCTAATTTCAACGGAATTTGGTTCATTCCACATAGATTACAACTACAGCTACTTTCTGTATTATGAAATTTTATCTTAAACTTCAGTTACCAACATTTTCTAACATTCATGATGCATTCTTTTTTTTTCAATTCTATGCGCTTGATTACTACGAGGTTTGGCTTACTCAGCTTGGTTTTTGATTATTTCCGGCACGTGCGGCGCACTTCCGGTTCATGCTGCCTTATGTAGCGTGGACCCAGGTTACAGGTTCGTTCGGAAAGAAGTTTGTTGGGAACGCACTAGACGCTGCGGAAGGCAATGGGTGCCTCCGAAATTAGGTTCATTTAAAATAATTTCAATCGATATAAAATCATACGAACTGGAGTTTTGTTTAAAGTTATTATTTACGGACCCCGGGCAACACCGGGCGTGTCTGCTAGTTTTTAATAAAATATTGATGATGTGACTCGAGTTACGTGCTTGAATGTCTTAGCGAGCGCGTCGCACACTTCCAATCAGGCGGGTTCCTATAGATCGCCACGATTCGTTTGCAATCAATCATTAAGGATTATGAAAATAAATAATACTGTCTACAGCTATAGGAACTTTCAGGTCAAAAATTCGAAAATCAACAAATTGGCAGTTATTTGAAAAAAGAGTCCTTCCGGCCAGTGCCGAGAGGAAAAGGTAGCTTTCATTCTTTAGCTTTCATTTTTTTTTTTAATGCAGCTTATTTTACACAAATGCACAGAACTAAAATTTGTGTAACTGGATTATAGAAGATTCAATACCTGTTTTCGTCAATAAGGACTGTAAGTGAGAATTCAATAATAAGTCAGCTATATCCAAGTTGGCTTCATTTAACAATTTATGATTTGTCGCCAAATTTGACGAAATCTTGAAGTGCTAGCCATTCTAAAACAAAATGGCGGACGAAGCTAAACAATGAACTTGGTCGAGACTTTAACAAGTCTTGCACATTCACATTTAAATCATTTAATATACATGAGAGCTGTCGTATAACAAAAAATCAAATTGCTTCAAAATATCAGACAGCTTAGAATTCCAAACTGCAATATCTCACCAATTTTTTAACAATAGAGCGACCGGAGGGAGTCGATTCGACTCCGACCATATGATTAAATGTCCATTGGAGCCATAATTTTTTTCATAAAATAAGTTAAATTTAAGCGACGAAAAATTACGTTAAATAAATCAGTTAATTTTAAATACACATCCAGGAATGAAATATTTTTATGAAACTTGAATAAAATTTCCAGGCGTTCTAGTGTTAAGAGATAAAAAATTGCTCTGCAATCCTTGAATCATGGTCTAGCACATAAAAGTAAAAGATTTTTCAATTTGTAGCTTTTTTAAGTGGTTGCCACTTTAAAATAAGATGGCGGATGAATCTGATCAACGAACTCGGTCTAGACATCGGTGTATACTGTACACACAATAAGTCACATCCAAATCGATTCATAAATACGCGTGTTGTCGCATTATAAATATCAGATTGTTTCAAAATGTCAACAACCCTAGAAATTCAAACTAGTATTTCTTAGCCATGTTTTGAGATAAAGAAAAAACAAAAACTGTTTGGAATCCTGTATCAAGTTCAATTGCTCAAGAAAACAAAAGTCTCTATTTCTATTTTTTTGCACTTCTTTTTACATTTTAAATCTAAAAAATGGCCACCATTTTTAAAGAAAATGATTGATAAAGCTGGCCAACGAACACGGTCAAGATATTATTATGTACTATGCACTTACCAAGTCACATTCAAATCGGTTCATAAATGCGAGAGTTACAGTATGACAGCGATCAGATGCGAATATGTATATATATATATATATATATATATATATATATGTGTGTGTGTGTGTGTGTAATACAAAGTGGTAATTATTTTAAATTTTCGAATGGCAACACCCATTTTTTCATGCGCAAATTCATTAGCGCATTAAAAAACAATAAATGGCGTTGGAATGATACACGTGCGATGACAACTGCCGGCGTAAAACATTTGCAAAAAAGATAATTTTAAAGGACCAATGACAACACAAAGAGAGAAGAGTGAATGAAAAAAACATTTACTTGGAGTAGCAGTTTTGAACATGCCCACCATCGCAGACAATAGCGCATTGCATGCGTGAGGCTGTTGATAACAATGCCGAACGTAATATAGCAGAAGGAATCTGTACAACTTAACGTTTCATGGTATCTTTCAATTAAAAAAAATTTTTTTGATATGATGTGCATGCATTTTATTTCAGATAACACCAGAACCAGAAATCCACTGGAGTGAGGTCGGGGATCGTGGTTCCCATGGAACTGCAAAGTTACGAGAGATGATTCTATCATCAAAGTGCTTTTGTAGCACTTGTCGAACAGATGTTGAAACGTACTGAGTAGCACCATCTTGCATCCATACAATAACATTAACAACATTTCGCTGTTGCAAATCTGGATTTAAGTAATTCTGCTACATTGTTGTATACCGAGCACTTGTGATGGAGCACGTTTTCATACCTTTGGATGAGACATCCTCGAAAAAGTACGGACTGAGAACGAATGTGTTTGCGATGCCGCGCAACTTGTCAGTTTAGCTTCCTGTAAAAGTGTTGGTGTCACATCTAGAGGATTTTCGTGAGCCTAGTAAACGCAGTTCTTAGATTTTACGTTCTCAGTTAAAGAGAAATGTGCCTCATCCGTACATAATACTCGCAATGGCCAGCTGTTATCTTCATCATATCTGATGAGAAAATAATTAGCAAAGTCGAAACACTGTTGCTCTCTTCACTTTGGAATATCTGGACGCGCTACAATCTATAGGGAAACAACCGCAAAACAGTGCGCAGAATCTTGAGGACTGTTTTTTGGCACATCCAAACTGCATGCAACACTTTGTGTAGTACGCAATGGATCTGCAGTGATCCTGTGATTTACTTCGCAACAACTTCAACAGGAAGCGATGGTCGTCCGGATCATGGTCGATCACATGTGCATCCAATTTCTTCAGATTGTTTCACCAAATCACGCACAGTTTTTACGGAATATGGGCCTCGTTGTAGCTTATGATTTTGGCGATAAATCTGAACTGCTTCAGCAACATTTTCAGATAAAACAGCTGTATCAATTCACCTTGTTGTTTTATTGTAAATGTCTTGTTGGCACGTAGGAACAACTGATTGAAGAAACAGTCTTCCAACATTGTTTATTAAAATTTTCTGCACGAAATTATTTACATATGGTGTTCTGTGATTGGTGCTTCTACTATCTATTCCTGTGATTAATTCAAAGTGAGTCACTTCACTTCGTCTATGAATTGTCATTTGCCCTTTGCAGTGCTCTTTTTTGCAAACGTTTTATGCCGGTGAAACGATCCTAAATACCACATGTAATGCGTTATATTCCGTAAGATGCAGAAACTCCGAATAAACTCTGGATACACCGTCAGATACGAAGCAAGGCTTGCTTCTGAATTGAATTCCTTTTAACTTGAGTCTGGTAGACATCACCATCGTACCGAAGCAGCACGTTTTTGATTTGCGAGGAACGGAGGAGTGAATATAAGACATGTTTTTCAGTAGCCAATTTTTTTTTCACTTTTAAACTGAGTAACATTGTAAGATTTGTTTCAAAATGTATTTTTAAGTTGTGTTAAGTGTGTGTTTTTAAGTGTGTGTGTGTCTGTGTGTTTGTGTTCAGATAGTGAAAATAATAATGTAATAATTTGTTTTAGAGTGCTGAATATTACGTTACATAGGAACTGAACAGGATTGAGTGCCACGATATTACAAAATTACACATATTACGATATTACACAATTTTAGTCATACGTGTATCGTTCTAACGCCATTTATGGTTTTTAATGCGCACGAAAAAATGTGTGTTGTCATTCATTCAAAAACTTCGAAATTTTTTCAATATAATCGTAATAGTGAGAGCTCTGTTGAACACTATCATCACGATCATCACAATCTCGAGCGCATACCTTCAAATAACTAAGTCTGAAATTGTCTTTTGATTGGTTGAGCGGTTAGGTCGCTAGGGGTGGGAAAGTTTTTTATGACCACCCTGCATATACAGGATGTCCCTTAAATTTTGATACAAACTTCAAAGGAAGGTAGTGCACATCAAAATGATTGAGAATTGTAAAGCAACTAATGACAGGAAATATTATGAGAAAGTGATATCAGAAGTACAAGAAATAAAGGGGCGGAAAACAGATTACCTGGAATATTTATTGTTCAAAAATATTACATATGATGCAGTAGACGAAAAGCGAAAATTTTACAAAAGATGTTCAAAGTTTCCATCATTGCAAGCGATGTAAGCATTACACAGACGGACCATGGGTCGCGTACCCGGTCGAACACACCAGGAGTTTCTTGAATAGCCGCAGCAGCTCGGGCGACTCTTGCAACCAGATTCATTTCGAACTCGACAGGTGTTGCATACAGAACCGCTTTAAGTACTCCCCAAATAAAGAATTACACGCTGCTTCAATCAGGAGTGCGTGGGTACCAGGTAGCTAGTTCACCACGCCCAATCCATCGTTGACCAAACGAGATACTCAAATGCATTCACACACATTTTTCATAATGGGGAGGCGTCCCATCATGTTGAAACCACTTATAGCGTCCTGCATTTTGTGGCAAAGGGTAAGCCTGGTACCTGTCCAAAAAGATGCGATAATTTCCTGATGTCAAAGAGGATGGCGACAAGTAGGGTGGGACTAAGAGTTCGCCGATCAAAACAGGAAAACAAATCCACTGAGAAGCGACGAGAGACTTGGGCAGCATGCGTTCTCACTCCGTAAAGCTTTTCGCGAGTCCCTTAATTGCGCTTTGTGTTGGTTGACATGCCATTTCGCATGGAGTACTCCTTATCTGTAAATAAAGCATAAGACAGGAAATCAGCATTTTCAGCAGATTGAATCAGCTACCACAGTGCAAACTGCACACGTGAGGGATGATCTGTGGGGAGCCGAGTCTGTACTCGTTGGAGATGAACTGAGAGTAAGGCATCGCCTTGCAAAACACGATGTACAGGTACACTATTCTGAGATCCTCCTACGGCAGAAGTGAAGGCACGTACACTAGCACTCGGATTCCTCTGTGCGGTATCCAACACAATCTGTTCCATGGAGGACGTACGAGTCACACGCGGCCTGCCCGCACTATGCTTATTATCACAAGGTGGTCCGGGACACATTTTCAAATATTTTTTATTTATTGAGTTAAAATTTCGAAATTATTTTTGATGGTTAACCATATCATTTATAAATAAAATAACATGATAAAACGTCTCATAATTTTTGAAAAAAAAAATTAATTTTAAATTTATTAAAAAAGTGGGGTAGTTTAAAATCATTACAACCTCGAAATATTATTTGTAGAATTTTATTTTTTTTTATTTAAATAAACAGAAATATATAAGTTTTAAGTTAGATTCAGCATTTTAAAAAATATTAATTCAAATAAAAATTAAAAATATTTAAAATAAAAATTTGAAAATAAAATGACATAACTATTCTTTAAAAAATCATATTTTCAAAAGTAAATATTTTTTTTTTCAAATTTGCTTAATCAAAATTAAAGTAAAACAATTGAAAAATATATGTACCAAATTTGAACCATTTACCTTTAACGGTTCATCGCTTGTAACAATTTAAATACGAGAAATGGTGAAAAAACCCATCATGAAGAAAAACGCAGTTTCGCAAAAAAATCGTTTTCATGACAACTATTGCTTGAAAGCTAGATTTTGAAAACAATCCTAAACTTTGAAATGAATATTTCCAGTCCAATTAAGATAAAAACATCATTTAAACTTCTTTTTAAGCAGAAAAAAATACAGGAATGTTTAATGTAATAAAAAAATAAAGATTATTGTGTCCCGGACCCCCGGACCCACATTCACACAAATTGTGATGCCCATTCGCAAACATCCGGCGGTATGGTACATATTTCCATGGGCAACAAACTCGATACGATCCTTGATCTGCTAATGCATTGCCATCAGCCAATCCATACACGAAGTGAATGTCCGCTCTCCGTAAACTGTTGCATATTCATCTGAAGGCGACTGCTTCTATAAATGAGTTCTATAATCACAGTGATAAAGCAGATGTTTTCCCTCCAGTGCTTTCGCAAACAGCATCGTTTAATGGCATACGATGACGTTTGTGGTCATGCGTTTCTATACAATTCTCAATCCTTTTGATGTGCCCTATCTCCTATTAAAGTTTGTCACAATATTTATGGGCACCCTGTATATACATGTATATATCTCATGTTATATATTATATGTTATCTGATATTGTTATATATTTTATACACACACACACACACACACATATATATATATATATATA